>CM065177.1:16301662-17708543 GCA_033026295.1 Channa striata | reverse complement strand
TACATGTACAGAACTATACCACATCAACGTGTGTTTGATCTTAGGTTTATACCTCCGCTGGGATCACACCGTCAGATACACCCGAGCTCCCCGCTGAATCGGCCTGTCTTAAGTCACACGGTTCTCGTCTACGTGGGTAGTACAGTAATGAACACAGAGAATACAGCACATTATTGATCCGCACATGCATTTATACATTTATTTACTTATTCATGTGCATTTGTCGTCATAATAGATTGTAAGCACGCGGCGCCGTGGTCAATACACATGCAGAAAAGACGGCTGGGAAATAAAACAAAGTGTTTGCAGCAACGTGAACGGAACGAGACACACCCGTACACTGTGTAACTTAGCATGTGGATGCCAGGTATAGTCACAATAGACAAGGAAGTCAAGTGAGAGGCAGCACTGGAAAAATAAAAAACCATAAGACACTGGGAAGAAAGGTAGCACGGAGAAATAGAGCGTTAGGACATCTGCTTGCTCAGGGGGCCTCCCCTGGTCTAGTGGCTATGCATGTGTGCGTTTGTCAGTACACCTGCACAGACTGAGTGGGTTGGCTCAGTGGGCTGGCGTGGAGCTCCACGGATCCCCCTCCAGGCCAGCTCTCTGTCAGGCCCTGCCAAGGTCAGCCTCCTGCCAGGGGGTAGGAGCGGGGGCGGGGAGGGGGATGTTTCAGCATGACCACCAGGGCCTCAGCATGCTGTGTCTAATAGCAACCGCAAAGCTCTTGCACACACACACACACACACACACACACACACGCATGCACTCCTTGAATGAACTTTAACACCAATAAAGAGAGAAGCACACACACACACAGACACACAGACAGACACAAACAAGCAAACGCTGATACTGTAGATATTCCAGGAAGAGGGCGACTGTTGCAAGCTTCTCTCGTTTTAACTCCAGGAATAAGATAAGACAGACGAAAAGACGCAGACAGGTGGAAATTGTTTGGATTAGTCGACGGAGTAACCGAAGCTCTTGAGCTTAAGAGGATGAAGGAGCAGCTCAGAAAGAAACAAGGAGACTTGTGTGTTTTAAAACTGCCAGCTCCGTATTATGTCCATTCCACAGCTATCCGTTACCCAGATCATCTTACTGGCCGGCTAGACCCAGGGTGGAGCCAGTGATACTGAAGCTGTCCTGAAATACCTGACTCACTTATGTACGCGCAGGGGAGGGCTGCGAAAAAATACAACGGAAAGGCCGCAATTGCAATATTAGTCATCAACGAAACCCCCCCGTGTGAAAATGCAACACCTTGACACCCAAGTGCAGGAGGTGTACGGCGCCGTCGGCAGATCGAGCCGGCGAAGGTGTGCTGATGAGAGTATCACCTTTCCGCTCTGCATCGCTCTGAGCTCTGAGCAGAAGACACAATGAGGAGCCGCTGAGAGATTCCTCACATGGGCGATGGAGACACCTAAATTGTAAGGCAGCGCTGAAGCAATTATCCACTGCCACTCCTCCACATCCCCCCGCTGCTGTCAAGCCTGTCATCAACACTGGTGTGTGTGAGGAGCAGAGGCTGATCAGCCACCAGAGCCCTCGGTGTTGCTCTTTTGTTGCTCCTTTCCCAGCCAGCAGCCCTTTGGTTTTTTGACAGAGAGACCTCATATTGTTCCCCCTGTTTGGCAGATCAACCCCTCCCAGACTGTCCCCCTCACCTCCTTCTCCCTCACCTCTCTCCCAGGCGTTGGGTAGAGAGGGAACAGCCAGTGCTCTCCAAACACAAGGACAGAAGCTGCCAGCAGGTAGCCATGGCAACAGCTTCTCTCTCGCCCGCCACTTCCCCGCTCAGTAAAAGGGAGTGTGGAGAATTGCAGGGCCCCTCTCTCCTCTCGACGCTCTCACACAGCCCAAATTAGACGGGTCACAGTGTTTTTTCTGGCACCCGTTTAAATAATCATAGAGATGGATGCGCGCGGAGAGAGAAAGAAGGAAGAAAGAGAGGTGAGGCGGGGGCACGCCAAGGAAGTAGAATGGGGGTGTTAATCAAAAAGACGCAGATTGCTGCAAAACAAATGATTTTTTTTTTTTTTCCAGACATAAGACTGTGGTGGGTGGAGACAAGGATGCTTGAGATATTCGCAAGCCGCGGCGCACAACTTATCTCGCTAATGCAAGTGCGGGAAGCAAGGCTGGAGTCGTAATAATTTCAACTGCGGCGTCTCAGTAAGAGGATGCGAACGTCTGGGAGACGCATCAATTCCTCGTTCCCAGTTCGCCGTTAATGTGATTGTGAAGGTTCATTTCCAGATCCATCTCTGCTACTTGTAGTTTGGAGTCGGAAACATCAGCACAAAAGTACACGAACAAGTGCTTCTCCAGAGCTGAAGGAGCCGGGGGCCGCGCACACGCCTTTCCCAACACTTCTGCAGTGGGCTGATGTAAAGCGATTGGTGTCCTTCTGAAAGTTTATGTATCTTTGGAGGTGCTGATATTAGGAACAAGAAATTCTATGATGGAAAACCCTGAAATGTTTTCATTTCATGAGCTGCTGCCACGGACCTGCTCTGGCTTCAGAAAATAATTCAACCCTGCTTATTTTCTCCTTGATTTACTCGGTGCAAGCCTTCCCTCATCAGGCCGGGGTTTTGATAATAAGCCAAAATAAATCTGTTTCTCTTTGCAGCGATATGTTGAGCCTGCACCAACGGCAGAAAGAGAGCTGTAGAATACAGCCACAGGATTACATCACGACCAAACAATGTCTATTTTTACCCCGGCTGAAGTTTTTCTTACTTCCAGGAATTTTCCAAAACAGGAGAAATCTGAAAGAGGGATTGCAGCACAGTGAAAATTGAATTAAAGTGCGCTCATAAAAGCCGGGTCAAAACAGGGATTAAACATTGTCCAGCGGTGTTTGGAATTTCGATCTGTGGTGGTTATGAGTTCTCCTGAAGGTTAAACAGTCCCACGTCTCCGTCTCGGAAATTGTACTTGTTAAAATGCTTTAATACATTTACAGATGCACGTTAACAACGTGCCTCTTTACAACATTTAAACTGCCAAAACCTTTCCCTGAAACACTTTAGGTTTGATTGTTTTGTGGCTTTAAAAGGTTGGACAACATGAATAATTCACAAAGACAAGTAGAGACGCAGAAGTATGTAATCACATTACACCATTACAAGAGTGTTTTCATCCACTGGACATGATGTTCGCATAACTCAAGCGGCAGACGGCTTCACTCTTCCCGAGCCGAGCGGCGCTGAAGATGAAAGGCTCTGAACGAGGAGTCAGTGACGTGACGTTTAGGTGCTGCCCCGAATATCTTGCAGATGAAACAAAGTCGAGTCTGCTGTCTGTGTGGGGGCCACTTACGAGCTTGCTTGACTTCCCCACATTGATACCAGATGGCCCTTCCCATCATGGCCAATGGTGGAATTCAACTGGCAGGACCCCTTCTTGTTCATGGTCAGTGCGTGCGTGTGTGTGTGTGTGTGTGTGTGTGTGTGTGTGCCTCCTCTCCCACCACACACTGACCTATTTGTATTCTGGGCAAAGCAGATGAGGCTCCAGGCCCGCTGCCCTGCTCCCCTCTAGCCTGTCCCCCCCGGGAGGGCATCTGTGGGTCTGCACTGGGCAGATAGGGCAGACCCACCATGGCACCACTTTAAAGACCACCTCACTGGTCTGCAGGGAGGAGATGTGGATTTGGGCGTCGGGGGGGGGGGGGGTGCTCTGCGCTGGCCTGCTGAGATGTCTCTCCTTCCATATCTTTGTCTCGAGCAGGGCTTTTTGCTTTTTCTGGCCACCGCTCGGGTGACAAAAGAAAGCGCCTGACTCCACTATAAATCTCAGGGTCACATGTTAAAGGGGAACGCCACCGTTTTTACACATCAGGCCGGTGTTGGAGTCGTCGGGGAGCTCTGCTACATTCTCGCAATGACGTGTCTCTGTATTAGATTAAAATTAGTGTGTCTTAACGCTACAATATGTAACTTTTCTAGTTGAAATTGGCCTAGGTGAAAAGGTGCCTATCACCCAAACAGCCTGTTGCAGATGAGGCTCACCCTTCTAACCAATCAGAGAAGACCATTTTTTTATGCTCGACTTGTAGGTTTTGTTTCTTCATATAAATTGTATTATTTCAAATTTTTTTATAGTAATTTCGTAAGACTAAAGCCTGAGTAGCATAGCTGTCATGTGGGAGTGGACTTATTTGTGTTACTCCTACTGTTATTCTCAAAGGTTTCCTCTTGTGGCTTTATCATTGAATTTTATTTTGAAGTAACCGTCATTCTGCAGTGTCAGACATTCCTCAAACTTTTAATTCACCATTTTTGTTCCTTGAAATTTCCATTGAAACAACCTGACACAAATGTGAAAGTAATAATCTCAAGGGGACTACTGTATCAGCTGACGGTGGGTTTGTCTCCTCTGTTAACCAATCGGTTTTTTCCATGGTTTTGCTGAACCGATCATCTCCTCGGTGTCAAACGTCCATGTTTTTTTTCTCCGTCAGCTGTCATTTGAGTCTTGGCTTTCTTCTCTCCTCCTCCATCACATTCAGCACCAGTTTCATCACATCATCCTTCCATGGATCCTCCTACAAGCTCTCCAGACGGCTCAAGCCTCATCGGTGTCATCACCTCTCATTTCCATCATGGGTCCTCCATCACGCATCGCACTTCTGCTCCTTGTCCTCAGCGTTGTCCCGCCGTCACCTCCTCGTGGATCCTTCACTGGCTCATTAGACTCCTGCTCTGCTCGCGTCCCCATCCTCCTGGATTGTCATCCATCACTTCTCTTCCCTACCACAACTGTCTAGACCCCGAGGGGGAAATTCCTGTTCCTTTCATAGCTCGTCATCTTATTTTTTATAAAGTTGAGTTTATGATGGGGTCTAAGCACGGAACCCTCTCATTTCTGTCACGCACTTTAGGGGAATAAACCAACGTTTAAGTCGTTCTAAACTGCTTCTCCTTGAGTTCGTCCTGAAAGATATATAATAATAAAGTAGTATAAAGAATTTTGTGGCTCCTGAAGAACTGTGACATCTGACTTACTGTCTCAAGTGATGTCTAACCAAACCGGTTCCATTGCAGGACTATCATGTGCCAAGTTTTAACCACAAGAAAGAAACATGCATGGAGACTAGCGGCTGCTGGATTTCTTCATAAAACCATTTTTACATTTCTACTGTTTAGTTTGCAGTTAATAATTAATTATAATTATAGACTCAGGAAGAAAATGAGACAAATCCTGAGTCTATTTTCATTGCCGTGTCCATCCATCAATTATCTGTAACCGCTTATCCTGTTCAGGGCCGCGGGAGGCTGGAGCCTGCATCATTGGGTAGGAGAGGGGGGTTTCACCCTGGACAGACTGAGACACCCTGGACGGGTCTCAAGTCTCTCTTAGGGCCAACACAGAGACACAAACATTCACAGTCACATTTAAAGCCACCAATTAAAACACGCCTTCTAGCTGTGAGGTGGCCGTGTAACCCACTCCACTACAAGCTGCCTCCTTCTTCTTCTTCTTCTTTTTGTTTTCATTATTACTATTGTTAGTAGTAGTGTTTAATATTTGTTCTGTTTTTCACACCTACAATAATTCCAATTGAATACTTACATTCCCCTCCCTTTATGCTTTAGTAAATACTTATTATTGTCTCTTGTGTCTTTTCCTGTGTTCTGTCTCTTCATTCCAGGACATGTGGACACCTAAAGCCTTTTCACTGTAACACTATAGCTGAGTCATCTTTAATGGTAGCTTACTGTTGTCAGGGAATCGTGAGGATAATTAATAATTTGTCATTTAATGCAAATAAATGATTTTCTGAAATGCAGGAAAATGAAAAAAAAAAAAAAAGCCAGTGAAGATTTTGCGGCTCTCCGTGTCCCACTGATTAGTCACTCAGAAAGGGGCACGGCTCCGTCGTCTCTGAGACGATGCGTGGTCAGCCCATATGTGTTCGTGTGAGTGTTTCAATTCAAACTTAGATGGGCTCATTTGAAATCACCCAAGCATCTCTGACAGACCCCTATTTTTAACCCCCACCTCTTTTCCGCATCCATTCACCCCACACAAACATTATCTGTTGATTTGCAGTTTAACACACTCAGGAGCACAAACACAACAGTCTGTGTGTGTGTGTGTGTGTGTGTGTGTGAGGAAGTCTGCGCATACACAAGCTTGCGCGCGCGCAGACGGTGGGTGCCGAGCCATAAAGGAATGCAGAGCGGTATAATCACAGCATCATCAGCTCTGTCCTCTGAGAGCGCGGGCCAATAATGCTCTTGTAATTGAATAACTTATCCGCAGCTATTTCCCAGGAGGCCAAGCTGCAAGGCACAGTCTCCGGGAGAGGGGGGCAGATGGCGCTGAGCAGAGCAGATCGCATCCTCCGAGTCCCACAATGAAAGGTGGAGTTAGACAAACACACGTAATCACTCAGTACGGTCGTCCCACTTCAAGGCTGCAACTTTCGTCCTTTTAATTTCATACATCCAATAAATAAAACAATTGAAATAACTAATACACGCACTCAGAAGCAGAACCGCTGTGTCTGATGAATGAGCGGGTACTGAGACTCCTCTTGGTATGAAAGCACACAGCTTAGTCTTTGTTTACTCCGCTCTTTCAGCATTGTTGAGTCTCGCTGTGTCTGTCGACGAGAGCAAGGCTTCTCTCTTATGTGGGGCTGAAAAGCCTGCTGTATCCCTGAGCCTGAGGGTGAGGATAATTCCCCTAAAGACCTCCCAAAGTCTGGCTCCTTCTCCGGTCACCCCTGGGCTCACCACGGGGGGTAACCATACATTCTGTTTCCTTTTCTCCCATCACACAGCACACTGGCCTGGAAGAGAACACACACGCATGCTGTGTTTTTCGTAGTGACAACGTCGCTCACACGCTCGGACCGTTTTTGGAAGGCAACGCATCTCCCCGATGGGCCGATGGGAAATGGACTGGCCGATCGTACACAGCTGTAAACCTACAGTTAAAGCTGAGCTCGGCGGAAGCGATGCCACATGCCGACACCTTGACTGACCAGAGATCTTTCAGTCCCGATGATTTAGTGTTTTGTTTTCCCAGGTAAGTAGCTGAACTCCTCTCTAGCGAGCTGCACCTCATCAGCACACATGCTATCTACCCAGGTCAATACCTTTATGCCCACAAGCATAGTTGAAGTCAGTGGAATTTCTATTAGGAAATAATAATGGGCGGGGGGTTTTGAGGTGGAGAGAGAAGGCGAGGTGTAGGGAGAGGTAGTACATTGATTTACCCTTCATAGTTCGTTGCACTACATTTACCCAGCAGAGTGCTCAAATTAGTGCCCTCCAGCTCTCTCCCAATTAGTTTCCACAGAGACGAGGTGTAAAGCCAGTCACTGGCCTCATTACCTCTCCTCTCTCCTCCTCTTCCTCCTGCCTCTCCCCCACCCTTCTGTTTTTTTTTTTGTTTTTTTTTTTACTTTTCCACTCTCTCCACACTTCAGCTTCTCTCATCTCCTCCACTTTTTTTCAGTCCTGCCCAGCCTTTATTTGTGCTCTATGTATCTGTCTCACCATTTCAACATTTGTGTTTCCCCCACCACCCCCACCCCCACCCCCACCCCTCCCCTCCCGTTTAATGTGCAAATAAGACGGAGGAGCGTGCATTAATCTGGAGGAACATGAAGTGGGATGTGGTGCTGCAGACTCAACTACCTGATGAAGAATAGCTGGTGTTTCTCTTTTGTCACCGCCGCTCAAGGACACTGTGTGAATTTTCCACTTAATGCAATGAAGAAACACCTCCAGGACTTATTACTTCAACACGCATTAACTATTTGTGAGTTGTAATCAGCATTGAAGAATTTCATCCATTAAATTCATAGTTTAGGTGTTTCACTTTAAACAGCTCAAATCGCCCCAATTACTTGTCTGATTATTATCTTATAATAATTTTGCAATCGCAAATGTATTTGGGAACACGTACGCATAACGTTGACTGAAATTATTGGAAGAATTGTTTCCAGTTTTTAACCCGAGGCCTCGTTAGTGTTAAGTTTAGTATAGTAACACACCACGGTGAACGCGGTTACACCTGTTACACATCAGCACGTTGCATGTTAGCATGTTCAGCTTTCAAATCGGACGAAATGCAGCTTTGCACACGGCCGAGTACGACTGTGGATTATTGCATTTACGTGTCACTGCGTTTGAACATTTAGTGGAAAGACGGAACTACTATGACACGTCTGTGCTTGAGAAGACCAGCCCATTCGCAGTTTTCCTATTATGCAGTCCACTGTGATGGGACATCAATTAGACAACTTGACATGTGACATCCAATACCTAAACATCCTTTGTTTTTCAGGAAATGAACCTCTTATTAGTTCAACGTTTCACCGAAACCCAAACACACGCCGCCGTTTGGAAGCTAAATCCTCGTTTCATTATATGAATTCCGAAACAGAGAGTAGCAAAGAAATTTCACGTGAAAATGCAGTGGGTTATTTCTACCTAAAAATAGAATCAATTTCCTCACAAATACAATGTATGAGTCTTGGAACAGACACAGTTTGCCTGAAGAAAAGCAAACACCTTTTCCCTCCCCGATCACACTCCCAGCAATTTCTCCCTCCCTCCCTCCCTCCCCGTGTGTAGAAACCCAGAGAGAATCTGGGTGAGGTGTCAGGCCAGTGTACTGCCTGCAAACAAAAGCCGCCCTGTCCACCCCAGCCCCAGATGTTCCTTATTGATCCCCCTGTGGATTTGGCTGAATGTAACCGCTTCAAAATCTCCCTCCTTCTCTCGCTCTCAGGCGCTCGCCCGACTCGCACAGCGTGAACACACACATACATGTTACTCTGTGCCTGGACTTTGTGTGTGGTCACGCTTGTCCAGTCACGCATGTTAAGTCAAAGCTGGGAAAATACACTTTCTCCTCTTGTACGATCATACTGCAGCAACCAGCATATTTTTTTATGTTTTATTTTTTTGGACCAGTACTCCTGCGCTTGTCTTTTTCACTCTTTCCATCACGTCTGCGATCTGGTCCTCGACAGCCCCTCTCGGCTGTTTCTGCTTAATAATGTAGCATGCCTCACTGTCTGATGTTGTATTGGGTTGCTGTGGCACCACCGAGAGACTCTACCTTTCTGGGAGACGCTGCAACTGGTTGCCAAGGAGTTGGTTTCAGGGAGGAGGCGAGGAAGGAGGGGGAGTGTAAAGTAGAGGTCTGGCAGAGACGGAGCAGGAGAAAAACAGCAAAGACAAAGAGAGTGAAAGGAAACTGACTGGGAGTGAGAGGGGGAGAGAAAGAGTGAAGGAGGGAGACAAATGCAGAGCAGCCCAGCCCTGAGTCGAACTCAGCCGCTGCCCATCACACTCTGCACGAATCCACTTCAAAACTGTGGCACAAGAGGCACATACAAGCCATGCACGGATAAGATAACGCCTGAATAATAAATATTTTCATTTTAAACTACGAGGACGTGTTGCGTCTCCGCCGCGCTGTGGGTGGAACATGTCATTCACAGGCCCGATCGGTGCATTTATGTCATTACAAGCATCGGCTCCTGAAGGAAATGAAAGACTGAGCCGCTTGTCGGTGTTTCAGTTAAAGGTATTTCCCAGCAACCACCGGGTTTATGGCAATGCACGCGCACGTATTCTCACATACAGACACACCGCAGCCGCTGGATATATATGTAAAAGCTGACTCTACGCCTGCGAGCCTAAGCGCAGTATTTTTGCAGTGGTTAATCTGATTCTGTAGCAAGGGTAACGCAGGCAGGGTTGTGTCAGAGATGTCTCTTTTTACCAGTGAGCTGCTCCTACATCAATGAGATTGTCTTTATCTGCCTGCTTGCAGCTTGGGCTCAGATTCTGCCCTCTATATACGGGCGCTGGGTCGTGGGAGGCATGTGGGCGAAGGTGCGTGGCATCCGGCCTAATGCACAGCCTGGAGAGAAATACTAACACTTCATATTCACTGTGACTTCAACACCGCCACAGTTGAGGCTCTCACATTTGGATAGAGATTTTCAGTGAATGAGTCACAGGTTTGAGAGATATTTCATGGGACATGGTCTTCTAATTTAGTTGTGGTGTGAAATGAAAAGAGTCAAATGAAAACCGATTGCAGGCATCCATGTTTTGTTGTCAGCAGCACAAGAGAGTGGCGCACTGAGAATGATCTATCTTTATATAAATATGCCGTTTTTTCAAAGTCTTGCCACAAAGTGCTCCTCCTCAGACCCCAGGACTGACTCGTGTTTGAGTCAGGATATTCCCCGCTGTACCACATTCCAACGTTGTTCCATTATTCTGGACAGGGTCCCTCCTCTTCCTGCCAAAACGCTCCCACAAACACACATCCAGCCCTGAAGTCCTCGCTCTGCAGGGGGCATTCCAGGCGTGTTCGTTTCTGAGCGTTCCTGCACATTTGAAGACACACATGCAGGCAAGGCTGCGGAATATGCTCAAAATGTCACTCGGCCAGAGTGAACTGAGTTCTAATGTGCATAACATTTCATAACAGCTGCAGAGACGTGTTTTCCACTTGCTAACCCAGTTTAATAAAGGGGAAGTGACCAATACATGATTGTGCGACGGTACATTTGCCAACAGATGTTGCTGCCCCTCTTACTTGATTCCCTGAATCAGGTACGTTTCCTCGACTCAGTTCAGCTGCAGCGCTGAGACTTTTTATTGAGAACATTTGCGAGACGGCTTTTGAATTGTTTCTATTACGTTGAAAATGTTTTTTTTTCTCTCTCTTTGTGTTACTGCCTCATGTTTCTTGGCTGTTTTAGGCCGTCAACTCCTATTACCCATGAGGTAACGGGTGGTTCCCCACCCCGTGATGCTTGGCCCTATTAATACATTTGAGATACTCGATGTCTCATAAGTCCAGACAGAGGGAACGATTTTACTCCTTGCTGCGCTGTTTACATTCATTTCCATTCCAACCTGATGTCTGTGTTTCACTTTTTAATATGGGATAAGTAACAGCAACACGAGGAAATTCTTGACAAAAGTTTTAACCCATGCACCATCTTTGCACTTCCTCCTTCAAATCTGTGCAGGAGCAAGTGCACATGTGGTGGCCAGTGTGTGTTCACAAAGTCTTTGGGTGTACCCAAGTGAACTCCACGCATCAATTATTCAGTTCGATCACCTAGCCTCCTTGCTGTCTCCGTCTTACTGTGGAAGGACCTGCTCTGCCGTACAAGCAGGCACAATCAGGGAGGAGGGGGCAGCCCTGTAGATAGCCTGACTGGAGCCAGAAGAGGCCTGGAAGAGGAGTATTCATTAAAGTCGCCCCAAGAGCACAGGCATAGGAGAGGATAACAAGACCCTAGGGTAGCTGGTGTGGGCCCTCACTCCTCAAAAACCATAAATGTATTCCCCTTCATCCAGATAAATCCACAGTCTACTGTGTCAGCAAAAGTACACACACACACACACACACACACACACACACACCTTAGCTGGAACATGGACTTCTCACTTTTTGTTTTACCTTTTACTTTGTTCACAACTTGAATTAGAGGATGGGGAAATATTTACAGCATGGGCTTCATGTTTTTTAGCTTTGTGCAGTACCATGTTACGCTATAACTTTACTAATAAGATTTGCCAAAAAAAAAAAAGCTGATTCTGATAAATTTGGACTGAGCCAATCTTGCATGCTGCATCCTGTTCTTATGCTAAGCTAAGCTAAAAGCCCATGAGTCCCAGGTACATACTAAGTATTATGCTACAGATGAGAATGGTGCAAGAAATTTAATATTTATTTCATTTAATTCCAAAAGTCAAATTTGTATCTTTACCTTGGCAATACTTTGTGGGTCTTAGTGGACTCATCCAGCAGAACAACTACACCATTGCATGGCAAAGTGCAAACGTTTGTGCACTCATATGTCACATGTCTTTAATGAACTGGGGATTTATTTATGACCAGACCGGTTTTCCATCTCTGATGTGTCACCGCTTTCCCGAATCCACACAGTACAATTCGTTGTGTTAAGTGTGGTTGTAAATTACGGGAATAATGGACATGGCGAGCAGGCAGCCGAGAGGTAGAGCGGACACCTTCTACCTGGTTCGGATCTACCTGCCGTCTGTGTTTTTATGAGTTTTATCCTTCCACAGTCCAAAGTCGTGCATGTTCGCTTAACTTGTGGCTCTAAACTGTCTGTAGGTGTGAGTGGTTGTCTGTCCTGAGATAGTCTAGGGACCTGTCCAGGGAGGACCCCACCTCTCGCCAACTCACAGCTGGGATAAGCTCCAGCATCCCCCCGAGGTGGTTACAGATATTACACGAATGGGCACGGCTATGAAAACAGACTTTTGTTTGCTTCCTGAGTCCATTGCCTGAGTCATTTTTAACTGCAATATCTCTGAACAAAGAATTCAAAAATTGTCCTGGGAAAGAAATTAGAGCAGCACATATTCTGATGATCCCTCATTGGGGTTTGTATCCACCTACTGACCATAAGTTATTGAACATCTCTCACCTCCGCGTATCAAGCAGAGGTGCAGGGAAGATTTCGAAAGCACCACGACTAAACGGCTCCGGTGGGAGGCTGCACTAACTGACACATGCGTCTCTGGGGTCTCTGAGAACTAACTGCACAGTGCTGTTGTTCTCCCTTGTTTGCCTGCCTGGCCTGTTGGGCCCCACACCGCCCGCTTTCCAGAAAGACCCCCAAGCGACGCTGAATGCAGCCAGGCTGAGCAGCAAGCTGAAATTAAAGCTGTTTCACTGTGGTTAGTTAAATAGTTGGACAGTGAGAACATGGGGTGGCCCCGAGTCAAGGCTAAGGCTGTCTGGGCTTGTGAGTGGAAATCTTAAAAAAAAAAAAAAAAAACTGCTAAGAGCTGGGACGGGGGGGTTGGGGGGGTGTGGAACATGCAAATAAAGGATTAGAGGAAACTCTCACAGTGACCTGGTTAGAAGGTTCCTCTAGATTTTGGTGAGGAGAAGCTATGGGCGTGTGTGTGTGTGTTTACTGTCACTGCTCCTTCGCCTGCTGGTAGAGAGGCAAAGTGGGAAAGAATGCATTACATAAGATGATATGATGGGATGATACGGGACATGCACAGAGGCAGCGGTGGCCACCGAAAAGTTCACCATTAAGGAAGAGAGACTGAAAGTAGTTACTGAGGAAATACGCCATCTGCATCCATCATCCGAGGAATGTAACGGAGCACACACTGAAAGCATAATGTGTGATGTTAATCACAATATTGCCTTTGCTTTTATTTTCTATTTTTATGCCTGCTGGATCCTGCACATTTTTCCTAATGTTTCCAGGCTACAGTGAGTTGGCCATACATAATGACTGGAATGGAGGAGAGTGAATTCCTTCGCCAAGTTCCTTTAAATCCACAGGGGTTCATGCAGTGTATGGATCAGTCTTCCAAGAGGAACAGGAGCCAAGACATCTGTGTGACTAGCAGGGACTGATCCCTTCTACCAGAACACTGGGAATAGGAAAACCGGGATTATCTGGTCACATTGCATATCACGGGCATATTTTTTCGGCGCAATATTACATGGCGGTCCGTAGTGAGATCCATAAAGTGCTTTGTGTCAAATCCATAATGCAATTTGAATAATACGGCCCAATTAGCAGGTGGTGTTAGATGAGCACCCGTATTTGGGAGGTGGAACTCTTTCGTGGACAAGCTTTAATTATCATATCTCAACCTGTGTAGCAACAGAAAGACTTTGGTGACAGTGTATCGTCCCCGACATTAATCTACTGTGTGTGGAGGTTTTCATTATTCGCTCTTCGCCGTGTTCCTGTTCAGTGGGGTCTCTGTGCCCAGTTAAGAGTCCCACTAGCCTGAGGGTAAAAGGCTGGTGATGGGGATGACGGGAGAGCAGGGCTTAACTATTTCACTGCATTGTGTTTTACACTTGCAATAATGCTGTAAAAGTAGAATATTATTTCATCACTGCGTGATTATGATATCCACCGTGATTGTAATTCCATTTCGAGGGTTGAGTATTTCAAAGAGGGGTGGAAAGGCTGTTACAGTTTGAGCTTTACTGTCAGTGGATACGGATGTTTTATGTGATATTTTTGTTTGCAGAATATGTGCAGCGCTGTGTAAAGTATACGCATACATGAAACGAGTGTGTGTGTGTCGGCGCGTACAGCAGTGTCCAGGAATGGAGGCTTGTGTTCTCACATACAGTATGTGACCTCCTGTGTCCTAGAATGCTGCCTCCACCCAACCACACCCCCGGTACACACACAGACACACACACACACACACACACCGTGCACAAACACACACGTATTCCACCCTAGACAGGCCAGGTTGCCAGAGCTACACAAACTCCCACCCATTAGCGGCAGGATTCCAGCATAACCATGGCAACCAGTCTCTCACCCCCGGGGAGACGAGCAGTAGAACTGAAAGGCTCCATTCAATTTCCACATCCCAGTACAGCACACACAAAAGGACACACATGCACACTTTTCACACACTAACACACAGTCACTGACAAGCACACACTCGCACCAATTCACACACACACACACACACACACACACACACACGGACGTGGACACGTCCAACGCAACCCACTTGCTCTAACAGCCTCGCAGTCACTCCAGCCTTCCCTGCCTGCCTCCACTGGGGTGAGTGGGAGCTTGTTAGATAGACCGCACACTACATCCTCTCACCCACGGTCCTCGACTGCACATACACAGCACACCAGTGAAACATTAATTACACCTCACTCATTGTGATTAGACACACTTTTAAAGGAAGTCGACAGACTCTTTATTTTATGCACAAAGATGATCTTTCTCTCTCCCCCCGGAGGCACGCGGCGTCTTATCGTCGACAAAGAGCTGTACTGGGTCAAACCATCAAACTGCATCCATGGTGACAATGTGGCATGTGCTGTCTTGTCTACCTCTGGTGTCATGTCACACGGCAGTTACCGGGGGGGGGGGGGCAAGATTGGTATCACGTAGTGTAATTTTCCTTGACACCTCTATCTCTTCTGCGCACAGACGTAAAAATAAAGCTTTGAGAGAAATCGTGTAACACAGAGCAAGGCATGAGGAAATATTGCTGTATGATAAAAGACAAATGCTGTTACACTATCAATTCAGCGGCTAATAAGGACGTGGTTATGATCTCCGGCGAAAACCCCATCCCACTTGAGTGAGCACAGCGTGTTCTCCAAGTCTCGTTCGGCTCAAACAGCAGAATGTACTCACCGGGGTTAAGCAAAAGGAGGGAGAAAAGGTTAATGACGCACAGTGGGACATCAACCTCCAACTATCACAGACAGCATGGCAAGAATTTGATAGAGAGGTACGAGGGGTGGAGGAGAAAAGGTGGGAACGGGCTGTGTGAGAAGGAGCAGATGATAAGATTCGGAGAGAAAAATGAAGGAGGTGCAGTGGTAGATACGTAAGTGACGGACACAAAGAGCCCAGAAATGCAGCGCGCTGATTATCTCCTGTTCACATTAGAGCCCACACAGGCCATTAGATGTGAGCCCAGCTCGAAATTGTCTATTCAAAAATAATCTTGAGTAGCGAGCACACAGCACTCACTCAGCCTTTTAGCAGCATAATAGCGGTTGTTTTTAGCAGCTCGGTGTCAGATAGTGGGGAGGCGAAGATGCGCGAGGGAGCAGTGTCTCTGCCTAGATGGACGGACAGGTGGGGAGACCGGCCTGAAATTAGGTCAGCAAATATTACGACGGGGCGTGGCGTTGTTTGGGAAACAGCGTAGGAGGGAGAGAGAGATCTGGCAAAAAAAATAAAAAATAAATAAAAAAAAAAAAGGGAAGGATGGAAGGCGAGTGTGAAGGGAGGCTGGCACTAATGACGGGTGTGCCCAGGGCCACACAAGTACAGCTGTCTCCCCTCCCAACTTCAGCAATGTCGGATCAGCATAATAAAAGCCAGTGTGCTGCTCCGTGCTCACAGGAACAGCTGGGTGGCTCGGTGAAGAAAAAAAAAAACATCTCTGCTTCGAGTTTGTTTGGAAGAATCCCAGCGATACTCGAGGAGCCTTTGGGTTTAGAAAGGAGCTAGTGGCTGGCGGACACTTATTACACCTCTGGCAGCCTCTGCGCGGACAAATCGCTTGGCTTTCATCAAGTTTCCAGGGGATGACGTAAGACTGTGTCCAGAGTGCACTGAGTCACACACACACACACACAGGCGGGCTCTGCCCACCACTATCGTCTTTGTGTCCGGGCCCATGGCGGCCTTGTGAAAAAGATGCAAGCACGCACCACATTGCGTCATGTTTGAAGGACTCCTCCAGCCTCACCTCTCTCCCAACGTCCCTCATCCCTGATGTAACACACCCATGTCCTACAGGGCTCAACCCTGGACACACACAGAGATAAAGTCCGCTCCAACACTGTCTTTGCAGGACTTGATCTTGTGCGTGTTGTTTGCACTTTTATTGGACGGACCTACATGTAGGAGGATATCTGCCTGTCTGACTCACTCCTTGTCTGTCTGACCACCCCCTCCCTGTAGCCTGCCAGCGCTCTCTTTGTGTCTCTCACTGTCTTTCTCCTTGCCTGTTGTTTTTTTTGTCTTAATCATTTTGGCGATGGTGACGTGGGCCGAGCCAGAGCCAGTAGATAATGCGATCCGGTCACCGCCCCGTCATGTCCAGGTGGACAATGTCCTTACTTACAGAGTGAAGGCCTCACGTTTTGGTGGCCTTGTCTTTAAACGTGTCAATACGTGCACACCACCTCTGTCCATGACACGCACAGCCGTGGAGCGAAGGGACCGAGGGAGGAGAACGGGGTGTTTGGCACTTTGGTGTACACAGTCTGTGTTTGTGATCACCGTGTGTTCACGCGGCGTGTGTTTTTTCGGGCCTCCAGAGGCCGCACAGATGAATGAAGCGCTGGATCAGATGAGCTGGGCAACAGTCCCCCCAGCATGAGCTGCAGCTGGCCCCGAGGGATTTTTGGGTAGTGCGGCTGCCAGACCGCTGGGGGGAAGGTGAGGAAAGGAAGAGTGGCTTTTGTCAGGGAAAAAAAAAAAAAGATGAAGCAGGTTTCGACATGACAAGTGTGTCATTAATCACAAGATTCTTCAGGCAGTGTTTGTGGATCTACCTGCTCTCAATGGAGAGGAGCGGACTCGACTAGTCCTGGGAATAGCAAGTGTGTGTGTGTGTGTGTTTAGTTCGGTCTTTCTTCTGTGGCTTCATTATTGCCCTATTCCTTATTCCTTCTGTCGTCCCTGGGTCTGACCGTGTACCATCAGCCCCTCTGGCAGCTACATCCGTGACAGGTACAGAGACAGAAAAGCACTCCGTTGGAAGCAAATCTGTCACTGTGCTAACGAAAAAAATGTCAGGCTGCTTTGTGTGTGTGTGTGTGTGTGTGTGTGTGTGTATCCCTGCGCATACAGTGTGGATAGCTGATTGGAATCCGAGGCGGCCATGGCGAACAGTTTATTTCATAGCTATAGGGAAGGAAGAGACAAGAAAGGAGCTTTGAAAGAGCTCGAGCAGATTCTTGCAAAGTAGGGGGGATCGGGGGGGACGATGGGGGGAGAAATCAAGGCACAGTTAAACTAAGAGATGCAGTGAAATGTGTCAGTGTGTGTCTGTGTGTGTGTTCCTGGCCTCGGGGGAGCCAACTCCTCTCTCTGGACTAGACTGAGCCCACCTGAGTCTCACTACCACCCCTCCAGCTGCCCCCACTCCCCCCCCACCCCCCATCACCCTTGTCGGCATCCTTCAAATTCAATAACTCCAAGCCTCTGTTTGCAGCTACAGCCCCGGCGCCGCTCAGATTTACCCATCAGCATCTATTTTCGCAGTTGTGTAACGTCCGCATTTATTTGCCTTCACATTATTGAGCTGCAGATAGTCGTGATGCAACGCGAAAGTTGAGTCGCCGCATAGATATTTCATGACCTGTAATACTTTGCACTGACAGCTGTGGCCGAGTGTTTTCCACTGAAACGACTCCAGCTTTTAGACTGCACCACAAGCGGAGCAGTATGAATTCCCATATAAGGCAGGAGGACCCTTTCGAACTTTTTCCCCCTCCTCCTCCCCTACTTCTTCACTGCAACCAGCTCGCACTTATCTTCTCTTTCTGCTGAGCCGGTGGTCTTACGCCCCTAAAAACACACGGACACACACACATACACACACACTCTGTAATTTGCTAAAATACCTGCCTGCACATCTGTATTGCCGTATTGTATTTTTCCTGTAACCTTCTCACCATGGGACACACTACGCCTCACAAATCCAAGGGGAAGGGTGAGACGAGCAGGAAGAAGAGTGGGAGGTTGAGATGGATCGAAGGATGAAGATACCGAAGACGCAGAGAAAGAAAAACACAAACAGAGGCGATAAGACTCTCGGCAGAGGAAGTGTCGTTCTCGGCCAATCCCCACCGGACTCCCAGTATCCCACTCTTCCCCTGCCGCAGGATGTGTCCTCGTGTGGGAATACATAAGGAATGCGGCCCCCTTTTGTTTAGCGTGTGATAGGCTCCTGGTTGGCCGTCGTTTGTGTGTCTTATGTGTGACAAGCTCCAGGCTTGGCAGGGGCTGATCGGAGCAACACTCAAACAGTCCTTTCTGGGTAAGACCCTCCTAGGAAAACAATGACTGGTCTTATGGCTGCTATGTTCCAAAGCTCCGCCTTGGCTGATGGAGGCACTTGCTGGGCTCTCACTGCTGTTCGCATCCAAAGACTGCTGCTTAAACAAAGGACGGAGAAGGCAGCTACATCAGCGCTTCCCAAACTTTTTGTTAGATGGACTCCTGAAGTCCGGTCAGATGGACTAAAGTGACCCCCCCCCCAAAATACTGACTCCCACCACAATCCAATGCGATTAGGTTTCCACTTCCTTGCAGCTTTTAAACAACGGATCCATTACTTTTGCTTGTTCTAGCCATTTTATTGCCATTTTCACATAAGCATTCCAACCGTTTGCCCATCCATTTGACATCACCCATCAAACTAACATCACTTTTTGCCATTTTACACATTCTTACACTTGAAGCTGGTTCCCTATTTATTCATATTATCTACCACCAACTGTTCACCCCTTACTTTTACATAACTATTTGTACAATTGATACAACACTCTCAACTGTCTATTTCAGCCATCAATTTCTTTTAGCCATCAGACTTCCTTCCTTCCTTCCTTATTTGAAATCTCATTTTCACTCCCACTGCCTCGCCTGCCTGATCAGACACCTGCCTACATTCGATCTACTGCAACCTCGTGTCACTACCGGGTCTTTCTGATCCAGGTTTTTTTGTGAGTTCCTTGCCTATAACTAAAGGACACTGGGCCTTTGAAGCTGTGGCTTCTACATTTTATAGTTCTCCCTCCTGTGGGCACCTTGAAAAAGCAGCTCAAGACCCATCTTGTGAGACAGACCTTCAAGTTTTCATCGTTATTTCTATTTCTACATTTATGTCTCTGTTTGCTTTGTCCTTTATGTTTTACTGTGCCACAGACATGGCAGATGTACACAAATGCAATACTTCAGTAAAAGTGCAAGTACTAAAGACACACTGGACTGCAAGTCGTACTGTTCCAAGTTACTCCAATAAAACACTACTGGGTTTGGTCCAGATTTGTTCTAAACATTTTGAATAGGAAAAACATTTGAGGAATAATTCTTATTTGATTATACAGTAGCTCATGTTAAGAACCCACCCAGTTCAAAGTGCGTTAATTTTCCCCGGAAATTGTTGTGAAACGAAAGCAAAAGCAACATAAAATGGAAAAACTCCACCGGAGTGCAAGCGCCTTCAATTTTTTACAGTACAGAAGTTGAGTCGATGCACTTTATCATCTTTATTGTGAAGCACTTTGACGGAAACATGCGGAAATATGCTGTATGAATAAGTGTCGCTCATACTTAAAAACAATCAAGTTTTTTTTAAAACCACTTAAAAACGGTTATAAAACTTTTACGCTACATTTTGTTGATCACAATTCGAGCATTGAATTAATATTTATTTCAATCATTACGTCTAATTGAGAGACGCACACCAGGTTGTATGTTTAAATGCACTGCCAAAAAAAAAAAATTCACACTGGATTATTGTTTTGCCCCGGTGGAGAACTGTTGTTCTCTTTGCCTAAGGCGTTAACAAAAGTACAACTCTTAAAAGGTCTTTAAATAGACTCTCTAAAACTGTCGAAGCCTACCTTGCCCTTTTACGCAATAATACGTCCACACACACACACACACACACACACACACACACACACACACACACACACACACACACACACACACACACACACACACAGACCATTTGGGCTGGAGGCTACGTTCTAGGATTGGAGTGCTACCTTGTAGAGCAGTAAGGGAACATGATTTCTTTATGAGAGCTTACTGGGCAGGGAAGACATTTCGACGTGAGTAGACAGAATACAAGGCAGGGTGAGGTTTTATTGAAGAGTTTATGACAGTTTCTTTGCTTCTGTGTAGCCCTCATGTTGACAGTATTTTCTTCAGACACAGTGATAAAAGCATGTTTTAGCAGTCAGGATTCAGAGCACCTGACGTGAAATGAAGACCCCCTCACTGACTGGGAGACACGAGTGAAATTATTCAGTTTCTCCGATTATTGGAGAACACAGGCCGTCAATAACGTTTGGCACCACTTTGTAAGCTGTAGAGAAATGAACATAGTTTATCAACGAGTAAACAAGTCTGAGCATAATCATTCATTTTCCATTCGTTCGTTTTCGAAAAGCACCCACATCTTTGGTTCAATTGTCAATTTCTGTGATAAAAACAGCGCAAGTCTGCAAAATATAGGCAAAAGAGGCAGGAAAGATGTGTCGGCCCGTATCCTTTGACAAATCCAAAAATCTGTTTAACAGGTTTCACTTTCGCAGCTGCTGAGGCTTCTATTTCTCAATTATTGATGAGGATGGTGGTGCAGATCTTTACAACATCAACTCAATTAGCATAAGTACATTTCACCCTGACGGGGAATGTCAGGCTGGATTTATCAACCAATCAAACTTTGTGTGCATTGACTCCTTTACCGTAAAAAAAAAGTGCTCTGGGTATTTGCAAACGCACAGGTTTTTTGAAACATATTGCAATGTATGCCAGCGGATATAACAACTTGGAATTGGAGCTGTGGAATAAAAACTTTACACTAAAAACAGACAAATGTGTCACCACATCTTGTCACCAAGGAGAGGAAGACGGACAAATACTGTAACTAAAGTTTTTTTTTTGTTTTTTTTTTTCTCCCTTGATAAACATCACCTTGGTTTTAATGTGCAGGTGGTTTATGAAAGCAGAGTCAAGCCCAGTCAAGTCGTGGACTGTTTTGCTTTCCATCAGAACCTGCAATGGTGAGTCAGACACGGAGGCGGGAACAAACAAAACTAAGGAGAGAGCCAGGGACAGTCTTTGAACTAATGTGAACTGTCTGCCCATACAATCAGCCGGTTCACTGCAAAGCTTGTGTTTACGCGTTTGTGTGTGTGTGTGTGTACAGTGTACATACTGTATATATATATATAGATATATATATATATATATTGCAGAACATCAGGAAACTCAAGCGACTTCAAGTTATTCTTATTTCCTCTGCAGACTTTCCACTTACCTAAACACTTGAGTGTCACTGCAAACACAGAATTTGGACATGTGACTAACAGCAGTACAGCTGCAGATACGTGCAGACTCGAAACCTTGAGCCATGCAACACTATCTGCTGCTAGTTCAACGCTGCTTGTTCTGTATTTGCAGATGAAAAATAAAAAAATTACATACACTTTTAGAAGTGATTTACATTCAGATTGCTTCTCTGCCATTTCTGCGCCTTCGGAGGAGTGTGAACTTTGCCACAGCGTCTGAGCGTGGTGCTAAAACGAGACAACACCGCGGTCAGTCACACAGGAAACAAAGAAGGCAGACAACCTCACTTCCTGCCTGAGCTCTGGAAGAAAACGCTTCCTCCTTAAAAGCACCAAGTGCAAGCACTAAAGATCTCGTGTGAAGGCAGTGGCGTGGTGCTGGTGATGGAGACGAGCAACTACAAATCTGCTGAACATTAAAAAGCCTGATATGGCAAACTTCTGCCCAGATGTGAAAAAGTGAATATTACGGCAGTGACCTTTGGAGAGAAATTACATTCACAAACATTTCAAGTGAACAGAAAAAAAAAAAAAAAAAAAAAAAGCTCAGCAAAGCAAAGCGAGAAGCCGCAGAAAAGACTTCCCACCACGAGCGTTGCATAAAAACAAAAAACAACGGGGCAGCGACTCCAGGATTACGCACGCTGTTCATGGCTAGAACGTGAACCTGAGGTCCAATCAAGTGTTTGCCCACAGGCACCTTCAGTTCAGGGCCTTTGTGGCGCTACTGAGACTAGTAGTAAATACATCAAGGCATTGCTCAAAAAGATTTGCAGAGGCAGACACACTTCTCACTTGTGTCAACCTAGAAAAGATCCCCATGATTACTAAAAGACCCGAATAGGGACGGACGTGCATCTTGATTTCACCTTCGAACTGGCAGTGTGACAAGACAGTCCAACCGCTCTGACGCACTGATGGATCTGTCTGCTTGCTAATACAGTATAACCGAAACCCTCCTCCCACCACTCTATTATCTGCTGACAAATACCATGTTGATATTTCCTGTACAGTCTGTGTGTCTCAAGTTCAGACATTACACATTTACAAGGCCCTGCCACTCTTGTGCCGCAGTGCAACAATAGCTGTGCAGCTCAGCAGCCTTGCACTAAAGCGAGTCTCCATTTGACAACTTCTGTCTCTGTCTGTGTCTGTGCATGGGCCCAGAGCAGCCAGCCCCCCTGGTTACCATCAGGGCTTCTTGGCTGCAGTTTTGGCTTTCCCGTTGGGTCCTGTTTTGATCTGGGTCATCTCCACATCTGTCAGGGCGTCAGAGGGAAGGCACGAGCGCATGCGTTCAACGGTCTTCTGGTAAGCTGCCCTCTCCTGCTCCAGAGAGCGAATCATGTGCTTCATTTTGCTCTCCCGAGAAAGGAAGTTCTCCACGCTCGTCTCCAGCGTCTGAATCTTCTGCCGTGCCGCCTGGAGGACACAGACATCATGCCTCAGTGAATACAGGGTAAAATACAAAGAGACATCTGGACGAAGGGTAGGTGAAGTAGCACAGGAGCCAGGAGCACTGAGAACTATGAGTAAACGCTGCTGTTGTGTTTGTGGATCATATTCCACAATCTCACCCATAGAGCGAAACATAAGCAGACCGTTTAATCAAACACGGTTGTGGTTCATACGGAGCCAGGGCCTTGTGTCAGTTACTTAAAATGTGTAATAACAATTATTCAACTCTGATTCTAATCACGCTACACAAAATGTTCTTTTTCACGACAGGAGCAGCTCAGTAATACTTCAGAATCATCAAGAGGGACTTTACCAGCCCTGCTGAAAAGATTTACACGTCACTATTACAGGAGGATTTAGATAACAAGAAACATTCACAGTTCCTTTGTCTTTGTAGATTGCCTACTATGTTTTTAATTTAGGTTTTACTGCCATCTATGGGTAGTCGGAGACACAACCCACAGCAACTGCTATGGACATGATAACAATACGAACCCAAAACATCCAAAATGCATATAAAGATATTTTCTCAATAAGGCTTTATGAAAAGTAATTCAGATGAGGGTGGTCTTTCAGAAAAAAATGTAAGTTTTATGTTTCTCGTTCTTACCTGAAGTTTTTCCAGCAGATCCATGTTCTGTTTTTTCAACTGTGCGTTCGTCTTCTCGAGTTTGTCCAGTCGCTCGCAGTCGTCGGGCAGCGAGCCAACGTCCAACATTTCATCCTGCAGGACGTGGTACTCCACTTCGTATGCATGCAGCTGCTTGGAGATGTCCATGTCCATTACCTGGTAAAAAAAAAAAAAAAAAAAAAGCTGATTGTGAAAATAACAACTACGCTGTGTGTGTATGTAGAGGGGAAATAATAACTGTTATTTTTGGTTTTTGTTAGCAAATGTTTTGTTGAAATCTAAATCAGATTCATATTTTCTGTCAGCTCTTTTACAGGTGGGTGGCATCTATGGGCTGGGGGAACTGGAACTACTAAAAAACAGGCTTTCAGTAAACTATTGTGACAAAATTGAATAGGTTGGAGTAGGACTGAAAGGTGTATTTGTTTTATTATGACTTTGATAAGTGTATGCCAAGAAAAACTGTACTGTAAGAGAAAACCGTTCACTGCTTACTCGTATTGTTTGGTCGTCAACAACAACAGCATATTTTTTTTTGGTGTTGCACAGTAATAAATAAGTAACACTGGACCATTAGCAGCACCCCTAAATGCATTTTCCACCATCACAAATATTGAAAAGCTTTTAACCACTGGCCATTCATGCAATATGCATTGCATTTACGTGGACCGTGCGGCTTCATTATCTGGAACCGTGGGACTGTATATTGTGGAGCCTATAGCTGGTCTCCGTACCTTTGCAATGGTCTGCTCCATATGTGTTTCAGTGAGGTTTGGAAGTGTAGTTTTCAGATAGTCCACAATGCTCTCGAAGCTGTCACACTCCACTATCTCCCCCTCATGGCTGCTCAGCAGACAGAGGGCAACTTTAAAGATCACCTCAGTTCCCTGGACAAAGAGAAAATCTGAAAGACATAAAAAAAAAAAAAAAACACATTAGTGCTTCACATGCACCAGCTTTGAATGGTTTTAATGTCATCCTCTTTTGAAAATACTATTGCATTTGAGCAAACATAGAAGGATTTATTAAAAAAAAAAAAAAAAGAGAAAGAGAAAAAATATACCAAAGATGCGGGACACAAAGCCGAGGGGGAACTGTGAAGCAAAGAGAGTGAGAAACCACGGGGCTGCATAGAGGCTCGGGCAGATCTCGTGCTCCTCCAAGTGATTGTACAACTCACGGTGGTAGTCGTGCAAAAGCCTGGAGAGCTGGTACATCTGAATCTGAGATAACAGAGACATATAAAAAAAAAAAAAAAAGAGATTAAACACACAGGTCATAACATGCTGCGACGAATCGAACTGGTATATCTGGATCTGCAGGAGATGGAGTATCACAAGCCCATCTAAAAACGACTAGCTCTCGCTGAACCATTGCCCAATCAGAGAACTCCTCGGGTTTTACCAGTGTTGTTTTAGTGACTTGTTCAGGCATGAGTCAAAGCCAACAAGCTGCGCTGCCACTAAACGATATCTTACAGTAAACTGGACGAGTGCTACAGCGAAATGCTCGGCAGACAGAAAAGAGAAGCAGAAGTCAGCTAAAATTAGACTGTTATCAGTCCTACAATTTCCTGACACAACAGCAAGTTACACCATTACCTCCTTGTGATCGACCGCAGCCGAAGAAAACTCCTCTTGTTTTTAAAATATCTGCACTAGTCTCTTTAAAAAAAAAAAAAAGGCACGTCGAGAGATCGAATGGGGCCACTGCTCGGCTAAACAGTTACCTGAAGCAGATTAAACATTACCACGCCTGCTGATGCAGTTACTCCCGCGAGGTCAGCTGACGTTGAGCCGCAGCGCACGGAGCAGGCATCCAGGTGTGGTTTGAATAAAAGGTGGAGACACCCCACAGCTCTTTGCTGTCGCTAACTAAGAAGCCACACAGGTGAGAGGCAGCTGGGCTTCTCCCAGCAGACGGGAGCACGGCTACGAGCTGCATTTACAGCGAGGGTCCAGTGTGACTGAGCGGTTACAAACATTTGTATTACATATGTTTACAATATTGTGGGATTGTTGCTCCTTTATTGCTCTGAAATTAAATGCTCTGGTTATTTTCAACATGTTATTTTGGTGACAGGACAGAATCCTGGTGAAAGCTGATGCTGTTTATGTGCCTTCTACCACAGTGTCTGTTCGACACCACCACTGGAGGTGCCAGAGTTTCCACTTCTATTCCGAGTGGCAACTGTGTTCAGAAGATGCTTTTCCCTTTTCTGCATAACTATAACCACAAGTGAACTTGAATTTGTGTTTGATTTCACATATTTTGAAATTGAATGCTGAGGCAACAAGTAAAACAGTAGTAGAGTTCTCTCACACGTGAAATCTAGTAGTTTCTGCTGCTAAAAATGATGCCATGCACCAATGAGTTATTGCTCTAATAACACATGAGACAGTCCCATCAATCCCGTCACTCGTGTACTGACCTGCAGAGAGACCATGTCGGGTCTGTACTGCCGCCTGATGCCGAGGTCGTACATCAGGAACTTCAACATGTCAAAGGCCTGTTCTTCCCTCATGTGCAGCAGCAACACTCCAGCCACGAAGCTGATACCTTGGCAGTAGCCGACCTGTGAGGCACGAACAAACATCACATTCCGCCCACTGTGGCCTCACAGCGTTGTAGTGTAGGGGAAGGAAACAGGATTACAGTAGTACCTCTGTGTCCAGCAGAGAGTAGGCTTTCAGGAGGTTGTACAGGGAAAGCTGCCCTGCGCCCAGCTGTGCCGAGAAGTACTGGTGGGTGGGGAAGGTCCGGCCTGAGGAGAGAGACACAGCCGACATTTACTTCCTGATATAACAGCTTCAGTGAGCTTACGGCAAACAGAAAAGAAGAGCACGTTAGCATTCTAACTGTAAACTTTTTTTATTAATAAGTCAAACCATCCAACGTCGTAAGCAGCTGATGCTAAAGCTGAATGTCCTTGTTTAAGCGCATCGTTCTGTATAATTATGTGAGGTTTAAAATTTAAAACCCAATCCCACGACGGGCAGCGGTCCTCTTCACGACCGTGTACACACCTAGATCCACCAGGATGGCGTGCTGCTGCGCTGTGAGCTGCTTCAGAAGGTCGTGGTAGGGGGTGTCCGGGGCGAGCTGACGCTGAGGCAGTCTGTGACGCAGCCGATGCTGATGGGAAAGGAGCAGCCAGATCTCTCCACGCCTGCTCTTGGGAACGCCTGCACACACGGTGGAGATTTACAAACCATCACCACTTTTTTTAGGTGTAGATGCAGAGAGCGGTCTTCACTACCCCCGTTTTAATTTTGTTCCACACACACACACACACACACACACACACACACACACACACACACACACACACACACTTCTCACCTTGGCAGAGTGCACGATAAATCTCCTCCTTGTCTTGTGGGAGTGTCGTTCTGCCTGGGGCTATCAGTTTCCTCTCCCACAGAGCCTGAGCATCTTTGGAACACTGGCCCACTTCCTGGTAGTTCAGCTTCATCTTGCGGATGTGCAGCTCGTCTCTGCTCGCTGCAACACAATCACCAGGATAAAAAAATTTATTCATTAACAACATATTCAAAAACATTTTGTTGAAAAAGATTCTCTTGTCAAACCAGAAATTCTATGCACAAAGTTGGCTATGCTAGAAAAGCACAAAGCCCTTCGGTTTGCTTTGCCCTTATACCAAGAGTTATTAATAAATAAAATACAGACCATTATGCTGAAGGCGTGGACAAGGTACAAGACAGTAGGAAAACGGTACAAAGGAAACTAAAACACCATGGCTGTCCTTGAACATGCAAACAAAATGAGCCGAACTAAATGAATACAACGACCAGCACCCCAAATCATGCAAACCATCTGCCTTGAACCCCAGCGATCCTTTTGTGTTGCTTACCTTCTATCGAAAATGGTTATTCACAGTTAGGTCCTCACACCAGCATTGGTGTCACAACAACAGACAAAGGGAAAGAGACGTGTTGGTATAGTAAATTATAAAAGCTACACATAGCAGGTGCAACCCAAGGCTAAAGGAAATCTCTTACTTTTTAATGTTAGTTGCTGTTGCTTGTTCACGGTTTGAGCTTGACTTGCATAAAAATTAACACCTACTATGATCATGACAAGGTGGGGGGGGGTTTATTTCATGCCATTCAAGAGACAAGTGGTTTGAGAGAGGAGGAAATAAACCGTTGTTTTCGCACAGTTGGTTACGCCGAAGGGAGAATTAGTTTCAGGCTCTTCGACCTGCTGAGCTCATGTGTTGAGATGTGGGTTAAAATGCAAAACCGACACATCTTTACTCTGAATGTAACAATCATCCCAAACCAGTTTCACTCCAAACAAACAGAATGACATTTGCCCTCAACTCTAACCCCGTGCACAGTGATAATGCCTCAGTTAGGAACAAGACTAAGTGTTAGAGAGAGAAGGGAGGACCAAGTGTGAAATCTTGATGACAGGTTGGGGAAATATGACCTAAGACGAGGTTTTCTACATTTATTCAAAAGTGGCAAGAAATACATCTTCACAGGCAGATAAAAACTAAATAAGAGCCAGTGTTAGCAGCCCCATGACCAATTCTAAGACATAAAATACACAAACTACTAAAACTAATGAAGGATCTAACCACTTCAAAACAACCAACATCACTTCTTCATATTTGACACTAACATAACCAAAGAAAGGATTCTTTGTATTTTCATACTTTATGTGCACAACAGTAACTAGTATTCACCCTCAAGTCTCTGGTTCTCCTTCTCCATGCGCAGCAGCAGGATCTGCTGGTGGATGGCAGTCTTCCAGAGGGCCCGGTAGTCGGCCCGCGTCTTCTTAGGCCTCTCCCCAGTCAGGGAGTCCCCTGAGGACTGCAGGTGCCCCAAAGGGTCCAAGCTCGAGTCCAAAGTGCGCGGAGAGAGAGGCAACAGCTCCCGGGTGTCATAATGTTCTAAAACACAAGAGCCAATTTTTTTTCATGAACAATTCATCTAATCTACTTCGTGCGAATATTGTTTTATTTTTGGTTTTACAGCATAATTATGGTACAGTTTAATCTTACAACTCTCAGCGACCCCGTTTCCTGTTATCAAAAAAGCAGATGAGCCACTTGTGACACTAACCACTCAGCGCCGAAAAGACACAACAGAAACGTACAGCTGCAAATAGCTGGTGAAGAATCTGCACAGAGTCAGATACTTCATTTTAGAGTCTAATGCACATACCAGCTTTAATGTGTTCAAGAAGTACACAGGACTGACTATTTCACTGTAAAGCTCTTTATAAAAAATTAATAAAATAAAATAAAATAAAATAAAAAAAGGACTTGTGTTTTAGGAAAAATGAAACTATGCGGTTATAATTCAAACACGACAGATTTCTCACTGCATTCCTACTTGTATTCAGATTTACCTTGAGGTTTAACATTTACACACTATTCAGAACACGTTGTGCTCCCTTGAAAGAAGAAAGCAGAAACAAGAGAACACTGAGCAGAAGGCGATAAACTGGCCATGGGAACCGGCGGCAGGATCACTTCTACTAGTTCCTTTATCAGTGTTCATCTCACAAGAATGAAGTGGGAAAATAACTCTCTTTTCAAACGTGTTTGCCTGCGTGCATTTTAAAAAGTCAGAAGAGAAGTTCAGCAACTGTAATTTCACACGAGAATCAAATGTTCCCGTGCCCTTGTGCTAATTTTCCACGCACGTGTGGATTATTCAGAGCTCGTTCATTGTGCCTTGCCTGAACTTTCAGATGTTTTTTTTTTTTCTTCCCCTTTTGAAAAAAAAAAAAAAAAAAAAATCAGACCTGAAAGCTGCATGGATGCAGAAGCCTTGTTCAAAGGCGAAGCAACCCTCATGAATATCTTCTGTCTCCAGGAGATCCTGCGAGGTGTCGAGGGGAGACCGCTCACTGAGTCACTGCTGCAGCCGGACAGCGTCCTCCTCCTGCCTTCTCCATTGCTACAAAAGAAGACAGCAGCGTCACAGACACCCAATAAATCAGTCAGTGTCATCTTACACCAACACCCAACAGCACTCTTTAAAAAATGCATACACACACACACACACTCATTCACTAGACAAACACCCACACGTCTAACCTCCACAACAAGGCAGGAAACCTTATCAGACAGAGATGGTTAACATGACTGCTAAAAAAAAAAAAAAAAAAAAAACATGTGCCAGGCATGGCAATATATACACGTTAATAAAGCAGCACTTCACAATTAGTATGTCAAATAACACACACAGCCACAGTCGAGGTTCATGCACGTGTGTTCAACTTCTAGAAAAGAAGGTGCTTTCATTAGTGCGGGAGAAAACTGCTTAAAGAGCCGAGCAATGAGAATGTTAGTTTACAGCCTCGTGTCGCCAGAGATGGAACAAAAGAGTCCGATTGTTTACTTGGGTAAAAGCATCTGCAATATAAAAATCCCGCAAATCAAACTGATCAACGGCTTTCGGGGTCGCCAAAGCGGAACATGTTCCGCACGTTGATTTGCATCCAATGTATTTTTTAATTCAGTACAAAAATACTTGTATATATATATGTTTTGTTTATGCTGAATTTCTCGTTTCACATCAATGAATATGATATTAATGATCATAATTATTGATGTGCATGTTCATGACTTTAATGTTGCAGCTGGTAATGATAAATCAAATTTCAACACACTGTAACCTTTATGTTGTGAATCTAATGAATGTTATTTAATTACTTTACGCACTGCTGAGTAGCTCGTTAATCTCACCTCATTGATATAATAAAATACTGTATAAGTAATCTTCTGAAAAGTAACTTATCATCCACAACAATAACACCACCTGGTGGTATTAATATAAAACATATTTTTTATATATATATATAAAAATATAAAATAATATAATATAATTTAAAAATATATAATTAACTAATAAATGGTGATGTAACATTTTGGGTTAAACACCTGTCAGCACGTAAAGTGGTTACGATCAACTCCGCCTTCTCCAATGGTGAACCTTGACCCCAAACTGTGTTCATTACTGTACGTTTTGCCATAATTACCATAAACAGAAGTGTTTGAAATACATTGTTGGACTTTGCGCCACTGCATGTGGCTTTATATGCACGGTTTGAAACTCCGATGGATAAAAGGAAACATATGAGAAGTTAGTAAAAACCTGCTTACCTAAATCTTACAGATTCAGTTTTAATGGAGGAGGCACAGCAGGCCAGGCTCAGTGCTTCATTAATATAAGCATGTGTGTTCAAACGCTGCCTGGAGCGTAAACGGGATACTACACAAATACATCAGGATATCCGCGCACAGCTGTGTAGACCTTGCGTTTGCCCGTCAACCTACACTCAGTAACTCATGCCAACAACCTGGAAAACATGTTCTTACAGAAATACCACATTTCGAAATATTTTCAAACCCTCTGATTTGTCTATGAAAACTGTTGTCAAGTGTGATCTTTTTTGCCTTAAATTCGTCTTTAACTCGTCTGTCCCCCCTCAGGAAAAATTTTGAAAAGACTTGACTCGGGGGTCCCACAACTGATTGTCTTGCTTAGTTTTTGTCCTCCAGAACAATCAGCAACATCTTGCTTGCCGTTCTCTCTTGATGAGTCTCTTCTGATTTTTGGATTTTAATCAACATATTTTCTATTGCACTGGGCAGACAAATGTGTATGCACAAATAATTATGTTAAAACGCTCAGACCTAATCTGGTTTATTCAAAGACTACCACTAGTTCTGCAAGAGAGTGGATGGCAAATTGAAATTTCGAGCCCTGCATAAACACATAAATAAACCACATCTGTTGCATGTTAAAAATAAAATCTTAAGTACTGAAGAGATTCCACAAAATACTTCGCAAATTGTTTATTCTCGCGGACGATCCCTTGGTAGTTGCAGCTTGGTCACCTCAGCCCCAGCCTAATGAATAATAGGAAGTGACCTTGGATGGAGGCGAATGTCACGGAGAAGGCAATTCTGCCTTCCAGCTTGTTGCAGCTGTTCACATTTCACATTGTCTCTTTAACAGATTTGAATTTCTTGCTTGTCACATTCTCTTATATTTTACTGTCAATCAAATCATAGAGAAAGTCACCAGGGTAAAGGTGTTTCACAGTGCAACAGAAAGTAAACCTTGTCTTCTGAATCCCCCTGTTATGCATAATCATGAGCAACATGTGAAAAACACACTTGAACTTTTGACACCATCAGTGCCATCTATCATTAACCTATCAGTGCAGATGACATTTCTCATTGGTCTGGTTCACAAAAAAAAAAAAAAAACATAAACTGGAAACCTTTTCTTTCAACCATCCATTGCAGTCATTGCAGGACTGTTGAAGTAGAGTTCACTGTCACCACTGTCTTGTTTTCTTCCACATAGTATCAGGTGAACAACGTAGCTACACTGACAGCGGCCTTTCAAAAATAAATACATCCCTGACGGCGCGATCAGAAAATGTAGTGGCACACGAGTAAAACGCAGTACAGTATGTGGCCGTGCAAAAAAAGCTTCAAACTCATGCAGATAATACAACAGAGGTGTGTATCAGCAGGAAGAGGGCGGGTCCTGCTGCAGAGACCACGTGGGGAAAAAAGGAAATGGCAGGAAAGTAATAGACAGTTTTACTAATAGAGAGTTGCTGACAGGAAAAGGTTGCAAAGACACAGGGACAAAAAAAAAAAAAGCTGGATGTTAAAACGTTGAACAGCCAACAAGAATGCAGCTACTGTCATCCCCAGTAAGGAACAGTCCATCTCTCCCACCCATATCGTCCCCTTTGACAAGACCCAGGCTACTAAAAGTCTGCAGGTCTAAGCAGGGGGTTCGTCCAAACAACCCCTCTCACCTCTTGAGGCCCCCACTGTCTGCCAGGGAGCCCAGTGAGCCCTGGTAAAAGCTTTTCAGGAAAGTGGGAGCAGAGAAGGAGGAGGGGAGGCTGAAGGAGGACTCGCTCTCCGAAACGCTGCGTGTTCTCAAGACAGCCACGGGACTGGGAGAAGCGAACATGAAATGCCCACAAATGGAAAAACAAAGATTACACAAAAGAAAGGCCTTCTGCTGGGAGCACAGAGAAAACACTGAGGGACACATGAGGGGTCAAAAACGGCAACAGGAAACGTGTGATGCTATTGTTCAAGGATAGTGGAACAGGAGGTAAAGAGATTTAGGGCTGATGAAAGTGCTGCAGATAGATAACATTGTGTGCATGTACATCAAAAGGTCAACTAAATATTTAGTTAGCGTTCAATTGATTAAAAGGGAAGCAACAGGTTCGGATTTTTAAGCAAAGTTAAGCATTAGACACTTCTTCAAACAAATCACAAATGCTCACTTTTGTAGAAAAGCTTCAGAATAATTCACTCAGCAGAACAGGAACCCTTGCAACTTGACTAAGGGGATGGATATCCTGCATTGGTCATTGCTTTGTCCCAAAGGGTCAAACTAGAAATACCAGAGTTACCTGCTCTGCAGCAGTTCCGGGTTAATCGACTGCTGTCTATGTAGCGGAGCGTGTTTGCTCTGGCCCGTCTGCTGACCTTCAAAAGAGATACGCTTCTTCACGGGTGGATGGCTGAAGGTGTGGGCGCGCCTGCGGAACTGCAGGCCGCTTTCGGTGTCGTCGTCGTGGAAAGCGGGAGGGGAACCTGGGGGCGACTGACCGGGAGATTCTTCATCCTGCTGAGGGGAGCGAGAGAAAGATGTCACAAAGAACACACGATCCCGTGACAAGTCCCTCTAAATTATTCGCTACAACTGTGACGGTGAATGACCTGGTTATGAGCAGGCAAATGGATAATCAATCTTAATGTCTTTAGAAGTCAAAGCACACGCAGCTAGTAATTCTATTTCAAAAGGCACAGCCCGAAGCCAGAACAAAACACTCAGTGACTCAAGTTACAGCTCTCACACTCACCTAAACCCCACAGCGAGACTCATTCCAGATTCAACTTTCCACTCAACACGTTTCGGCTGAGCTTTGCCTCATGCCTGGTGGTACAACTCCCACATCTATTGTATTCTAATGGACAATGTCCTGTGACACGCGACATTGCATACTATTGGTGGGGAGGGCCCTGGTGACTCCACTCCACATGTAAACCCTCCAATCTCCTCCCATCAGGTTTTACAGATGTCCCCTCCGAGCTGTGAAACAACAATCAAAACTGGTTTATATTTGTGCTGCAGCAGCAAATGCAACCGAATCCGCGAACCAAAGGTGCAGACTGCAAAAAGTGCCATGGGTGTTCATGTGTTGCACACGTGTGAACAATCGTAGATATCACTGTCAGCTGAGGGGCTTAAATCGTGATTTATATAAATAAGGAAACCGTAACACGATAAAGTAGCTCTGATCTTGACAAGTGCTAAGAAGAGGAAACCAGGACAGCCATGGCTCAGCAGATGCATAACTGCACTTCCTGACTTAGATTTCCTGCTTGTCAAAACATCAGCATCCTGACACAATCCACAGAGGACCACTTACTCACTTCATCGCAGAGCAAACGACTCACTTCTGATTGTCAGAAATATAACCAATGTGGGGCGGGCGGGCTCGGGTAGGCATTAAAAGACGCTAGATTCTACTTGTAAATACCGACGCACAGATATTTCTGCCTAGCAACAGCTAAAGAGTCTTCAAAATACACAAGTTGATTGGAAAGATCTGCATTATTTGCACTCTCTCAGTCATCACGACTATAACTGAGCAGCTTGGTGAACTCTCCCAGCACTTGGAGCTGCCACTTGAGGCCCGATATTAATATTTCCCCCCACTTGGCTGCTAGTTTTTCCAGTTCCCAGTAAATATGACATGACCTGACTGATGCAACATGGAGAAGTCTTCCTAGAACCGAGGGTCTATTTCATGTCCCTGGGCCTCCACGGACTCTACACACCAAAGCCTGACTGCATGTCTCAGTGAGTATTACAGCAAGCCGAAAAGTTGGATGATGCCTTTCGTGGACTAAATCCCTCTGACTACACCCTCACTCCACATTCGGCACAGCAGTGACAAAGTGGAGCTGACAGCCCCAAATGGTTCGCTGACAGCTTTGCAAACACACTCCCTGCTGTACTGTTCTCTCTTTAGACCACGGCGGCTTCAAATTATGCGGCAACTAAAGCAGAGGAGAATCACGTGACAATAGTCGTGTTGGCAGTCTCCGGCTACGGATCCTGAAGAAATTGAAATCATGCCCATTACCCTCTTCCCTTCTTGAGGACAGTGCTAGAATAAAACATGCTTATAAAAAGCCACTGAGCTAAAAGTGACAACTCCCAGAGCCCCCTGAGTGGAGCTCTGCAAATTCTCAGGTTCTTCCTCAAGGACACTTACTCTTTCGAAACTGCTAACGCTTCCCATGCTTCCCAAGCGGCCTCGCATTCGGCTGGCACCCTGTTGACAGACGTGACAAAACATGAAACACGTTCAGGAAATGGTGGTGGGTGAAAAAAATGATTTGTACAAATCCGGCAAAGAGAATTGTATTGTCAGGGCAATAGTAAGAGATCGAGCAGAAATAAATCAGAGATGCATAAATGACAAGGACATATTTCCTGACATTTACAGCGTCATTGTTGAGCAGATGTCGGCAGAGGTCTCGGGATGCTCAGATCCTTGTACTAAGGAATTATTTTGCTGTCTGGCTGGCAGATATGGGTCAATCTAAATCCCTTGAACGGCATCGACACAGAAGCAGCAACTTATACAAAGATAAAGACTGATGCAGCGGCTATACTGTGCCTGAGGGTGGAAAAAATTAAGGGGCAGAAGATAAACTGAAGATAAAATAACAACAGGAAATTATATAAACGATGCAGCATGAGGCTGAGAGGGAAATGGGTTAATAAAAAAAACCCCTCTTTGTTCAGACCCACCCTTGAAAAGATGTTCTCCAGAGAGCTGGTAAGGGAGGAGCGTGCTTTACTCTTGAAAATATCGAGCTTGAAGCGACTGCTGGTGGCGGCGCCGTCGCCTGCTGCTGAGCTGTTCGCTGCATTCTGACGGATTACAACAATGGACAGAAGAACAAATTATTAATGAATCGTGGCTGCAGTAACATTAATAATAAGCCTGAGCAGCTTCAGCAAACCCGTACTAATTATTAAAGCTTAATACACAATGGCTCAGACTTGATCCTTGCAAAAGTAATAAAGCAACTATTACACAGTTTATTTGTCATGTTTTCTCCATAGCAACAAATGCATTGCAGCAGTGATTCACGTGATAACCAGCCTCGATCTTCTCCAAAAGTATTTTGCAAAACAGACCACAGCAAAAAGCTGAAAAACTTAAAGACAAATGAGCAATGAGACCAATTATCGCTAGTCTTTATTAGGACATTAATTTTATCTAAGCCTTTAAGGTTTAAACTGATGTTTTGCTAATTTAAAAGATGTCAAAGGTCTTGGGAAACATTTAAAGCTTTCACATCATCCTGTATGATTTTGATCTTAGTAATTAGTCTGCAAGAGACTCAGCTCTGTTTTTGAAATATAGATATTAAAATTGCTTCAGTAAATTTTTTTTAGGTGTTTACTTTTTGTTTCATAATTAAAGTATTTACCTGAGGGGCTTCTCCAATGTGAAGGTGAGACTTTTGTTTGGTTTCACAGAGCTGTCTTAGATGGAGAATCACCAGCTCGTTCTCCTCTTGGTCCGACCCCGGCTTCAACCTCTGCAGACAGAAACACGCTAACACTTAGAAACTAAGATGCAAACAAACAGTATAAAAAGGTCACCAAAAAATATACATTTTTCATGCATATCCTTACGTTACCTGAACTCGCTCAAAAATCCCAGCCTGCTCATTGTCAGTCAGCTGGGACAGATATTTTTGGATGGCTAGCTTTGCTCTGGGTGGGTAGAGACCTGCAAATAGAAGAGAAAATACAAATGCTTCTTTATCTCGCTCTAACTCAAGAGAAACAGCATCATCAGCATCAATAAATTGATGAAAGTGTGTGACAGGAATCCACGTGACGTACCTTCAATCCGCTCACAGAGCTTGTGCAGGTCGTGCATGGGACAGGCTTCACACAGTTGAATCTGGGTCTTGTTGCTTTGTAAGGCAGCTGCTGTGGTGAAGGCCTGCTTCAGGGTCAGCATCACCTCATCCACCTGACGCAGAGTCAAACATGACGAGACAGGCACAAACACAACGACAACAGAAGCACAAAGAGGTCAAGATAAAAATATTCTCAGAAGAAAAAGCTGAACTAATTTCCATTTATGCATTTTGTTTAACTCACCAGGGACTCACTTGCACACTGGAAAACGTAGCACACGTACTGATTGGGACCCGACTCTGACTGGTCCCGACAAATGAATCCAAAATGGTCGGTCTGCTTGATGCCCTGTGTCAAAGTCAAAGACAAACAGGAAAATAAAAGGAAATCTCAGCAAGGAGTCCAAAGTCCACGTGTTACTCCTCTCTTCATTCAATCCTGCAAAGCATATGCAGCTGCAGTGAAGCAAAGCACAAGCCGCTGACACCGTAATAGCTCTTGACAGTCTCCATTCCGGCAAAATGACCGCTTTGCTCATACTAGGCGGTGCATTATCTTTGTACAAGACATCCATTTAAAGAAAGTGGAGTCCATCAGGCCATAAAAAGGAACATATCTCTACATTGCTGATAAGAATGTCATAAATTAAAAGGACTGAGCATAAAAAGCCTGCATTACTGTAATGTCTGGCACTAATGCATCAGATCCTCAGAGAAAGAAATTTAAATAAAAGTCTGAGCTTATCCTCTTTTTCAGATTCCAGCATAATCACATCTTGGGAGTCCAACACAAACCAACCTGACAGCAGGATGAAATATCTTTGAAGTTCTTCTCCAGCACCACTGTCTTAGTGTCTGGACTTATGAGGTTGATTTCAAAACGCCCGACCTGCAAAACACACAAGTAGACTGTGATCAGACGGATTCACGGAGAACACAAGTACGTGCATAAAAGTGCTCACAAAAAATTATCACACTGTTTGTTGATTATGGATTTAAAAAGGATCTCAGTCAAGTGACCCAGGACGAGGACTACGACTATTCTGAGATTAGTGTAGCGCCAATATTCCAGTCGCACACTCAAAAAATTCTGTAAATATGATAGTCGACGACTACATTCGACCGTATTGAGGACTCTGCTCTAGTTCTTTTAAAAATTAACGTGGCATCCGGCTCACTCCACAGCCCGAAAGCTTTTCATTAAGAAACGGTACGACTGCGGTCACAAACTGTACTCAGGCGTTAAAGCCTCTTTAACCGAAGCTGTATAAAAAGTGACATTATAGAGTAACTATCAGTCACGTGCACATAAAAATGATTTGCAGTAGCGCGACGCTCTGAGGCTGAACTGAATGCATCAAGCTGACAAACAGCGTTGAAGTAGGTAAGCATTTGGTTTTCTGGTGTGACAGATGAAGCTGCTCAAGACAAATTATGATTTGGTGGTGGAGAGTGAAAAAAAAAACATAAATCAGTCTAACTTTTAAATAATTATAATAAAAGTTCTTCCCGTACACAAACACACTGTAAATCCACAGAGTATAAAATATGATTACGCTTCAGTGCAACAGTAAATGTATGTTTTTTTATGTATATCGCATATATAGCAGTCGCCGCCCTTCAGTTTACTGCAAATGACTTTAATAGAATTACAATAGATCCCTCAGGCATAGAGAGGCACCTAAGTGCATCCTGAGCCGCAGCTTTAACCGGGAGAACTTTGGTGTTTCCATCCATCTGCATTCAAACAACAGCCTAAGATCCACAGTCAGCTGGATTCTCAGATAAGAGATCTCTGAGCCATGTAAGCGCATTCTGAAACTACGCCATCAGCAAAAGTACAGCTCATATACTTTTCCTAGAATTCTCCGCCACTTTTGAGTAAGTGTCCTCCCTGTACCTGGAAGAGCATGGTTCGGTTCTTGTCTGCATCCGAAGGCTGCACGTTGTTTGGTGCGCTTGCGTGCCTGCGACGCGTGGGACCCACGATGACGCCTTCCCCTGGCTTCTTCTGCAGACTCCCTGCCAGGCTGCTGCAGCGCGTGCGAAACTCTTGAGGCTCCTCAAATCCGGAGTCCTCAAGGATGCATTCAGGGAATGCTCCTCGCAGGCTGCTCTGACTGGCATTGCTGGACAGGGCTTTACCTGAACCACACACACACGCAGTGATTAGTAGATTTATTTAAATCTATTTTTAACCATGAGCCCATATAACCATCTGACTGCATTAACAGGGGGTTGGGTTTATCCTTCCATATCATATGTGTGACGTCACAGTGGGAGCAGATTCAACACTGCTCACTCTCCAGACAGAAAATTTAAAATTATAAAAATCTTAAAAACCCTGCAGAGCTGTAGTTTAGTAGGTTGACAGCACAGCAGGGCACTTTGGTTGTCGTTTTCCATCATACAGGCTCTTTAATAAAGTTATCCAGAGACACTGATAGACATGAAAGGTTTGCCTTTTGTTCATCAGTGTATAATGTGAAGAAAGTTGAACAGTCACACTGCTACTGTATAACTGAAATCTGCATATGAGTCATGCATAAATGTAATAACTTGACAGGCCTAGCAGCAGTAACCAAGGCAGTCGGCAGATTTAGCCTTGGCTTTCTGTTTTTGCTGCCGCTGTGTTCATGCACCTTATCTCAAACACATCTTTTCCTAATACGCAACCGAGATAAACGCTTTGCTTCTACCTGCAGTCATGTCCTCCGCCCTAGGAACCCCAAGGTCTTCCATGGTCTCATTCAAAACAGAGGACAGCGGGTCTTCTTCGACGCCCATGAGGAACTCCACGGGGGCGTTCTCAGAGGACCCTCGCTGACCGTTGAGCAGCCGCAGGCGCTTGCGCTCCACCTCATGCTGACGAAACTTATCAATGCAATCATCGATGAGGCTGGACGGAGCCTTCTTGTGCCCAACTGTCACCTGGGAAAGTTTCAAGTTCCAACAGTATAGACGTTCAACGTCTGCTAAATTAAAATCGAAATCTTTGCAACATTTTTATTTTTACCTTGCCACAGTAAAGCACTTCAAACTTCTGGGAGTTGTAAAAGGCTTCGTCAGCTTCCTGTTTTGGTTTGGCATCTTCCTTTAGGGCGGATTTGGACACTTGGCGAATACTGCTGATCACCTCAGGGACCTGTTAAACAGGAGAGCAGAGAGAAGGGATATGATGAAAAGGAATCAACAAGGAAAAATATAACAAAACAGAAAAGAAAAGGAAGTGGAGACAAACACCAGAGATTTTCATGGCTGCAACTGAGCAACACAAGAATACCACAAGACAACTGAGACACGTCATGTGGTGTGTGATTGTTTTTTGTGATTGTCATGTTAAATTGCAAAGATAAATACAAGTAAAATGCCAAATTAATTAAAATAATCTCTGCAGTTTGCCACAAATTAACTTCATATCCACTTCAGTGTTTTGGATCCAAAAAGATGTCAGTGCAGAACGAGTCAAAGTTTGCTTAGATTACACTCCCAGTTCTTCACCCAAGGTTGGAATCCATCCATGTTGCAAATTTAAATAATTCAAGGCTAAAAAAACAGCATGAGATTAGAACTAACACAAGCTAGTTGAAAAACAGGCAAACCAAACACTAAAGCAGCGTCAGAAGCAGGAAAGGAGCCAGGGAACACCCACAGCTCTGTAAGCCAGCAGACGAAGCCGAGGGCTGGAAGAAATCAGAAACTTGAAGGTCACTGAGCCCGTGTCTACTCCACTGTGTTAAGCACTGGATGAGTGTTCAGGTCCTACGGGGACAAGCTGGGCCATCGAGGCAAAAAACCGGAAACCTGGTAAAACCAAAGCCAGCGTTACATCTTTCCAAGGAAATTCTTTAAGCATTGCCTGAAAACGGGAAGCCTTAACTCTTGAGATCGCTTTTACGCTTAAGCCTGAAGGAATCTGAAGTCAGAGAGTCGTGAATCACCGCTGCCCTGAAATCTTGGCAGACAGTTGCCTAAAGAAGAGAGAGTGCATAGAAACGCGGCCGCAGCCAAGGTCGGCCAAAACTCTGGCTTTAAGACACACAATGAGGTTTAAAACAAACAGTGGCTCCGCACACTGCCCACATCTCCTATTGTATTTGATAAGGCACACACTGGCCCGTTGAGCAAATATATTTATAATTTACTAGGGAGGGAAGTTATGTAACAGAATAAATCTGTGTTAGTTCAGGAAAAAGCAGGAAAACGAGTTTCAGACAAGGCCAGTCCCTGCTTCTCAGAGAAGTCGGTTCATGTACGAGACGGACAGAGATCAAGCACTTGTCTGCAGTATTGCTGCCGCGTCCACGTGAGCTATTTTAAAAAGTCCTCTTTTGCTTCCCGTGGTTTGGGCCGAGCCTGGCTGGTAACAGAGGCTCGTATTGAGAGACAGGCAGTGGAGGTGGTGGGTGGTTGGTCAAACATACGCTGGCTTCTTTTCACGTTGCTTGGCTTTACTTTCCAGGAATCAAACAGGACTTTCACAGAATCCTTTGGGAGAACAGGAGACCCTAAGATGTCAAAACAAGCGTCTGCATGGTCAAGGTAAATCAGAGACCATGAGAATCACAGCAGCACCGCCTGGTCAGTCCTTTGCCACGGTGGAAAAAAAATAAATGACAGCAATATCTTAAGATTTAAAAGAACAGCTGAAATATACATGAGTGAGATGACACCACACACCTGATTAATTATTTGTAGCCTGCCCAATACAGAGCCAGAGAAATGTGCTCATTGACTGGGTGGAGACAGGCACAGGCAGGCAAAATGCTGTTAGGGAACAGAGGAAAGCCGAGTGTTTTCCACTGGAAATCTATTCAAACACAACCTACCTCCCCCCCCCCTCCGTGTGTTCTTCGGGCCCGGGTTTTATATTTAACCTTCACCCATCGGTGCCTCGTTTTATCAAATAATATCAGTGACACGGCTCGGGAGCTAAAGCCTGTCTACATAAACACCGGCAGCCGAGCGCAGCTTTAGAGCTTAGGAGCAAACAAACACGGGGATTGTTCTCCCCGAGCCGAGTCCTGAGCCCTCTCTGCGCGTGGCTCACGTCGAACCTTCACACGACAGGGCCCAATATTATTTGATCAAACAGCAACTGGCAGGTAGTTGTGCCACATTTTCACCGGCATCGTTACGCTGAAGCACTGGGAGAGGATAAGGACCCACCACAGCAGCTGGGAACCCACTTATTAAGACTTGCAGTAGAGATACAGGGGTTATCACTGTGTCAATACAAGATAAGAACGGAAACTGACAGCCAAAGAGTTATGGAAGAGTTATGCGTGTGTTAAGTTCAAAGCAATTTAAAAAAAAAAAAAGGTTTTTAAATGTTACTCAAAGTAATTATAAGACAAAATAATATGATTAACGTTTAACTGCTAAATCCAAGACGCCAAAAAAATAAGACAGCCTAATGAAAAAATTTCTGCTGCTTATTATACGATTAAGTGTAAAGCTGACGCGTTTGCATTTGTGTGGTTGAATCTCACCAACTATCGGCACTAAAAGCACTTTATTGTTTGCACAGTAGCTCCATGTCACTGCAGCTGCTGCGTAACCTCCCAGTCGTTTTCCCCGTGTGCCTAAGAATAACTAATCTAATGTCCCAACTCCAAACAACGCAAGACCAAAGCTTTTTCCATCTCGTTCACGTGGAGAAGGAGCTGGGAATCGCACAACAAATAAAATGTCTGTTCAAAGTCATTCAATCACAAAGAAGGACGGAGTTAATTTATAAAGTGACTTAAGTTTTCTACTAGTTTACTCTCACACTCTGCCTACAATCAAACAGTAACTCTCTTTAATTTTGATTTTCACTAATAAACCAGCATATTACACGGCTACGGCGACAACCGACAGCAAAAATGCAGAGACGACAGTGTTCAGTAACAATATGAGAGTAAACACAGGCAGCACTTTTGGTTGAACTTTGATGCTCAACAGCGTATGAATAACTGCAGTCTGTTCTTGACATGCAGATAAAAATCTATGGCCTTTAGTTTCTTGTTCAGCAAGAAATGTGATCGTGTGTGTGTGTGACTGGGCCACGTTACCTGCCCCTGGCGAGCAAATGTTCAGTACAGGTGCAACACAGAGCGAGCTTATCAACAGGAATGGAAAAAGTCATTTTTAGTTTGAATGTTTTAATGTAATACAGATGGCTAAAAAAAAATGTAAAAAAATGCGTGTGTGTTTTGTAAAGCTTGTAAATAGAAGCTAAGGACCTTTATTCAAACTTGGCAATAAAGCGAATCGAGGCTTCCCTGGCTCGGCTCTGCAGCGGCATGTCGGCGAACGATGACAAGCGTAAGTCAGCAGAGCGTCCGTGGTGCAGCTCCACGGCGGAGCCGACGTGAAAAACACTGATTTGTGGTTTACTGTGCAGGCTCACACTGTGCATTACTGCCCTGGTAATGGTCCAACTGAGTCGGAGCTAGGATACGATTCAGTTTGGGCCTGCTGCTGACGCACATCAGCCTCTCCGTATAAGGTTACGATCAAACTCTAGATGATGATGTTTGTTTATCTCAGAGCTTGATCTGCTTCTGAATCGCTGAGTGAACTTCTGCTGCCGTTTATATTTAATGGCAGCTGTTTTACTAAAGCCCTGCTTCTATACTGTAATCCTACAGCACAGCTGCTCTCACATTTCAAGCCCAGTCTAACTTGTTTTAGGTACACACCTTACAAGCAAAAAGAACAAGCACAATGACACATGGTTTTATGTATATACACACACACACTGCGCTTTGTTAGCAAATTTATAAGATAAACTCACTGTTGAAAAATCTGCACATGCAAAATAACAAGCTGTAGTTGAATCAGCTTCTCTGCCCTTGAAGACACTGTGTGTGTGTGTGTGTGTTTGTGTGTTTGTGTTTCATTTTAACCTTTCACACTCTTTCACAATGTACAGTGCCATGTCTCCAGCTAAGAATAGATCTGAAAACATGCCTGTGATCTAAAAATACAGGAATATTGTATCATGTCTAGAAACCGAGTTATGACAAAAGCACAGCAGCACAATACAAATCCCTGTGTTATTAACCAACAGGCCTGACGCAGAATCAAAACGAAACGCAAACTGCATCGACATCCTGGCAAATTACCACACGTGTTCTACGTGGTCCACCTTACACGCTGCATCTCGCTGGCTGCCAAAGCGGTTTGTGTTGCGTAACAATGCCGAGTGTCGAGCCATCGAGATGCCTTTCTGACTTCTGCAAACACATGGATCCCAGCAGAGAAGCCAGACACCTCGAAAGTGTCTGCCTCCCACCGTGTTGCCTCTTCTGCTATCAAGTTTCACCAGCAGACTCAACGGCCTTCTCCAGGCCTGCACACAGCACGCGAAACCCGATACGCCGCAGCCCTGTCAGACTTGAGCAGAAAACGTGAGCCTGAATGTTTATGAACAGAATTTGATGAAGATGTTTAAGATGGTTTATGGGGGGAACAAACGTTACATGAGCGAGTGCAAGACTTCAGCTTGTGTTACAGCAGGTGACGAATCCTGTTGACACAATCCCAAACCGCATGATTCATATATAAAACACCAAAACACTCATTAGGCGCTTACTCCAGTTCACTCCAACCAAAACACACAGGGTTTGACCTTAACAGCATCCCAACAGACAAAAAAGCGTGACTGCACGTTGTTTTCAAACAATGACTCCCACGTTCCTGATTTCTGAATTTTTTACCACATTTCGGTTTATTACTCAAGAGTGGCATGCTGATCAGCATGTAAATGTGCTGACTCCATATTGTGCCTGTTGTTTCCACACAACAGCCCCGATTCCCAAAAGAGCAAAAGCACAGAGATGGATTAAGTTGGGAGTTCAGTTTATCATCCCAACTGACTAGTGGCCTAAATACTTAATACCAAACAAACATGTTTGGACCACTGACTGATCGACTGTGTGTGTGTGTGTGTGTTTGAGTATTAAGTGGTGTAGTTGTCATCTGAAGGTTCAATTCAGGAGTTGCAGGACATTTGCTTTGTGTTGTGTGTGCAGGTAAGTGCAGATGGTTGGGCCTCACTCCAAGTCCTGATATGATAACAGTGTAAAGCGTGGATGGATTACTGATCGGGCCTACTGGGCACAGACCCAGGGTCCAGAGAGGCGGGACGGGCCTCGGGCCAGATCCTCCAAAGTTACTGTTCAAATGTCTTGTTGGAAAGAGCCAAGTTAAATTATAATAAACTCAGACGGAAAGCTGCAAAATGGCTCAAAAATGATTAACAGTGGCCTGAGGCTCAATATGACCACATAAAAAAAGGACACACACCTGCTTGTGTCCATTTTCTCATAATCCCTATTTAGTAATATTTCAGAAGTGGGGTTAATCTAATTTTTTGGTGTTTACACTAGTGGTGCTCATGTTTCCTCAGTCATATCTGATGTCCTCCTCTGTCGGGTCATGTGGTGGGCGCTGACAGGGGGACAGGCCTACCTGGTTGGGGTCACACGCCTTGAAGACGTGGCAGGACATCTCGGACTCGGGGTTGTCCGGCTGCCCCCGCAGCAGGTAGGCGAAGTAGGTGAGGTCGTTGCTGTTGTGGATGAAGCGGGAGATGAGCTGCGCCTTGTGCTCAAATATGAACACGGACGAGTTGTTGCTGCCGGACGGGACGCATCGGACGAAGGGGGGGTTGAGCACGAGCTGGACCTCCCGAGCCTGCACCGCGGGGCCGCAGTCGCCGCGCTCGCTCTTCCTGCGGATCTCCGCCACCAGCCACGGCAGCATGGGCAGCGTGGTCCGCCTGTCCAGCGTGGACCAGCCGATGTACGTCAGGGCGAACCTCCCGTCCGCCTTCGGGGGGCTGCCGTCCTTCTCAGCCCGGCTCTCCATGCTCAGCGGCGGCTTTGAGGGACTAAAGGCGACTTTGGACGACAGCTACAACGACGGCGGGGGCGCAGCATTCCCGTGCAACCGAGGCCATGCGCAGTCGTGGCGACTTTGCAAACAGTTTTTCCGTGGACTTCCAAGTCCGCAGCTAAAGTTGCGTGCACCACATGTGCTCTTCCTGCCGATCAGCTGCCAACTCCGCGTCCTCTCCGGATCTTTCGAAAAATCTCCCCGATCGCCAGATCTTTCTTGGAGGGATTTCAAGTGAATGTGCTTATATGGTCATGCAATTTGCGGTTCGCTTCGTCCAGCCGTCCCGTCCCGTCCCGTCCTGTCCCAGCTCGCCCTGCTAGAACGTGGCTTTGCTTTGCTCCTGTGTAAACAGAGAAACGGGATTTTCCTCAGACGCGCTGCATGTTGCTCTCGGGCGCTTTAAACAGCCCCTGACCGGAAATGTAACTTGATTTGAGCGTCGCTTTCGCTGCCGTGCGTTTCTTTTTTTTTTTTCTCTCCAACTGCCGTGAAAACCCACGCGTTGCTCGGTTTGACGCCGTCTTTCTCCCGTCTCCGATCCTTTCTTCCACAACGCCTTGGGGGCGGAGCAATGCGCGAAGAGACGACCCGCCCAACCAGCCCATGTGCTTGAAGAGTGGGCGGGGCCGCATCGGGAAACGTGCAGCACGGAGCCCCGCCCCTTCTCCGCGGCGTCAAACAACTGGCAAGATTCTTCTTCTCCTTAATACACCCCATGATGGAAAATGTCCCGATGGCACACATAATCCGGGCCCGGAACTGTGTGCGCTTCACTTCCTCAGCAGGTTATGGCTTACAAAGCGGCTGTGCTGAATCTACTTTGGGGCAGCTGTAATCACATCTGATATGCTTCATATATTAGAGGAGTTCTCATCTACCAGAGCCATAATTCCAAGCACTCCACCTAACCCCAAAATAGCAGCTGTGCCATATATAACCTCATCACTGAGGCAATAGCCACAGAGCTCTGCATCCTATCAAACTCCACACCAGTGATAATGTTAGTATGTGTGTGTGTGTGTGTGTGTGTGTGTGCATGCAGTGGAATTAAATATTGAAGGCCAGGCCATCAAATATGCACACACTGGGCCCCACACCCCCATCTGATTAAATCATATGTCTGTATTTTTGTTTTTGTGCTGAAACTGCATTGCAACACATTGACTCAAAAATTAGGGGGGGTTTATTTTAGGATTCTACATCAAAAGAGCAAATAAAAACAATAATCCCAACATACATTTGCATAATTGCATATAAGCTGATTTGCTCTGGGATGTGAGATCAGTATCTAATAACAATGCCATGAAGGTTTACATTATTTATTGCTTCACATCCAAGCAAGGATGGACTAAAGCTGAAAAAGGACAAAGGTCTCCTCAGAACCAAACAATATGCAAATCACAGACAAGATCATTTATAAAGAGAAGTCTTCATAAAGTCTTTATAAATTTGAATTAACAGAAAGTTTAAAGCATGAGGATCATTCACAGAGAGTAAATGTTACCTAAGTAAATGTAGCCATTATGTTAGCTGTCATTTGTATAATCAGGAATAAGTAACAGTTGTTTTCCCAGTAAACATGTTTCATAAGGAGGGGAGGGAAACTGAAGTATTGAATAATTTACATAAACCAAACAATGAGGCTTTTATTAAAAAGTGCATGTATTCTCTTCATGCCCAACATTAAATTCTTGATACCAGGATAAGATAATCAAAGTAAAGTTAAATCTCAAAACTTAAAGTGAAGTTAGACATTTTCTTCTATTTTAACACCTGCTGGTCCAAGGGTAAATCATTCAGGGGCTTATGCAATCTACAGTGAAATGTCAATAACTGATATTTGCAGAAACATTTTAAGACAGTCAGCAGATAAACGCCTGTGTCGAGCTGTTCTTCCGTTTGGTTACGTGTAAACTGGTTTGTAATTGTCCTTTGCTAGATGCGTCCGCACATCTAGCAAAATCACACAGTCTCCATAACAGCTGCCATCTCTTTGAACTGCTTATGAAAGTTCTGCAGAAGAAAAAAAAGGACATATAAAAGTCAAGCCACTAGAACAATTACAACCGCAACCTTAGAGTCACACTGGTGAATACAAACCTGGAACTGTGGAATGGTCAACTCCAAAGACCTCTGACTGATTTGTCCAGAGGGCTCGACAATCTTCAGCAGCAGAGTCACATATGGGGAGTTGAGAGATCGGCAGGTATCCGAGCCCACAGCCATGCCAAGTTTCCACTGCATCTCCACTAACTAGAAAGTACGAAAGAACAAAAAACGAGGTGTGATTCATCAGCACTGGAAATACACAAATCGTGTGTTTAAATCATCAGAAAATAGGTGAAATTTAGTGATACTTCAGCCATACCTGGCCGATGCTGAGCGTGGCCTGGACGTCCTGCTGAGCGTGGACTAACGCACCGTGTTCACTCCACAACCTGTGCAACACCTGAAGGGTACCTTTTGGCCACTTGTTGCTGCCTTCTTCCAGGCATGATACAAGGTCATCTCCAGAGAGATTTCGCTTCCCAGCTGACCTGCCAACACAAAGGCTAATTAGTACATTTAACAATGCAACAACATACTTTTTTTTGTGTAATTTAATCATTTCACATTAGGAATAAAGCTGTCCATTATCATGCGTTCAGACAGAAAAGCTACAAAATTATACCTGAATGTCAATAACAGAAATCGGATAACGTTTTGCAGCGCTTCATGGTCAAGGCTGACTCCAGTTCTCTGAAATCTCTGTTCAGAAGAACAACAGAAAAACAAGTAATGAAAGAGGAACTCTGGAAGATGGGTCACTACATGTTACAAAAAAATCTAAGGAGATACTGACTCACATCTGAAATTTCAGCTGAATCTACTCCTCTGGTCTGCCCTTGAAGATAAGTCAGAATATGCTGACACTGTGAAGATTATAAGATTTGTTATCAGAAATACAGTACAACCTCCATGGCAGCAACTGTAGTGTATGGCTGCAAACAGCGCTACAGTGAAAAATACAACATTGCATTTAACATCCACACTGAGGTTTGCCCCACAGCTTCACTTGCTTTGTAGAGAATCTTAACATTAAGTGAAGTGGCGTATTTGATTAAATTACAGTACTGTTGTTTAGAAATTCAGTCTGTGCATGGGGTAATGAACTGAAGGGGGACAATAATAATTCTACATATACTGTATGTCACCCATTAATATAATAATTCAATTCAATTAAATGAAAACCCCAAAAAATACTTCTTGAGCAAGCCATAGTTAACAGTGGAGAGAAAAAACTCCCTTTAACGAAGAAACCTCCAGCAGAACCAGGCTCAGGGTGGGCGGCTGTCTGATGTGATGGGGTGAGTTGAAAGTGGAGAGACAAAAGAGCAACAAAGCAACAACAAAACATCGGGCAGGCTGGTAGGACCAGTAGCTGTGCACTGAAAGACACACAGCTCACGAGCCGGATAATGAAGAATTGTCCTGCTTGTTTCCTGGCACTTTGTTCAAATGTTGCTTGTTTTTGTCCTGCATGGGTTAAACACCTACAGATGAATGATACTCACAACTTCAGCAACCAGATCTGGAGAAAGCCTACAGATGGTCTCCACAATATTGTTGACGCCTGAAATACAAAAGTGAAGCAATTCATTTATCCATACTTTCCTGAACTCATAATCATTAGTCTCAAAATGCTCACCAGAGACCGTGTCAAACCTCCATAATAAAACAATTACACCTACAGATATAGTTAATACTATAGAAAGACAAAATTAATAAAACAATAAAAGAATAAATAATAGTTCCAAATGAACAAATTAGTGGAAAGCTCTCTCTCTTTTTTTTTTTTACTTTATTTGGTACAAAAAGTTCAAATAGCTTCTAATTCAGCAGTTAAAGGGGAAATCTAAAGGAAACTTAATGGAATCTATGAAAGTAAAACGGCCTCTTATTAAGTTTATTAGATAGTAAATATACCTTTCACAAATCTAAATCTATGTTTTAATATATTTAGCATTTCCTTTAAAATGTGGACCTGATTTGAAAAGTTTGAGTGTTGTGATTCTGGATCTGGACCTGTTCCCAGGTCTGCAACAGACCAACTTTAAATTTTTAACATATACAAATAAAAATTTGTTGTCACAACTTTGAAAGCACGCTTAGATAGTGTTTCAATTGTTTATGGAATGTCTGACACTTTTTCATAACAATAACATAAAATGTCATAATGTAATAAAACACAGGCTTCCTTTAACTTTTTTCTTCTGCTGTGAATCTGATGCCAATTTCAACCTCATCAATCACAACAGGAATGAAGGGAAAATCCCCAAACAGGAGAAGGAAATATTAAGATACATATAAACTTGATGCTGTTTATTCCACATGTGCCTCACAATTAAGCTTTTAAAATCTAATTTAAGGAGGGAATGATGCCAACGATCTTTTTCTTTCAATCAGAAATTGAAAAACGTGATGAACTTAAAATTTTTTTATTAATTTAAAAGAGAAATATTTAGCAAATAAGTTTCTTTTTATGACAGAAAACAAGGACCAAACACGTGACGTGGAACCATAACACCACAGCTGTTGAAGGCGGGGCTGATTTAAACTCTTTACGCACGTCCTGCGCACAGGTGATTAATCCATAATTATACTTACACAATCATTTGCTACTCTGTCATATTTGTGTTGTCAATCTGCATTTGCAAACTAACTAGCAGCTTTAATACTGATGTCAAAGAGGAACTAACCTTACAGATCGACGTGGAGTTCTTATGAGTCTCTAAAGACATGAACCGATAGAACTAGTGCAGTTTTCCATTGACACGCTCCTTCGTCTTCCCAATCTAATCCCACTACGATCTACTGGAAACACAGTAACCGGAAACAAAATGAAACCCACCGCATGATTCCTCCCCAGCAGCGGGCATCGTCCCTCTGTCAGGCTGCAGGATCGCACGCTGGATGTTTAAGATTCTTCGGATGATATTTTATAATGTTCTACTATCTCCCAAAATAAAGTAGAAGGACTTTTTTTGTGTGAACATTGGCACTAAGTCGTCGATATTCTTCCTTTGGAAGTTGATTAACCATCACACAGCAAGTAGCACACCGCCACCTAGTGTTTCGGAGGGGACTCGTTCGTAAGGTTTTTCCACCCTCTGCTGTGACAGGATGATATTTATTTATTTCCACTCCATTAATTTTCATCAGCCTGATAACGCTCACACAGATGCCTTGAGTGCTCTCCTATTATCTGAGACATTAATTGTGACATACCTTGATGTGTACTGAAGGGGTTTATTGTGCAAAGCTGACATGCCAGAGGACACTTGGGCCACAGCCTCTGTTTGAGCAGTTAATATTTAATGCTAAAAGACATAGATATTGACCACCAGGACACACACCAAAAAAGATACCATTAAACGACTTAGAATTACAAAAAATAGACAAAAACACTAAAAATGTAAAAAAAAAGATGGAAATAGGCAATAAAGTAATAATGACAATCTGAAATAGATAAAAACATAAAGACACAGAAAGTGCTTTACAAACTGACCAAAATGGGCTACAAAATAAACACAAAGATGATGAAATACTCTTTACAAATCATTTCAAAGAGACAAAACTACAACTATAAAGACCCATAAAGTAACAAGAGACTAAAAGCAATGGAAAAAGATGAAAAAAGTTACCAAAACCAGACGTGTACAGTAATAACCAGATAAAGACCAAAAATAACAGAAAATCACAAAGATAAAAATCGATTTAAAATCACACTAATGGATCAGAGAAAGATAAAAACAATAAGAGCTAGGCACAAAATGCATAAAGATAAACTTGAACAAAAGTAGACACTGCAGAGATGAAAAGCGTTCTGTCTCTTTAAATCAGGGGTCCTGTGGTAGCAGTGGGGGACCTTCTACCTGTATGTGTTCAGAGGCTCAATTTTTTATTTAAATCCAATACTACTACATATTCTGGAGAGTAATTGTGAGAAAAAATAAATAAGCCACATGTGGAAATGTGGCCAAAACTTTTTAACTGTGGGTAGTGTGTGCTTGGACATCATCTACTACTAATGAACGCTTGCTGTCCTCAAGACAAGGCCACATTATCTCAGCTCATAAAATCAAACAAATTCTGTAACCCAAGGACCAGGACTTGGCCTCTTAGACTGCACATGACCTTCAGTGAACTGGAAATAACAGGATGGACCTAAATAGATATTGTGCAATAGATGTGATGTAGATGTACAATAGATAAAAACTGAAGTGGCACCATCTCCTGCACAAGTACAGCTACTACAGTAAAGAAAGAATCCTCACTCTGAAAAGTGGGAGGTAATCAGTTAATGCATCCTGCTTTCCTCAATCCCCAAGTCTCTTTTTACAAATGCAAATCAACAAAATTAAAATTAAAATTGTCCTTTATGGTGATTTAAATTAGCAAAATAAAAATGAAATGTTGAAAATGGTACTTAAAAGGCAATTATACTGAAAATCTGGTGATAAAGCTGCTACAAATTGTTTTTTTTAATTACCAACAGTCAAAAAACTTGTGTTTAAAAGCAAGGATTTATTTATATTAGGCGGGTGGTCTGGTCAAATTTGTATTTTTACAATTATTATTGTAAAGCACTTTCGAAAACTAATGAGAAACAGCCGAGCTACCAAATCACAGATTCAGGCAAGGCAACAACCTCAGCCACTCAGTCTTTGAGACACGCCCACTGACCTGGATTGGTCCATTGTTGGGTGGGTGCCTTGGATACTACATCAAAATATCATTCGTATTTCAACAGAAACAGAAACAATTATCAGGATGCAAAATTTATTTTAACAAAACATTTATGATATATCTATTTGCGTCGTAAATTATTGGAAATAGTGAATTTGTGAGTCTTGATAAAGAAATCCCCCCTACGTGTGACCCAAACATTAAGGTGCACTTTCCAGACGCGGAAGCTATTACCAACTGTCAAATTATTACGAACCAGTTTTGTCTCTCAGTTGAAAGGGAGTTTACACCTGACGTTGCTTCGAAATGGACTGCCCACGCTGGCTGCCTCTGGAATCAAATCCAGAAGTACGTACTATTAATATTTATATAAACCGTGTTAATTTTATTGAAGTCATTCATTCACAAGCATGTGTGGGCTAGCTAACTGATGCTAGCCGAGAGTACAATCGCTGAAGCCGGTGCGACTGTTTTGTTAACCTCAACAGGAATTTCACTAACGTTTTTTTTTTTCTTTTGGTCTTTTTATTTCAGGTCATGACAAAGGTAAGTGTTGTCTTTTAACCGAATCTAAACCCAATTAGAAACGAATCGTGTGGGGGCAAATGGGCGTGCTGACAAAAGGCCTAACGTTAAGTTAACGCACCGTAGCCAGCGGCAATGCTAGCTAACGTTTACGTTATAATAAGCATTGTCAGAAAAAGTTACGAACTGTGCAAATATCTGCTAAACAAAAACAAGAAGTTACTTTGCACATAATGTATTGGCAGTATTATGCTGCAGTCCAAGGACATATTTTGTCGACAAGATTAAACATTAAACACATTATAATTGCTAATGCAGGGGTCCATGACATTCACAGCACGCAATAGATAAATTGGTAATGATATTTTGTGCATAATCAAATGAATTATTCAATTTAAATACTATCAATTACATGAAAGCATGTCGCCCAAAACTGGGATAGGCTCCAGCTACTCCCTCCTGCAACCCTGAACAGGATAAGATAATGGATGCCATACTTGCACTAAGACTAATACAACAGTGCTGCAAAAAAAAAATCCGACCTTCATGAAGGTTATACTCTTTGTAAAACTTATAAAAAGCTGCTTATTTAATTGTATTGTCATTTTGAACAGTGTAGTTATTGTTGTTGTGTTACACCCAACAGGCATTTGTATCATTTTCTCCACCTCGTGTTTGTCAGCGAGTGTTGGCTAATAAATATAAATATCTCTTTGCAAAACAGTTCTGCAACATGTCAAACTACGTCCATCATCGTGATCATAGAGGTGCAACATTTCCTCCTATAAAATCTTGAAATTACCACCATTATGACATGAGGACATGATTTATGTTAGGAGCATTGTTTTACACTGCAAGATTTTTGGCTACAATAGGCACTGACCACACATAATCCAATAGTAGTTTACCAATGGTTACTACATTTATGTTAAAAATAATGGAAGCAAAACAAAGTGTTAACCATAGTTTTGCTTTAATATCAACGTGACTCAAATAAATCATTTTCCCCCAAGGCCTTTGCTGTGCTGACATGCCAAGTTGTAGGTATCGGGATACATTGTTTTTGATGGAACTCTGGAGCCAGAGGTTATTTACAACTTCACAAGTTGAGATTTAGGTTAGCTTTCTGTCTTTGAATGTACATTTACTCTCAGATTTTGTGTAGTTTGTCACTTGTTTGGGTATGAAGCCAACCTGGCAATTTGGAGATGTGTACGGATTGGATCCTGAGCTTCTGAGCTTGGTGCCAAGACCAGTGTGTGCTGTGCTACTCCTCTTCCCAGTGACAGAGAAGGTATTTTTAATTCATTCTTGCAGCATTTTAGCATAATGCGTATTAAGTAACTTTTGTGAATAATTAAAGTGGTTCTCCTACTTTTCTAGTTTAATCATCAGTACAGGTCATCAACATGTACAGATGATTGAACTGATTGAACCATGGCCTTAGCAGCATTGTTCATCTAATGTTTTTTGTTCTCTATGTAAATCTGTCCAGTATGAGGCATTCAAGCAGGAAGAGGAAGAGAAACTCAAGGATCAGCGACAGGAGGTCTCCCCTGATGTGTACTTCATTAAGCAAACAATTGGAAATGCCTGTGGAACAATAGGGTTAATTCATGCCCTGGCAAACAACCAGGCACAACTGGAATTTGGTGCGTGATTATTTATGAAGAGAATAAATTATTTTTACATTTTTATAGTTTATTTTACTTGGGTAGAACAGCTTAGACAATTGTATCAAGATTTTTTTTTTTAGGAAAAGATTATGATTATCATAATAACCATAATACCTTACGTGCCTTACCATGTGTTGTTCTTTCTCCTCAGAGCCTGATTCAGCTCTTAAGAAGTTTCTTGAACAAACCTCTAAAATGACACCAGAGGAAAGAGCAACCTTCCTGGAAAAAGACGAGGTAGGAAAAAACTGGATGATATGATGACACGTCTTGAGATGGTGACACAAGAGAAGAACGTTAAAGTTGGGTTTTTTATTTATTCATTTATTTTGCCTACCTGTCAGAAGAGAGGAATTAAGGGTGCCTTGGCTTCCTGTGGATGTTTCCCTTTATACAATGTTATATGTTCTAAGGCCACTAGCATTATCTTAGAAATAACAGATATTGAGGGAATATGGTCAAATCTGCAGCGATACGGTAACGTGCAAAAAGTCCTAAACTTTAAGAAGATAGTCATTTGAGCAGGAGTTTATTAAATGAAAAAAAATTCCCCTATCATTTCAGAGTATACGGGTTACACATGAATCGAGCGCACAAGAGGGACAGACTGAGGTTTGTATTGAATTTTTTTTCCTTTGGACCAAGACAAAATCGAAACAAAAGTTGTTTTTGTAACATTATTCCTTAATATAAAGACATACATTGAACTAAGAAGGTTGTATTAATTGCTTGTCTATTACAGGCCCCAAGCTTAGATGAAAAAGTCAATCTGCATTTTATAGCCTTTGTGAATGTCGGAGAACAGTTGTATGAACTGGGTGAGTTAACCACCGCTGTTATCATGTTTATCATGTTTTTCTGTTAACAGTAATTTTAAATTCAAATTTTGTGGTGACAGAGTTCAAATACCATGACCAATTTTAACATATTGAAGCTTTCTGAGAACTTTCTTTTTCCTCCCTACCTAGATGGCCGGAAGCCTTTCCCTATTGTCCATGGAAAAACTTCAAAAGATACTCTCCTTGAAGTAAGGCATCATGAAAGAAAATAAGTGTCTACACAAAAATACCTGTTTAAGCTGAGTTACAAATGACAAATATTCTCCTGTGTTTGATTGTACGGCAGGATGCGATAGAGGTTTGCAAGGCCTTCATGGCTCGTGACCCTCAGGAGGTTCGTTTCACCATCATTGCTCTCTCCAAAGATTCATGCTAAGGAGCACCTGGTACGCAGAGAAAATGATGAAAATATTACTGCCAAACATTCTCAAGTGCTGCGCTTATTGAGAAAAGAATTTTGTTTTTCAAAATACTTAAGCAAGTGATGTGGGTAAAATGAAATTTCAGGGATATCATTTTGAAGTAACGATCCACTTTTGTTATACAGCACTTATTACACGTTATATTAAATTGTAGGGGAATGGGAATGCTGCTGTGCAATTACAAGTCATTCTTGTTAAGCTAAAAATCTTCCAGCTCCACATCTGTAATGCTAATACACACATTTACTCTGCACTTACGTGTGTTTACAGCGTGTGTTTGGCTTTCAAGTAAGAAAGAAAATGCAACACATTTTTCGATATCACAGAGGGAACTCTAAAAACTAAGGGGTCAATGATGTATACTGTGTGTAGTGATTTGCTTTTTGTCTGCCTGAGGAAAGGCTTTAGTTTCAGTCACAGCTCTGAAAGAGTCAGATAGGCCCAATACGGTTGAATGGAGTGATGGTGTTATGAGAAACTTTCAAAAAGTGAGGCTAAATAAATGATGCAGACTCTACATCCATGTGGAATGTGCCTACATTTTTGTAACCAGAATTACAAATTCTGTGAAATAAAAGGCAAGTTTATTGAATAATCTCTTCTTTCAAAGATTCTTGATTTGACAAATATGTTTTAGCTGTTTGAACAAATGCACCTGTGTTTTTTGATTGTTTTTTTTGTACAGGTTTAAAGTCAGATGTATGTACAGTATTTGGAATTGGACATCCCAGGCCTAGTGAAGCCTAAAGGGAAATTTGGTAAAATAAATTCATAAATATTCCAGTGTGGTTCTATAGACAAATAAAATAATCAGAAAAACATATTGATTCTAATGCAACGAAGAAGCTGCTTTGAAAGTTGCATGTCACCTGTATTTAACAGTAGCCTGTTTTTGCTAGCATACCCCTAACTTACCAAATTGTTCTTTCATCTGTCTATACATTATATTAAAGACCAAAGGTTATGTTTCAAAAAACTACATTTACAGTTCTTATCACTGCAAGCTTTGGAGATCGTAAAATAAGCCTCTTTAAATAAATAATCTTTCCTACCTAATTTGAAGGAGCACCAGACTTTTTCTGCCATACTTCCAAATCTGCACTTTGTGAATATTGACAGACACTTGGGTTAAATTTAGCTTTTATTGTGAACAGGTTTTAATAAAATTGGTTGTCTACATTCACATCCCTTTGTTGAAATAAGGAAAAAGGACGGAGTGATGAGGTAGAGAAGGTGCTAGAAGGAAAACTGACCCTCTGGTCCACCTGTGCTATTAAAATGATCATTAAGTGGAGTGACCCCAAAGGCTTTGCAGCCTGGTGAGCCCGTAGCCCATTTGTCGAGATGGTATTTCTATAAATGAGAAACAAGATGTTCACGGGCTCCTACTTATGACCTATTTCCTTATGCTTATATAGGTCAGATCCAGCTGTGACTTTGCTGCATCAAAGACAAACGTTTTGAGACAAAATTAATGCACAGAAATGGAAGATGTACTCTAGCAGTGTTATGTAAAACTATACTTGACTTGTCAATAAAATATTAATAATATGGATGTTTAAAGTGTGGTTGGTTTTTGGTATTGTGGACACTTTGTTTGCTCGTCAGACCTGGCTCTTGCGCACAGTTGCCAGATGGAGTAAATGAATTTGATCAAATCCCCCTTTCTCATAAAACCACATGGCTCCACCACCCGCCCAGACCGGATCACCGCACGGTGGCGTCGCAGGAAAGCGATTGGCTGCGAGGAGGCGAGCGGAGTTTGTCCGGGGAGTCTTAACTTTGTGACGTTAACACGAGTTGATGGTGTAACGTGAGAAGACGTCGTTGCTGCTTGTTACTCGGTTCAGTCACTTAACCTGCGATCTGAACAACCGTGCGGAGAAGTCGAGGGAGGGTGAAGTTTGAGTTCACCTGGAAGCTGCTCCTGCACCGGTGGGTGGTCTCCGGACGCCCCCCCCCCTGTCACGGGCACCAGCCTCTCTGTCGGACGAGGTGAGCTCAGGTCGACTTCGAAGGCGGAGGACGAGCCGCGGTGTGACAGCGGACAGAAACCGCAGGTGTGTCGGATGAAAGAGCAGGTGAGACTGGAGGGAACGTCTCGGCGTCACACCTTCCATTCATCCGGACGTGAACAACGGCAGGAATGTTGGTGTGAAGTTCACCTGTGCGCTGCCTGGACGAGCCACATCCTCATTTCTGTCCCTGGACTCTTTATTGCAGGTCGTTAAGGAAGGACTTGGTTCGCCGGCGCAAATCGGACACGTCTGAGAGTGTGTGTGTGTGTGTGTGTGTGTGTGTGATGGAGTGGCGTGAACAGTCCTCTGTCAGCTGCGACGAAGCCTATGAGGAGGCGCAGAGATGGATTGAGGTGAGTTAACGCGGGGAAAGACTTTCCTAACTCTGTCCACATGCAATTTGACATAAGTATGAAGTAAAAAAAACAATGGTTATTTCTAAAGAACATGTATAAAATTTCAAAGAAGTCTCATGTGTAGACGTCATAGTGTTTGGCAGGAAGCTGATTTGTAAATTCCTGTATCTGTGTGAGAGCTGATCAGGTTTGGCCCTGAAGCTCCATATAATTGCTGCTCAGGTCTGTATATATATAAAGAGGCATGTGGCCCCCCCCCCGAGACCTGAGGTCTCAGGTGTCTGCTCAGGTCAGTCTTTTCTTTTGGCCGCTTGTGTTTCGGGCCTTTTATCATCTCTGTTGGTCTGTGGGAACTCAGACACACGTCTTTGACCCCATTAGTCATTATTGTTTGCTGGTTGCTCTCTTTGTCAGATCTTCCCCGGGGCGGTTAAGGCTCCAGTTGCAACAATTAGAAACATTAAGAAAACTAACATGAACAATCCAGGCTATTGTACTAAACTCACAGCGCAGATGGACCCAGTTATCTTAAATAAATTGAACGTGGTTTATGGCACTTGAAGTAAAAGGAACTACTAAGCCATATAAAATGATCTAATATTATTTTAAATGCCAGTAATTAACCACACATTATGGCACATATGATGCGTGGAAAATGTGCAATAGCATGGAAATGATATACAGCTTTCTCAGGATTCTTTGAGGCAAAAAAAAAGCAATTCCAGGATTATAATGGGCTTTGCTTTCACAGTGCAGTAATCAAAATGCAAAATGGCAACAAAACCAAAAAAGCAATGTGTAAGCTCTTACAATAACAGGCCTTCAGTATTTCCGAAATGTCAAGTTATCTTAAGTTTCCATCCAACCTGCAGCCAGACTCTCATTCTTTTATTTCCCTTTACAAGCGGGTAAAATTATGTTTCCCCGTCTTGCAAATTCTCTTCCCAGCAGGGTGGTGGGGAGCCGCTACAAGGCTGTAACTAAACAAATATTGTTCTAATTTCATGAGGGGTGAATCCGAATGCTTTCGATGTGACATCAGGGTCTCTCACACTCGCACACTGGCCCATTGTAGTGGCTTAACCCGTGGACTTTAGGGAATAATCTCAGACAGTGGCAGGAAGCTGAACAAGTCCAGTAGGTAAAGGTGTCAGACGCAGCGCTGTGTGTGAACGCTGGCATGGAGGAAACACAAAAAGCTACCGGAGAGCAAATTTCTGGCACGAGGCTAAGAGTTTCCCCTTCAAAGCCAAGGTTTTGAGGGGTATTGGATTCTGTGGCTGAATGATTAACAAGCTGCTTGTCTTCACAGCACTTTCAAGAGAGGCATGTGTGCGTGGCGAGGTTGGCGGCGGTGTTAAAAACTAGACTAAATGGTCTGGAGCCTGTCACATGGACACATTCCTGCATTAGCTGCCATGGCTATGGACGTAGCCCCCTCCGAGCTGGCGGGCTGTCAGCACAGGGCACCGCGTCCTACAAACACAGCGCCTGGCGAAATAATAGGGGTCCTTGTTAATTGAATGGAAAGGCTTCAAGTGTGACTGTTATGACAATTAAGAACAAGTGGCCGTGGTTATGCAAGTAAGAGGTCAGGAGATCACGCATGTGGCATCTGTACACACAAACAGCCTGTTATGAAGAATAACAAAGACGGTTTGGAGTTACAGTAGTAACGTAAGAGTTTATCTGTTAGATTTGGAGGCACCTGTTTCCGTGCTTTGTAAGCATTCACCCCTAGTGTTTTTTAAGAAAATGATTAGTTGTTATAGTAATAAACGGCCAGGGTCAAACCCATCGCGCCAGTTTTTCTGTTTAGGTTTGTGCGGGGCAGGAATTTGTTTTGTCAGAGTGCTGCCGTGCGTTTAGGTGTTGCCCGGAATTCTTAGAATACCTCCTTAAACAGGTTTTATTCGGAGCTTCACCACAGCCATCGATCTACTCGAGGGTCATGTTACAATCTGCACAGTATAATATTTCAGCTCTAGTTTTGATTTAACTGCCGTGCGTTTGTGCGTGCGTGTGCGTGTGTGTGTGTGACTGGTTGAACAGGACCAGATTGTGTTCCTTACACACTCTGGAGCACAGCAGCCCATCAAAGGTAACACAATCCCGTGGACGCTTTGTTATGTCCTTTTGTTGCTGTCATGTAACACTGGGCCAATCACGTTTCCTTATGGTTGTCAAATGTGTTGTTGAGGAAACAATGTAACATAATCCTTTTTTTTTTTTTTTGTTCAGTGATATTGTGCGTGCATGGATTTAGGGCAGCAACAAACTGTTATTTTCATTGCAGTTTTATCTCCTGATTATTATGTTAAAACTCTTTCAACAGCCTTTGCCCAGTAAATCTCACGTAATAATAATAACTTTTAGGGTGACCTCTTAAATTCAGCAATTGCTCTTGGAGTCATTATTAGGCCTGTAGTGTTTGCTGCCCCAAAACAACGTGCAATGTAGTTTAGGGAGTTTACTTTAAAAAATGAATTTGAAAATTCAACTCCAATGCTTCTTTCTACTCTGCCTGAAAGTGGCATGCATGGCTGGATGCCACAATGGGAACGAGAGAAAATATGCTGTTATCGCCTCAGTTAAACAATGCGATGATAAATTTGACCAAAAACACAGATTTCTGTTCATAACCTCTGGTTCTTTTCCCTCCACCGTTCCAGGAAGTAACTTATGGTCGTGCTGCAGCCAACACACATGAATCACCTTGCAGGATTTATCTCGCTGACACTTTTCATACTGGAGGCCGGACCGACCTGTAGTCACGCTACTTCAGTCTCGGGTTCTTTGACTGTTTTGATAGAGAGCATTTAGAGTCTAGGCTGTATGACGTGTGCACCGTGTTGGTGCTAATGGCTTCCTAGTGGTATGTTTCTCTTAAGTCCGAACGCTGAAATATTTGGATAACGTCCCTGCTGCCCTCCGACGACCCAAGCCCCTGTCCTCTGTGGAAGGAACAAAGGATTTTAGGAACAATTAGTATCGGGGTGGGCTGCATCCGCACAAACCTTGAATACTGATTTGCCTCAGCGCTCTGCATGAATAAACAATAGCTGTGGTCATGGACCCAGAGACTCGCAGATTCCTCTGAATGTTTGTGTTCTAACAAGACACCATTCCTGGTTCCCTGCGATTATTTCTGCTGATTTCACACATTGTTTCAGAACACTGTAAGCGCGCGTGAATGAAGTCCAGTAGCCACATTCCTAGTGTTCTAAACGTTGGGGAAGTCATCGTGAGACTCAACATGTACAGCAGCACATTCTTGAGGGGAGAGCGGGTGGGTTTGCAGGAAGGCAAGCTGTTTTTGAAACCTCTGCTCCTGCCTTAAATCTCCCTGTTCAACCCAAGGAGCGGTAGGTTGGTGCAGATTAGAGCCGTTGTCCCACAACGCAGGTTCAACGAGAGAGAGAGAGAGCGAGGGCACAAGGCAGGCTGAATCCGGGGGGGGGGGGGTTAATACCTCTAATGATGATGAGGATGATAGACAGGGGGAAAGCACACAGTGGGTCCCACCTTCCACACACGGACTTGGAGATACGATCTTAATTAACCCATTCACTCTGCTGTAACCATGATAAGAAAACATCAAAGCATCAAACTCCTGTTCGAAGGAACTCAGAGAATCCGACTTCACTTGCATTGTTTGTTTGCATGTATGTGTGTCCCAGCTGCTGCCCTCGCTCATCCAGAACAGTAGGGGTCAGGATTTCAGGTGCCAACTGATTACACACTGCACAGTAACGTTTGTTTGCTCTGTGTGTGTGTGTGTGTGGTTATGATTGTATTTTTGTCAGTGAGGGGAGGAGTAGGCCTCAGTATGTTTTTTTTTTTTTAACAATACTGAAAGTCTGCAGACGTCTGTATCAAAACTTTTATTCATCTCTGATAACGTGATCTAATGCTCTTGGAATGATGAGTATTCAAGGCCTTGGCCATTTCAGGTTTCTCGGGGTGTGTTCTGACGTGTGCTTTATTTTGAAATGATTACGCCATAGTGTATATAGTACACATGTCGATACTTGCTATCAGTTTATTGTAAACTGTCCTGTCCTCCTCCAAACGATGCCCTGTCCTCAGCTATGGCCGCATTATCCCGGTTTCTGTGCCTTCAAAGATAAAAGTACAAACGCCGTAAACCAAGGCACATGTGACCAATTTATTTGGTACAACCCGTCAAACTTGTTTTGCTTTATGTGCGAGTGCATGCCTGTATGAAGTTTTGTTGATGCCAGCTGTCCTTCTTTACCACATTCTTGCAGTTTCATACTGTCATTGTGCATATGTCTGTTTTTATGTTAGTAAAATAAATAAATCAAGTTCCATACAGACTTAAACACAATAGAAAACCATTTTGAGTTTTATCAGCTCCTAGAATAAATAAATACAATGTATCACACATCAGATTTTACATAACTTATTTTGTAACAGTAATGAAACTCTTTGACTCTGTGGCTATTTGTTTTAAATTTAGTAGCTCGGATTCTGGTTGGCCAAGCAGTTGATGGTGGAAAAGTTCCAGCAAAACAGAACAGGAATCTCTGCTGAGGAGCGGCCATCAATAAAAATGTGATATTCCATAACAAACTTTCAGTTCTACACACAAATACAAAGAAATATTATAGTATTAGTATTATAGTTGATGCTTGAATGAAGTGCAGGTTGCATAAGGGTAAAGACAAGTGTGATGTTTAAAATCAAGGATGTTTAAATCTGTGTGTGTACTGTACAATGTGTGTGTGTATATAGCTGCACGTCATGCATGCAGTGTGTATGTTTGTCTGCATAATGGCTCTTGGAGTTCCTGCAGTGGTGGTTTGAGATCATGGGAAAGGCATGAGGCTGCACTATAACACAGCGCTGCGTTCCTCCAGATGCTACCATAGCTTGCGGCTTGGGCAGCCCGGCTCCAGCACAGTTTTAGCTCGGCTCTCCCCGTTCACCAGAGGCTTTTTTTTTTTTTTAGTGAGAAGAACCGAGCCGCTCCAGAGCTCCCAAGGAATACCTGACGCCATCCCAGAAACACTGTAGGAACTCAGGAGGAAATACCTCTGACTTCCTCTGCTACTGTTCTCAACATCCTACCTTTCTTCTCAAGCCTCTCCACCCCACCGCACACATCCATACACCCACAAACCCAACCCTTCTTGCTGTTTTGCTCACTGTTTTTGTATCCCTTTTTTTTTTTTTTTCCAGGCAGTAACCAAGAAAAAATTTAGGAGCAACGACTTCCGATCCGAGCTGGAGAATGGCGTTCTGTTGTGTGAGTAAGTACTCCGCTTTTCCCAGGCACCTCTCTTAAGCCACTCATTCATCTGGAAGCCCTCTGCTCTCCTCCAGGTCCTCGCCGCGACGTAAGTGTTACTGATATTTCCCAGACAGACCCCCTGCCGGGGTCACTGTTTGTTTGTCAGCCACAATAAGCGAGCCAGTGTTTCGAGACTGCACAATAGAGGTTGTGTTATGTGCTGTAGTTATTTGATGTGACTAGTGTCAGATCTGCCTTCTGTGGTCTCGTTTGAGAATACGATGTGTGATCTATTTCAAGAGGAGCTGCGTTGTCTGTTTGGCAGATGTTATAGATCAGTGGATGGGCTGAGTGCCATCCCGTCTTTAATGAGAGCCGTGAAAAACCCATGTAGTGAATAGAAATCCTCCAGCTCAAACCACATTGGAAAGCTGTGGCACCCTGGTTTCTCATTAGACCGGGTGCATCAGGAGTTTTGATGAGTTAGAGGAACAAATTTTGTCTGTGCAGAACTGGCTTTTGCATTTATTCACCAACTGCTCCTCTAAGAGTTGCGGCTTGTCTCCAATCGGGGGTGTGTTTGTGGGGGTTTGTATGAGAGGGTTCGCGTCACATCCCCTTCTAAACATGTATATGTGTGGGCGACAGCGCTAGATGGACACAGCGATGTGATTCGCACGAATCAGCAGGAAGCCGTAATTACCGGCAGCCCGCGCAGAATCGTCCAAACCTCTATTGGCAGCGGTTCAAAGAAAAAGCCCCTTATTCTGCTGATCTGAACCTGACTCCGCTGTTTGCTTAATCTCTGACAACACAGACAACTTTCACACAGAAAATCTTTACATGGTTTTCTCAGCGTGAGGAAGAGGAAGACCCAGATTACATCGCTTTCACCTAGAAAATCAGCCTCCGTTCCTATTGTGTTGTTGTTAACATCACAACTGCCTGGGAAGGAATGTGGAGTGCGGGTCGCCCGCACAGTTATATCCTACTTAGCTTTTGGTGTTTGTTATCTGATGAAATCATTACAGCTTTCTATTGTTTCACTGCTGAATGCCTTTCGCATTCTTTCTTCGCATGTATTGTCTGTCCATGGAAAGCGTTACTGTATATTCCTCTTCCACACTCCTGCAGCCGTTTTTTTTTCCCTTCACATAAGAAAACAGTCATTAATAAAAAAAAACACATTATTGTAGTTTTTGATTAAAATATTAGATGGTCTACAGAGAAGTAATCAGCAAGTATGATGACATTTTTATAATCTGCAACCAGCGTCTCAGATGGAGAATGTGCTGTTTCATATCCTACTATAAATTAAATATAAATTGTTGTTTTTGGTTGCTTGATGGCGCTTTACTCCGAGTTCATTTTGATGGTAATTCTTTTACTTTTGCAGAAGTAGTAGATCTGAAGTGGTTTCCACCACTAAATATTTCAAACATAATAAACACATGCTACTGTCAGGTTATAAATCATTTTTGCTATTTTTTTTATTATAGGGAGTTTTTAAAACTGCATTACACCAAAAATGCATGGTTTGTTTAGTGCAGTCTCAGTTGTGGAGGGCATGTTTTAGGAGCAGAGGCCCTGGTGTGTTTACGTGGTGGTGTGGCTTGGGCCATTTACTAAACTGAAACCAGGTGGTCTCACTATTAAACCAAGTCGTAAACACACAACACAGACACTTTGCAACACTTTTTGTCGAATCCGGTCGGCCAATGACAGGCTGCTTTCACTTTATACCCATTTCCTTTCCCTAATGTTCTGGCATTTTCTCCTGTTCACAGCCTGATCAACAACATTAAGCGTGGTATTATTAAGAAGGTCAACCGGCTGCCCACACCTATTGCTGGACTGGTAAGTCGTCTCCACTTTTTATTCAACTTAAATGTGCAAAAATTGTGTCGGTCTTTTACGCAGCCTCAACAGCTCACGCCTGGGTTGCGTTGCACAGGATTTGTTTCAAGATGTGAAAGAAAGGAGTGTGACGTGCCGCAGGTTATCTGGTCTGAGGTACGACTGCCAGCGGGAGAGAGCCGTTTGCCTCAGCGACTTGTCGTTCCTTGTATTCATCCGCACTGATGTGTTCAGTGAACACGGAGCTGCTTGAAAAGCCGGCGGCCACATTTGAGTGCACTCTTAAAACGACGTGCGCCACGCTTGATTGAGTCATGAGAGTTAAGAAGAGGACAGTTCGCTTTATGCAATAAGGTGTTTTTGATTTAGAATTCATGCTTGCCTTTTAAGCAGGCATTGACCTGGCACTGGCTTCAGATTGAGGCAGTGTGTGGCCCAGGCATTTTTAGCCACAGTGACTCAGATGAAAGGTTTTGGGAGTGTCTACATACAACTTCTGGGGAAGTAGAGGGTTGAAAAACTCTACCTTAAACCCATCCCTCACATAGCTCTCTCTCGTGGGAGTAATTGAATCCAGATGTTATGGAGGAATTATACAGAACCCGAAGATTGACCTGAGGACAGTGTCTGTCTGTGGGCTCAGTAACACCCAACAAGTAAAGTGAGACAATGACAAGTTGAGGGTAGAGGAAACGGACAAGCACTCGGCTTGGATATAAACAACGTAACATTCAAAGTAACGATGAGAAAATATCAGCACCGTCGTATCTATGTTGTGACATCAATCATGTTTCCTGCCAGTTTGTCTTGGACTGCTGCTAATATCACTGGCAGGGCACCTGCTGAGGTAATGGGCTAAGGCATTTCCTCCATCAGTAGCACTGGTGTGGTATTTCAGAGAGTTGGAGACAAACTCCAAACCACCTGATCATAAACTCTCCCGCAAAAGTAATGGCTCCTGGTTGGCCAGGAGCTATCAGTTACTGCCAGCCACATGGAGAGAAGTGAAGAGCTCTCCAAATAAACATTACTCACGCTCGCTGTGCTGCGAGCCGAGCTTTCCTCCCAAAGTAGTTAAAGCAGTGTCGTTTCAGGGTGCTTGGTCCTAAATTCGTCACCTCTATAAATACCGCAGAGTCTGTTGTTTAACTGGTCTAAGTGTCTGAAAATCGTATTTAGTCGTTCTCGCCAACATTTTAAAATAATTCAACCCTTTTAAGTGTATGTTTTAACATTTGTGACCTCATAGTGGGCAGCATTGAGCAGGATTAGTCCTAATAACTGAATGTAGTGGGAGAAAGGCCACAGAGAAACAACAGGAGACATGTTGATGGTGTTTGTAATGTAAATACAGAATTACTTTAATAATTTACACTCCGACCGCCATGTTCTAATAAATCTCATTTTTATTTTGCTGTGTGGGAGAGATCAGCGCTTCGAATCTATACCAGGCTTCAGCTCAGGCAGAACAAAAAATTCAGCGAGGGAACGGGGGGGAAAAAATGGAAATTTCTGGTTTTGCAGAATATTTAGCAACACTGGCTCCAGACCCGGGCCTGTTCTTTTGCTTCGCTCGCGTCCAAGTGAATGTTTCTCATGTCAGCACACTCCTCTGCCTGTTGTCGAGCACTCTCTGAGCCCTGGCTTCGGGTTATGGCGCCCTGGTTCAGCCCGTGGCTCAGTGCTACTTTTACTATTGTTGGGCAGCAATCCGGTACATAAGTGGGGGTCCAGACCGAGCCCCGCTGGGCTTCAGGAATCGAGTTAAAGACCGACCCCCTTTGGCTTCTGCCCGCCGTGCTGTAATTGACATGGTGCTGGATGTTTCCACATATACCAACTCCTCTGTGAGTTGAGGTAACAGCGGGAGGAGATAAACAGTTTCAAAGGCCCCGGGGGAGTCTTTACTCATCCAAAAGTTTGTGTAATTATCTGTGCAATGACAGACATTTAACTACGACCTGTTGCTGTGTTTGTGTTGGGTGTATGTTACAGCTGAGATGGAATTATTGGGCCTGTTTTCAGGAAAGGCAACATGTCAAGGATTTCATCCCTTGTTTTTTTTTTTTTTTTGTGACAGGATTCGAAAATGTGTAGCCTGATATTTTAAACATAGCTTTGCTTGGTGTTTGAAGCACTACCAGGGGTCAGTTGAGGGTAATTGTAGACTGTGCCCATCTCGGACAAAGAATGCTGTGGAAGAAATAGATTGACCACAATGTGGCCAGCAGCAACAAAGATCGTTTTGTACCGAAGCGGACACCTTGTGAGTCAAATCTTTCCATTTCGTGGTGTGAAGTGCTTAAATCGGGGTCTGCATGAGAGGATTAGAGGCTGCTGGATGGGTACAGCATATTTAGCAGGATTATAAGCAGGCACAAATCAGCATAGCATTCTTTTGACATCATTATCTCTGCGTGTACTGAGACTGACTGTTTGAGGGTGGGGGGGGGGGCTTTAAGTTTGCTCATAATGCTTTTTGAGGTTAAACGACATTTGCAAATAAGGAATATTAATTAGCTTAAGTGTTTTTTGACTTTGTTTAATGACAGATTTTAAGGGCAAATGAATATGTGTTCATGGCATTTTTGAGCTCTTCATTTTTGTTAAGAAGCTCAGTCTCAATAGGGCGTCAGGGCAGCAGCACTTGTGCAGCAGTAATGTACACTTAATTATTTATGATTGTGTATATTTGACACACTATTAAATGTACACGTGAAGTACGATACACGAATGAATGATAGAGAAAGTCTTGCATATCGAAAACGTTGACTCTTCAGTGTGGGTGTAATAACTTACTGTAGTTGCTGAACACTGTTCTGGTTGAAAAATTACATAATCGTGACTTTTACCAAGACAAAGCAGGGAGGGGGGAGAAAAACCCTCTACTGTTTCCTTATGAATAAACAGTGGCTCCAGTGTCTCCGCACAAATGAGATGGGTTTGATCTTTGGCCTGTAGGGGGCAAAAGTGACCTGCAAGGCCAGGAAACAGGTTTTTAAGGGACGAGCAGAGCTGTTCAAAAGAGAAGCCTGCACTCAGAGGTCAGATCTGAACTGCCATTTGCTAATAAGCATGTTTGCCATTTAAATATAGAACAAGCTACCCCCTAATTATTCCAACCCATGTTGAGACCATGTGTCATTACACACAAACCCGCTAAAGCAGGACGGTCTCAATGGGAAGTGAAGACTTATAAACAAGACATTAGGGATTACGACTGGAAAAGTCATAACCCCTGAAAAGGAACGGAGCTTTAACGGTCCACGTTTGTTTGAAATGCCTGAGGTGGGAGTATATTTATAGAGCAAAATGTATTTTTTTTCTATCTTGCATTAAACTCACATCTGTGTAAATTATGTGCACACACACACACACACACGAAATATTTTACATAGTGTAGGAGGTGAATCATGCTTTTGCTCCCGTGTTCTGTGAGGTTCAGGGAAATATTTGTCGGTTTCTGTCACCCAGCCTTGTGTGTCATAGCAACCAAATGTCTCCATAATAGTCCACCGCCCCACAGATTCCACAGGTATTCTGAGTAAAGGGCTTGGCAGGGAGGGGAGGGCATAGTTTCAGGGTGTGAGAAAGAGAGGACGACGACAACAACAAGCAGCCAATGCTCCACCGCGTGTGTCACTTTTGCACTTGCACAGCCGGTTGGCTGGGACTTATACAAAGCTCTGATGTCATTCTTCCGGGGTTTGACTTTGTCCCCACCCCAACCCGGCACACAGGTAGCTTTGCCGCTGTCAGTCAGTTCCTGTCACGCAGCCTCTCCCCCCTGCATGTGTGTTTGTCTGTGTTCGGCACTAGGTCACTCCTTATTTGCTGCACGCAGGCTCCTCCCCGTGCATTTCTCTTTGATATGAACTTTGGAAGCAATACGTTGTAGGCTGTGTCCCTGCCAAAGAATTCTTGAGTGATTATTCTTTGCCTCAGAAGGTGGAAACCCCTCACCGCTGCTTTGTTCCTTCTCCAGGACAACCTTAACGTCTTCCTCAAGGCCTGCGGGAAGCTCGGACTAAAGGACGCGCAGCTCTTTCACCCCGGAGATCTTCAGGACTTATCCTCGAGGGTTACCGTCAAGTAAGTTTTGGTGGTGGGAGCGTTGCAAAATGCGGGCACATTGATATGCACCGTTGCCAGTCAGACTGGAGGACCTTGGCTTTGATATTTCTCTGACTGAAGCAGCTTCCTAGGTTTGTAATTATGATTCCTTTTTCATACACAGTAAATATTTGATTTTCCAAACATTTTGACTATGCAGAGTTTACTGCAGCAGTGTTCCAAAAGGTCACTGCTATTTCCAGTGCTGTACACACCTGTCGGAGCACAGCGCCGTGTGTTTCTTTAAAATGCGCCGACAGTAGCACATGATGAAACCACACATGCTGTTCAAACAAATATTCTGCCGCCGATCTGTGTCTTTGATCTAATAGAAAAATATTCCATCAAATGCTTCTTCTCTTATCGCAGGTTTATCTTTTTGTGACCTCCATCACAAAAATGAGTCCTGACAGTAACGGATTACTGTCGGGTGCAGCTTGGTAGAGTTTTTTTTTTTTTTTAAAGTCTTTGAATTGAAGCAGGTGCAGCTCAGGTGGTGCTTGAGTCAGCAACCAGCACAGAAACCTCATGACAAATAATATAAATAGATAAACAGTGTTGGTGTTTAGTATTTTTTTTTTAGTTTTTAGACAGTTGCACTTGTGTGAGATGCGTGCAAAGCAGAGATGCATGTGGTATGTTGAACAACCTGTTCATTTTTGACACAGGTGTGCCTTCAGGGACGCCCGAGGGCAGGGTAGGGGTAAGACAGGGTAAAGCAGAGAACAGTTCATCCACTGTGATATCACCATGTTGTGCAAGCACAGAAAGTTCGAACCCCCGTAGCAAATAAATCATCTTTATAAAGTAATAGTAGTAGTAATAATAATAATAATAGTAATAATTCTGCCCACTTTGTGATTTAGCATCTTGATATGTGCAGCTGAGCTCGTTCTGGATGTTTCTTTTAGACGTTGCCAGAAGCTTCTAGCCACATTTTTCGAGATCCACCCAAGGCTGTCAGTCATTCATCAGTAAAACTGCATCAGACGAACTGTACTCACACTGTGGATTATGAACTCTAAATAGACAAATCTTTTATCATGACGCTGACTGTCCCCACAGCACAAGATATGCTGCTCTCAGATACGGCAATATCACCCACTAAATGTTTGATTTAGTGTCATAAAGATAATTCCTATATGGACCTTGTGCCCTGTGCCTTATCAGACATTTCCCCTCTTGCATAACGTTTGCCCATAATATTGGCAATAAATGAGTTGTTTTAAAATGACATTCTCGGTATGTAAAATTGGAAGTTTGTGTCTTCAAACATATCAAAATGATTAAATATTTTTGTGCATCAAGCAGTTGAATGAAACTTTTCAAACCCAAATCGCTTCCCCCTTTTTCTGAGGACGCTGCAGCTCAGTTCTGTATCACCATGTCTGCGTCTGTACGGGGTTTGGACAGAGTGGGCCGCAGTCCTATTTTTAGGACCTTGGGGTCACTTCGATCAGCAGGATTGACTGGAATGGGAGAGGAGCTTTTAATAGTTTGTCTTCTCCTCCCAGTGTGTTCCCCCCCCCCCCCCTCCATGTGGTCCCGACACCTGCGTGTGTTTGTGTCTGGTTAGCGGTTGTGGTTTTGTCACTGCGTGTCGTACGGGCTTCGTAGTGGAATTCATGTATTCGTAGGAGAAAACATTTATTAAATGAGCTGATGAATTGTAGGGAAGGGATGCCCTTCCTTTTGGCAATATTTTACCTCGTGTGACAAATGTTGAGGTATTTGTGTGTTTGTAGACACAATTATGTGACTCCGTGTCGCAGTATTTATAACTCATACGGAGAAAGATGGCACACAGGGTGTAACATAAGGAGATGATGTCAAACAAGGCTGCCGACGTCCAACCAATGACTGTTTGACTGTTGCTTATCAGACTCTAGGCAAATGAGTCAAAGCACACACAGAGAGAAAGTTGTCCCTATCAGCTGTCTTCGCCCCTGGTGTGTGTCCAACCTCCACTCCCTTCAACCCTGTCTGACAGGTGCTTTGCTCAGCCTCCCTGTTGTCTGTTTCAGCAGTAATGAGGCTGTTATCTTGTCGCGGCTCTAAACTGGCTTTTACAAGGACCGTTGTTGAGTTTTCCTTGAATAATGCGTACATGTCTTCCTTTTATTGCACAAAATAATTGAATCGAGCCCATTAATCAGTCAACTGGGAGAGTCGGGCACTATTTCGATTATTAAGCGATTGTTCAGTCATTTGTAAGCAAAATGACAGGAAACAAGAATTTGAATAATAATAATAATAATGGTTCTGTTTTTAAGAAGCTGATTGAGCTGTGTTATGGTGAAAATGAAACCTGCTGTACACCTCAAGTAAGTCTTTTTAAGGCCAGTATCGTTCTTTTGGCATTAAGATGTTATCTGATATTGGCTGAAACTTTGTGTGCTAGAACATTTTAATTAAGACTAGTCTGCCTCGTTACAGCCATAAAGACTTAATGAACTTCTGCTTTGACCTTTGCCACCATTGTGATAAAGACATTTATCGGTTTCAAACAAATTCAAAATCAAAACTATCATATAGCATAACAGGCGGCTGTGATAGATGAAGATTTCTGCAGTTCACCCATGGGAACTATAACCCGGTGCAGCTAAGCTCAGATCTAATCTGAGACTATGATTCACTGGCTAGTTTGGACCATCTCTGTCCGTTTCTCACAGCGGCCGCCCAGGAAATGAGGGCATCAGAGTTCTGCAGATGAATCATGGCATCGAAAAATCGCTCTATATAACTTCACCCACTTCCTTTAGAGTCTTAAATGGCTTGCTGGAAATTCAGTCGCACGGACTCCAGCTTTGACTAGGACCCCTATTCTTGGACGAGGTTTGTCCTCATGACACTTTGTCACGTTTGCATTGTTGTCCGTGAGGGCGTGAACCTTTCAAATGTCACTGCCTGCTTCTTCAGCTGCAGCAGGCTGCTGTTCTAAGCATAAGGTGCTACCTTGTATGTAGCCACCCAGTGAACTTACTGGAATGTGTAGCAGCTACAAATATTCCTGAGGAATGGGATGTTGCTTTGTAACATCTGAATGTCACCACATGCTTATTAGAACAGCAGGAAACTTTTACTTGTTTCGTTTTCCTGACGGCCGTGTTACTCCTGCGCCTACAGTCACGCTATGAGTCCAGCGTTTGTTCTGTGACCTCCAATAAATGACAGAACAAACCCCCCGCTGAGATGAGTCCAAAGTCTCACTCGGCACTTCTGTTTGATTAAGCAAATTATTGACAAGGGTTGACTGCTCAGCACACTTCAAAACTAAGTTGAAAAAAAAAAAACAGCAGGCATATCAAAAATTCATTGTCCTTTAAGGAATGTCAATGACCCTTCCTGCACAATAGATAAAGAGGAGTGGCCGTGTGCGGTGACGTCAGGATTTGGATTAGGCAATGGCATCTCTGGCTGTGGATCAAACCCAATCTTTCAGCTCCGTGAAGGACGGTGCTGATTCCCCGACAGATTTGGACAGCTTGTCATCGAAACTTAACACGAGTTCTTCATCTGTGCAGGCTGTTAGTAACTAAGTAATTTATAATAAGTCTGTGTTTTAACCTCGTATTAGTATTTCAGGTGTGATTCGCTGGGCTGGGCTGTGCGTTCTCTCTCGTTTCACACTGTAATTTATGCTCCTGCTTTCACTTCGTGTTGCTGTACTGTGTCAACTGTGGGCAGATTGTGAAACCGAATGTGATGATGGTGAGCAGCCAATAAAGTTCCTTCGCTATGGGCAGTGGCCGCGCTGTAAAAGGCCCACACAAGGGTTATATTTGTGCTCCGCAGTCGACTTGGAGAAAGAAATGACAGCCTCACCCTGTTTCCTCGCTCACAGAGGCTGCAGTGTCTCCGCTAGCTGCGACACACAATGATGCCCGACACGGTCTCACCCACGGCCGATTGTTCTATTCAAAATCCCCCTGTGTCTAGGTTTTTCAGGACTCCTGAGAGCGCCTGGGTGTACGTTTAAACCCAAAGCATTTAAAGACAATGAAGGAACATAGATGACGGATGTTGTGTTAGATAATGCTGCTGAGCAAGGGATCCTCGTTGTGAAGGTATGCTTCCGATTGTTCGCGCGCACCCATTAATTTAGGGCTTTTGCACCGGGTTTGTCATTGTTGGAAAAGACACAGATGTGGTATAGAAGATGGATATGCATCTACTGTGGGCGCAGTATAGAATCGTATAGCATTCACCTGTTGAGTTTGTTTGCTTTTTGGCGCAGAAAACCAGTTGAATGCCCTGGACAGGTCATTTACTTTGGCTTATGTTGAGATGTTATTTGTCTAACATTTGAGTCGAAGCTTTTGTTTCCTTTTGTTGTCGGGTTCTTTTTGTCTCTGGTTTGCGTTGGGCCACACACACTTTTTAACTCTTCCAAGTCAATTCAAGTATCAAGTGTGGCAAATAGTTTCACGCAATTAAAAACCTGTTATCTTAGAATTTTAGGAAGTTCCACATGCTATATGTAGTATTTTGACTGAGCAGCTTGTTGTTTTCTATTATCCAGGCGATTATGATATATGATGATATTTTTTTTATGTTGGAAGATGAAGGATGCCAATAGTTTGTGAAGGAGAGGTCGTTTCTCACCTTCACGAGACTGGTGTAAAAGTCCGTCTGCAGAGGCTGAACAAACGGCGTGTTTGGGCGGAGGATTTCCTGTTACAGTTACCGACCTGTTTTACTTACATTACATCACTTGTAAATAACATAACTTATAATAGCTTATTTACTTGAGAACATGACACATACTCACAGGTCAACACATTTCCTTCTGATGTCTCTTGTTAAATGCAAACTTTAAAATGTGTTGTTCATCGTTATTTCTCCCCTTGGCACATTTGATACCGAAAACCAAATGTGATGATTTTAACTGATATTTTTACTTCACAGAAGCTAATTTTAGGTTGTACTTTCTGTATGAGACTCCAGGGATGTTTTTGTCTATGATTATGCTCAATCATATGAGCTCTCAGCTGATTCTGACTGGCTATTGCAATGTCTGGAGGCTCTCAGGGCCTGAAAATAGCCCCCTATTTTTTTTTTATTTTCTCCTTTTGTTTAGCCACTAGCTATAAATGAGCATTATGAGAAGCAGAGTGGTGGTGGTTTTGGTATATGGCTTCTTTTGTTTCTGGACCTGACCAGCCCTGCTGTAATCTCAGTGTTCCAAGCCACACGAGAGGGCACTTTTGTTTTCTCCCACCTCTTTTATTGGACCCATAAATTTGGAGTACGCCAGACTGGTAAACTTCCATTTCACTTTTCATCATCGAGGAAAGAGCATGTTGGAAACCCTGGTGTGAGGTGGCACGTACTGGTGGGAAAGTTGATCTGCTTCCATTTCAGTGAAACACTGGTGGAAAAAGTCCTCAGATCATGTACCATAAGTACATATACAGGAAATGGATAGTAGAAGACCTCGATGATTAGCTTTATATATTTAAGTCTGTTCAGATAGATATGTTGTCATAACACTATATCAAATTATAATGTAACAGCTCAGTTTTGGTTCACTCCCACTGCTTTAATTGTGACTCTTGGCCACACTACCAGTTTTTGCCAGTGTTTAGTGAAAAAGCTCTAAAGTTTCAGCAGCAAACAGCAGACACACATGGTTGGGGACTCGGTGATGAACACAGTGGAGTGTTTAGCAATGAGACAGATATTTCCCACAGTGTTATCATCACCTCTTGTTCATAAAATAGGGTTTTGCAATATACTGAAAAAAAAAAGGACCCTGTGAGTGTATTAAACGATTAAATAATTGATATCTGTTGAAGCTGGTCTCAGAAGTGTCAGCATATCGTTTAGTCAAGGTGAGTCCAAGTTGCATGACAGGACGGCTCATCTGAAACACAATCGCAAAACAGATGCTGATTTTTTTTTTTTCTAAACTAAACGTTTGTTCAAGTAAAGTAAAAGTACATTAATATTGTATTTCAGTACAATACTTGTAGTCCCTGTACACCTCTCACTGCCCGACTGAATTGTGCGTTTGTCCCCAGTTCTATGGATACTGTGTTTTATTTACCTCCCTTCTTTGTCCTCCCTGAAACAAGAAGCCTACAGGAACCGGAACGGGTTTCGTACATTCTCAGCTGGCGCTTCACTCACATTTCATGCTGAGAGAGAGTCGCTCTGTCATGGGAACATATGCATGTGCAGCGACTGTATTAGCACATGACAGCAGGGACGTGTAGCGGGCACAGAGAACGGGAAGTAGACAGTCAGTTATCATTATGCGTACTGTATGTTCTGTTGCTGTCTATCACAGTTGATGAGCCTGTCTGAAACGGACGCCATGCTCAGATTAGGTGACAGGTACACGGCATGGATGTGACAAAGGTAATAACAGGCTTTCAGACTGAGACTGAGTCGGGTTTAATTCAGTTTTTGTTCACAAAAGCTCTTTTGTCTCGTTTTGAATCAGTTTTTGTCATTAAACTAAAGGTCTCCACAATCGCTTGTTTTTTTTTGTTTTTTTTTTGTGAGCACGCAAATTAAACAGTTGTTCAATCCCAACACTTTAAAATGATTTGCAATCATTTTTTTCCCCCCAGGATTGTGTTTGTTTTCCTCTCGGGCTTTGTGGTGTTAGCGTGACAGAGGCTGGATTGTGCTCTCGGTTTCCAGCTCTTTCACTGCCTAACACATAGACCCAACAACCATGCCCCTCTGTTCTTTTATTGTCATTTTCTGTCATTCACCTCTCTTTCCTGCTCATTCTCTCACAGGCATCAAGAGACCAACAGGAGGCTGAAAAATGTAAGTATGAAATACATGAAAAACGCAAGTTATATTTTAGTGTGTGTGTCTGTGTGTGTGCTTGATCTGTCAGCATGTGACTTAAAACTTCTCAAAACGTAAATTTGCTGCACTGGAGGTTAGAAAAATAGAATTGTATAGATTAATTGTATCTTAAACATTTTCTGTAAAACACAAATATGTGATGTTCGTGCTCACATTAGATTTAATGCTTGCACTCGTTTCAGTGTTTCAGGAACATTTGTGCCTTAATTGCATCGGAAATGTTAATACGGTTACAGTAAATACAGGAGCAGATATGGGGGATGACATGCAACAAAGGTTCCCGGCCAGATATACATCATGAATGTCATGTTGACATAATCAACATCATTAAACCGCTCCATCGCAAAAAGGCCTCCATCACTTACAAACTGGATGAGTTGGATTCTGAAAATGAGCCACTTAACTCTGACACCACAAAACTCAGATCTGGCATATCAAATCAAAAAAATGAAATTATATGGGTAAATCTTATTCTCTTGGTCCATGTCCAGTTTAGCCTGAAACTGAGCCTGATGGCACTGCTCTCCCAGTTTACTTTGAGACAAATACACTGTAACTTTAAAGTTTCATTTTTATTTTAGTTGTATTCATCTTTGATGCATATTTCTATCTGACACAATATTTTTAAAACACAAAAAACAAAGTGCTGAAAAGTCGTTTTTTACCCGTTTTCATTTGTAATATGGAATATTAATATGTTGTTTTGCTGTGGTGTGCTTCATTTACCTGTCTTAATAATGCGCACACGCAGGCAGCAGCAGAGTATTCTGGATGAGCCTGGAAACAATAGCACGATATGACCCGGTGTCACACTACAGCTACAACCATATAATAACAATCACCAGCTTTAGCAGTGCACAGAACATTCACCCATCAGGGCAAAGAAGTTGCTATATTTTCATGTTTTCTGTCTGGCAAATACTATTCAATTTTGATTCACTGGTATGATTTGTGAGCTAAACTCTTTAATGTTCTTTTCCAGGTTTTAATCACCATTTACTGGCTGGGTAGGAGAGCTCAGTGCGATCCTGTCTATGATGGACCTTACCTGAATTTCAAGGCGTTTGAGGGATTATTGGGTACAGCGCTATACAAGGTACGTCTCTCAAAGTGGGTAATTATCCCATTGTGCTCTTTAAGCTGACTTATCCATGCTGTCATGAAGCAAAAGCTTAATTTCCTTGTGGAAAGCAGCAGGAGCATGAATGAAATCCTCTTTACGGCCGCTGCGCCGTACATTTCTGTATCCTCCCTGGTATGTAGACTATGTTGGGTAGAATAGGCCGAGGGGGCTGCACCTTGCTGGCCACTAAAACCAAAGCTATGTTAAGTCAAAAATGATCTGATCCCTTGACTCGGCTATTTTAGTCTTGTTTTCGGCACGGCTCACACTTTGCATAGTTTACGCGTGGAAATGGCTGCTTCTTGTCCCCCTCCCCTCTGCCCATGCCAGTGTTGAATTTGGCACTTTGCTTTCACGTAGATTTATAGGTGCCGAGTGCAAGGCCTCTGTAATTCAACTGACTACAGGGATTTTCGGTAATAGCAGCTGGTTACTTCACGTCTTGTATGTTTAGCCAGCATAATCCGAGTTCAGTGGCGCGGGGTTAGGCCGGGTTTAGTTTGTGGACTTGTGTTGTCTGGTAGGATTCAGCGGATTACAGACCTGGAATCATTTTCTTTTATAGTGGTTGACAAGTTTTTGCTTGTTTGAAGCCCAGCTAGTTAAAGTAACCGTGTGTATGTATTTATGGACCGTGACATTATTTTTTTCTGTGCCATAAACATAGTCATCAAGCGTGCGTGGATCATGGCTCTGTGTGTTTCGACACCGGTGTTAGTGAATAGAAAGCAGCGTGCTTTCCCCCTAACAGACTGTACGCTGTAGGTGTGCACGTTTACACTAACTAGCAAGCATGAGAAGCCCAGAAAGTTCTGGCTTCACACTCTACCTGGGAGTTCTCTCATGCCCCACACACGCAGCAGAGCTAAATGTTGTAATTGGCGCCCTATTATGTGACTGCATTTGTGTGTGTGTGTGTGTGTGAATGAAAGGCTCTGCAGGATTCGTCCAGTCAGAAAGGCAGCAACGTCCGAGACAGCGGTTTTGGAGATAGCTGGTACTCGGAGCGAGAGGAGCTCTACCAACTGAGAGGAGAAGGAGGAGGAGGAGGAGGAGGAGGAGGAGAAGGAGGCGGCGGCGGCGGCCACAGGAGAGACGACTCCCTGGACAGTTTGGACTCTTTGGGCTCCCGACCCCACAGCAACTCATCTGACGCTACTCTTAAAGGCAGCAGTGAGGGTAGGAGATGTCACATCCTTTTCATCTACACATTAATATCACAAACACACGCTGTCTCATGCAAGATTTTATCTTCTGCTCATCCTCTTGGTGTTTGCACCCAGCTTAATCCGAACACATGGCCTTCATGAGGCCATAGTCTCTCATACCTTGAAGAAAGCTGCCATTAAATTGATCGCACTGCTCAAATGTATCTCTGCATGAATATTTACTATTCCGATCAAGCGTCTAGAACTTCAAATATTTGTGTAGAGGGCAGAACTGCAGCATCCGAGCCAGCGAGTTGACTCCCGTTAATGAAAACAAATACTTATCGCCATCTAGTGGTACGGCCGCAGTACTGAGGGTTTTCAGTGACTGGTCCGGAGGAGCGACAGGTGATCTGTCTGTGATCTTATTTCATGATGGATGTGTAGTATCCTTCAAGAGCATGAAGTCCTACTTAGTGATCTCCGAGCAGTCGACCCCCCTTAAACAGGGTGCAGTGAGACATTCCCCAGCTGGTCACATCAGCTTGTAAATGAGGAGGCCCCCTCGCTCTCTGCCCCCCCTTCGTTACTCCAAAGTCACACTGCCCTCACCTCGCTTGTCCTTTTTGCCACTTCCTCATCCTGAACAGATGTGTGTGCACCTTCTCTCATAACCTGTTTGTTTGTCTTCTGTCGTCTTTCAGGTTGTTGCAGTGACACTGAGGCGGACTCGGTCTTCAGGATGGCTGAGAGCAAGGACATGCTCAAATACCGCCGGTCGGTAGTTATCACACCCAAGGCCACCGCGCAGTTTAACCAGTTTCTCCCCACTAAAGACAAACCTTCGGGTTATGTGCCGGCACCGCTGAGAAAGAAACGTGCTGAACGCAATGAGGACAACCGGCGCAGCTGGGCCAACCCCTCACAGTCGGAGGAAGAGGGCATACTCACCAGGTACTGTTATACGCTTATTGATTTTTAAAAAGACATACATGTGGTAAAAAGAGTGCTAGGAGTGGTGGCTTTATACCCAAAGCCTGTAATTGTGCTTAAGATTTCAATGTGGGAGTGTTTGACTCTGTGCTCTCCCATTACTGTCTGTATTTGTGGTGTTGTCTGCGAATGGTCGACGGTGCTGTATCATTTTTGTTGTGCTGTGGGCAGCGAAACGAGACTTTCATCTCACTGCTACGACCACAGTCAAATATCCCAGAGCGACACACCTGCAGCTCATCCGCAGTGGGACTTTGAAAGTGGCAGCGATTCGGACATAGACCGACCGGACCCGGATCTGGTTCTGGATGACCTGGCCAGCAGACGCTTCCACAGCCCCTCCCCAGCTCCCCCCACCAACTTCGCCGTTCCCATCAGTCCCCAAGCAGTGGGAGGAGCCCCTGGGGATAGAGGTGGCTCCTGGCCCAAGGTTACTATGACTTCCAATGTTGCCCCTCACCAGAATGTGGCCTGCTTCAGGTCAGAGAACGTGAAGCTACCGTGTGACTTTGACGTGCCTGCCTGATCAAACCCGAGCGCTTCTCTTACCCTCAGTTTGCATGGTTGACCGTAACCATGAACGACGCCTTCGGTCGCAGTGTGCCGCTTTTAACAGTACAAATGTTGGGTTTGTCCGTTTCTGTTTGACTTGCTTTGAAATTTAGTTGCAGCGCGTCATTATTTGCTCCGCCTGAGTTTAATGAGCTTTGAGGCCTGACTTCAGTTAACAGCATGACTCCTCAAATTCATACTTGCCGTTTTGCAGTTTGGGTTTTGAGCTTGCATTGGTTTGCCGGTCCTTGCGTCATGTCATTTGAGGTTGCTGTGCTCCTCGTTGCGTGATTCGTGTGCTGTGCTGCTGCTGACAATTTTGACAAATGTTGGCCCGTCTCTCTTGAGCAGCGGTGGCATCAACAGAGCGGCTATTAAGCCTCTCCAGCAAGGGTCCGCGAGGGCGGACAGCCGTCGAGCTGTGTGCACTCACAGCCTGTTCAGGGAGGTTTGCGACGACTCGGAGGATGAGGACGACGAGGTGGGCTACGCTGACCCCATCCAGGATGATCTCTACACCCGTAAGATGGGCGTGAAACCTGAGCCTGCGGGGAACATATCGTATGACAAGTTCTTACCCAAGTTCTGGACGCCTGAAGAAGACGTTCACATACAGAAGATCAAACTAGGCTCTCAGAGGAGACCCTGGTATAAGAAGATTCAAGGTTTCAGGTGTGTGAGGACATTAAAATGAACACACACATGCACACTTGGCCTCCCTTCTGCCATTAAACATACCTTTTTTAATTACAGAATAATACAATCATGGATTAAATATATTTCTTTCTTTTCTCATCCAGTCCGACTTTGCTATCCTTACATGCATGTCAGTTTTATCCCCTAAAAAAATTGGTTTTTACTGCTTTTTTTTTCCTATAGATTCTTATTTTTCCTTCTCTAATCCTGCTATTTCCTCCTACACTTCTCTTTCCCTCCGTCCACCCTGCTGCCTCCGACTGTAGCCCTAAGAAGTCCGGTTCTTCGTCAGATGATTCAGAATGCGACATCAACCCTTGGCTCTCCTCTGCCCCCTCTCCCTCTGGCCCCTCTCCCTCTGACTCCCACACACACGAGGCCTCGGCTCACACCACCCTTGTTGTGGGGAAAAGGTCGATACAGCTGCATGATTGTGACCAAGAAATGTTTTAGAGCGTCTAAATTTGTGGGAAGGATGTAATTGGCTCCTGTTGGGGTTGAATTTCTGAAACAGCTGATTCTTAAGAAACTAATGCTATGAATTACTATCAGACTGCTGGAGTTTATCTAACATGATGCTTAAAGCAGTTCGCTTCCACTAACCTTAGCAGTAAATGGATTATGCTTCAGCAATATTCTATTTTTATTACAGCCACTTCCAAATACATTTCAGAGCAGTGCAAATGTAAAATTCAGATTTAATCAGCATCTGTTTGAATCAAATATCGCCCCTATGCCGGCTTACTGTGTCTTTTCCTCCTTTTTCTTGCTCTTTGACCCAGTTCACCTGCATGCACTCATCACTTCTCTGTCCTTTTTTCTCCTTTTGCCCACACTGCAGTCTTCACATGCAACCACATACTCCCCCACAACTCCCCATGATACAGTCCCCTCTGTTAGAGACCCCCCCTCTGATGTTTGCCCCAGTGGACCCCACCTCAGGTCCCAGACTGGTCAAAGGGGAGAGGTGGCCTCTCTTAGGGCGCCAAGACCCTCGGGAGCCCCCGGACCCTTTTGATTATGACAGCATCATCCCTGACTTGGAGAATGATGACATGTTTGCCAGGCGGACTCTAGCTTTTCAGTCCAACGCAGATCTGGCTATGGCAAAGACGCAACTGAACGTGCGCCGTCGCCTCTACACATCTGAGCCGCAGCTCAATATTGTCACCCAGAGACCCATCCATGGCAGCACTGAGGAGAGTGATTTCCCTGACATCGAGCAGGATGACGTGGTGTATCGTAAGGAGAAAACCCAACAGGCTCAGCAACAGCGGCCTCTCTCAGGAGCCCCAGACAACTATGCCCCCATGCCCATCCCAGAGCCCTGGGCTCTGCCTCCGGATCTCAAAGCCAGACTCCTGTGCCCCCCGTGTCCTTTGACCAAGGAAGCAGCAGAAAATGAACAGAATCACATTGAGAAGGAGCCTCGTCCTGCAACAGATGACATGCTTGTTCGGAAGCTCGGGCTCGGCTGTGATCAGAGCCAGAGCTCACACAGGTTCGGTCAGAGGAGTCCCTCGGTGCCGTCGTCCTGTAGTGAAGGGGACCTGCAGAGGTGGCAGGCTATCAGGGAGGCCAGTCAACTCCGATATAAAAAGAGGCTTATGATAGAGAGGCTAGCTGCTCTGAAGTTGTAGAAACACAGAAGTACAATAGTGTCGCGTCTTCCTAAATTTTCTGCACCATTTGAGTCTGAGAAACGTTTTTGTCTGATAGTAAATTGGTCTAGGCTGCATGCTGAACTCATATTTTTCTTAAAAAATTCCCCGGTCATCTTTATTCAGTAGAAAGCGGCGGAGAGGCAGATGAAAAACACGGGGAGAGGGTGGGACTTGCACTGGGGATGTCGTGGGTATGTGGCATTCACGCTAACCACTCAGCTAACTGGCCAATGTTCAACCCCAGATTTTTAAAGGCTGGTTTGGAGAACTTCTTGGGTTTTCCCAATTAAGCTCTTGTTTCTGAAAATTGCCTTCTGCATTTATAGGATCATGAGCATTTCAATACAAACCTCAAAGATGAAAATGTCGTGAAATTCATAACTGTTTGTTGTTTACAGTTTTTATTTCCAGTCAGAAAACTGTAATGAAATTAAATTAATTATGCCTTTCTATATGATGGATTTATGGTATTATTAACTTTACATATTGTATGTGGTATGTACATGCAGAGTGGACATTAAATGTACCGCTGTTGTGTATTTTGAAGTGTGAATTATGAACAAGACAGCATTGTAGGAATTCTACAAAGTTGCTAACCATATCCATTTATGAGCATTGTTAAACAGACCCAAATGAATTTGGGTTTTGTTTTTCCATCAGACCAAGTTTGCCTGTGAATGAAAACAAAATCCTGCTTAATAAAGACAATAAGTGACTTCATGAACTTGTGATGTAATGAACTGGCCATTTGTTGACCTCACCTAACATCTTCAGTAGCGTGGATGTGACCAGAGTGCAATGTTGTTTTCCTCGGCCAAGGGAACTTTACACTGACGTGTAAAGCTCAAAGTGCAGCAGCGTGAGAGTGTGGAAAGTTTCGAGCCTGAGTAATAATTCAGTCAGAACACACTGACTGGCCTGAGCAAGACCTTTTAAATGTAGTCTTGTCTGTTGAGCCAACATGAAAGACTGTAGAAATTCCTCCCTGCTATGAAAGAAGATGCAACTCCGCTCCATGGTAACGGGAACATAGAGGTGTACTGCAGTGTTTGCACATGATGACACACACACACACACACACACACACACACGTATGCACAAAGCAGCCATTTATTCCAAGTCGAGCTCACCTGGATTTACTTTAACTCCATATGTATAGCCCATATTTCCAGTGACGTCAAGTTGGAGTTCTAAGAACGGTACCTCTGTTAAAGGATGGATATGTGTCTATATACCGAGCGATGATGCTGTGGTGCAAATCTTCAATATGTGCACTGCAGACTCTGGTGCACAATTGAAAACCTGCAGTGTCGTGTTTTGGCAGCATTCATGTACATTCAAAACACAACCTGGTGATAAGCAGGTCTAAGAGTCACCAATTGGCCTCTTGTTCCTAACCACTTCACTGTCAGAAGCGCTGTCAAAGGTCAATGTGCAGAAATGTGACTTTTGCCTGTGGTTTTCTCTGGTTTCCTAGAGAGCACGAAATTCAAGAGCCTATGATCGGGTGAGTTGAAAGGGGCGCACCCAGGAATGTGGCACGTTTGCAGTTGCTCTGGCCTCTTACAGTCGCACCCCGCTGCCTCCTGCTTTTGTGCTGCTGTTCTCACTCTCTCGCTGCTAAACGCTGACACACAACGCGGACTATTGTATGGTACAGGGCCAAGTTTGTGCGGGTGAGCCCGGGGGGGTGGGGTTCATCGTCCCATAAAGCTCTATTGACAAAGCAACAAAGTGAAAAGGTGCCTGTAATTACAATTCACTTGGGGCGTCTACCTAAACCGAAGCGTGAAGCAGTTATAATTATGACTGAGCAATGCTTAACACGCTGACAGAAATAAGAGACGAGTGTAAAACGCATCGGGTAAGTGACAACACAGAGTCCCTGTGTCTATAGGCTGTGTGCTTTAGGTGACTGTGCTCTTTTGCATGATGGTGAGCGCTTCGACATGTGTCACTAACCCACTGAGCTTACATCACTGCACAGAGTGCTGTGTTCGCAAACTAACACCTGGTTCCAGGTTAAAGGTCCTATTCAACTGGTTTTCAGGGTGATTAACTTGGGCTAAGCCTTGGCCGGGATATGCAAACTGTCCACGACCACCATCGTGTTATTTCCGCTGCACACATCTAGGGTCTTCTTAAAAAAAAGTGTTTTACTCTTTCCACAGGAGTAAATCTGTAAGTGACATCCTGGTTGAACCCAGCGTCCTCCGTCAGGTTCGCTACGAAGAGCTGCAAAAATTCCGTGAGCAGGTCAAGCAGAGTGAAGATAAGTGGCAGGATGTGAGTATAACTGACACAATATCTGTATGCTTTACAAAATTTTACGAGTCCAGATAAGCTGGCGATAGAGTGGAAAAATGGTTGTTTGGAACACGTATAAGACTGAGGTGACAGGTGAGCACATGATCTGTGCAACAATCTGGAGAGCAGGTGTTGTGGTGCAGTAGGTGGCCACAGGATGAGAGGGAAGCTGGAGTCGGAGGAGACAGATTGGTGCAGCACTGCCCTCTGGGTATGGACTGTCCTCATTTCCAAAACCCAGTGATTGTGACAAGAAACACAACAAACACATGTACTAATATGTAAAAATAGACAGATAATATAAAACAGAGTATAATTTACTCTGAAGCCACTTACATGGAAGCAATATTGGGCCATGGTGTGCTAACTTTAAGCACAATTGTTTCATTTCAAATTGTGGGAATTATGACTTTTCAAAGTTGCCCACATGTACACGACCGGCTGTGACTGTCAGCTGTGTGATTGGTGTCAAGGCAAAATAATGGGAGTCTTAAAGCAGCATTTAGGTCACACAGTCCCCAGTACACAGGGGAGGTGAGCCGGGAGGAGCCTAACGCACACAAATAGAACACCTTCAAATGTAGCCCTTTCTCTTTTTTTTTTTTTTTGTCGCTCTCGCTCCTTCGCAACTTCACGGTACAGTTGGGGCGTGCAACACCATCGCTGTGTTATATCTGCACCTAAGTTAAAACTGCGAGCAAGTGATGCAAGCGGCTATGTGGGTTTCATTTTGCCGCAGGACCTGACCAAATGGAAGAGCCGGCGCAGGAGCGTCAACTCTGACATAGTGAAAAAGAAAGAGGAGAGGGAGAAGATAGAGACCATTACGTACGGCGATAACCGAAGGTCCAAGACCTTCAAAGAGATGCAAGAGGAAAGGTAAGGGGAGATGGAAAGGCAATGTGCTGCTTTTAATGACAGAATAACATGTTTTATCAGCTGATCATGTCTTTTACTGAAATGCGATGGACACTGATTTCTTCCTATTTTACACCTTTAACACTCGGAAGCGGATCCTTTGCTAAGGTAATGAGAGAAACCGTGTGCATGAGAAGATTTATGGTATCAAACACCGACTACAGGAGTGTTTGTCATTGTACCTTCAGTCAGTTTGAAAGGGTAATTTAATCATTGGCTTATAACCTGCCTCCTGCTTTGTTGCGCCATCGCTCTGCCCCCTTTTTTTTTTTTTTTCAACCTGTGCATCTCTTTTTATCTCGTCCTGGTCACTCGCTCTCCTCCATTTGCAACTTGTATAAGCCCAACCTTTGTCTATGCCCCATCACCTACAGTCGCCTTTATTTTTTATTTTCTTCATCACTATTTGTCCATCTGTTTTCCTTATTGCCCTAATCTCTTCCCATCTGATCCACAGAGAAATCAAAGGAACCAACAGAGGTCTCAGTCGTCTTGGATCTCTCTCTTACCTGGACGACGAGGACGTATTTGAAAAACCCGTCGCTACCCCTCGTACTCGAACCCTCCCTGCCAGGAGCTACACTGTTGACATTCCACACTACACCCCAGAATCCTTTGAGCCTCCTCTGAAGAAGCACGGGCCCGTCACTGCTTCCCCAGCTACTGGCAGGGCCGCTTCCCCTCCCGCACCACAGGAAGTTGAAACTGTGGATGGTCCTGCAGGCAGAGACACCACTCCTACCATCACTCCCAGAAGCCGCAGCTCTCTCAAGAGCTCCCAGCCTCCAGCAGCTGCACCTCCGCAGAGGGGTCCAGTGACGGAGCGCAGCAGCACAGCCAAGACAGAGGAGACCGCGACCGTCGTCTCTTCTTCCAGCTCCCTACAAAAGGTGCCCGAGCCAAGGCGCCCATTGTCGGGCATACAGGCCGAGACGGAGGCCCCTCCCTCTGGTTCTCTGTACAAACAACAGCCACAGCTCAGCTCAATGGAACCCAAGCCTCCAGGGGTGTCTCGAGTTTCTGCTTCCCTCCCCAGGAGCTACCAGAGAGTGGATAGCTCACGTCTAACTTCAGTTGTCGCACCAAGGCCGTTCGGGTCCCAGCCCTCTCGTATCACCTCATTACCCAGAGCCTCAACTGTGAGTACCAGGTTTTTTTAAACAGCTAAAACAAACTACCAGTGCGACACGAGGGGCTGAAGGATGTTTAAAGAGCAGGAGGGGGAACAGTGTTTGTTTGTCTTGTCGGGGAGATGCAGCGCTTTGACCACATTCCTGTTTCCCAAGAGTCCGATCTGATTACTGCATGAATAATGGATGAAGCTGTACGTCTGAGCACTATGTATATTGGGAGTACCTGGTGTTTAATGCTGCATTCATTGCATCTTTTATTTCTCTTACATCATGCAAAAGCTGAATGTGTCGTCATCATCAGCCTGTGATGTTTAAGGCTAAAAACTTTCCCCTTTCTGTATTCAACCCGAACAGTTGGACGACTCCAACAAGCGGGTCAATGGTGACGTCCCTGTTTCGAAGAAGTCGAACGTGCCGAGCCGTTACCACCAGTTCATGACCTCTGAGGATGAAGCCAACTCAAGTTCGGCCCAAAGCAGCGAAGAAGAAGAGAATGAGGAACAGGAAGAGACCATGACGAAGAGTGTGACTTCTACTCAGAACATCTCGCCCGTCTCGCCTGTCTCTCCTGCCCCAAAAAGTGAAGCTCCAGTGAGCTCTGCTCCGGCCACAGAATCCAACCAGGTACATGTACATGCATCTTTGCTGGGCTGTTGAAGGAATTGAGAAATATTGTATGTTATACATGAATTTCAGTGAGAGTGTAAAAAGTGAATGGTTTTGTCGTAAATGGTTTGTGTTTTGAAGCCTCATGCACCGGCTGCTTCTTGTGTTGAAGTTGCTTAAAAGTAACAGTGCTGCGCTGCTGCTGAAAAGTATTGCAACATACTGGCTTTTAATCAACAGCTTTAAATTATTAACACGAAGTTTTCTTGCCAAACCAGGCTTGCATGCACACAGACACACAAACTGCCATTTCTCCTGAGTGACGGGGAATGTCAGGACCACGTTTGTACACTGGAATCATGTTTTTCCTGCTTGTGAAGTGCAGTTGTTCATCCCCACTCACCTCTGTTGTCGCTTGGTTTGTAGGAGAACTACTGTGAGATGCGAATCAACCTGAATCAGAAACCCAACAGCAGCAGAGACTTTGGCTTCCAGGCCGCCTGGGACTCCACTGGAGTTTGCGTCTCGTCCATCCAGCCAGGTAACAATAAAACCGTGTAAGAAATATGCCTTCAAACAGGGGATTGGAGTTGTGTGAACAGACCTTTATTCCTTTTTCCTGATGTGTGACAGCAGCCAATCTGGCAACCGTAAACTAAAACATTCCCTGTGGTCAGAACCAGTGGAAAAAGATCAGACAGGCAGTGACCACATTTCACTCAGATGTTTTCCACGGTACAGTACTGGAAACTATTATATTTTACAGCTAGGCTTTGCTGGTTAGTTGTTAGCAGCTTTTCCAGTCCATTGCAGTGCCAGTGCCAGACCTATGTAGGGCAGCATCTATCTGGGTCAGATCTGCTGGGCCTGAGCCTCCCTTTTCACTGAGATTGCCCACCATCACGTTACAGTAAGCCATGAATTTTAGGAAAGTATATGAAACGTAATACATAAATACTATGTTTGTCACGCTAGTCTCAGCCTAGAGCGTAGTTACGTCTAACGTCGCATGATAAATCAGACAGAGCATCAGGTAGAAGCAGCAGCACCGTGATCATATTCACTGCACAGAGGATGCTGTAAAGGTGCAATAAAGGTAAACATGCAATAATGATATTATTCAGCACATATATGCCATGTAGAAGAACAGGACATAAATTAATGCGTTAATAACAAGTAGAAATAGTCTTCGATGGGTGTAAAAATTAAGTTCTAAATTGTACAGTACAACACATTAAGTCATGTGGTGCTTTGTCATAACTGGACAAACACATTAGTAGTAAAAATATATATAATAATATTAGCAGATATGTAATATGTCTTGTTTCACTTTGTGGATATAAAAAGTAAAAACAGAATCATTAAAAAACTAACTCAACACATCATAAACGTGTGTTTGCGTGAATGTCGTCACCTCACAATGATGGATCGACCGATGCGTTGCAGTTTCTCTTTATGGAGATTTCAGTTGCTGTATTATTAATCATTATCCCAGCAGTAGTTTTATGCATTCTGTGTTGTGCTGGTGACCCGCAGGCAGCCCCGCCGACATGTGTCAGCTTCAGGTGGGAGACAAGGTGCTGACAGTGAACGGGCAGAAGGTGGCAGAAATGAGCTACACCGACTGGAAGTCCCGCTTGGAAGAGGCTCTGCAGGAGGGCAGCCTGGTCATGGACGTTCGCCGTCACGGCAAGAACAGTGAGTCGTCCGAACGCCGTCCACGTCTGCGTGTTTGTGTGTGTGTGTGTGTGCGTTAAATTGAAAGTGATTGAAACACTTAAAGGCTTTACATTCCTCGACTGACAGTTGTGCTCATGCTGCTTGCGTGGCTAAACAGTTTTGACACTTTAAATTGGTCCGTAAACTATTGTGAAATCATCCATGAATGATCTCATGACAGCGTGTACGTGTTTTTGTTCTTTCTCATCTGATGAGGGGGCATCATGGTGTTGACCTCAGTGGTTTTTATTTTCGCTTTTTTTTGTCCCCGTGTGTGTTTGTCTTTCCTATTTTTTTCCCTCGTGTTATTCTTGTTTGCTTCTATTTCTGCTGGTTGTTTCTTTTGTTTTTCTCTCCTTTTCTGTCTCCTCAGCATCATTCCTTCTTATATTCATGCAGTGTTTTCCTTGTGGTGAACTAACTCAGCTCAGGTTCGTGGTGTGTGTGTGTGTGTGTGTTTTCACAGTGTCAGTATAACAGGCTTACGGTTTTTTGGGGAGTTTTTTTTTTTTTTTTCAGCTACATCACTCTTCCCTTCCAAAAATAATAAAACACCCAGCGTAGCTCACTTGTACTAACTCACAATACTGGTTAAAATAGTTTAGTAAGTGGTTGTGAGCCTGTTAAAAACACTGTGTGGGTTTATAAGGGCTTTAATAGGCTGCATGGCTGGGGAAGGTGGTTTCTCTGTCACCGCTGCTGCTCTCTATAACACCACCGTAACAGCGATCTTATCTCCTGCTTTATAGCGTTCTTCATGTAAAGACAAGATTCTGTGTCAAATGCTGGATTGCACAAAGACAGAACCACAGTAACAGAAACAGTGTTCTTATGCACATGTGCACATCCTATTTTTTTTTTTTGCCATCACATTGTCTGCATGCAGACTGGGACAGAGATCAACCTTCCCTACCATTTAAAAGCCATAAGACCATCAATCTGACCAGTACGGATCATCCAATACTTCTAGGTCCCCCTGACATGAACGTCGGCAAATCCAGCTTGGATTTCACTACGCGCATATCCACGGAAACGCCACCGCCCAAAGAGGCCCCGGCCCAGCCAGTCGCCGTAAGTGACCCAGAATCGCTCAGGCCGACTCGGGTTTGATCGATTTTCTGTCCCCGTGTTACTCTCAGTCCAGCACTTTTTTAATGAGCAGACACCCTGCTGTGTTTACCCGCAGGAAGTGGCTTCAAACGGCGTTAATGGAGGTCTCCGCGAGGAGCCGGTGACCATGAGGAACAGAGGTAAAGAGCAAAGCACACAATCTGAAAGGTTATGAAATTGATCTTGGTGACTATTTCTGTGCTGAGTACAAAAACGCACCAGTAAGAGGCATTATTTTTGTTGAGCTCATTGTGGGAGAACAATTTTTGCCTCCATTGGACTATTGTGGATAATATTATCTACTGGACTGTGCGGCTGTGTAACTCATGTTTCACTTACAGCATAGAGGGAGGCGTCGCCGCTCGCTGAACATGTTTCTCTTCTTGTTGTGCCTCACTGTAACCTGTTTTCCATCTCTCACATAGAATCAGAACCCATATCTTTGAAAAACCTAAAACGGAGGTCAGAATTTTTTGAACAAGGTAAAAAAAGAAAGACTCGACAAGGTTAAAGTACTCTTAATGAAAATCACAACTGCTGTGTAATCTGTCGGCTGGGGGTTTCTGTGCTTTTGTCTCACTGTGTTCTTCGGATTTCCAAGAAATTTTTGCATGTTTTCTTTTTTTAAATCAGCTCCACCCTTGTGCTCAATTGCTAAGGAACCTATTATCCACTGATGTTGAGCTGTCAGGGTGGAAATAGATTCCTGCCACGGCTCTTTTGGGGGCTGTTGCTTTTTCCAGCACTCTTTGTCTGGTGCCGGAGCTTAACCCTTGTTGTGCCCTTCCTTTCTCCAGGCGGCTCAGGGTCCGGTTACAATGCGCTGGTCTACCTCTGTGGTAAACGGGGTTGTGTGTGCAGTGATGTTGTCACCTTCGCTTGGTACAACCTGGGATGCTGACATGCTGTTTTTAATTGGAGCACATTAAGGAACTGTCTTCCAGTCCAAATCAAGTCAAAACATGTTATCAGCTCTAATTTAATATAAGAACTTACCTTGAAAACGCTTCAGAAAGAGTGTGAGTGTGAAAGCAACATGACAGCATGTCAAACAGAACTCCAGCAGACCAACCACAAACACAAACAGTTTGTAGGTTTGTGGTGTTTTCGAACACATGGTCGCACTTTTCACTTTGCTGCGCATGAAGTTAAAAGCTTTCCTGTTGTTCTCGTGCCATGCATGGATTGAAGCGTCTGTCAGCCTCTCAGACGGGCTACGCTGTACGTGTGCGTCTCGTGCATGCTTCTGACATGTTTCTCTCTCAGTTTGTTTGGTCATAATCAGTTTATTGATTTTCCTATTCGGTTTCCTATTAACTTTGGGGCTGGCATCCAATGTAAATGTCAACAAGTGGCTTGATCTTAAATTGAGAGAATCAATAAGTAATAGTGGATGAAAGTTGACCTTTGCTACTTGAGGCTTGTTGAAAACATCAATTACTGTTGTGGTTTAAAATGTCTTTTGCAGTCATGAATTCATGACTTAGTTTTAAAATCATATTGTAGCTATAATGGGCCTGTTGACTTTCTGTTCATAAGCTATAAAGCCACAGGGTAACTTGTATATGTATTTTTTATTACTTTGCTTATGCTTGTCGGAAATATTGAATGGTTGTTTCTTTTTCAAGGAGGACCCGAGACTGCAGTGCCAGATGTGAGTAGTATCACTGCATAAAGTGCAGATTTTTTTTTCTGTCAGCAGCTTTGAAAAAATAATAATGTTATTGCAAAGCCTAGACCTAATGCTGAGCATCTGACACAGGCTTTTGGCAGTTCACTTTAGAACAGGTGCACTCTGTTGCTCAAGCCTCTTTAAGGTAAAGGAGTTCAATGAAAAATTGCAAAGATACATTTCTGATTTGGGACTATGTCAGGAGGTGATGCAATGATTTCTATTGTTCTTATCCAGTTTTTCTAAACTATACTGTAAGTATAAACTCATATATTGAGCCCAAATTTCAGTTTAATACTTTCAGATTTCCTTTAAAAACCAGTCATTAGAAGCAGTTTGAGTTTTTAGGAGACGCCAGCGAGACAGATTGTGCAGCTGAATGTAGATGGATAAATACGTTATTCATCCCAATGGGAAATTCAAATTGTACCAATGTACGAATGTTCTTTGGTTTCATATGACTCTTCTCTGTCCTCAGATGCCCGTTCCTCCAATCACTTCCTCCTCCAGCCGCTGGTCATGGGACCCAGAGGAGGAGCGTAGGAGGCAAGAAAAATGGCTGAAAGAACAGGAACGCCTCCTACAGGTACATGAAAGCCTACTCCTCTAAATGTGATGTGACTGTATGGTTATGCCATTTTCATAACCATCTTCATCTCAATCTAATGCAGTTTTATGGAACAGCTTTGCAATAAAAAAATAATATTCAGGTTTTTTTACACTGGCTCAGGAAGGATTTGACTATGTAGTTTGTGGTGCTAAGTACATGAGCAGTTTGGACTAAATCATTCACAGTAGAAATTAATTTAAAACTACCACCAGCAAAATTAGATTGAAGTTGAATCTCGATTTCTCAAATGATCATGATGAACTTCACGATGGTAGAGCTTACTGCAGAACAGCCGGCGCATCTAAAAAAAACTGCTAATTAGTGTAGTGTGTGCTAGTGAAAATCCGTTTCATCTGGAACAAACCCATCTAGAAATCTGTCCTGTGCCTCAGCTCGACAATACGACGAGGCACAACACACTGAAACGACAGGCTGCAGGCTGTATTCCCTTCACGTTCAATATATTCTGTTTCTAGTAAGTCAAAAACAGAAACTTTAGACAGCACCCAGGCAGCCGACAGTTAAGCATCTGTGGAGCATCCAACTTAAATGTAGTAGAATCCTGTCAAAACATTTTTTGGAGGATTTATTTTTGGATGGAGATCAAAGGTGTCCAAGCAGAGCGCTGATGTAGCCGCGAAGGCTTGTTACTCCTCCAGTCTTAGTCCCTGATGGATAAACGGCCTGATTTCATGATGTGCCAGCGAGACTTCCCGCCCTGGGCAAGCTTCTCTAGGTTTATCAACTTTCACGATGGTTAGATAACATGTAGGTGAGCTTGGAATGATTTTTTTTTTCATCAACATAATATTTAATGCACCTTCAGCTAGTACAAATGTTCTTTATTCAGAAATGTATTAAAGCTAGGTTAAAAACAATTACACATGTTATGTGTTATAAAGTTAGGTTGTAATAAATATGCACATTCGAATAGTACAAATGTAGTTACAGGAAAATAATAAAAAATTGGATTGGTGCAAAACTTTTCATTCCTCTAGATAAATTAATTAAAAATTTTAAACTTTAATTTCTGATGACAAAACAATTGTACCAGCTGAAGGTGCATAAAAAATTGGTTAATGAAAAATTAATGATTAATCATTTTTTGCTCTCTTTTCTTTTTTCTTCTTTTACTAATGCAAAGTTTTACAGCCAAGTTTATGTGTAAATATGTCGTAAAATTGTTTCACCTTTTGACCTCTCCCTTCTTTTTAAGGAGAAATATAAGCGCGACCAGGAAAAACTGCAGGAGGAGTGGCTCAGAGCTCAGCAGGAGATTGCTAAAAGCCAACAGGTAAAAAAAAAACAAAAAACACAATTCATATAAATCATGGAGAGTATTACACGGTGGACTCGTAGCACTAAATTATTAAAAATTATCCTAAGGGCTTTGATGAAGTTGCTGTAATTATTCAGTAATTATATCGCCAGGCACTGGGATGGAAAACAGGTCGATTTCATATAAAAGAAAGTGGCAAAGTGAGCACAGAACAATGTCCAGTATGTAGCAAGCCCATAAATTTTGCAACTAAAAGTCCTTTCAGACTGAAAATTTCAAAATGTGCGTGTTTGTCAGCGCAGCGGAATGGTAGGAGTTTCTCCACTGGTGTTCCATTTCCTCCAGAGGTTAATAGGGTGACATTGCTTAAGTCCGTCATGTGTCCACACACTTCCTCTCTTCTGTCCATTGTTCTGTCTGGCAGCCTGTGAACCAAGAGGTGAACAGCCACGGCATCGGCCCACACTCGCCCCTCTCTCCCATCAACCAGCCTACTTCCACTGTGTGGGAAGAGGAAGAGAGAAAGAGGAAGGAGGAGCAGGAGCGCCAGAGGCAGGCGGAGGAGAAGAGGAAGAGGGACGAGGAGGAGCTGCAGCTGCAGCTGCTCCAGGAGGAGAGAAAGAAGAAGGAAAAGCAAGAGGAGGAGGAGAGGAGAAAGCGGGAAGAGGAGGAGCGAAAGCTGCAGCTGCTCCAGGAGGAGAGAAAGAAGAAGGAAAAGCAAGAGGAGGAGGAGAGGAGAAAGCGGGAAGAGGAGGAGCGAAAGCTGCAGCTTCTGCAGGAGGAAAGAAAGAGAAAAGAAAGGCAGGAGGAGGAGGAGAGGAAGAGGAGGGAGGAGGAAGAGCTGAGATGGCAGAGGAAGAGGGAGCAGGAGAGGGAGGAGGAGAGGAGGCGTCAGGAAGCAGCGGAGCTGCAGCGCCGACAGCGGGAGAAGGCCTTGGAGCAGCAGTGGTCAGTACAGACCAGCTCCTCTTTGTTCTTCACACTCATCACATGTTTTGTGCTTCTTCATCTTCTCCCCGTGCTGATAACAACACGTTCACCTGTAAAACAAAATCTGCTTTATGGTCTGCGCATTAACATAAATGCAACTAATGTGTGTGCATGTGCTTTCTCCATCGGCCTTTGTGCTTTAACCCTCTGCCCCTGCTCTCTCCACACACTGCCTGTCACCAAAGGACGGGTGGCTCCCATGGCTTTGACAATGGCCCGTCTCCATTGTCCTTTACAGACAGGTCAGTAAAGCAGAACGTCCGTGTACGTCTGCAGCCGCAATCTGCAGTTAATGCTGCCGTATGTATTAAGCTAATCAGCAACTTGTCAAAAAACTTAAAAATTTAATTTTGTGTGATGGTACAAAACAAATAAACAATGACTTATAATAGTGTCATATGAATGTGGTACATCATGAACAGTGAGTTGACGAGGCTTGAGCACCTTAATGCACTATAGTATATGAATAATGAATAAATAATAGTGTTAGTTGTCATATAACACACAATAAAGTAAACATTAAAGTAGCAAATATTGATAATTAATCAAACTATTAACAACTTTAACTCATTTGGGCTCCTACTAATTGGATGATGCTACATGGACAGAATGATGATATAGTAAAGGACAGTTATATGTTTAAAACAGTTACAGTACAGACAGTAAAATTGGTCTTAACCGGAGTTTAAAAAGCAGAAAGAGCGCAAGGTTTTAAATTACCAGCGTAGATTTTCACATTTTCTATACAGTTATTTTGTCAGCACAGGATCTTCTTGCCTGCAGTGTATAATTCTGTCGAAGTAACACAACTAGTTTTTGACAAACAGAATTTTAGAAGAATTTATCACTGTGTGATATTGTAAACTAAAATCACTTTACCGTGTAGAATTGCAGTACATACACTAAACCTGCATCATTTAACTTTATGCATGTCTTTAAAATGTTTATCTCTTCAACAAATGTCCTGTGCAGGTATATACTCCACAGATCTGCTTGAACTGAATAATTTAAAGGTTTTTATATAGACGGTTGTGGAAAAAGTCGTCCAGTAAGTGGGTTAGGTCTCCAGCTGAGAGGGCAATTACCTGCAATCAGCTGCAGGCTACAAAACTGTTCAAAACAAGCCTTCGCTGCAGTATTTGACACGTCAAAATGATTTTTATTTGATAGTATCTCCAAAAAAAAAACAAAAAAATCAAAGCACATTTCTTTTGTTACCATTAAAACCCGGAAATTCTTGATTATTGCGGCTCGTGGTTAAAAAAACAAGATCAGGATGTCCAACTGCACCTTGGCCTGGCTCGTTGTTCATACCTGTGCTTCATTGCTTTGTACAGGAATTTTAAAAGTGTGATGTGCTTTTAATTACTGATACTCGTTTGACAAACTGACTTTTTGTCTGACAGGGCAAAATCCAAGTCTTCTCCCCAGCTTGATGAGGAGGAAAAACCTCAGCGGAAAGGTCATTTTCTTACATTAATTTTTACATAATTGAAAAGTTATTGAATCTTTACTGAGACTTGTGGTGTGAATGCAGCACTAATATGTGATACCGGTAACGTCGCTGCTGTTAGTCTGAAGCCTCTATATTATTTTTTTTGTCCTTATTATTGGTTTTATAACTGACTGCACGTGCATACGCCGTTGCACACATGGGCTGCACCCTACTGTAGGTGTGCATGGGCAGCCGGGGGGCATGGCTCAGTGGCTGCTGGGCGAACAGTTGAGGATCGCGCGTGACAAAGAGGCTCGGAGTCAGAGGACTGCGTCAGAGCTGGAGATGGAGAGGAGAGACATCCTCAATGCAATGAGATACAGACAGCCAGAGAGAGGTGGGCTCAGCCCCCCGTACCACCGCCTCTCCGTTTTAATCCGAAACCTGTCAATCTGCTCTCATCTGATGCAAAAACTTTGATTAACAGCTGGCCAGCCAAATGTAAATCAATCAAGTCAGCCGGCCAGAAAATTACACGGAGCAAAAGAAAGCAATTAATTGATTGACTGCAGTTTGATTTTCTTTCTTGTCTTTTTTTTTTTTTTATCAATTTGACAAATTTGATGCATCTTTGCTGTCGTGATCCTTTGACATTTTACTGAAAATAACAGTATTCGTACAATCGCATTCTATCCATCCGGTTTCTCTGCCCGTTGCCAAATGTGACTTCAGCAAATGGGACTCGTTTTTTTTACCAATCCTAATCTTTCGTGTCTGCGTGTAGTGACGGGCCCTGGAGTGGGCGAGAAGACGGGTCAGCAGCCTTTGTCGCAGGCAGAGCTGGAGCGCCAGCAGATCCTGAATGAGATGAAGAAGAAGACCTCGCTGCTGACAGACAACAGCTGGATCCGCCAGAGCTCCGTCAACACCTTCGCCAACAAGGAGAGAGACGTGCCACCCATGCGCAGGTACAGTCTCGGCAGCGTGTCTGAGGAAATCCCCTTTCTGTTGTGTGATGGTGGTGGTTGTCTTCTTAAACCTACTAATGTTCTGGTAACATACTAAAATGAGTGAAACGTTAGTCGGGCTACCACTCTGACTTTGCCTCGGTAAAATTGTTTTTTCCAAAAATGACTAAATAACAAAAGCGGAGCAAAGTACGGCTGGTAGCCGGAGAGTTTGAACGCCTCTACTAACCAGCATATACGTGGGTGTGGCGTGCGTTGGCTTTGCAGAGGAGAGTCTCTGGACAACCTGGACTCGTCCTACAACCCCTGGCGCTCATCGTGGACACCCAGAACCAACTCCTTTGCCCAAAACTACGCTCGACCTCATTCTGCCCTGTCCGGCAGCACTTCCTTTTACGGTAGTGCATCTGGGGCCCAGCGGTCCAGCTCCTCCACTCTGCCCTCCTCCTACTCCATGGGCTCCCTCCGAGGCGGGGCAGGAACCCCCTCGTCCCCCTGGTCCCGGCAGACGCCTTCCCCCTCTCCCTCTTCTCCATCGCCGACCACTTCTCCAGAGCCCACGTCTGAGGCAGGCGCCCCTCAGCAGCGGAACAGGTAAAATGAGCAACGCTGCTTCTTTAACGCCCCCGACGAGCTGCTTCTAACCACTCACTGGTTTACTGGGTTGCATAATCGTTGTCCAGGTGGTGGTGTTGCAAACCATAACACTGGATGGGGAGTGGTGGCAAACGGAAACTGAACCTACTGTAACTTGTTCTGAAATGTTATGCTTTTGCATGTGATATTGTTTGATGTGACATCCATTCATCATCCACTCCTCAGAGCCACTCAGACTAATCTAAAGCCATTTTTTTCCTTACAGATTCCCTTTAAATTACACTGGCACGTGCACTATTGTTATAAATTTGTGTTTTCATGTGTTAGGAAGCAACAGCTTGGGACTGATATTTTAAGAATGACACCACATTTAGTCCAAAATCTTTTTTTTTTCAGGCAAAATAATGAACCGTGATTGTTTTCTCCTTACTAGGAAAAGGTTTCTCGGAATTGAATGTACGTCTCAGTGTATTACAAAATGTTTTAACTGTGCTTATCGTGGTCAGATCAGGAAACCCCTGATTTACCAGTGTGAGCGTGTGTTTTCCATGTGTGTTAACGTTCATACATGCAACACGCATGTGTGCTTGGCTCTCAAATCACAGCTGTTCGTTCTGTAACCCAGGTCAGTGAGTGGCAAGAAAATCTGTACGTTCTGTGACACCCCACTGGGAAAGGGAGCGGCCATGATCATCGAGTCCCTCGGGCTCTGTTATCATTTGGGCTGCTTCAAGGTGAGAGTCGGGCTTCTGTCGGCCCCAGAGCGCATCTGCAGCTCGACCAACTCCATCGTTCCAAACTCTCTTTCTCTTAAGCTTCACTTGATAAATCCTGTTGAGCGTAAAGTTCCTGACGTCCTCTGCACCTGAGCAAAGTAGATTTTCTGTGCCAAAACCTGCAGGCCAGACTCCATAACCCCTCACTCCTTCTTTCTACTAACACTTATGTCCAGTTGTTGATTCTTCGTGGAACGTTGGTCTGGCAGGTCACTTCCTGCTACTCTTTTTGTTTTTGACTCGTTCCACTTTTCTGTCTGTCTTTCCAGCTGTCGGTGGCTTTTGGTCTGTCTGTCCCCATCTGTCCGCCTGTGGTGTACTTTTAAAATGAGTGCTTCTTTAACTTTTCCCGAACTTCCCCAGTGCATCGACTGCAAGTCTGACCTTGGAGGAACGGAAGCCGGGGCCGAAGTCCGAATACGAAACAAACAGCTCTTCTGTAACTCCTGCTACATACGATTCAAAAGTGAGTGTCGCTTGACGACGCTTGGCAGCCTTCCGATGTGTGTGTGTGTGTGTGTTCATCTTCCCTTTAAGTTGTAACACTTGCGTTACTTTCTTTCAGCTGGTCAGCCAACAGCTATGTGATGTGACTGTGCTCCAGCAGATCGATGAGGAAACTACGTGTGACAACAATCCGTGAACAGCGAAGTCATTGCGAACGGCGGGGACACTTGCTTCGGACATACAGTGCTTCTATTTACAGCTCTAGAAAACTCCATTTGACTTGCTAATGAGAATCGTGTGTTTTTACAGCGTGTGATGGAGGAGGGTAAGCTTGCAAAGGCGTTAGCTACTTTAACGTGTTTATATCGTACTAAGTATTACAGTTGTACAAAGGGTTCTGCATGCGTCAGTGTTTTTAAATGTTTTATCCACGAAACTAGTCGAGCAGTAAATTGTCTTAAGATTACAAGAGGCAGATCTTCCCGATGACCTTCACCGAGACACATTTTAGAGATATTGAGAAAGAGAAGCAGCAGGTTTATCTCACTTTTATGCTTCGTCTTCTGCCGAGTCTTGTGTTATTAACGTGTTTGTCGACCAATGTATTCTGATCATGTATATGTGCCTTTTCATGTAACAGGGAGAAGTACTTAAGATTATTAGAGTTCTTTCAAAGTATATTTAAAAAAAATAAACGTCTGCTTGAAGAGCACTTGGATTTTTCACTGATGGATGGAGGATTGTACACATAAGCAGGTTTCCATGTGACGAATATATATATCATACTGAATGGCATTGAAGCAAACAGTAACATTTGTAAATAAAATGACCAAATCTTCATCTCACTTGTTTTTTGTTGACTGTTTTCAACAAGTGAAATTGCACGATTCCTCGCAATCATAAACCAGCGATGCAAGGCTTTTCCTGCCTCCGTGAGAAATCATTTTATTCATCTCCTTCTATCTGTCCCTCTCGTTCTCTGTCTCTCTGTAGTGCCACAGTCATAATGAAAGGAATTTCAATGAGCTTTTGTGCGAGGTTCAGAAGACCTGCCTGCTCTGTGTTCTCCAAAGCCAATTTGTCATGTATATTTCATCCACTGTGCATATATTACATTTGATTACATATTGATAGGCTATTTTCTCAGTGTATTCTGTCGTTCTAGCTGTTTCATGAAATCGTATCTGCATAAGTGTTGAATATTCACACAAGTAGGAACACTCCTGATTTTGCACTTTGCAGCTCCCAAACCAAATGTTAATGTGCAAGGTAAGAGATCGTCCTCATTTCCTATGAATGGAAATAAGCTCAATTCAAGCAACATATGGAAATAAGTTGGGCAGAGCATAATTTGGCTCTTGTTTTTTTGAGGTGAAGCACAAACAGCCCCTAGAGGCAGACATCCCAAATTCTTAGCTTTTTTTGTTTTTTTTTTGGTTTTGATTTTTCTTGGTGCTCTCATGGGAGAGAGGGTTTTTAATCCTAAAGCTCGGAAAATAAGCTCGGCCTGAATGGCGCCGAGTGGAGTGGCTGGGAAATATAAAACCTTTCAGGATAAGTATCCCAGTATGTTTCTTCGACGCCAAGGCCACAGCCAGGCTTTATGGAAGGCTTTGGCGTGGAGAATCGTGAGTGTGTGTGTGTGTGTGTGTGTGTGCTTACAGGGAAACTATGCTATGAAGAATGAAGTGTGTATGAAATGACACACTGACAGAAGAGCTTAGATATGCCTCCACAACTCGGCATCAAAAAGTCCTTCATAAATACGACAGCTCATCATCTGCTGCTTATAAATACTCACCTGGAATTATGATGCCGGTGATTTTTCACAATACAATCAATATACAACACTGATCATCACTGTTTAGTATGCTTCACTCTTTTTTTAAGGCTTAGGTGTAGCTTGAGCTGACCAGAAGGGGGCAATGTGATCTAATATTTTTTTTTCTGCAAGAAAAACTGAAATGATCTTTCAGCTGCAGCGGGATGACTCCTGTTGCTTTGCACTCTGAGCATGTCATTACCGTCACACACTTTATTAGAAGTATATTTCAGTTTATGTCATAAGCACTGTCTAATTAGTTTTTAAATGAATAATCTCTGACAACAGTGGCTTGGCTTTTACACATAATCAATTTGTGGGCTAAAATTAACTTAAAATTTTCAGTAAAAAAAACATGTTTATGGGTCTAACGATAAATTAGACAAGCCGCGCTCCTGGCCCTGCCACTTAATAGGTCTGCTTTTCACACTTTAGAGCCGCCATCAGGCGGCAATTCACCTGCAGCTTGAACTGATGCTATAATTAGTCATGTAATTGCAGACACTGTCTCAGCAGACCTGTTGCCATGGCTTACAGGGACCGTGCATACAAGCTAACGTCAATTAACGGGGATTAAAGAAAATGGACTTTAAGTAAACCTGTAAATTCCCAGCACCTCAGAGTCGATCTGTGAGCCTACAATTAGTAAACTTATTCTAATCTTTATTATTATTATTATGATGATGATGATGATGATGATGATGATGACATCCATTTCCGTACGTTTTTTTTTTGCTTCAGCATACTTTCAGCTAGAAACACCGTTCAAACTTTAAAACGTTCAGTTTTTTTAGAGGGCATTTTTGCCTCCATTCAGCTTTTTGATGTCTTTTATACTTTTTATAATAATCAGGGTTTTTTTTAGCAAATTTCTTTCCATTCAGATAAATGGAGGGAATCCTCAGATTTGTATTCTTTCAGCTTTGACTAGTCAGGCAGACTTCACTCTAGAGACACCGTTCAAACTTTCGACAAATCCTTAGACTTTCAGCTATTAGTCTTTCATTCCGCTTTTCATTATCTTTTACAGTTTTTGAATAACTGCAATTGTAGGTTTGTGCAATTTGTGGAAATGTCTGCTCTCCTCCAGCAGAGTTGTTATGACATCACACGTTAACTTACATATTGAAGCTTTCTGCCGCTCATAAGGAAGAAATGTTTCATCTATGACTTGTAGATTTTTATTAATTGCACTGTTGCTGAGGTGAAGTTTTGAGTCTTTTCTACAATGTGTCTATATATAATCAGGTATCAAACACAAACAAACTGCAGCTGAGTGTCTCTCATCTCTCCCTCTCCCATCTCTATGGAAACAGTCACTGTCGATCAAATTGGAACCCTCCAATGATGACAGCATTTTCATTGCTGGCTATTGTGAGCTGTCTTTGCTTTGTTCAACTGATCAATTCTAATACACTGACCCGAGTCTTAAAATCTGGAAGGCCTCCAAGGGGGTTTGGAAATGAAAAACACTTGGACCCCAGAGCTCAAAGGAAGTGATTTTCCACATAAAAGCAAAGGATAAACAGAATAATCTGAACGAGTCAGTGTAATCTGAACGATGACAAATAACTCACGTCTCATTTTAAACACGATCAGCCTCCTGTTACAGTAAATTCAGGCTTGATATGAGGGTCAAAACCCTTTAACTACCAGAGTGTTCAGCTCCTCATAGAAATCTTAGATTCAGATTTTTTTTCTCAATTTTACAATGATCAGCTGATTGGACAATTGTTAGAATTCTTCAACTTTCTCCCCATTGAGATGTAAATGGTTCTGCATACTTTGACCTACTGAGATTTCAACTTTTTTCATACTAGTAGAAGTAGTTTAGAAATTCTAATATTCTTTCTCCAGCTGAATTTTGCAATTGGCTGCACTTGAGGCAAAACAGTTCAGCAGTTTTTTTACTTTTCAACAAATTTTAGCAGAACATTTCAACTTCTTCAGCAGAAGCAAAACCGTTTTGACCAGTTCGGCCTGTTTCAGTTCAGCTTACAGCAAAAAAGCTTCAGCTTTTTTCAGCATTGCTTGGAAAATCCTTTCAGCGTTGAAGCATTCACAGTGCATTTTCGTTTTGAAAATCTTCTTTTCTAGTTATTATTATTACTATTATATTAATAATTATTATTTGATTTTGTTGCCAGTTGTCTTCAACTGCAAACCCGAGTGATGAAAAAGTCAGAATAAAGGAACACAGCTGACGTGTCAAAAACGCATCGTTTCTGCAGAGAGAAACATCAGATGATCTTTGATATTCATGATTCACTGGATGATTATTGCAAAACACATTGCAGGCCCCCATCAAACTGTTCCTTATGATTATGTGAAAACTTCTCACATTTCACGTGCGGAAAACATTTGACTTTTGACGTGACTTTGACGAACACAGGGTGAAGCAACTGTTGGCGTTAACCCCACGGAGAACAAAGGTGGCCACCATGTTTTTTCAAAAAACGCCAGAACAGCGTAGGAGGAACTCACCATGGCAACGACGCCGGATCGTGGGACTAGCAGGAGACAGGACGTCTTCTGCCCGAGGGATCAACCCGGGGTCGCGTTTTTCGGATGAAGTTGGTCGAAGTACGTACAATTTGATTCTTGGCGCTAGATTAGATCATCCATCAATTTTACGCAATAAATGAGCGACACGCGTGTTTTTCCCCCTTAATAACAGCAAAGACAGTCAAACGAACGGGATATTTATAATAGCGCCATGTGCCGAGGTCGTTTCCAAAGTCTGTTGACCTTTAAAAAAGCCGTTCGATTCCGCTGGGGGCTGACGTGCGCCCCGTGGTGCGTCAGGTGCGCGTCATTGGGGTGACGCATTTGGGTTTTCAAAGTATTTTAGGTCCTTTATTTGCTAATCAACCAGACAGACGCCAGATTGGGAATCTGCAAACATTTCAGATCAAATGGGGCCATTCTTGTCCCCTGTATTTTCACACTTTCTTGAACTCGGGTGTATGTCTTTGGTCCTGCAGGTGCTGGCAGGGGAAGGAGGAGAACTGCGGTGAGAAGAGAGGGCTGCTGGAGAGAGCCATGCTGTCTCTGAGCTGTACCGACCCCTGGCCCGAAGGCTCGGTGGGGCTGCAAGAGGAAGTGGTGACGGCTGCTGCTCGGCCGGAGGAACGGGACAGCGTCATTAGTGACAGCAACCCCAGCGACAGCAACATCTGCTGCAGTTCGGTCAACCTAGACGACAGCCTGACCAGCCTTCAGTGGCTGCAGGAGTTCTCCATTGTCGGCGCCAAGGTGCCACAGCAGGCCCACCAACAGCCGCGCCTGTTTGGCCAGCAGCTGAGCTCCGAAACTCCAGCCTCCCCTTTGGCCGGGGAGCCCGCCTCCATTGGCGTGACCGCGATCCCGGGGAAGCCCACAGCGTCGGCCTACAGTAGGATGCAGTCCCTCCCCGGCATTGTGACGCACGGTCCCTGTTCAGACGCGGTGGACTACAAGACCAACACGCACATCAAGCCACCATACACATATGCCACCCTCATCTGCATGGCCATGAAGGCCAGTAAAAAGACCAAGATCACTCTGTCCTGCATCTACAAGTGGATCACTGATAACTTCTCCTACTACCGCCATGCTGACCCCACTTGGCAGGTAGAAGACCTCACATGCACAGATCACATTACACACACATTGTACTCACAGTATTCTCTTTAAAAGGATGCGTCATTTCCAACACAACTTCCATGACTTTACCTCTGTAAGTCTCAGATGGACCCAGGGTCTTTTAAGAATAAGAAAATAAGTAAAATTTCCATTATAGAGGAACTCCCATACTGAGAGCTGTGGGCAAGCTGCCACTGTATTAGTGAATTGGCTTTGTTTAATGAATAACTTTTGAGGCCACCAAACTTTCTACAACACAACTTAAAAATATACTTTATTTTCTTGATGACTTTTAAACAACATCCAAAAGGGGCGGGACTTTTAAAGAACAGTTTAATTTGGATGGATAAATCATTCATTAAAGCTGTTCATTTTGCTCCCGTGTTTCAATGTTTGGTTGTAACATTTTAGAGCATTTTTTAATTGTTAGGCAGAACATGGGGCATATAATATTTAACACAGGTCATTAAGTTCCTGCTATATTTACCCATTTACATTTAGTCATGACGCTTTTATCCAAAGCCACTTAAAAGTGAAGTACAAGGCGAGCAAAAATCTAATTCAAAGAGTAAAACATCAAAGCAAAGTGCTATCAGAAGAAGTGTTTCCGTTTAATGAGACGTAAGTACAAGAAAAAAAAGTTCCTTCCTATTTTAAGTGCATAGGAAAGTTTGAAAGTTCTGTTTTCAGCAGTTTTTTTGAATATTGGAAGGGAGGTTGCTGAGTTTGGCAGCTCATTCCACTATCGAGGGATCACTGAGCTCAATGGTTTACCTTGGTGTCTTCTGTGTGGTGCTGGGATCACCAGATGTTGTTTGCTGGCAGAGCACAGTGGCCGGGAGGGATTGTAGATCTGAATGAGGTAGTTGAGGTAAACCAGAGCAGTTGAGTTGAGCAAACCTGTGGACAAGAGACAGGGCTTTGAACTTAATCCCAGGAGCCACAGGAAGCCAGTGCAGAGATCTGAAGAATGGTGTGATTGAGATGAGTCCTTTTTAGCTGATTAAAAATGAGGTGCGGGAAGACGAAAACTTCAGTCTTGGAGAGGTTAAGCTGAAGTTGCCCTTCTCTCATCCAAGTAGAGATGTTTGATGAGACAGTGGAGTCATCTGGTGGAAAGGACAGCAAAGAGCAGTGTGTCATCAACGTAGCATGTGAACGGATGATGTATAGATGGCCCAGGGATGTGGTATAGATGGAAAAAAGAAGAAGACCAAGAACTGAACCCTGTGGCACACTGGTGGAGAGACTATGAGAGTCAGAAACATGCCCCTGTCAGGATACCTTGAAGGTTCATCCAGATAAGTAAAATGGAAGCGAGGCTAAAGGTCAACCAGAGAGTGCAAACAAGAGCATGTGATGGTTCACAGTTTTAAAGGATGCAGAGTGGTCTCGTAGAATTAAGACAGAAGATCGACCTGCAATTTTGCAGCCAGTAGGGATTCCACGACAGTCAGAAGCGCTGTCTCTGTGGAGTGACCAGTCTTGAAACCAGACTGGTTGAGATCAAGAAGGTTGTTCTGGGAAAGGAAGTCTGAGAGTTGATTGAAGACTGCTAATTCCAGGGTCTTCACCAGAAATGGAAGAAAGTCACTGGTCTGTAATTCTCTACAAGGTAGGGATCAAGAGAAGGCTTCTTGAGCAGCGGGGTAATAATAGTAATAAAGTTCTATTCTATTCTATTCTATTCTAATTGGGCCTGCTTGAATGAGATTAGAAAAGTGCCTGCTGTGAGAGATGTGTTGATGATCTGTGTAGTGGCTGGCATGAAGAAGAATGGAGGGGATCAGATCAAGAGAGCAGGTGGTCGGTTGGTTCGAGAGAAGGAGGGTGGATACGTTGTCCTCTGAGAGGACGATTTTGCCGGAGGTTTGTAGATTTGGTGCGCCGTGGGTTGGAGGCTGAGGGGCGATTAGGTCTAGAAGATACTGAGCTAAGAATGTCCTGACAGGATGAAAGTGTATTGCAGAGGCTGTCCATGGCTGTGTCTGTCGAGAGTGGAGAGATCCTGCGGCGAGGGCAGAGTTTCAGAGACCAGTGAAGAGAACTGCTCCGGGGTAAGAGATCTGAGGTTGCGGCAGAATTTTACCAGTGCGGTACGAGAGTGTGACTGTCTAGAGATGAAGACTGTGAGCTGAAAGGAAAAGTGATCCAACAAATAAAGAAGAGTGAAAGATGTTGTCCGCAGTAAAGTTCCAGATTATAATGAGGTCCAGGTTGTTGCCACCTAGCTTTGTGGGTCAGAGGAGTGGGGACCAGTCTCAGGTCAAACGTGTTCAGAAGAGCAAGCACGTCAGATGTCTGAGGTTTGTCCGGGTGGAGACTTGAGGGGGAACTGAATGAACACAAGGGTTTGTCTTTGAGAACTTGTCCTGTTGTGGACTTAGGCAACATGATTAAGTTGGATTTTTTTTTTTTTTTTTGTGGAATTCATTGATTTACTGTAAAATTCTATAAACAAAATATCAGTTTGGAGAAAACTGCCAAATGCAGGGGAAAAAATGCCAAAAATTTTGGAGACTCACCCAGAGTAATTTCTTAGCAACACTGTCACTACATCACCAGATATTTTGTGAGAATTATTTCACAGGTTATTTTGGTTGTTCTTGTGACACTTGTGACACTCTTCACGCTTCAAATTTACAGTCAGGCTAGTTGTCATCAGTGAAAGAAAGTGAATGAGAATATTTGGTAAAATGTTGTACTCTTCCTGTAAGGTGGGGTCAAACAGAAATAGTTGTTTTAGGTAAATAAATATGTGAGCTGTTGTATAAGAATTTGTTTCTCTGTTTTCAGAACTCCATTCGAACCAATCTGTCACTCAACAAATGCTTTATCAAGGTTCCTCGGCAGAAAGACGAGCCAGGAAAGGGCTGTTTCTGGAAGATTGACCCACAATACGCTGAGCGCCTCCTGAGTGCTGCCTACAAGAAAACACAAATGCCACCAGTCCAGATCAACCCAGCACTGCAGAACAGGCTCAGAGTTAACCTCCAGCCCCAACCTATAGGCCCCTGCAACCCTAAACAAGGCCTGTACACCAACCCAGAGTCCAAAATGCTCCTTAGAGAGTTTGAAGAGGCGACTGGGGCTGACCAGAACCCCCATCTGGCTGGGGGCACCAGAAATGATGCCAGCAAAATCCCGCAGCACTCCAGCTCTCCACTCTTTCAGGTAGATGAACAAAAGGAGATGGGAAATTTGAAGGGGGACTTTGACTGGGATACCCTCCTGGATTCAACCCTCAAAGGTGAGCTTGGTTTCGAGAGTGGGGAACCATTGTGCCCCATCATGACAGAGGCAGATCTGACAGTACAGGGGGCCCACATCACTCCTGGTGAAACCCCGGTGGATACACCAGACATCCAGGTGTTGGTGGAGACCCAACAAAGTAAATCTGTGTCAGATTTCGAAGAGGAGGCCTTCTTCGCCACAGCCTTCCTGGAGAGCCTGTGGCCTGAAGAGGAGAAACAAGATTGCACTGATTTCCTGTGTAACTCCACTGACAACCTAGACCAACTGTTTGACCTTTGAGAATCATTAGGCAGAGACACCAGCCTGTGGATTGACATACATAACACCTTTACGCTAAAGACCCTTTGTAGCGCTGCCAAGGAATACAACACTCTTACTTATTTGTCCATGCAAACTTTGTTGTGCAAAGTATTTTTTAAATTATATTTTGTTGATTCATGCAGGAACGAAACTTTCAATGCCTACTGAACAAAGATGCCACAAAGTAAAGCAGCAGTTCACATCATCACAGGGACAACAAGACTATGTTTGAAAGACTTTTGGTGAACCATGAGATTACTTTAGAGAAAAATAAAAGAAAACTTTTTTAAAAACAAAAAAATGTGTTTTCAATTGCTCATACATAAGTCTCAACCAGTTGGTGCATCATCTTAAAGTCTGTCTATGAGTCTTGAAATGTTTCGGCGCAGTGGCTTGTTGACATAGTGACTACAACGCCACACTAAGCGGCGACTAGTCAGTGTTGCTGGTGAGATCAGAACCACTATCACTACCACTAATAATTCTAATATTCTTCAGGTGATTGATTTAAATTTTGTACTCAGCAATTTATGCAATTTCCAGGATTTTCATGCAACTATTTCATGTTACAGCTGTTCGAGGCAAAACAGTTGAAAACAGTTAAGCACGAATTTAGCTTATTTTCCATATTTCAACAGATTTTTACAATAAAAGCTTTGATCAAAAGCAGAACTTTCAGCTATTTTTAACCGGTTTGGCTTTTTTCTTAGCATTGCTTGGAAAAATCCTTTCAGCACTGAAGCATTCATAGTGCATTTTCTTTTTAGAGATTTTTCTAGTTTTCATTTCATTTTCTCTTAACCTGTAAAATGGTGCTGCTCTTTAATGAATCATTGGCAATTTGAGGGAGCAGTGGTTTGCTAATGTACTGTGTGGATGTAGTTGATATTAAATGCAGTAATTCATATGGTAAAAGCCAATACGAGTAGAGGCGTTTCAGCAAGGCTTTATAATGATTTTCCAAAGTGTTGCTATCCTTCAGGGTGTCCTGATTTATGCATGTGCATCATAGTGATCCCAGCACGTCATCCAGCATGATCATAAAAGTACTTACTGGTTAAGTGTCTTACATAGGTGGTTATCAAATGTTGATAAAGGAATTATCACCCCTCTCCTGCAGAGATAAAAGCATTTTAAACTTATATAGAAATATTGATGCGTGACCTTTTGTTTACCCATATCCCTATTGGTCCTCATTATGAATGCTGACTCGAATCTTTTAACTAACAAAAGGGCAGCGTTCATTGAGATGGGACTCCTTAAAGCAGAGACAGGCTTCATTTTGTGTCTGAAGTAAATACGACATTCTGCTGACGATCATTAGATGTGCCTCATTCTGAGCAATGCTGCCCTCTTTTCTTGTACTTAACTGTTACCGTTTTGACAATTTCCCACTGTGTTTTCTAAAGAGAAGCATCTCTGCAGGGAAACGGTCCAACAACCGAGGGAATTATTCATCCGAATGCACGGAAAAAAAAAGAAACAATGGAGAGCTTTTCTTTATCACTTCTCTCGGCATGCAAGAAGACTCCACGCAGCCGTGTTACAATCACGAATGAGAACATCTCTGACCTTTAAGAGCACTCTGATTTATTTTCATTCTTCTACTTAGTGGCTGAGGAAGGAGAAGTATCACAATGAGATGCATTGGAGTAGCTTTTGCAGTTGGCAAGGAATAGAAACGGAGTGTAGAAAGTGTTACACGGCTCCGAGGTGATAAGACTGCACGGCCACAGCTGGGGCACCCTGATATGCTCGAGACTGCATTGTGCCTAATGCCTAGGGTGACAGAGAACCAACTTTTCTGTCATATTAATTCATCCTCAGTCTTATAGCCGAGCACGAGCTGGAATACAGATTCTCATTTGAGCATTCCCAAATCTTTATCTGGTCTTTTTGTGTGTTTACATCAGGTAAAGATGAACAGAGGAGAGTAATAATAACGCTTGAATACTATCGAATCTATCCCCGTGCCCCGATATGACACCCTGCTCAATTTCTCTGTTTGGAGCCAGGGTGCTGCAGCCCCGTTCATCAAAACAGCACAATAGCTCACAGTCGGCAGCATCTGTTCGAGTATTGTCGCGCCAAGAAGACAGATGTGTGACAGAAGCTGATGCATTATATTCAGTCACATGTAACCTTTCCAACTTAACACACTCAGCAAAGGAGGATTTAGTGTGTGAGTTACAGCAGCCGGCCTGCTGCTCGCCTTGGAAAGCGTCTGTCACACCCAACAGAGACATCAACGACTTTAACTTTTACCCCATTACCTCTGCCTCTGTTCCCCGCATATTGTCCGCCCTTGTCACCAAGGTTTGAAGTTAATTAGAATTTTATCAGAGGAAAACTTAAAAGAGAGTAACACACTTTAATCTGCCCTTCATTTTTAATGTCAGGAATAACTTTTGACACGTGCGCTGCGCACATCACTACAAAGGTCCTCTTTGTGGGCTGCCTGCCATCTGCCTCATGCCCACCATCATACTCACATTAGCTGATAGGTGAAATGTCCTTTACTACGTAAATGTCATCATGTAGTTTTCATTTAGGCTGTTTACAGCTTCAGGTGGAGGGAGAATTAAATATCAAACCAAATCACTGTTATATCCCCAAACTATCTCTTTAGTACATCACAGCAGTCACACACACTGTAGGACATCCAAAATGAACAAAATCTACAGTTCCTAATATTCTGTTTCAAATTTAAAAAGGGAAACAATAAAAAAAAAAGGATTTCTTGCTTTAAAGTTTCAGACATGGGTTCTTCTTTCAGTACACCACAAATACTGTTCTACAAACCCCATCCACTAAAAACCCTGTGTACCGACCGGTTGGCCGAGGTGGAGGACACACACACAGAGGCAGGAGTGTTCTTCATCCAGTGTAAGGTTTAATTACGGGGGACCAACAAGCAGTTCACACTAGTTTCGCTGTTTGCGCTGAAAGCTTTATACAAAAATCATTGAAAACAACAACAAAATAATGAAAAGAAAACTCGACAGAAAGGGGAAAACTAGCTAGGCCCATTGCTATTGGGTAACGAGCGACTGGTCTACGTCTTAAATCCACCAATCACTCTTTAGGAGCTTCTACTTTTAAATACCAGAAGCCCCTCCTACAAAGACAAACCATCACAAGTTAATCATCAATCAAAACAATTTATTAGCTCTTCTCTGTAGAAACAATATATGTGTTATTCTAAATTGTCTCACACAGAAATGTCAACAATTGATGTTATTTAGTAATTTGCTCCTGAGACTGTTTCCTTATAATATCATAACCCCCCCTCTTTTTCATCCCAACATGGTATAACCCAATTTCCCCCTGCTATAAAGAGCCGTCAAAGGTTGCACTTCCTGTTTGACAGTCTGGACCTGTGCCCTGCTGGTGGATGAAGTGGAGGACACATTATGTAAGTATCACACTGACACAGTTTTTTAGAAAACGTGTTTATCTGGTGGATTGAATTTGTCCACACAATCAGAATAACCAGGTTTATTCTGTCAGCTTGATGGAACAAAGGCGTCCGTGTGCCATTACAAATCTGCACCCTACTCTCCAGAGGCCGTGGGCCAACCCCATGACACCCTGGCTCTGAAAATCAGCAAATTGTGTTTCATAATCAAATGTATATTAGACAAAGCGTCACTGATATTTACTGCATGGACACAATGTGACAATATTTTCTCAAGGTATCGTACGAGCTAACGAGCATCACCTTCCAATATTAGAACAATGTTGCTCCTTTTTTCTTTTACATAAATAATCACCTGCAAGGATTCTTTATCTGAGACACACTACTGTCATATTTAGCTCTAATCCCACCATCAAATCTAAATTTAATGTTTCAGTTTGGCAGCGTGTAATCGGGGAAATAAAAATCCGAAGCCTGATGTATGTGCAGTGTTACACTGAAGAGCCTAACAATGAAGGTAACTCTATTCGGTGGAAGCTGGAGCTTCTGTCGATTGCAGGAGATTAGCTTGGCTTAGTAGAACAGCTGGAACCAGGAGCAATAGCAACAAAATCTGTCAGCACCTTTACAACATGTTACATCTCAATCTTCTTATCTGACTCCAAGAAGCTGAACAAACAACGTCAAACTGTCGCTGCGAATGCAATAAACTTCCACCCAGAGGTTTTCGATTACCGTGACTGATTTCATCTCTCCTCAGGTTAAAGTAGGTTGGGCTTTGCTGACAAAACTGCAGTGACATTAATGAAAACGACCTGCGTGGATGAAGTAATGTTGAATGTCTCATGTTGGGTATTAAAATCTAACCCTAATTCCTGAGCTATGTTTTTAACGAACAGAATAGCAGAAGTGATTCTTTTGTTATTCTGAATCTTCATTAAGCCTGGAAAGGAAAAATCCAGTCTACTAAGTTAATGGGGAAGTTACAGTGGACGCGTTTCGTCATTTGATTGTTGTGGCTTTTGCAAACAAATGTCTGTCCCCTGGGCTGTCAATCTGATGAATTCGTTTTTTAAAAATTTGATTGTGTTTTCTCAATTTGCAGTCCCGTGAACTCTCAGGGCCACCGTAGGAAATAGGCCTCTAGAGAGATTGTGAATTTTTCGTGATTACTATTGAATGACTTCTATACTCAGGTCTGAAGTTAAGATTTTGATTTTGAATACGCCAAAACTAGTTTCTAGACATAAAACAAAGTGTTTCAAGCAATTTGTCACGGAGCTGAATTTCTACCGCGAATTGACTTTTAATGTAAATGTCGAGTACCGGGAGCCGTTAAACACTTGTCTTGTGTCGTATACACAAGGCAAGAGCAAACGAAGTGAGACAAGGTGATGAAGAGGAGCCGGATTTGCCCAGAGAGAAGCAGAGCTGTTAAATTCATCTCTGGCAGCACAGTGTCACACTCCACGAGCCCTGGGGAGCCGTGAGGAGTGTTTGTGACTGTGCATGAGAGCTGCTCATTCACCACTGGAAGTAGTAATGCCAGGACCCAGCTTTGTCCGCCTCTCTCTGTCTCTCGGCGTCTCTAAGTAGCCATATGGGCCTCTCAGTAATCCTCTGGATACCCCGGAGCCAACCTGAGGCTGAAACAGGCCAGATTAACACACACTGACAGCGAAACCAAGCGTCACCGTCTTTGTTTCAGGTGATTATATAACACATGAGAATGAATCACCGCAGACACCGAAGCGTTTACGTGTTCTGCTAATTTTGAACGTCCCATATTTCTGGTTGCGTGGCTTTTGCAACCTGTTAAGTGTTTTTAAATAACTTAAACATGTTAATTTGTGGATGCTTTGTTCGAACGGCTCCGTTCATTTGGCCCAAATTAGCAGCTTTCGGTGGACTTCCATCTACTTAGCACAGAACAATCTGTTATGCAGATTATGTAATGACAAATTTTCAGTGTAGGACACAGTTAGGTTGCCAGGTTTTGACGGCCTAGCAGGTGCTGTTTCAGGTTTGATGACCACGTTCCTGTCATACAGACAAAAAAATACCAAGATCTAGAGGTTAGGTTAGTTTTTATAATATTGCTTTTGATAATAATGAACAGTGGAGAGCCGACAGGAGGTATCATATTGGGGTGTACGGCACCTTTCAAGATTCTTCTGAAGCTGAGAAATATCACCTGAATTTGCAGCTCCCTTGTAGGTAGCAGCTAGATGGTGCACATCCTGCATGCAACTGTTTGCATGGAATATGTAGATATTAAACAAATTAAAATAGATTTTTAATTAATTGCACTAATACAATTTTCATTCATTTGCTATAAGTTTCCACACTTTATATTTGCATATTTTGTTGTTGAAATAACATTAGCACTAGCTGATTCTGCATTAAAATTATGTGGGGTCTAGGATTACGTGGTAGGGGGATGTAAAGTTAATACATACAGTAATAACCTTGCACATTCAGTTAGTACTAATGTTATTTTACCATCAGAAGTAACAAAAATGGACATGGAATGTATAAAGAAAAGTAAAACAATGAAAATGATTTTACTATAACTTGTTTAGTGTAAAAATTTGTGCAAACGTTTGTACCCCCTTAATAAATTAAGTTCACTTTGTTTAATTTCTATTCACCAACATTCGCACTAACTAAACAGGCATTAAATATTATGAATTAATGAAGTTAATATTATACTCTGCCATTTTTTAAAATAAGGAGATATAAACTTTTGCACCCAACTGTAATAAAGTATTTAGCAGCCTCACATGAGAATGTCCTCACATGAAAAAACAAGCCCACAAATTGCAAATGTAAGTAATTAAGCAACCTCAGCATTTTTGTGACATTTCCAGGAAACGCCCGAGAAAACTGTTTATAGAAGCTGGGAGAGTTTCCGCTTATCCAGTCTAAAAGTTGACAAGGCTTTAAAGAAAAAAATATATATTTACCTTTTATTCAATAAAATCAACAATAAAAGTCATTTTAGTGAGGAGTAAGTAAATAAATTCAGGTGACGTTAGTTACAGTAAAGTCAGGATTCAAAATGTGGATAACGTTTTGCGGCAGTTGGACTTGTAAATGTACATTATAACATGTTTTTCTGCTTCCTACTAAAATAATTACAGGTCAAACGTGTAGCTGTGTGCATTCTCATAAGTAAATAAACTCCTCCAACGTGCCTCTTTTTACAGTCTTAATGTGCATATATATAAATGTGTATATAAGAAAGACTCGACCACCCACTGATGTTTTCTGAACAGCTTAGTAATACGTGCTCTACATTTACTGAGAGATATTGCAGTGCGATGAATGACATAAAGCTATGTTGGGCATTTGTCAACATTTCCTGTTGACGCAGAAGAGCTTAAACAGTTTCAGTTATTTCTATTTTTCATTTTTCCTTGCACGAAAAGCTCTTAAACCAGAGTGACACCGTTGTATCTGTATGGTCAAGTTGTTCCATCTCAAAATCGGAGAGAGGTTTTTTTTTTTTTTTTCAGCATCTGGTTTGTGTGAAAATTCCTTTTGATGGTGTGTAAAGACCACACTGATGACACATGAGTTTGAATCATATTTCGGTCAGCGCTGCACACGTCATTTACAGTACGCACAGCAACACTTTGTGTGCCTGACAGTGACTGTGCTGCAGATAACTACACAAAACACATGTGTACCTGCATTTTTAGCCATTATTGTAGTGTCTCCTACATAAAGATTTGTCTTGCTCTGATAATTTACTGCTTCTTTTTTGGCTTTTTATGTGGGTAGATGATCCTGACACCGACACGTCTTCATCTAAAATCATACTAGATTTATGTTGAGGTATCAGTCAGTAATTTCCATCCCGGTAATTACAAATTGTTTAAAACAAGGCAACGCATTTTATTATGCCATTAAAAAACATTGTTGCTGACACATATTATTTTCAGAAGAATATCCCGTAATTCCTCATCTGGTGCCTAATTCTGTTCCAGCAGCTCAAATGAGTCTCTGCCCTGCTGAATTTGTCTAGTTTCCCTGACTTTGTGTCTCCACGAAGAAACATGAGACCGTGCAGTGAATAGGCGGAAGGCCAGACGAGATGAGACTTTATTGTTGCCACTGCAGCAAGCGGGCAATATTTTATCTGAAAAGCACCACTAGAATGTGAAGCTGTCAGTCCACTCTTTTGTCTGTAATCCATTCAACATCATTATCTCCCTTGCAGAGCTGTAATTACTGTATGGTGAATAGCCTTCCAGAAGCCATCATTTCCTGCACTGTAAGCTTCTTGTTTTGTTCGTGCTACAACAGAGGAGTTGGGGTATTGTCAGTATATTGATATTAACCATTTTGACGGCAACACTGGAGCCGGTTTTGTGCCTGTGTCATGCATATACAAAGAACAAAAATGGACTCTTTGCTGGGGATAAAACAGCGCTGACAGTCTCTGACATATTGAACAATTGACCTCGTCTTCACTTCCTGTGAAGACGCGTGAAGGAGCAGAGCATCACCAGCGTGGTGCAAACCAACGGGGGTTGATGCTAACTTTAATACTTGCTGCATTTGAAGCAGCTTGTTCTCCAGAGTTCCTACTGTCAGACTTTCAGCGGTTTAATTTTGACTTGAAGGCTGCAAATGTTCAGCTTTTTAAGACCTTGGCCCTGAAGTGGCAGGCACACAGGGCAGCTGCTATCTCCTTCATAACTGTCTGCAGGCCTGAGGGAGGTGATGCTGGAGCTAAAGCTGGAGCAGACCCCCGCTTAGGGAGTCCTTCAGACCCTCACTCCTAAATCACTGTTTGACACTTGGTTTGTTTTGGATGAATGCACATCATTCATATTCTCATTTTGAAGGCTCTCCGGAGATAGGAAATTAAATACCAGTAACTTCCTTTCCCATATACGTCTTAGTTTGCAGAACCTTTGCTTTTGTTCCAGTGCACACAAAGCAAAATAAAAGATTTTTCCATTTTAGGGCAAAGATAGGTTTTTGCGCGCTGTGTTTATTTTATTAGTCGGCGCCTCCTCTCTCACCTTTCTCTCAGTTCAAGACTGATTGTGCTCATGCAAAACAAACTCTCTGTTAAATTCACGCCGCCTTAATTAAATGCCGGCGCAGGCATTAATTAACATGCCGATTCCCTCTGTGTGCTTTTCTGTTGATAGACTTCACAAAAAATTCCACGGTTGGGAAACAAAATAATATACTCACACCACCAGTCCCCCCCCACCCCCCACCCCCTGGGTTATGTCCTCCTCCTCCTTTATTGTCTGCTTGCAATCCAGCCATTACCTCGGTTCATCATTAAACTCCGTGAGTGCTCCGGAGTCGGACCCAAAGCAAAGAGAGAAAAGCTGAGCTTATTAGAGTGTTTGGCTTGTTAACTTGCTAATGGCCTGGGTGTTTGCTCTAGGTTATCACGAAAACATCACTTACGTCCATTTGTCTCCAAATTCAATTTCATGCTCTCCTGAGCTGATACTTTATGTCCTCAGGAGGAGGAGATATGTGGCCGTTGGAGTAGTGGGGATCGTACTAGTGCCACCGCTCCGCACGTGGATCTGTGCTGTGTGTGCCCGGGAAAAGCCAATATAATCTAAAAAATAAACTAAAGTCACTGTCTGCTTTTTAAAGATCCACGCTCCTGCTGCTGAGTACAGATTGCTCTTCTGTACCGTTAACAGTTCAGCCTGAATACTGTGAATCAGGAGCAGGCCGTCTTCAGAAAACACGGCAGAATCACATGGTTCATACTAACATTTGCCCGCTCACATAAATGGGAATTTATGTGAGTGGGCTAATGATTTCTGATCTTTAGTAAGATTTGAAATATTTGTTTTCCCCGCCCGCTCATCCCATTCTCGCTCATTGTCAGAGTTGCCTCAACTTCAGCTGTCTGACAATCATCAAAACCAAAACCACCTTCGAACTACAACTGAATTCTCTTCTTGCGATATTAGTTTCTGTAGTGCCACATTCCCCCCGCTCTGTTCAAATTATTTTGAAGAATAATCCCCTTTCTTAATTAACAACACCACTAAGCCGAGCAGTTTTTGATACACACCCGCTTCTCATTGTAATGCAAACCACTTGAGGATATTTTTCTAAGCCACTGATTGATTTCCAAGGGCTTTGGCTCCGCGTGTGTTACGAGTGATACTGGCCATTTCAAGCTTTCAGATCTCCCAAATGGTGAAAATAAGTTGGGCTACTGTATATTTCTTTTTAAACATGTTTCTGCTGTAAATTTTTGAAACTCTGTCCAATTCTAAAACAGTCTTCTTAATGGACTTAACTGCTAAGTCTCTGTGTTACAGTTAGTACAAAAACTAAATGATTAAAATCAGGATTTGTGGTTTAACAAACCACAAGGGACGTTGTGTGTTGGATTTCTGTTGACTGTTCTATAAGTGCTGTAATATCCTGAAGCCATCAGCTGTGCGCACCAGCCTCGTGGTGATTCCAGTAATTCACTGCCATTGACTAACAATTGTCATATCATAGGGCAATAAAACTAAAAATTAATATTTGTGCACAGATTTTTCTATGCAAAAATATATATCACAAAAGAGAAGGCAGAGGTGCTGGGAGTGGGATTTTAGTCTTCACATGAAGCTGCTTCACATGAATGTGCAGATGTAAGCGTGTCATCGGTTTTCCAAAATACCAAACTATTCCTTTAAAACACCAATAGCTCCATAAAGCCCGTAAAGTTGTGTAATTTACCATTTAGCACATGTTTAAATATTTAAATATTTTAAACATTCATAGGTTTGAAGCACTGAAAGCTGATTTGTAGTCAGTGTGCTGTTGTGTTTTTGTGTTGATTCTTCTCATATCTTTCCGGGCTCATTAATCCTCCCGTGTCCTTTAGTAATCTCTCAGTCAGCCTGGTTTCCTGACTGAGTGGCAGCTGTTGACCTGCACTACAGGGAGAGATTTAACTCTGATTTGTGAGGGTTGAATTTAGTCACTGCGGACCACGCCAAAGCAGCCGTGTGCCGATTCGCCAGCCGGGCCGCAGCTGCTCCAGGCTCCATTACCTCCGAAACACCACCCTTGGTCTTCCTGAAAAACCGCTGCCATTCTAGTAAGTGATCAATACTGATAATACGCTGCCCCATCTGTCCGTATCCTGCCCAGAGAATGTCTCGCGTTGGGTCAATAGTCGCTCAGGTAGGGGAAGATTAGCAGGGCTAAGTAAGCAGGATGAGGCAGAGGATCCAGCCTTGGGTGAGGCTGGTTAGTAGGAGGCCGATGGCTAAACCTGCCGCCCTGCTCTTCTTCTACCTTTGGAGATCAGGGCACAGGTGAGACGTGAGCATACAGAAACATCTGCTGCCCGCTGAGTGTGAAAGAGGAAGCCAAATAAAGAACTGGATTTCTTTTATCTACTGCCACGTTTTCAAGGCAAAAAATATTTTCTCGTTCGTCTCATATTTCCATGGAAAACGCATCAGAATTATGTTTAAAACAGACCACATCCACAATTCCCCGTATCAAAGACATCATCTATAACTGGACTGTGGAGAGTGTCAGTTTCCTATTTGCTGGCACTTCTAATGCATCATTACATCATTTCTTTATTATATAATTGTTCTTGTTTTCTAATGGCATTACAGGAGAAGGAGCCAAGCTACCAGTCGGCTCTTATTATAGCACCTGTAATTTAAATCAGCATAAATATCCAATTATACTCCAATGAAAAGGTCAACTGCAGAACATATGATATCATTGCACATTTCTGATAATCGTGTTGCTGCAGCAGGATTTGGTCGTGAATGACTCACCGTAGGCTAATGAATCTTAAGCCACCCCTGCATTTCAAAGTCATATCTGTGGCTTATCTCTTCCCCCATTTTTTTTTTCAATATTTCAAGGCTGAATGCATGGAGGATCAAGATTTCCTCCAGCTGATATGATTCCTTGTGAAAGCAAATGCTAGAAGACTTGTCCAAATAGAGGAAGAGAGGAGGCCACGTTCACTTTTCACGACGCGAGTGCATTTTCATTAGGAACTTGGCATGTTTTATAAGAGGACTCGAAGTTTCCAAAAGAAAAAAAAATGCTTGTGTGCGACTCCTAAGCTGATTGCGGTGCCGAAACAATGCACTTGGAAATACAGTAACTCCCATAACATCAGCAATAATGTTCAATGGCAGCAATGTCAGTGAATAAAATCGTCTGAAAAAGAAGGAAATGAAACAACATGATATCCTACAACACTGTGCTGGGAAACAGAGGCCGGTAATTACATCTCTGTAAATTCAATTGACATCCACACCAATTTAGGAAAACATTAATTGTAAGGGTTGAGCCGCACAGCGCACGGGTCAATCTGTTAGAAATGGACGTTCGTTTAGGTGGAATCGCAGGCCGTCTCCTCCGGTTGAGTTGTTGTCAGCATTTCAAACAGTCCGAGGGCTCAATCAGTATTTCACACTGAGAACCGCTTCCTGCAAGACCTTAATTCCCATTCCAGCAGCAGACAGACATCAACTAAAGGAGGCTGACCGGAGGGCGTCAAAGCAGATTGGGCTGGCACACACGCCCCAACGTGTCGCGTTCACGGCCTGAAAAGTCGGGGGACATCACGAACCCGATGTGAGCCTGTTTTCCCCATGAACACACGTTTACAGATGTTCATCACTTATTGTCCCTGAAAAAAGTATGATTTCTTTATTTAATTGTTTTGAAAAATACACCTTTCTGGCTGACAGCTATATTGTGATAGTAAGTTTTAGTTTAGGTCATTTAAAAAACAATGAGCGAGATGTTTCTGTTCTATTGAGTTTCTGCTTTTCCTTTTTCTGTCAGCGGAGCTTAATGATCCAGATAACAGAGGTGAATGGTGGTTTGTCTGTGACGCTAAAATACTGTTCCGGTAACAGTAAAATGGGTTTTCCAAAGCTGACAAAAATTCACAATTCCCACAATGCTTTGGGAATGTGAATATTGTAACAAGTAATGCTGCTATTGTGGTCATGTATTCAGTAAGTTACATACTGGGGTACAACTTAGGCCCATTTATTATTGATATTATAGTATTTTTTACATTTCTGGCCATTGATTGTGTGGCCTCCATTTAAAGTAAGCTGAATTAGCTATTAGCTGTTTGCATGGAGCCCAGGGGTGGACAGCTGACTTACAGAATCATGTCGACAGAAGAGACAACGTAAGATGTGAGGGTTCCACAAAGTTATTAAAAGTTACAAAAAAAATACTATTTCCTATGATTTCTAAGTGGATGGATGTAATGGACACTGAAGATGATGAACAAGGCAAAGGTTATAAGTCAATCTAAATCTAGAATGATGCTTATTATGTCAGTGTGTTGAGATGTAGTTAGGATCAAGCATAAGACTTTAATGCAAACGCTGCATATGTCTCATTTATTGTGAAGTATAAACTGTATGTGAGGTGCATTTCACGCTTGCTGAGGAAACAAAGTGATTTCTGCTGAATCCACATGACCACCGTCTGTATCTCTCCCGCAGGACTACGATGACGCTTTTCTCTTTGAGCTGTCAGGATGATTTCCAGCAGTCATGGGACCTTTGTGCCTGTCTGCTTGACTGGCGCTTTTGATGAGGGAGCAAAATCAAACCCTTCAAGGTTCATTTGGAGGAGTGGAGAACAACAAAGACAAGAACAGATGCCAGATGTAAGTGACAAAGAAAGAACACGGTGACGTCTCGGCACTAATTGACTGCGTGGTGGGGAATATAAAAACCCACTCCACGGGGTTGCTCTATTGACCTACAGTACATGAAAACAGTTGCCGCTGACAGACATTATCGATTCCCAATAGAGGTTAAAGGAAGCAGCATAGAGACAAGCTGGTCCACAACAGTGGTATCTCTGCACCACACACCACCAAGATAACAAAAGCTGCAAGGTAAAATTAAGCTGTGTGTCATTACACACACCGATCAGGCATAACATTATGACCACCAGCACAATCTAATGTGATCCAACAGAGAGGGGTCACAACGGTTCTAGTGTTTTGTCGTGCAAAGATGCCACTTTGACCTCAGTAACAATCAAAATAGAATCATCATCTTTCATGTTACGACCCAAAAACTTATATTCTACACTTGTAAATGTAGAATTGGCATCGAATTGCACAGCTAGATTGTGTATCCGGTCAGACAGTCAGACATGAGTAGACTGCAGATTTAATTATTAGTTGATTAATCCATTCATTAGCTTATTAAATGAGATATTTCCTGATTTTCCTTTGACTAAAACATTGTGAAAATGTCACGATTTACAGTTTTTTGTACAAATTCAGGAATCAAAGACGAAAATGTGAATAATCCTTAATCAAAGTTATCTTTTTGCGCAAGATTGTCAAAATTACCTCCACCTCAACCACAACAGTAGTTTATGGGTAATTTTTTCCAGTGTATGTGGCGTTAAAGGTTAGTAATTATACAGTTCTGCACAAATTTCAATATATTTGACAGTTGAACTACAATCGTTTAAGCTCATGCTAAGCCACCACAGTGATGTTATCACCAAATCCCTGAGAGAAATTATCTCCCACCCTACCGCTGTGTGACCTTTACATTTCCAGAGAAATCTACCTCGACAACTGTGGTATTGTTTGAATGTCACCTGTCTCAAAGTGATCTGTACTTTGTGGTAAAACAGAAATGTACTGAATGGATCTTCTCAGGCCACCTGTCGCGCTGGCGTCATCAGCCGCGATACGATCAGTGTTCATCAGCGAGAAACAGTTATTTACAGCTAGGTAACATCGTCCCGGGTCGTCTAAAGCTCATGCCAGTGAACCGGGCTTTAATGGAATTAATTCACTGAGCAAACATTCTGTACAAAGGCAAAGACACAGTTAACAAATTCAATAATTAATAAAATATTTTATTGCAAATCAGGGCACAGCAGCCCCCCAAATAAATTGGGAAGTCAAATCTGGAAATGCTTCCTCAGTGCTGCTAAATCTTTCATTTTCCACTATCTCATCTAATCCACCACTTGTGTTTGATCCAGCTGAAATGATGAAAGAGACGCTGCTTTATCACGCTCAACCTTCTAAATTGACTACCTTTTTCCACCAACGCGTTTTTATCTCCAGCTTTAGAAGATGTTCTACCTGCTCCTGCTTTACATGATAATGAGCTCACAAACTCTACAGTTGTGGCAACTGATGAAACACAACCACGTCTTGGCGACAACTTCAGATGGACGGTAACTGTGGTAATCGGTGAAAATGCAACGCCAGTTCCGCGGTGGGGCTGGTTTCCTGTTGCTTTGTCGGGGATTCAAGTAAGGGCCATTATGTGAACAGAAGACAATTAACGGCCAATTCATCTTTACAAAGATGAATGCACAGATAAAGGATTCTCTGTGAGAACCTTTCAAAACTGCACATTTGTCACGTGTCCCAATGAACTGTCAACTTTCTATAAGGCCAAAAAATGACAGAAGATAAGTTGGCAAAAGGTTTGCCTGTTTCTCACCATATATGTGTTATAAATTAATCCTTATTATATATACATAATTTTGTTCAAAAAGTGATAATTTCAGAGCTTCAAAGAATGATAAAGAAAAATGATTAAGAAAACTGTGATAATATTACAGTGGTTATTATTGAAGTCAGGGTGGGTGGTGGCTCTAATGTTTGGACCACCCAACTGAAACAAATGAGTGGGCACGTCCTTCATTCAAAAGTAAAATTATGGCAAAATGGCAGAGCTACTGTTTTCAATTGCTATACATTGTTCAGGTGTCCCTAATGAAGTGGTCAGTGGATGTATACTACAAAATTATAATAAATTAGCAATGTATTTTTGGTTTTGTTCCTCTCAGGAGAATCAAGAGAATATAACCGTTCATATTCTTCAAATATTCAGCAAAATTATTTCGATAAACTCTTTGAGCGGCTACGCTTGACATGCCTGTAATAGCTGCGTTTAAGCAAAGATGACTTGTTAGACTCGCTGTAATTCTGGTAATGTCAATGAAAGAAAAGGCTTTCTTTGTAGAGTTAATGGATGGAATATCACTGGAAAGTATTACTTTCCAGATCACAATTTTATGGACTATACAGATGTTCAAAGGCTTTTCCACAGGAGCTGACACACGTCTTTCACTGTATGGACACAATACACTTGATATATGTATTTGAGCAGAGTTTCATATGCACATAGCTGTCATGTTAGGGCGGGTGGTGTTCACATGGTTGTGTGCAATATACACTCACACACACATCACACACATATCTGTATATGCATGTGGATTTTTTATTTTTGTTTTCATCTAAAAAGCCTAATCTGGGACAAGGGCTGCAAAGAAGCTTTTTTGCCACATGCCCTGCAGCGTCAGTTGCTTAGTTGCAGCAATTTTTAGCTGTATTGCTCCTGAAAAAAATACATTTGACACATAGACTGAAATATGGAAACGCACGTATGATGCATGTGTTGTGCAGGACTGTGGTAGCAGTTGTTTCCTTGTGCTTTTCTAGCATCAAAATAACTCCACTGACGCTTGCCAGAACATGCAGTCTAAGCCTTGCCTCAAGGTCGAAGCTCCAGTAGCAGAACATTTGATTTGGATTTTTGTCTCTCTGCATTTACAACCACCACCAACCGCAGGCGAGCGTTTACGTTTTCCACCCGTATCCATGGTAACGTCAACATAAGCCGTTGCCTTATGCATTATTCACCCGAACAAAAGATACACCCTATGCGCATGTCATATTTGAAAATGAAAAGCTGTGTGTAGAAAAAGCTTATTTGACCCAGTTTTCTAATCAAGCTGTGCCCTGTAAACCACAGACATCTGTCCAAAATGCTCGGGCAGATGTTGGATGTTTGGCTTTTGCCACTACGGCATCACCGCTCCACTGTTGTTCTTCCTGAACATGCAGTCTCTGTGATGTCACGTATTACACCACAGACTTCCTACAGCGTGCTTTGTTTGGTGTCTCCTGCCACCCTGTCCGACTGTAACCCAAAAAAACCCACCCAGAAGAGGCCCAGTCCACCTGTATCGCGTCCCCGTTGGCAGATATTGATTTAGCAAAGGGTTACATAATATCTGTAGGGGCTTCCATCATCAGCTCCTCTGGTGTTTATTCTCCTGCTACAAATAGAGGATTGTCTGACGAGCAATGCAGCAAAGCTCAAAGCAAACTGGATGAAATCACCTGCGAAATGTTTGCGCGCGGAATGTTACTTTCCACCTGGTTTTTTCACTTTGAATCTGATATGACAGATGCAGACATTTATTCCTTTTTATCTGAACACCGCAGCTGTCTCGTCGGTTGTATCTGCTTCAGAGAGAGAGTGCGATCGTGATTGGTAGCCACGAGACTCGAATCCTCTTCGCGTCTTCTCATTTGTATGTGTAATGGCTTGCAAGAACACCAGTACCTTTTTTGGGTTTAACTTTAATTAATGCAAATTCTAGACGGTGTTAGAGTTGAAAACATGATCCTAATTAGCCTAATCCTGCACTGCTCTACTGTATATGATTTTTAAAATATATTTATTTGAAGGTACAACAAAGGACAGAGGAGCATAAAGCTTTGTTCAGGACTCTGAGGGATGCAAAGGGAGAACAACAAAAGGTCTGACGGTTTAGATTGTTGTTGCAACTCGGCAGCGTATGATTTGCTATGAATGACAACTCTGTGGTTGAGACATTTGTAGTGGAGAGGTTGCTGATTGCAGTTTTTCTGCCATAAAAGAAAACACTTTGATGGAAATTCCCATAAACACACAATAAATAGAACTGCTAACACACGTTCCCATATGGTTAAACTCAGGGTTATGTTTGTGTTTGAATCATATCTGAAAGTCGAGACATATTTGATGTCCTCGGAATATTTTAGATACAATTATGGTTGGACTGGATTCATTTTGGACTGCAAATTATGCGTTTGCATCTCTCGGATTTTGCGGAAAATTGTGTCCTCAACATCCTGCCCAACAGAAATGTGCCTACGTAAACACAACAGAGACGACGGTTGTTCTCAACCGCACAATAATAATACGCTTTAGAGTTTTTCCTTTGCATGAAATTCACACCAGCATCAGTTATGCTTCAGAGGAATTAGGAAGTCCTTGGCAGTATTACATGACTAGAAATATTTCTAAGCGGCGCCAAAAGAATAATTTGAGACAGTTTAACTGCCCACACTGGGTGATTTTCTTTTGTTTTCTCTTCTTTTCACATTTTCCACGACATGTTTACTGCATAAAATCATCTTTCAGTGTCCATGTAAAAAGGACGTCGTCTAAAAAGGCCTTTGTAGTATGTAATACACGAACCTGAGTTTGTTATAGAAAAGGAGCCTAACGTAGCAAATTAAGTGCTGTTTTATTCCTCCGAGTAGTCGAGCATTTTTGAGGAGAAACAACTACTGTGTCAGTCCTAAGGAAACAAAATTCCCCAGCTCATCTTCGTCATTTCTTTTTCTTCCAAAAGAAAAAAATTAAAAGAAATTGGTGCAAATTAACAATTTGCTGTTTGATATCTGCGTAATATGCTGCACTATTTTTAGCAAGCAACAACTCCAAGAAGTTGCAGTTCTAATAACGTGTTTTTAAGCCTAGTTAAGCCAACCAGCTGCTGGCTCCAGCTGTAATCATATTTACAGGAAGAGGCAAGAAAGACAAAAAGCAGATTTCCTAAAATGTCAAACAATCGCTTTAAATGGCAAAATCTAATCAGGACTCTTGTCAGATACACACAGCCACATCCTTTAAAATATGACTTTATGCAGTGTGTTATTTTTTTAAAGCAACTTCTAAAGTAAAAATAAAACAGATTGCAAGAACAAAGTGATTAAGATTAAATGAATGACTGCTTGTTAATTTCACATCACTTCATCTGGAGCACTTTTTTTTTTTTTCAATCAGCACTAATGGCTCAGAGACAGACGTTTCTGTGGTTCGTGTACCAACCTATAAATTAACTTACTACTGCCATAAACTGTATCGCACTATTTTATTATATATCGAGAGAAGCTATGAAAGGCTAGTTTGAACTTTTGGCTGTGAGTGAGGAGCTGTTGCCTTTTTCCCAGGCAGCACAGTAATTACCACGTATTGTCCTGCCTCAGTTCATATAGAGCAGTTGCTGCAGAGCACAGCAGTTATTCCCATAACTCCTCTTAAGTCTTACATAAAAAGTAATACATCATCAGTACGTTAATTAACCCTATTTCTCACTCAGATCTGAAGTGTGTAACCTGATACTTGCAGCTTTTATTGATGCTACTGCAGTCTGTGATGTTTCCACACACAAAACCTAAGCCAGATGTGGAGGAAACGGCTTCAAAAGCAAATTCTCTGAATTCATGTGATTACCAAGAATCACAGTCCTGCACACTTAACCCAGTCATTGTGGAGCAGTTCTACTTTATGTTCACACTGACTCAGACAACTCGTAAAGAACCCTTAGACTTAACAAGAAACGACGACGACATCAACTCAGCATATTATACTGTACGTGTTATTATATTATCTGCATTTTTCATTAGTCTCAAAAATAGAAAAATCAACCATCATGAAAACAAAACAATACAAAAATATTAAGAATGAAAGTTCAAGTTTGACCTGGAACAGTAATTTAATTATGAAATTATTTTAATAATTTAAGAAATTTCGAACTAAAGTCTGTTTCTTTTTGCAATGATGTCAAGTTCATCTGCTGACGAAGGCTGTGAACTCCAGAAGAAAAAGTTGAAAAATGTTTAGCATGCTAAAAAGTGAGCTAGTGGTTGGTGTAGAGGAAAAAAAAAGAAGAAATGAAGCATAAAGGATATCTGCAATCAGATACAGCCACGCAGGAATTCAAACTGCAGACCACGGAGCAGATAACGAAAAGCCCGGCTCTCTTAAAAGGACATCTGATTAGCAATAACCCCAGAAATGCAGAGAACACTCAAATGAAAATGTCTCTGTGTGAGACGAGTGGCCCCGGCATGTGAGGCAGCTTTCATAGAAGAGCACAGCAGCTGTGGAAAGAGCATTTTCTATTTGATGACTGTAATTTTCAAAAGAACTCAGCTGGCATGAAAGGTGGGAGGTTTAATGTCCACGTGGACGGATGGAGCGGCGTCTCAGCTCAGGTGATCAGGACACTTTGCATTAGTCCGCGGGCTGTTGATTACGAACGGTGACATTTGCATTTGTGCCGCAGAAGTCTTAAACAGAAGAGCTGGAAGCCCCGGAGTGCAGTGAACATTAGAAACTTGCAATTGATTTTCCGAGCGATTCACTGTCACACGGTGTCAGGACCATCATTAGCCACATGAGAGATGTGCTTGTTGTGAAGGCTGCGAGTGTTTTTCACCTCACGTCACGTCTAATCTATTTGTTTCTGCCTTATTTTGTGATTTGGGTTTGTTTTATTCATATGCAGGCAGCTGCCGTCCCTCCGGACCAAATACGCTCACTATTAGTCCCACTAATGTGATATTACAGGTTATGTCATTACAGTAATTGTTGCTCTCGCTGCTGTTATTCACGTCGGCGAAGAAGCTTCCACTCGTGCCGAGCTCCTCTTGTTTAAGGAGAAATCGTGTTAACGTCGACAATCGTTCCTTCAGCAATTATTGATGGAACTTCTTCTCTCTTTTTTTTCTTCATCTGAGCATCAGTGAGCAGATCACACCTGCACATCATACCTGCTGATAGATGATTATTTTACGTTATTGCTAAATGCACAGTGTTGTGTGTGAAGGCGGCTTCATAGTAATGAAAATAACTCAAAGTAATAACAAAATAAAGCACTTCCTGTATGCAACAGTTGAGGGATTTTCCCATTTAACTAAGTCTAGGCTTCTGTGAGCTACATTGAGGCCTCTTCGTTGAGCCTGTGCGGCCACCGTCCGTCGCTGACAGGAGCCGTTTGAAGGGCTTCGTTGTTCTGGGTTGCTGGGGCCACGGTTTGATTTTCAGTAGGGGACCTAGTGAATGTCACACCCCCCATCTCTCCTCTTCTTTTCTGTCTCACTGTGACTTGGTAAATGAAAGAAAACCTTTAAAATATGTCATTTATAGAAAGCAAGCATGAACACGTAATGGATAAAAATCAACATGTTTTTGTCTCACATTTTATTCTGTGTGCACATAATTAGGTGATTCAGTTTCCTGAGGTTGAGGTTTGAGGCTATCACACTCACACTCCTTTTTTATTGCAGAGCGAGAGTGTTGCACACTGTGGGGTAAGCATCAAATCAACAATTAAGCTAAAATTAGATCAATAATTTCCGATGATTATCTATTAACACCTCACTCACTGATGGATCTTCTTGATGCTCCCGGCCACTATTCACACCACGAGCCTTTTAACACCGTGAAACACCGTGATGGGATCTGTCTTCCTCTGAACACTGACTGGTGCACGTCCCCCCGTCGTGAAGTCAAGTTTAAAATGCATTTCTGACTCGGAATCTAATTAGAATAATGAAGCCCTTGGTCCAGAGTTGCTGTTGTGATGTGCTAATGAAACCAACTTTGATCTAAAATAACTCAGGAAGCTAAAACGCTTCCTGGACCCATGCGTGGTATTCAAACAGTCCCGATCAACCGCAGTTCATGTCTGGGAGCTCAACACAGAGCCAACACGCAGAGAGAAGAACGGATTTTACAATTAAAGAGGAGGATTTAAACTCAAACAATAGTTGACAATCAAAAGTCATTTTCTCCTCCCGTTTTTCTCTAGTCCTTGACTCGCTTTGCCTCACGGCCTCCTTTGTTCTCCGTTATCCCGTCATCACTCAAACTGAAAAACCTGACAACCCATTTATTACATGTGCACTTTAGGGAAAGGTGACACAATTGCCACTATCCGTCACTCGTGTTCAGTATATCGTCCTATAAACTCCAACAGCTCTTATTGCTCTGTTGTTTATTGTCACACTAAAAAAAAAAACCCACCATAATCATGCTGTTTGTCATGCAACGCTGCTTTTAACAATGTCCTTCTGGTGGGGAGGGGGCGTTGGTTTAGACCTCAAAGAGGTTACACAAAGTCATTTATGTCATCTTCCATTCAGACTTTAATCGCCATCAGTCAACTCAGTTTAATATATTTCATCTGTTCTATGGGTTCTGTCTGTTTGTGGGTGGTGGCCTCACTTTGGTCATAATTTTTTTGATGTATTACTAATTGGAGCTGGTGAAAATCGTTGTACGTTAAAACCATTTGTGCCAGGTTAGAACCTGAACGGTGCAGTATATTTACAGATATCCAGACAGCTACCAATTAAACTGTAACTTAAGACAAAAGGCAACCCAAGTGTAGCCTGAACTGAGCATTATCTGCACAATAAAGACACACGTGCTGCACAATAAAACAACATAACAGTGGAAATGAGTAAAACTGAAAAGCCTGATGGCAATTTCACTTTAATTTGTTATTCCTTATCTTTTAATTCAAATTACAGATAATAAGCATCCCTGGGGAATTCTAAAATCCTGCTGTCTATTAACTGGAAGAAATTCATTAATTTTTACAAGCGCACAATTGGACTGCGTGTGCGTTCGGCTTCAGCAGTGACTGACAACCTTTTCTGCACGTGTGTGTGAGTGGGTTTCCTCCCACTATCCACGCGCATGCAGCGTTGCAGAGACCGTGTGTAAACGTGGCGTGAGTCACTTTGTTGTCCGTTAGCTGTGATGGACCGATGATTGACCCACGGTGTTTGTCTCCACTTGCACCGATGAGTATTTATTACTGCTGGTTGTGTTTCTACGTCTAAGAAGAAAAAAAACATCAAAGAACTTTAATTCAAATCACATTTTTTTTATATGGCCCAATATCACAAATTAACCTCAGGGGGGCTTCAGTTAGAATATTTTCAGTTATTGTTGTTAGGGATGACAGGACCATGGCTGTTCTGAACACCAGAATACCAAGAAAAACTTATTTTTGTATATTTTTATGAAACATGGTGTTATTGTCCTGAAGTTTAAGTTTCAGAGAATTATTTGTTTTCAGTGATAGAATATAACACATGTATTTAAAGCAGGATATCAGCTTATTGTTGCCACACATTCATATGCAACAAAGACAAATCAACATGCTGTATATGCAGGTGTCAATGCTAATATTCCCGCAAATCTCAGTTACAGCAGGTGCCATTTTTGTGGTGTCACTCAGCTGGATTATGTACCATAAACCTGTGTCATCTTTTTTCCTCCTTTTGATGTTGTTGAGACCAACCCAAAGCTATCAGCCAGTTAAAATGGTCGAGCAAAAACCCTCAATACAAAAGTCTTTTTTTTTGTCTCCATCCATTGATTTAATGGATTTTATTGAAGCTCTTAGAGATTATTTATTAAGCTTAAGGACTGTGTTTCACACTTTGGTTAAGTTTTGGAATAGAAACTTCATTGATATAGGCTTTTTTTTAAATCTCCACATATGTTTGTGGCCACGATGGCTCCCTTTACTCACATGTAGGATGTTACAGTGACTGATGCGACTGAAGCCAAATTGAATTCAGCCGTCATCACGTTGACTTGAGAAAGTACAGTAAAGTTAATGTGAGTCATTGATCCCAAAGATATATTTCCTCTCTAAACAGCTCATTTCCCCCCAACTATTGAACCAGACTAATGACTTTAGCACATTAAACACAAAGATGATCCTTCCTGGTGGATGTTCTCAGAGGTTCCTGCCCCTGGCCTGGAAGTTCTCGATACTATCACCTAGAGTCTAATAATTCGTCTCTAGCAGCGAACCGGCATCAGTAGGCTTCCCCATTCATCTACGTTCTCTGGCAGATTGAACCTTCCTGTTTGTGTGCAGCTGGAGCCTTTCATTATTTACACTTGAAATGATAATGACATCATGTGTGCACAGCTGCAGTATTTGCATCCAAACGGCACGCAGCTGGAAAATGAATACGTAGAAGAGATCCTCCTGCTAACGATATTCACGTGTGGCGGTTTTCTCTGGCTCGTGTGGTCTAACAGCAGGGCCAACTGCAACAGTAAACTGATACACGACCGAATGACTGAGTCAGGCCTGAGGAAAGATCCCGTTCAGGATTTTGTTCGTCCTCATGAAAACAGTTTATTACTGCCGCACATGTCAATTCTTCTACCGGGTTAAAATTGTGTGACACGTTTGGCAAAGCTGGCAGCTCCGGGGCCACGACGGCTGCGGTTTCTGTGCAGGGCACCTCTCTTTGAGGCCGACTCTTTGATTCCTCACTGGGTGGAAGTTAAAAGGCTGCGGGCAAGATGAACGCCACAGTTTTGTTCCCACAGATGTTAAGAAGACGATGATCGGCAAAGGGCCGAGAATAACAGAGTAGAAGACTTTATTTCATCTGAACAGGTTTAACAAATACAACTCTAGCCGGCAAGCACATACACTTTAGAATCATGTCAGTCAGAGAACTGCAATAACAGCTTATCAGATAATACAAACTTGGCCAAAGATGTGATCAAGCAAAGCCTAGAAGTTACAGTGACACTGAATACTAATTGCTGTTTGTCTGTTATTGGATGCCGCCCATTTCACACATCACTGAGTCAGATATGACTGAAACGTTGACATGCAGTCCCATGAGATGGAGATGATGATATTTGTTGGTGTTTTCCACGCACTGGGGCCTTTGGAGGAGTGTGTCAACTCACTTGTCCAATCTTCTGCTGACACACTGTCAAAGTTGTGTGTGTGGAATCTATTTATGAGGGGACTTGCATCTCTGGTTCACCTGTTGTTTGGCTGCAGTCACAAGACTTTTTTTATCCTCTCTATTATAAAATGTCTATGACATAAATACTGCTAGTTATTCCCGACAGAACACGTATTCAGTGTAGCTTGTCCAAATTTTGTCCTCGTTTGGATCGTTGCTGGTGTAGGCGCAGGTGCCCGTGGAGCTGCAGGCCACCATGTGGAAGCCCACCTCCGTCAGCTTGTCGAACGCCTGCTCCAGGAAATTATACTTCAGATAATATCGGGATGTGTATCTCTCCGGGGGCCTGTCCGGGTCTCTGCTCTCGTTCAGGGTGTCCCCGAACACCTCCTTGGCCAGGGAGGTCTTTCCGCAAACCGTGATGCGCGCCACCCTCCGGAACTTGGCATCGGTCTGGATGTCTCTGCCGATGGTGTAGGAGCCGCGGTATCCTATCGTGATGTATCCGGACTTCCTGGAGTCCAGGGACGGCGAGCGCACGGCCCCGCCGAGCGACACGGTGCGTAAAGTCTCCATGGCGCCGGAGGAGCCGCACTGTGGCGCGCCGTCCTCCGTGTCACTCTGGCCGATCTCCTCGCTGAGTGAATTGTCCTTACTCACCCGCGGGCTGAGGCGTTTGGCGAGGTCCCGCAGCTGGAAGAAGTCCGCCTCTCTCTGCAGCCGGCTCTTCTCGGGGAAGTAGTCCGGCAGGACCAGATTCAGGTCCCGCAGGTAGTCTAGGATGTAGCGGAACAAGAAGCCGTCTCGGTCCAAGAAGAAGCGCCCTTTGCTGTCCCTCGCCAACTCCTTGGGCGACTTCCTGCTGAACATGTCCCACAGGAGCGAGTCCGGGACGGAGATCAGGGTTTTGTGTCTGGTGACATAAACCTGTCCGCCCACGTTCAGCTCGACGATCTCCGAGAACAGGGAGCTCGGGTCGCCGCAGGTGGACGGTCCGCGCTCTGCGTCCGCCAGCGCCATCGTCTCTGAGACACTGAGCAGCGAAGTGGCCGCGGCCGCTTTATGAAGCCCGGGCTGCCGGCGCGCGCGAGTGCGCGTGCGTGCGTGCGTGATGGGGGCGGGGGTTGTAGGGGGTCTGACTGCTAGATGGACGTTTAACTGTGAAACGACTGAATGACTGACCTGTGGTGAGACGTGGGTTAGGGGTTACACACACACACACACACACACCTCTACACAAAGAGACAAATCCTTGTGTAGACCCTCAAATATGATTGGTTCATTTGTCTCTCCCTGCCCTGATTGACATAAACATATATGCAGCCTGCTCTGTATTTCTTATTTCATTAATAATGGGATTAAAAGAAATCGTGCAGCTGCCATAAACTGTCCCTGCTTTGGAATAAACAAGTGGTTAGAAAGTGTGGAGAGAGTGACACCCATTGCAAGTCTGAAGGAAATGCAGCCAACATTTATCTCACACACACACACACACACACACACACACACATAACCATGACAGTCAGACCACACTTTGAAGAAGTTGGGACTGGCAAACATGTCACCGCTCTCCAGAATTTATGCCACTTTGCAGGCGTCACACTCCAACTGCTCCTCACAATAAGAACCGAAAGAAAACCAGACAGTCTTGTTTTTGTTACTGAACTATTTTCTGCAGAACCCGGATTCCCTGAAGACTTTCATAACTCCTAACCATAACACTCACTTTGATCTTTATTTACACCGACCCTGGGCCCAAACAAAAAGGACCCAAGTCTGGAACAAGTCCGGCCAGGACCTGACTCAGCGTCTGGCAGGTTCATGCTGATGCCACATTGATCCCTCATGGCCTTTGTTGAAGACACTCCATACTGTCTTCATATGGAAGAATGTTTTCTTTTTTCACATTGTGGACATATCTTTTCAGTATTTAATGTTTTATATCTTAACAGAGAAACCTAATAATAAATATGGGAAATATCATCCAAGTTTAATTGAATGTATTTATTTCAAAAGCTGCCCTTTAAGTAAAGTAGGACATATTTATAATATACACATGTCACATTTTTGTTGTTTGCTGCAAACTTAAAAATAAAAATATGACAAGTAATTCATAAAATGTGGCCATGTGGTTTATGGTTTCTTGTCCCTAAGAATCTATAGATGTTATAAATTCTTAAATAGTGCTAGAGAATGAAATAAATCCAAATTTACACTTTAATCAGTTTTCTTTGTAGCTTCTTCTTTCGGCCGCTCTCTTTCAGGGACCGTCTCTTTCCATCTGCCTCTGTCACACCAACATCTTCTCTTCTCTGCCACATTTCCACATTTACTTTGTATTTGTAACTGCATCCTTCCACCGCCTCCTCTCTCATTTACACACATCTTGCTCCTGCTGACATCATTCCCCTCCTCAAACACACAGAGTGTGGTTTCCACTGGACTTCTCCATCAGCGCTCCCATAGCAAACATTGTGTTGTGCATGAAACCATATTGTGTAACTTCATGTACTCATCAAACCGCTTCAATCACTCCTCTTACTTCCTTTGCTTCCACCACTTCATCTAACTTGGTCTAAAAACCCCGTCCATCTCACACCCGATCTGTGGGCCTTATGCACTGACGGCATTTCTCACGACTCCTGCGACTTCCACTTTCATACTTGGAATTGTCCAGAATGAGGAACTCTCTTCACCTCCAATGCACTCTTACATTACTCCTACCTCAACGTCCTTCCACCATTTCTCTTCCTATCCATGCTAGAAGAGTTTGAAGCCACCTTCTGTGTCCCGGGCCTCACTTCCCTTCCCCTTGGCCTCTTGTATCTGTGTATCTGCTAACTCTCTGTCTTTACTGTCAGTGCCAACCTTAAGATTTCTACTCTGACCTCCACAATCCTCCACTTCCTCATCTCCTGCTACTGCAAGAGCTTCTATTCCTTTACCCAACAGTATTTTCCACTGGTACCCTGTCTGAAATCCGGTATAGAAATCTGATTAATGATCCGCACATTTGATTTGGCACAGATTTTGCAACCTTTTCATTTTAATTTATTTTTATTTAACCCTTCCCATTTATGGGCTTGGGACCAGCACAGTGTGGACTGGCCTGTGCAGAAATGTTATTGAGAAATTGTCACAGCACTCCTCAGCAGAAAAGCTGATTTTAAAACATGACAATTTTTGTGCCATTAAATTTTCTTTTCTTCTTAAAGTTTCTTTTAAATCTCATAATATTTGTAACAATTTACACAGATTAAAAAAGACAAAAACTATTGTCTGCCCCGCTGGAAGCATCTTGATGTGATTTTAATTAAATTTTAATTTTAATTTTTTGGACATATCAATAAATATTGGACAAACTCATTTCTATGACTTGTTCCAATCTGATAAGATAGAAAAGCACTGTACAAGTGCAGAAGATTTGACACATTTTGCCGCCAAACATTGCAAACGACCAAAAAAGTTGAAATAGTGTGTTTATATTTTTAAAAAATGAAACGTTGTCAGAATCAGGTCCACACAAAGAAACTGACAGGTGTTTGCAAAAAGCTGAAGATGAAATAAAAATCTAAATGAAAAAAGTTTTTAAAAGTGAAAATGAAAGTTAAACGGCTGAACCTGTTTCAGATTTTCCAAGTTTTTGTAAACTTGACTCAACTGACCTAAACATCTACAGTTCATAGCTATAAAAATAATACTCATCTATCTACTAATAGCAAAAAGTACAGTGTCTAGTTTTTATATTATGAAATTGGCAGGTGGTGACAATGTGTGTGCACAGAAACTAAAAATAAAAGAAAAAACTGCTCAATAACGGGAAGTGTGTGATTTTTACCAGCCCCAGGATTTTGTTTTTCTAATAGTCATCATCAGCGTCTTCTTACAAAACTGAGGTCAAACTTGTTGGTTTGTCACGACTATTTTCCCTGGCTCTTTGAAATCAAACATCTTTTTTTCATGTGATTGTCAGTGATTTGCTTTGACTTGTGTCATTTCCCTGTTTGAAACTTCCCATTACAGAGAGCTGAATTTCCACCGCCTGTAATCTAAAAAAGAAACAGATTGTGAAATAGCTTAAGGTTTTACAAATTAAGTTATTACACCCATAATATAGACGTTTATTATCATACACGTATTAGTTTTGTTTTTAATTTTTTGATGATAATAATACAAATATCTGTTTTCATAATCACTGTTTTTTCTCAAACTCAACCACCACTGGATATTTTCTGCCATTTCTTTTATATCTACAACTAAATGTAATTTACAATCTCAAACATTAATATAATTAATGAATTAATGAATTAATGAACTTTTCAGTACAGTCACAATCAGAAGAACACACTGTCCAGTCATTGTGAAAGTCCCCACTTCTCAGCCCTGTGGTTTTTACCCAGTTTGGAAATTTGGGAGACCAGCCTACAGATCGGGCAACTCCTTATAAAAGGCGTCCGCACTGAAATGTTTTCACATTCGAAGACATTGTAGAGACACGGAAATGCTGCGCAAGGTACGTTTTCTTTCAGTATTACATGTTTTCTTAGATTACATATATTCTGCATTTTATTTAAAATACAGTTCACACTCCATTTGAAAAGTATATTGGGTTAAAAGACAAAAAGATTCAGCATATTTTGCACAGCTTTAGTCGCACAACTGAGGAGGCTTGCATCTTTGACTTGGGAACTGACGGCCGTGTTCCACCTTTCCAGGGTATTACAGAGAGCTTTGGAGCTGCGATCCATGCCCTCAACACCTCGCAGCTAACAGATGGTGTGATTAACAGGAGCAAAAGGATGATGCTGGACACTCTGGGTGTTGGGCTGTTGGGGACCAGCACAGCTGTCTTCACCAAGGCTCTCAAGTACAGCCAGGTACAGTAAACTAACATGAGCGGAGTTATAGTGAAATATTAAAAAAGAGAAAGCGGGAATAAAAATACCACAAAAATGCCTTAAATTAACAGTAAATTACTGTTCTTTTTTAAGTTGTTGTCATTAGAATCAAGTTTTTATTTATTTCAAAATTCACACTGAGCTGCAGATCCTCTAATTCTTTTACAATCCACAGACACTGCAGATTGAAAAACATGTTGGTGCACACACATCCATATTCAGTTGCACACTTATCTTGATTAATTTCTCTGGTTGCAGATGTTCATGTCTGAGGAGAGGAGCAGCGTTTGGGGTAAATCAGAGACAACACTCCCCCCTCATTACGCTGCATTTGTCAATGGAATCGCTGTAAGTTTGGGCAAATAAAAGCATCATCTCATCCGGCAAACATAAATTTGATTTGGCTGTGGTCTGACCGCCCTCGTATTCTCTGGTGACAGGTTCACTCCATGGACTTTGATGACACTTGGCACCCTGCGACTCATCCCTCAGGCGCCGTGCTTCCCGCCTTGTTGGCCCTGGCAGAGACCCTCCCCAAGTGTCCCTCAGGTCTGGACCTGCTGCTGGCCTTTAACGTCGGCATCGAGGTGCAGGGCAGACTGATGAGGTTCTCCAGAGAGGCCTACAACATCCCAGAAAGGTGATTTATTTGAAAACCTTAAGCAGCAGCAGAATTACTTGGCTGAGCACAAATGTCCGTCTTATACAGACTGAAATAATATGAAATTGAAGGGATAATTCACTGTATGAACCTGTGGTGGCATCATGCCATGCACATAGCTTCATTGTGTGAGGTTTTAGAGGTGATTATGAGTGGACGGCATGTAAAAGATCCAAACATTACACCAGTTTTTGTTTTGAGAAACCATGCTCTCATTTTGATAACACAGAAAGCTCGGTGAAATATTGAAAAAAGAGAGAAGCTCCTTTTGAAATCCCAAAAACTAAAGGTTAAAAAAAAAGCCTGAATTGTGATTTTAAAATGTAAAATGTCACATAAACAGCAAAAATTGTAGTCTTAGAATTCCCTGTTTGACGTGGCCAAAAGCTCATAATCCAGTGAAATTACGTTTATTATTACAGCAGCAAACTCAGATTTGAAGAGCCACAACCAGTGCGTGTTCAGTATTTATTCTGGAACTAGTTAACAGACCTGTCGTTCAGCTCTAATTAAACCCTAACCTGACTAGATGCTAATGTTTTTGTCCTTCCTGACCCTCAGGTTCCATCCCCCCAGTGTTGTTGGGGTGATGGGGAGTGCTGCAGCCTCGGCCAAACTCCTGGGTCTGTCCCCGTCACAGTGCAGTCATGCTCTGGCCATCGCAGCCTCCTCTGCTGGGGCTCCTTTAGCCAACGCTGCAACACAAACAAAACCTCTCCACATTGGAAATGCTGCTCGAAAAGGCCTGGAGGCTGCCCAGCTGGCCCAGACCGGACTGGAGGGGAATCCAGCCATTCTGGACATGAACTGCGGGTTTGGGGTTTACTACAAAGACTATAGTCCCTCAGAGATTGCGGAATCTCCTTCTGGTGGCTTTAAATGGATTCTGGAGGATCAGGATGTGGCCATCAAACGCATCCCTGCTCACCTGGGCATGCACTGGGTTGTGGATGCCGCTCTGGCAGCCCGTGGAAAGCTTGAAAACGTAGCCGGGGACTTTCACCTCAGCAAAATCCGGCGCATCACGCTTCGAGTACCTCCGTCCAAGTACATTAACTGTCCCATACCTGCTACAGAGCACCAGGCCAGGCACTCATTTCAGTTCAATGCCTGCTCTGCTCTGCTGGATAACAAAGTCACGCCGGCTTCCTTCAGCGAAGCTCAAATTAACCGGCCTGCTCTGAAGGACCTCCTGTCCAAAGTGAAGGTTGAGACTCCTCAGGATAACCTGCCCAGCTTCGACAGGATGTACGCTGAGGTGGAGATAGAAACAAATCAGGGCCAGAGCTACGTAGACAGATGTGACACCTTTTACGGCCACTGGAGGAAGCCACTGAGTAACAGGGACCTGGTGGAGAAGTTCAGCCTGAATGCGTCATCAGTGCTGTGCACGGAGGGGGTGGAGGGAGTGATTGATGTGATAGGGAACATGGAAGGAATGAGGTCATGCTCCATCTTGGGTTCATATCTGAGAATGACAAGCAGCCCACATGAGCAGCTTTACAGCACAAGAGTGTTGTGAGTTTGTGAGTGTGTATTTAAAAAAAGCTGATGTAGAATAGGTGTAATACTTGTGTGGAAAGGCTTGTAATAGAATGTAATATAAATAGAATGTAAATATTTTGTTCTGTGGGGCATGAGGTCTGAAATAAAGTGAACAGAAAAGTGAACTTTTTTTTACACTTTTATTGCATTTCTTTTGTACAATGACAAACCTGCTGTTGAATTTCTAAAAATCTTTGTCGAATAACTGAAAAGTTAGACGACATAGTGCAAATAATTCAACAGACATGTATGTGTCGAACTTAGAGTATTTGCAAGTGCTTTAAATCAGGGTGTTACTCTAACACAGTCAATAGTCACCTCAACATCAGTTCACTAGGCATCTATGATAACGCTTGCTAAAACAAGCTTCACTTTGCTTCACTCATCTCTTCAGTTTCAGATGATTTAGGCACGTTTCAGCACATCTTTCACCATCGTACCGATCCCATCGAATATCTCATGCATTGGAGCCTTGCACATGAAGGCGCAGGTGGTGACCAGCTTGTTCTTCTCGTCCACGTGGCTCTCACTGACGCCCTTGCTCACGTGTTTGCAGCCCAGCTGGTTGATGGCGGCTGCAGTGTCGCTGGTGTCAGGGTACCTGAGAGGAAAAAGAATGAGGCCGCAAACAACGTTTAGCTTCTTGAAGGGACTTCAGGACCAGATTTTAACTTTGATTCTGTAAAAAATTACTGGCAAAATGTCTTATCTTCTTTTTATTCTCAAGTTTTTCTGTAGAAACTTGTACTTATGTATGAATGTGCAATAAAACATTTTCAAAAGCAGAAGAAATGTGTTTTTAAGATGATCAGACATTTTTAAGTGAGCCAACAGGCAACCAGTTTACTGTGAAGTGAGGCCAAATGTGTGGTCACAACCAGTAACCAGGCAGGTTTGTTTAAAAGGTGTATGAACATCTAATTGTTTTTTTTTAATCTTAGCATCTAACTTAAGGAGTACAATAAAATTTTAAAAAGCCCACTCATTTAAAATGAAAATAGAATTATACTAGAAGATAAGTTAGGTGTGATTGAACTCACTTGTTGTCATTTTCAACACCAACCGTGACCTCACACCCTGGAAACACCTTGGCAGCCAGGACAGGTGAGATGCAGCAGAGGCCGATGGGTTTGCCTTCGCTGTGAAACGCCTGCAACGTGGCCTTAACCTCGTCATTCACAGAGCAGTCCTTACCCTGCACGGCCCACGTACACAGGTTCTTCGCCGCACCGAAACCACCTACAGGACATTGAAAATATGGAATGAATTTGAACAATACACAAGTGTGTTTAGATGAAAAAGAATGAAAATGAAAAAGGGGAATTTGTCTTTTAGATAGGGTAGATGACATGAGGGTAACATGGTCTTTGCTCTTGTGAAGCTAAAATACAGCTTGTCATTTTGTTTTCATTTACCTGAGTATCAGTTTTTCTAAGCAAATTAAGAATAAAATAAAAAAATCAAATAATGTAACATTATGGCCATACCTGGGAAAATAACAGCATCGTGCTCTTTGACGTTAAGTTTAGACAGATCCTGAATTTCCCCGCGGGCCAGCCTGGCGCTCTCCACCAACACATTTCTGTTTTCCTGAGACGGCTCGCCCTTCAGGTGATCTACCACATGCATCTGGTCAGTGTTGGGGGCAAAAATGTTTACCTGTAGTGGAGATAATGCAGAAGACTCTTAGGATTGCAATTGATTTGATTAATCTTTTTCAAGTTAATCCCAAGACAATAATCACATGTATTTATATAAAACTGGCAGAAACTCCACAGACCATAGGAAACACTCGTATCACAAATTAAGATAATGTGCTCCAACAATCTTATGAGATTTTTACAAAATTACAGTCTTTACTGTTCATTCCCCTCATTCGTGTTTCCTGGAAAGCACAGTTCTGTGCAAAAGTTTTAGGCAGGTGTGAAAAAATGCTGTAAACATAAAACGCTTTCAAAAATGGAAGTGTTAAACATTTATTTTCATAAATAAACAAAACGCATCTGTGGTTAGTTCTCCAAGATGTTTGGAACAACCTACGAGTCCAGTTCATTCAAAAACTGTGTGCAAGTGGACCTAGAAGCATTGCTGCTGTTTCGCAGGGTGGTCCCAGCAAATATCGATTTGATTTACATTTCTCTTTTGTTCATTCACTGCATTATGTTCATTTCTGAAAATAAATGTTTAACATTTCCATTTTTGAAAGCATTGAAAGCATTCTTTGTTGTTGTTTTTCACACCTGCCTAAAACTTTTGCACAGTATTGAGAACAAAATCCACAGGCCTTATTCTGTGAAAAAAAAAAAAAACTATTATTGGGCTTTAGTAGTGTTGGTTAATCAAATGAAGCAGAAATGTTCCCAAAACATTGTTCTTTTAGTTGCCTGAACCTTACATCAAGTGAGAATGTAAACACACACACACACACACACACACACACACACACACACACACACACACACACACACACACACACACACACACACACACACACACACACAATAAAATGAGCCTAGCCAGCATGTTGCCTGGTTTGTGGAGTGTAGCTCACACACTTTTCCCACTTTCCTCTGCTCCAAACTCCATTCACAATACAACCAGGTCACAGGTGCAAACTTACACTTGCTCCTCCTCTGCTCAGGTGGACCAGCACAGCCGAGGCCTCGTGGATCTCACTGCCGTCAAAAACCCCGCAGCCCGCCAACACCACAGCCACGCGTTTGGCCATCTGGGAGGAATACGACGCTTTATTCACGGCCTGAACGGTCCTGGGTGTCAGTACGTTACGACCACAGCGATGCAGCAGAGCGAGCATGGCGGACCGTCGGCTACGTCTTCTTCTGCTGCGCCCCAAACTGCTGCCTGTGTGTTTTCAGGTGTCCGGGAGGTTTGGCGCCTCCTGGTGGGTAAATCGGAGCACTGCGATACCGCCCCCACAGGCCAGCTGATGGTAATTCAGTTCAATTCAATTCAATTCAAAAACTTTATTTATCCCCAAGGGGAGTTCAAGCACCACGAGCAGTTAACACAGAATAGCAAAAGCTGCAATACATATATATATATAGGAACAAATATAATAAGTAATTATATATTAATATAATTGATGAACTGAATATCAACTGAAATATAAATAATATTTAATTTAAAAAGAAAACATTAATTCTTCATTTTTCTCATAGTTCATCAAAATGAACCTGGTTGTTGGGGTTTTCAAAAAAATTCTAAATTAGTTGATACGGCTTGATTAACTTTACATGAATTTATTTATTAAGATTATTTTTCACTCCTCATTTAATTGTGTAATTGTAATTACATTATTTGTTGTTTCTGGCATTAAATAATTTTAATTTATTTCATAAAGATTTAGCCTTATTTTCGCAATATATTATTTTACAAAATGTTGTGACAAAATGTTAAGGCCCAAAAACTGATGCAGAATTTCAATTTATACATAAAATAATCTTGAAAAATGAAGAATAATTCAATAAATTAAAGCTTTGCCCATTCATTTATTTGAATTTTCATCTTTATTGATTTTATATGTTTATACGATGCATTTATTGCAATCTTCACATGATCATTTTGTAAAATCCTTTTTAGTGTCATGTGACGTCGTATCATCAACAAAACCACGTGTCCAGCAATGAGGAAGTGAGTTCACCGGGGAAGAATCGTTTTCATAATTACCTCGGGGTTTTGAGATTAAAACATGTGTCATACGGAGTTTATTTTATATTTAAACCTGCTTCTGTTTTTTCATGTTGTTGCTCAATTCGGGAATAACGGGGAGCAGCAGTGGCCGGTTCCCTACAGGTACAAAAATACGCATTAACATGTTCGCTTCTCTGCGCTAACTCCGCTCGGTGAAGTGAAGTCATGGGACTCAGACGCAGCCTCCAACTTCCCTGCATTGAACTAGTCACTGAATGGCTCCTGAAATATAAAGTGTGTTTAACTTTTTCACTTGGTCGATAAGTGTCGATCACTAAGACGTTTTTCTGAACATAAAACTGGTCCAGAATCCTTGTTATTTGGCTTCCACTGCAACCTAATAGGGAAGAACTCTTTAGCTAAATACACAAGACTTTCGGATGGAAAATATACTATATAATATACTTAATTTTAGGGGAAATTGCTAAAGCTTTATTGCACAGAACAAGGACTGTGAATTTTGTGGCAGCTTTGTTCATTTGACTTTGGGAACTTGGAGTCTTTATGCTGCGTCTCTCTGTATGAGTACATATTAAAATATGTTTTAGAAATGCGTGATTCACGTATTTTTGTAACAGCAGTACTAAAATATGGAAAAAAACAAATGCTGTGTCTAACCCAAAGTATGAAGACAAATAACAGGGTTAGTGAAATAATTTGTAACATAAACATATCTTTTTTTTTTCTTGTAAATGTAATGTGGTAAAAACTGAACATGAAAGGAACTCCAGTGAGAATGGGAACAAATTGTCTTTTTGAATATATTTAGCAGTGTTAAAACACTTCTTCTTATCATGGTCTGTCGTGCATTTCTCCTGTCATCGACAGACGGTTTGATCACCGCCCTGCTGTGGACTCTTACTGTGAAGCTCTCTACCCGTTTTGCCCTGACGGAGACCGGGATGGACGTATTCCCCACATGAAAGACACAGATATAATCTCCGTTTATCGACTTCAAACACCTGTGTGGGAATTCAAGTTTGGAGATTTGCTGGGAAAATTTGTATGTTTTAATCGTCCGTAATAACTTGTTATTCTGTTTGATGTGGATTTTGAATTTTAATAACTACTCATTGGTGGAAACAAAAAAAGTGTTAAGAAGAAAAAGCGGTGTTTGTGGTACTATAGTCAGGGATCTTATATTAACAATGACAATATTTGTTAGAGCCTCAGATATTCTTTTTGTTGTTAATAATTAGATTCTGAAACTGAGATGAGGATCTGTGTCTTGTCATATCAGACAGACACTTTCGTATGTTAGGACTTCTTTAAATGGAAGTGCGGCTGTGTGACTTTATTTACAGCATTACGTGTTGTACGCATTCCCTTTATGCCCGTAGCTAATGTCACGTTTCTGCTTGGTTCACAGCACATCATGCACGATGCCGTTGGGTTCAGCAGTTCAGAAACGGGGGCCAATTACACCATGGAGTGGTACGAGCTCTTTCAGCTGGGAAACTGCACCTTTCCGCACCTCAGACCAGAGGTTTATGCTCCTTTCTGGTGCAACCAGGGAGCCGCCTGCTTCTTTGATGGGATTGATGACTTACACTGGTCACAAAACGGCACCCTGGAGAAAATAGGAGAAATAAGGGGTGAGACTATACATGTGTTGTCTTGCATCTGTACTCATAGAACCCATCAGGAAATAGGAATCTGAAATTTGATATGTTTTTTTTAAACATTCTATGAAACTATCAAAAAGTTTACTGACTCCCAGGAAAGTCCATTGTCTTCATAAAAACAAAAACGTTGTTTCATCATCCTAAAGCACCTGATTTTAGTACAGTTATTTTAGACTCTGGGACTGGGGTTGGCTGCAGTAGTTCATCCAACCTTTGGCTTTTAATATTAAAAACAATTTGTATGTGGGTAGCTAAAAATTATATTTCTTCGTATGCAGATTTTTTTTTTAACAGAGTTGAGTAAAAGTATTAAACAGCTAAATACAGAAAGTTCCTAGAAAACAGAATACGACACTTGGGCAGGGGTTTGCCTTGCAGCACAGTATATTAGTAAGATTGTGTCTGTGTTAGTTTTGTGGTTAACCTTTATGATTTACTTGTTGTAAAATTTACCAAGTATTTTTTGGCGCCCAATGTGTTGCACTTTCTGACTGTTAATCTATAATCTATATGAAACAACATACTTTGGCGGCACTATATGTTTGTAAATGAATATCCTCAAAGTTGTATTTACCTACATTTCCTGCTTGACTCCTTCCTTTCTTTGACCAGGGAGCCAGTTCAACGATCTGGCCAAGTGGGTCCAAGCTGACAATGAGACTGGGATCTACTACGAGACCTGGACAGTTCGCGCTGATCCCAGCCCCAACTCCACAGTTTGGTTCGAATCATATGACTGCTCCCAGTTTATCCACCGCACATACAGAAAACTGGCAGAGCTTGGAGCCAAACTGTCCAGCCGATCGCAAACCAACTACACCAAGATCTACCTGTACAGTGGAGAGCCCACATACCTCGGCAATGACAGCGCCATATTTGGACAGCCAGCTCTAAAAAATCTGGCAACGGACATCCGTGATTTTTACCACACATTCCGGCCGCATCAGTCATTTCTAGACTTTGCCGTCAGTTTGTTGGAAGCTTATAAAAAGATTGTGTTGGACAAAAGCTTCTACTTATACTACAACTTTGAGTACTGGCATCTGCCAATGAAACCTCCCTATGTGCAGATTACATATGAAGAGGTGCCTCTGCCTTAAGATGCCTGCGTTTATTAGTTGATTGATTCCACACACTCCAGCTATTAGAACAATAAAAAAATTTTATATTTTTGTTTCAAATGTAAGGTATAAATTACCGTGAATGCAAATCTGTGTCAAGGAGTGTTAATTAGTCGTCTTTTTTTTGAATTTTTACTATAAGAAATTATGTTCAAATGCATTTTATTTACCTTAACATGAGCCAGCTGAAAAATAATTGAATGACCATTACAGAGACTATGTTCACCAATTTTTATTTCCAGTATAAGATCACATGTCCAAAACAATACTTTAAATTTCAAGACAGGTGACCAGTAAAGCAAAGTAGACAAAGCATTTGCCATACAGAAGCAAAACTGAAGGACAGCATAGTCAATACCATTCTGACATAATACCATCTGAACAAATGAAGTTAAAAATAACAATTACAGACAAGAGGCATATTTAGGATGAAAGAAATAATAGTCCCTCTTAAATCTGTATTTATTGAAAACATTTTACTAATGACTGACCCCCCCCCAAAAAAAGCTAATAAAATTAAATAAAGTAGCATACTGAACACAAACTTCACTTTAAATGTGCTGTCACATTCACTGTTTAATGCACTGCATAAATTATTAAAAAAATAATCATGTTACTGTACCAAGGCTAATGTACATGAGCACAGATATTCAGCACATGTATCTACTTCAGTGATCAGAGATCGAATTACAGTTTCTTCAATCAACACGTCTCAGTTTTAGTCTGTTACTGTATGGCTACATGAAATGTCTAATACAACTAAGTAAAGGAATGAAGTGTGGCAGAAAAAGAAATCAACATCTGGGTTGATCCTGATTACATCCAGCGTTGTCCAAAAGTATGCCCACTACTGAAAGTTGAAGGTCTTATGTTTAATGATTTCAGGAAATAGTATGACAGCAATGTGGTTGCAGTTTCCTTATTTCCTGAAATGTAAATTAAAAACCGTGATAACTTAAATATATAAAATAAAATTGAGTAGTAGTGAACTTAAGACTTTTGGACCACCTGTATGAAACAAAACTATAGAGAAAACGTAACCTTGCTGCTGGTCTGCCTGCGGGTTTTACAATTGCTTCTTTGTGTATAACTGAAAAAACACGTTAATTACAAAAGCATTATCCATATCAATAAATTACACAACCTATGCTCTCTAGTGACTACAGTATGAAAAAGATCCATCTAGTAAAGGATAACTCATAATCTGGTTTTAGAAAAGACACGAGCCGTTAAGGAAACTTCAAACCCTGACAGAGGGTGAAATAAAGAAATAAGTACATTTCTATTCATAATAATCAAACACACAGCATTTTATATACAGATGCATTTGACTTCCTTCTTAAAGGAAAAAATGTTTGTTTCACTCATCTGACTTGCCAAATTTCTTTCAACTGAAAAGAATGGATATTTGGGACAGGAGCATTAATGAATTCTGCAAAAACTATGTTGGTAATGAAAAGATGAATACTGCACCCACCCTTGCATGTACAATGTGATAACATGACAGAAATCAAACGCAGGCCAACGGGAGTGCAAATATTCAAAACAAAGAGGTTTAGAGTTCGAACAGGCAAATAGCAGAAGATACAAATGAAACCTATATAGCAAATATACAATTATTTAAAGCACCTGAGAGACACAAAGGGTTAGTTTTGCATTCCCAGTGTGGATTAATTCTCAGCTGTAGACTATTGTAGTTGAATAATTACAAAGCAGTCCAAGTATGAAGGTTGGTGATTCACCATCTACCATCATATTCAGACTCATCTGTGCACAATATAATATATTTACAAAGAATACCTTGATTATTAAGTAATTATAGCTTTACTACTCAAATATACTGCCCTTTACATCTGATTCGTCAGAAGCCAAGAGGAGCATAAATAACCGGCATTAAAACCTGGGCCCGACTAAGAAAACTTGGAGCATTATAAAGCTCATTTCTTTGCTTTCAACAGAGCAGAAAGACTTGATTTGTCCTATTATTTGGTCACATAAGGTGCTTCAGAAATCTGTGACTGTACAGAACAAAAGAAAGAATATTTTGTCAGTTGTCAAATCCACTGATGCATGACACAGAAAGTAAATATCTGCATAACATTAACATAACATACATTAATTAGCACTGTACACCTTCACATGACAAATATTGAGAATCTCTCTCTCTCTCTCTCTCTCTCTCTCTCACACACACACACACACACAAGCACACGTGTCTCTCCTGACCAACTTCTAGTATTTTCAACAATCGTGTTTCCTCTTCTGACATAAGATTAAGGAGAGAAGAAAACTTAAACTGCTGTGTTCAAACTAATTTGAAATTAGGTGAAGGACCCAGCCCCCCAAAACCAAGTAAATCATACATCTAGAGTTCTGGGCTTAGTATTTAGTGCAGGGAAGGAAAAAACACTTCACTAGTTAAAGAGTGCAGAGCCACCGTCTCAGACTGATTTACGGCCCCATGCTAGTGTTACAACATGCATTTGTGCACTTAATTGTCCCAAATTAGTCCACTAGGTAAAAAGAAAACATTAAAGCATAGACGCATACGTGCACACATACTGACATCTCTCAAAATATAGATTATCCTGACCAAGCTACAATGTTCATTGAACTCATTTTACAGTTGAAAAACATTGTTGGTTTTTTTGTATTTTTATAAGTTACTTATTTCCACCTTAAACTGGGGTAAATATGTGACGAGGCCAGCCTACTGGGCTCTGCCCCCGTGTTAGAGATTCCCCAGTCCGTTTTGAAGTTAACAAGCAGAAAATTCTTTCGTGTTTGGATTACATGATAACTTTGTGGCAATCCGGTGCCACATTATATCTCTCACCCTGCACTCCACATAGGAGTTTAGCATGTTCATGCTCTACATGCTGGTACCAAACATTCCATTACAGCTGCATATTTAAAGGCTTTTCAACGCAAACATGTTCTACACCACTAACTTTATGTATGAAACCTTTTTGTCTTTACCATGTCGGCATCATGTCTGGGAACCAGACCCGGCCCAGGTGTTTAGAAACCTCCCAGTGAATCTCGTCTAGGGAGTATTTGTGATCAGGAATCAGCACCTCCTCCATGATGGACAGCTGGGAGAGCCTTCGACCACACATCTTGACAAACTCCACAAACGCGCTGCAGGACACTTCACACTCCCCCAGGCCAATGGCTGACAGCTGGGTGCAGTGCTTCGCAATCCGGATCAGCTCCTCATCCAGAGGACGCAGCCCATTGGCACACACCACCAGTTCCACTAGACGGGGGCAGTGCAGGCCAACACGGCCCAAGACCTCCTTGCTGACTGAGCGACCGAAGTAGAGGTGTGTGACAGGGATCTCCTCGTTAAAAAAAGGGCCAAATTCATCCTCGTAAAGGAAGAAGTACATGACCAGGTTAAATTTGGGTGAGTGGCGCACCATGGCGTCCCAGCTGCTCTTCTTGATGGTGTGGAAGTGCTGGCCTGGGTTCTCGCTCACCACATCAATGCGCAAGTGTTCCAGGTGGACGTGTTTCTCTGAGGAGAGAGCTAGCAGGAGCTCATCACTCAGGAGGTGGTAGTTCAGTGCCAGCTCTCTTAGCCCATGACACTGGTCTGCCACACACAGGATCCCTATGACGTGGAAAGATCCAGGAAAATAAGGAATTGGGATAAAACAAGAAACCCACATAATTAATTCATACTCTATCACGTCACACACTGTCTGCCAGTCCACTGCAACAAACAACAATATTATAAGAAGGCAGACTTGAATATTACAGAGGTACTAAGCTACTGAATGGAAAACAGTCTTGTGGCTTAAAAAAGGGACACCAAAAACGTGACTAACCACAAGAAAAGCTTCACAATACGTTTGAAAAAACAAAACAAAAAACTGGGGGAAATATTCATCTTTTGTTCTCTGTACCTGCAGGTGAAACATGAGGGCAGCTGCTCATCTTAAGAAGTTTCAAGGTGTCACTGTTATTGGCCACCAACACCTTAAGAGATGGATCATCAACTGGTGTGTCGTCAATTTTCAGTGAAGACAGTGATTTGGAATTGACAAACACCACAGTCAGAGCTGAGATGAAGTGGGACTGTAGAAGCACAAAGAAAAGACAATTAAATCAAAACAGAACTCTGAATCTGACAGTACAATTTCAAAAGACAGGTGCACCAGTTTCTGCAGAATTATAAGGTTCTTACGCTGAACTAAAATACATACGACTGGGAACTGAAGACCATGGGGACAAATTAAATCTTCATGCAAGTGCTACATTGTTTTAGTGATGATAGCATACCACAAATAATGATCAAACTCATGCATCTAACAGCTTCTCCAGTCACTGTGATTTTCAACAGTAAGATCACAGTGAGTACAAGTCACAAAATGACACTTCTTCTGAGACTGTGACAAGAAATTTGTTGTAGCCCATGAGTAACAGGAGGCACTTTCCAGCCCCATCAAGAGGTAAGATGAAAATACAAAAAATGCAATGTACTCAAAGCATAAAGATACTACCATAAAGGTGCATTAGATCTGTCTAATCTGAGAATACATGTTAAGAACAGGAATCTATAAAAACCCAGAGCCCTTATATTTATTACTTTTACCTTTGGGACCTCCATGAAACTGGGCCTGGCTGTAGAGATGAGCCCCAAAGTCTTCAGTGAGCAGTTCACTAACTGTGAAAGAATGTCACATGCTGCTTCTGCAGATTCTGTGCTACTATCCACCTGGAAAATATAAAACAAAGGTTGATCGTCATTTTAAGAACACAAAAACAACATTTTGAAACTAGAGGCAAAATGTAAACATGTAACCCTATCCTAAAAGTGTAAGATGTGTATTTCAACATACACGCTACACGGTACGGTCGTTGTTTACCTTGAAGCTGACATACTGCAGGTGGTTGGAGTGCCTCTTGATTATCTGCTTGATAAGGTCTGGATGTGTAGCCTTCAAGTAAGAGCTAGCTGGCTGGTTAAGCTCAAACTCAAAGCATCTCCACAGCTCAGGCATGTGAAAAGCCTGGTTCCACCCACGACACACCTGAGAGGCATAGGCCCGGTCTAGCAGTGGAAGGTACTGAAAGATGTGGAGAAGAAGCTCTTGAGGCAGGCGAGCCCAGTCACTGTCTGCTGACCCACTGGCCACCACTACCTCAGACGCCTCACTCGTTTGCTTCCGAACCTTCTTGCAAACCTCTGGTGGAGTCTTACTGGAGGAGCTGTTACTGTCCTCCTCAGCTCCTTTCACCCGCTTCATCCTGAGAAATAGTAAAATAGTAGTTTGTTATAGTCTGGCAAGGCATATCACTGACATAAAAGAAATACACGTAATGAGATATTGAGTAAGAGCTTATTGTAATGGTCATTTGTGGTTGTTGTCAGTTCTTTTAAGAAACGTGTATGTACTGACACCGAGACTGATTTTGAAAATTATCTTCTGCCCTTTGTCAATGTACCACCCAAGGAGGGGATTTAAATGGTTTGACTTTGCGAAAGGCTTTACAAATCTAACATTACGCAGATACATCACTTCATATGACTAAGGCTTTATTATTGTAATTCATGTCTTAAGATTTGTCCGCAGAACCTAAGCAATACCATTGAAGGTCAGCCAATTTGTGATGCTGAAAATAAGTTCACTCGAGTTACTAGTCTCAGAAGATGTCAAGTAACAACACCTCACATTAGAGCTCACATCCATGCTTCCCAGCAAGTTCAAGTAGTGGATTTATCTCTACTATGGCCTGATTTTGTCAAATCTGACATTTCTTGTTTGAACAGCTGTGGTTTGGTAGATGTAAAGAAGGTAAATGGATCTGCACGTATGTTTCAAGGACCCAAAACACATAGGAGAGCGAGAAAGTGCTGCATCAAATGACCCGACCTCCACAAACACCTGACTTAAACCCATCTCAGATGAAGCATGTGACTTACTCTGGCGTCTGTAAGTCATAAAACAAGGAGAACAATAAGATGTCCAACAATAAGTGTCTAAACCTCTTATTACAGCAGATACAAACCATAAACATATTTGGGTTGTTTATGTTTTTTCAAAATACACATTGATGTGCTAAATTGCAGTTTTCATATGTTCATTATTAATGTCCAAAAAGACAAAAAAAAAAGAAACTATTCGTTGAGGTGTACTGGTCCTGTATGTCCACCTACATGCATGAAGGGTGCACTTTAAGTCAGTCACTATAACTTATTAACAATTCATATTGTGTTAATACTTTGTTTGATTTTACCGTATTTCCAACAAAATCAGAGGATTGCTGATTTCTACCTTTGACGTTTTCTTAGTCATTCCCTATACACACAGCTCTTAAATCACACAATGACATTACATGATATACAGCTAGGCTCGGGGACTATTGCCAACCAGTATTTAATAAATGAATATATTAATGCTAACGCGTGTTAAACCATGTAAAGTAACTATTAAATATGCGCACCGGTGCTCGGGCTAAACCGAAGCACAAAGATTCTTTATTGTGGCTAACACGGTGAACCAATGTAGCCGTTAGCTTCTTAGCTAGCTTAAACGTAAACGCCAGTTATCCATTAAAGCTAACAAACGTGTAATGCCTCGACATGTTTGCTCGTGTAATATGAAAAAAAATATTACGTGTTATGTGTATGTCATAAGGTGTTGGTGGCCGTCCTACCTTGTTGTTTACGCACAGCTAGCTCGGTAGCTGTTAGCAGGAAAATCCGACAACTGGACTGACTTGACGATTCAACCCGGGCCCGCGCTGGGAAAATTCATTGGCATGAAGCGAAAAAACGAGCATCGGAGCAGGATGAAGGAGCCGGCGGACGAGAAGAAGCCAGGCTGGAGACGTCTGGAGCGAACAAACGGCCTGAGCGCGGCACCTCCGCTCACTTGACCTAATTCCTTCGCGGGAGTTACGACCCCCCTAAACCTGAAATGGCGATGCGTTGTTGTGACAGTCGCGGTGCATTGTGGGAAGTGTAATACGAAATGGCTGTTGTCAAAGATCAGCTGTGAACTTGTTTGGACTGTGTTTTATTCCAGCACCAACCCTGCATGGTTAGATCCGAGCCCATTTTTATTAGCAGGCGTAATCTTCCGTCACCTACTTTACATGTAATATTAATATTCATGTTATTAGTCCCTTTATCATCCTCCTTGTTTAAAATAATCTGCCAAAAATGTTTATAGTTGTGGATTTGTAGGTTTATTCTAATTGGACATTTAATGTATTTTAAGTGGTATAATCTCCACTTATTGTTTTAATACAATTTGAATTACTGCTGCTTTAAAATGTTAGCTCCAACTTTGTCAGTTTCACCTGTAAATTATAAAACTACAACTGTGCAACTATTATTTGGAAATCTGTTGAAGATGTGTCAAGAAAGTATACCTCACCTAATATACTGCAGTACACATAAGCAAAATGACAATGCACAAGAATGACCATTGCCAGCAATCTACTAATTTTTCTCCTGCCCATTTGAAACTCATGTTTAGCAACAAAAAGAATAAAAAGCCCACATTTCAATTGCTCTGTAGGTTTATATTGCAGAGCTGAATTCAATGCAGGCTTTTATAAAACATGGCAGGAATTGACAGAAGCTATTTTGCAGTTTGGTACCAGAATAAGAAGAGTAATGCATCATTCTATTATCTTAGTTTCTGTTAAGATGAGGAGTTTTGGCTTCAGAATTTTGCTTTTCACAGAAATTATGTACACATAACCATCTAAGGTTTGGCAACATTATGTCTTCAACTTAAAAGTACATTTATTAAACACAGCTTTAAAAAAAATGACAATAAACTTTTCTAAACAGAGAACCTGGTTTATTACCATTCAACTCCATCCACCACAGATATTACAGAGCAGATTCACAAGTATTAAGCTTTTTATATAACAGCAGCTGCTTTTTTTCCATACTCTGTTTTCCTGACCCCAACCCACCCCTGCCTCCTACTAGGGAAAAGCTTTACAGGTGCACAATTTTATTTGGTGTGAAGACTGGCCCCTCAAATCGTTCAGCTGTAATCAGTCTCACTGAGGTTTTTCTCTCTTTTTTTGTATTACTGTAGGATTTGGGATTTTATTTTGTTAAACACAGCTGCAAATAGGAATTACATCCATCATCATTCACTGCATGTGCCAGACTCCTCCTCATTTCCAGACAACAGAACAAATCTGACATTTAGACAAGGAGGAAATTACAACTGTCTACTGTATAAAAATGTACAGTGGCTTTATAGACATACATTCCATAGGTTAAACAGCTGCAAAATAGGAGGCACACCCAGTATTGCACTTCATTAAAAGTTCTGGCTCAAAACATAACCCAGAATATCAAACAAAACTGAAGTGAAGAGTAGCAATTTTGGAGACAGCTATTCTGAATGGTATCATTATATACAAGATAAGATAAATCGTACACTATTTTCCTCCCAAAGATAATATTCTTAACAGTCTTATCCACCTGTTCTTTTTTTTTTGTCCGTCAACCGATGATGCACTTGACATTGGAGAATACTGTACAAGATTACGAAAAAGTTTACATATACCAATATCTTAAATTTATAGTTAGGAAGCTGGAAATACGGCCTGTTCCTTTTTTTTAAACCCCACGCTGATCCACGGTTCCTTTAAGCAAATTTATTTCATATTCAACGTTTAATCTGGTATCGATACACTTCATCAGGAGGTGTGATCAGGTGGTGTGCAATGTCTATAGAAGCCGAGGGAATACAACGGCCGCATGCAAACACGTCACAAGTTATTTTAATTTTTTTCTTCTTTTTTAAAATTCTATTGTTCTTTTTTCATTCAGGTTACTCTGAATCCACAGGAGCCACCGCTCGTACAGCCACAAGTTTGCAGCAGAGCCCAGATACTGATGTTGGTTTAAGATCACACCCGACAACTCTTGGCGTAGAGCAGAAACCTGGTCCAGTGTCCAGGAGACTTGGCAAGGCTAGAGCCAAGCTTCAGGGCTGAGCTTCAGGAGCAGCAGCCAGAAATCACAGTAGACAAACTGGTATTCGGTAAGAGTCTCTTGTCGTTTAGAAGGTGTGGGCATTCCTGCACACCCCACAGCCCAGGGCGAACTCCTCACCTGTTGGTGGATGGACCACATGCAAAGGGCACTCCGTACCCTCCAACTGCTTGCCTTTGGGCCCTGTGGCAGAAATGACAGGGATTACATATCAGTCACGTCTAAATGCTACCAGTCTCATATATTGCAACCAATAAATGTCCACGGTTTAATTTTTTGTCTTTGTGTTAGTTTTTAGAATTAAAAGACCACTTCTGTTTTTTCAGTCAAACAAGGTTTTCATTACTTGTATTTAAAGCATATAACTGACTGTCACCTGATGGGTCTTAGCGCTAATGAATGCCCTTAGTTATCATTAATGCAAAATAATAATGGTAATATTACAGTTAATAAAGCTGCTTCAACTACATATTCGACAAATCAATATTAGGATTGTATTTGCATTTAAAAAAAATTAAACCTTTTAAATACAAGTATGGTCAATAAATTCTTTAAGCACCTGCAGGACAATGGGGCAATTCCTCTTTGGGGACACTGGTCATTCTCTGAAAGTCATCGTGGCAGGCGTTGCAGAAGTGTGTGGTGCCAAAGCAGAAGAAAACAGCCACTGAGCAGCAGTACCGACATTTATACTCGAGGAAGTCCGTGCCATGTTTGGAGCACATCTGGTGAAAATCACACAGGGAATATCAGAGGTAGGATTATATTTTTGTGTAATGAGAACAGATAAAACAGTGCTTGCAAGCAACTGATTAATATCGTGGCTACTTTCATAGTGAGAATTAAGTGAGAAGAGGAGAAGATTGATACTCGTCAAATTTCTGAAGTAAACTTTATTTTGGCAACCTCAGTTATGATATGACACAATAGTCACTGGTTTGATCAAGAAATTGTCTAGTATTTAACCACCACAGTACATGCTTTAGAGATTATGACAATAAGCCAGTCTAACAGTTTTCTGTCTGCCTCTAGTTTTTATGCTGAACTAGGATAGCTGCACGCTGGTTAAAACATCATGGATATGAGACTCCAGACAAGTAGGCAAATATCAACATTTCCCAAAATGTCCAACTATGGTCTTTATAGCAGCTTTAGTACTGTTACTTTATGATCATCACAAGCATGATTTAGTCACCTGAGCCCTGGAGACATCTGAACATGCTCCACAGATCAGCTCACTGGGGTCGTAGTCGTCTCCCTGTCCTGCCTCTGCATCACAGCGAGCCTCTCCTCCAAAGTAGGCCTAAGAAGAGGGAACCCATTATTTCTCTACCGCTAAACATTTGAGTTAAACTGTTTTGCATGTTTCTTTTATGTGGTACCTTTTTGCACTTGTAGCAGACATAGTATGCATATCTGTTCATGGCAAAGCCTGCAGGGTCATTGTGGAAGCGTGCTCCTGGTGTAGTTATTGCCTCACTTTTATGTAGACCCTCATACTCCAGCCTCATTAGGGCCTTTCTCCTCACATCTTCATAGAGCTCTTTGATAGGGTCAAGCAGGTCCTTGATCACTGAGTGATTGATTTTGTTCTGAAGGTGAACAAATAAACAGATTAGCCCTTGTTCCTATAGGCAGTTTTGCTGGGTTCACTGGAGCTTTTCCAACAATTCATTTAAACAAAGCGAGCTTAGTCAACATCAAGGTGTGGTGGAAACCGTTTACAGCCTCATTTTGCGGATTCATTTCTTAAATCAGAGAGGATCAGGTAACATCGTACCTTGCAAATAGGACACAACATAAACCCAAACGTGATCCGTGGCCCAAGCCAACGATTTTCTAGAACACGACGAGTACACTGAAGGTGGAACACATGAGTGCAGTCCAGCTGAGAACAGAACAAGGAATTACACATTAAATGCTATCACACTTAAACCCACTGAGTGATAATTTTATACCTATTAGATAAGCAAGTCATATTTGGAGCTACCTGTACAGCGGGAGCAGCAGAGAGAGCTTCTGTGAAACAGATCATACACATGTCATCTGCATCCTGTTTCAGACAGCCAGTGTTCTTATCACAGCCATGCAAACATGGTAGACAGGTCTCTTCATTCTTAACTCCTCCACAGGGATGTCCACAAGGATGAGTCTTGCTGCAGGCCAGTTTAGCATACTCCTACATACAGCAGGAGGGAAACTAGTGAGATGTAGTAGTACTATGTAAAAAAAAATGTAGGTTAGGTAAAAGCTTTACTACAAAACTTTGCAATTCGACTATGTCTTGTCAAGGTATTTGTTACTCTTTTGTCATACTCACAACAGGCTTATTATTTTTTATGCCGTTATGAAAGATTGTGCTCTTAAACAAACTTTAGGCTCTGTCAGGTTGTGCTTTTAAGTATTTTATATATTTTTCTATTAAGAAAAAGTTCTTCTGTGAAACGTCAAAATCCAAACCAAAACTGTAATTTCTATATGTTTAGCGTAAAAAAATTGCTTTGGTCATTTTTTAAATTTAGGCAAAGTACATATATAAATAAATAATTTGTGTAATAATGGATAGGGATAATCTTATTATTAGGTGATCTTATGCACCTGACAGTCTGGATCTGAGCAGACGCTGCCAACCGCGGACAGCTCGGTGCCATTCCTCGTACCACAGAACCTGCAGGCATCGGAGCTGCTAGAAGCTGGTTTACCTATAAAAAGATTACAATTTGTCAGATACGGTTAAGATAGGTTACAGAGATCAGATAAATTTGGGAGATAGGGTAAAAACATAATTTTGTACAATAAGCAACACAAACAACACTCATACAGTAAAATTGATGATTGACATTGAACATGTCACAGCACCTGTGTGCTCTCTGAACTCCACCATAGCCTTCATAGTCTTTGAGTCAGCCAGAGCCATGAGCCAGAAGAGTTTGGTTCTCCCACATCCTTCATGGAGATCTACTTTTATTGCCTCCTCTTCCTCCTTGAACACCTAAAAGCAGCGACAAACATAAAAAGAATTTACACTTTCCTGGTGCACTGTTTATTTCTGCTATAAATAGTTCCACATTATTCATAATCCGATCAACAGATCAACCCCACCTGTCTCTGGTGAGACCGCGTGCGTCTGTGCAGATGAAGGAAGCGGTCACAGTCGGTGCAGAGGTTTCCACAGATGTTACACAGGATAATGGCCGCAGTCTCCCCATCATCGTGGTTGTCACACATGGGCTGTGCATAGTAGAGCAGAAAATCTATTTTGTTCACCTGCATCTGTCATTTATTACCATACATTGTAGCTCATAGCCTTTTATGATGTTCTCACCATCTGTTTCTGCTGTCCATCTTTACCCATCCAGCGACCAGAGGAGAGCCTGTCTACATGGTCCTGGTCCAGCACACAAAGTGATGCTAAGGCCAGCCACAGCTGTAAGCAAGTAGAAGAAATTACTTATAACTTAATATCCTATATTTTTAAAAGAAAAAAAAATGTGTTCTTTGCGATTTAAGTAGTTCATACCCTTGTGGTGGCAATACAGCGTACAGGTGACCGATGCTCCTCCTCCATTTTGGTCAGTGCTATGATTGTCTCAGCTATTGCATTTTTGGTGACTCTGGACCAAGCATCTGAAAGGTGGCCCTAAAACAGCATACAACTGCGTTAGAGGAAGTTTTCTCTGTATCATAGAGCTCACAAAATACCACAATTAGAACAGACAATGAAGATACAGCAAAGAGAATTAACATATTTCTAAGTTTCATGAGAGGTGCAGACAGTTAAAAAGGAGATGATGACATAAGCTGAAACTTACTGCTGCCATGTCCTTGACCAGCTTTATGATGATCTCTGCAATCTGAGGAGGAGTGGAACCTTTCATCCACCAGTGGCTCTCCCCTCTGCGGATGTAGCTGAACATAACAGGAAGAAGGAACATGCTTAAAACTTTCAAGAAGTTGCCATTTGCTACAGCCCAGTGAATTTATGTTACGATGTTCAATAAATTACACACTTACGCACATCACAACAGGCAAAGAAGAAACTAACTCACCTAGAGTTGAAGATCATGGGTAGTGTCACAGTGGTGACCCCTTTGCCAGCAGCCATGCCCGCTGTACCAGAGATGGTGGTGCCTTTGGCTTTCAGCTGCACAGTGAGGGCTTTTGCGATGCAGCCCAGGAACATGTCAAGAATACCAAGTTTATTCCAGTCACCTTTCTCTGTGGAGTGGATGATGTCACTGATGTCTGCTGGCGGCAGAGCTTTCACACCAATGACGCTGGCGAGTCGCACGGGTGTCACCTCTGGGAGGACACGTCTGAGCAGTGACGTTACCTGGGAAGAGGTGAAAAAGATCCGATGACTTTCAAATAAAACAAGAACTTTTATTTGTGTATAGTCACAAGGCATTTTCCTAAACATATACACACAAAGAAAGATACCTGTAAAATATGTATTTAAGTAATTGTCCACAATCACATTGTGACCAACAGTCAGAACCTGGTTGCTGACTGCTTGCAAATATTGCAAATATATTTTCTCACGCGTAGCAAATGATATTAACCCTGTGAAGACTCCTACAGATCCTAACACTTTTTAAAGTATCCCCAATATTATAATATAACAATGTATTTACCTTAATAAACAGATATAACAATTTAGCAATTAATATATAATTACAGTCCTCAAATTAAGCAATGTGTCTACTGTGCACAAGGACATAAATACACTTGAGCATGAAGGCAACATAATTCACATTTCTGCCTGTTTCATGCAGTTCTCCTGACTGACAGTTGGTGGTGGTAATGTGTCAAAAAAAACTTGTAAATGAAGTTATGCATCTGGGAGGATATTAAAAATGGGTGTAACCAGTCCATGTTTAAAAATATTTTAAACTTTAGCATAGCAATTGTTTTATGGAGAAGGAGATGTACTTAGAACAAAGGGAGAAGGAGGTTTACAAGAAAACTCCACAGGCCACCTTTTAACAGTAATTTCCATGTGACTGAACTAAAGTTGAGAGTGTGTCCACTCGCCTACCTGTCTCTGTACTCGTGGGGAAGCTGTGTGCAGCAGAGAAAACAGATCTTGCAAGAGGGTTAACTGCTGAGCAAGGTACTGTCGGCCCACATTCGAGCCACTCAGAGCCAGGACCATGGACAGGAGCTCAAAGCAGTAGGCATCTGAGGAGGCGTCGTCGTCACTGGGCTGGGAGTTGGCATTCTCCTTGCTGGAGATGGCGTGTTCCCACTCCTCTCTCACACGTGTGGCCTCCATACGGATGGCTTGGACAATGTGTGCACACACCTGTAAATTAATACATTTGTTAGCTTAGGGGCACTCATCCTGTTAAAGGATTAGAGGAAGTTTAGAGGAACTGCATATTTACTTGTTTCTGCAGGTTGGTCAGTTTGCTTCTGCTGAATATGATGCCAACCATGTGCTCTTTAAGGTCTGCATCAGATGGAACCTATTTACAAAAGTACAAAAACAATCACACATTAGTTTAGATGTCGCTAAATATGCAAGGCAGGTAACAGGTCAGATAAACTATCAGAGTGCAGACCTTGTCTTCTCCCTCTGGTGACGAAAGCAGGTTTTTCTCTTCTTGTTCCGGAGTCGGTTCTGCGTCTCCACTTATTAGTTTTCCAAAGACCTTAATACACACAAAGCCTTAACATTAAAGTTTGAAAGGCAATCCAGCTATTGGCAGCAGATGTAAAATAACTGCATAATGTAACAGACAGTACGGTAGGATTATGGAAAAATTTGGCACACGGATGAGGCAGTAAGGCATACCTGTGAGGTGATGAGGCGGAAAACCCGTAGTGTTTCTGCTTCACAGTTCTTCTGCTGGGCCATGCTGGCTGAGATCTGACCTAGAATTTTGATGCTATCACCCTCTTTCCAACCAAGAACTTTGACCTGGCGCACCCTCAGAGTGTTTTCAGGGCCTTTCAGTTCCACCTTGATCACATGATGATCCCCTCCAGGAAGCTCACTGGTCACCCAGCCCATGTGACGTGAATCGAGGTCAACCTAGGACGAAAAGGCGCAAGGTAAATGTGCAATATATTAAAAAGGTGGAATTTATAAAAACAACAGTAAACAGTAATTTATTCTTTGAAAGGATCCAATATAATTTGAAAAGCAGACAAAGTGGTCAGTATGACCTGCTATAAAGAGTACACTTAACATGAAAACAAGCCACCTGTCTGTGTTCTGAGAAAAGATTAGACTATAGCACTTTATTACAAGTACAAATGTATATGCAATTACAGAATTTTTCCTCAGCTCATTCATTGTTAAGCCAAAGAAACTGACCGTACCTGTTTGATTCTGCAGAGATCCTCTATTGCTTTTCCGCACAGGAAAGTTACTGATGTGACTTTGTTCTGTGGAGTAAAGACATAAAACAAAACATTTAATAATACTTTCATATTTTTTGTGGAGCCTTAATTTTATATACGTTTAAAATATGAAAAGTCCTCAAATAAGCCACTGACTGGTTTGTTGTTGCCCCTTACCCCAATGTCTCTGGAGTTGTCAACATGAACAGACACGTTTGAGGCATTTATGCCTTTCACACAGCTGATGGTAATGCTCTTGGTTTTGTTCTTGTCCTCATCTCCAGACTCCCAGAAGGTCTCTGTAGAGCCATCTGTTAGGCTGCCGATCATTGCAGGACGACTTGACGTCTTGATGTCCACTACACTGGTCAGGTCCTTCAGACAGGTCACCAGGCAGAGATCCTATCACCATGCACAGATACGTTGAAGTCAGGTCAGTGCACGACAGACAATAACAATAAGACTTTTACTGGTAGCTCAAACGGTGTTGATCACCAGAATACAGATGTAATATAAATGCCATTTTTTAACCTGGCTCATTGCTTCGTAGCCTGACTGCACACTGATGTTGAAGCTTTCCTCACTGTCTCCATCATCTGACTTGGACAAGATGTTGTTGATGTGATGAAAAACATTGCTCTGGTGGAGGAACTGGTGGTCCGACTGCTTAAATTTGAGACTCCAACACCTAAAGGAATAATTCATAAACAGACTCCAATGAAATGTACATGACACTCACAAAATAAGTAAAGGTACTGACGATACTGTTGGGAGACAATTAAAAATCGGTACCTGAGTGCCATCTGCTGAAGTGAGCTGCCACTAGGTAGTGACATCATAAGGTCAGAGATGGTCTGAAGGAGGCGGTGGAAAGTGTGCGGGAGAGGATGAGCTGCCTCGCCGGCGATGACAATGTCAGAGAGAGGATGTTCGCAAACACCAAGGTCTCTTTCCTGTAGTGCATAGTTCAGCATGTTTAGAATTCTAAGCTGCCACAACAAAGACAAGGTAAAGCTGTGTGCTGCTTGACTCTTCACCTGTTCGACATTTTCTTTGTTGCCCTTGTTCTCATCATCTTCCTCATCTTCAGGTTCAAAAGGTGAAGGGGTGAGAGATGCTACAAAATGCCAAAGGATGTCGTGCAGAGAGGTGGTCTGGATCACATTGCACAGCAGCCAGTTGAACGCCTGACAGAGACACCAAGAGTAAATCTTACAAATTAGTCTCATTATTACATAAAGATAACATTGAGTAGAATTAAAACATAACTGCAAATTTAGTATCGAAATTAAATTGATTAACTCACAATATTCAGCAAACTAACTGCCTATAACCCAGAGTTACTGGTGTATAATAAGCTATAATTAGAGCCTGATTGAGCTCCGAGATTGAAAAAGATATTGCAGATCCCACTGGCGTACCTCCATGGCAAACACTCTGCAAGCAGATTTTCTCAGTGCGTGCTTCATGGCCACCTCCAGGCCCTCCAAGTCATGGTGCTGGATAACAAAAGCAAGAACAGGCCACTGGAAGTTTCTCTCTCCCTTACTGAGGGAGCCGTGGGCCGAGATCAGCCGGGAAAGCTCTGGAGAAGGGTGCCTCAACAAAGAAGATCCCACCTCTGAATGGAGGACAGAGCAGGTCGATGATACAGACGATGCTGGAATTCCTTCACCCCCTAGCATCAATAGGAATTTCTGTAAAGATCACGTGTGATTACCTGCATCCCCACTGTGGACCCTGCGTCTTGGCACAGCTTTAACTCGGGCTGGAGAGGGTGAGTGCTGTTTGTCGTACTCAGAGGCTACAACAGAGTAAGACCTCTGGAACACGGTGCGCTTAGCTGTGTCGCTGTCTGTGATTGGACTGGTCTCAAGACTAAAAGAGAGCCCATAGAGACAAACAGAGATAACTAGTGTTTAACCTCAATTTAGAATATCTTTGAAGACATCCAATCTGTTCAATTTTTCCATAATTATAGATGAAAATGAGTTTTAGCTGCCAAAACAGTGTGTTTGTTTTCAACAGTTATTGAGGGTGGGAGGATGAGATGGATGTATAGATGTGAGCAGATTCTGGTGGTAATTATAGGAAAACTTTTGTTGAACAGCAAAGAGGATATTTTCATCCCCTCTAAACAACCAACGTCATGCTACAGTTTTTCTGACTGACATAAAAAGTTAAGTCCTATACAAAACCTGAAGTAGTCAGGCTCTTTTGTACTGTGTAGGACGAGGGTGGTCATAATAAAGTTCCTTAACAATTAAGGAACATTTTTTGAACAATATGCAATTGTGCTTTGCTGTCAATCCATATAGGAGGTGGGAGGGTGGTGTATATCTGTCTGAAAAAAGGTAAAAGTTTTGCTGGTCTGCTTTGAACATAAATTTGTTATTACTGGGAAACTCAACAAACAAATCTCAACAAATTTAAGAAAAATCTGCAGAGGTGAAAATAATGGTGGTAATCAAAAATATTATTAATTTTGGTTGTGCCCCTTTAGTTGATGAAAAGTAAAAAGCTGTGTGAAGTAAGAAAGTAGGAATTTTCACCTTTGGCAAGCACCCAATGACAGAAAATGGAAATACTTACCTGGGAGGCATTGATTTCATATTACTCTCAGGTTCCTCAAACACATTTGGACAGGCATCTGGGGTGACTGAAATATAAGGAGCAGGAACAGAAGTTGAGCGCAAATACCTCATCTCATCTTGGAAGAGGTTATCATCCTGGTAAGCTCCAAAGTTTTCTGTGTGTTGCCTGGGAAACGGGGGAGAGTGAGTCGCACGTTACTAGTTTTTCTTATGTACAAAACATTTTTGTATTTTTGCAATTATTGGCTGAGCTGTTAGCTACCTAGCTAGTGTCTGTAGGTAGAGACAGCCCATTTTATTGGGAAGTTCATCTGACACCCCTTCCTTGAGGCTGGGGAGCAGCTGGGAATGCAGGGGCCGGGGAGGGTGGTGGCACAGCATGCTGGGCTCAGCAGCACTGCTCAGGGACAGCAGGAACAAAGCATTTGCCCGGATCACCTGGTGGGCCTCCATAGTGGGCAAAGCCCTTGGGGTTTTCACTTGCAGAGGTTTCTTTCTTGACTGCTTTACCTGACCAAAAAAAACACATGGCGACTGACGTTGGTTTGTATCGTCAATGAACTCAGGGTGACCGCGCTTCGGTTCCTTAGAAACCGTACCTTTTCCCTGGCAGCAGTCTGTTTCTCTCTGAGGTACTTTTCCCGACAACGATCACAGACCAGGTACCAGGTGCTGCCTCCTATCCCTCCATCGCCACAGTTCCCAGCCCAACCGCCACAGAAATGCCCAATACTGTTGTAGCCCTGGCCTCCAGCATAGCGTCCACAGCCTGCCATAGAAACACACAGGAGGGAGGTTTAAAGCCCAGAATATATTTTAAACTTATGCCACTTTACTCAAAGCTGCTACATGAAACTGACATGGAAAACTATTATTTTAAATGACCAATCTACATTTACCTAACCACAACACCTTCGGAATTCTTACCTGGGTGAGCTTGTCTCATGTGGTAGGTGACAGGGTAAGGGTGAGATTCCCCGCAAAGCTCACAGATTGTGTCCTTCTCTGGTCCACCCATGGCGAGCTGTGCCATCTCTCCGAACAGGTTCCCTCTTGGGCGCACCTCTGCCTTCTCCCTTTTCTTTTTCTCCTTCTTTGCCTTTTTACTGTCTTTCTCGTGTTCCTTCTTTTTTAAGATTGCACTTGACCCTGGGCTGGGGAAGATCATGTTCTGAGTTGCTGCCTTGATGGTGGCCATCGATATGTCCTCCCAGAATGCCACCAAATGCTGTAATGTTAGCGGCAAGATTGACTTTGCCCTCATTGAGGGATGAGACGTCATCTCATAGGAAATGGCCTCTTTGCCATCCTCACACTTCTCTGGCAATGGAGGTTCCTTCAGCATCGAAAGCACCTTGTTTTTGTTGATGCTTCCCATTTTGGAGATATCTGGGCCGTGAGGAGCAATATTAAACATGTTAAGCGCAGAGGAAATCTCTAAGGAGTGGCGGTTCTTTAACTTGCTCTCCTTTTCTTCAGCACCCTGTCCTCCCAAGGAGCTGCGGATCGGGGCATGCTCCTTGGTCAAGTCTGGGTTGAATTTCAGGAAGGAGGAGCATGCCATGGCGTCGTGGACAATACCTTCGTGCCAAAGGAATGCGGCGAAGACTGCTCGTGCACATTCAGCCACGGAGGGAGACATGGCCTGTTTGGCAGGCTCTGTGATCCTTGAACTACTTTCACCTTTAAACAAAGGGCCTGATTTGTCCTTTTTCGGCCGCGTGTGTCGACTGGAGTTTTTGCGGCTGACTTTGGGCGAAGAGCGGCTCTCTTGCTCTTCTTTGACAGGTGCTTTTCCGATGCTAAAATGGACCTTACATGAGTTCTCTTCAGCGTTACGCAATTCCACGTTCTCATCATTTGTGTCCTCGCTGGAGTTGAGAGCGCTAGAGGTGCACACCTCCACTACTTCACTGTGGAGGTTCTCCTGGGTTACATGTGGAGAAGGAACACGGTTTTCTGCATTGCTGATCACACCTTTATTTGGATCTTTAGTAGATGGTTTGGGGGAGGTAGATCTGCCCCTAAGCGGCTCTGTAAGTGGAACCTTCTTCTTTCTGAGTGTGTCTGGGTCCAGAGTGTATGAATCTGATTTGGATCTCTCTCTGGGAGGGTCCAGCCGAGCTTTGGAAGATGGACTAACTTTAGGTTGTAGGTTCTTGTCATGGTGGGTTGAGGAAGAGTGTTGAGGGGAGGAGTTACTAGAAGGACTAGACCTGCCTGAGGGGGACAGTCCCTTTTGTTTGGGAGAAGAGGAACGAGAGCCAGGGTTGGGAGACTCAGCCCGAAATCCTGAGGTTCTACCATCTGCCTTCAGAGCCTGAAGAGTGTTGTGATTGGGCGAGTGAGAGCGGCTGTGAGAGTCTGACCTCAGCTTGGCTGTGTCTGACCGCAATATGAGTGATTCACTGGCAGAGAGTCCACCCTCGCTTGTCTTGATCCTGCTCTGTTCTGACAAGCGGCTTCCTCGACTCTCTTGTTTGGGCGAGCGATTTTCCTGACGGTGTTTGGAGGCTGGAGACATGGGCCTTGCACCAGTCATCAGGTTTTCTCGTTCACCTAAATGTTAATAATTCAAATACAATTACACACCACAAAAATAAGATAATGTGACAAATAGTTTACTGTAACTCCAGATACAAAACTCAACATCTGAGTGAAAAATTAAAAAATGTAATGTCCTTTAATGACGTGATAACATGATATGAACGGCAGAAAGACAAACAACTAAACTTTACTTTTATGATAAGAGTGAAAGCTGTTTTTTTCAAGACTGTACTTCACAAGGTGGGTTTTTTTCCAACAGAGTGAACAAACTGTGATATGTGATATGGATGAGAATAACTAGTGGCCACGGAAAACTGATGAAAAAACGTATTCCAGCCCAGTCTTGGGACTTCTCTTGAATCTAGCCTCGGCATTAGCTAGAAATAGATGTTTTAATGGTCTTTAGTACAAAACTTCCAATTATCTTGAGGATATTTGTATTTGTATAACCATTTGTATTTGTATAACCATTTTTCCTCTTAATTGTAATACTGTATTTAGCCAGTATCAACTGTGCTTCTTCCTACTTTAGGGGCGTCGCTCTAAACGACACTAACATAAGATGCCTGAAATGTTATTCACCACAAAGCAGACTGCAGCTTCTTGAGTTCCTACCCACCCTCAGTTCAGTTTGAAGAAGGCATGCATGCTGTTATTACCCACCCTTTTGCCTTAGAGCGAGAGATGAGCGAGCAGTGCCATGCCCAGCCACGGACACACTGCTTTTGTGCACACGCTCACGAGAAGCAAGGCTGCGTGATGAACCATCTACAGCTGAAAACAGTGGAGCAGATAAACAAACAAGGCATGGAATGCAAGGAAGCCACCGCGAAGAGAAAGGAAGAAATCACAAAAAGGCAATGGGACCAAGTCAACAGGGTGAAATATAGAAAGAGGTAAAAGGACACAATATTAATGTGTGGGAAAGACTAGCAGAAAAGTAGAGGAACCGACAGACAGAGAGACACTAACAGAAAAGGAAAAAAGGTTACAGAGCCCTGCAGGTGTCATGGAGGAAAAAAAAGGGCCGCACATGTGCTCTCCATATTCTCCCTCCTCCATCCTTTAGTGAGTAGCAAACAACTTTAGGTGGACTGAGCCAAAGTTTGAAGATACAGAAACGTCCTCCGTATCAGAGTTTTTACAGCAAATAGTGTATTCTCCTGTAACACATGGCTAAAGAATGTCAATGATCACGTAGGTTTAACAGACAAAATCAAATCTCTATCCAAGATCATAACAAACCGTATGCAAATAAGTGATCCAACATGTAAGGGACGCACACAAGAAGATGCTCATTGCATGAAAACTTGATACATCCCAGTGATATGTTTGAGAGCATTGGTTTTTCCCTCCATGATTATTTCCTCTTTTTGGGCTCCAAAAGAAACAGGAGCAGGTTAAATGAAAAACACAAAAACAAAAACCCACAAATAGACAAAAATTACAAATACAGAAGAAAAGACTGACATGGAAAAAAAAAAGAGCGTGTCAGGCTAAAAAAGTTCCAGACAGATATTCTTGATCCTGTTGTAAGGTAATAAATAGTGCTATTATCTTTTATTTATCATGTGGTGGTGTATTTATAAAAATATATATACATTTTACTACTTTACTAGTGTTTAAATTTGCAATGAAGCCCTGGGCTGGTTTTGGTAGAAAATGAAATCAGGTGTTAATCAATGATGGAGGATGCACGTCTAGAGTTAAATCAGCACTGAAGAAGACAAAGAAGAGAGGGGGGAAAAAGCCTAAACAAGAGGGCACACATAAAAATAAGAAACTCAGCCTATTATTTCAGCAAGTGGCAAAATATCCATTTTACTAAATGTTTAGTCTAGTATTAAAGTTTAAAATCATGTTTTCTAAAACAAGTGAAAATACGTGTAAATGCATATTTTTCAACGGCAGTATCACTTGATTGTTTTAGAAACACGATTGAAACATTGAATAATAGACTGCTCGTTAAGGATATTTCTGCACTGTACAAAATAACTGCAGCGTTATGTATCATGCATAACTCCTGCACTCTCCAGGAAATACATAAAATGAATAGAGTACAAATTTTGCAAAAGAAAATTCAGCAGGAAAAAGGAGCAACACTTGTGCAAGCAAGCGCTGTCGAAAAGCAGGACAGACTTACTCAGAAGCTGTTGTGGCTGAGACAGTTGGGAGGGGGATTGTCCAAACACAAATGGGCTGTGGACAAGGGAAGAGGAGGAGGGAGGTTGGGCGGCTTGCTCAAATATGGAGGAAGAGGGAGCTGCTGAGAGGAAAGGCCCAGACTGAATGGAATTCAGTATGGCACTCAACCGGTCACCTGCAAACATGGAGACAGAGGAAGGGGAAAACTACAGCTTATACTATGGTTTGAGGTTTCCATAAGAGGGTCTTGGGGATTGGGGGGGGGGGCTGTATTTGCTTGCTCACAGGGTCTCTTTCTCCCTAGCCAATTAAAAAAAAAAAAAGAAAAGAAGCTGTAACAGAAGATCCAGGGCTGCAGGGAGAAGATGGACCAAGAAAATGGACCATACTCTGCTGATACTGCACCACTCATCTTTTAAAACATCCAAACTTATTACAGAAGTATCCCAACGTCTTCACACAAGTTGGGTTATAAGTAATTCAACTGTCTAGCGGCTTGATACAAAGCAATCCTCACAAGGTTTTTAAAGTCAGAGTCCGTGAAACTGGTTTCTGAATGTTTGTTTGGAAGTCTGGAGTCTACATCTGCAGCCATTCCATCAACTGTTAGAACCAGAAACTCAAAGGTTGCCAGGGTGAAGCACAGATGGAACAATTCACCACTGTGGAGGAGCAGTGACACCTACGACATTTGCTTTCCAACTTGCTGAAAGACCTTTGGCACTGGTAGCAGATCAAACTAACGTTTTCCAATGATTTAGCAGCAGCTGCTCACTTGACCTGGGAAGTCCTACAAGCTTCTTTACCCAAATTTACACCAGACAACATTAAACATGACATTATTGGTTTATTCTAAATTGACGACAGGGTTTCTACTCACCCACTCACTGCTGAGTGAAACAGAAATCAAACTGAGTGAAACCTGTTTAAGCCACATATTTTACACACTTTTGCTAACTTGTGCATCTTGGTCATCTGACATAAAAACTAAATGTCATCAGGAAGCATTCAAGATTGATTGCTACCAGTTAGCTCAAACCATCTCCAGAGGAGCAAACGGATGAGAGCGCACCCAGCTCTCTACGTCACATAGTCTCGACTACCAACAATAATCAGCCTGCATAAGTAGCCGCTTACAGGGTTCTGTCCATGTTAATGTCAGCCAAAATGACATTAAACTCAGGCATCTTTCTACTTGTCGTGTGAAAGAAAAAATGATTTTAACATTTGCAGTCACACAGAGACAGCCCTTTGGACAGCAGTAGGTCCAACAAAGATTTGCATTTGGCGTGGCTATTTTTATGATCTGCCTAATAAAACATTGGCTATTAAAATGCATCTGGCTTTTATCCCGACGCTTGGAATTGCAAATGTAAATGAAGCCTTTATTCTGCAGAAACAGCCAGCTCTGAGAGAAAGAGAGCTCTGTATTATTTACATAATCAGAGTTTTCTAATTAGCATAACTAAGTGTCTCAACAGACCGAAAAGAAAATGGTCCCAGCGTAAACACAATATTCAGGCAGAAAGACGCTTCTGAAGCCTGAAAACCTCTGGTGTTGGCAAGCCCAACTTTATTGAGGTGATGTCCATAGTACTGTTTATAAAAGATTATATAAACAAATTATATAAACAATCAAGCTTTTCTTAGCCACCAAGTTATTGCAACATAGATTTTAGGGTGAACAGAGACCAGTTCAGTGCCGGTTAGCCTGCAATACCCTGCTAAACAAAGCTCATGGGACGGTCCAGAGACTGGCCCATGCACACAGACATAGACATATGTCTGATATTGCAAAGACATTAGGCATGAATAACAGAGAGCAGACACAATAAAATGCATGCATAAATAAAAAGGCATGATAGATTAGTGACTGATGGCACCTGTGCCTTCAGAGGCACTGACTAATACAAACATCTGGGCGCAGTGTCATAAGCAGTCCTCCCACGTGTAAAATAGAGTAATGGATCAATCTATTTGTGAGAAACATTAAAGCCTTAGGAGGAAGTCAGAGACTACATGTTAAATTAAGCAGGGAAAACTCAACACACAAAAGCAAAGTCAAGTTAGAGGTGAGAAAAGAAAAACAAAATCTGTATTTCAAAAATGTCACCTGAAAAATGTTCGATTAGAATTTGTGAGCTCAAAACCCCTCAGATGCAAATGAACCAAGTTAAAGAATGTGGATGTTAAAAACAAAGTGATATGCAGTTTGAGGATATTTTGCCATAATGTTGTCGCTTACAACTTCTTAAAAACGTCCAGCTGACCTCACCTTTGTTGTTGGAGATGCCATAATCAAAGCCCTGTGCTCCATTTGAAGTTGTGGCTCTGTTGAAGGCCTGCACAGAAAAGGGGCTGGGTGGCGGTGTCTGAGCCCCGTGCTCAAGCAATGCTTGTTCTTTAAGACAAAATTAAAATCATGGTGTGTTTCAATAGATGTCCCCATTGAGTTTATACGAAGGTTATAAGCAGGGTCGTATACTGAGGTCAAGCCATGAGCTTACCCTCATCGTGACGAAGGTACTGATTTCCTCCACGGTCTCTGGCCAATGACCAGGCCTCTCCTTCATCACTTTCACAGAACTCCACTACACTGTTCTTATCCAGCTGTACCCAGGTCCCCTCTGAGTTGACAACCTGATATACAAACAACACTCTTTATCCACACTCACACACAATGAACACTTGTCACCCACATTTACAACATTATGTCTGGCCCTCCACTAAAAAGCAGCCACAACCATTTTCCCATAATCAACCTATGTTAACTCTTGTTTTTACTGCACAGACAAACCATGGCACAAACTCTATTGCAATGGATCACTAACATGCACAATTTTATTAACACAGACAAAATCCACTGTGATTATTCACATGAAATTGATTTTGCGAATCAGCAGGCACTGCAGAAGAAAACTGATAGAGCTTTTAAAAACTTACTCTAAAAGCAAGGGGTAGCTTATTGAAAGGTAAATGCAAGAGGCGAGTGTTTTCTGAACTGTCCGAAATGTTATCATTTTGGAAAAACACACATAGATGGAAGAATTAGTATGTGCAGACTGCACCTCTCAGATCCAGAAAGGGCATTCGAATACAAGCTCAGAAAGGAAACTATTGAACAGCATGACACGCCACAGCAGCCAACGACAGGTCATTTCCAAAAGACGAGAGTCCCCACTCATCACCAGACCAAAGACAATTTGTACAGTTCAAAGTAGATTAATAACAGCGTAAGAAAAACAGTCAAGGCACAGAGAGGCTCCAGTATTTTGGGATCATAATTCCGCCGGACAAACCTGAAACTGCAATGGATTTACAAACAAACGTATTTAAATTAGTAAGGCAGGAAAAATCATGAACGTTGCAGGCACAGAGTTGTTAAGACCTCAACAAGTGGCAAGATAAAAATGGCATGCCCACAGTCATAAGCAAACTTCAAATCAATTTAGGAAAAAGAGGGAAATCTAATCTCTGAGGCCAAAATCTACTAGCAGCAGCTATGGCCCATTAGGTGATTAAAACAGACTGATTTATTCAACTCCAACCACAAAAAAAAAACAAAAAAAAAAAACATTGCATTTGAGGTGAGTGCGTACCTCGCCTATGGCCTTGACCTTGTTGCCAAGTACTAACATTCCAATGGGGATACCCCTAAGGTTTGGGCAGCTTCTGATGTTGTGACCAGAGGGGCCGGTCTTCACTACCTTATAAAGCCCCGGGCCGCCGCCCTGCCCTGCCCTGTTCTGCACCCGAATGGGGGCCTCATGGGAAGGGCAGCTGCTCACCTCCTTTACGTTCTCCTCCGATTGGCCCCTCACCTCCTGCAAGAGGCAAGAGCATGGATGAGACAGAGTAACACATAGCCAGGCTAACGTTCGGACTATTAAGTCCAGATTAATGTTGGTGAAAATCAGGGTTCAGCAACCTTTGTGTGTGTGTGTGTGTATTAACACTTTTTAAAGTATGAGGATTCGGCATAGTGAGCAAGTGACCAAGTTTTTTTCACAGAATAATGACTCAAATTAGAGACACCTGGACATGTGCGGTGTAGTCTTCAAGGTCTTAAAGCAATAGCTCAGTAATAGCTCACACCACTAGTGAGCTAGCCCTAATCCTAAACTTTACAATTACCAGACAAATAGTTGTGTTTTTATTTTTTTTTGTCTAAAATCCTACATACTGCTATTGAGGATAACAGTGTAAGTTATGTAGACTTAAAAAATACATGTACATTACATACATGTTTCAACATAATTCCATATCAAAGTGCTCGCACTACAAACAACATACGGATTCGACATTCTATTAAATACCGAATTTGCAATTTAAATGACTGACAGACAATGGGCTTACATAAATAAGTGTAATGTTCACTTATTTTCATACAGTCTAGAGGGGGGCATGCTATGACACGCAAGGATAATGTATAACAAAGCCTTTCAAACAAGACCTCATGCAACAGACTGCACATTAGTATCTTCAACCCCATGCAACATACAAGCTTAACCAGTAATTACTCAAAACTCCCAAATGTGCATACCGCAGAATTCTATCCACTGACGTACTGTGTCCTCACTGTACAACCATGCAACTGTGGTTTGCCCTCTCATACGTCATTATAAAGTCACAAGGGGTTCAAGAAGACAAGTAACAAATAGAGAATAAGCTTTGGGGCAGTCAAGTTATTTATTCGTCCTTAATACAACTCACCTGTAGCGGAAATATTGTTAAGGGTGTCCACGACAAAAAGCCGATATCCCTGACTCCTTGGCTAGCGTTAAAGACATTCTGAGCAACAGATCATGAGACAGTCAAGAAACAGAAGTCGACTGAAGGGAGGAGAGAGAACAGGATGGGGAAGGTGCGCATGTATTTTTTTGGAAGAAAAAAAATTATTTTTTTGGACTCGCTTTCGTGAAATTTCCAGTGTCAGGGGTTATTTGAGAAAGTGAAGAAGAGAGAAAAAGAGTCTGACTGGCCGATTTGTCGTGAAACACTGATAAAAAGGGACACGAGGAACTGCCAACACAGACAGGAACAGGCTGCCGAATGTTCAAACACTTAATAAGGGCAAAACCAAATGCATTAAAAAAAAAAAATACAAACCCAGTCGCAAGGGCAGAAGAAGAATTGAAAGTTCACTCTGTACACCACACAATCATGTTCAAATCCATGACCAAATTAAATACTAGATACAAAGAAGAAACTTCCAAAAAAATTCCCCACTTGGATGATGTAGTGTGTCATGCTGTTCAGACAGAGACCTTACATGGATGCCCACTAGTTTCTAAAGCATCCCAAAGCGAAGGTGAAATTGTAGAGCAGACGAGGTACAATTTCGATTACAAACTTTGTGTAGACCAGAAATTGCTTCATGACAGAAAACCACCTCTATATATTAACTTGTCTTCATTTTAAAACACTTGTCACTGCAATAAATATGACTTAAATTATACTCCATCGTATGCTTTTTTTTTTTATTCGATTTTGTTGCACAATGCGGCAGGTTTTGTGGCATGGAGCAAAAAATAAAACAAATCTTTTGCTGTCACATGCTGTGGGGTGTGCGTGTTTATGAAAAAGAAGACTGAACAGTGGAGACTAATCATCTTCACCACCGGATGACTTTGCTCCATTAATACATTTTCATTTATCTGTCAATTCCTGCATTGGGGCTTAAGTTCAATTCACTAAACATATACTCCCAAGGCTTATAAGCATTTAGGGCTGTGCCCAACTAAACACACAATGGTCACGTTATGATCAACTTTCCGCCTTCAAACATGAGTTAATGCATGCACGCTCCCAGCTGCTGTTCTTTTGCACAGTGTGTTAGTTAAAGTTTCATACTCCGTGGGATTGTGATAGATGATTCGTGCAAGAAAACACTCAATAGTTCTGAATTTACCATGCTTGGGGGACAATTGGGTGCCAAACACCAGAAAGTTCTTCAAAACCCATTACCATTAAACAACAAAGATTATGTGAGAGCCTTTCCCCAAATGAACAGCACAGGAGCCTCTCTTTTTATTGAACTGAGTCAGACCATTCAGCAGGCCATCTTTACTTACGTCGGCTGGGACCAGTAGGCTCCTGCCCAAGTGCTGGTTAAAAGAGAGGCACCAGGCTTCAGTGTACCCATTCATGCTGGGAACATACTTCTTTACTGTTTCATCATTCAGCCTGAGCCACACACCATCATCATTGTGGATCTATAGGAAAACCAGCAACAAAACAGAGCACAGCCATGCCGTCCTGTTACTATGGAAACAGGAGGAGCATCACCCTCACACACACACACGCATACACACATAACACTTCTGAGGCTGCAGGAAATTCAAATTAGAGGACTGTGAGCTGAGGTTAGAGCAAGTGAAAATGGTTCTAGTGCTTCTACCAAAGGGGGATGTACAGGATTATTAAATATACTGAATATGTGTTTCACTTACATGTAATTATTAGGTAAGTGCTTTGAACTTTTTTAATTTTGGACTTAAATCAGTCATAGGCACTACAGAATAATAAAAGAATAATGCAGGCATTTAAGCCTGTAGCCTCAGAGTGTCTTGCAAGAGAATGAAGCAACAAAAATTAAGTGCAACAAATTTATAAGCTTTGAAAGAAAGCGGTAATCTTTACTGAGAGAAGTAATTACATATAATACACAGAAACCATTTCAGAAGACTTCAAATGACTTTGAACTTTTAAACTAGACAAAAACACCAGATTACAATATTAATGATTCAGATCAGATTTAAAGAAGAAACACAGAAATAGAATAAAAGTGGATAGCGCTTCAGCTAGTATACTTTAAAAGCATAATTTACATTTTGCCTCATCTAAAATCAATTACCTCGTCAATGAAAGTGATGGTGCCATTGACATGCACTATGCCTATCTGTTCACTCTGCAGGGAGGGGTGACTACGCACACGCAGGCCTGCGCTGTCCTTGGACACAAATTTGCGGACCTGAGAGAAGCAGAGGGGAGATGGAGACTGTGAGCGGCCGGAGCAAAGAACAGAAAGAAAAAAGACAAGTCCAACAGGAGGAGGAGGAGGAGGAGGGGGAAAAAAAAAAAAAAGAGGAAGCAGGAAAAGTGGGAGAATGCATGCAGTAGCCCACACAGAGCCCGCTTCCAAGAAGATACACACACCGTGAAAGAAGAAGAGATTTTAGTCGATCTATTTTCAGTAGCACCAGTTGGATGAAGTTAGCGGTGCACTGGCAGTCACGGAACACTTGTTCCAAAGGAACGTACACAGTGTTCGTTTAAGGTGCACATTGTTGCTCGTTTCCCCATTGTGGATTCCAAAATCCAAATGCAGGTTTCATGAAATGATGATGACCTCACATGCCGAACATCAATTTGAAACGTTCACTGCATCTAAAGTAGATTTCATTCCCTCTTTTGACTCATTCTTAAAGTATGAAATAACAATCCAACAACACATTCTTGACTACATGACAAGTACGTTTACACGCACACCAAAACCTGAATACCATGTTCAGCATGTTAGCAAGTGAGCAGCAGTCCCCTTTCTTAACACCTGTAAAAAGTAAAGGAGGTCTTGCTTCCCCAGGTAAAAGCCAACTCTTTACTTTACTTTAGATGTGTCTTTGCCTTGGTAAATGTCTCAGTGTTCTTGTTCACTTGTGCACGTCTTGGATTGATTTGAGTGGGTTTCAAACCCGGACTTCTTTAGACGAGTACATTTGATTTTTAGGATGAGCAAACAGAAAACTGGACACACTCAGCGTTCTGTCTCAGTGTCAATAGCAACACTAACATCATCTTGACAGTGCAGCTGTTTATTACAGTGTTAATACCAAATATTGGTAAATGAGGCTCTTAGATAAAGATCAGCTATTTTTTAGTTAGAAATCAATGTTGACACTGTAGGTGTACAAGGAATGAAAATTCATTTCGGGCCTCTGTTGAGTCACATGGATATTATTTTATAGATGTAGTATTGTGCATTTCTAGGCTCGTCTTCGTTACTAAAAAGAAAAAGCTCACCTTGCTAGGCTGAGGTTCTGCCTTTGGTTTGACCATTTGAGTTCCAGGTGGTATCATGCCTTTGGGAGGGTCCTTGACCTCCACCTCCAAACCAGCATCTAAATGGAAAGCGAGGGCACATTTAGAGTTCAACGTTATGATTTTGTATATCCCCTATAATAGTAAAAGCATTGCAGGCCACCATGTCTAGATAACAGGCATAAAAAAAAACAAACTAATACCGTCCAATATACACACATTTAGAAATAATGTGTTTGGGAGTGTATGTCAGGTCTCCGTCTATGTCTCGTCACTACTGTAATATGAGTCTGCTAAGAAAAGCGAACAAACCGAGAAATGTGTGAAAACTGAATGAGATTGAGCTGAGAATACAAATTTCAATGGTTTCAAATGTAAACCAAAGTTTTGGAAAACAAGGCAGTGTTTTCACTGTTTAGATTCTCGAGGCTCCAGTAAAGTTATGATATATTTTTTAATTGAAGTGCAATGTCACTATTTGTCTCATCTTTCACTTTTCATATGTTATACATTACGATGGGTCAGCAATCAGTGTCATTATAACTATTTATCATAACTGATCACTAAGTGACCATTACAGATTTGAGTTTGAGTTGAATTGAGATTTTTCATGATGATGCAATAATGCTAATAAATATTTGGCTATTTAGCTGCTACTAATGCCATCGTGGCTCATTCACACGGTTTAGTCACTCTGAATTGCAGCCGCATTACCTGTCGATCAGTGATAACAAATGGGCCATGAGCATTTACACTGACTTACCTATTTCAATCCCATCAATGGTGACGTGGATTGTATAGAGGCCTACTGCTCCTGGGGTCCAGTTAGCGCTGTACGTTCCATCAGTGTTGGCACGAATCAGCATGTTTTCACTGGGCCTGTGTACGACACGATCATTAAGTAAATCATATTCCACTAGAAAGTGGGTTCTGTTTGTGCATTAGCTCACTTACCTCTTTGGGGTGGGGGAAGCAAAACGCAGCTCTTCAAAGGAGTAGTTTTCATACGCCTAAAAAAAAAAAAAAAAGAAAAGAAAAAAAGGACTGAAACACTAATCTAAAAAGTAGCAATTTTACAAATTGCAGAAAAAGTTGCCATTTTGATGTTCTCCAAATTAAAACTGTAAATAATTATCATTCATTCGCTAACAACTTTAATCTTTATGTCTACAACGCTGGGAATTCTGTTAATGCATGATGAATTTAACAGATCTGATTAATAGTTTTGGAATAATTCATTATGCATTTCTATTTCAATCTTATATGAAAGTTACTGGGTCATGGTAATCTCAGTAGATAGTTGTCTTAATCTTTTCTAACACAACACAAATGCTTGACTCTCTTTTCATTGCATTACACAACAGATAGTACAACGCTTTACAGTAAATCTGCTAATGCAAAACACACTGTAGGTGCTGAAAGTGCCAGTGGTTTATTTTTGGGGCAGCCTAGGACTGGGTCATACATTTCTCATACTATCGGCAGATGCCTTTGGGCCATGTGTTGAAGTGCTCCAAGTTACTAACTGTGTATGTTTGTTTGAATGTTCCCCAGTTTTAAGTTGTTTGTAAAATGTAATGTAAGGCTTGTAGCGATATTTCTCCATCTGCCTAAAAGCAACTCATTGTGGAAAATCTTAACGTAAATGAGTTAGTGAGTGATTGACGAGCTAGTTACATTAGGCTGACCTTCATCATGGTAATAGCAATGTATCGAGCCTCTTTGACAATCATGGGCTCGTACGTGGCCTCCAGCTTCGGCATTGGCAGACCCCCAAAGGTGAGGTCAGGGCCAGAAGATGAAGGGGAAGAGCTTCCAGGGAGCCGCTGCAGCTTCTTTAGATTCTCAGCCTGCACAGACTTCTTTTGTGAAACAGGTACAGCCTTTACTTCCACCTAGATATAAAACAGACAAGGAATATGAGTCAGAGAGATGTTTACCAGTGGAAAATGCCAAAAAACAACCTGAACTACTTTTTTTATTTCATACCGACATTAGAGGCAAAACTTTACTAGCATTTAAGTTCTGTTGGGAGATGAAAACCCTATTATTTTTCACCTTCATGTTGGGAACATGCACCACATCCCCATACTGGTCTTTGGTCTGCACAACCACAGTAGTGGGCCATCCACAGCGTATGTCATCTTTGTTCAGGATCAGAGAGGTCTTCTGTGGGTCTGCATAAGAATCTGGCTGTAGCCACCTGGATGTCACAAAATAGCAGGAGAGAAACAGGCTTGTAAAATAGGTTCAACTGGTGATGATACCGGAGAATCTCCAATCAAAATCTCAACTACTACTGAATTGCAATGTAAGAGACAGCCCGAGCTGAGCATACCAAACAAAGAACTATACCTGGCAAGACGTCCCCCGCTTGAGTTCTGTACACAGGTGATGAAGTCTTCAAGGAAAGAGTGCTCATTGGTTTGGATGTTAAGGGGCAGATTTCCCTCCAGAGCCTCCAGGATGGTGGGGGAGTGAGACAAGGCCAGTCCTTTACCTAGGATCCCAGAGTGGGACTTACACACCTGTATGTGAGAAAAAAAAAAATCTGAAGTTCTGAAGGGAAGGGCTTTTTCACAAAAGCCACACAAGCAGCCGAAGATTGTTTCTGAATTAAATAGATGGCATACTTGAAGAGAGGCCTCCTCAAGAATTTCAAGATCCTCCTCAAGTTCATTGCCTGAAAAAAAAAGATAAGTGTAATACATTTACTCAAGATGTTAAAAGAACATTCATTGCTAATGCAGTCATAAAGTTACACTCAGCTAATTTTCTTATTCGTACTCATCCATACCTATAGGAAGGGCCAGGTCTTTCTTCATCAGAGCTGCAGCACATACACTGCCCAAATACGCCAGTTCTTTCTCTAGTTGGATAATACCCTGAAATGTCCAAAGTAATTTGTCAAAAGGGTGTTTGTACATAATACAGATGATATACTACATAAAGCACAGTGACAGTGTCAGTAATCAGTATAATTCAAATAAGTGTGGGTACCTCATCAGGGCCAGGGTTGAATTCATATCCAACGGCCACACACTTAAATCCATAGAAACAAGCTTTCTCATCTTTAACATAATCAGAGGCTGTTTCCAGTGAGAACAAAACTTCATTTCCTGAAAGTAGAGACAACAACAACGGCAGAAAAAAAGGGAAAAGGAGTGGATGAAAACAGAGGCAGATGGGAAGCGTTTCTATGAACAATCAGTGGTAAATGAATGCCTGTCTGGTGTAACAGGTGGCTAAGTATAGCATCATGAAACAGATTAAAGCACTCATGGGAACCATTAAGATCATCGAACAATAAATAGGATGCCAGAAATGCATCATTCCAACTGGGTTTGGAATGGTGCTGCTACTTCATTTTACAACGTATTAAAATTCTACAACATATTTCTAGAGCCTGAGGGAAAGTGCTACTGCATTTGTTACATTCTGCGTGAGAAAGTTGCTTGGGCAATAGATGCTACCCGAAAAGAGACATTGTGATCTCGCCTAGTGTGGGTAATAATTATGCAGCAATTGAACCTAACAACGCAGACGACTGGAAGGCTGTATTTTGTCCAGCTTCTCTGTTCACATTTTTTTAAAGTTCATTCATTGCGAAGCGACACAAGCTTAGCTGGAGTTGCAGTGTCCCACAGAATTCACACACGCAGCAGTCTACTCTGCATTATGCAGTGAGTGTGTGGACTCTCCAAGCAGGTTGTTTTTTTTTGAGGGAGTGATATACCTGATCTTGTCAGCTCTGTTTAAATAATTTAAATACTTCCAAAGACGATCTAAACTACCTATTTTTAAATACTGTGTATTAAGTCAACAACTGCTTCAAATTCCCAATAATTTAGCATTATGATTCATTGGTATAAAAAGCAATTACATTTTTGTTACGCTTTAAACTATGTGTGATAAAAGTTAAATCTGCTTTGCCTCGCTTACCTGGTAGCACAAGGACAGTGGTCGGCCAGCCGTTTGAGCCCGAGAACTTCTTGAGCTCAGTCCAGGTGTTGATGGTGTCATGGATCAGAGGTTTGCTTCCCAGGCTGGACAAGTGGAGGGTTCGGCTAGGGATGAGCAGACGCAGGACATCCTCCGGCTGGGCAGTGCCACACTGCAGATCAAACTCAATGGAGGTCCAACGAACACAGTCTGGGAAAGATACCTGAAGGAAGTGAAACAGAACAGAAGGTCAGTTTCAGCTAAAATTATATAAATGCGTCTAGGACTATATTCAGACAGAAACCAAAATGATACAGAGCTCTACAAAAGACCTTTTTCGCAAAAAAACGAAGCACGTAGAAAACGCGCAACTCTGTTTCCTCTTAACGCTGTACAACGCAGTGACACGATAACAATTTTTTGATGATGAATAAAATTACTGTACAGTATTTGTGTAGTTACAAGGATAAGAGGGTTGATAAAGACAGACATTTCTGCTGTAATTTAAGAACATTTCTGCATATTTTCCTGTGACACGGTTAATAAACGTAAATACAGCCAATTGAATGACTTCGTGTTGCAAATCTCTCACTCTCTCCTGCTCACAGATTAAATCTCGAAATAGGACATTTAACGTTATGCTATGTGCTACCTTACACCCGCAAACGGAATTCCTGTTATGAGCAATAGTTTCAAGTATGTGAAGCTTGCTAGGCTAAGTGTGTTAGCTTTACATTAGAGCCAATAAAACAGTCTGAAAATGAAATTCTGCCATGACGGCCACTTACATTATATTACAGCTAACGTTTTACAGCATTCCTGTTAATCTGTTTTTTCACTAACCACGAACATTGAGGTACGCTACAAAAGCTCCATTCCTGCCATTGTTCCTATGTAATGACTTACAACGGAAGTGAAGCAGCCGGTTTCAGCTGTTACAGGTTTAGGAATGCAGAAGCATGAAAAGGTCTATACTTTCCGTGAGTACTGTAGAAACATCTAATACAGTTTTTAACACAGACATCCATTTAATAACTAGACTTTCTTGGTCAAAATTAATTGTGCTGTACGGCATTTTTGTAATGTGAGGTACTAAGCAGTCAGAATGGCTTGGAATACTTTACCCTGTATTGCGTGACGCTTGCTTGCTTGTATGGGTGGTCACTCTCTATTACTGAGTAGTGGTTTGAGGTGGTACAAGCTGACAGGCCCTGCTCAGGCTGGTTGCCAGTTGTGCTGTCGGTTGACTGGTTGGGATTGAAGGTGGGTGGGGCATATTTTTGGTTGAGAGCAGAAACTGCAGGCAGCAACTCTTGCACCAGCCCAAAGACTTCCACGGCAGCCTAGATAAGGAAGACAAGTAATTTTTCTTAGGGATTTGCAATTCTACATATAGATAAGATGAAGGGATTGCGCTCCTGGTTTGACTACTTACCTTAGGTACAGATGCAGCTACAGGGCCGATGTAAGCCAGAATCAACGGCAGGAGCATGGAGAACAGACTGGATGAACTTAATAACTCAGGAATATCATCTGCTGCAAAGAGCAAAGGAGATAAATAAGAATTAAAAGCAGCTAAGCCTATTCAAGAAATTCTGTGTAAATGGCTCTAAAGCAACTACGAGTGCTTTCCTAATATAATACATGCATAAGTTTACCATCAACAGCAAATGCCCTGTGAAGCAGGTCCTTTGCTGCTCTGACCACAGCACTGACAACAGACAAAGCCCTGCTGCAGTTTTTGTCTTCTTCATTGGCTTTGCTTAGCAGCTGTGACTGGAGGTCTCCATCATATTCACTCCTTTAGACATTAAAACAAAAGAAGAGACATGGAGACATTTAGAGAAAAAAACAACCCTTCAGAGATGAGACTTTACAAAAAGCTTTCTTTATGCTTACCTGTAGTAGAGAATCTGAGGGATCTGTCCTCTGGTCTGGTTAGTCCCATTGCTACTGAGGCTGCAGGTGCTGAAGGTGAAGGACACACCGTCGGAGCACTGCACTGTCGTCATGCCTCCATCGCCATTAGCTGTCCGGCTGCCATAGTTTCGCAATCGAACGGCATACTTCACCCCTTCCTGTAGAAGAAAGTTGTATCCATTTAAAATAAATGCACGATACATCACAGTGTACAAAAGTCAAAATCTTGGAAACCTTCTAAAAAGACTTTGTATTACTTTCTTGACAATCTACACACCTTGAGTGGCACAGCCTTATCCAGGCGAATCTCTGCGATATCACTCGGAGAATCATCGGTGCTGTAGGTGCCCTTCACCAGCTCAAGAGATGTCCACCTATGAGAATGTGCAGAGTCCCCTGGGTGCTCTGTTTGTGCCTGTAGTATTTAGAAAAAAAAAGTGGTTCAAAACAAAAGAGGACACACACTCCTCTCTAATTAAGCTATGCCCCCAAAAATATAAATTGTAATTAATAAAAGCAGATAATATTTGATAGTCACTTACGTCATCAGCAAGCACTTCCAGTTCATACTCATGGATCCCTCCTCCTCCATAGACACAGACGCCCACCAGCACAACGCCGGGTTTGTCCACTGTAAGACAGATGGCATCCGGGGAGCCATTGCCTGTGTTCCAGCTTCGGCCCTGGCTCGTTTTAGTGAAGCGGTTAGGAGATGCTTTCACAGAATGGAGAGAGTTCAGCCCATCGACCTTTAGAGAAAGAAAAATTAGCCGGGCTTTTGCGTAACGGCAAAAAGCTGATCATCATCAAGTTTAATAGTTTTAAAAATGTAAAACTCTGCAATAATATCATTCAGAACTCAAAAGGCAGTAGGCATACCACCAGGACCCAGTACAACAACAGGAGAAAAATTCAAAGATTTTTTGAGTGTAAGAGTTATAAAATGTCACTGAAATGTTATTTAAATGCAAAATAATTTTTGTTTCAAAAAAGTGCAGAGGAAACTGAGTGTCTATAAAAGGACACAGTGACATTAACTAGAGAACATAAAAAAAAAAGAACAGGGCATTTAGAGCGTGTGATCAGCCTGCTGACTACCGCGAGTCAGACTTAGCTGCAGAGGGACCTATCCAGGTGCTCTAGGGAGGAAGAGCTGTTCCCCTGACAACAGACAGTGGAGAAAAACAGTAGCACTGAGGGCTGTCATTGAGAGGTGTTACTATGACAACAGGAGCTAAAGAGTCCTGACTGCAGTGGATGGAAATGTTTGCAAGCAGACTGATGATAATTAAATAAAGAGTGAGAGACTGCGAGAGCAACAGACTAAATGACCCAAAAAACAATAGCAATTCAAATAATCGCAGCAATTAGTGTTTTGGGGGGTTTTTTTGGGCATTAAGAAAGACATCCTGTTAGTTCCTATGATAAGTTACTTCAATAACAAAAGGGCTTTAGGTAAAAGGACTGGAAGGAAGATATAAAAATAATGTAACTGGGATGGTAGATGTATTGAACTAGTCTGTACAATGTGTACAATGATGAGAATTTTGTGTTTTCTAAAGACACCAGGCCAGAGTACAAAAAAAAGCCAAGCCCCAAGTCCCAACATACAAGCCTTACTGGGGCATTTGGGTTCTGCATGACTGAAGAGCATTAAATAACTTACCTCAGAGCCCAGGGCAGAGGCTGTGAGTTCAGAGACAATGGAGGCTAGAAGACCGCAGGTGTTGGAGACCAAATGAGGGGAAAAAAGCTCGACCTCCTTCCTCAAACTCTTTCTCACAGGCAGCACCACAATTACCAACATCTTCTCTAGTACTTCCCGGAAACTGGTCATACCCATTAAGTTCTCCTCCGTCTGAAGGGTAAGACACAAATATGATCAGTGTGATAACTGAATTAATTTACCATGTCATTTTCCTACAAGAAAAGCATATGTTAATGACACATTTACTAGGACTGATGTCCGCATATAATGTGCAAAAACTTACATGGCTGAGTTTCTCCATATGGGCCACCAACAGAGGGAATCGATGAGCAAGGGCAGAGTCATTCTCTGTGCTGACTTGTTTGACCAGTGAACGCAGAAGCACTTCCCCGTCGTATGCAATAGGCAGGATAGATGTCAGCTTCACTGAGGTGTTGCATAGAGCTGACATTACGGCTGCTAGCAGACGGCTGCTGGATGTGCGAAAGTTGGCTTCAGCAATGTCCTGAAATACATCGAGGACAAGAATGACCATGGTTGTAATATCTTTTTAAACTTGTCTGATTATTTATTCAAAGACCAAGGAAATACTGCAAGATAACATCTCTGTACCTACAAAATAAAACAAGCCTGCTGTATTTTTCTGGGTTTACACTATGTTTTATTCAAAACTTGTAATATAAAAATTGGATGACAGTTCCAGTTGTTTCCTACTATATATTATTATGACCAATTCAAAATTTGGACTGTTCATCAAGCAAGCCAAGTTTTTTCAGAACATTACTCCAGAATGTAGAATTTTGTCATGTGGCATTGTCCTTTTTGTTTGATTAATATTTAATAGCCTTACAGTGATAGATATTACTGCAGAATCATAAATCCATAAACTGCATTGTAAACACAGTGACCTTGTACGCCTTCAGATCCTTTAAGAAGTTACCTGGTCTAGGCAATTGAGGAGATCACACAGGCAAGCCCACTGCAGAGCTGGCGTTGGGTAAAAGGAGTGGAAGCAGGCAGTGAAGGTGTTGTGGCACTCCTGTAGCACAGCCTCAAGCAGGGTAAGAGGCTGAGACAAGTAGCCCTGCGGGTCATTGTCCAGCTTGGTCAGGCAGTTGTCCATGCCTTCTGACAGGATCTTCTTCAGCAAGCTGCGAGTCTTTCCCACGCACTCTGCCAGCTTGCTTGACTCCTCCACCACAGCTTTGGTGCTGGCTGGAATTCAAACAACAATTTGCGATCTTTTAAGAAGCTGTACTCTGAATGACTTAAATCACTCAAAAGTACTTTTAAGTGATTTATATACGTGGATTATATTTACAATCTTGTCTGTAAGTGTTATTGTTTTCTTGTGATGTACACAGGTCAGCCACAAAATTATATTAAGTATTAAATTGCAGATAAACTAGTTCATTCTAAAACAAATAATGTCATTTTTTTTCATTTAGAAGGGCTTTAATACTTAATGAAGCTTTTTGCAAATAACACAGAGCTGCATTTTTAGGGACAACATGCTTTTAAGTCCTCCGTTTTCCTACCAGCAATGGGGAAGATCTCACAGATGTAGACCCTGAGCAGGCGGAGGCAGCATGTGCCCACAAAGCGCAGTCTCTCCAGGTCCAGCAGGGTGGCTGTGTACTGGAAGCCCTTCAGCCCACGTAGCTCCTCCACACCCAAAACCAAGGTGGTCCAGCTCCAGTGAAGGATACTCAGCAGAGATTCAAAACACTCCTACCCGGACAGAGAGGTGAAACGTCACACACAGAAAAAAAATACATGTAAAGCAGGGAGAAAGAGAGAGGCGGCAAGACCCTACTCACCACTGAAACTGTACGAGCAAATGAGCGTTTTAGAATATGGACTGGTTCGCTGGTCTGTTGTTTTCCTTTAGACGCATTGCCATCATTTGAAGGAAGCCTAATGTTAAAATAGAGAGACATAATCGAAATATTTTACTTGATGATAGACAAAAGTTTATAGACAAAACAAGCTCTCATCACTGTAAATCTAATCTAACGACTTATACTTGCCTGTAAAGTAGCTGAGGTATTTGACCTGCATTAACATCTGTGCCGTTGTTTGACTTCTTAGAGCTTTTAAACTGAAAGACAACACTAAAAGAGGAAAACGAATTAATGGGCAACATTCAAATACATACATTATTTCATATTATGTAGTTGTAACCTAATAACATATCGAAGCATATGCTTTCTTTTAAATGCCGTAGTTTTACCCATCATCAGTGGTAATGGTAGCCTGTCCATGAGAGCCACAGTCGCTGCTGGGGCCAGACACTCTGGCCCATGCCACATACCACCAACCCAGCTGCAGCAGCACCGGTTCATCAAACATCATGGCATATTTCTCCCTAAATATAGCAACACGATAGTTTATATCCATCAACTTTATTGAAAAACAAAATCCATAATTCCCACACACACACAATACATGTAAAAACCTAAGACCAGAACGGAAAGGTAGGGAAAACATGAACTGTACCTAGCAGCACAGTCATACGCTAGCACGTCAGTTTCAGCCAGCAGATCGCCATCTGTCTCATGGTCCCCACCATCAGGTCCAAGCTCAAAAAGCTACAAAACAACGAGACTGTGTCAATATATTTCAAACACATTCATTTAAGATTGGGATCCCACTTTATTAACATTGTGATATCTTCATTCGTTTCAGAAATCACATTATTTTAGCTTTGCAATGTTTACGATCTAACAACTCATCGTTGTTCATTAGAAAACTCCAACGTATTACCCCATTAAATTAGCTTAATTTCACAAAAATAGCTTGAAACTAACAGAAAAGTGAAAAAAAAATTGAGAGAACAGCTCACTTTGATCTTGGCAGTGTATTCCCCTCGTCCTCCAAACAGGCCCAATCCACCCAGCAGGATGTCTGCATCAGCACAGAAGCGAATGGCCTCCACAGAGTGGGCTGAGTAGCCCCAGCCACCACCATGACCTGCAACATCACACACTGGGTCAACAAGACTGTGCAGGGTACACAGAAGCTTTGTTGACTATCCTTATCAACAATTTAGCTAATCCAGGTAATAGTTACAGGTAATTGGTCTGGCTTCAGACCAATCTGGCTTGTGTGAGCCAAAAGTCCCTGTGTGTTATTTCATCCACCATTTATCATGTGTTCCATGCAAAGAATCCACTTACTCTCAAAGCGGTTTACCACATTGTAGTCCTCCTTGGAGTAGACCTTCATCACTGCCTGGGTCTCTTCCTCTGCACTGGCGACACCCATCTTCAGCTCCTGCATGGCTGCCAGTGTATCTAAGCAACCTAATATGACACCCCAGTATACAGTACTTTTTACAACTGATAGGAGATACTTTAATATTCATAACATACCTGCAAATAACCAGCTGACCTAAAAACTGTGCTAAACAATCTTAATACAAGTTATCAAAACCAAATGAATTTTAAACTATATTTACAAAGCACCTTCCGTACAGATTAATGCTATTCAAAATGCTTTACAACGATTGAATGTAGAAAACAGCTGCCTAAAATGATCATTGATTAAAAGTAGAAAAATACCAAAAAAAAGAAACTGATGGGAGATGGGGAAGTACATCAATAAATTAGTAGTTAGCACGGGCAACACAAGGTCCCAGCAAGTTAAATAAAACATGCTTTGCAGTATAATATCAGCGAGAGAAAAATACTTGTAGCTAATGCAAAGGATTACCAAGGATGTGTAAAGCTCCGTGAGAGCGAGTGGTAGTGGCGTGTGATCCTGAGGGCAACGCAAGCTCTGGACTGAGGATGCCACAGCGAGACTGTAGGTCTGTAGCAGATGGCATTCTGGCATCAGCTATCACTGCATTGTAACACCACATCTCTCTGGAAGCTGGCAAGAACCTAAAAGCACACAGAGAGACATGATGAAGAAAAACACACGGAAGGGATTAAAAATCAAAACGAAAAAGTTAATTTTATTTAGAGAGGAATTTACAAAATGTTTAAAAATGTTCATAAATAGAAGAAAATTGGTAGGATTTTGGTAAAGGCCATGGACAGCCTTTGAACTCACCTCCATATGACATCGTAGACAGGGTCCAGACAGAGGCCAAATCCCTGCAGGTCCTCCTGCTCAGAGTCACTAAAGGTCCTACAGCTTCCGTCCATTTTGTTGATAAGCAAGCATTTAAATGGAGGCGGCTCAGACACGGAGGACGGCACAAGGCCAATAATGTGTTTGCTGGCAAAGATTTCTGAAGTAGCCAAGACATGGGAGTTGATGAGAGCCTCATCGATCCGCAGGAATGTCTGGTCGCCACTGGCTCCAATCCATGTAGCCTTCCGTCCGTATTTAGCACCAATGTTGGGCATTGGAGATGGTTTCGCATTCCAGTAGGGCATGTCTAGGATTGGCCGACCCAGCTGCCCTTTCTGGATGAAAAGAATGCATATATTCACTGATTGTAGCATATTTTGTCGTCCACTACATCTAAGACAGTGTAACGTCTATCTAAGGTCCGACCATTATCAGAAACAATTTGTTTTCTTACCGAGAAACTGCCAAAGGTAAAAACCTGCCCATCGATGAGGAGAATGGCTGTGTGATTACTGCCTGCTGTCACCTGGACACTTGGACCTGGAAGGGCCTGCACCAAAGTTGGAGAACCCCTAGCAGGAAGAAACGTCCGTTTTAGGCACATGCATGTATTTCATTTAATTTGTAACGGAATACCTGCGTCTTCAGAAAGACTAAGCTTTCTTCACGGTCTTCTAAAACAACTGGCCTAAATGAACAACTGCTGGCCAAACCCATATGATTTTATTCATCTAAAAACATGGAATTCAACAAAAAAATGTACCTGGAATTGACATCTCCATGTCCAAGCTGCCCGTGTTGGCCGTATCCAAATGTGTAAACATCTCCATTTTCCATCAACACAACTGTAAAACAATAGGGCCATGACTGTCTTTTTCCACTTTCCTTCCATTAAAAGGTAAGCCCCTCTTCTTCACATATTTAAGTTTTTTTTTCATATAGTATGCTGACTACCAAAAGAAGTAAAGGGAAATTAACCTACCTGAATGGTGGAACCCACAGCTGACCTGCACGGCTCGCAGTTCACAGTCAAATCTCACTGCCCCCGGGGGGTAGGTGGTGATTTTGCTGGCATCCTTCTCTCCACGCTCACTGCTACCATCTACAAGGCAAACACTCAAGTCAGCACATCGGAGTAAGGAAAGGGGAGAGAGTGAGGCATAGTGGCAACTTCAGACCGCCAAGGCTGATGTCTCTGCACAGTCCTGGTAAACGGAGCTGGAGGGAGAAGAGGACTCAAAAGAAATTGGGAATAAAAGGAGAAAGCATGCCAAAATAGAAAGGAGGAGAGCAAAACCTCTGTAACAGAAAGGCTTTTGGCAACCAGTCCCATTAACAAATGGACAGATACAAAAAATACATTTATTTTCTTTTCAACATCTGTCCGTGTTTAGTGAGGGAGAGGAAATCTGGTTTACCCTGAGCCCTGTGTAAGAGGTCACAGTTGTGAGGGGAAAAGTTGGAGAGATATCCATGCATTATTGTAAATATAACTGTCAACACCTTTTTGGACCAGGAACCAGCGTTCTTGTTTGCCTCTGTATCTGAGACCAGCCAGATGAGATAACAACTTTGGGTTTTAATATTGGAATTTCACAGTCAATGTTAATATAAATAAATTCTATCTGGCTCATGGCCCAAACATTTACAGAGCAGAGTTGATAGTTTAGCTCATAGATACACATGTCAATGTCGGTGAGTACACAGAAGTGCTCTTAAATGATGCTTCAAGCACACAAAAGCTACTCTGGAAGTCTCAGACAGGAACACCAAGTCACTGGGGGGGGGACTTGAGACACTCATTCATCTTCATGGCTGTAATAACATGAAGGAGGATGCTCAAGGCTGGTACAACCAGCGAAAGGAAAGTTATTATCAACAGCAAGTACCAACAGCTTAACGGACATTAAGGGGGAAACCACTGCTGCTGTGAAATAAAATCCTGTGGGAGCCTAGTTAGACATTCACACAAGCCATTTAAGAATAAAAAAATGTTTTATATAGGTTTTCAGCTTTAACATGCTTAGTAGATGCTTAATAAGGACACACAGTCACTACAACTAGGGACTAAAAGGTAGAACCAAGCGATAAAGAGCAACAGGAGTTTCAGACCAACCTAAACTGTAGCAACCTACAGCAGCAGCAGTTTAAACAGATGTAAATGTGCTGTGAATTAGCATTATTTGTTGTCTATCTTCGAAATATGCTGTATATTTCTTTTTATGTTATTATATTTTTCTTACTGTGGAATGTATTCCTGTGAATACTAATAAAAGCAGTTTGCAAGTCATACGCCCTTGTCTAGAAAGATGACTTGTTTCGTGGGTCCTGCTTATGATTTAAACACTTATGCAACTATTTTGAAATGTTTTGAATTGTTGGAACCTCTGGTCCATACAACTACTAATCTCCCCAGACAACTAACACATGCAGTGAGTTGTCTGATGCTGAAGTGCCTGAAAAGCTAAATGCTTTGGGGAAAATGTATTTTATCAGGATCGGGATAAACCCCTTTGGTGATAAATCAAGCTCACGGATGTTTATGAGTGAATTCAAAGCCATTTCCATGAGACACTTTGCATCCAAGATATGTATTTTATGACAAACAATTCTGACCTTTACCCCCTGCTTCATACCTGTCAGTTTGTTCATCAAAGCTTGCTTTCTGCAGTGCTAGCTGTTTTATCTGCTTGTAATACTGCACTTGTACCCATAACGTCACAAATCAGCTGCTATGAAAGCAACAGTAAATCCATACAGATATGGACACGGTTTCCTATTCAGGTCAACAGCACAAGGCAGAGCAGGGATTCTACTCCTAAGGATTACAACTGCTAAAGCAGAAAATAACAGTATACTTTATTATACCTACAACTCCTAAAGCAGAAAATAACAGTATACTTTATTATACCTTATATATATATACACACATGCTGTTCCTATTTGAACAGAATTAATACATATCATTGATGTACAGTATTAAATGCACAAGAGAACAAGCCTGTGGAAGAGTTAGGACTTTAACCCAGTCTAGAGACCTCACAGTCCTTTCTCCACTGTGTGTCAAAGTGTCCTTCTTGCCAACAGGCTACATTGCTTGTTACCATGAGACCTGGTGAAGACATAACAGTCCTGCCTTCAGAGAGTGAGAGAGGAGGTGGACGGGACAGCCAGATTGGGAGATGAATCAAGAGGGGTGTCTCTGCACCCATTGAGTTAGTGAAGACCATAGTACCTTTGTGCTTGTCCCGTTTATGCCTTAGTGCCTGAAGGGGTCTTATTCTGGCTAGGGCCTGCTCACGCTGGTTCATAAAAATGGGACCAGGAAAAACAAGGGGGCCTGGGGGAGAAAGAAACTTTCACATGCATGCACAATGCTCACAAATGGGAGAGAACACATGATAATACTACACCACAATAATACACACACACACACACACACACTAAAACATTATAAAGACATGAGCAAGAGGGGAGCCACCAATGCACAACACCAATCTTACAAAGTAAACTGCCACTACAAAGAATGGGCAATACTGTTAGCTTGAGCCTATTAACTAATTTACTAATCCCAGCTCTCACCTTTTCACCGACTCTCTGCAGTCAAAAACGTGCCCTAAACACATTCCCAAACTGTCTAGCCCTGATTCATACCTCGGCCCTCCTCCAGTCTGTGCCGGCGATTGATCCTCTGTCGTTTCTCCTCCTGGCGGATCTGAATGTGCTCCTCGATGTTCACTCCTGGAGGGGGAGGGACAGGCACAGCTGAAAACACAAAAGGCCCCAGGTACACGCAGCCCAGAGAGGATGCAGGAGGAGGAGGAGGAGGAGGGAGGAAGACGGAGCAGAGCAGAACAAAACAAGACACACATCAATGAATGATGGAGAGACGTGACAATGACTTTGCACAACACAAGAAAAAGCAAAGGACAAACGATGGCAATAGTACAAAATACAGCATTCCAGCAAATGTAATTTGCAGCATAAGCAGTGCAGGGGCACAGCTCAGAAAGATCTAAGTATAACTCATTCACATCCACACTCAGGACAGTTGTGGTTTTGAGCAAAATGTAAACAATGGAACTGGGGACAAGTGAGATGTAAATATTTATGAACAAAAACGGGGGAAACGTGAAGTCATGTTTAATATCTGTTGGCATACCTAGCAGCAAGTCCAGTGGAATCATCTCCTTCACAGCATCAAAAATGCCTCTTTGTCTGGCTTCCTGACCATCAAGCTCCCGGGCACAAGCCTTGCAACAGCCACACGCTGAGCATCCAGACTCCCCAGAACCACAGCCACAGATGCTGGTTGACAGACACATACACAAATTCGAAAACTAAGTTGACTTTTCAAACTTAATAACTTAATAAAACCATATGAGCATTCCCGGCATGTTAAACCTTTCTATAGTTGGTGAGGTCTCTTACCCTCCTGGTACTCTGTCCGGCCTTCCACTGCTGACACAGCTGGCACCGTAGCCAGTGCAGTCACCGCAAACCGTACAGACCATGCACTGGTCCAACTTCCACTTGTGCATCCCCGGCTGGCACATCATGCTCTTCTCCTCCTTCTCCTCTAGCTCATCTTCCAGGTCTTCATCCATGGCTGTGGCCATGCTCTCCACACCAAAGGCTACACCCGCCAAACACATATACACACATAAAGATAGAATGAGTTGGCTACAAAGGAAATATGCATATAGGTACGTAAGACAAACTATATTATAATGTGATTTGCCTGTGTTGGAAGATTTTCTCACCTTTCCCTGCCTGGCTCATTGCTCCAGTGTCTCTGCCACACTGGCCCTTGTTATTTACCCCAAATGTCCACACTTCACCACTTTTGGTCAGAACACACGTGTGGGCCTTTCCCATGGCAACCTGAGTTACAAAGTGACCTTTGAGGTCTGTAACCTGGCCTATGAAAAGAAACAAATAGATGCAAACAAAATGTTTATGCTTTTCCGTCGACTCTTTTGTAGATATTAAATTCTCAACAAATTCCCTGAAGTTGTGAATCTGAAAGTAGCCTTGTCCCAGTCAACTTACATGTGCTGTCACTGTAAATGGCATCTTTGCCAAACATGTAGAGCTCTCCATCCTTGGTGACAATGCTGCTGCTGCCATTGTTGCATGCTGTGTACACTGCTGTCTTGGTCTCTAGTTTGATCATTTTCTTGGGCTTGTAGGGCTTGGGCTGTCTGCGACTTTTAGCTGCAAAGGAAAATAGCAGACATCACCTCTATAGCTTCTGCTGGAATTAGGCTTTGATTCTGCGTTTAACTAAGGCTGAATCGAATAGAATCGAATTTGAGTACAGGTAGACATTGTCTTACTGGATTCTCCATCCTCTCCCTTGCTGGCAGAGCCTGTGAAGAACACACTCCCATCCTCGGCTACCAGCAGTGCATGAGAACCATCATGGCCGACTGAGAATTGAACAATCTTAGGAGACTTTGTAACAGGTAATTCGACCCATTTTCCGGCTGATGGGCCTCCCTGCTTTATACCCAGGCTCTGGTACTTTCCTGTGTAGTAGATCTGTAAAAGGAGGGTGAGGGAAAACCTTAAAAAACAGCAAAAGGCAGAAAACAAACCAGGATGACAGCAAGATGTACTGTATATATTTGCTGCAGCTAAAACTGTGCCAGGAACAACGTTTTTGTTGCCTTTTCAATGAGAGACCCTTTGTGGGGAACCACAATGTGCCAACACAGTCATCTTATTGAAATAATGAAGACCCTATGTTTTTAATGTAATGATAGTATCAGTCTGAACAGAACCTGAACAACTACATTTTCAATGCCTGCTTTTGGATGTATGAGGTTTTTTTATAACTCCAATCTTCTGACGTTCACTTTGCAAATGACACACTCCCAGAAGAATGCAGAGTGAACGGTAGATTGTAAGCCATAAACAGTGGACCTTTGATTTTTGTCTGTAATATCACATGATCAGCACAATGTCCAGTCCGAGTGATGGGTGACCTTTGTGCCATTATACACGTCAGCGGCTCCTATTTTTACTCATCTAGCCGGCCAGTGTTAGGGTAATCCGCAGATAAAGTGTGCTGTGAGATTAGGCCTCTAGGCAGACTCAAAAATGTGCAACAGGCGACTGCCCTGAACTGCTATCTAAAAAAACAAGCACATGGGACCACACCTAAAGCACAGACACACACAACCACACCCTCCACACCCCATCAAACTACATAGCTAGAATTCTCAAAATTATAAAACAGTCTGGATAAAAAAAAAGATAAATATCTTCACATCATTAAGCACTGCCTCCCTACTTTCCCACACTATCTTATTAATAAGTTCATAAATAGGAAAAATTACATGTACTGTGCTTTGTTTTCCTGAAAGCGAATATTGTATCAGTGGAGGCCAGACCCACTGGCTAGCTATTCACTTCCAGTTATTTAAGCAGCTCAGTGTGCCTATGTTCCACTGACAGGAGCTGGGTCTGGAGCACAATAAAGAATACAAAGACCATGAGACATCCAAAAACGCAGCTCCCTCTTTCTGCATTACAGACAATCTAGGTTGGAGGAAAACCAATTATTTCCAAAAAAGAGAAAATATCCTATTCCTTTGCTCTAGTAAAGCCCAATCCAAATGAAATCAGACTAGCTACAGTAACTACATACAGATGTTATGCGCTAAGAGAATGCTAATGTTGCACAATGGCCTCGTGTACTCTATGTGACACAGAAGGAGAAGAATAGTTTTAATTTAAAGCTTTTTTTCCCCCTCAGGTTCACCCAGTAAAGTGTCTATCCTGTCATTTGCAAGACAAAACCTGTTAGATCTCGGCAGCTAAATATGTACTACCTTTCATTTTGATTAAAGATTTTAGGCACGGCAGCGAAGAAGATTTTCACTCTCACCTTTCCTGAAGCGGTTTTCATCAGAGCAAACTCTCTGCCTGCTCCAAGCAATGCTGCCTCTTCATCAAAGCCCGTGCCTGAGAGAACAATAAACTATTCAGAGCCAAATACATGAGGAGAGAAAACTGGAAAGAACTTTATTTATTCTACTTTTGTGAATACTTTCCAACAAATATGCAACCCTTGTAGAGACCCATACAGTATCCCAGTAAAGGAAAACATGGGCATTGGAAATGACTTCTCACAGCCTCATAGTTATTGGTTCATTTTGTATCACTTACTGATGATGTGCAGATCTTTCTCGAGGTCAAAGAGAGAGATGCCGCAGGCGTGCAGACATTTCCTTGCCAGCTTCAGCTGCAGTTCCTGCTGCAGGGCTGGGTCTGAGCTCATAGTATAGATCCGCACTACAAAACCATCCTGCAAGAGCCAAAAGAAAGAAATGTTGAGATTCCCAAAACATTTAGACACAAGACGCCCCAGATTCAGAGAAGAAATATCTCTAATTCACACTTATAACTAAATCTTATCATTTGAATAAATCTTGCTCTTAAGCAGTTTAACAGTTCAAAATTTAATGACATCAAAACATTTATAGGGGAATGTGTCTGTACAGTGTGGAAATAGGTAATGCCAACTCACACAGACTCATAAGTTATGTGCTGGATGCAGCTTGGATTAACCAATTACAAAAACTTATTGAAGTCGTTAGATACGTCTATGAACTCGGGTTGCAATATATAGATAAATCTACAGCGTGGGGCCTAAGAACATAAAAAAAAAAAAACTGCATGTATTTTTTAACATAAGTGGCTAAATCAAGTTAAAACCCAGTATTGTCTGTGTTTATAACACATCACTTATCTTAACACCAAGAAGGTTATGACATCTGTGAACCCCTCACACAGTTTGACTCAAAGTGGAGCACATAAACAACACAACTGGCACAAAGGTCAGACAGTCATACTGCAGGGGACTTGACTGATCGGAACAATTTACGAGGAAGAAACAGTGAGGAGAGGAACAGAAAAGAAAAATAATTGGGAAACAACAGGGAAATAAAAAGGGATGGTGGGCAGTGTGTTGGTGGTCTGGTTTTCACTGTGTGGTAATGATCACAGCTTTGATTCCTGCAGAGCAGAGCACATGCACCACTCTTCGGACCAGTACCTTCTACCTGCCTTCATTTCACCACCCCCTAACCTCCCAGAGTTTACCCACAGCAAGCCCTTAATGTTTCTCCCAGCGTCTAATGTCCCTTCACTTTGTCTTTTGTGGATTCCCTTAACAGTCTGTGGTCTGTGCAGTGGTTCCATTTGCATGCTGCACACTACAAATGCATGTACATAGGTTTTGGTGAATCTCCCAGAGCAGTATTCCACCCCCTTGATTAGCCTAGAAACTGCTTTTCAGACGGAAGGCAAGCTGCACTGGCAGATATGTGGATATTTTACATGGTCTCCTCCCCCACTTACATTACAGAGGGCTTCTGCAGATAACTGTTTGTGAGATTAAGCCAGACCCACTTATGAACAACACACATGCAGGGATACAGACACAGCGATTGCCCTCTCTGGTAGTGGTCAGCTGAGAATTCTTCAAAGTGAGACAGGGGGCCTCAACAGTAGGAGAGCTAACAGATGATTCACAAGGAAATTAAGGGGAACAACAACCCTCTTCAATTTTGATTTTCATGACACAAACAACATATATCGAATGAAAGGAAGCTACCTCAATTGCACAATACAAAACGAGGAGAGATGGCCAGGAGAGAAATTGATTGTAGTGATAAACAATTGATCACTAAGTAAATGTAGGAAAATAGTTCTTTGCAGCTCATCTTTTTCATTCTAAGCAGGAGAACTGCTCAGAAAAGCCAAAATAAAACTTCTTCGATTCGGTCAAAGACTTTTTAAACCCAAAATCACATGCAGGTGACCGCTGCAGAGAAAGCTCCATGATGGAAGAAAAATATTAAAGAACAATAAAATCAGCTGTCTTTACCAGGTTCCCAGCAGACATGGGCAATACACCTACTGACGGAGCACTCATGTACTGAGGACATTCTGCTCTGATATTAAATAAATGAAACAAATGTCTTCTCCCAACTAAACTTACATCTTTGCAGGCTGCGATTTGGTTGATATACTCTCCATCTGTGAAGATGATGTTCTGGCTTTCAGAGTGTTGACCTGCAGAGGTGTAAAACACAATGAATGAATTTTAAGTGAATATTCTTTTTAAAAATGCAGTTTTAGTACTTTACCCTCATTGCAAAAAAGGTTTTTTCTTAGCACCTGGCATGGTGACTGTCCCCTCATGCTCCAGTGTCTCAGGGTTGATTTTGACGGCCGATATACTGTGGTTACTCGTGTCCCTATACAGCAAGTACCCCTGAAGAGACAACACAAATGTTGCTATTGTGAAACCACAAAGGACTGTCTGCTAATGTACATTCTAGAGGTGATTGGGGCATGATTCAATTATGTCAAAATATATTCTGGACCCCCGTCCCTCCCTTTTAAAAAAAGGGTAGGGGGCTAAGCAGCTGGATGAATTCTTAACTACTTACCTGTGCAAAGCCCAGCCACGATCTTTTCTCCTTCCGATTCCTGATTCGAGATGTGGAGTTGTACACGTGGCCCTGTGGGAAAATACATCCATGTGAATAGACAAAAAAACCCAAGAGAGGCTAAAAGTTATGATGAAACACTACCTTTTGTAATGACACATGAAACACATAATATATATATATATATAATTTTTTTTTAGCTGCCAAGCTACACTCACAGCACTCTTCATATTATTTAAATGCCAGCAGTGACCTAAATTGTTGCAGAACATGTCAATTCCTTTAGGACTATAGTGCACTGATCTTTTCCCGTCACTTCCAGCAGGATAAATCATCACATCACAAAAACTAAAATCACCTTAAACTGGTCATGACAACGAGCTGACAAATCTGCATCAACGGCTTGCTACCGTCATGTTAATAAGGACCAAAAAACCTCCAAGGGATGTTTCCAGCACTTTGTTGAATCTATGCCAAAACGAACTGAGGCTGTTCTAAAGGCAAAAGGGTATCCAACTTAAAAATCCTAGGAAAGGCTGAGGTAACCTCAATTTTAAATACATATATAATAAACGTGGTCCCTTTATGTTTGAACTCGATTTTGTCACTATACTACACCAGTTCATTGTGTGGGGTTTAACACAACATTGATTTAATTAGATCAATAGCTACTGCTACAACATGCATTCTTTTCTGAACACATCAGGCACCAAAGAAAACTATTTATCTCAAACATTCCCATTTTAATCTTTGGGACAATGTAATTGTTTAGATTTTTAAATGGAGTTTTTATTATTTTATAGGATTCATATATGCAGTTATTAACTGGCAGTGACAATAAGCAAATGTGAGTTATACATACCCTGACGGTGCCGCTGTATCCAGAGCCTACTTTGTAAAGTCCATCTTTGCACAGCAAGTAGAGGAAGGAACCATCAGTCTGTAGAAGACAGCGCTCATCTTCGTCAATGGACACCTCTTTTAGGAACCACTTGTTCATTAAAGACGCACGCTTGATGCCATTCCCAAACCAATCCTGAATTTGAATCTTCCCCACTAGGACAGCCTGTACACTCCTCTGTAGTGCATTCAGTATGGTGGGCACCTGGTCAGATTTAGGAGGACAAGGAGAATGTTTATGGACGGCAGACATACAGATGTGCATTTTGTACAGATTCCATTTCTGACTACTTTAAATTGTTATATTAGTCACTGTGGCAATGGTTACATTCATATTTGCGCTCTCCTTACTTCGCCTAAATGCATTTACACCGACACACTCGTATAATTTCTGTGGCAGCTATAACACACATTGCTAATCTTAACATTCATACACATGCAAAGAAATACAAACAAACACATTAGTACAGCACATAGGCGTACACTTCCCCCCCAGCCTGCCTGCCATTGTGATGATTCACAGTCCAGTTATTGCTTAAAAGATGAGTAAGCAGGAAAAAAAACACAAGTTTATGTCTATGGGGGATAAAATTGGTGGGAAAAAACTGCTCCACAGCCCTGGTATGGTCCAGAATTCAATCTGTGTGCAGGTAAAGATGAAACATTTTTATGCTCACAAATTCTACATCAAAACAACAGTTTTGATATAGCAGAAGAAAACAAAACAGAGAAATAACCAAAGTGGTGGGAGAGGATGAAAAAGAAATAACAGCAAACAGAAAACCAGGTAATTGGAAAAAGAATGCAGGAAGTGGAACACAATCAAACACTAGAACAGCTTGACATTTTCCAAAACTCAATTTGTGCCGTCCAAACTGTGCCCTGTGTCGCTCTGCTCAAAGGAAATTCATGAACCAGATGTTGCTCTATACACACAAAATGCAGTTTGTTGATATACAGAATTCATATTAACCTATAGAAGAACCTATATATAATAGTCTATATTTGGAATATGGCTTAAAATCATTACAAATATATCTATTGAATGTAACATCTGAACAGGTGATCAGTAGAAAGATAAGAGGTTGACCTTTATGTACGACTCCCCATTGTTTCTCGTAGTAATGCCAGAGATGCAAACATACAACAAAGGATGCAGATAATTGCACAGTCCAATTTCGAATATATTTGAATTGCTGAAATACCTGTATCGTCTGGCAGGCATGACTGCCATTGTTGGTGAGGATGGCGGAGACAGCCTGCAAGATTTTGCCAGTGTCTCCCCACGCCACCACCAAGCTGAAGAGGCAGGCGCACGACAGGGCGGTGATGGCTTGTCCTGTCGGGTCATTGGGCCCTGTGCTTCGGACAGTGGTCTCCAACAACAACTGGAACAGTGATTCTGAGAAGGCACGCAATTAGTGAATAGGTTACAAGGTCGTAAAAATGTGTGCATCAGTCGATCAGGCTAAACAAAATACAGCTTTAGAATCAGTTTGAAATATAATACATAAGACAAAACAAAATAAAACAATTCTTTAAAAATTAACTGAACTAAACAACAATTACTGCATTAGATCGTCCACACACACACACCTAATAAACCCTTGTGTGTGCATATTTTCAGCCTCACCTAACACATCAGGAGGCTCCGTCTGAAAGCCCTCAGGCTGTTGTCCCTGCAGCATGTCCAACAAGGCCTGCAGGCTACGCAGGCACAATGATGGGTGAGAGAACCGAGTCTCTTTAATCAGCTCAAAAACCCCACACAGGCCAATACCAATGATCTGCAGACACAAAGAAAAAAAAAACTAGTGAAAACCATCCTGCCGTAACACTGCCAAGCTATATTAGTTGTGATACCACTTCATACAGCAGCATACTGATGAATATGCAGCTTAAAAAAAAAAAAAAACTAAAATCAACTCTCTTGTTAAATGCTTAGCACTGATAAGGAAGTTCAACTTTTTGTAAGGGATGTTTTCATTTAACAGCCTGAGCATCCTACAGTAACACAACTTGCATTACGTCTATATATTCATTTGACTTCTAGCATAAAACTAATGAAATAATGACAACAGTGCCACTTGTGCATGTCAAACATTGTCAGCGACCTGGATTCATTTAAAACGGAATCCCCTTAAAATGTTATATAAGCAGTTGCCTGTTTAATTGGTGTAGATAAGGATAAAATGATTGCAGCCTACACAGTTCACCACGTCATTAAATTTATTACTATAAATTTAACATGACCGTGAGAGACATTGAAGGTAATAATATTTTGTTTTGTTGAAAATTGTTTAAGGGAATGCTGATTCAACTGTGATCATTTAGGATTTTGGGGGGGGTATTTTTTTAACTTTATTGAGGGTACTCTGATGTGTTTTCACTATTCCGTCCTTTGCATTCATGAGGCGAAAACACTCTAAACATCTCCTTTTTGAGTCATACATAACATTGCTGCCTTCATCGATCTGTTAAAGCAACAGTTTCTGCAATTCACATCCCATGTAGGGCAATGTTCCTCACGGCTTCTTCCAAACATACAGTACATGCATGTGCAAAAGAGAGAGCTTCAACATTAGTGCAATATTTGCCATACATTCAAGGTTACTCACTTTAAGTTTCAGCTGTTTCAGTTGACGACAAAAGCTGATGAAGCAATAGTGTGGTGTTACATTAAAAAAAAAATTATCATTTGCTGATCGTGGAGGATTAGTATTTGAACACGCACACTCTATCGTAATAATTTAATTAATGCATGTAGTCTCTAGTGTTTTGACAAACCTGACAAACCAGTCTTAATGCAGAAATAGAGGCGTTAGTTTTACCATTTTTTGGTACTGACTGAACCTGGTCATCCTCCTCTGATTTTGTTTTTCCATTTCCTGCACATTCTGATACCTGTCTGCTAAAGCACTGCATGGAAACTGTGGATCAGTTGGTTCAGTGAACCATGGGGTTTGGTGGTTTCATTCTAGGCCCCTTCCCACCCAAATGTGTGATAAGACACTGAAACCCCTTTAACAGTTTCATTACATATGTGCAAAAAATAATAATAAATCCAGTTCAGACTTGTGTCGTGTTCAAAGTGACAAGTGTCTCAACTGCAGAAAAATGACAAGGATACAAATTCAACCACATAGCTGACACGTTCAGATGTGGTTGATTTGATAGAAAGGAGTGCGTGTCTAATAGATGTTTTACACCACAACAAGTTTAGACTGCTTTACCCAGTGAACTGCCATGTGGGACTATTGAACAGGGATATACTTTTTGCCTTTTAAACATGTAAAATAAGTGCCGGCTCAGGAAAAGAAGAGCATATTGTTCCCATTCTTATGTGATAGTTCATTATTTGCATCAACTATTATACAGTATGAAGTTGTTCTCTCGTTTGAACTCATGAGTTGTCCTTTCACAAGTTTAGCACGCAGCCAGAGATTTTGTTGGAAGTGTTCTCACCCACTAGAAATATTACATTTACACAGTTTAGTCGAGGGGTGGTGTCTGTGTAAATACCCATCTGTGTCTGGGTAATAGGGGTTACAGTTCATCTCAGCTCAACAAAGACAAACCAGCAGACAAGCAGAAGAACGATATGGGGAAACGGAGCAGGACAGACTGTAATCCACATGGAGGGGGTTCAAGCCTCTGGTAAAGTAACTCCAATTGTCACTGCAATGCAAAGCGTGAACCCTTCATACAAGCCCTATGAGATAAAAGCACCAGTGTTTCCGGGAGATAAAAAAAATAAGATAAAATGACAGGCTGGCACTCACTTTGATACCAAGTGCTGAACCACCATATTAGAAGACAATGCAACGCCCCACTCATACCTTTGGCAGCTTCACAGCCGGCTCGCGGTACTCTTCCTCCTCCTCGCTGTCTGAGTCGCCACTCTGCACCGAGCTTCTGGAAGCCAGCACTAAGGAGGCCTCTCTCTGCTGCCAGTCCAACACACAATGTCGCACGTTGCAGTAGACGTTGAATGCAGATGGGTTGCTGTGCAGCTTAATGTCCGGCACACAGAGAGCTCCATCTAGACTCTCAGTCTGTGGAAAAAAAAAAAAAAGTGAAGGTGGTCAGCAACACCAGCAAAACCTTGTCTTCATAGAACACTAAAGAGTTTGAAAACTTATAAACACACAACACATTTATGAACACCAATGTTAACTGTTTAGGAGTATGCATATACAATTACAGAAGACCCTCTTAGGTTGGGTTTCCCTTAGACACACTATTCCTAAAACGACAAATCACTATTTTAAAAGACATGAAACTAAACACAACCACCACAAAAAGGGAATGAAACCATAGTTTATGTTGAAAAAAAAATAAGTGGGTGAAACTTTAGAAATCTCCAAGGAGCTGATCATTTTTTGGAACCAGCTCCATATCTCAGTCATGATAACAACCACTTGGTTTAGAGCAATACTAAAAGGAACATGCCGATGAATTTTAGCTTGTCCATTTCAGGTCAGGATACCACTGACAGGTCCCCAAACCTAAACCTAAGTGACTCCGAGCAGATGCTGAACGCCATTTGAAACAATACGCAATGAGTGTAAAATTGCCACACACAGTCTTTATACACTATCACTTGTTGCTTTCATCATGTCTAGTCAGTGATAGAATTGTGAAATTGTTTTCTTTTCTTAAATCATTTTGCTTTAGGCACTCACTTTTGTACACACTGGGCTTCAATAGTGTGTACCCATTTTGAGATTAGCTCAACACAGTTGTCACCGATACAAAATGGCTTACCCAAGATTTTATGTAACAGAAATACATAAACTTTATTAACTGTTGCAACTAAACGTTTGTTTTGGCTTTTATTCACTCGTGTTTAGCTATACCAAAGTTTTAATGTTTTTATGTGAAACGTCTCATATACAAATTAAAGATGCAGTACGTACTATAATGTAATAAAAGAAGTGCATGTGATTCAGGGCAATATAAATAATTGTAAATAATCACAGATATTCGTGTTAATCTGGTTTCATAAGTTAGAAGAAATTGTAATCCAAAAACCTTAATGTACTACAGAAACATGTTTTTAATTTTCTTAACAAGGGACTCTGAGAATTTTAATTTTTACATGTAAAACATCCAGTTCACCGCACACCTTGGAAAAATTGTTCAATAGCTAAATTTAACACATATTTTTACACTTCTTTAGTGATCTTAGATGATTACATACTGATTTTAGCCGATATACTGTACTCATTATTTTTATATACCAACTATTGATATGAGCAAAAGTCAAACATGCCCAGTCAATTCCTCTCCACTTTTTTTGTCCAAACTATTTTTAAAAAGCGCTAATTCAAACTGATCAAGGCCGTAGGTTGTTGTGCTGTTGAAGTACACAATAAGAGGTGTTTCTAATATTGAGTCTACCCTTTTTTAAATGTGATAAGCAAGCCAACAGGGAATATCTGCAATTTATAAACCAAGTCATTGATAAGCATTCTCTAGTCCACCAAGCACAGCCTTTTTAACCACAGTCCTAAGCCAACCTCTAGAGAATTGTATTGATCGACAGTGCCTCTCTTGCAGTGTTGTGCTTTTGGCATCACGGTCACAGAGGATGATGTCATCTGTTTGGGGAGAGAGGTCATTCATTCTCAGCTCCAACCAGTGGGGAGGATACTAGCTTCCCTGCCATCTAACAGCTCGGTCGAATGCTCTCCTTCCCCGCTGACAGAACAGGGTTTGTGGAAATCTTTACACGTTCTACCCTTTCTGTTCTAAAAAGGTGCAATACAATTTGACATCACGTGGCCATTAGGGCTAATGTATTGCAGTAGATAGATGTGGCTGTAGTTGACATAAGGACAGCGCAGTGAAGCAGTGTCAGCACTGGCCGGCTGCAGCCTTTCTGTGTGAAGTTTGATACATATACACACGACACACTAATGACTAAACCTAGACTGACAACCATTCTACAGAATACCCCGCCTTTAGCCGACAGCTGGGATCAGCTCCGACACTCCTACAACCCTGAACAGGACAAGCAGTTTGGATAGTGGATGAAACTGAGACTCTGACTATTAAAACCCTTTAGTCCAGCTGAATCCAGTCTCACAGTCTCTTTTGTTATGTGTGTTTATGATTATGGTGGCCTGGCTTTACAACACAATCACCAATTTCAGATATATTAGTATGAGGCTCAGACTTGAACAAAAAACAAGAGGTAGTTAAAGTGAAAATTATGTCTGACAGGTTCCACTAGACCTGGCAACTCCCAAACTACAACTGAAGAAATAATCAGGAACTTGTCATAAAAAAAATAAAACCTTTACGCTATGTCATGATCACTGTTCCCTCTAAGCTGCACACTGATGACACAATCTTGTAAAATCTGAAAAAAAAATCCAAACTTAATTGAAAATAAAATAAACACATAACAATTCATTCTGTGCTATTTTGCAATGTGAGTTAGTGAGTAACCGGTGACTGGCTGCTCCAGCCAACGATGCGATTCACATACGTATTTACGCAGCTATTCGCCATCATTGACAGGCTATGACAGCGTCCTCATGTGTTTTACACACAGCGGTGTGGCTGATGTGGAGTGAAGACACGCTAATGACGCCAAGTGCTGCTTATGCTGACCCTTTATAATAATGGCAAAACGAACGGGCAGTGGCACATCCCCTCACTACACAGGATGTGAACAAGGTCTTTGTAATTTTCATTGTAAGTGGGCTAAAGCACTTGATTAAAAGTATTCTAACAGAAATGTAAATGCTTTAGTTTGATTTGTAACTTGGATGGATGCGATGCTGGCGGGACCACAGTGCACACGTCTGATGCTGCTCACAGTGGTCCAAGGGACCGCTCAGGGAGTTTGTGTGTTTGCTCAGACACATGAAAAATTAAAGGGAACATTGGTCATGATGCACAAAAGCAAATTTGGACCCATGAATCAAAATCCTAATGACCTGCTGCTACTGTTTTCTTTTCACTTTCTAAGCTCCAATAATTTGTGCTTCTAGCTGCATTTCTATAATTATTTAAAAAGGTTCGAGAGGAGCGACGTTTACACACTTTTTAACTTGACGGCTTTATGTAAAAATAAAAAAGCAGCAGCTCAAGCTGTCACCAGCTTAAATGATTAAATATGCAATTTGCCAACTAGTGAATATTAAAGTCATTAACTTTAAAAATGAGCTTAAAACCTAATTTGTAGCAGATAAAACATTTTTTATCCGCAAATACTGTAATATTCTGCAAATACTGTCACAACAACTGCAAACATTACTGGAAATGTTCTTGTGGGTTACACTGCTGTACATTTTTCTTTTAGAGAACTGGATGCTTAGCTTGTGCTAGATCTTGTGCTTGTGTAATGCACTGCTGTCTGTCATATCAAATTCTTGTTTATCTAGGCATAGCTTTCGTTATGAGTATATCATGTTCAAGTCACCTTCTATAAATAGCATTATATTGTACCTTTTCTGCATTTGCAGTTTAACAGCAATATTCTGTTTAATACCAGGAAGTAGTATGACACTCATATAGTGCAAAAAAGTAGTTTTTAGTTTTATTTCTGATCTAAAGCTGGTGGATGGACATAGGAGGTGGAAAATAATACTGTTGATTTTCTTGTAATGTCTTTAACATCGGAAGACAATATGCATGAAACTAAGATGCAAACACACTTTTCTGTACAAAAATAAATTCAACATCACACTTCAAGAGTCTAAAGTGCATAGTCTGCTCTGGATGTGTGTAATTTACTTGAAAGTCACTTTGGGTAAGTTTGCCAAAGACTAAATGTAAAAAAAAAAAAGGGGGTTAAAATGTAAAATGGCACCTCAGTAAGTGGTGAGGGGTGTGAGTGGGGCCAATGAACAGTTAATAAAGACTTCAAATTGAACTGTTCATTAATTGAATCAGTTTATTTATTTAATAATTTATTTAATGTATTTAACGAAGGTTCAAATAACAGAAAAATGTTGTGAAGATTTCACAAGTTGTTATGATTGTAAATTCTAAAAATGAATTAAAAAGCTTTTTGGTGTTCTTTTTGATTCTCATCAATTTGGACCTTCACATTGTTATTATTATTTGGAATAAAAACATAAATCCCAAATCTGCTTTTGCACAAGATATTCTATCTCTCTCTTAGCTGGGATGTGGGAAGTGTTTATGCTTGGTCTTTTGATCTGACTGCACTTTCACATAAGCGCAGCAGTAGACAAAGAAGAGAAGAGGTCCTCTGAAACCACACACTTGTCTGACTACGCTGAAGTGAGACGCGCGTGACAGAGCAAGAGTGGGCACAACAAATACAGATCCAGCATGAGTGCTTCTGATCCACAGAAATCTCTGTCTCTAAAACACTAATATGTAATATTTATGAAGAGCAACTCGCTGAACAAGTCAACCTTAGAATTTGACTGATTAGCCCACTCTATGTTAAACTGCCTGACAGGAACAGGACAAAGAGGTAAAGGGGACAAAGCAGTAGAGACTCTGTCCACCTCTGCTTCTATCACATTAATTTCTCTTGCATCTGCTGCTCGAGAAGAAAAAAAAAACTGTAACAAAATTAAATCCTAGCAGTGACTAACAATATTACAGAACAACCACAGAGCAGACTACTCCATGACTCACTAAGCAAAACAACAACTAGATGACTCAGTATATTCCAGTGACATTTGCTGACACAACTTTGGGAATCGACTAGTTAACCTCTATGTTATCGAGGTAAGCTGTATAGCAGATGCAAACACAATAACAGATTCTCTGTAACAGACCAGGGTTCCTCTTTGGCTGAAGGAGATGGATGCAAGCAACAGTTGCCGTGGAGATGTTGAACATATCAGGTCGCTCGGCAACAAGCCATCATGCACAAGCTTTAGCCACTCCCATGTGTCTTATGTGCCAATACACATCTTCAGCTTCATGTGCAGAGGGGCTTTCCTGATCATCACCACCCCACTCCTTTATTCTTATCCCCATCTGTTAAACTTGCTCAGAATCACAAACACCTGTAAGGGCGTGGCATTTTTTGTGTATTTGTATTTATGTAATACTAAGGATGTCAAACATTAAATTACAGTAATAATATTGGACCTATTTGTGGCTTAAAATTACAATGGACGTGTATTTAAATTGGTAGAGGGCGGAACAACTAATTGTCCCCAACTAAAAAAATATTTTTCAAATTGCAAAGGTGCAATTAAGATGACATTTTTTTAAAGTGTTGCTTTCGGTGTTTTGTGGTTCGTTTGTTTGGTCCTAATGTTTCTTTAAACCCAAACCTCTAGTTGGTATATGCTAGGATGCCCAGCAGCCGGCAGGCATTGGTGGCTGATGTGTTTGTGCCACTCCATGCAAACACAAACCAAACTGCCAAAAGATAATAACTGGGATGATAGCGAACTTTACAGGGAAAGACATGATGCTCCTCAAGCACTGAGCAAGCAGTATAGCATGCTCTGACACACATACTTTAGCCAGACTGCAGTACTGTAGCTGGATACAGAGAACTTACATAATACAGAAAAAGAGGAACTCAAAAAATTGCATACAAAACAACACTGCTGTTAGAAAACACAATTTTATGCTTTCCTGTAGTTTTCTGCCTCAATCAAAAGAGGAATAAAGAATAAAAGTTGACAAATACTGTAAACTTAAAATCAGTGCTTACACAGTGTAGCCCTAACTTTACAAGGATTTTAATTACAATTACAATTTAAACTAAATATATATTTATTTATGATTATGTTCCATTAAATGTTATTTTGACCATCAGGCATCTCTTACCTTTGTTCTTGATTTGACTTTGGACTTGACCTTCTGTCGTCTCTTCAGTTTCTTCTTACTCAAAGCCTTCTTTCCCCTAAAAACACACAATCACTGCTCAGTACTGCAAAGTACTGTGGAAAGTATTGGAGGTAGAGGGTCTCGTGGACAACACATACTCTTTAAGGACAGTCATGATATTGGAAAAAAAAAAAGTTAATCAGAGGGGTAGTGGTTGTCATTACATTCAGTGTTCCACATCTTGACAAAGCTCCAAAACAACTTTGGTTCTGCACAATGTTCCTTTCTGATGTTTTGAAATTCTCTCTGAAATGCGATTTTCACTGTTTTTTTATGACTTACAAATCACACTTCCGTGACAAGTACAAGGCACCGCAAATAGAACTGCTACTAAAAACAGAAAGGCAATACATAAATCTGTTATCATTATTACTCCCTACAAGAAAAACAGTGTAGTGTATTAAGTTTTATATGCTTGTCAATGTAACAAAAATAGCTTTAAATGCTTCAACACTTTAAGAATATTGTGACATAATACGTTTATTTGATTGAATTCTAAACCAGGCTGACAGAAGGGGCATATATCAATGGGTCCATCAGGGAAATGAGGCTAACTGGATCCAAAACGGTTCACTAAAGCCTTCATGCATTAAGTAATATTTTTTTGTAAAAAATGTTTGAAAATATAAATAATTGTAATACAGCCTAAGATGGAATTACAAATGTCTGGTTTTGCCAAATGGATAATATAAAACCCACAAAAAAACATTTTTGACATTTTTGTTTACAAAGAAAATAGACCTTGTCGTTTACAATTTCAGCTAATCATGTACTTAACTAATCCTGACAGGAAACATTTTTCATCACTGTATGAAAAAAGTTGGATGTATAAAAAGAATGGTAGTTCTAAAAAGACATATGATGATACATTAGTATGTGTAAAAAGAAGAGTTGAAGCAAATCAAGATTTTACATCTAAAAATGGACCATTTCAACATACAATGTCGCTTTTAAATAGGAAAGAAATATAGCTGTAAGTGTTGCATGCACAACAGTTGTAAGTCGCTAATAAGAACTGTGATATCTGCTCTTTGGAAGATTGCAGAGTTTGAAAACATTGTTGTACTGTCGCCTGTTAAGTCTTTCTATTCCTGATTTATACATGTTTTCTTCCCAGCAGATTCATTTTATGCTGCTGATTCAGTTAAGTGTGGGGACTGAGAAAGCCCTGTTAGAAGCTTCCGTCTGCATTTTCTGAAGGAGTTTATGGTGAATTTTAAGCCTCTGCTCTGGACCAGCGTCCTGTTGTTGAAGACAGTCTCTTTTCAGTTTCAGTTTCTTCACTGACTGACTGACACTTGAGGAGACAATTTGCTGTAATCTAGTTGAACACACACTGCCCCTTTATACATGCAGCGTTTCCTGTGCCACTCACAGCCACTAAAGCTGATGCACAGACTTTACTTTTAATACATCTAAAAAATGTACTTTGTCATTTGATTAAAAAAAAAAAAAAAACACTGGACGAAGCATACGTTTGGACGATGTTGCAATGATCCAGCTACTCAGTCTGTCCACCAACTGACTGACTAGAATGACGTCACTGTATTACCCGCTTATGCCAAAAAAGCAAATGAGGTTATTCACCTCCCAGCACATCCTCATCCAAATATGCCAAACACTTGTATGTGTAAGTGCAAAACGGCTGCGATCACCATGTGTATATTTAGTCACAATCAGCTCAAAATTCAGTTATATAAATATGTTCAGATTAAGGTAATCTTAGGAAGGGCTGATTCGTTACTTAACCTCAGCTAGCTTCCCAAAGAGTGACGCCGTTGGGCCTAAATATACAGCTCACTGACAATACATCAAACTTTAGTCAGTAACTGCGTACTATACACTGTGCTGTAAACCCCAGAGATGGGTGATTAAAATCTTTCAGAGAAAATATTTTTTAAAAATCTACGTATTAGCAACACGAGCAGCACGTTTGTTTACGTTTAACGTTAGCAAGCTGGGTTTCTGCTGGCATGACAGTTAACTGTCTAGCTAGCTTGTTAGTTTGGGATACGGTGCCAAGCCGATGGTGCAATTTTTGGAGTGCGATTTGGTCCAAGTGGGTGGTGGTTTCGTTTAGGTGGAGATGTTTGGGCGAAATACAATGTCCACGGCACCCACAGGGCAACCAACACCACCCCCCCCGCGCATAAGAGTGATCTAACCTAACGGTAGCTTAGCTTAGCTATCAGGGGTAAGCTAGGGAAGTCAACGCCAAAATGCTACCTAGCAAGCTGATCCCCCCCCCTCCCAAAAAAACGGTGCATCCAAATAACTGATTGCTTGGCATAGTGTTTGTGGATAAAACCATATATGCCATCATGACAATTATCCCACAAGCTCATGAGCCACATGAACCGTAGGTGTATGTGATGCCAACTGACGTGCCGTTGAGCAAGGGTTAACATTAGCTTGCGGTCGTTAGCTCCGTTAGCCACACGAATGACACACTCTCCTTTTTTTATGCACAGCGTTATTAATGTCTCATTTGAACCACTCACCTTCCTTGATTTATCCCTTGCTCTTTGTCATTGATGGCGGTGGTATAAATCCGTCTATATCTTTCCGCCAGCGCTCGCCCTGAGAGTAAAAGCTGGTACCGAGTCCGACAATCCGACTGGACTCCGGGTGTTGGACACGAACCCATGCCCGAACCAAAGGTGGAGAGATCGGCCCCTGCTCCAGAAATGACCCTGACACCCAGCCCCATCGACGGCGATGAGGAGGGCAGAATCCCTCCACCGGCGGCCGCTGCCGCAGCAGCACACATCATCGTTTTGGAGAACAATGCATATATCACTCGAAAGATATCACAGCTAGATGATATCTAGCCACCGGACGCAGCCCAGTTGTCATTAAATCCACCGCATTCGAAACCAGTGGTCCGGTTCGAGTTGCACAAACACGGCGATTAACACCCACAGTTACAGGCGCAAATTGTAGCTTCTCCGCTGGTGCAACTAACGTTACGGTCTTCCGATCAAGCCAGAGCGTCAACACGGTGGTCGCCTCCCGAGCACGTATTTCTTCTCAAGCCATAACACATATTCTTGAAGAATGACAGAAACGGCGGCATTAATTTCCAAACGGCGCTTCGCCGAGCGTGGAGTCCATTCCTTCCTTGAATATTTCTTGACCCCGGAGAGGCAGCACCCTCAGCAGGGTTGCCATCTTAGCTCCATCATCCCTCCCCTCCCTGGCTGAGTCTTGCGTCGCTAGCATGCCGGGATATTTTCATAAGACCAAACGGAGCGATGCTGTAATTCCTTTATTTTTAATAATTGCCTCCTTGCATTTCATCAATCTAACCCACTGCTTATTTTTCAAATCAATGGGGGTGAAATGTTGATGAATAGGCAGAAGATCCCATGACCTTATATATTTTTCAAAGACTGTGCACAGTTGAAATCTGGATATTTGATTTGCAGAGGTCCAGGGGCCCCTCCCAATTTGACCTAAAATTGTCTGACAGATTCTTTGAAAAGCCATGAAATGCTTTGTTGCACACAAAAAGCATCGGGGCTGTGCTATAATCTTTAAAAATAGCTTGTATTATGATGAGGCTGCTTTGATTGTGTTTCTTCTCTGATATCATTTACAGTCCCTTTACTAGTGTTCTATTAATAGCAGCTGCCTGGAATATGTTTATACCTCTCCAGTGACCAGTGTGTAACTGTCAATGTTTCCCTTTTATGTAATATGTGCCAGAGCCTGCATGGCCCTCGATATCTACTACAAAAGTGCACCTTTCTCGAAGATGTCGCTCACACTTAGGCAGCTGACAAATACATTTTTATCTCTACCTAATAATCTAATTGCATGGCCTCAGTGCTGCAGCATATTACTTTGTTTTCACCTTCCGATAGGGGTCACACGCTGGTGCAGAACTGCAGGGGTAAAACTAGGAGATGCTGTGTGTTGGGTAAAATCAAAATGGCAGGAGAGGCCACTGCAAAGCAAAGGTGGATTCAGAAAACAGGTGCATGAATGGCATATTTCACACAAATGTTCCCAAAACAGTCGCTCGTACCGGTACTATATGTTTGACATGCATGTGATTTCCAAATGTTTACTTATGTTAAAGGAATATATAATATCTTCTTTCCTTAAAAGGGAAGTATAGATGTATGTAGTGTGGATGCACATTTACATTTATTTAGAGGGGGAGATTTACTGAGGCTATGGTGGTTGTTTATTGGCTGCGAGGCTTTGCAATTACCCAATGATAAGAGAGGGGCTGGTCCACACTCTCTTCTCATAGCAACTCAGGAAGCTTTCAGCAATTAACATGCAGTGTCCGAGTACCTGCATGTATAACTCTCACCCCTGATGGACTGGGTTGCAGTTTCAGTATGAAATAAAAGTAATTAGGAGCTCAATTAAAGCGATCAGAATTAGTCTATTGATAAAAAAAAAAAAATCAAACCCATGCTTGAGCAAAAACTGCTGAGATTTACTTGCATCCTTCAGGTACGAGATTATAAAAAGAGAATGAATTGGCATTGAATTGTGTGACCCGAAGATGCAGCCACAATTAGAGACTCATCATTTAACGCTTGGTTGTCTCGCCTCTGTCCAGCTTAGACAAATGAAAGGTGGATATGTACAATCGTAGGTCAGGCAACAAATGAAATGAGTTGCCTTTACACAACTGGACTGTTATGAAAGTGCATTAATGCCATCAGTTTATGTTTCAGCTCACAATTCTTGGAATGAGTGGCTTCATTGTTTCAACCTATCTCCCTGAAAGACAGGTCATTTCCAAAACTCTTTCTTTTGTGTTTGTGTTATGGTTTTGCTATAATCACTTTCAGTTACTGTAACAGAACAGGTTAATTTGAGTCAACAGTAAACTCACCAGGACATATTTAGCCTGCAGAACAGAAAGTTGTTGTATTTATTTATTTCAGTCAAGTTGCACAACCAGAAATGTCACTTCCACTAATATAGCTCTAGCACCCCCCAGTGTGCTGTATAAGCAATTAATAAGACCTACACAAACCAGTTACAAAGTGCTTTACAGCAGAATACCAAATATATATACATATAAAAATAAATACTCAAAACACGCAAAACAGAAAATGCAGATGCAAAATGCCTGTGTGAATAAATGAGATGTAGGAAAGAGACTGGCAAACAGTTAGATTGGGACCAGACCTAATTTCTATTGTACGGCTATTCCACTGCCTTGGAACCATGATTGAAAATGTCTCCCCTGTGTTTCTGTCTAGATGTCGGAACATGAACAGGTGGTGGATTAGATGAAGTAGGAGATCTGCCTGGTGTGTGAAGATGTACAAGCTCTGAAATATACAAAGGGGCCAGGCCAGGCCAGGCCAGAAGAGAAGGGGCTGCATTCTGAACCAACTGAAGCCTGGACAATGAAGCATTACAGTAATCAGTTATTGAGCTAAGTTTCTGAACTTTTAAAGAAACTAAAAAGAAAAAAGTGTTTAACTTTTTCTAACTATTGCAAACTACAGAATGCATCTGTTTATCCAGTTTGAGAGCCCCATGCCTCAGTGCTCCTATGTTTTTTCACCTGGGCTTTTAGGTACGGGTCTACTTAGCCGGGATGGTTCAACCTAATACATCCGGGGTCCCCCGCCAGCCAAACACTCGGCTTTACTTTCATTGCTATGCAGGAAGTTTATATGGGTCTTGGGCAGTCTGCCAATGCCTTTAATGAGTTTTCTTTACTAAGACTCACTAACAAATATATTTGCATGTTATCAGTGTAAAAGTGAAAAGATAACTCATATTTCTCAAGAGCTGAGCCTAAGCGAAATACAAAGAAAGGAGAATTGGACTAAGGACGGATCCTTGATGACCCCATACTTAATCAGAGCAACAGAAGATACACACAGAAATGCTTTTATCCACAAACTGAAGAGAAATAATCACAAGCAGAGGAAGGCAAATCCACCCTTACAGGAGTACAGGGATTAATGACAGCACTAATTGAGATAAAACACAACGAGACTGGCTGTAGCTTAATAGAAAGACGGCGGGAGATTACAGTAGGATTGTATTATCTAATATTCCAGTTTGCTGGGCTTGTTTGCGGTTATGTTGGTGCTTTAAATATTTTCACATGCTTTACATTAGCTGAGGTAACACTGACGTGGTTGAATGTATGGCCTTTCCTTTGGTTGTACTGTGTTCAGATGTGCCACAGCCTGGGACGCCTCACCTTGTACTTTGATCGCTGCACGGTAGCATTCCTGTCCTGCTGCCATCACAGCTGGGAGGGGTTCACCTATCCTGTCAGTGTCACGTTGTCACGCCCCAGCCTGCTATGCACCTTACATTCCTTTGATTGTCCAAAACACGCCACTCCCAGTAAGAAAACTAACAGCCGCAGACGGCGACAGTCACGGCTCAGTGCTAATTGTCACTTCACAGATGCATGTGGACTAATTTGTACCTTTGTGTGCCACTTTACGTCTTATCTCTTGTAACTCATGAAGCAAATCAGACACTCATTTTTCTCATAGCTGATAGACTGGCCTCAATCAGTAGAATTGTAGATGGAAAGTAACTAAGAACATTGACACAATTACATGATACATGGTACATGATTTAAAATTTGTGCTTTGTTATACTGCTCCTTCACATTGTGATATTTTATGTACATTCTCTTTTACATAAATTGAATTTTGAATCCAGACCTTATTCTGTTAAAATACATTATTTTCATAATGTTTTGAGTTCTTCTTTCACCACTGTATACATTTCTTACATTTGCATTTAGTAAAGGTTTCATTCATGGGTTCACTATGTAGGAATGTGGTGAGACCTGTAGACAGTGGCTTTCTCTCTGACCGGACCGAGTCGTGAGTCACCTCAGACTTTAGGAAACAAAAAAATGACAGTGCTTTTATTAGCATACACGTGTCAAAGTCCACTCTCAGCTAGATAATGTAGTCAACAAAATATTAAAACAAGATATGGAGACACGGCTATATTGGTAGGGTACTGTCCCTCATGACAAATTTAAGGTCATGTTTAAGTCATTTAAATCATATTCAGTATCAACTGAAGATCAATGTATTTCCACTTGCATTAAGTCAGTGAGTATTGTGAAAATGAGTCGAAATCATATTCTCCTAAGTTCAAGGTTGACTCAGAGTTACACAAAACCCCAAACCCAAAGCTGTTCTGCTTCCTTGACAGGTTGACATGCAGGTCCTTCAGCACTCCTCCACTTTTTCAACTTACCCACAGAATGCATATCAATGATTAGGGCATGAACTCTGACAGAAAAATGTAGGGTGAGCAGGGAGGAAAGAGACTATTAATGCGAAGCCACACCCTTGGGTGGTTGCGGAGTCACCTCCCTTGACGTCTGTTAAAACAGGTGAAATAGTTAGGGAGTGTTTGCATACAGCGGAGTGGTGCACGGGTGCTTGAAACTAAACTGTAGTAAGCGGTCCTTCTGTCTGTCCAGCCAGTTCCCGAGCTTTTTGTGGAGGTGCGTACCCAGTCTCTTTTCAAATCTTTAGTCAATTTTCTGTGAATTTTGTATGACGTCGAATCAGAATTCATTGGAAATGTGCCTAGAATATATATTGTGTTGTACAGATATTTTGCTATGAGGTACAAAAGGCCAAAATGTTTTGAATATTTTAATAATTAATTTGAGTCTTTAATGATTTTGTAACTTTCCTGCGACTATTGATATATACCAATATTCCTGACACATTGATTTTCTAGGCAGGAACACAACACAAACGTACACCCATTCTGGGATTTCGTGTCTGAGCTTAATGGTTTGCTGGATTAAATATTTGCATTTTTAATTGCTTGCCTCAACACTTGAAAGAGGACATTGTGTTTTGAAAAAGTTGAGCAATCGCATTTGAATTGTAAATATATAATCATCAAGAACATTTTTCCTAAAACCTTAAAAACTGGAGACTTCCCTTGACCCGTTTTAAAGTTCTACACTTTATTTATTATTATTTACATATTCTTTCCTTTTTTTTGAGAATGGTCAGTCTATCCAATATTTTAGAAAGCTCCAGGAGGTTGTTTTAGCCCTTTAACTCAAGACATTTGTTACATGGACCTGACATTCATATCACAACAGGTGAAATAAAAAAAGTTTCACCCAACCTTATATACACAAATAGCACTAAACACCCTGTTTATGGACTAATAAAATTTGTCAGACAGTAGAATATATGATAGGGACAATGTTGTGTTGAGTTACAGGTGCCTTTAGGCTCTTGATAGGAAAGTATTTATGCGAGCATGCAGTCTTTATCACTTTACGTAATGTCATGTCACCTCTATGCCCTGTCTGTTTTGCTGACAATGGTACAGTATGTTTGGAGCTCCTTTATTATGGTGGGTAGGTGTGTCTTCATGTGGGTTCAGATCAAGACAAACCAGTTTGTTCTGAGGTTGAACAGAACTTCACTTCACACTACCGGAGTCGCAGTGACAAACCGGGCAAATGACACATTCACAAAACCAACCACACCGATGCACTTACGATGGTTTTCCACTTTACTGTACTGCAAAAATGATTCACGCCGACGCCTTCTGTTTCACAACATGAAACCTGCATTTTGTACTTGTGATGTGATCCTTTCTATTCTTGTTCTTTCATCCATACAGGCAAAGTTCCAAAATGAACAAGAGTTGTAAGTATTGAGAAATATCAAGACAAACACATTGCCAACAAGAATACATTTCTATATCGTTTATGTCTTTATCTAAATATACAGTATGAAATAGAATGAAAGTGCTAAAAACAGGTGTATTGTTTCCACTGTAATGGCATAAACTACATTTTTCAGTATCTTACTTCTAATTAAACAGATTTAAGTAGCTTACTTTACCTTTATTGCAATTTTTGTGTAGTACTGATCTTTCAGAGTTGGGGTGTGTTGTTTAGAATATGTTCAGGATTGTCAGCAAACCTGTGAAAAAATAGCTGGTTGCAGATTTTATTGTTTTGAATCTGAATTTGTGAAGTTAAATTTTATGTTGTTAGGTGTTAATTTGTCAGCGTTCAGAGTCAAATGTTTGGAGAAGTCGTTTTATGCTGTTTTAGAAGTAACCTGACTAACTGAATAATCCTGCTTTTTGCAAAAGACACCTGTCTTTTTGGAAGACAGGTGTCTGACTGATGAACACTGAAGACAATAGCTGACATTCTTTACACTGTCCCATGAATAGTGGAGTATTTACAATACGCACCATCCAAACCAGATTCCTCCCTAGGGTCCCTGTGCAATAGTTTCTTCACAAACACGTATCTAATTGCATAGTGACGCGTTCATTGTTAGAATTTTTCGTTATGTCATGTTTCTGTTATGTTACAGGAATATTTTCTGGCATAACTGCTTTAACTTGAGGTGGTCTTGTATTTGCAGCAAAGTCATCTCTTCTGAAGGACAACAGCTGGATCAGAAAAGTGGATGAAGAGGATGAAATCGTCGAGTAAGTTCCGAAGTTGTGAAAAATGACCTCACATATGCACTTTTCAAAACGGGAATGTTGGGTGTGACTTGTCATTTGGATATCACTTGTTCAATCTGATACGCTAAAGAAAGTACATACCTTTCGGAAGTCAGCGTTGAGTCATCTTTGCACTATTGGCACGAGTGAATTAACTTCCTGTCCTTTTACTTTTCAGCGACGATCCAAACTTTGGCAGATCTATTCTAAATCGATCCAAAACCAGTGAACCAATTAGGTAAAACAAATGTTTCATTATTTTCAGATAAATTATTATTTATTGTCATTATTTTTTTACTTGATGTATTTATTTTATGTTTTGCTCATAGTTCACAGGGTGATGCAGTTAATAGCACAGGAACTACGAACAAGTCTACATCTGTGCAGTCTCTTTCCAAGCGGTATGATTTGCATAAACACTTTATCTTTTTCTGACACCAATGCTTGGACGTGTGCATTTTTTTTAAAGTTCATATCATGTGAGAAAAAAATTATTGGGGATTTCTCCCACTGCAGATTCGGTGGAAGCCCGGATGAGCTGAAGAGCAGGTTTGTGCAATACTTTAAGTTTTCTGTCTATTAATTTCATAAATTTTTAATGCCCTTAATTAGAATTAATTCTACAAGTTGCACCTTTCCATTCCGTCGTGAAGTCAGAAACTTTCAACAATGCTTCAGTACAGAAACATAAAATAAAAATCAACAGGCTTTTTATCACTGAACATTTTACTGGAACATTTATTACAGAGGAACTTGTTTGTAACTTGTTTTGCTCTATCGCTGCAGCACCACAACCACTACAGTCACCAAGAATGGCAAAACCACAGAGACCACCATCACCACCACCCAGAACGTCAGGTAGGACATCCTGTAGTATAATGTCTAGGACCTTGTCACACAGCCTGTAACTGTCAGATTATTCATAACAGCTTATTTTTTTCAGTTCTCCCGTGAGTAAAACTTCCACCAAGACTGACACATTCACCGAGAGAGTGAAGTCTTCAAGTAAAGGGTAAACACATAATACTGAGTGGTAAACATACCAGTACCACAATGTAAAAATGTTCTCAAAAACATTTAAGTAAAATAACTCCAGGTATAGCATAGACATATCAAAAATACGGGTGTTATACTGTATATATACTATTAGTACCCAAACATTTTTACACAAGTAATGGACAACACATTTGTAAGTTATAATACACTTTATAATATGGTCATATTTTCTTTAGGCATTTTTGATTTGTTTAACAGTTATAATAACTGCAAAATGCAGTTTATAAAATATATGTAATGGTAAAATTTGATGCAACCTACTAAACTGTTTACAAATAAGGTAAATGAAGTCCTGAATTTCTGCTTGCGTGTAAATACATTACTAATAATGTTCCAATAATATAATCCTGCAGTCTTTATAGCAACTACTTGTTCTTTTGGCACCTAAATAATATTTTTAATATACAGACTTGATGTGCATTTCACTGTGTTATACAGTACATGAGCTCTATCAGGTAGTTCAGTAGAGTTATTTAATATTTATTTGAATTTCAGTAAATGTTCAGTAAAAGTTCTCTTAAATATCTGAAACATGCCAAGTAACCCAATCTTGCACGCGTAGCGTACTGTAAATGTATTTATGATACAATGTTGGCTCAATCAGTGTCTACATTTGATTCTGACTTGTAAAATCTTTTCTCTCAGTCCCCAATACTCAACCTACTCACCTACCAAAACAACCAAAGTTGAGACCACTGTTATGAGCAACAAAGAGTAAGATATTTTCAGATTATTAAATAACAATAATTTACATCCATTCATAGTCTCATATTTATACTGTCTTTTAAATGTGTCTGTACAGTGCAGAGGACAAACTTTATGACATACTCATCCCCTCATCTATCAAGGATGTATCACCTAATGACAGGTGATACTTTTACACAAGGATCATCATTTCAGCTCACGTGTCAAACTAGGAATTATTTTGATGGTTACTCAATCAGTGATTACATGTCCTGATAATAGATATGTATTTTTTACAGCAACAAAGGCTTCTCCAAAACTGAGACTGTGATAGTACAAAGCAGTGACACAAAGTGAGTATCATTCTCTAGTGGGTAAAATGGAAGCTCTAAAAAAAATTAAGGCAGGATTATATTCAAATACATTAAACGATGAGTCTGGGTATGTTCTACATTTTTGTTATCATCATTACAAAGACACAATGCAGCAACTAATGAATCAGAACTGCCTGTGTAGTCACAGGCTGATAAATCCTAGTCCTCTTTGTTGTGGAACTGCCATGATTTAAAAAAAAATATTTAAAACACATGTACAAAAACTCAAATCATGTAATTGCACTTTTGACTAGTATTGGAGAAATCTTGACTCAGTCCCACAGTCAGTGCTGCTATAAATATTCTGTAGAGCACCAAATATGTTTCCAATTGTTGATAAAAATAGTCCCCACAGATGCACTTTTTACTCCAGTTTGAGTAACATTTGCCGCTAACTCCAATGCCTCAAACTCATGAAATTAATATATATAAATATTTACATCTTCAACAGGAAGGTGGGGGCGTCTAGAGAAGATTACAATGCATAGATGTCCGTTTCCTTTGACTCTTTTATTAGACTGTAACATTTGAAAGAACACATAAAATATTTGAAACAAAAACAAAGGTATTTAGATCAAAACAATGCAAAGTCTTATTTGCATTTGTGAGGCCGAGGTAATACAGTGACTGCTGTTGGTTAACTTAAGATAATGATGTAACTAATACTAGTAAGTCAATGTGGAACTTCCTCTAATGGCAGTTGTTTTATTTTGTTTTGACATAACACAGATAAATATATTTCTGTGGCATCATCATAAATGTAGCCAAGCAACAGAGTCAAAAAAGCAAAGGGAAATTTCCGTTTGCCGTTGGATTCAAACTGCCACCTGCGACCACAGTGGTTTTGCTAAAATGACACAGTCGAGCTTTAGATATCCAGTGGTGTAGCATAGAATGTTTTTAATGGTTATTAAAAACATTTATTAAATAAAGCAAGCTGACTTCTTATGTAGCAAAACCCTTACTAATATTATTCTGACTACTGATTTACAAACTCTTGACTGTTTGTTTTTTATGATTTCTCCGTAGTGCTGACGACAAACTGTATGACGACTTCACTAACGGGTAACGTTTGAACTCACACTCACTGTGCTGCAGTTTCAGTGGCCATAAGGTTCAAAATGCCACGTCTAACAAATGTTCACACTATAGTTCTTATGGATGGTAAACAAGTGTTAAAAGTCTTTTAAATAGTTATGTAACAAATAATAATTTTTCATTACAGCAAAAAAAGCATCTCCAGTACTAAGACTGTGACAGTGAGAAGCAGCACTAATGGGTGAGTTACTGTAGAACAAATAATACAAAACGTGTACAGCATACACTCGTAACTAATATTCATATTCGCATTGATAATCGCCAAATGATTTTAATTTTGTTGCCTTTACAGGGCTGATGACCCGTATGACAGCCTTGTGTTTAAAGATCCTACATTTAATCTGTCTAATTCTGTCAGGTGAGATTTCCCATTGAACAACTTTAACAAAACAAGCATCCGTGTAGTTTTCATGTCGGTTAAGCAAGACCTTGTCATTGTCTCAGCCGCTCAAGTGTCACAAAGCGAGAGGTGGTCACGGTGGAGAGCAGCAGAGGGTGAGTGATGGAAAGGAAAACTTGTCTGTAAATGATAATAATACATTTTGCTATTCTGTTTTTAAATATAGCATGCTTTCTGAATTATAACAATATAACCTTAAATGAATTGCCGATGTTCCTTTGCTGCCATATCCAAGTCTTCCCATATGCTTCTTGAACTCACAGCTACAGCTCGTACACTGATGACCTTCCCTCAACCCGCACTACCTCCTACACCATCAGTAGCACCCCCAGGTAAACCTTTGACTGTTTCATTTAATTATCTCACATAATTATACACATTCAGCTCGTTGCAGGAGTGTCTCTGCCTACTCAGCAAGAAGAAAATGTAGTAGTAGTGTCGCTCTTATCTACAACCTGCTCTGTTTGCACACACAGCACTGATAGGAGCTACTCTTACTCAAGAACAGAATCCAGGTAGGATGCCGACCCGAAATAGTGATTTTTGAGTGAGTGAGTTTACAGTGTGTACAAAGTATTCGAAATCTCACCTCCGATCTGTGGTTCATTTTGCCTTTGTATGACTACACCAGCCCCAGTGTCTACACCTCATCATCGTACAAAAGCAGCAGGTATTTGATCTTTTTTTTTTTATTTATCAAAAAAACGTTACGTGAGAATAAAGCATCTTATACAAACTGATGACTGTGTCACTCTCACCGCAGGTCAGATGAGATCCTGTCAGATCCAATCTACTCTAAATCCTCCATCAAGAGTGTGTATGCATCTCCTGAAAGGTAGGAAAAATGCAGCAAGTTTTTCTCAACATTGGTAACTTTGAGTTACTGATTAAATCTTTTCAAAAAACATAAAAAAAAGGTTTCTGCAGAAATTTCACGTCTTTGGGCCTTATTTAATTTAATTTAAAGCTAAAAAACTAAAATTAAAAAGTCTTTATTTGAGAGAAAATAAACTGTATATGAATAATGTGTGTGTTTGTTTTTAACCAATGTACGCACTGAGAGGCGGTGTAGTCAAAAACAATACGTCATCATTTATTTTATCATTTATTTATCAATTAATGGGCACTAAGAATCTACATCTGTGAAGTGCATATGGGTCCTAGATGGAAGTACTGAACTGAAAGTAACATGAAATGGAACTACTCAAATAAAGTATATGTGACCTAAATAGTTCAGGTCATATTCAGTGTAAGGAATGTCAGCTATATATAACAGTTCATTATACACCTATAATAGTGTGCTGCATTGTATGGCACAAGGGCAAAGATGTATTTTCAAACGACTGTTTCCAAAGTTAAAAATAAAATTGGAACATGTTGGTTTAATATTCTTCTAAAATAATGTTTAAACACTTTTCCAACACACGCAGGCCTGTGCTTGAGAAAGACCTGTGCACCACCTGCCGTAAGCCCTTCACTGGTGATGCCAAGATAGTCCTGGAAGACATGAAGATCAACTGCCATGCCTCCTGCTTTAAGGTGAGTGGATTAACTTGTTCCTCCCTGAACATGCAGCAACAAGCAGCTGTTGAAAAAATGTTTTGGTGCTTTGCCGAAAGGCTGCAGTGTTTAAAACAAAATGTGCGTTGTGATGAGAACAACATATATGACGCGTGCAAAACCACAAGCCAAGAGTTAAAGGGCGGCTTCATCAATTTTGAACTCGCTTTCTATGGCTTTAGTTCAGGGTGTAAATGTACCTTCATACGTTTAAATGTCCCCCTGAATTCTCTATATGAAAATATTTCTCTGCTTCTAGCTAAAAAACTCCCCCAGGTACATCACACGGAGGAATCTTTTGTCATTAGGTGTTCGGATGATGTCATCTAGAGGAGCTCTGGCAAAGCAGGTTGACCATGATTACAAACTCCAACGTGTGAGCAACGAGATGACATAATGTAAACTGAAGATTCCTCCAAGTGATGTCATCTGGAGGCATTTTTCGGCTAGAAGTCGAGGGATGTTTTGATATAGGGAAGTTAATAAAAAGTTTAATGGCATTTATTTTCATGTACTACTCAAACTAAAAGCAAAAGACGCAAGTTCAAAATCAGTGAAGGCCTCCTTTAAAAGTTCAAACCGTTTATTGCATTAATGATGAGAACAAGACAAAGATAGACATAATTAGGTTTGAGTTCAGTTTCTGGGAACAGGTGGGATGGCAAAAGGTCAAAGAAAATCCAAAACAAGGTTAACTGCTGCAGAGTGAGGCTGATTTGGGCAGAACCAGGCCAGTGCAGAATCCAAAATACAGGGAAAGTCAGTGATCAGGAGCAAATAAACAGTCCAGATGTCTGGGGACACACATAAGGAGACAAACAGACAACCTGGCAACTGGAAACTGCATTTCCACGGCTATTTAAACTGCCCTGCTGATGACTTGATGAGCAAAATTTGAGTGGAGGACGCAGGGTCAGTCAGTCGGAATAGAAATCAGCATAATGTGAAGTGCATAAAAACAATTACCACAAAACATTGCTTCTTTCAATGAACTTAATGTGCCGCAGACACCGTGCAGCCGAGTGCTCCGCAGGCATCTCGTTGCTCACGTGCGCGTCTCTTTTCCTTTCGACAGTGTGCCGTGTGTAACAATACTCTGGGTCACCTGAAAGCCGGCGACAGCATGTGGATCTACAAACGCATGGTGCACTGCGAGAACTGCTTCGAGAGCACCAGAGGTAAACAGCCTGATAAAATAAGGTTTAAATGTGTTTTCTGCAAAATGAAATGAATTCAATTTAACAGGTGATTCTCCTTTTATCCACAGACAAATGGAGACGCTGACTTTCCAAAGAGAGATAAAGCCCAAGTGATTAAAAATAGTTCACGGTTTATCAGCATATTTCGGGTGACACTGATTCTCCAGTACAGTTCTCACACGCTGACAGATCTGAAGGTGTCTGGCAAAACTTAGTTGCATCATGGTTATAACTTCTTGAGCATTATGCGATGTACCAATGTTTTTGTCTCTGTTTCCATCTTTTCATAATCTTACAATTATTACTAATATTGTTTCAAGCCTGCTGCCTTTAGGGGGATTTTTACTATGTGTGTAACATGATAGTGGATATTGCAGACATATTGAGGGCCGGGGGCTTTTCCGTGTGCAATAAAGACTTATTATAATAAAGAATCTATCTTTGTCCAAAAAAGTATATTGTTGTAAGGTCTTCCCATCCCTTGTACTATTTAGTATTTATTCTTTATTATAATCTATGCCTTTTCCAAACCTTTTTTTTTCACAAATACTAGGATAGGAATAGAAAACCTGCTGGCAGAATAAAAACATACCTATGTCCCTATATGTAAACTGATTCTTTATCAAACAAAGAGGCAGACATACACTGACCTTACTGTACTCTAAGGAGCACTCTGATATTTGGAATTTCCTTTTTGCACTGTTCCCTTCATACTTGTTGCTTGCTCACAAATCTTCCCTTTGTATTAGAGAATACATAATACATAAATCTATGTTTACGAATAGATTAGATTGGTCATTGTTCTGCAGCTCCTCTGAAAGACAAGCACTGTTGTGATGAGGGATTTTCCACAAGCAGGCAGACTCCAAAGCTGTTCTTATTAACGGCTTTTAGCTGCTCTATAAACCGTATGTAATTTTCTCATTATGCATTAATAAACCAATACTTATAGCTTGAAATATGTGCAGCCCACAGAGACAATTCAATCTAATCAATGACTTGATAAATATTTGTAAAAGATTGGCCTCATCAATTCAGCATTCTTAAAATGTGTTTGGGGAGGGGTAAAAAATTATATGAAGGATAATATATTTACTGTATAACACAAAAGCAGAAGTGTGATGTAGAACAACTAATAGAGTAAAGGGCGTCTTCACTGATTTCGTACTTGCTTCTTTTGGTTCTAGTATGGTAGTGCACATCAATAAATGCCATAAACTGCCCTACATTGAAACATCTCTCCACTTCCAACTAAAAAATGCCTCCAGGTGACATCACTTGAAAGAAACCTTCAGTTCAGATTATGTTTTCTTGTTGCTTTTACTATGACGTTTATAATTATGGTCAGCCTGCTTTTCCAGAGCTTTCCCAGACGACATCATCTGAACTCCTAATGATGAAAAAGTCCTCCGGGTGATGTCATCTGGAGGAGTTTTGCAGCTGGAAGCAGAGAAATATTTTTTTATAGTAAACTCAGAGGGAGGTTTAAAAGGATTAATGTACATTTACACCCTAAATTAAAGGCATAGAAAGCAAGTTGAAAAGTGGTGAAGTCGCCTTTTAAAATACATGAATGGATTAATTCATTAATCCTTTAATGTGTACATCCCTTAAAGGTAGCGCTGGTTATAGTGGTATTTACATTTAATAACTTATGTGGATAAAAGCGTCGGCCAAATGACTAATCCTTGTGACACTAACTCATGCTTTTTTTGTATTATTAGCCTAGATCTAAGTAACAACTTTGATATAAATATAACAGTATAAAACATACAACATTTCTGTGTAAAATTTAGCGAAGTAAAGTGCAGCAGAACTTTTGCTCAGGACTTGAGCTGAAATCTATTAATCTAATAAATCCATTAAAACACAATATACTTGTATTACAGAAGTAGTTATAAATATTACTTTCATCTTAACACTTCAGCGTGCCCATATAACTACATTTTGGTGTTTATGAGCACTTTATAAAAGGCTTCTACACTAAACATGACAAATAGTTGGATTCGCCAGATGGCAAAGACTCAAATAATAGAAAAGTGGAAAATATTCTTTAGCGGCCTTGTGGAAATCATCCACACTGAATATTCTTCAGCAGTGGTGTGATGGGAGTTAAGCTGCAGGCTGCTGACCAATGAGAAGGAGGCTGTGCAGTCATACCAGCAGGAGCAGCAGCAGCATCACTGTGTGTATCTGTGAGTGTGTGTGTGTGAGTGTGTGTGTGTGTGTGTGTGTGTGTAGTAGCCTCAGACGGGGGAATCTGGACACCCTCTCTGAATTGAGCAGGACCCTCTGCAGGCAGGCAGGCAGGCAGGCAGGCAGGCCGTGCGTCTAAATGTGCTTTATACCAAATGGAAGCCGAGGTGTTGAACCCCCCGACGATGATGGCAGACGTCAACGGCAACAGTAAGATCAGCAACGCGGAGCTGGAGGTGCTGAAGCTGCAGGAACTGGTGCGAAAGCTGGAGAAGCAGAACGAACAATTGCGGAGCCGAGCGAACGCTGTAAACAACCGCTCCGCCGGCCCGCTGCCGCGTCCGCCGCCCGCCGACGATTTCTCCGCTAGATTCGGCGTTTTGAGCCCGACGCGGACGCGGACGCGTCCGTGTGGCCCCGGACCCGGGGCTTTAGCCGAGGAGCCGTTCGCCTATTTCCAGCCGAGCTCGGATGCGGAGGACGGCGACGCCGCGACAGTTCTGGATGAGGTGGAGGTGCTGGACCTCAGCGCCGCGCTGCCCGTCGGAGAACCCGACAGCTGGTAACTAGCGCTGATGTGCAGCCACACATGAGCCTGTGGTGGGAAGCGACAGAGACGCGGGGGTTTGTGGTCCCGTAGGCCACAGACTGACACCTATCAGAGTTTGGAGACAGGGGGGGTAACACCACCTTTTATTGACCGGGGCTTCGATCCCTCCTCTGGGCTGCCACAGGCTGACAAACAGGGTGCCTCCTTGCAGGAGGAGGCTGTGGGCATCCCAGAATGCTCTCTGCATGCAGCATAGGTGTCTGCTCAGAGTGAGACAGCATGAAATTAGGAACAATGACCCCCTTCAGTCTGGGAACAAACAGCTCGGCTTTGTGTGTGCTGTTCAGGCCCCAGGCTGAACTACTTTGAGGCTCTGTATGTGCTGACTTAGGTGGCTCACACACACACACACACACACACACAGATAGACTGTCATGCTGACTACTAAACCGATTTCATCTTTACGTATTTGATGAGATGATGTGGAAAATGTAGCACGCAGCTGAATGCAGCAATGATCGCAGCCAACGTTCAGCCACCGTGTCACTATATGCTCGCTCCATCTCACATAACTTACAAAGGGAGTGTGACACCGTGGCCTAGTTGCCAAATTACAGGACACTTCTGCTCGCTCGGAATTCTTCTGTCTGTACACAGTTCATCTGGAGGAATCTTCCAGTGTCCTACATCGACATGTTTGACTTACATATTGACTATAATTGTCCTTTTTCAGCATAATCACAAATAGTTAGTCTTATGCTCTTTATTTGGTGATTACATGTGATCCATTCACAAGCGGCAGAGAAAACGGGGTCCGGTTTGCAGAGCTGAGAAACTGATGTGTCCCATCTGTTGATTTCATAGCTTATGTTGTTCCTCATAAAATGGCAAAATTGCTCTTTGTGGAAATATTGAACTTCTCGCGTATTGGCATTTAAATATAATTGCTTTCTTTACACAGCCGTGGATTTGTCCTTGCTACATCACTAGGTTGCACATTTGGGATATTGCCACAGTAAAGCTCATCCCTTGAGAGCTCTAGCTGCTATTTTATGTTGGCACAGATTGTTCTACAAATAAAATACAGCTGCCTCTCACTATAAAACAACACTATAGCTTGTGCTATAAAGGTGACAGGAGTAAACTGTGTTTTTTTATTGCGTGTTTCAGGCTGTATGTGAGTCCCAAAGCCAAACTGCACGGTGCAAGCATCCTCAGCCCTCTCCAGTGGTGCAGGCAGGTACTGGACCACCCGGGGCCTGAGGTGGAGCTGGCTAAGATCACCTTCTGCCACAGGCTGGACCAAGGTACAGTGTACACGTATTTACCGCTGAGATTAACAGCCTATCTGCAGCCACATGTGGACAGCTGTGCCTCCGGCTCCTGACATGCGATCGTAATCTGTGAGAAAACATCTCCACGTGCAGCCACAGTGTCTGAGCCGTGAGACCGTTTCACTGCTCACAGCTCAATCGTTGGACCATTTAACTCACTCTCCGTAAATTTATGGGTTTTAAAGTACCTCAGCCAACTTCCCACAGAGTGATTATTTCTGTGTTAGCAGAGCTGGAAGAACTCCCATTTACACATATCAGCATCTCCAGAGAACAATTAAGATCAGTCTAAAGGAAGAAGTCGTGCTGTGCTGTTGGACGGCATTCCACTCTGTGGAAACAGAGAGCTGTGGTCAAGGTATCATCGATCCATTTTACCACCAACAAGTGGTCCTACATACAGTACACATCCTCACTTATCGTCACGCAGCAGTGTGCCATGACTCTACTGAAATAATAATCATGTATTTATTGCTCAGGACTTGGCATCTTAAATATAAAATGCCTGCAGTCTGTAAATGTAACCACAAACATTTCAATGTGTTTTCCCACAGTCAGAAACGTGTTTCATAGAAACTCCTGACATCTGATCAAAAATTCCCACCTATGTCGCGTATGAATCGCAGCCCAAAGGTGAGACCAGGGTCCAGCCCTGTCCCCTCTTTGGGAAATGGCTCTTACAGGGTATGAGTTGTCGCACCGTCTTTAACTCATCCAACAAACCCGATCAGTCAGCTGTATGAGTCAACCCAACAGATGGACAAACTCGGTATTTGGCATCTAATCACGAAGGATGGAGGGTGAGGGTGTGATAACAGTTCACATGCAGCATTTTCATATACAGATTTGCATTTTCTAATGTCATGTACGACTAAATGTTCTGTTTTAAATATTGGCTCTAACATTTATATGCAGATAAGAGGATAGTTGTGTGCTGTTCTACTTAAAGAGCAACTTCACTTTTTTAAACTTACCTCCACCTTTCAAATAGTAAAATGCCTGTGGTGTATGTGTTGAGTGGAGGAGCTGAAAAACACCCACATCCCTCCAGATGTCATCTGGTTGATAGAACCACAGATATGATTCTTTTGATGATGTCATCTGGAGGAGTTTTTTAAACTTTTTTAAACCTGTGCTGCCTAAACTCCCCCCCCCCCAAAAAAAATCTGTGAAGTCAATCTTCAAAGGGATTTGCTCCTGGGTCCAGCTTCAGCTTCAGTGCTTTACCTTTTCTACTCTAATGCTTTGGGATATGGTTGCTATAGAAACCGTGCTTACATTAACTGTGTTTTCGAGGCAGATTTCCTCAGCACTTGCTGCACAGAAAAGCCTCTACAAGAGACTCTTGAACTGTTAAATCACGTAGTCTTGCACTCATGTGTATATACTGCGTGTATGAATGTGCTTGTGCTCTGACGAGGGTTCGTTGACATCAATTATCCTCGTATTAGGGGCTATTTGCTAGTTTGTTTGGATGGTCATTAGTGTGTGTAAGGTTTAAGGTCTTCTTTCCTCTAAAGCTCTATTCAGTGAAGGCTGGCTCTCCTCCGCCGGGTTATGAATACATCCTTGTCCATGAGTTCCAGTAGCCGGTGTTTGTGTAACTTGCTGTGAATGCAAGTTGCATCTACTGGTGTTTGAGCCTAATTGTGTGAGGAAGGTGTGTGCCACTCTGACTACCAATAAGTGTGAGTGAACTGTGTTTGCACAATGAACACAAGTTGTTTTTGGTGTCTATTTATTATGTGCTCATAATCACTTTGAATTTCATAAACTTACAGGGATAGACAATGTCTTAAAGATGTCCAGTGTGTCTTATTTTTGGTGAATCAAAGATGATGTTATGTTGGTCTGTCCTGTGTGCAACTTCCCTAATATGATCACTTCATGTTATGGTAACATGAATATATACTCTCTGGATGTATTACTGCTCTGTCAGTGATTTCTTGTCTTTCTGTTCTTCTCAGTACATTTAAACATTGTGACTGTGATAAAACAGTTGTGGTATGTGTGGGCAATCTTTTAGCCAGCATGCCCACACGTGCTGTTTTATTAACTGAATTCATTTAAAGCCAGTAATTACAATTTATAACTCTTATAATGCAATTTACAATAAATAAAGAACACATTACAACGTTTTTATTGGGAGAAATCACACTGATGCAGCAGATTCAGCACTCCAGAGTAGGTCATAGCAGATCTAATTCTGATTTTGGCAAAGGGGTGTAGCCTATATACTCAATCCCTGCTTATCCTTAGATCCCGCAAAAAAAATCAGTAGTTTAGCCCAATAAGCTGCAGTGGTGAGCTAAACCTTGTCTTACTTTATGAGCAGCTTCTGTCAAGCCGTGGCCTCATCATTTTAAAACATCAAAACTCATCTGTTAAAAGCAGATTAATGTTTTTGGCGTGTTGAACGACAAAATATGGCTCTTCATGTTTGTGGATGTGTAGGTGTCACTCAGACTAACATGTCCTTCCCCACATCCTTGTCTCCAGCTAAGCGGTGGCGAGGCGTCTCCTCCGTCCGTCCGTACAGCTGCATAGAGGGGCTCTCCACTCTCAGCTGTCCCATCCTGCCTTACACTAAACCCGCTGCACTAACCGAGCCCCCAGGTAACACAAATGCACTATGTAACTCCTGCTAACCACATCAGAAACACAATGTCTCTGAGGTGAAAAAATTCTGCCGACTTTGGAATTTGTTTTGTTATTGCAATTATTAATTGGGTCAATGAACTCAGTTGATTGAATGAAAACCTGCCGTTTTTAGATTATAATCAAATGTTTGGCATTTGATGCATTGCCATCAAATCCAGCACTTCACTTACATCCTTGTGGTGCTTGTTGTCTCAGTTAATCCTTTGAGTTGTTAGCACTCCAAACTTCACCCTGTCCCAGGGCAGTTTAATGAGCCCGAGTCACAGAAGCTTCAAGATATGAATTGGAGCAGAGTTCAACACTCAAAACAGCATTGACCTGCTAAAATTAGAGTTAGTGTTTGCCCATTAGTAAATATTATTATGATAACATGCTAAACTAAAATTATGAAGATAGTGAAAATATCCACTGAATCTACTGAACATAGACGTTAGATGTAGACTCTGCAGTTTTGCTAAGCTTTATTTATCCAGGGTCATTTCATTGAGAATTATTTTCCTTCTCCATACTCACATATTTCCACCTTGACACTTGCCTTTACTACCACTGTCTGACCTGTTGGCCTCTGAACAGCACAGCTTTTTAATTTCTCCCACCCTCTGTCATCCTGCCAATGTCGGGACTCTTTTCTAACCTACAGGTGTTCACAGGAAGTGAAAATAAAGGCTAATTAGTTAGAGTGTCCAAATTTGAGCATAATCTTCATTGCTCAACTTTAAACCGTTTCCTTTAACATCATAGTTGTTGCTCCATTTTATATCCGAGGTAATAACAGCACAAACCCCAAAACATCTGTTGCTTCTGAAATACCATCAGAGCTTATTGTATAAATACAACCCAGATTCTTAAGCAACCTGTTAGCTGCAGTTTATAGTCAGATTACAGCAAATTGCAGGGAAAAGATTATGAGGTCATAACCTTGGAGGCAAACATGCTCAGAAATCCTTCTGCCCGCTCATCCCTATTTCCACAAATGTCAGCGAGCGTTGGGAGAGTTTTGATCTTCTCTGGTCTGCAGTGATTGAATCTTCCCTCTCTCCCGCTGTGCTTCTCTTATTTCAAGCCCCTTTGCTGTCGTCTGGTCAGTCTTTTCTACAGTCGGCTTTCCCACTCAGGCCCAGCTGCAGCCTCAGTGACAGAGCGCCCACCTTCCTGTCAAACTCCTCTCTTCACAGTAAGATCTCAGCGACCATCTGTCTTCTCTGCTCCGTCATTTCAATTTATGCATTTTCATCTGGAGTGAGTCACCATCCATCTGTAATGATTACACATGCATAAATGTCACATCTGTCACAGAAACATCCCCTCTGTGTGTCCAGTGCCTCCATCACATGTGATTTATATTGTATCAGTGTATTTGCCCTCGTCTGTCCTTGGCTAAACAAAATAAAATTGATGAAAGTGTCTGTCCTGTGCGTTTGTAGATGTGGGTCGCAGGCATGCAGCCATCAGCCCCCAGTCTTCCCTGGACAGCGAGGTGGGTGTGTCAGAACTGGAGGACGACTCCATCTCCATGAGCTACAAACTGCACGACATGACAGATGTGGAGGTCATGGCACGACTGCAGGAGGAAAGTGAGTTGACTGTCTGAAAGTCCAGTGGGCAAGGGTTGGAAATGAAATTCGAAGTGAATAGATTGACCTTTGAACATTTGATCAGAACAATATCTTGACATGCTGGTGCGCTGTTTCACAAAAGGCAGAGAAAACGTCCATATCAGTCTGGTCTACAAATTTTTGTAGCTGAACAATGGATGATGAGTTCCACCATAGTCAACCATGTCATATACCAAGCATGATTCTGTCCGTCCTGTAGGTCTCAGACAGGACTACGCCTCCACCTCAGCGACAGCAAGCCGTCGCAGCTCCAGCTTTTCCTTGCACTCCCTCAGGCGCAGCGAGATGGATCTGGAGGAGGAGGACGAGGAGGACGAGGGGTATGACCAGCTTCCTCCTCCTCAGCCTCGACTCTTCCGCACAGGGTCTATGCAGCGGGGCAACCTGCCCCACTCTCACACCTTCTCCAGTATCAGAGACTGCAGACGCAGCTCGACCACCTCTCAGTTTTCACTCAGTGGACTCGCCGAAAACTCGGAACCCTCCAGCCTGATTACAGAAACACACTCAGCCTTCAGGAATAGTACAGGTATGTGTCACTACAGTGGTTTTCTGTTCAATGGATAGCAGCCTACAGCTGAGATGTCCCTAATTTCTGACCAGAAGATTTACGTTTGCCAAGACGGATTTAAAGAGCACTCTTGATTACAGGATTTAAAAAGCTTCGTCCATCAGGGTCAGTGGGTCAGTGAACTGTTTCACTGGTTGCATGACTCACTGATGTTGGTGCCTGTGATGCAAAATTAAAACCCTGTTACAATTTTAAAATATTTTGTTAAATTTGAATGAAGTCAGAATCCTTAGAGGAACAGTTCAACATTTTGGACAGTACACTAATTTATTTTTACACCTATTATTATTTAGCATGAAACTGAATTTTCCATTCCTCAAAATGTCAAACTGTTTCTTTAATAATGAAACATGTCTAAAGCTTTGCACAAAGTGATTGATTTGTGCATATGGTTGCATAGACAAACTACGAAGAAGCATGCCCAACCTGATCCGAGCTCCCAGCATGCCCAGTGTTCCCACTCTTCCATGTCTGGCTTCCCCTCTCAACCCACCCTCACTCGGTCCCTCCTCTTTGCCAACAATATCCTCCCTACGGAGCAGCCAGAGCTTTGATTCATCCAGTGGACTTTCACGACTCCAGTCCTCTAGTAAGGCTCTTTTTCTAATGTCTATGAATAAATCAGCCACACAAGGCTCATATTTATTCATGAGTTAAAGTGCAGCACTGTCTCCTGAAGGCATGCCAATTTCAAATGCAGTAATTGCTGTTCTGTCATTGATGTCAGCGCTACTTTCATCTCCATTCACATCCGTTCCCATCCTGTGTTTTAGTTCCCTCCCCAGGCCAGCTCAGTCAGCGTGTTCAGAGTGTGGGGAACTTCCCCATCACCCCTCGCCACCCAGTGAAAGCCACAGCCTACGTAAGCCCCACAGTGCAGCAGGGTCCCAGCTCCACCTCGTTGTCCACCTCCATCAGTCTACAGTCCATCCCCAGCAGTGCTGCACTGCCACAACCCCTCAAACCCAGCAGCAGCTTGTTACCACAGCCCCTGAAAACAGGCGGCAGTCAGCTGGCTGTCCCTCGCAGCTCCCTTCCTCGCCCAGCCTCCTTTGTAGGAGCAAGCGGAGTTCCACGCACAAGCAAAATCACTCAAGCCACACGCAGGTAAGGGCACATATGCTGACTCAGAGAGTTTAAATGTAAATCTTCTGGGGCGTTAGCACGTAGCTGAAAGAAGATGTCGCTTGAGTCACGTGATAACAAGTTTAAAATTGAAATAAAGTGAAAATATTTGCTATGGAAGATGAATGCATGGAATAAAGACTTCGAACACGAACGCTAAGTCCAAAATTGATGTTAGACTGTGATTTTTGCAGGTTTCAGGGAGCTGATCGTACTGAAAATGTGATTAAACCTCCGATTTTTCTGTATAGACTTTTTAAAGTACAAGAAGTGGCAATGAAAAGTAGCATTTTTGTTTGGCATCTGTTGTTGCATATTGTACCATTTCCTGTTTGAATTCTATGGATCAAGTATGTTGAAGCAAACTAAAGAAAATTAATCAGCAACATTGAATAATGTGACAGTGTGTGTTAGAGCGAGATGGAAACTTTCTCTGATGTTTTATAAAATTAAATTGGTGTCACTGATAATCAAAAATCATTGCTCACTGCCCTCTACTGTATGATAGTTGTGCTGTGTGTGTGAGAAATGGGCCACGGTGCAGGGGTTTCACATTTACAGGGATTTGCCTAAGGGAGGTGCTATAGTTAAGTGTTAAACTTTGAAAGACAAGATAAACCATCTTCTTTATGGTTCTTGTTAGGATGGTCCATGTTATCGTTTCAGGTATTTAAATACCATATTTCTTCCCACCTGCAGTTTGCTGACTCCCCCAAAGAGCCTGGCTGCCCTGAGTGCCCTGAGGGACGGCAGCTGGAAAGATGGCTGCTACTGAACCCAAATAAGCAGAAGTTCGACAGGTGCACAGGGTGTCACTGCATGGAAACCAACGTGCAGTCAGGAGGGTCCGGTCTTGGGCTGTGACGCAAGACAGTGTGACTGTTAACTTTTCTTAAAAGCACTGCTGTTCACTGAAGGACGAAGTAGAGACTGAGAACAGAATGGGTCCAGCAGGCTGGACCTTGACCTTACTACCTGCTGAAACACAGACTGACACTCTATAAAACAACCTGGCAATATTCTGGCACATTAAATGTGAACTGGATCTTCTTTGATATGTGATTTTGATTTGTCATTGTAAATAGTTAAGGTTTTCTTTCAAAAAGATCAAAACTTTCTCACCAGTTGAAATCTTGCCCATGCTTTGTACATGCTTTTAATGATTTCATCTGGCTAATTTTGCAGTTTTTGCTTTTGGTCACACAGCAGTATGACGACCTGAAACTGGACGTTTGTTAAGTAGTCATTTATATCAGTTATACTTATTGGCTGGACCACGCAGCATTTTTAATCAGATTTATGATTAACACATTAAAATAAATTATCTGGTTTGTTTTTTAAAGTAAATTACGCATTTGTTAAGTGAACACAAGTTATTGTTTGATTAGTATCTTTCCATTATTGTTTACATGATAGCTAATAATTTTATTGTTATTTGATAAACTTAATTACTGCAATGATATTGCACATAAAGCTCTAATGCTTTTTATTGATCACAAGAATTTAAGATGGAGGTAAATTTTTGAAGTGAATAAAAGCCTTTGAAACAATTTTTTTGCACCTTCCAGGTTCACTCAGATTAAAACTGAAAGGGATGAAGATTGCATTGATACTCCAGTGTGCACAGTTGCAAGTTGACATTATACTTTTCAGTGTGTTGTGTATTTAATTTAGTTATTTTAAAAAGTTATTTAAATATTGCTGTATATGTGTGAAAAATAAGATACATTTTGTAGAGTATGTTGGTCACCGTACTAGCCAAGCACATTCCAATCCAATGACAAAAGATGCTTGATTTAAAAACATATTTTTGTTTTATTCTTTATTCTTACAGCCCCACACACAATTTTGAAACACCATGCACATTCTTAATTTATCCAGTGAATGTAAGACAATAGGCAGTAGAGTGAGCTAATAGTGGAAATAGCACCAATAACAGTTATGACTAAAATTAGGTAAAAATCAACACATAAGCAACAAAACCCTCTTCTAACAAGAATATACACTGATAAGATCATTCAGTGATACCTTAAATATTTATTTCCTTAAATGCAGTCCCATAGAATTACTTTTGGATCAGTGTGCTGTTTGTCAGGCGAGTCTACGTTGACAGAGATAATAGCTCCACAGGGGACCCTGGAACGAAAGTGACTAATGTTTAACTGATTAGTATGTTGATGTTGAATCTCCCCAGTAACGCTGAAACCACGACCACATACTGTAACTCAAGGTAAGTAAATAAAATCTCCACCTGCTCTTTAGAACTTTGGACTTAAAAATTGTGTTTAATCTTTTTCACGAAATCATAAAATTAGGTTTATGAAGACATTACGTAGAGTGTGACTGCTGATCTTTGGGAATTTGTAATAATGCCCAACAAAGCCCAGGAGGTAGGTATGATCTTTTCATATTGACTTATTTAAATTAAATCAGCAAAGATCTTTCATTTAATCAATTTAAATCCTCTACTGTATATTCTCAAATGTTGCTGAATAGTTTTTGATATTTTTAGGATGCTGTAATTAATCTGAAGACATTGGAGGAGTTTTCCAGGCACCTTGGTTTTGAATGGACAGTTTTGGCATATGAGCTTGGCTTTGACAGAAATGAAATACGTCGCTTCCACACTAAATCTACAGAGAAGAGCGTCCAGGCCAGGACCATGTTGGAAAGCTGGTACTCTGTGTGTGTTTAAATGTGTGTGTATGTGTGTATGACTTCTTGGAGCAAAGATGTATTTGCTGTCAGTTTGTATCCATGTATTGTGTATTACAGTGGCGTTATAGTTGCAGGGTGTTTTCTGACTTAACAGCAGATGACTAACATTTAGGGGTCATTAACAGGGTACAGCTTTCGCATCATTCTGTGCACAGTCTGTAGTGTATTTTCCAAAGCAAATGGATCATTTGAAAATATATACAGTTCCTGGACACCGTTGATTTAAATTAATGTATTTTTCCTGAGCCCAACAGAGAAACACTGCAGAATTAACCTACTACCCAACAGGCTTTCTGTTTGTAATAATAATTTCTACAACTAAACAGTAAAAGAAAAGGTATGATGTCTTTATGATGCCATTTTACTAAACTCCTTAGTCCCAAATGTTTCTCAATTGTCTTTATTTACAGGTATGAGAAGTCATGGGACAAGCCCAATAAAACCAAACTGCTTCAAGATGGACTAGAGCGAGCAGGCAGGCGAGACCTGGCTGAGAAGCTGCGCTGCCTCCACTGGGGCCATCAGAAGCTGAGCCGCAGAGTGGAGCTTCCTTCTGCCTTTCCCTTTCTTATCACAGTCCACAAGACCATTCACAACCAGGACGGATTACGCAGGATCAATGACCTCAACTGTAGATACACTTAAAGCTGAGTGAAAATGCATATAGCTGTACGCTTCTTGTTCCCACTTTACAAATGTACAATAGGTTATATGCCACACTGTTAGAAATCTGAAACAAATTTGCAAAATTTCACTGAATAAACATGAGCCATGTATTTTGTCATGCCACTTTTTGTCTTGTAAGAAATGTACACTTGCAAAAAATTTTTAAATCTAATTGTCAGAAGCCATTTTAAATTCCATGTTTAATATTTCAGTAAAACTTTGCAATTATATATTTGTTTTTTCATCAGACAAAGTTTAAAGCTGCTGTACTGTAAATTAACAGTCATGTTAAGCCAGGCAGTAAATTCTCAAACGTGAAAAGCTGCAGTGAGGACATTTTTCACACTTTTGCATAATTTAAGCGGGAAATGATTAAGCAGTCATAAAATTTGAAGATTAATTAAATTAATGGACAAATCAGCACAATAGTTAAGCGAAACAGGGAAATATTGTTGCCAGGCATAAAACACGAAAGATTAATATGGACTAAGCCAAGAGTCGTGTGTAAACATCTCCAAACTACAGAGAAAGTCTAAAAATAAAGAGGGAGCAAGTGAAAAAAATCTGAACAACTAACCCAAATACTTTTTATTATCTGTAGGCTAGAATGTTTCAGGATTTTGTTGAATAGAAAATAAACCCTCTTAGAGTGGTCATTTGTTTACTTATTTATTGTAAACATTTTTTTTATTGTACAATTATGCAAATTCTAATTAAAAATGTTTAATTTAATTTCGTGCCTTTAAAAAAGAAATTAGTAAAAAATAACATTTTGATTAAATTACTGTGCCAAGATGCGTTTCTTGATTTAATCATCCGACCAACCAAACTTCAATCGACCTACTAATACTATCCAATCACAAATGCGATTCCTTAGGTAGCAAGGTTGTGTGAACGACCACTGAACCGGAGCGGAAGCCCGTCAATCTTCCCTTCAAAATAAGATACTACAATCATTTAACGTAAGGTTAGAGCGACTAATTAATGTAGTGAAACATGAAAAGCGTGGATAATAATAATACTAAAAATCTTTCGTGAATTGCTTAATTGGCCGTTGTGTCAATAACAGAAAATCTGTGCAACGCTTCTTCGCGACTTGGGCTTTTATTTTGGCAATTCGTCCCGGAAACTGCAGAAATGACACTGTTATTTTACGAGAGCCCCGACTGTTTGTTATATTCAAAATACAGAACTGCGTTAAGCAGAGAATTAAAAAGGAAAAATCTCTCACTGCAGCAGCGACGGTTGGCGTTAGACTATGTGGATTACCTTTGATTTTAATCGGACATTATGGTCGTTTGTGGACGTACAACTGCCGGTCGTTTCATCCACACAGCTGTTAGGTCGCTGGTAACGTGTGTGTGATTTTCAGCCGTCGATGGACGCGTCATCATCAGTGCACAAACCCCCTTCGCGATATTGAAAATGCTCTTTGATTAATCGATTGTTCGCCGCCGATCGTTCACCGAAACAGCAGCAATGGCTTCGCCGCTCACTTGCTTCACGGGTCCCGAGGTGTTGGAGGACGCGAATCACGCTCGGGGCTTGATGAACGAGCTGAAATTGCTGTACGACTGCCGCCTGCTCGGGGACGTCACAATCGGCGTGGAGTGCGACGAGGAGTCGCCGGAGGCCAGCGGCCGGTCCGCCGGGGGCGGCGGCGGCGGCATCGACCAACTTTTCTTGTGTAGCCGCAACGTCCTCGCCGCTGCCAGCCCTTACTTCAAAAGCATGTTCACCGGGGGGCTGAACGAGAGCGTGCGGGAGCGAGTAGTCATCCGCGGGGTGGACGCCGAGTCGATGTCCGTCATCATCGAGTACTGCTACACGGGCAGGGTCACCATCACGGAGGGCAACGTGCAGCGCTTGTACGCAGCGGCCAACATGCTGCAGCTCGAGTACATCCGGAAGGCGTGTTCCGGCTTCATGACCCGGAGGCTGGACCTGTCCAACTGCGTGGGCATGCTGAAGTTCGCGGACACCTACGACAACCCTCAGCTGAAGGAGAACGCGCAAGCCTTCATCGCCCGGAACTTCAGCCAGGTGTGCAACGGGGGGGAGCTTTGTGAGCTGGATCTAAGGCAGCTGAAGGAGCTGTTGAGTCTGGACACCCTGGACGTGGAGTCTGAGAGGAAGGTGTGCTCGGCTGCTCTGCAGTGGATAGAAGCCAATGCCCCGCAGGAGAGAGAGGATGCCCTGCAGGCTCTTAAATGTATTCGATGGAACTTATTTACAGAGAAGGACAAGTGTTACCTGGAGGGCCTCATGGCAATGCCTCTGATTGAGAACTGCCTTGCGTCTTTCTTTAACAGGTCTGCAGAGGACAGCTGTGAGATGCCCGCACCTCTGGCTGTACCGAAAAACAGAATAGGTGTGAGCGCCAAAGAAATGATTCTCTTCTTCGGCCTGCCTAATGACAACATAATGTGCTGTGACCCTTACTCGGAGGACTTGTATTTTATGTCTCCTCCGTTAGAGGACCTCAGCAGTCAGGATTACAAACGCTCCACAATGGAGTCTTTAATCGCTTGTGCCACACCTGAAAACAACTTGTACTTGGCATCGCACCTTTCCAAACATTTCTGGCTCTACGACCCTGTGCTTAACAGCTGGCAGGAGCTGGCTGAGAGGCCCCTGGGGAGGATACACTCCGGGATGGGCTACCTTAATGGTCATGTGTACCTCCTGGGAGGAAGAAATCCATTGACAGACACCAGACTAAAGGAGGTTGAGTGCTACAGCGTCCAGAGGAACCAGTGGACATTCGTGGCTCCGCTGCCTCACTCGTTGGGTAAAATGCAGGTGGTGGCATTGAACGACCACCTGTATGTGGTAAACAAAAGGAGAATGCTTTGCTATGATCCTAAGAGAAACCGCTGGCGCCACTGTGGATCGCTGAGAAGAGACAAGCTTCATAAAGCCTGCGTGTTTCAGGACCAGATCATCTGCGTGTGTGACATCCCCGTGGTGAAAGCCTACAGCCCCACCAGGGGTGAATGGAAGAGATTGGGTGACATTCCTATTGACAGTCGAGCTCTGAATTACCAGGTTATCCAGCACAACAACAAGTTGCTGCTTCTCACTCAGACGTTACTGCAACACAACAAAAACAGGGTTCTCATCCATGAATATGACCCAGCCAGGGACACCTGGAAGAATGTCATGGCGGTGTATGTGTCCACCCTGGGACCCGTGTGTGTTTCTACGCGTGTCTACCCAGCATGCCTAGGCTCTGCTCAAAGCTTCTCTACAGAGGAGGACGATGACAGCGGCTCCAGTGCAGACTGGGACTTTGATGGGTTGACAGACGCTGACTCTGACTCTGGCAGCTCTAGCTCCTTCTCAGATGAGAACTGGTAGTAAAGTGTGTTACGATGTTGAAGAAAAGTTTAATTTATTTATAATTAATGGATTTCTACAGGGTCACAGATCCAGATTAAATTCAGTATTAAAGCCACTCATTTACAGTAGAAGCACAGGCTGATCAGAAGTGAAAAATCTCAGTTTTTATATCACTTCACTCATCTGACTAATGATTATTCACAGAAGGAGAGAAGAAATGAAGCAGTGTTAGTTTTAGTGATTCTTCTTGATGATTTTCACACAGTGACAAATGCCAAGAGAAAAGGGGCTTTGTTGTTCAGTTTGTATAATGTCCTGCCAACACGAAGAACAGGAAGTCTGGTAGAGTCTTGGCGTAGAATCTTCTTTACACAATAATTCAAGACAAATGCACAACTATTCATCAGAGGGTTAATTTGTAAAGTGGAAGTGAGGCCGTTGTGATTTAGCACATTAATAGGTGCAGCTCAATGAAGGGTATTTCCGAGATGTAGTATTACACTTTGATAAAGGAACCTGATTAACAAAGATTGATGTAATCAGGCTTTTAGCCTGGTATAGGTCATGGTAAATAAACCACCGGGTCTGGCTCTTGCCATAATGGTGATGCAAAACACCAAAGATAAAATGTAGAATGAAATTCAAGGCTTAACAATAAAGTCACAACTTGTAAAACACAGGTGTTGCTTGCTAATTACAAGAGAATTAATTGCTGCATTGTACTGCAATAATTACTGGAAGTGAGCCATCATTATTATTGTCATTACTAGTTCTGCCTGTGATTTTCCCTTACAGGCCAGTGACAATGTCTGCTGTGAAATAAGATCTCTGAATCTGAATAAAAACCTATTTAACGTATCAGTGAAATCCAATATATAAAGTACCTCCTTGTCAGTACAGCAGGAGACCACGACAAAACTTTTAAGTACTACTGCCTCCTTGCTCGGTACACTCCAGCTTCAAAAAGTGCTGACCAATAGACAGTTTGGTTAGAATTGAATAAGCTGCAAAAAACAAAAAAGCAAAAGTGTTTGCACATGTTGAATGATACTTTACATGATCAGAAAATCAGCACGTCAAAAAGATGTAGGTCCCTCTTAATGCTTTAAGAATTAGGTGGTTTATAATTTGGGCAGAAATATTGGCTTATACAAAGCTTTGCTTGAGTACAGCCACAACCTTACTAAGAACTGGTGTAAAATTATGACTTTGACTCTAAGACGTCAGGCAGCTCAACTGCTTCATGTTTATGACTTCAAACATGACGGGTCATTTACAGGGCTATAAAACTTGCTTTCCATTTTATATTGTCACATTTAGCTGGTGTGTTGTGAAACCTTCTCTATGAAATGTAGAAGCCAGTGTACTGTATGCTCACTCAGGTTTAGGCTTCTGCGTAAGCCTGTATGCCATAATTGACATTTTTTGAGGTGTAGTAAAACATTGGTGACAAATTTAAAATCACATTGCATTCATTTAAAAAATATTTCATTGTGTGTATGTGTGAGTTTTTGTATTTATGTTTTTTAATCAGTGTTTACTTTGCAATCAGAATTCAGCAGTCAGTGATTTGAGAATTGTTTGTTCCAGATGCATTGTATTAGTTGGAAGACATTTTGTATGCATGACATAAAACTGTTGCAAAGCTATTGTCCTCCCCCAACTATTTATGAAACTCAGTTATCAGTTTAAACGTGTTTCTGATGCATCAGTTGTCATTAAAACAAACTATTTTACACAGAATATTGGAGATAAAGTTAAACTGTTTAAACAAATATTACAGTCCTCATAAAGGTGCAGACTTCATTCAGACTTTATTAGTTATGGCTAGTTGTGCCCAATAAACCCTGAAATGGATGTAGTTCTTTCAGTTTTTTTGCCGTGTGATGGGGAGTTGAAGAATAGCATTATGAATGTGTGTGAAGGGAGAGAACCAAATGTTTTCTGGATAATAAACCTGTTTGGTGTATGTGTCAAATAAACATCTGTCCACGTCTGATGCAAAAGAGAATGTGTGTATTTTATTATTAATAAATTTGACAGGAATGCTAAAGAAGACACATTCAATTGTAGCATGATAGTATTTATGACCACTGCAAGTCAAATCTAAAAATTGCAGAGGGAATGTTGTGAGATTGATTATATATTAATTATATATTATTGAAATAGGACATTCTTCATTTGGATCTTAAATTGCATGTTATGATGATTTTAACTCAATATTTTATTAGTGACATATGACATAAAAATATGCCTCAAATACGCTACGAGTTCAGTCATAAACAACACTTGCGCAGTCTCGCCGGTTCTCACAATCTCGCGATGTTTCCGCGTCATCCACATCCAGACCGCGAGAGGATGAGGAGACATGGCAATAAAAAACAAACCTGAGGAGGAATTTGACACAGTTTTCAGCCTGAACGACTCACTGGAGCTCTCCTCAAATCACGACTATGATCACACGCAAGCTCGTATTTTTAAGATCATTGTGATCGGAGACTCAAACGTGGGAAAGACGTGTTTGACTTACAGGTTCTGCGGGAGCACTTTCGTGACGAACCCAGAGGCGACGATCGGGGTCGATTTCCGAGAGAGGACGCTGAGGCTGGATGGGGAGAGTATCAAGGTGAGAGGACCCGCAAGTGAACAGCCACACACACACACCTGAGTGTGAGGTTTATGTCACTGTGGGGGGATCCACAGGGGGATCACACCAGTGCAAAGCAATGACAGCAAAGAGCTGCATGTCCCACCATCTTCTAATACTGGACATCACAAGTTTGTAGTAGACATTATGGAGTAAGAGTGGAACCTACAGCTGTATGGAGTCTTTCCATAAGTGTCATCCAGCATTTCATATTTCAGTAAGGCCCTTTGGACATATCTCAAACAGCAGTTATATTAATGAGACACAGATGAGGTCCCTGAACCAGCAGTGAAACTTTGTGTGATGACATGTAAGATCTGACAGTCTGGCACCATATGTGTTTGTGCATCGTGAGTCACTGTTTATTGCTGAGAGATTTTAAAAGATCATGTGCTTTCCTCTTTGCCTTTTTTTTTTTTTTTTAAAAGCCTGCACTCAGAGTTGAGGGTAGTAAAGCATGTCAGCTTTCCCATGATGAAAACAATTTTTGTTGCTGATGACAGTTCAATCATGTGTGGAAGCTGTCCAGCATTATACCTGAAAATGGCAAAATGTCTGCTCTAAAAAAAAGGTATATTTGAGCCAGCCCTGCTCTCCCATGCCCTCTCCACCTTACTCTTAACAGCTCTTTTGAATTGTCACAGTTGGAAACGGGTGGGTGTTTTTCTTACTAACTTTGTTTGTACGTGTCCGACTGAGCCGTGACACTGAGCCAGCATTCACAGTACCAGGACCCTGAAACTGAAGCAGCTAAATGGAGCCCAGCCATCAATAATTCATTTTTTTACACCTTTGCGTTTTCTACTGTGACGCTGCGGAAACAAAGGCTCTGCATCTCAATTGTCTTACAACTCTGTTACAGTTTAAGCCCCCTACAACACTCACATCTTTCAACACTCATGTTTTTCAAATAATATATTAATTTGTTTATTATAAGAAGACCAAAACCAAAGATGTACACATACTGTTTCTGTATAGCTTACTCCTTTCTGCCATATTTTGTTGAAAAGCTAATAAATACACAAATCATTTTATTGTCACACTTCTACTTCATTACTACACACAAAGCATTTTGAATTATTCCACACATTGGCACGTTTACTGTTGTACCTACACAATTCCCATAAAAGCAGAATTTCTTCCTGTTGAAGAAAGCAGAACATATTATGAAGAATTCACCCATTGTTGGTTTGAGTTTTTTCACTGAATTGGTTGACCATAGGAAAATATAAAATAATACCACCCCTGCAGGTAAAATAACATTCAGGCATATCATTGTCTGTTTTTCTTATACCAGTTGCAGATCTGGGACACAGCAGGTCAGGAGCGTTTCAGGAAGAGCATGGTGGAGCACTACTACCGCAGTGTCCACGCTGTCATCTTTGTGTATGACGTGTCCAATCTGGCCTCCTTCGAGAGTGTCCCCGAGTGGATTGAGGAGTGTGGCCGACACTCCGTTGGGCCCCTGGTGCCACGCATTATTGTGGGAAACAAATGTGACCTGAGGGACCGCCGGGAGGTCCCCACGTCTGCGGCCCAGTGTCTTGCAGACAGCTACAACTTCCCGCTGTTTGAGACTTCGGCCAAGGACCCTGCTGAGAAGGAACATGTCGATGCTATCTTTCTGACTTTAGCTTATAGGTTAAAAAGCCACAAACCTCTGAGACTAAAGCAGCCGAGTGAGAGTAGCGTGAGGCATCTGTGGAACCAGAGAGAGCAGGACGCAGGAACCTGTCAGTGCTGAGGTGACCTCCATTCTGTGTGTGGTGCTGTGAGCTGTCAGGAACAATAACGCTGCTGAGGAAAGCTGTGTGGAACAGAGCTTTCCTAACACAATGACTGAATTCAGAAAGGCCTCTTATGAAAAGATAGGAGGAATGACGCTTTCTATCATTTTACATTGTCCCTGCCTGCTGTAGGACACAGACGGCCTATATGTTTGCACAATATTTAATCAACATTTCAGTGAAATGCATGCAAGCATATGGAAGTATGCTAAGCATTAGAAGCTCACACTGCACCTAAAATCATGTTGAGTGCACTTTAGTACATAGGGTATACAGTTATATGCATATCAACTGTCTAATAGCTGAATATAAGTGCAGAAAATTTAGTTAATTATGTGCAAAGGGACCAATAGTGCGAACTGAAACTGTGAAGATTATGTGATCATTTTCTAAAAGAAATGTTTAAAGTGTTATTTCAGTTCATAAAACAAATATATCTGCATAACCATCTTGTATCTGCCCATATGGGGAACATTCACTCATACCAAGGAGGCTAATGACAAAATGTAGCTGAATTTTGAAATAAAATGCAAATCCACCTGGTTTCCGTAAAATGCACGAGTGAGTATGAGCTCAGCAGTCATTGAAATTCATGTTATGCCATGATGTTTATGACGAGGGGGAAAAAAAATCCCAAATGTGCTGCATGTGTACAATAATCCACTTTCCTACAGTATGAAGATGTGCAACAATTTAAAAGCTGAAAATCAATAAAAATGGTTTGAACGGTGCAGTTATGATTTTTTTACTTGGTGTGGTGATTGGTGTGGATATTGTAAGGGTCACACACTCTTTATTTCAAATGTAGTCTATTTAAAATCATACAGCTGTCGTCTCATGAAATACTTGCTGTTCAAAGGATCCATTTCTTGGAGCACCTTTGGATGTCTTTTCCGCCCGGGGTTTGAAATTATTAAGCTTTACTGCCGCCCGGTGGTCACGTCATTCATAACCGTAGCTTTGATGATGTGTTAGAGAAATCGTGTAAACTAACAATTTTCATGTTACAATTCTGGTTCCTCAACGGCTGCTCGAGTATTCCCTGGAATAAAGCTCCAACTAACTGCGTCTCTCCAAAAGGCAAATAAGAATATAACGCGCTATTAAAATGAAAAGGGCAGCTTTGCAAAATCTGCTCTCGATTGGTTGTTTTTCCCCCAAAGTATATCCAGAGTTACTAGGGTTGTCATTGTTCCGAGCTCATCGTCAGCCCGTGAATGCAGCACAGTCACCGAGCGCTTTGTATTCTTCACACGGCGTCTCTCTGCGGCCATGGTAACACTGTCCTCAACGCTGGACCTCGGATTCAAACAGAAACGACCAAACCCAGCGCCTCCCATGCACGTACGACTCTTATTTTCACGTTTGGTTTGTAGTTAAAGGATATAATTTCAGTAGATGGGCGTTTTTTTTTTGTCTATCTGGGCACTAAACACCTGCTCGGGGATTAAGTTACGTTGCTGATTGCCAGTGTGTGGCCTAGCATCGAGCTAGCAGAGGCTAACAGTCAGAGGAGGTGAGATTTGAATAATGGCAGGATTTAACCCAACTGATAAACATTTAAAAATCACAGCAGCTGACATCAGATAGTTTAAGTGCCTGTAGCAGGTTCAGTTTGTCTGTCTGTCAGACACCTGACGGTGATGATGAAAATGTGGCTTTTACCCGGTGACCGACATGTCTCCATAGATTATAACTTATTGGTTCAATGTCAAATGTAAGATCGTTGACTTACTTTATGTCACTTTAACAGTCACATTATGTTAGATTTAGATGACTCTGAAAAACGTGTATATTCTGACAATATGTTGCCATATGGTGAGTTTGTGTATGCTTCAAAAGTGGGTGAATAGCAAAAGCTCTGATGTGTTGGTGTGGTCTACAAATGTATATTTAAAAAGGGTTTCATAACTGTCAGTTATTTATTTTTTGTCATTACAGCTTTGTTTAGATATCTTCACCAGAATCCAATTCAGTATTGGAGTGGAGTATTTATACTTTTGTGCTTTAAGTAAATGAAGTGTTTTTTAAGACTGCAACCTGTTATAAGTGGTAATTAGTTGTTGTTTCCAGTATTAGTTATTATTATGATTATTATTATGGATTCTTCCGTACGTTTTACGACCCACATCTAGTCCTAAACGCTTACAGCTAGAAACATATTTCAACTCTATGTTGTTGAAACATGTTTGGAGATGGTTCCTGTTGATTTGTGTACTGATAGCTACTGCAGAATAATTTAAATATTTATTAATTATTGTTATTTTGCATTGAGCTCTATGGGAGCCTTTGATGCCTTTATTTTCTGTGCTGATAGCTAATTTTCTTTCATGTTTTCGTACATAAAAAAACATTAGAAGAGAATGGAATGAAGTCTTTAATTTGTTCAGCGCTTCCGATCTCAGCATTACTCAGTTTTGTTGCAGCTGTTTGCTGCAGCTAGCTTTGAGCAATCGCACACATTTTCTTCAGGAGACGCAGCATTCTATTTTCATTTTATGATTTTCTTGACATTACATTTTATGACATTACTTGTTTCAACATTCAGTCAAAGTAGTTTTTCCCCTCACCATATAGCTTCATTCAGCATGAATTTGGCTGAGATATGCGACAATGCCAAGAAGGGCCGCGAGTACGCTCTTCTTGGGAACTACGATTCCTCCATTGTGTACTACCAGGGCGTCATTCAACAGATCCACAAGCACTGTCAGTCTCTCAGAGACCCTGCCCTCAAGGTCAAGTGGCAACAGGTGAGTTTTGGACCGTATTGGACTGTGGCACTAGAAATGGAACAATAATCAAAAAATGGAGCTTAAGACTTCAGCTCTGCAGCACATGTAGTCGGGAACCAATGACCCAGTAGTACATTTGATTAATGTCCTGCAGTGTAGTTAGGTTCTTGTACTTTACTTGATTTGTCTCTATCATTTATTTACTGGCTACTTTACAAATTCTGATTTGATAATCCAAAATATAACCAACAAATGCATTTTCAAGAGCACGTTGCAGTGTATGTTATTCTAAAATGTACCATTCAACACAACAAGTACTTTTGCTGTCATATGTATTTAGAGGATAATATTTCTACTAAAGTAAAACATTGTTTCTGATTTTCCAATACTCTTGTCAAAATACTAGTTTTTTTTCACTACCCTTTAAACTTTGTGATTTTAATATGGTTCTATTTGACTGAAGGTTATAGATTTTTTTTATCGTTGTCAGCATAGCCATCCTACAGGCGGCAGTAACAAATATATGAGTATTTATTCCACTAGCTAAATTTTACGTTGTCTAATTGCTTACCATAGCTGCTCTCCATTTGGCTCCATTTAATAATTTTTATGAAATGCAGTATTATGTTTAAGGTATTATTCAGTTTTTTAATGTTTGCATCCTTCTGAAATTTGAAAGCGTTTAGTTTTTTTTCCTGAACCCGGTGTTGTTTACTATGGACATTTATTCACATGTCCTGGCTGTATTTTCAGTCGTATGTCTGGTTATGGAATGCTCATATGACACTACTGTTTGCAATCAGGTCAGGCAGGAGCTGACTGAAGAGTATGAGCAGGTGAAAGGCATCATTGAAACACTGGAGAGCTTCAGATCAGAGAAGGCAATTGACATCCTTGCCCCTCAACCCAATGATAGACCTGAGGATCCAGCAGTTTGGCCGCCTCCAGTCCCTGCAGAGCACAGGTATGAAAATGGTAAATGGGCGCTTATATAGCGCTTTTATCCAAAGCGCTTCACAATGTTGCCTCCCATTCACACACCAGTCAAACACTAATGGCAGTGACTGCCATTCAATGAAAAATTGGGACATTATGTTTATATAAAATGCACATGCTTTATAGACAATTGTACGTAATAAAACACAGAGAATGTTTGTTTGAAAAAAAAATGTCCACAAACTGCTGTCTCATTGACAGTACTTGCTTCATTAAAATAAAAAGAACTGGAAACAGTGGGAAGCAGTGTGTGGGTATTTTTATTTATTTCTTTATTTGTGAATTCTTTATTTCAAATGCCTTTATGGCAGAGCTTATTATGATTGATACAACAAGGAAATTCAACAGGACAAAAAGGTCTATAAGGAAGCACTTTAAAGTGCAAAGAGAAATATTTTGCATAATCTGTTTCATCTCAGCTAGCATGATGTGACTCATGCTGTTGGATTTCGTGTCATAGCTTTACTTCCACTGAGAACTAGCAGCGTGAGTTTAAAGTTTTTTCTCCTTTATAGTAACATTTGGCACCCTGTGTTATTCCCACTGTTTTCTCATTGAGAACTATCTTTGGTATTGTGGTCTGTTCAACCATCGTGTGTGTGTGTGTGTCCTTGTAGAAATCCTGTTGCTGTGAAGCGTCCCAACAGTGCTGTGAAACAACAGAGGAAGGAATCCCCTGGTCTCCAGCATCGAGGGGCAGGGCAAGGAGGCCGCGGCCAGGCCAACCCTAAGGGAATCAAAGATGCCCGAGGCACAAAGGCAAAGGATGATAAGGTCAGAATACAGGTGATGAGGTCTTTAATAGGTATTTACACCTGGGTTTTGTTGCCATGTGATGCTGGTCCTGACAAATCATCCAACAAAGTAGGTAATTTCAGCAGGACTTGATTTGATGATTCAGACAAATCTCACTCTAATCGTGGCGTAACAGACAAGACTCTGAGGTCTGCTTTGTATATTGATCTATCTGCCTGTGAAAGCAGCTGCTGTTGCAAATATAATAAACAACAATGAGTGACTTTAGCTTAACTTTGTGCCCCTCACGCGTGCCATAACTTTGGGTGACGTTAGCCTTGGTTGATTGGTTGTTTGGTTCTAACCCTAATCTACAAATAAGTCTTTGCAAGTATTTAAAAAGCGTTTCTCCCGGGCACTGCAGTTTCTCCACAGTCCAAAGACATGCATGCAAATTGCCCATAGGTGTGAATGGTTGTCTGTCTGTGCATGTCTTGCTGTGGTAGCACTGAGATAGTCTGGTGATCTGTCCAGGGTTTACTCCGCCCCTCACCCAGTGACAGCTGAGACAGGTTCCACGATAAGCAGGCACAGATAATGGATAGTTTTATTGATGGACAGACTGGCTTACATAAAAACGTGCACAGGTGAACATAAACCTGTTGTCTATATTATTTGTCATTAAAGTCACTTAAGGATGCAGTGAGGAAAAACATCTGGAAGTCAAGGAGCGCCAATTTTTTTCTTTTTCATCTGTTTATGGTTTTATCACTTTTCTTTCTCACCAGGGAAAGAAAGGGGCTGGAGACACGCCGGGGGATGTAGAGCAGAAGAAATTTGACGGCACGGGATACGACAGTGACCTTGTGGACTCACTAGAGAGAGATATTGTGTCCCGTAACCCTAATGTACACTGGTATGGTAGCACACAGAGTCTTAACTACGCCTTTTTGACTTTTTTTTTTTTTACATTGCTAACTGAACTCTCTTGGTGAACTGTAGGGACGACATTGCTGATCTGGAAGATGCTAAGAAGCTGCTGAGAGAAGCAGTGGTATTACCCATGTGGATGCCGGACTTTTTCAAGGGCATCCGCCGTCCCTGGAAGGTATATTACAATATGTATATAAACACACACAAACTTGCAAATATGAATCTAATCATATGGTCTCAAAGTTACCAATAGTAACATGGCCGCCGTGTTTTATCCTTATTGTGAACTCAGCAAGAGACTCCTGCAGCCTCCTGATCCAGAGTGTAAAGTCTATTCTACATTGCAGCTAAATAGTTTCACATTAAACTGTAACTTTGTTCAGTTGAACCATCTTCACATTGTGATGGAATGTGAATACGTTAATTGTAATCAAAACATTGTTGCAGAGCACAAGATTTCATGTGGAGGAAATCTCACATTTCCACATCTGAACAAATGTGTTACCTCTAATGTAGTTTTATTTTATATAGTTTAAAAATAAAAGCTTTGGTTTTAGCATAAATAAATCCTAGTCAGCAACAACACGTTTCTTTTGAAGGCAACCATGTGAATGCAGCATAAAAAAATAGTTTTCTTCTCTCATGGCTTGCACACAACAGTTCCTGTAAGTGTTGGTCCTGTGTGTGTGTATTTGGGGGGGGGGGGGTGTTCTTTCACGATAATTGTGCTTCAGGTTTTAAAAAAATTAAATAAAACTCTGGCTTTTCTGGAACTCACACAAGCCTTTGTGCCTGGTGCGAGGGCCTGCTTTTCTTGCTCTTTAAAATATAAAGACAGCTTTCATGCTTGCATACATTTGCATTGGTAATCTCTTTCGTTAATGGGCCTGCTCCGCAATGCTGCCTCTCTGTATCTGCATAACTGTGCTGAATGACCCATCTGGGAATTTTCTGCGGTACCAACGTGATTTGAACTTTATCATGTGAGGCTCATTTTCCCCCTGGCCTGCCATGTGCGGGTCAATGCCACATCAGTTTTTACAGTAGCACAGTGTTTTTTAATTTGTCTGATATATGCGTGCATAATTTAAATACTTAACGGAGATTAAATTGATGTATACCCTCTTTCAGATAACCCATCAGCATCACTGTTTTGTACTGATGATCGCATTAGCCTGTATGAAGCATTTTGTGCTTTATGTAATTTCCATAGTAACAGACAGCAGCCAGACATCAGAACAGCAGTGATGTATGACTAATGGTGACAATGGCAATTTCAGTGGGATTGAACAAAATAAATGTTGGCGTTTACACAAAAAGTAAGAAAGCAACAAGGATAAATTAAAGGTTTACAGTTTAGTGGATGGCACATCATTTTCATGCATGGTTAAGCTCAGTGATACCAGCTTCTTATTTTTTTCTTAGCTCATAATTCATCCTGCGCTTATCCAGGGCTGGTGATGCTGAACATCATCATTTTCCTGACTCTACAACAAAGGTGTTCCCAAGATTCCATTTTGTCTCTCTAATTAATTGCAGCTCTGACACATTTATGTCTTCAACATAAACAAGGCAGGTGCAGATCAGTGTTGCTTTTTGCATTAGCTCTGAATCAGAGCTGAAGCACTGTTTGCTGTGTTACAGTAAAACATGACCTTTTTCTTTTTTAGGTCATGCACACAGAATTCCTCAGTATTCTTACTGAGACTAATGAAACTAAATCACAGCAGAAAAACTTAGTATTTTGTATCTACACTTATCTAGAAATTCTCAACAAGTCATTATCGTTAGCTATTAGTTTTCAAAATTAATAGCCCTAAAGGTAACTTTTCATTCCTTTTACTGGTTGCTAAATCAACATTTATTGCTAAATCAGCACAATTCAACATCAGTGTTGAATTATTCCTTCAAGGGCCACATGCTGTAATGGTGCCATAGATGATAGTTTGTACATATAATGAAGTTTTAAGTTTTAACAGTGTGTAACATTTTATCTCAGGGTGTGTTGATGGTCGGTCCTCCAGGGACAGGGAAGACAATGTTAGCCAAAGCTGTGGCCACAGAATGTGGGACTACTTTCTTCAATGTGTCCTCCTCCACCCTCACCTCCAAATACAGGGGCGAGTCTGAGAAACTCGTTCGTCTGCTGTTCGAAATGGTAATGTAGAAACTTCACAATCCCAAACTTAAGATCTAGATATTTTGTTATACAGTGTGGCAGAAAATTACTTATACTATTTCATTTCTTAGGCTCGCTTTTATGCACCAACAACAATTTTCATAGACGAGATTGACTCCATCTGCGGCAGGAGAGGAACATCTGATGAGCACGAAGCCAGTCGCAGGGTCAAGTCAGAGCTCCTGGTTCAGATGGATGGTGAGTAAATTAGAGAAGGAGTAGGAATAAGCTGAATAAGCTACTTTTTCAGGAGTTCATTCAGTAGCAAGAAATAAAATGCAAACAAAAATATAATCAAAAGCATAAATTTCAGAGTCAAGACCTGTACGTTAATGTTTGTCTTGGGACGTTTGGCACCTTTTGATATTCTGAGTTTAGTTTATAATGACATTTACGTAATTGCTGAGTTTGTTTGACATAAACCATTTTAATCTGTAGAACTGTAGAAAGTTCAGCATTGTACCACGGTATCTAAGATCCAGTGCCACTGTAATGATACTCTAATATAAATATTCTACTTCAGTGGTGATTGTAAGTGTCTTTTAATCAGGTGTGGGGGGAGCCCTGGAAAATGATGACCCCTCTAAGATGGTGATGGTGCTCGCTGCCACCAACTTCCCCTGGGACATTGACGAGGCCTTAAGACGGCGACTCGAGAAGCGAATCTACATCCCCCTGCCCACAGGTGAATGTAGAATGCGACAACACAGCAAACTAGAGCTGGGGGTCACTACGGTCCAGTTAGTTTTGATAAGGCACTTTAGACTTCATTTTGAGTCAGTAGTGTTTACTTACACAGCATGTATTTATAGCACACCAGTGTGAAATCCTCTTAACATGACATTCAGATGTCCTCTCCGATTATCTGATTAACACTGTTTTTGTATGTATGTGTAGCTGAAGGACGTGTGGAGCTTCTAAAGATCAATCTGAGGGAGGTGGAGTTGGCTCCTGACGTAGACCTAGATCTGATTGCTGAGAAGATCGAGGGTTACTCTGGTGCAGACATCACAAACGTCTGCAGGTGTGTATAATTTAACACAAATGTACAAATTAGAATGTCCATCCATCATCTTAATCACTTATCCTGTTGAAGTTCGTGGGGGGCAGAAGCCTATCCCAGCTGTAAGTGGGTGAGAGCTCGAGAACACCCTGGACACTTCGCCAGTTTATCCTCTGGCAAACACGAAGAGATACAGGGACAGACAACCGTTCACACATACAGTACATTCACACATGTGGACAATTTAGAGTCACCAGTCACCCTAACATGCAGGTCTTTGGACTGTGGGAGGAACCCAAAGTACCCGGAGGAAACAAAATGGACACAGCTGGCCAAGGATCTGAATTTCTATCTTTAAGGGATCGACATGGAAGGTTTATGTTTATCCTCCACCCTCAGGCTGTCAAAATGACATCAGAGATAGACAATTTGGACACAATTTCCTCAGTGTTACCACAGTGTACATCATTTATACGTCAAAACACTGAATAACTCTTTAGGATGCACCTTTAAATTATGTCTCTGCTTATGTTTCATGGTCTCTGTCTTAACTGTATGCCCACTGCAGAGGCTTCTGTGTGATTTTGCATTTTTACAGGACGTATTTTAGAAGCAGATCTCTTAAAAATTGTTAGTCTCGTTAAAGCTACAGTGACCAGCCTCAACATGAGACTACTCCACTACGCTCTGCCATGCTTCTTTCCAGCTTGTGAGATATTAGCAATTGTCTTATTACAATAAATAAGAACGCTCCAGAAGTTCACAGGAGGCTTCAACAGCACCTCTTCACAGTAAGATGAGATGTGGAGCATTTTTCCAGTTCAAAAAGGTGCATACTGCACCTTTAATCACACAATTAATCAGAATTGTGAAGTTTTAATTTGCTGTTTGTTTGTTGTTGTTTTTTCTGCTGTTAATTTCCTCTTTTGTCCTGTTTATTTCCATTAATTAAATTCTTATCATTCATCTATAATCTGTAGCCCAGTGAGCTCATAGTATTGCTATATTGTTGTCCCCGTACAGTGAGATGTAGGCGAGTTTTTCTAGTTCAAGCCGAATCAAAGTTGCATCCCTGTGCCTGTTTCAGTCACTGGTTTTGAAAACATTCATATTTCTCTCGCTTCCCCAAAGCTGAAACCTTCCCATTTAATAGTCCATCTATTGTAATCTTTTCAACCAGTAACATTGTCCAGGTTTCTGTGAGCCATAACACACATAAACAGAAACATATAATTACATACAAAACGTAACATATAATTGCATAAAAAATTTAATCCTCATATTATGAGGTTATGTTTATCGTATACTTTTTTTTTCATCTTTTTAATGTATTTATTTTTTTGGCTTCTGTGCTTATGAGTATTGTAGTTGCCTCTTCAAACACAGTCAGGATTATTTTGTCTACTGTGGCTTAAACACACATTTACACGAGCTCGTGCACATTTTTTCTTACCTCATAATTTTGGCACTGCCGTCCTTTGTACTTAGCTATGCTGAGAACATTTTAGGTATTTTATTTTGCCCAAGGTCCTTTACTTGTCTCCAGCTTGCATTGATTTGTTTGACCTTGGCTGTGTGCTGGTATCATCCGCACAGTATTTCATCACTGTTACTTTCAAATATGCCAAATATAGAGGGAAACAATTGCATGTGTAATTTTTAACCGTCTACTGTCCGCACTTCTCTCTGCTCCCGTCTCTCTGTGTACAACAGGGATGCATCCATGATGGCAATGCGTCGCCGGATCCAAGGCCTGAGCCCTGAGGAGATCCGAGCTCTGTCCAAAGATGAGTTGCAGATGCCTGTGACCATGGAGGACTTCACCCTCACACTCAAGAAGATATCCAAGTCTGTCTCTGCTGCTGATCTAGAAAAATATGAAGCCTGGATGGCTGAGTTTGGGTCAGTATAGAAAATGTTACTGTTCACACTCAGAGGAACCAGAATCTTGACTTGAGGACTCGTAGCATTAAAAACAATGAAGAAGAGACAGCAGGGATTATATGTCGCCTAGCTGAAAGAACCAAGCAGCACATTAGGATTTGAATATTTCAATATTAAAAAGGCTCATGTTCCGAACAGAAGATTGGTGCCTTTTTGATCCTCACTGATTTCTTCTTACATATTCTCCCATCGTGTTGCTACAAAGCAGTTGTCTGTGTAAGCAGTGACTCAGCTGCTGACCGGTGTGAGGAAGAGAAGGTTGTACGTCCTTCACAAAGGATTATTTTAATGTACAAAGTAGCCGAATGCACACAGCTAGACCAGGCAGTTTGCTCTAGTTTAACCTAGATATTTGGTCTTATGCAAGATTATTATTTTTATTCTTCCCCCAAACCCCTCACACTTTTTCTGTTAAGAAGAAGAGTAGCACGTGTAGGCAGGCAAATCAAAAGACCAAAAAAAAAATTGGAAAAGTCTGAAAACCACTGACAACAATGCAGCTTCATACGGTGACAGAAAAAGGGATTGAGAAATGTTGGTGACCTACACAGACACAGTAAGGCAGCTGCCTGTGTTGGAGCCATTTCCCAACAAATACTCAAATGTTAAGGTTAGTGTAAATCTCCAGGCAAGCCTGCAAAACAGTTCTCTGGAAATTGGTGAGTCATTATGATTGTAATGTCATTAACTTTATACATATTTTGTATAAAGTTTTGTTTATTTTTAGTGGTTTCTGTAACAAAAGTGACTTTATTAAGATTTAGGAATTATAATTCAGGCCTTATGTTTGTGGGTTGTACCACAGAACACTTCTATAAAGCAACATGGGAATTTAATTTCCACTTTCCCGTTTCTGGCAAATGCAATAACTTAATTTAAATCTGGTTTCAAATCTAGCATGGTGCCCGTTGTCTTTAACGTTTCAGTCCTTTTCCTGGAGGAACCCATGTACTTACTACTGACTGAATATGCTTGAAAAACCACTGTATTTTTCTTATGTTGTGACTTATGTGTTTTATGTTGGTTTTAATATCTAATGTTTTCAATTTTAGTACTGTTCAATGACTTGAGTTCAATAAATAACGTCAAGCTAAAAACACTGGACCCATGGATGTTTATTCTCATTGGAAACTCACCTGCTTATGTGTTAAATTGATCATTGGGGATTGTTTGTCCCCAGGAGACACACTTCACTTTTCAGATCATTGACCAAGTCGCCCATCAAGTGGAGACAGGAGGGTGAGTTGAGCCTTAAAATGACTAGATTACAAAAGCCTCGCTCCATAAACCATTAGATGTTTGTTCCTGCTTTACATGCCTAAAATCTTTAATGCATCCTGTTACATACAAGTAATAAATTAAGTGTCCACTGTAATTGGATGTCACATTTCCTGGAGTAGAAATATGAAGAGTAGCATAAAATGCAAACATTCATAGTACAAATACTTACATTTTGAATGTAAGGGCAACTCAAACTATGTAGATACAATTTTGTAGATACAAATCTACAGTGGTACTTTTATGCAAAACACATAATTACTTCTTCCGCTGCTGCTGAAAACTTGGTAATGCGCCTATATACTGTGGTGGAAGTAAATACTTCAGATACTTAAGTAGCAAAGCCCTGATATGAAAGTGTCTCTTACTGTATATGTAAACTTCACCTAAATAAGTTTAAGAGGATAATATCAGTAAATGTAACAACAGTAAAAGTGGGGCAATTATGAACATTTATTTACATGCTTATGTGTAAACAGCATTTGAATTAAGCTTGTGTAGATTACTTTTTATTTTAAAATGAATGTTAAGAGGTAAGTTGTGAAAGAAATAAAAGTTGTGGCTTTTTTCCTTTTGAGGTAGAAATTGAATTGTATAGTAAGTACAAGTAAAAGCATGAAACATCTATCACCAAAACCTGAGAATGAAAGTATGAAATTCGATGTTTTTTTTTTGGGTTTAAGGCGAGTTTCAATACGAAAAGCATTTTAACCCACCGCCCGGACTCTTCTCCCCAACAAAACCAAATCTCTTCCATGTGAAGTGACATTCCACGCGCGCGCGCGTGTGAGTGTGTGAGTGCGTGTGTGTGTATTTGTGTGTGTGTGTGTGTGTGTGTGTGTGCGCGCGCGCGGCCCAGCCTGGGAGGATAACGGAGCTGCTGCTGCTGCTGCTGCCGCGCTGCGTTGCTCCAGTGACGCTGCGTGGCTGCATCGACGCGGCGGCGCGCACACACGTTTCCGCTGCCGCTTCGATCACAGCAACTGCGCCCGTCCGCTCCGCAAATGGAGACCAAACCGGTCATCACCTGCCTCAAAACGCTGCTCATCGTTTACTCCTTCGTCTTCTGGGTACGTAGCATCTCCGATGCCACTGGCGTTGTTTTTTTTTTTTTTTTTTTTTTTTTTAATAACCCTGCAGGAAATGATCGCGGCCCATCCGAACCCACCGTGTGTGTGTGTGTGTGTGTGTGTGTGAGTGTGTTGTTTGCGATGGAGCGGTGGACGGATCCAGCATCATCGACGGACTCCTGATGCAGCGTAGAGAAAATGATCGACACGCTGCCGTGTTCTGCCTGTTTCTGCACGGTGACGTTATGTAACGTGCTGGTGTCAGGACGTGGGGCACATAGCATCATGGTGATGATGAGGATGATGAGGAGGAGGATAAAATCCCCGCAATGATTCCACTGTGTATGTGTGTGTATGTGTGTGTGTGTGGGTGTGTGTGGGTGGGATGAGAGCTCCGTTTAGGGCCTGGTCCGTTTGACGAGGCCCGGTTAAAGGCCGTTTTCTGACCACATAGTCCACATTGTGGGGTCGTTGTATAGATTCTTAAAGGGGACATGCTCCGGTACGAACCCAGTGAAACTAAATACCACATGTACTGGACATAATCTCATCTCAGGAGGGAAGATTGGACTTGTCACTTCACTACTTTTGTCTCACTAATATTTAGATTCAGATTAGATGTTTACATAAAAACACAGTTTTTAAATTATGATGCCTCGGTGAAGTATAAAATACCCTAATGCATATATACACTGCTTAAAACTAAATTCAAATGCATTATACTGGTTAATGCCCAAGTAATATGAAAGTAATCAATAACAAGACTCAATCATTCTGCTTAATGGGAACTTTTCCTCTGTACTTTAATTATATTTTCCCATACTCCCCTACTGATGCAAGCTACAGTTTCCATGTAATGGACTGTTGGATGTTGTGGTACTGCTGCTTTTACCTCACTAGAGTTCTACTTCCACCGCTGTGGAACGATACAGTACCAACAACTCAGCAGTGGTGAGAGACAGATTCAGGTCTTTTATTTGTGTGAATGCACCAGTATAACACAGTAATGAATGATCTGTTATAATGAATAATGATATTCACGATCTTGCTTAAGTAAAGGTATGTAGCTGAGAGTTCCGCATTTTATCTGCTGCTGTTTCATTTATCGGTGGAACAGGAAAGCACCGTTTAGTGGAGTTAAACTAAGTACCATCATATGAAAATATAATGCTACAAATGTATTTCCTAAGTATTTCATTACTTTCCAGCACTCTACATCTGTAGATCTGTTGATTTCTACTGACAAAATCCTTAAACTGTGTTTCCAGAAAAACAGACATGCATGAATACTGCAGGTAATGTAAAAAAGTTGTTGAATAAAAACCTAGAAATGCTTAGTTGTTTCCACCATTAGCGATGGTTGTGTTGGATCCACAGAAATGCTGGAACATGTGCATGATAAATAACTTTTTAAAAAGATAATTATCTAAATAGTCACCATAAAGAAAAGCAGCTCCACTCACAATTATATCACATGATGCAAAATAGTTCCGACGTAACGCCACGTATCTCTCCTGCACCCGGCTGGAGTTGGACGTGTGCCCTGTGTGCCTTCAATGCTCCATGTTATGTTCACCTCCATTATTCATGCGGTGGAGAAAAACACTAGACACACCCTACAAAATTACGCAAACGACCAACCAACCACCTCAAACAGGATCAAAATTTCACCGAAACAGCTGAATCACTGCCTTTCCCCCCAGCGTTTCAGGATGTAAAGTTTTGCTCTGATTTGACTTTAAAAAACTGCTTTCACAAAGCAAAGCAAAGCATAATTAAAGCTCCTGGTAATAAGTAAATGTTAGCCAGCACATCACTCAGAATCAACTCAGCTACAGAGAACAAATATATTTTTATGACATTATGAATTCTTCCAAATTTGGCAAAATGAATCTGACATTACAGGATAACTGATCATTTTCTGAATTTTTTTTTCTTGTCCACAATATGAATCGTCTCTTGCTTGGATTGGCTTGTTCGTCCGCGCTGTATCCAAGCACAGACGAATGAAATAATACAGTAGGTTTCCCAGTGGGGGGGGGTGACTGTGTACGAAAATAAGTGAAATGTCTCTTTTATTTGCCTTTGGCCACATTTTGATTTCCAGTTGGGTCTTCAATAAGATCTAGTATTCATGCAAGCACCAGTATAAATCTACTAAGACCAGTGTGTGGTAGGATTTAGTAGTGCTTTAACTATCTGTTAGATTTCTGATAGCCAGCTCAGATCATCTAGTAGAAGAGTTTATCCGTCCATTATGTTTTTAGGACCCAAAGAGTGCTGTCTTAGCCCACATTCACCCTGAAATGCAGGAAGTGAAAACTGCTTAACGCAGCTATTTGGTTATAAACATAATCTAAATTTGACCCCAAACTTTGCAGAAAAGAAAACTGAACTGAAACCCGCCTAACGTCTGTTGTCACGAAGGCTTTAAAAGACGAGCTCTGCTGTGTGTCTTCCCGGCCTGCAGACATGTGCCTGTGTCACAGATATCAACTTTTATATTTAGTCAGGATTGGATGGTCCTTCAGCCCCCCCCCCCCTTTACATCTGCAGCATCGAGTTTCAGACGTTTAGCGTGCTGAAGTGTCTCACAGTTCAGTGGCTCTCCTCAAACCCGAGGGTGGGAGACAGGGCGCTGGCAGAGCCTCGGCGTCAGGCCCCGGTTTCACTGTCATCAGCTTGTCTCTGCAAATAATGTCTTGAGCGTGAATATCTGTGTTGCCATACTTTACACGCAGGAGGGCTAAATGCAGAGCAGGTGGTAGAGGCTGCGCGGTGTCTTCGCCAGCATGTTTTGTCTTCGCACCTTCTGTTTCTTTATTAGGCTGAGGGAGTAGGACGGGAAAGGGGTGACCTGCTTTACACCCTGCGCCGTAACCAGGGTGGCCGGCCAGGCATTGAATTTCAAACAAAACGTGCAGCTGAGGAGGGGGAGTGTGTGTGTGTGTGTGTGAGGCTACTCAGCTCCAGGGAGGAGGAGAAAGAGTGTCTGAAACTGTTTGGAATTCAGCAGCAGACACGAGGTCTAAATGACTTGCCCCTGCTCTTTGGACTTGATTTCCCTGTTGGCTTTAAAATGAACACTTCAGCTTTGATGAGATGATATTTTATTTGTATGCGGCAGCAACTCTTAGGGGGAGAAACATTTTGTTGCTGATTATGTAGACCATAAACATTCAGCACATCGTCACCACGAGGACTGTTCCCTGAAACGACAAGCCTGCTCCGGCTCTTAGAGTCACTGTTAATAGAAACTGTAGATGTCATTACTGAAAAATCTAATCATCGGCCGGCAGTCCTTCACTTCAGAGACGAGACGCTTTACATACCTCCAGAGATTTACTAATGTGATCGGCAGGAATTGTTTAAGTTACTGGGGGGAAAAAACACATTTGTTGTTTCAAGCCTCTTTGTCACGTGACAGTAAATATCTTTGGGTTCCAGACTAGTGGTCAAATTGCATTTTTCACAGTTTTCTGATGAAAATGATTATTCAAGTGACTGATCATTTATTCAAGTAAACACCGTTAAGTTATGAACACACTTGACACTAAATTCCCTTTGTTTGGCCGATAATTTGGTCCAAAGCAAGTGATATGTGCTGTGAGACCATCACCATGACTTTAATATTCTAACTTTTGGCTCCAGTGGAGCTTTGTTCACTTGCACCAAGAAGGGAAAAGACAAAATATAAAGATAATTTTGTGTCACAGAATTGTATGATTTCCTGTACTGTTATTCAGAGGGGCTGCAACTCTCAGGTGTAGAACAACTGCTTTAGAATATTGTGGGCGTAGTTGCAAATGAATACATCCTTATGGTAATATTTATTTTTCATGTAGATATTCATAATGTTGTGATCATGTAACCCATTTACTGTTTTAAGTATTATCCCCTGACATTATCTCATTAGAGACGTTACCATGTCACCGGGATATAAAACTGCATATAATGAAATGTGACAGATAATTCTGTCCATGGCTGTCATACCTACTGAAAAGTCATTTGAAGTAGGAGACTGAGGTACTGCACATCCCTTCCAAACCAAGTTCTGAATATAATATAGAAGATAATAAGGTCGGGGAAAGTAGGTCTACTTTTCCACTGTGGGGTATTTACTGTAATAATGACCAAGAGCAACCTCACAGCTCCCTGTTCTACTTATAGCTTCGTCAATCGACATTTTTAGAGTAAGACTGGCACAGATGACGATGTGAAGTGTGAGACGTGTCTTCACACCACTGCAGTTAGACATCACATCTGCACGGTGTCTTTCTGCTCATTCCTTCAGCTCTTTATTGTGAGCTCAATGTGTCAGATAAACACATCGTCTGCTTCCTGCCCGGCAACAAACAGCAGACACGTCTCCCAGTGTCTAGTGAATGTGTAAATAGGTTTCCGCCATAGCATTCATCCAACTCAGCCTTGTAAAGAAATAGAATATGCGTTTTGTAAACTCCTCTTTTTAGGCTAAGATGCCAGAACAACTATTCACAGCTTCCGACGTACAAGCACTTTCTGGTTTCCCCAATATTGAATTGAATTTCTTTATATGCTACTGATAGATCCAACAAATTAATTTAAACATTTCAACTTGAGCTCCAAATTGTGATGGCGGTTTCCTGCCATATTTTTGGCTGAACAATTTACTGACAATTGAGTAGATCTGTGAAATCGTTGCACGATTTCTTGTTTCTGGTGATGTTCAGGAGCTGCCGCTCAGTGTGTTTTCTCTCACACCGTAATTGTTCTTATCATCTCATCCTCAGCTGAAACCCATTTCCCCTGAGATATGGAAATAACCCATGTGTGGACGTTTGCATGGGCCACTGTAAAGTTTCCCCATGTAACACAGAAGTCACAGTTGACATGCTCCATTCAAGCGACTAAGTCTCAGAGCTCTCGAGAAAAAATGTATTTTAAAAACTGCTTCTTCCAAATTCAGTAATAAATGAACAGGAAGACCAGAGGCCGGCGATTTGTGATGGTGAAAAGGTTTTGCCCACTCATTATGTGCACACCCTGCCAGCGGAGCAAAGTGTAGCCGTTGTTAATGCAGTCATTAGCTTTCACGTGCTAGTTGTGTTAAGAGAGGGAACATTTGTGTTGCCATTTTTACATACCATGACATTAAGCAGAGGAACTATATTGACTAATTGCTAGGAGGGAACTTTTATGTAAAGAGCACAGGTGATGGAGTCGGCCCCACTGCCGTTTTAGTCATCGTGGCTCGTTTTCTTTTCAGAGCCGAGTGCATTTCTCTCATCAGTTTTCGAGGTTTCGCCGTGCACAGAGACATTTTGTGCAGACTGCTCCCTCTCTAGTCTGAGGGCCTGGCAGCAGGATGACGAGCAGCCTCCTCTTGGAACGGAGGAGGCTAGCGTGATGAGTTGGCCCTCACTAGAGTCAGATCATCAGCAGCCGTTCCACTCCCCGCTCTCCTTCCAATGCCAGTAAGACATACCCAGCTGAGACACACGCTGTTTCAGCTGCCTTGTACAACACGCTCTTTTATCCGCAGCCTTCATTTGAAATGCTAAGAGAGGCACAACAGGAGGAAGCGTCTCGCCTCGGATCAAAGAGCCTCTTTGATTTGTCCCCTTTCTTTCTTTTTTTTCCTTATTCTTTTTCTGCATTTGTGTGTGTGCGATTGCAGGCACATTCATAAAACAGGTGATCGCTATTCTGTGCTCCAGATAAATGTGTGTCCTCTGTCTTCAATCTCCTCCTCCGTACTTTAATTGCTAGTCTTTCTTGTTCCACCTTGATCCTCTTTCTCCTCCTCCCCCATCGCTAGAAAACCAGCTACTGTAAATATCGCAGAGGTGCCGCGATAAAGGCTTGCTCCCCACTTTCATTCTGCTTCCTGTGTTCTCTCTCCCGGTTGCGTCCACCTCTCTCCAACCCCCTGTCCTCTAGATAACAGGAGCCATCCTGTTGGCAGTTGGAGTATGGGGGAAGTTGATGCTGGGCCCGTACATCTCTCTGATAGCTGACAACTCCACCAACGCCCCGTACGTCCTCATTGGCACCGGGACCGTCATCATCGTTTTCGGCCTGTTCGGATGCTTCGCCACCTGCAGAGGAAGCCCATGGATGCTGAAGCTGGTGAGAGGCCGTAGGAGGGACGGCGCAGCTTTCTGTTGCCGTGAGAGAGAATAGTGTTGTAGATGCTGATTAATTAGCTTCAGCACACATGATAAAGGGAATAATGGTTGACCTCTATCCTGTGGAGAGGGATCAGAAATCCAATAAGTGCTGCAGGGCACTTTCTGTAATTGTGTGTGTGTGTGTGTGTGTAAGCGTAGGCAAATGTAAGCACAGAGCGTTTTCATGCAAACTCCATAAATCTTTTTCCGCCTTCCTCTCTCTGTAGTATGCCATGTTCCTGTCACTCGTCTTCCTCGCTGAGTTAGTGGCTGGGATCTCTGGATTTGTGTTTCGCCACGAGGTCAGCACGCAGTAATCAATGTAATGAACTTTTAAATCTAACATCAAAGAACCTTCAAGTTATTAATGCGTGAGATTATCGTTTGCACGCCACAGATAAAGGGAACCTTTCGCAGAACGTACAACGACGCAGTCCTGAACTACAACGCCGTGGACGCGGCGAGCCGTGCTGTTGACAACTTGCAGCACAAGGTAAGTTCCCAAAGTCAACACACGAGCACAACACAGCTGACGGAGCTGAAGCTGAGTGGTGTTTGATTTCTAAAGAATAAACTGGGCATTTATTTGCATTTTTCTATCTTATTGTCAACAAACTGATGAAAAGATGAGAGCCGGCAGCGATTTTATGTGGGATTGCAACCACAGCTCATTTGTGTGTGCCAGCCTAACAGCATTCATTTTTAGGTTCTCATCTATATGCCATAAATAGTGACAAGCTCCCTGAAGTGGTAATGGCTGGTTCACCGACGAATGCTGTATTTATATGTTAGCGGCATTTTCTAATACTTCTAATACTTCCTGATTCACGACGTCTGACCTGCTCTCAATGTTTTATCTGTTTTTAGCTGCGTTGCTGTGGAGTGTTTAACTACACCAGCTGGTTTGCCAGTGTGTATTACCCATCCAACGGCATTCCTGCCAGCTGCTGCTTTAACTCATCTGACTGCAACCCCGAAGACCTCCGCAATGCAACTATAGCCCCGAACAAGGTCTACCACAAGGTTAGTATGCATATATGTATTTCCCTGCTCGTATTGAATGTCAGCAGGCAGCAAATGGCTGTTTTGTAAACCTGACAGGTCCTCATGCATTTTATTCACCAATTTTCGACCATCTCCCTCCTCCACGCACTAACTGCCTCAGATAGTCTCCCAGATATCCATCTTGCCCCTAATTTGCACATATAACATGTCCAGGTTCCCCCTGCGAACTAACCTGCCCCCTGTGTTTCAGGGCTGCTATGAGCTGGTCACTTCATTCATGGAAACCAACATGGCCATCATTGCAGGAGTGACATTTGGGATTGCCTTCTCACAGGTAACATTAGACCAAGAAGTTGCAGTTGGTGGTGTGAAATAGTGGAGTGTGCAAAACAAAATGTGTTTAAATATGGAGAAGTAAATGCTGAAAGCTGAAATTCCATTTATACTGTGTGCTGCCAGCATGAATTTGACAGGAAACCTACTTGATTTCTTTAAAGGAAAATTGTCTAAAAATGCAAAGCAATTACAGCTTTATTTTTACTTCTATTGTATGAAATATATTTTACATTCACAGCAGGCTGATTTTTTGCTCTATCAAAAATTCATATTGTAGTAAAGCTGACGCTATAATCCCATTTCCACAACAGGACATGTTACAGATATCTTCATCTTTTTAATCATCAACTAAACCCAAACTGTCCTCCGTCTGTCTTTCAGCTGATTGGCATGTTGCTGGCCTGCTGTCTGTCCCGGATCATCACAGCCAATCAGTATGAGATGGTCTAGCTGATGTGATGTGGCAGGTGAGACACACAGAAGTCATAACAGATACTTGGAGGTAAAGCTACAAAATAAGTATCATGTATTAACAATTAAATCTCTAATACGATATGAACTATGCTGCTCGTAGTTATGAATCAGATCTAAACAGATCCAAAACTGTAAAATACACTACTTGATGGTCAGTGAACGTAGTTGTTGCTGCCTCCAAGTGGCCAAAATTAATTAGTGCAGGATTAATTCGCCCATACTGAACTTTTCCTTTGTGTTTCTGTCTTTTTAGGGAGATGACGCCTTTGACACACGACGAGAGTAAATTCCCGAAACATTAAGACATGTGTGAATTGGAATTTACCACCTTCTGTCTCTCTGCCTGTGATCTTAATGTAATATCTTAATGTATCTTATTGTAAAGCACCATTCCTTGGCTCATCGCTGTTGCATCAAAGCTTTCTATGCCACCCGTCTCACTGCTGCTTGATGTAGAAGTTGCTCATTAGCACATACTTTAAATCAGTACAGCCAACACCAACCATGATAGAGCAGAGTTGTCAGATCGGGCGATTGGGCGCAACTTGGCTTCATAGTTGGTTACAGCATGTCCCACCAACTGACATCAGAAGACCACGGCACATCTTTGTACAGAATGACATTACTAAAGCTTGAAAAAGTACTTTAATAGATAGGTTTAGTTTTGCTTTTGGACTTTGCTATTGCTCACTATTGTATATTCCTATGGTTGTGAAATTTTGTGAATTGATTATGTCTACTGAGGATGGTATTTTATGTTTATATGAAAGTAAGGAATCTGACACAGGAAAGACAGTGGGGTGTTGTAAAAGTATTTTTAACTTCAGACAAGGTGAAATATTTTTTTGACCTGAATATTTAATTTAGTGTAATGGCTGGTTATAATGTTAGTCACATGTAAAATTGTAATTTAGTATGAATTAAAGCCTTAGACTGGAATACAAGTGTAAGAATCGGTAACGCGTCCACAGCAACAACAAAAAAAAGTAAAACAGTTAATTTTACATTAATTTATAATTTCTAAATACACGTGAATACATACTTAATTTGAGTTAATCTTTTTTACAGCAAAAAATTAAAAAATTAGCCATCTAGTAAAAATTAAGTCAATTGTGTTTCACTGATCTGAGGCCCTGTCACACCAGAAATGTGCAGCACCTGTCAGCTGTTAATCACGTTAGGTATGATGCTGCAAGCAACTAATGTGGCTGTTTGCATGGCAGACGTTTTGATTTGTCAAAGTAGGAAGGACACATTATTAATGATGTCTCTGTTGCATTAAATGTCCCAGTGAGTCATGTCAGTGAGCGTGTTTGCGCAATACAAGAGCTCTGAACCTCTCCAAAGCGCACAATGCAGCCGTCATTTACGGCGTTCGCTCCACCTGTACTTTTCCTGTCTTGGCAAGTCAATTAATAATTGTTTTAAGTGCTGGTGTGACTGAGCCTCCTCACGCTCTAATATATGCCACTAACCCACCTGAACAGCTTCAGCAGCGATGTGTGATCTTAACGTGTTTAAAGCCAAATGTGTTTCTACCTGTTCCAGGCAGTCACACACAAAGTGGAGCGAAAAGGGCTGCCATCATAAAGATTGGCAAGACATGGTAAATTGTAGAAAAGTGGATAACGGCGCACATGCCCAGACAGCTTCCCCTCAAATGCATTTTAAGATTCAGCACATGGTTGTCAGACAAAAAGTACAGGAAAGGAAAAAGCTCTGTGAAGAAGAGGAAAGTTGAAACCCTGCCAACTCTTGCACTTCCACACACCTCGCCAATCTCTGCGTGTCTGCTGTAGGTGTAATTGTCATATTGTCGGTTTTAGAAACTGCTTTGGAAAGTCAGCCCCCCACTACTGTTTCCAACGCTGCAAAGTTGTGCACAAGGGGAAGAAGTTGTGAGTTGTACCTGACGATCAAGCGCACCATTCAGAACTTTTTTCTCCCCCAAACACGCGGATTTAATCTTAAAAGCCGAGAATCACTGATTCTGACCTCTAATGGTGAAAACTGTCACCCTGCTGCAGCGATGTAGGGTTGAACATGACGCCTCTGCTGGGTGCAACCAAACAAGGACTCAGATTAGAATTTTAAAGGAGGTCAGCTAAATGTCACTTTTCAGCCCACTGTTAGGGCGACGAATTACTTTATTCTAATCAAAAGTAAAGATTGTTACAGTGAGAGAAGTCAGCCGTAGAGGTCTGCAGGACTCCAACAGTGTTCATTTAGTATTTACAGTATTTTAATGTAGTACATCTACACGCCTCCATCAGCATCATCTGTAGATATGTATTGGAAATGTAATTTTTATGATGTTTCTCATTCTAATATGCTAATAGCTCTAAATGTTGTGTCGGAGTTTTGATTCTGCACGTTGTGCTGTTAATCTGTATTTGTTTGATAGTTTATAGGAAACTCGCACTGGAAAAAATAATTGTGGCCAATGTTTTGTTGAGAGTAACGTGGAACATGTAGCTGTATATTCATTATGATTGGGTTGGCATTAAGTTTACAGTTTCACCAAGTGATTTTCTAGCTCTCTGTCAAATTGAGTGTGTGCAGATCGTGTGTGTGTGTGTGTGAAAGAGAGAGAGAGATATTTTGTTTCTGTCCTCTTAACAATTAGCGTGTAATTTTCTTGAATGACAAGGTGTGTGTGTCTGTGAGAGAGAGAGAGAGAGAATGTGTGTGTGTGTCTCGAGTTTGTGTGTCCTGTTGTAAATTTTTGTCAGTATTATTTGTGGCTTTTAAACAAATTTTAAAGCTGTACATTTATTTTGTGACTGTTGTGTTTTCCTGCACCTGAAACATATTTTTCTTTCCCAAAACTGTCCTGTAAATACTAAATTGTAATACCATCAAGCTTACACATGGGGTCCATCGACACAGAACAGATTGCACCATGCTGTCTACTATTGACTCAGTCACCATCAGTGGTCTTATTATCAATAAATATACAGATAACAATTGTGTTTAACATTTGGTCATTTTTGAGTGAGTGTGCAAGTGTCCACCAAGAGGTTTCCACAAGACAATGTCTGTCATAAGATCTCAAAAACGTCCAGATAAAAGACTTAGGTTATAACTTGAATAATATTTTTATTAGTTGTAAGGTAAAGTGCGATCACATGAGCATTTCACGAATGTGAAAAACCTGGAGTAGTGTTAGAAAAATCATGCTGAGGCAAGTAAAGAACACGGTGTGCAGTGAAGTTCACGCATAGATGCGTCTTCCTGCTCAACAAGTGGCAAAAATTGAATGTCAGCAGTGTGGGTTCTTAAGGGGAAAAATATACTTTCAGATAATTTCCTGTTTCCGCTAGAACTAGACCGTGAGATTCTCAATGAATATGCACTTCACAATTTTTTTTAACCCTTTTTTCAGCCACTCTAAAGCCGCACGACCTTAACACAGGCCTCACTAAAGAAAAAGAAACCTTTCATAATGTTTGCCCCTGAATACAGTGTATTTGACCATGTGGTAAAATATGGACGACACTCAGTGAACGCTGAGATTACGATATGAAATAACGATGTAGTCAAATGCCATCAACTATGGATTAAAAGACAATGGGCCCCTGAGCACATGCGGGGGGGGGGGGGGTGCCTAACTTTCCTTTTGGTTGTTTGCGCCTGTCTGTTCGTAGTAATCTTACATTTGTGCCAGTTTTAATGCACTGTGCGTCTCTTTGTGGTCATTTTGTGTTTCTAAACTGAGCTCATTCAAACATGAATAATCCTCAGTAATGTCAGTGAGCCCCCTGACCTCTCTGGCCCCCGTGCCCAATAGGCCTGCTCAGTAATGCACAGGCAACATAAAAAGGTAAAACAGAGCAACATGTATTGCCCATTGTTTCCTTCTATAACTAGAAATAGAATAGCAACAAGAAATCAAACAAACAATAATTCTATACACTCTGAGAACAAGATAAACTGACATTGGCATAAGAGCAGATTCATGTGAAAGCCTCAGTTAATTGAACGTGTCTTCCTTTTTTGTTCCTTTTTCTAACGTTACCTTTTAATGTTTTCGGATCGTAAGTGTAATGTTGCTAAATTGTTGAACTGTTGATCATTTTGGAAGCTATAAATTATTACGGTATCGTGGTATGCCCAGTTCAGGAAGAGTAAGATAATATCTGACCCCTCTAACCCCTGGCAGTCGCTCTTTCAACGAACACCACCCGACATCCCCACATCTTTTCTCCCCAAGCAGGCAAAAACCATCTCCAGCAAGGATTATTAAAAGCTGTAAACGTATCAGCACCACATTTCTGTTTCCAGGGTCGTAATTCAAAGCTTCTGGTTTACGTACATTACGTCTTTCCCACTTTCTTGCACACATGCTATCATGCAGTCCATCCCCCAAATCACACAATGTTCAAAACTCAACAATAGTTTCTAATATTTTGTCCACATTTGTCTTTTTTTGGATGGACAAATTCTACAGCAATATTTGTGTAAGCTATGCCCTTCAGCCCTCCAAAATGTCATATAAAGCTGAGAAGAATCTCAACAGCAGTTTCCAATTTTTCTAGTGAACTAAATTGTTTTATGTAGGTGGATAGTCGTGCGAACGTTGGTGTTTCGTCCCCATCGCGGAGCGCCGTCCTCGTCCACATGGTGGCGCTTGGGTATCAGCGTAAAACGGACCTCCGTGTGTGTGCGTAAGTGTGTGTGTGTGTGTGTCTGTTTGTGTGCATGTGTGTGTGTGCGTAAGTGTTTGTGTGTGTCTGTCTGTGTGTGTGCGTGTGTGTGTGTGTGTGTGTGTGCGCTTGCTTCGGCGGAGCGGCATGTGTGTGTGTGTGTGTGTGTCTGTTTGTGTGCATGTGTGTGTGTGCGTAAGTGTGTGTGTGTGTGTCTGTTTGTGTGCATGTGTGTGTGTGCGTAAGTGTTTGTGTGTGTCTGTGTGTGTGCGTGTGTGTGTGTGTGTGCGTGTCTGTTTGTGTGCATGTGTGTGTGTGTGTATGTGTGCTTGGTTCGGTGGAGCGGCATGTGTGTGTGTGTGTGTGTGCGCCTGCTTCGGCGGAGCGGCATGTGTGTGTGTGTGTGTGTGCATGTGTGTGTTTGCATGTGTGTGTGTTCGTGTGTGTGTGTGCATGGGTGTGCATGTGTGTGTGTGTATGTGTGTGTGTGTGCGCCTGCTTCGGCGGAGCGGCGTGTGTGTGTGTGTGCATGTGTGTGTGTGTGTGTGTGCGCCTGCTTCGGCGGAGCGGCATGTGTGGGAGGCAGAGCGCCACACATAAATCCTCTCCGCCCGCCTCTCCTCCTGCGCTGCTGGCGTGAACTGCATCGGAAACAAGGGCGGAAAATCGGTGAGAACATGTGGAAGAGAGGCTGTTACTCGGGGAGACCGCGCTAACCGGGCCTCGCTTCAATCTCGTTACGCAAATTACCGGCAGCGCGGCGCGGCAGTGGGCCCGCTAATGGAGCGTGCGTGCCGCCGGCTTCCGCGCCCCGCTTCCTCCCCCTCGCCTCCGCCTCCCGAATACACTTAATGGGTTATAGGCTGGAGGGAGTCATCCACCGGGGAAGCGCTATTACTCACACAGACACACACACACACACACACGCGAACCCGGGCTGCGCGGACACGCTCAGGAGCAGTCAGTCAAATTAGGAACACGCCTGCTTGAAATCGGCTCCATTTTTATTGGGATGAAGGTGTTTAATGTCGGATTCTATCCACAGCTAAGCTGCCAAAGAAGGCGACTGCCCAGGGGCCCCGGACCCCTACGGTGGCCCCCAAACCCCCAAAACCCAAACCTGGGTTTCGATCTAGAGGAGGGGGGGCAGCTCGGGGTTTTCCCCTCATCTGACCAGCCTAAGACCAATGTTTAAATATGTCCATGATCTGATTGAATGAATAAAACAAAGAAGTCCGTTTTGAGTCAGTAATTATATGTAATTTATTAGACTTTAATGGAATTGACCTGGTTATACAGATTTCTAAACACCTAAAATAATAATAATTAAAGAAAATTACAGTAGTCACTCACTTACTTGCACCGTCCTGGGATAACGCCCTATCGTGCCACCCCGACAATCTTTGCCACCTCATGCGAAACCCAAAGTAAAAATTCTAATCTGCCACTGGTCTACCCACCCAATATCAGTTGTGTCTACATAATTTTATTGTGCAAACTCAATAACTACAATGTTATTCTTTGTAATTAATTTTTTGATTGTGTGGGCTGTTTAATAACAATGTAGAGCTGGCACTGAGGTCATCAATCTCTATTTCAGACAGTACAACCCTACATGAAAAACACAAATACACAAGAAAAGAACAAGTCAACGGACATTTTTAAGCTTGCATCCAGTGTCAGAATGTTGTTTAAGATTATTTCTTGTAATGTTGTGTTGTGTCCGATTGTTTCCATTGTTTGTGTGTCAAACAGTTCATTGGGGGCGGTGAAAGTGGGAGATGTAAACGAACCGGCTGGAGATCCTGGAAATTACTCACTGAGCTACAGAGAGAGCAGGCAGGCTCCACTCAGAGAGTCAGCCACCAGATTCAAACCCGGCACCTTCATTCCAAAGTGTTCACGTAGTAGTTCGTCGCAAAGGAACTTTGGGGCTTGACGCAACAACAAATCTGCTCGTGCAACTCAGAATTCAAAGCTCCATAAATAATGGCAGAGGAGGAGGATGACACTGCCACCGCCGATGGGATGAGGTTCTAAAGCTGCAAGGCAGAATTGAGTCGTCCCCAATTCAAACATTTCTCATTCTGGTCTCATTTTTCTATTGAAGATTCTTCCAAAAGTCGCCACCTCCAGCGATCTCCAGACAGTGAGCGCTATTATGTTTAGAGACAAGTGGCCTCACTGCTGTTCAACTTTCCAGTAAACTGGAACTAAACGTCCGACTAAACTGTTGTGCACTTAACACTAGAATGTTTATTGGCCAATGTAAAAGAGGCCTTTAATTTCCAAGAGGTTACCCCTCATTTTTCATTTTTCTGTCATTTTCTTTAGAAGTACATGGTTTTGAGGCTTCCTGAAGAGCATTTTACAGATGTGGACCTGAACAAATGGAACACACACATAAAATAAGCTTTGGTTTAGGGGTTCAATCCCCTGTTCCTCCTTGCTTTGTGTCCTTGGCCAAGACATTGAACTCCACGTTGCTCCTGGTGTGTAAGGTAACCACCTTCCATTGCAGCCATTGCCACCGGTGTGTGTGTGTGTGTGTGAATGAGAAGCAACATTGTAAAGTCCTTTGTAAAGTGCTATATAAATGGGCACTTAGTATTCAGAAATCTCCTTTGTTCAAGCATGACACTCTTATACAAACCTGGCCGGACCTCCTGGACTCACCCCTCATCTGAAGCTGACTCTATGTTCCCCTTCAACAAATTAATAATGTTGCTAATGTATGTTTTACACATTTTACACACAAACATCGGAGATTTGTTCATTTCCCTCTATAAATATATTTTTTCGTCTAATTTCCTATTTCTAGTTTTAGAAGTCTGATGATGTTCTGGGTCGTATTTATGCGGAAAGGATTTAGTTTGCCAGTACTGCTAGTTTTGTGCTAGATGTGCCTTCCTCAATAAAATGGTCCCCTGGGAGTTTCGGGTTGTCAAACAATGCATGCTGGGAAGTCTACTAACATGCTAATTATGTTTCTATAGAAATCTGAGTTGAGTTGACTCCTAGTAGTACTTTCAGTCGACTGATCATTGTAAGGCCAAAGACATGCAGTCGTTTGAACTCATGGTGAGAAGGTTTTTGTCTAAAAATCTAAACAACAACAGGAATCAACTTGAAATTTAAAAAATGTATCCATTCTCGGTAAACTAACGAGATAATGTTCTTTTATGATATTTACATGCATGGAGCATAGTAGAGTAGTGTAATTTTTCAGATTGTAAATTCCTGCAGAGAAGATGACTTAAGTTAACTGTGCTCATCTATTTATTTGTTTAAAGAGAAGGTCCTCAGTTTGAAGACAGTAATTTTTCCCACTTTATAGTCCTGCAGATGTGCTATAATGAGGGCTGCTCATCACAGAAATCATTTGTTTCTGTGAAAATTACCAGCTTCCTATCATAACACTAAGTGGCTCACTAGTCTCAATACGAAAGGAATGTGTTTTCAAATGGCAGTTTAATCAGATTTTAAATCTTATTAAATCTATGACAGGAATTACTGCTTTAATATGATCTTATTATGAATTTCATTTTCAGAAAATTGCAGAAGGAGCACTTTCTCCCTTTCAAACACATCACAGAGAAGCTCCCTTCTCTAATTTACTGTGATACCTCATTTATTACCTTATAAAGTAATATAACAGGCCCGTCCCACTCTGCCCGTCTGTTGTCACTGTTGTTGTCGCTGCGGCTGTCGTTCTAATTGCTGTTGCTGCTTCGCCTCAAGCTTCCCAGCTGAACTCAGACACCCTTGCCTCACACTTTTCAGTAACATGCACTTGTGATGACAAGTACTAGAGTTCCCACTCAAGCTGCCTGTTCCTATAGTGCAACAGCGCACCCCTCCCCCCCCCACCACCTCCCCCACAGCCCCCTCTCTCTAACTCTTTGAAGCCTTGTGGGATGATGATGACACCCACCGTAATCGGTGGATGCTCAGCTTCTGACATGACACTCGATCGAGAAACCCATTCGTACCGATCCAGGTTACAGCGTTGCATTCAGGCGCAGCGCGTCCTCTGACAGGCGGAAAGGCCTCTCTCGGGAGAATAGAGGAAGTCAGCGAGGTGGGGCCTTGACTGACAGCCCTGTTAAAAATGCAAAGCCAGCTCCTGTACCTATCTGATCTCTGCTTAGCAGCGGTGCACATTTGCTCTGCTGACCTGCCTCTTTTCTACTAACTGGATCGAGGATCAGCTAATCTTCAGAGGAGGGAATGAGATTAGTCCAGTTGTTCATGTAGCTTTGCTTCCAAGGCAGATTTAGAACTGTAAAGAAGGACAGGGACCAGGCTTCCGGCAGTAATGAAAAGTTACTTATTGCATTTACTCAACTAGTATTTATACTTTTCTTGAATATCTTTATTTTCTGCTACTTTAGACCAATGCTCTTTTCAGAATAAAGTATTGTACTTTCTACTAGATTTAGTATTTAGGTACTACAGTGACATTAAACCTCAACAGCTCTACACGAACGTTTGTACTCATAAAGGACAGGCTATACTCTGCACTGTAACATTAAGTATATTTAGCTTATAATGACTTTTACTTAGGATTCAGAAATTCATTAATCTAACATTACAGTGTCAGGAGCCCATTCTATCTGAATAGCAGCGTTTTACTCACTTAGGCTACTGACATAATTTTACTTGTCACGTTTTGGTATTTCACGTTTTACTTTGGTACATTATTTGAATATTTCTTTGACCACTGACTTCATACCGTGGAACTGTTTTAATAAATCAAACGAGAGGCATACTAAGATTCGAGGCGGAAGAGGGATGCGATGTATCAGAGAGAGGAGAAACTCACCCAGCAAGTTTTGTCTCTCCATTCTTGTTCTTCAAGAATTTTTGAACACTGATTCATTTGCTAGCATCTGGAACAAGCTGTGCTCATTGAGCTCTCTTCCTGGGCATGGATTATCAATCAGGCCACATTTCTGTGCCTGCCTCCTCCATCCTCCCTCCTTCTCACATTGCACCTATGCGCCTTAATGCAATTTGGATCTATTTTAAACTTCACACAGTATGAATCAATCAGACATGTTTTGATTTGACAGGCAGATGTCTGTTTGTTTATGGCTGCACACTGGAAAACATGTTTTTATGGTTTCACCTTGATCAGAGGTGTTTACCAAAGCTCAGATTTCAGGCTGCCCACCAGAACATGTGCTGATGCTGAGCTATTTCTGATGCATGGGGTGTGCAGGAACCCCCATTCCCTCCCCCCTGTTTACCAGCAGCTATAGTTAGAAGAGTACGGGGAAATTCAGCTCGCCACCATCACTGCTCGAAAGTGGCTGGTGCAACAGCTTAGTTTTAAGTGTAATCTGCAAAGCTTGTCAGTACTGTAACTGTCTTGGACTAAAGTTGCCCCAAGGGGGAATAACACACCACTAAGACTTTTATAGAGCTTGTTGGTGTATTTTATACAGTTTCATTACCCATTCTAGCACTAATAATTGTGTGATAATTGTACAGTTACAATAATGATGTTTATTTTGGAGAGTTTCATTGATGTGGCAACAGTTACTTCACTACTCATTACTAATGTGGGACATCTGAGATTATTGCTACACTTGTTCCCAATGTGAGTCATTGACGTGTTGAAAATCAACGCATCTCCTCAAAGAATTTGTGGACTGAAAGTAACTAACTTACAATTACTGTTCTTACATACAGTCTTAAATAATCTGAGATGCTTTCGTTTTATTAACCTATTAAATCCGTTCAGTATCATACCACAAATCACTGGCCTCAAGTGGCCTTGCATTCACGTCATGCCTTCTCTTCAGATTCTCTGTTCACACAAACAAAAACTCCCTCCCCTGAAAAAAATGAAAGAAATTTCTGGAGGGACAACAGAGAGAAACATCAGAGGGACCTTACTACAGACATACTGGAAAACATGCAAACGACTGAGGAGGTTTCAGGTGCCACTAAACACAAAAACCCGAATGTCAGTGAAGTGAAACTCTCTCATTTGTCAAAGAAAAAAGAAATTAGAAAAAAAAAAAACAACCGTTTGCAAAGTTTCTGCAGATACAGCAGTAAAATGCTGATTAAGCATTGGTGCATGATATAATCAATGCCTCAGCATATTGTGGATCTTTCTAACCTGAATTAACCTGCCTTATCTAGGTTTAATTTTGGGGGATTTAGAACGCATGTGTTTTTATATAATTGCTTTAGTACTTAAACTTTAAATAATTCTGTCCTGGCTGTGACATAGTGAAAAAGTCTGCGTGAAATAAATTAAAAACGGATTCACAGGCGTGAGAGCTGGGCCACGTGTTGCCTGTTTTCTATATGCAAGCGACTCAACAGTGTCCACATCATTGGTCCAGCGTGCGCAAGTCCCGCCCCTCTCCCCATCGGATTGGCTTAGGGCGAGGCTGGAGCAGTGGGCTGATGGACTGCCTGATGAATATGCATCAGGCCCGCACGCTCGCCCAGGCCTCACCCTGGATGCGTCTGCGTCTGGCTCATCGGAACAGAATTTGGGACGTGCTGATGTAACGCCAGTCATTTCTTGCAGGGCAGCTCACTGCATGTGAAGTTTGGAGAAGAGACAGCGTTGATCACCGAGCTGTCAGCTGTTTGGGTTCATCTTCGTGTTTGACAGTGGAGCTGAAGGACTGGAGATCTGAGGGGACGTCTGCATTCCTGTCAGCGTGAGGCCACTCCTCCCTGCTCGGCTGTGGCTTAGGCTACTCCAGGTCATTTAGGTTCACTTGCTGCTGCCGTGGAAGAACTTGCCAAGCCGGTTGTGGGACCGCCCTTGAATCGACGAAACCACCTGAATCGGTGCGCTATTTAAAGGCGCACCCATCAGCCCATGAATCAGAAACTACGAGAAGGGCGCAGACAGTCATCAAAGGGGGGAACTTACGGATCGTGCCGCACCAACCGCGCCGCTCGCCTGATTCCCGGGCCAGCCAATCCCCGCCGCAGCCGTACAGACAAGCAGCCGCTTCTTTAAGCCGATCAGCTGAGAATTAACGCTCTAAGCCGGGAGGGAAATCGACTTGGATCTGCGCTTTCGCCTCTGTATCCGAAGAACAACGATCGCCTCCAAGATGATGATGATGCAGCTGTCAGAAACCCCCAACCAGAAAAACTCCCTCCTCAACGCCATGAATCGCTTCCTCGGCGCCGTCAACAACATGGACCAGACTATCATGGTGCCGAGCTTGCTGCGGGACGTCCCGCTGGATGAGGACAGGGAACTGAGCTCCCTGAAGTCGGACGTGGACGAGGGGGACATGTACAGCTATTACCAGCTCCTCAAGTCCATCCGCAGGGACATCGAGTGGGGGGTCCGGTGCGCAACAGTTGATGAGCGGCGCAAGGAGAGCATGAAGATCACCCGCATGAACTCGTCCGCGTCCACCTCCTCCTCTGCATCGTCATCCTCATCGGAAGAGGAGGAAGACCAGGAGGAGGACTTGGAGAAGCAGTTCCAGTACCATCTGACCGGGCTGCAAGGGGTGCTGTCCAAACTCACGCAGCAGGCCAACTCTCTCACCAAGCGCTACAAGCAGGAGGTTGGCATCGGAGGATGGGGCCAGTAAACCTGGAGCGCACGAAACCTGAAAGGCCAGATTGCTTCTTACTGGACTGGCTGACATAACTTTTCTCAACGGGCCTTATTCCTCCTCCTCCTCCTCCTCCTCCTGCTGCTGCTGTTACTACTGATGACATGAATGGACACATATTTGAATGGTAGAGAAAAAAGGCAGCTCCTTTCTGTGTGTAGGCCCACACGGTGTGGGTCTGCTCTATGGTATTAACTGTCGATGTGTTGATCTCAAAGAAAGCTGGTGTGTACCTAACACTAAACTCTTACACGTATTGCACTCCAAAGTGTTGTACACACCATGCTTGCAGTGATACACAGATGAAACATATTTAAACCTTTATTTAAAGTATAATTTATTACCTCACACTGAGAGCCAAATGTTTCAAAGTTGGAGAAGATGTGGACTACTGCTACAGGACCTGTCGTTTTAACCGCCTGTCTGAGGGGGATACTGACAAAAGATTTAGCTTCCGCTTTGTGTTGCTGATGATGTTAGTGCGTTCAGATGCCTTTGTCTGTGTATGACCAGTGCTACTTTGAATTTGATTTGTCTTTGTCTTTAAATTGTGCTTACGCGGAAGGAGACAGATGCTTACTGTGTCTGCCCGTGATCTCCTAATGTCCTACATGATCAATGAACTGGAATCAACTGATAATTCTTCTGCATGGAGAATAATGAGGGTTTCCACGAGATGCATTGTTGTTTTTGTCATTTATTTGCTCGTACTAGAGGTGTCCATCTGTCAAAACAAGCCAACGCTTTTGCACTGTTTTTGTACCGATATTTGTTTCGACAATAAACTTTTTTTTTTTACAAATGCACTTTGTTTGTTGTGTATTATATTTACACAGTTCAAGTTTTATTAAAATTCCAGTGAACAAATAAAAACTGAAATAAGATGCATTAAACTTGTTCATGGGTATATGCTTATTCTGCAGCACAGGGTATGCCTCACTAATAGCAGAGCTTTCTCACCTAAACCCAGAAGGTTATAATATTCAGAATGCACAAACAGTAGGTGGTATATACGTCTTGAAGTAGTTATGAAAAATACTGTTGAAAGAAATAATAGGACCACAGAACTCTGGCAAAACAAACAACATATAGTGTTGAAAAAATCTGCATGGCAATCTGATAAAAGCCGAAATTGTTAAGACAGAAACATTGTTTCCTACAACTGTTCTGAAAACAGGTGATGAAGTAATTGCCAATGCTGCACAGTCCATAACTGTTGCTCTCCTTTTTTCAGCTATTCAACTTATGTAAAGATTATGTTTATATCGCTTCCAATCCTTGCTTCAGAATAGGGTTCATTATTGTACAAAAGGAGACAGCTTATGACACTGTAGGTTTGTCTGTAAGGCAGGATTCAAGAGAGGGCGAAAGAAAAAACAAAGGAATCACCTATTGTGAATGTGTTGTGCGTCCTACAGCAGGTTTCCTTCACCCACCAGATGTTACATGAGTTTAAAGGGAGAGGTTTAGGAATGTTGCCTGTCAGTTGAAATTCAAGTGACAACACCTTGAACTCTGAAACTAAAGAGCCTGAGGGAAAAGGATGGTTTGTTCAATGAGGTGACATGTACCAGCCAACCCTTTTACTTAACATTACCAGGTTACACTGACGTGCCTTTATTTCTGGATACAACCCTAAAAAACCTACGCAGTTTATTTTCTAGCAGCTCAATGGAGGAAACACATTATGCAGTAATCTAAGTGTTAGTTTGTACGTTACATATTTTGGTAGGATACATATCTTAAGAAGAGAGTAAATGAAAACTTTTTCTGCTGCCTGTTGATTTTGGTTTATATTTTGCTAGCTGGAAAAAAGAAACAACACATTCTATTGTTGTTTCGGTGACTGTAACAGCCTCAAAGGCCACTGAGAGAAGTGGGAGGAGTTTCAGTTTCAATAGGTCAAAAGTGCAACATTTTGTTTCAATAGGTCAAAAGAAACCCACACAATGCAAGAATTTCAACTCAGTGATGTATGTCTTTTTTTTTTTTGAAAAACAGCAAGAGGGGAAATAGTCACTTTAAAACATCAATCTCATTATGGACACAAGTTGTTGTTAGGTGTAGCCCAATGTCATATACTGTATTGTCAAATTTGATATATATTGAAGTTATGCAGGATGTTTTTCATTCATGTTTAAATAGAAGAAGGAGAACCTTTATTAATAGCAATAGTAGCTTTCAATAAATACATTTAATTTTCTAGGACATCTGTCTAGAGTTCGGAAGAAGAAATGCAGCCACATTGCTATTCATGCTTTATAACCATTTCTTTGTGATACATTCATAATATATAACTAAGTAATAGTTTTATCTGCATAAGAACCAGTTTAATATTGGCTTGTGGAGGTAAAGTTCAATCACTTACACTGAATAAACTGTTTGTTGGAATAATTTATTCAGGGCATCATATTTTATATGCTTCGTTATGTTAGTTCGTAAAGTTAGTTAAGTATAATATGCAGTATAAACAGGAATGTAGTGGACTTAAAACAAATAAACCATCAACCATAAAACTGTAGAAATGCTTTCTACAACTGAATCATATAGACCATTATAAAACGTAATTCAGAGCGTTGTAAAAGTGTCATTATAAGTTGTAACATATTTACTTTTGAAGTGAAGTAAGTCACAGAATTGTTGGGTGGTAAAAAAGACAATTACAAGGCAAAGTTTTAATAAATGAGTCACCGTTTCACGAACTTCTCGCCTTTCGACTCTGTCAGCAATACTTTTTGTCCCTTTGCGGACACCCTACAATCAGGAAGAAGAATAAAAGCCACTCAAAACAAAAACAAATTGAAGCGAAATTATCTCCACTTAATCTTTTACTTAAAATGGACAATCACAATCCAAAGTCAATGAGTAACGATACACGCTGCGTGCTTTTTAATACAGATTCAGAAGATTATCGATGCGTAAGTATCTATTCTCACTCTAAAGTCAGTTTTAGCTTCTGAGCTAATTAGCAACTTAGCTAAGCGTAACGTTTCACCGTTAGCTTACGTGCTAATTATTTTGCTAATTATCAACTGGAGGTGATAGTTTATTGATTGATCGGGTGATTAGCTGGGTGATGAATGGAGGCCCGAATGCTGCATGTTTCCTGGGACTAAATTCTAACGGTACAACTAAGCTGTCAGTCATGTAATCATCATCCCAATTATCTGCATTAATTGCGCTGAACATTAACCTTTTATTGCAACTCCTTAATTCAAACAGCCACTAAAATGGTTTTACTCGCTCACCGGCTAATGAAAAGATAACGTATGTCCGACAAGCTAACGTTAGCTTACTATTTGACCACCCGAGCATAACTAAAGCTACAGTGTTGTTGTTGCCTCATTTATTAAACGCTATTAGTAAAGTATTAGTAAAGCTAGAGTTCTTTGTCTTACAATCATAAGCGAAACAGGTGAACATAACACTATTAACTGTACACTTAGATTTCTGACTGCATCTATCTGATGCACAAAAGAATCGATCAAACGTAAAGATTTGTTTTGTATTTGATTTAATTTCAATCTTTTATTCCCAATGTCTTTCTCTACTGTTGCAAGAGCGTTTTACAACTTAGTGCAATCCGATGCTACAACAACATCAACAGCTGTTTAAATGACAACTACCGTGGTGTCTGGCTGTTTACCTGCCTGCTACTGTCATAACACATAACTTTCACAAACATCATTTTATCCTAGACTGCATTAAATCTACAGGCGATTGTGGACCATAGGATTTATGTAAGGAAATATGATAATAAATGTTTCAGTACTGCACTTTATATCTTTCAAATAACCTAGTTAGAATATTTCCTACTTGGTTATAGCTTGTTGCTAAATCAAGGCTGGCGAATGCTGGGCAGATGAGAAACTAGATATTGTCTGTGCTGTCTCTGGTGCAGTGCACATGTTAATATAATTAGGTGTAGCTTTGCATGTCACCAACATAGGCTCTGGGTTATCCTCCATTCTCTTTGCCCTGCTACAATATATCTATGGTGTTTTGATTACGGCATTAATATATATCGACACTGTCACTGATAATTGTAAGCTGTTGAGCACAGTCTCCTGTACAGTGTCTGTCTAATCTCGACACAGGTGGACCACACTGATCTAGCCTGGTATCAAAGTTTGAATTACTTATCACTATAGAGTCATCTTTATTTTCTATACTCTCTAATACTTTCCAGGATTGCAGACAAAATATGAATGTGCTCGCCTTGTTAGTGTTCGGTTTGTCATTAATAAATTTAGAAAAAACGAGTTAATAAATGAGCACCCTATGCGCTACAAACATGACCGCAACACCCTTTTTTCTTTGTCAGTGGAACACACTTGCTCCACTGCTCATCCTTTTTTCTGTTTAGGGTTGAGGATCACATGGCAGCTCATGATGGTACTGGATTAACTGTCCACACTGTACTACAGTACAGATGTTGGGTGACATTCATATCATGGGGAGAACAACTCATTTCAAACGTGACATAGTCAACTTTCAAAAGGCACGATTACCCATGCACTATTCATGAGACTGTTTGTAACAAAGTGCAGAGTCCGTGAAGGTTTTTTTAACCCCCCTGCAGTTCCATGTTGGGAGCCATCATTCAAATATAATTAGAACAGTAATAAATTGGTAAAAGGCCTTGGAGGGAAAAATGGCTGTGAAATGCTCGTCTTATAAATCAAATCTTTTCTGTCAGAAAAACACAGGTGCAAAAGAAATTTGAATAAATATATTTATTTTTTATAATATATTTGACAAAATGAGACAAATTTATTTTCCCTCTTTTCCCCATGATGCAGCATGTGATATTGCCGTATTTTTGCAGAGGTGATTACAGTTTAGCAGACTGATCACTGAAGGTAGTTCTTTGTTCTGACTGCGTCAGCGATTCTGCTTTGTAACAGTGATTTTGCACAACCGGAAGTGACGCTATACGCTGCTTCAAGACTTTTGTTGACTTTTTCATTTTCCCTTGAAGCTCACAGGCCTGAGTCACACAAGTCCCATTCTTGTCATGCCTTCACTCTTTTACTTATCTGTTTCTTTCTAAGTAGTTCTCTGAACAGTTTCAGGTTGCATGTTTTGCATGTTGCAATGTACAATGTATGTAGACTGTCAGGTTCCAGCCGTGTTTGGACGTCTGCCTATCTGCATTTTATTCCACTCAGCTGTCATTTAAGAGCCGTCTGTGTTTTCATAGACTGTTCAAATAGGTCAGATCCATGTGGGGGTAACGATTATTTGCACACACCAAAGTTGCTTGAACAAATAGCAGTTTTGACAACTCAGCTATTTCTAAACTTATGATTAGAATGATGGCAGCAGCGTATTGGTGTTTCTCTTCTTAGCAAGTTTCCTCGGTGCTATATGTAAAAAAAAATGCAGAGTAAGGCGTAAGTCAGCTTTGATAAACTGTTTTTATTATTTGTGGGCCATTTAGTAATAATTTGTTTCTGATTTACAGGTCTTGATTTTAACAGTAAAACGAGCCACTGGCACCTTCTCTTTAGTAGGATGGTAAATATTTATTTTTATTTTCTCTTTCTTAAATGGTTAATTACATTGTCATTGTACTAGGTTTATGTTTATGGTTTATGATGTTTTTAACATCAGACATTCAGCTAGTACAAATGTTCTTTCATCATCAAAGTAAGAAAAATGGTCAAGGAATCTATAAAAAACTGATGAACATTAAATCAGTGCCACATTTGAATACCCCTGTATTTTTGATGAAGAAACATTCGCAAAAGCTAATGAATTAAATATTATGTTAAAGAAACAAAGTTTTACTTGTAGTCATTTCATGATAAGGGTGTACCAACACGGCTGTAACTGCAGCATTAGCACTGAAGCTTTGCGTTTAAAATGCTGTTTTCTAATGAATCTAAATTATTTATCTCAGAGGCCCAGGGCCATAGACTGTAGAATGACATATCTATTTAAATGAACAATAATTTTTAAAGGCAAACTTTAACACAAGGGAAATTAGTTGTAATTTTAAATATGGCCTTTTGTAGCCATTTGATAAACTGCATCTTTACCCACCGGCTTCACCATTTTACCCAGATGGTAATTTCTGGCCGAGGATTAAGTCCTTCAGATGTTTTTAAGCAGGTCTTTGGCAGGTTTTGGGACAACTAGTCTTCACTAGATTCATGTTTTTGTAGGCATTGCTGTCATGGTCACTGATCATGAGGAGTAAAGGTTACAAGACAAAGTGTAGGAGTTGTCGTCATCATCATGATCATCAGCATCGTTAGATTAAATGATCGCTCCTGCAATCAGCACGATACATCTGACTGTTGTCTTTTTTCTCCATTTTCAGTCTTTTCATGCTGTTCATCATCTGGCTGCTTCGTCGGTATCACTCCGTAGCTCAGGTAAATTTGTACGCTACAATGTACGGTCCATTTCCATTTATTGTTTGCTTCGTTGCCACCGGAAATATGTTCAATTAGCCATGGCAAATCTTGGCATAATTGAACCCAATTAAAATGCACAGATTAATCAGAGTTAATTGTCTCATGGTTGTTCTCTGATAATGGCTGCCGTCTTGCGCTCCCCCCCCCACCAAATGAAGAGATTTGCATTATTAAGTTTCTATGTACTCTAGCAATTATTATTTAGGCATTAATTTTGTTCCGCAAAATATTTATTCTTTGATCCAAAAAATGAGTCTAAAATACAAGTGTTGTCAAGCAATTTGTTTTTTTTTTTTGTGTGGTTTTTTTTTTTTCGTTTTCGGGGTTTGTTTTTGAAGGCAGTCCAGCAAGTCTGTCTGGTTTAACAGCCCTGTCTGTTATCCTCATAATCTGAAGTAAATGACAGCTTAATGTGGGGCTCTGATGGATCGTATTACATCTGGACTGGGTCACATAGCGTGGCCTCACCTCCTCCTGATCTTCTTCCTCCTCGTCACATATTGCATAAAGCCTCTACTTACCTACATTCCCTAACAAAGGTCATCTAACAGTCAATAGTCTTTAGTGCTCTGTGGCTGTACTCTCCCCCTTTCCCATCTTCCTCTTCCTTCTCCTCCCCCGGTCCTTCCTGTGTGGCCTTGGCAGGGTCATTGCTGGGCACTGATTAAGCTTGTGTGTGTGTGTGTGTGTGTGTGTGTGTACTTCTATGTCTCTGTCTTCATGTGCCTACTGCAGCCACAGATTGCAACCACCTCTGTAGACATAGTTGACAGTTATCTTACATAGCAGATACCTTCTCAAAATTCTGTACCACACAGATTATTGATTCATTTTATAAAAACACACGGAGTTCAGTTTCTATAGAAGAAATTAAGGGTACTGTCGCCTGTGATATATTCACAGCTGTCACTGGGGAAATCGTATGCCAAGCTGTCAGCCACATCAGTGATCATTTGATCTATAATTTGCCCTTCTCTTTAAGTGAATATAAATACATTGACATTTTGTTTTACTATGGATGTTCTGTTAGAGAATCCCCCTTCATGTCATTCTCTCATTTCCTCTGTACAGAAGATGATTCTCAGCCTGACTGTAGCCGCCTTTTTCGACAGCCTAGCATATGTCATGGTGAGTTAGGCCTGTCTGTTTCGCTTAACACACATATAGCAGCTTTTTTTAGGGGTTTTAAAAAGTGTTTGTTTGTGTTGTTCCTCCTCACTACCCCAGGGCGAGTCCCATCCACAAGGATCTCTCTGTAACTTCCAGGCCTGGTGGCTAACTTACTTTGGTAAGTCAAATCTGGTAATTTTTGCATTTCAAGTCATATGTTATGTCTCAGGTTAACATTGTTACTGATGTATTTAACAGTGAGTTAGTGAGTTTAACATATTTATTAAATTGTGTCTGCTGTGATTTTATTTTATTTTTTATATTACGTATTTCATTTTTACACTTGGTGTTTGGAGTCACACAAGTTGTCGAGGATGGTAAAGCATTGGTTTAACATGCACACAGTTTAATAGTATTCCCACACCCATGCGAAGAATACCACACCCACAGCAGTGGTGTAACACCGGCTGTGGGTGTGGGAGTCAGCACCATGCTGTGAAATTATTGGCCCATCGCAGCCATTCATAATAACGCCCTCAATCCAGATGCCTGATTGTTTCATCCCCGTCCCTTCTATTATTTTCCTCCAATGACTGTCCTGGACTAGAGCATTTAATTTTGTTTAATCAGGAGCATCTATAGGCATTTGGTGGGAAATGAGAAGACGTCTTTGTTGTTCATACTGATGAGGAAGATTTCTTTCTGCATTAAAAGTCCCAGTTTTATTTGCCTTTCCGGTGGTTGCTGCAATTACAGCTCCTTAAGCTTTGATTAGCATAAAGATTCTTAGTTAGGACTGGCTCCTAATACTTCACGGGGTTTGTGGTATCAGTCTTGCATGCACATAGAGACACACAAGCACTCAGATGTATAAGGGGCAATGGGCCGTAAGCCAGTGCTTTAGGGTTTGTGTGAGTCACCTCAGTTTATCATGAGATCCTTACGCTTAGGATAGACGGCTGTACATAAACACCAACTGAACAGGCACTTTATTCTGTTACGAAACGTCAAGTCTAGTGGGAGCCACATCACACTGCTCTGTTTTTAACTCTGACCAATAAAATTTAATGAAATGTGTTTGAAATAGAAGAAGATGGTAGCAGGGGCAGCATCAGAACAGGTGGTGAAGCTTAGCTATGCGTTGTCAAGTTAAAGTAAAGCTTCAGCTGCGGTGTGGTTATGTAAGTCGCGTTCCCTATCACAATGACAGTGATTTATTGTGATAATGACATAGACAGCCTGCCTTCTTCTTAGTCCTTTCCTTAAGCATCATTAAGTGGAAAAAGAATGTGTGTATGTGTGGAGAGTTTGCTGCATGAAACTCAGGAAGCTGACTATGTGGCTCCGAGAATCCATCATTGTGACGACCGGCCCTGCCTGTCCTGTCAACAGAAACACACCTACACACAAAAGGAAAGGGCTGAATACAAGGGCAGAAAAAGAGAAGTGATCTTTCCTAGACTTTCTTCCTTGTCTCTGTAAAATACATTAATTTTTTTCTTCCTCTGCTGACTACGCCTTCCGTCTCCTTTCTTCATTTCTTCCTTTCTTTTCTATGTCTTTACACTCGATCTAGTCCACTCTGCCCCCCCCCCACTACCCCTGCATCCCTGCACCTTACACAACTCTTCCTTCCTTCATGCACACTCCTGTGTTATCTCCCTTTGCTTTTCCACAGTTCATCATTATCTCTCTCTGAGCTCCCCCCTCTCATCCATCACCCTAAGCCACAGGTTTCCCTCATATTACTGCAGAATGGGCCTTCATTTATCAAAAAGTGGAACACTTGCGTATACATACACACACACACTTTCTCTTACATATGTGTATGTCTGAAGATGCAGGCTGTGTGGCAGGGAGCTGTGTTGTAATTTGACCTTGCTGTTTTTTGTACGTTTCCCGTTGCAGACTGGAGTGCCTTGGCCTGGGTTTGCCTCATCACTCTGAACCTGTACCTCAACCTGGTCAGAGAAATGAGCACAAAGAGATATGAGATGTGAGTAAGTGCGAACTAACATTTATCGCCATTATCGTCTCCTCAGTTTTCTTTTAATAAACTTTGTTTGGAAAATATATGATATGCCATTTATTTCAATCCTCGTGAATTTCGAAGAAGTATGTTATATATATTCCTTGTTTTGTTGTGCGCTGCTATTTTGCGGGTGTGTTTTTTATGTTCGTACACGTCTTTGGTCTGCCAGAGCATGTGTCTCCCTGCAGAGCACTGACAGCCCCCTCCTCCCCATCCTCCTCCTCCTCCTCCTCCTCCCCGCTCTCTGTTCCAGCCAGCCGACGCTCTAATTGAAAAGGGAGTGAGTGTCAGCCGTAAAGTGCGTGCGTGTGTGTGTGTGTGTTCGTGTGCTTGTATGCGCACCCATCTTCACGCTTTGCCGCTCTATGTTTCTGTCGCTCAAAATCCCATGAGCACTCTCCACAGTACAAGTGTGAATTTTCTTTGTGTGTGTGTGTGTGTGTGTGTGTGTGTGTGTGTGTGTGTGTGTGTGTGTGTGTGTGTGTGTGTGTGTGTGCGCTCGCACACGTGAGGTATTTTCTCATTTTCTGTCCTAGCAAAGAGCTTTGTGACACAGACACGCTAAAAAAAAACGCGTGCAATTTGTGGGTGGAAGAAGAAGAGGCAGCTTTAACAAGTTAGGAGCAACTGTGTTTGCTAAGTCAAGTTGATTGTTCATGGTTGTATTCTGTAGATGTGTGTTTTGTGCACACCCCTCCTACCAATGCGTGTGTGTCAGGGTTTGGACTGGTAAAGAGAGATGGTTCCCTCCCACCTCCAACCCCTGGGAGTTTCCCTGCATTGATTAGCAATAAGCCAGACGATATAATAGTGGTATAACTCAGAAGAAGACTGCTTTATGGGCACAGTGAAAGGGGCAGCCAGGGCAGGACGAAATCAGCTCAAAGCCTTTCCGACTGAATATCTCCTATAACTGTGTATACACAGACATTTGCTGTGTGTTAAAATAACACAAAGGACTCTATTGTTGAGCGCTGTTTCATGTACCAGTGAACTCAAATACAATCTAGAACGTCTATTTAAATAAACAGATTTGTGAGTTTAAAATCTTATTAGATGCCAAAACAGGACATGGTGGTTGGTAAAAGTCACAGTGTTTAACAACTCTGGAAAGTTTTCATGACCGCAACTGTTGATGACATGGTCTTGAGGGAAACCATGGAAATACGGCATTCACAATGCACCAGGAATGCACCGTTGCATGTCTCGCCAAATGAAATCACATTGTGTTGCAGGAAAAGTTTTCTGGCAAACATTACGTCACGGGGACCTTCCCCTGGTGCGTGAGCACGTTTTCAGATGTTCCGAACACTGCCTAGGATCAGAAAGAATAAGGTGGGAGGAGGATGTGGCTGTTTGTGCCCGGTCTGACATGATGTGAAGGGAAACACCTTAGAATGGCTTATTGGTCCAGAGACAAGACATGAGGGGGGCTGGTGTGTTTTGACTGCTCATAGATAAGTTGTATGTACTTAGGCGAGCATGTAGGTGGCTTTGCATGCATGCACAATTACCCCCTCAGGCGCCAAACCCAACCCCCCACCCTTTCTCTCCCTCACACACACACACACACACACACACACTGGCAGCAAAGTGTAATGGTTTATGAATGAACAAATCACCAGGGGAGATGGAGAACGGAGGCTGGATGATCTAAGAGCGATTGAAGTGGATGCAAGAGAGGACGGGAAGTGTGTGTGTGCGTGTGAATGTACCTAACCTAAGGGCAGAGAGAGATAGCGGTGAAGCTGAAGGAGGGTGGGGGGAAAAAAAAAAACAACGAGTGAGGTGGTGAGAAATGAGATTGAACCTCAAGAGGTTGCTGTGTGAGCATACGTGTGTGTGTGTGTGTGTGTGTGTGTGTGTGTGTGTGTGTGTGTGCAGGTGTGTGAAATGCAGAGTGCAGAGCAGTCCTGCTGTGCCTCATTAAACTCATGTTGCGCGCAGCTCCGGACCTCGTCATCTCCCTCTCAAAGCTGTGGGTCTGCAAGCTCTCGACATTGATTTCCTGACAAGCCCCTGGACTGGCAGCACTGATTTCGCCATTTGTATCTCTCCTCCTACCACCACCACACACACACACTGTTTCTCTCTCTCTCTCTCTCTCTCTCTCTCTCTCTCTTAGCGTGCGTCTTTTCTCACTCTCCCTCCCTTGCGTTGTCTTTTGCTCCATGCTTTTTCTGTTTTTAGCTCCTCTATTTCCTTTTCTTACACAGTAACTCATGTGTTTGATGTAAACACACACTTTCTCCAGATCTATACATTTCATATCTCCTTCCCACCCACAGTTCTATTTAAACCACCAGCCGTCTCCCTTTCTCCGCCACCTCCCACACACTCGCACTGCTGTCCATCAGATGGGGGTAGAACGGGGAGAACAGTGTGCCCCAGTGAAATAGAGTTAGAAAGTGTGTGTGATGCACAATTCAAGTGGGATTGAGCGTGTGTCAGCCGTGTCACTACTGCTCGATTGACCGCACTTGGTACAGGTCAGGGAAGGACTTCCACTCTATTGACTAGGCGACGCTGTACGCTCTATAAAGTATCGATGGCCTCAGTGACGCCCAAGACACTGGAGCACACACCTCATCTGTCAGAGACACACACACACACTCACACAGTCATGTTCAGTGACTGGGATTTTCCAGACTTCTCAGATGACTACCACAGATATGAGCTTCTCTATCTTTCCTAAACTTTTTTGATGTAAAAGTAGGCTGTTTTATACTCTGTTCAGACACAATTTATCCATCCCTGTCGTCAAATTTATTAGTCGCTAGCACCAACTGAGTGAGGCTCTGCATCCTCTTTGTGGTTTAATGCAGACGTCTCCCCTGCAAATCATCTTTTCCACAACAGTGAGGGTAATTATGGTTTATATTACCATGAGTAATTGGCAGTCTGGCTGTATAGGCATTTGTCTGCACCTGAAAAATGACCCCCGATGCAAGTGCCAAGAGACGAATGAACCAAAGAAGAAAAGAATTGATTTAGTTCTATAGTTTTTTTTTTTTTTTAAGGGGCAAAGCTCCCCACTGTGCTTTTAATGAAATAAATGTCTGCTTTTTATCAGGTTGTACCATCTGATGGCGTGGGGGGTGCCTCTGGTCATGGCCTCTTTACCGCTGCTGAAGAGTTACTACGGCCCCGCAGGAGCCTGGTGGTAAGTACAGCCGTCCAGCTATAGCATAGTTTTTCTTTTAGTTCTGTCAGCCAGCAACTGCGTATTATGTGTTATATATTTTCTTTTATGAAGGGCCACAGTACTGGCCTCATTCCAGGTTTAGTCCGACTCCTTCCGTCATAAGATTTAATGTGATAAAAACTGGCAATTATCAACACATCTTTGAATCAAGTAAAATGTCTCCTCACACTCGCCAGTTCTTGTGGTGAATAGGAAAGGCATTATTTGTTTGGAGGGTAGCTAAGGGGGTGAGGAAAAGGGGAAGAGGCCAAGGAGAGGAGGCAGCGGAATGAGAATTGGGACAGAGCCTTAATCTCCGGGCTCGGCTCTCTCTTTCCACTCTCGGCTTATTAATAGCTACAGCTGCACAGCTTTTCCCCTCCGCAGTCACACAAGTCTCTCTTCCGCTCGCGCTCTCCCTTTCCTTTGTAACTCCCTCATCGCTCTCTCTCTTTCTTCCCCCAGCTGGATCACAGACGAGCACGTAGCCTGGAGATTTGGGATGTAAGTAGACCCTTTCAGCGCCGCCATCAAAGCTTCCCCCACTGGGCCAGATTGGGAGGAGGAAGGGGGAGGAGGGCTGTCTCTACGGGGAAATGTGAAGGGTTACATGTCATGGGAGCCTACAGGGTTTTTTCCCTCTTGGTGTAAGGCCAAGATGTGTGTGTGTGTGTGTGTGTGTGTGTGTGTGTGTGTGTGTGTGTGTGTGTGTGTGTGTGTGTGTGTGTGTGTGTGTGTGTGTATGCATGCGCGCGTGCTTGAGTGTGCAAGCGTGGATGTGTCTGTATCTGCCTCTGCCTTGTCAGATTTAGGGGAGCTGCTACACTGTGTATTTAAGTGTTTAGGACGGCTATGAAGGATTATGCCTGTCTACTGCTTTCTGCAACTGGCCCTAAGTCTGCAAGGGCTCTGCCAATCCCCTCGATGGAGACACTTAAACACACGTACACACGCACGCACAACAACACTTTGCTATGAGCCAAGGTAATCGCGTTGCTGCTCACAGCATCAGCAGGGAATCAATCTTTCTAAACAAATAAGCACACACACACACACACACACACACACACACAGACTTGCGCAGACAAACACACACAAATGCAGAACAATATAGCTATCGGCTGTGCTAAACGAGCCTGTGTCTCTTTTATCAGCGCTCTTCTGCTCCCTGGCTCTTTCTAGTTTTCCACGCTGTTGTGGCCCACGGGGACAAGCCGCTCACAGGATCAGGGAATCTTCATTAGCTCTAATTACATCAAACCAGACGAGAGATTAGAGGCCAAGGCAGTACCCATCAAGGAAGAAAGTCTCATGCGCTCAAACACACACACACCGAAATGACAGCTTGCTGGGAAGGCGCACGAGGGCAGGGGTTGTAGTATTAATGGTAAAAGGTGAAATAGGTGCGAAGGAAGACATGTGGGTTAAGGTTACAGAGACAAGGAAGAAATGAGGGGCAGCATAGTGGGCTGGAAAAGAGAGGAGAGTGAGAGAAATAGATTGCCCTCCGTCTCTGCCCACGCCCTGTAGTGTGTCTTCATCAGAGAAGACAGGACAGAGGAGGCGGGGGGGGACTCAGAGGAGGAGGAGGGTGTAAAAGGGGAAAGAGAATGAAAAGCAGAGGACAGGACTTTGTGATGGAGGTTCAGAATATCCGGTTGAGTCAGCATTCAGAAGCACTCGAGCTTAGCTGAGTCACCGCTCCCCATTGGTGCCTATCATGGGCCCTGGTCAGACGTGCCACTGGAAAAACAAGAGAAAATGACAATGAGAGCTCGGAATTGCCGGGGCTCTGTATGCAGGAAAGGAAATGTTTATCCGTGACTCTGGTCCGGCTTAAAATATCTCAAACTCTGCAGGACAAAATGTGCCAACATCCGTGTCAGCCCGATGACGAGTGTTTGTTACAGAAGTCACAGGTGATTCCCTGACTGAAATCTAATCGCTTTAGTGAGCCCTTTTCCATTGGAACCTGTGATGAGGCATGCCCCACACACCCTGCTGTTACTGGTTTTTTATTTCTCCTCCCTTCTTGTGCCTTTTTAATTGTCCTCTCCCTCTGCATGTGGTTGAACAGGTCAATCACGATCTTTCACTCAGCAGTAGGATTCTGCGGGCCAAAGTTGACGCCTGCACTTGAGCACTAACTCACATAGACAGGCCTCTACCTCACTCGTCTCCCACCGAGCACTTCAATTAAGCCCTCCTTCATCCAAGCCTCATTCTTCACTTCAGAGCAGTACCGGAGGGAAGGCCAGGCTGAGGCCGAGAGATTGAATCTGTGAGCATCTGTGATGATCTTTCTTTCTGCCAGTCGCAGGCGTCCACCCTTGCTCGCCATAGTCCTTTTCTCCAACTCTCGGAGCCCCCTCTGTATTTATCTGTCTTTCTATCCATCACTCCCTAGTCGACGTATTGGCTGCAACCTCGTTCTGCTTTTCTTTTCATTCTCACTCTGACCTTATCCCTGTGCCTGTCTTTTAATCACCTGGCGCTTCTTTTTTATTTCGGCTCTTTCTGGTCTTGACCCACAATGTGCTGTCATCAATCTACCTTTCCATCCAGCTCTCTATTCTTGCCTTTCCATTCTGTACCGTCTCCCTCTCTCTGTGGCTCATTTCATCCTCTCTGTCTCTTTCTTTCTCTCTCATCCTTTCGCTCCCGTCTCCCATTTGCTCTCGCTCTCTCTCCGGGTAGTGCTCAGCTGTAGAGCACAGCGGACTCTAATGGCAGATCATTATCATGCTAATTAGAGCACTTTGTAGCTGCCGCCCATCATTCTCTTCTCCTCGCAGCCCCCCGCGCTATTGTTAAAAAGGCCACCCCCTCCTTTCCCCTCTCCGCCAAAACCGGCCACCCTCCACCCTGTCTCTCCATCATTAACGGGACGTGCGCCGGCGTAATTGGGCGCTGTTTATTCCAGAGAGCAGGTTATTAAATCACACCGAGGTGACGCTCGTGCAGGTCTCCCCTGAAACGCTTTCATCATTGTCCCGTGCCATTATTGAACCCGTGTGGACGTGCACATGCGCACGCACTCACATACATGTTCAAAGAGAAGAGGGTATTCTTCGCATATTGATGTTCCCTAGAAGACATGAAAAAAGCTCCGTGTATAAAGCAGCCTTTCCCGTTTTTCCTACTGTGAAACAAACGCCTACCATCTCAGATTTCCCTCCGAAAAAAAAAGATTAATTGGATAATCCCTAGTGAGTTGCTAACAACCTGTAGACTTGGTGTGGACACAAGTGTGGACAAAGTTAAATTAGGGCAAAGACCTAATATTTGCCTGATGAAAGATGCAGTTTTTGGCACACACGCCAAAGCTCAGACTCGGACATTTATTCCCAATCCATTTTCCTTTGAAAGCGCGTATCCCTGTATTTATGGGTCAGTAAAAGAATTCACTCTGTTTTAAATGTCAGTCGAACTTTTTTCTCCTGGATCACGAGTAGGCGTATAATTACTACTGATGTTCTTCCTCTGCACGACCTAATATGCTCATCACGTAGGTGTGTTTGGTGCCAGGTGCTCAGGAGGACTTGGGTGTCGCGCAGCACGGTCTCAAATGCTCAGAGTCACTGAGGCTGAACAGAGAAGCGGTGGCCAGGAACCTGTCTATCAAAGTGAGACAAAGGCTCGTTTCATGATTACAGGGAGAGGCTGAAACTCCTCGGAGCTTACATCACCTCCCATGAGGTTACATAACACAAGGCTGCCACTCCAACAAACCCATCACCTTTGTTTCCCGCGTTCTTCTCGCTTTCTTTCATCAGCTCAGAAATACCTGACATATTATTCTCCCCCGTGCCTCCCTTGATTGTCAACTCTCCATCCCTCAGGAATGCCATGCATTTCCAGCGTTGTGACCTTACTGATATTATCTTTTGTTCTTGCTCCACCTCTCTGCTCTTTTCTCCGAAGCTCTGTGCATTAAGGTCCAGTGGTGCTGAGTCAGACTTTTCCATAATGTGCTGTTTGTGTGTTCGCTGCACATTAGCTGGCTAGAGTAATTATGTGGTGTCCGCAAGTAGAACAGTCTCACCTGTACGTTAATACGTGTGTAATGTATTACGGTGTTCAAGTGTTTTAACTTTAATCTGACTCTGAAAATAATAAGAATTTTTTTAAATATCAAAATGAGGGTCGCTTCATTGTTAAAAATGAAATTTAAATGACTTTCTGTGTCCAGTGTGTTTAGAGGGCCCAACTATCAAAATATCTGACGCCAGCTATTAGTTCTGCTGTGGTATAAATTAGATCAGGATAAATAACATTGTACTAGGGTATTAGAAACGTAATGCATCTTTTTTTGTATATTTCTTCATAAAATGTCTAAATTTCTTCCTAAATATTTCTATCAAACCGCAGTTCCCCCTCCTGAAACCGCTCTACAGGGAGCAGAAAGAACAACCAAGATCACATACAAAGCAACTTGAATAATACTTTCCTAACGTTCCTCATTTCAACCCTTCATGCTACCTGCTTGTTTTTGTGCTTTGCAGATGGTACGTGCCTCTGTTCAGCCTTATCTTCCTAATGATTTGCTGCTATGCCAGGATCATCTGCGTGGCCAATGAGCGGGTGAGTATTTAACATGCATCCCGTTAGCAGCAGCAGCTGAACACACAGGCAATTTAACTGTATCTAAATGCATTGTGACATTTTCCAAAATGAACATTAGTGAAAGCCAAGGCAGGATTGTTTTGTGTGTGTGTACGGTGGGGGGGTGTATTTCTCTACTTAAATACTGTAAAAACAAATCTAAGAACTTATTCTTGTGATATATTATTTTAGACTCGCGTCTGTGTCCTCGATGAAAATAAAATTGTTTTAGTAATTTAAACTTAATGCAGATCATCTGATAATTAACGATAGTTTAAATCCGGTTTATTACAATTTCTGCCTTTTCTTTTTGTCCTTTTAATGTAATATTATAAATCTGTCCTAACATTGTATTTCCTGCTGTCCCCTGAAATTGTTGTGATTTAGGGATCACAGCGATGTGCCAAATAACAATAATTTAGACATTCAGAATATTAACAGTATAACCGGCTACTTAAATTGAACCAAGAGGTCTAACCGATTGTTTGCTGTTTAGAAATGTCTACAATAGACTGTGGGTTTGTTTAAGACATTGAACGTCATACATTTCAGGACATGCAGTTAACTAAAAAAAGCGAGCTGAATAGGTATGAAGGCCAAAACTATGAATGTAAAGTTGTAGTGAATTGTTATCGAAAGGGACCAAAATTCAGACCACATAATTAGGGATTACTGCTATATTATTCCAGTGTGGGAATTCCATACTTTTTCTGTTTTTATTTTTTTTACTTCTTAAACTTTTAGTTTAATTGTTATTCGCTTGTCCTCTATGTAGGTAATAACCAGATTAACTGATGTACCGTTTACTTGATCTCCTCTCAGCGTTGCTGGCGTGCAGCTGTATGTAGCGTTCTGTTGTCTGGGTGCAGTAGAAGCCCAGAGGCAGCATTCCACAAAGTTCACATAGCTGTCATTCCCCTGATCTGACAACACTAGACACTGTGGCTGTGGTGCCTGTGCGAGGGCGCTGCCAGACGTGCGCTACGGCAATGTGTGTATGAGTTTCTAGCGTGAGTCATCGGATACAGAAAAATCGTAAAGACGAATCCGGCTAAAGCCAAACAAAACTCACAATGAAGTGCCTTTGTGAATGTTGGCATTCTTTGTTCGACTGTTTCCGCGAGGCTTCAGAGTGAGAGATGGGACAGTGAGACCGAATTTGTGGAAAGCTGGGCGGAAGACAGATGACATCACAGACAGACAGCAGGTAGCTGAAGGAAAAGAGACTACACAGCTCTTTATCATGAGCGTGATAAAGAGAATGAATGAACGTCGCTGGTTTTCAACCTGCATCTCATAAGTCATTCAGCTCACAGTATTCAGCTGTCTCTCCTTCTTCGGCTCGTCTCACCGCGCCTCTGTATTCCACCTTTCTCATTTTCACTCTCCTCCTCTTTTCCTTCTCGCCTCCATCCATCTATCTGCTTCCGTTTGTCTCCCCCTCTTATTTTCCTTTTTGCCATCTTTTCCTTTCTACCTCCAAGTCGCCCCCTTTTTTTTTACGCTGCCGTTTTGCTTTCTCTATCATATTTATGAAGAGCTCACGCCTTATCTCTTTTCAGCTGCAGGCTGTCTCACTTGAAAGAATTTCAAAAGCTTTGAAAGCAGGGTAGGTGGCAATGCAACGCAGAAAGGGATAAAGAAGAGGAGGCTGGGAGGCGGGATGTTAGCTGGACAGAGAAGTTTCTCCACTTTCCAGGCAGATGGCGGAGAGACGATGCCTGCATAGTGCATCGGTTTACCAGGTTCACATTCCGTACACCAGGAATATTTAGAAAAACATGGATACATGCTGAGTGACTGTGTGAGTTGTCACTTACTAGAGAGATTTGAAAGCTAATGACTCATTTTCTGGACAGACAGAGAGGTCTGAGAGTGCGGTGGTGTGTTTGTTTTACAGATGCAGTTTGTACATGCCCACTCCTTCGCTCCTAAGCCTCACGCCTCAGCACTTAACTGACTGAATTGCTCACCTTCCTGTGGCGTGGCTTAAATGAGTTTGCAACAAAAACTGCACACTGGAGACCAAGCCAAAGCCTAACGATATTGCCACTTATTATCAGTGTTTGTTGATTTTAATGGATGGTGGTGCTCAGGTGGATGTAGCCATTTTTTTTTCCCTCTTGCTCTACGCAAAATAACATGGTCACACATAGATTTAAAATGACAATCACTTCAGCGCAGAGAAACCATGGCAACACTGAGTTAATAAATAGCAGAACAGAAGAACTGTTAGTGCACGTCGTTCGTGCTGCCTTTTTGTATGTGCGCACGTGAATCTCGCTCAGGGCCTCCAGAGATTTGTCTGCGATGTCTCGGGTTACATAAACCTTCCGGCTTCCTATGTCCCCCCCCATTCCTATCCTTCTATTATAAATCCCAGCCTTGTGCTTGGGTGTGTGTGTGTATGTGTGTGCGTGCGCTCCTGTGCTTGTCTGTTGACATTTTCCCTGCGTTCCCCCGAGAGAGGAGACAGAGGAAGAGCGAAAAGTAATTCCCACGTTCTCTCTGGAGAGCTCAGATCTGCCACGTTTGCTCCACTTTTCACTTTTTCTTTAACACTTCTTCAAAAATGTTCTCCCTTTTCTTTTACACCCGTTGGCTTTCCTTCTTCTTCCCCACGTCATATTGAGTGCACTGAAGCTGATCAGTTCCCTCTTTTTTGTGAGATGCCGGGAGCTGTTTAAGTGCTCCCCTCTGCCTCTGAGCCCTGCACTCTGCTGTGAATTAGCCAATTTTGCTGGAATTGGCGAGAAGGTGGAGGGATTTTGTGTTAGTGTGATAGCCCATGTGATATTTGCTCCAGCTTATCGCTGCAGGTATCAACCTCTAAACCTAAGGCTACCCCTCTCTAGGAAAAAAAAACAGCTCATTGATATGGTCAAATTGCTATGCTGCTTTTTTTTTTGGCTCCTGACATTTGCTTTTTATTTTATATATTTTCTGTGCAGATGCAGTCATGGTTGGGAACCTTCAACCCGGAGAGGGAAAGACGCAAGGTAATGGCCTGCCTGACCATCACATTTTCCAGCACACACACTCACATCGACACACACACAGGCACAGAGCATGAGGATTAGAGCTTGTGCAGGATTAGCACTTACGGTCACACTGGGTAGGTGTCAAACACGGCAGGGAGCAATTTGACATATTGACCTTCTTTGTATGGGTGAGCTTGTGCATATATCTCAACGTGCGCACTCGCATATACATGTCTTTAAATCTGGAGGCAGCAATGACTCTCTCATCTGTTCCCCACCTTACTGTATTGGCAGAGACCAAGAGACAAAAGTTATACATGTAAATTATATTCATGCCAACACAGATTGAAAAACGGCGCATGAGGAGAAGAGAAAATAAAAGAATGAAGACATTAATTGCAGAGGGATTTATTTGCTTCTTGCAGTAAATGTGATGTCTTTTTTACTTAGCCTAAAGGGGCACTTGACGGATTTTACGTGTAGGGGTCGGGTTATGCTCGAACATAACTATTATTAAGACATATTGTCACATTATAGATGCTCTGGAATAGCCACACTCGATAACGGTGTGAAACGCTTGCCCCGATGGGGAGGGGGAGATGGCATATTGTTTAAATTATAGGAAAATGGTGCACTTTACTCCTGGGAGGCTTTCGCAGTGTTGCACTTGGTTGTTCACCTGCAGAATTAAATAGTGGTGGAAAAACTGAGAGGAGACATCCAAGTCCAACGGCTGTCTCCTCTGTCAAAAGACGTGGGGTAGAAGACTGCAACAAATTTGGGGCTTGATCCATACTATAGAGCAAAAGTCAGGATTTCTAAGTCTCTGCTGATTCGATTTAAAACATTCTTTTTCCAACGTGTCTTGTAAATCCCTTGACTTGATGAAAGTGCAACGCTGAATTGCTGGAGCACTCCTTTAATGGATTTCTTGTAAAATGTTGGTGCTGGGAAGTGTTTCTGCTCTCGGACTGAATGCATATCACTGCTTCGGTTCCGCTGGGCTTCAGGCTACAGACATTAAAACAAGACACTAAACCCTTAGCTGCCCACATCAGGCATCGCTATGGAGATGCCACATCATTAAAATGGAAATCTCCAATTCCACTTAACCGGCGTATTCTCCAGAAAGGTGGCTAGTGTTGCAGCACAATTCCCCGACTGTCCCGCTTTTGGTTTCTACCTACCCTTCCCCCACCTCTTCTCCTCCGTTGTTCTGCCTCCACCCTGCAAGGTGAGGCGTGTTGGGCAGGTTAGGGTAAAGGTTATGTAGATGCTGCCCCTAAGTGGCAGATGTAATTACTGCACACTGAACTGGCGTAACCCTTCCCAATGACGTGGGTGTGCATGAATGTGTGGCCGCCACACACGCACACACACGCTGTTCATACAGGCTAATTGCTATGTGTAGCACAGAGTGTAAATAAGTCAGCAGTGGTTTTATCACACTCTCCGTTTCCTCGTATCTCTTCTTCTCAGCCCTCTCCTCGTTTCCATGTGTTTCACTCTGCCTTTCACTTTGCGCTGTCCTTCTCTTTTTTTTTTCCATCTCTCTCTCTCTCTCTCTTTCTGTCTTTTTCTCACTCACTCCCTCTGTCTCTCTCACTCGCTCTTGTACTCATTCCCAGCATGAATAAAGCAGCAAGCCACGTTCATGGACATGAATATTTATGAGAGTTTATGCACGCGCTGTGATGCTTTAAAACAACAACAACAGCCTCCCTGATTGTGCTTGCCAAGCCAGCGAGCACTGGTTTCTTGTGGGTATTAGTGTGAGCGCGCTCGCGCACGCGTGTGTGTGTGTAGCAGCAGGTGTAAACTAGAAAAAGAGATCCCTGCTGGGTGTCTGAAGACCGCTGGCTCTGGCGATTTCCATTCACTTCGTCAAATCTCCCTCCTTCTGCGCCTCACATGTTCTCTGTTACATGCACACACAGACGCTCCCCTCTCATGTTTTGTCCTCACACTTCCTGCATTCTCTCTCTCTCTCTCTCTCTCTCTCTCTCTCTCTCTTCCTTTCTTTCTCTCTCGCTCTGACTCAGCCTGGCACCGTCCACCTTTTTATCAGTGTGTGTTTGTGCGCGTATGACGTACATGCATAGCTAGTGTTCGCAGTTATCGGGGCCGTCACATAGTTGTGACCCATCTGTGTGAGTCCTGATGACTTGTTTGCAGCCATGCGTGAGTTCACATAGAAACACGAGCACCACAAAGTCTTGTAGCTGCACAGGTCAGCGAAAGGATATTCAAAGGCGGTGTTCAGTCAGTCAGGTTGCGCACACACACACACACACACACACACACCTTTCAACACATTTGCACAACTGCACACACAGCAGCAGCTCAGTCCCATTGGGTAGCAACAAAGCTGGCTGAGCAAACAGCGAGCTGCTTGTTCGTTATCTTCCCAGGGTGTTTGTTTACTGATCCTCGCAAGCTTTGCCTTGAGTCACAATGCAGGGTGTCTACGTGTGTGTCTGCGCACACGTGTGTGTGGCCACATGTACAACCTCGCTTCCTCGTTGAGCATTGGATCTACATGCATACATCCTTGTTTATCCACCAGATTTTTACCTTACACATCCCTAACATCCTGGAGAAGTTAGCACGCGTAAGCTGCGAGGATATATGGGTTTGTCTCTCAAGGGCTCTTACGCAGGACACAGCTTTTACACAACAGATATACCTTCTTTTGTCGGGATCATCTCTAAAGCTGCTTGATAAGCAGCAGTAATACTCAGCAGTACTTCTGGTCTTTGTGGATTTGTGTGAATTCAAGAAAAACTAATTAATTGGAAGAGTCTGAACCGGCTTTATTGGCCAAGTGCATTTGCACATACAAGGAATTTGACTCTAGTTTCTAGAGGCTGTGAACAGACAGTAATAGTTTGTCCGGACGATACACACGGACAGACAACACAGCATGCTAGAGAGAGAGACTTTTTATTCTATGTACAAGCAAATCAGTCAGGAAAAAAGGGTACATATGTTAAAGATAACTTTATTCCTTTTCAGAATTCTTTGTATCTTCAATTATGTCAATACAGACACTAAAACTGTGAATTGCCTCCGTTTATGCACAGTGTCTGTCAGTCTGCCACCTGTAGTTTGTGTTCCGTGGAACTTTATTGTCGTCCAGAAACATTTAGAAACACATCAGCCAGACGCAGCGCTCCACTGGGTGGCACGCGGTCGAGATATTGAGGGGGGAAAAAAAGAACTCCCAATTGCACGGATGGTTGACTGTCTTAAAATTTGTTCAAAGTAATAGCAAATTAAAGCATTTGGGCCAACATTTGTTAAAACATTTCCCAACCGTGCGTTTTGGAATCAAATGAAGTGGTGTGGCTGGCTGCTGTGGTTTTGCAATTCTTTTTTTTTCTCCAGCACAGACAAATAAACAAATCCACGTTTCAGACTGATGGAAATTATGCATCAGGCAATTCATTATTGGCTTTATCTGTCTGAAAGGGAATTTTAGATCATTTTATAGATATACTTTAAGAGGGTATCTTGACAATAATAACAACCTCTGTTCGTAACCGTTTCAGAGGTTTCAGTTAAAATTCCTCCTCAGCAGATGGAGTTTGCTTAGTTGACATTTAGAAACTTCTTTTTAGTTAAAAAGTCCAGTTTCAAACAGGCAGTTGTCAAAAAAATAAAATATATTAGCACAGGTTCATGCAATTCATAGTGTTTTAAAGATGGCTAAAAAGAACAAACCTGAACAGGAACAACTATTTTCCTAAACTTTAAAACTAATGTTTTAGTTTTCTTTTAAACTAGTGTTTAAAAGATGACGTGCAAACCTTTTTGTGATCGTTGCTGCCTCAAATGATTGATTGTGCGACAGCTTTGCCAAAAACCGTAGTAGTGCGTGTTGTGATGTTTTAAATTACAAGGTTGCACCGACTTCACGAAGGTTTGGTTAAAATTAATTGTTGTGACTGCAGCATTGCTAATTCCTAGAGGGACTGAAATATGCTCCCTAAACCTCCTCTTTAAAAGAATCATGTTGCATCATGAGAAAAAGCAGCCGCTGTAGATGACTGTAATAATGATAAATACCTAGTTCTGTGTCTCATATAAAAACATTTCTTTATGAAGTTTTATTAAAAATGTTAGTCCTTGAATTTTTACTCCAGAAAGCCTTTTGAAAAGTCCTTGAATTTGATGTTCAAGTGCATCTGGGAAAGCGGATGCTGTTATTTTTAGAGCAGGTTTCTCTCCGAGATGAGTGCGAGCGAGGGTGAGTGCAGTGGGTGGTGGAGGGGACGGGTTGCTCCTGATAACCGTCTGTAATCTAGCGTGCGTCATTAACATTGGGACCGCTGCGCCCGCCGCACATAATTACGGTCTCATTCCCCTCAGCTTCCCGAGCGGTGCAGGGGCCTCTGACATGGGAGGACTGTGATTAAAAACACGAGGCACTTTAACCGCGCTCTTCCTCCTCCTCTTCTGCCTCCGCTATTCCACATCCTGTCTCTCATGAGCTGAAATTCCTCAAATGCCTGTCTCTGCCCCAACCTAAATTTTATTTTGCTTTCCTTTAAAGCCTTTTTCCAAAAAATTACACGCAGGACTTCACGTCCTTCCAGGCTCCCGCTTTGCCCTGTTTCTCTCTCCCACAACGCACTTGAGATGACAACAGGCAGAGCTTGACATGGCCGGTGATGTCAGAGCTTCCCATGATAATAGCGCTTGCACGCCTTAGGGTCTTTCTGGTGAGTAATTAATTTCCAGCATGTGGGGGTAGAGACCAGAGCTTGTGGGCCTGTCTCCTGGCGCTGCCTTCGTGTGAGAGACGGAGAGAAAGAAAGGGGAGGCTTCGCGCTGGCTCGGCTACTGTGTGGAGGAGGGGGAAAAAACAGCACAGCGCAGAAAATCGATCCAGGGGCCGTGCTTCTCAGCCTCTTCCGGACGCAAGAGTCCTCGTCTCCTGGGAATTAGATAACAGCTTGTAAAAGCTCTCCACCGCCAGACTCTCTCCCCCTCCTCGACTTTTAGCTGCTGCCGCATCTCTCTGTCTTCCTGCTGCCTGCCTTTCTGCTTGTCCACCAGATATTGAATTCATCCCATTCACGTTACGGCAAAGTGCCGGCTTCCACTTTAATTGGAATCCCCGTTTCTTCTCATAAATGTGTGGAGATTGCGTATTATCAGCAGGTTAATATTTTATTAGGTTTTAATTGGCCTTTGTTGTTTGCCTCAGTGCACTGATCACCCAGTTTAAGATGCTGAGTGTGTGTGTGTGTGTGCGTGAGTGTGTGTGTGCATATATTTGGGACAGCAGTGAGTGTCGATGTGATCTTTTCCTCATCAGCTTCTTGACTTGAGTCAATAGTCGGTTTTCTCTCTTCCAGGTTTCCCTGGCTGAGGAGATCAAACCGTTGAAGTGGTATCCTTCCGTTTACCTGCTGGTGTCTATCTTTCCTCTCATCAACAGGTAACACGCACACACACACATACACACACACACACCCCTCTGAATGGCACAGAAATTCTGCGTTCAGTTGTTTTATTTGCATGTTGGCTTCGCTTTGCTCTCTCACTTCTCACCCCTTCACCCCCTCCCTCCTCCCCGTTCTGCTTTTCCCATCTTCCTCTCATGCGCTCTCTTATCTGAACTCTCACAAAGCTTTGCTCCCTCTGTAGCGGCACAAACATTAAAGGAGATTTTCCGTGAGCACGTCTTGCAGGTATAAAGCTTTTTCTTGCCTTTTTTTTTTTTAAACCACGGCTTCGTCAGCTGAGTTGGGGGAAGGAGGGAGGGTGGTCCAGTAAATGATAACCCCTGTCTCGGCTGCGCTGTTATTACTCCTTCATTCCCTTCCCTTCCTCTCTCTCTCTCTCCCCCGTTCTTTCATTTGCCATCGCTGCCTCCCTCCCCTCCCTACCCCTCCACGCTGAACCGGTGTGATTGACAGGTCAGGGTTACTAAGTGATTAGCTGCGGCGGCTCCGCTTGTCGCCTCTGCGATGTAGGCGGAGACACAGGTCAATTACAGGGTCAACGTCTCTCAAAGGCTCCGCTCAAACACTGCCCATCCCCCACCTCACCTCCCCCTTTTGCCCTCTCCACCTCCTCCTCCTTCACCTTTCCATCCATTCAAGCCCCCACCCACCCAGCTCCCTCTCATGGCCCGGCTGTCGGCTGATGAAGATTACAAACTGCATCCTGTGCTAACCCCCAGCTGCCCTTCTCTCCTTCTCCCCCACTTTTTCACTTCCCCATTCTTTCTTTTCCTTCTTTATTGTCTCCTCTTTCTCTTCCTTTCTCCCTCTTTTACCCTCAAAACGCCCTTTTTAAAGCCCCTTTATTTCCCCACTTCCTCGCTCGGGCTCTCCGTCTTTCCCCTTCCGTGTTTTATACCTCCTCCACTTTTCCTACCCTCTGCCACACAACCCCCCTCCTCTCTCTCTCTCTCTCTCTCTCTCTCTCTCTCTCTCTCCCTCTCTCTCTCCCTCTCTTTCCCTCTCTCTCTCCCGCTCTTGAGCAAACAGGCTCTCACTCGCTCAGCTTCGCTCCGCTCCGCTCTGCCTTTCTCCAGAGAGCGAACGGGGAGAAAACTGGAATGAATTGCTCTCTCGTCGTCGTCGTCCTCCACCACCACCACCTCCTCCCCCGTTCCCAGCGCTGGCTGTATACGTCTCTGGCTCCTATTAATTTGTTAGCCTCCCTTCCCTCTCCCCTCCATCCCCCTTCACTCACCTCCCTCCCCCCTGGCTCATAACCTCCTCCGCTCCTCCTCCCCTCTTTTTCTATCTCTCCCTCCTTCCTTCCCCTCTGCTGAGTGCTGGAGTGTGTAAAGTGTTTGTCACGGTGCCGTGCCGATGTCGCTGTGCTCTGCCGTGTGGAAGCAGCGCACAGCAGACAGTCTTGGTGTGTGTTTTGCTGTATGTGTGAGTGTGTGTGTGTAGGCGGGTGGTTGGCTTCGTGTCAAAAAGAATGTGCTGTCTCTGCTTGTTGGTGTGTGTGTGCGCGTGCGAGCGTGTGCACATTCGCTCACACGTATTTGTCCGCGTCGACTTGAGTGTGTACTTTTGTGTGTCTGTCTATGAGCATTCCTCTTTGTGTGTGTGCGTGTGTGTTTTTATTTTGTGTGTGTGTCTGAGTGGGGGATTATTTCTATCTGAGCTCCAAAGCCTCCTAAACAAGGCTTAGAGAGACGGCCCAGGGCAGCAGCTAAAGCCGTTGGGTAGAGCTCTCTCTCTCTTTCTCTATCTCTCGCACTCGCTTATTCGGCGCCTCTCTTTGCTGATCTCGCTCTCCCTCGTTTTCTCCCTCTCTCGCTCTCTCTCTCTCTTCACCATTTTTCCGTGCCCTGATCCATTGCATTAATACACAGACACTCCCACACACAAACACACTCTTGTTTTGGCCTTCATCTCCTACGCCACACGCACACACAAATGCGCACACACAGTCACACGCCACACGCAATTTTAATCTGTTCCAAATGCACACTGGTAAATGTGTTAATTCGACACCAGCTGTTGCGAATTGAAATGGGAAAGCGCTCCTACTTTTCCTCACCCGCACTCGCACACACATGCACGGACGAGTCATTATACATCATTTTACCGTGCAAACATCTCTCCCTCCCTTGCACTCCCTCTCCCTCTGTCTCCCTCATTCACTTGCCCTCATTTGGCAACGCAAAAGTAGCACCAGACACTCGCACCTTCACACTCCTCCTTCTCCTCCTCTCTCTCTTTCACCTCCTTCCTCCCTCTCTCTGCCACTTCAGTCTCTTTCAGCTGTGTGTGTGTGTGCGTGTGTGTGTGTGTGTTTGTAATCACTGCCCGGGCACGACTAGAGTTTTCACAGTCTGCTTCTCACATCACCTCCCCTGTGTGCTTTATGGTGTGGGTGTGTGTTTGTTTACAAGGCTTGTCTAGATTCCTACTGTGCGTGCTTGTATGCCTGTTTGCATAAATAAGCCCTCTCTCCTCAGAACCTAGCTGCCGATTCCTGTGGCGTATCGTGGCTTGATGAGCAAGTGCTCCTCCTGGACAGCCTGCTCATCTTTTATGAGGACTTTTTGCTTTCCTTAAACGCCCTCCTTTTTCTTCTCTTGACAGCAAGTGGAGAGAAACTTGCGTCCGTTTTTTTTTTTCTTCTTTTCATTAAGGCTTTGTTTCACAGCCCTAACCTTCAAAGCGAGGCAGAAGGCAAGAGAGCTAGTTGGCTTTGAGCAATCAAGGTTACTTGCCTGGCGGAGGGGTGCTTCTGCATGGAAAGATTGACCCTAATGGCAGAGCTTGAACCAGGGATGTTACTTTAACCTTGAGTTCACCCTGCCACTCCAGGAGGCAGCCTGTATCCTCCCAGTTATTCTTGGTTTCCCTCGATGCTGCGTGTGGGTTTTGTGGTGTGTATAGGCCTATACGTGCTTGCAGGGGGTTTTTGTATGGGCTCCCTACAGCATCTAAACCCCCCCGCCTTTCTCTGGAGGAGATCTGATTTCCCTGCTCCAGGCAGGCTGCGAGAACAAGACAGTTTGTGCGTGTGTCTGTGTGTGTGTTTCAGTGCGTGTCTGCACTTTGGTGTGTGTGTGTGTGCGTGCGCGCGCTCACGCAACCCGGGCCAGGCAGACCTTCCCCATCTCCGTTTTACGCTTTGAAAAACGAGGGAGGAAATCTCAGAGCAGCAGTTATTATTCATCCCTCAAAGAGAACGGGGAGGCGGAGGAGAAGGAGGGAGGGAGGGAGGGAGGGATAGATGGAGGGAGGAAGAAAAAGGGAGCCAAACGGGAGGGATGAAGAAGGGGTGGGGGGATAAATTAACTCTTATCTCACTGTATTCGGCTTTCTGCATCCCAGGATGCGCTCTTTCTCTCCCCGTCTGTCCCTTGCTCGCTCCTGCTTTCTCTTTCCATTCTGCACTGCCTTCCTTCCGTTCCTTGCCTGTGTTTCTCTCGGAATATCTTGCATTCAGTGCACATGGCCGCGTGCCTCTGTGTGTGTCGGTTGGTGTGTGGTTTCTACTGTACACTCTAATATCTTTTGTGGTGTATTTTGTTTACTTGAACAAGTGAACTTCTCAGATGCCGAAAGTCAGAACGCAACTCTCAAACTCTCGTCTTTGTTTTTGTTTTTTTGATTGGTCTATCGCTTCACATTCAATTTACTGCATGAGAGTGGCAGCATTGGCCTGTTTACTAAAATAAGTTCTGGATTTGATATAGCTTGCAGGTATATGAGGTTTTTTCCTTCAGATTTGAGGCAAAACTCAATCATCCTTCGTTTTGTATTGCTTTGATCTCTAATCTTTGCAAGAGTGATTCCTAGACTGCTTTTTTTTTCTTTCCCGGGGGGTCACCTGCAAAGTCAAAGTGAACTAAATTTGAATACATTATTATACATTGGAAGTTAGCAGAGGATAAATGCTATGATCACCAGTTTTAACATTCTTATTATTTTGACATTTTCTTCACTCTTAAAGCAAAAATCTTTCCTCAAATCAAATATGCCTATGGTCTCAGATGTCACCCTCTTTGAACGCCCTGATTGCCTGTGTGATATCTTAGCCACATGTGGCTGTGTGGTCGAGATAATATTTGGTGGATATATGATCGTGCCGACTGTGTGTGCCCGTGTGTGTGCACTTGTGCTTTTGCGTCTCAAGCAGCGATCGGGATGTAACTGAAGACGGTGCGCCTCCGAGCCATTTGTCTCCCATTGAGCAGCCCTGACGCTTTGCTATTCATCCCCATTTAGTTAGACACAGGGCTGGCCTGCACGCTTGTGTGAATGGCGAACGCACAGAGGACGTGCACCTGCACCTCGGCTGGATGCGCACACACACAGGGTTATTATAATCGTGGGCATACGGTACAAGCACAGTGATACATATATGTTGCGTGTCAATGAAAATGCGGGCATAAATTACTAATGTGTATGAACAAACTTAAAACACGCCCATGCAGATGTACAGACAATAACTCAATACAAGCAATTAAACTATATACAGAGCTATATCCCTATACTCATAGATGTCCAGTATAAGCTATATGAAGCCCGTCCCTCCCTACTTTTTTGAAGTAGATCCAGACATTTGCATGACATACTCACGCACATGCTAGAGGAGGTACTAGATGACCTTCCTCACACACACTTAGGCACATTCACGCATTCACAGGCGCATGCAAACAAAAACACATACACACACATACGTACGCTGTTCCCCCTCCCTCTGCTCTTTCAGGCATGTCTTTAAATATTCATCACTCTGGCTGCTCTGAGAGTGCCGTAAACGCTGCCTCACACTCCAGGGAATCGCTAAAGCCTACTCTATCATCTGGTCTCACTCCCTCCTCTCTCTCTCTCTGTCTCTCTGTCTATCTCTTTCTCTCTCTCTCACACACGCACACACGCACACACTTCCAGCCATAGCCCCTCACAAGGAAAGAATCACGTGCACAAACACTCGAAGGCACAGTCAGTGGCATCGGTGGACACACAGACACATGCCAGCACATGAATCTGACGCAGAGAAACACATGCACTGCGATGTACAATGAACAGATTCTGTGCACACACACTTGTGTGTGTGTGTGTGAGTGTGTGTGTGTGTGTGTGTGTGTGTGTGTTTATTGGCTGCTCCCAGCACAGAGGGTTGAGAGGTGTTATGTTCCAGGAAACAGGATGTCTCTTTGTGTGGGTTTTATTCTGTTGGTGAGCGTTAGCTGCTTCAGTCCCCAGGGTCTGTGCGTGACTCTTTGTCTGTTGGTGTGTGCACACGTGCAGGTGTGTGTGTGTGTGTGTGTGTGCATGAACTTGTTTGTGTGTTTGTGTTGTTTCTGCAGAGCACGTCCGCCTGATTGTGTGTTTCGTCCTGATTCCAGAAATGTTCTGCGTTGGGAATCGAAACTCGGTTCCAAATTAGAACCCCCCAAAAATGCTGAGTACCTGTAACAAAAGCTCAACTTCGGATCTGCCTATCTGTACCAAACTAAGGGTACATGACTTTGAGGACTGACATAGGTGTCTGCGAGACGAACCTGTCCACATGAGACTGTTGCACATCAACAGCATCAACATTTTTAAGATACGATTTAGTATAGCTAACGTAACAATAACATGACAACACAATGTGACCGCAGTGAACAGTCAAATGTGAGGATTTGCTTTAGAATGAAAAGGAGAAGATGCGTGTGACACACTAATTAGCTGCATGTCTGGTTGTACATCACGCTGGACAGTGTGTGATGGCATGCAGTCTCCTGTCCCTGTTCAAGATCCATCTAACAGAAATGATCGGTAAACGGCTCGGCGCTTCACTTTGACAGATGAGGGAAAACAAACCAAATGCGCCTTTGCAAAACCAAGTGCTGAGTCAAGCCTCTAAAGTGGAGCATGTTGTTTGAAAACATTTCCCATAATCCAAAAATCTCCCCTTTTTATGGCCTCTCCTGATGTGTTTTCTAGTGCGGAGTGGTCATCTCCTTATTCTTCTGCAGATTCACTTGGCTAATGACACCTGTGGTCTGGGTGGCGGTGGGAGCAATAAAGAAATCTGCACCAAAATGACAAACAGAAACAACGATAAAAGAATACATATTGTTTTCTAAATGCCTAGAGTTTAGATCATTTTTTTTAACCACTGTGGACTAAAAACAGGAAACCAGTAGAACCAGAATCGATGAGCCGAATCGGATTCGGAACTGCAACTTGCTGGAAATGTTTCCGACAAAGGTGGGAGAAAATGTGTGTGTTGTGCATCTGTGGGTGTAGTGGGAGCAAAACCGTTACCTGTGGTCAAAGTAGACGGTGATGTGCACACTCATTAGAGACGTCATGTGTTAGGTGGATTCAAATTGTCTCCATAAACCTAGACGTTTTCTGAAAACTACAGGCACACTATAGGTGGGCACGCTTTAAAACTTCAAGTATATAATTAGAATGCACCACAGTCACAGTGATTTTGTCACACCTACAGTTCGTCAGAAATGAAGGTTAATATCACATCTCTTTTGTAAAAGCGAGTTGTGAATCACACACCAACTTTAAACAGACTTGTGGAATTACACTTGGTTTGCTAGAATCATTCCTTATACTCAGAGAAGAATTTAGATTTATTGTCAGGAGCAGCACCATAGGCAGCACTATGGCCTTGTTTTGGCACCGTGGAGCATGTGATTTGTCTGGAGAGAGAGAAAAAAAAAAAGAAGTCAAGCCGTCTGTTTGAGAGAGGAGGAAGTGTGAGTAGAGTCAGGATGACTTCTCTGTCTGGCTGCCCTCCACTCAAGGGTAGGAGTTCTCGCTGTTACCCTGTGTTTCACCCGCAGCTCTCCGGATGTTCAGCACAACAATTAGAGGCAGACAAAAGGTGAACTCTGATAGAAGCGGGAAGGAAATTGATGGATTGAAAGCGGTATAGACTGGCAGGGTGGGATATTGGATGAGATTGGTGGAGGCAGCGGATGAGGGATTTTGCACAGAATCTGAAGGGTGAGAGAAAGACGGGTTCCAAGAGTGACTGACAGCATGATAGATGGAAGGTCTGAATAAGTGAGCGAGGCTTGAGACGCTGCGCGAGTACTAATGATTGACTGCACGCTTCCAGGTGGCAACAGCCGTAGACTTAAAAACTACCTGCGTCTGCTTCGACGGGATGTGCGTCTGAGCGTGAATATGTTTTTATTGTTGTTGACCGTTTGCTCCTGAGTTGTACAGTATACACAATATCATCTCTGTTGTCCAACACCAGTCAGCCAACTGTGAGACTCGCTCGACTACACCACGCACACAAACCCCAACCAGCGCACACACACACACACACACACACACACACGGGCGCACACACAGCAGCTCAGCCAGGCATCGCCCGCAGCCACACTCTCCTTCCCACCACTGCCTCCCTCATTCATCTTTCATTAGCCCAGCTCACACAGGAGAAACAGCCTGCCCCCTCCTCCTCCACACGCCTCCACCCGTCTCTCCATCTCTCTCTCTCCCTTCTCTCTCTATCTAACCTCCTCGCCTCCTTTTTTTTTTCCTGTCGTCTTATCTTGGTTTCTCGCGCACGTAATCTCTTTTGTTTGTCTCGCTCATGTCTTGCAATCTGTCTCTTTGGATATCTCTCCTCCTCCTCCTCCTCCCTCTCTTCTACACTCGCTTCCTCCTCTGCTTTTTAGTCTTTTCTATTCAGCCTCACTCCTTCAGCCGTCCCCCCCCCCTCCTCCTTCTTCATCGCTCTCGGCCCTCGTTCCCCTTCACAGCCTCACTCTTGCACACTCTCACCTCTTTATCGTGTTCTCCTATCCTCTTCGCTCCCTCTCTCTCCCTCCTTCCTGTGTGGTGCCTTTTCTGACACTCGTCTCTGCCCCCCCCCACACACACACCCCCCACCACCTTCCTATCTCTCTTTTTCTCTCTCTCCTGCCTGCTCTTTCTTTCTTCCTTTCATTTCGCTCTCCGTCTCTCCCTCGATGGAGGGGAAAGGCTCTTTGCCTCTAATTGCGGCTGTTCCGTTGCCATGGCGCGTGTTGCTCAGTACTGTGAGGTGCTGTCTGTGTGTGTGTGTGTGTGTGTGTGTGTGTGTGTTTGTGTGTGTGTGTCTGTGTATGTGTGGCAGGCAGATGATTGCTTGCTGCCAGCTCTCGTTTCCCGGACGCCGATCGCGTTTCTTTGCAGCAGCAGGAAAAAAAAATGAGATGCCAGAAATAGCCCCCCTTCACAAAGACCCACTCACTCTCACCGCTGCGCTGTCAGAGAAACGCACACACATACACACACACAGGCAGACAGACACACGAACACATCCACTGCATTTCCTCTCCACTTGATATCCTAAAAGCACGACCTAGGGTATAGTGTATGTACGCACCTCTAAGCACATGTACGGGTGAGGTGTGTGTCCGACTTCCTCTGTGTGTGTGTGTGTGTGTGTGTGTGATTCCAGCGCCTCTAAGGAGATTGTGTGGGGACTCCTGATTTATTTCACCTTTAATGGGAAGTGAAATGAATGTGAGCAGCAGCTGGTCTGGTCCTCTGAGATACAGCGGTAGACTAACCCAGAAAACAAGCAGCGTCGCTCTGAAATGGTCCGTACTCTGACGAGCGCCAGGACACACCACTGTGCGCTCCACTAGCTGCACTGTTAATTTTATTTTAAGCAGAATTTAGACCTTTTTAGACTTGACACTCGTACTTAGAATGAGTTAAACCAGGTGGATCCTCCTTACAGGTTTTTCTCCGAAACTCCGGCCAATCCAACTTGTGGCTTCCTTCTTGTCACAACTTTTTAGGAGGTAGTTGGAAGGTAAAAGGAGACAGATTAATAACAAATAAACCTTGCAACCTCATGCTGCAAAAGAGGATAAGAGAGGATTATAACCAGATTTGTGGGTGAATCTCCATAATCATCTCCTATGCTGTTCACTCGCAGTTCTCACTGGGCTGTTAAGGAAAGAAAAAACTGTCTCTTAGTTCGAGAAAGGTAAAGTGCCTCCAAGTTGTTACCTGAAGTGGCAGCATTTTTGTCATTCACAAAAGCACTGGGCACTAAACTGGAAAAGTGAAGGCATCCAAAGTCATGGCGTACGTATAAATACTTTCTCGTGTGCTTTACTACTTTAATCCAACTCTTCCTTTGATTGGACTAATTTATAATAGAGGTCATGTCCATATTGTTCTGCCTCACAGGTTTATTAACGTGAGCAACTATGAGCTATCGTGTAAAATTACTTAAACGTTAGAGGAAACCCAGTTGGACACATGGGTGCAGATAAAGAAGCGCTGAATTGAAAAGATGCTGTGGTGGTCATGTGGGTACACTTGGGCCCCGGTAAGCGTGATACACATAAAAACAAAGATGATGTAAACATCGTCGGAAAATAGCTGCTGCCGCTGCCGCTGCCGCTTCGGCTTCAAGAAGAAAACAGGAGCAGTTTGTTCCATCACGTGAAGCACCACTGTGTTCGACAGTGTGAGTGCATGGCCGAGCAAGAAATGATTAGAAGAAGCCGGCACTGGACACAAGTGTTTGCTGAAGCTGCAGCCTAAAGCAGAAATGTGCTGCAGACTAAAAGGGTTTTGTTTTTTGGAAAGTCTGAAGAATTTGAAAACAGAGCCGGATTTTACCTTGAATTATGGATGCAGCAAACGGATTCCTAAAGGTGTTCTTAACAATTCAGTACAGTAGTTAAATAAATGGTTACTCAGACACGATTCATGATTTTCTGTTTGCTCACTACAAAGTGTTTAAAAGAAGCCCCCGCCCCAAAGAAAACCTCCAATGGACGTATATTTAAAAAGATAAGTATCATTGTCCAACAAAATATGAGTTTATTTTCCTCAGACTTGAATAAATATTTCGGAAAATTATCAAATTAATTGCGGTTCCTTTCTATGATTGACCAAACAAAAAATATGGCTAAAATGATTGGTAGCCTCACTGCAGTTTCGGAGTGAATGTCAAGATTTTCTTTAAATGAATAATATATTTTTCATAACATGGTATATGTATCCTTGACACACAGGTGCTCTTCTTTTCTTAGATTCTTGTAGTAATTTGAACCTCTTACACTAACGCACTTTTGCAGGAAATGTTTTCTTGTTTGCTTTTTTTCTTATACCAACCATAACCTTATTATAAATGTGTCCCTCTAACAAGGTTACTGTGTAGCTGAAGCCTCATTAGTTTAAAGTATTTTATTGGATCAGAAATCAAAAGCAGCGTCAGATTTGTATATTTCCATTTCTTAAATTTCTTCTTTTCTATTACTTTTGTTATTTTCACAATATTTCAGAGAATATTGTGGATGTCATGAAAAGGCACCAATGGTTTCATCCATGTCTGTATGTGACATCATGACTGTAACCTACTTAATGTGACACACTGTATTTCTAACAACCTACTTAATCAAAGTAGAGCCATTAAAAGTTTTGCTTTAAAACGATTGAGCTTATGAGATTAAGTGTGTAGCTGCTTTCCTCACAAATCATCTTTTGAGGGCTGTCACTAGGTTGCCGCCTGACTACAGACCAGTTTAATTTTGGCCGTTTAAGTGTCTCACTGAATTAACATTAATTGGCAACAGCCTGACCAAACACAGTCAAGTTGATTTTTGTTTTGTTAATTTTTTTCATGGGAAATGATTGGGGTTCACAATTGAATCCATCACTGAAGACTTGACCAAAACCAGGGATCAGTCTGGTCCATCCAGACATGAGTGTAGTGTTGTGTAACGGCAATAGAGCAACGGCTCGTCTCTCACAGGGTTACTTGGTGTTTTCCTTCCCTGTAGGGCACATGTAGGTTGGGGGATGACTGTCCTGACCCTGAGGTCAAACCACCGTGGTCACTTAGTTCACTCTACATGCTTATCTCATGAACATCACACATGTGGAAAATACTGTGAGCCGTGTGGAGTTGGATTCTCTCGCTAACAGATCAATAAAAGACATTAGCGGCAGGCTAACCCAACGAGCAGCCCTAATACAGGGTTAATCCAGGGTTAATGGCTGAGCAGCATCGTTCTCAGAGGCAGCCATTAGTTTGCAGCCACACCACACAATATCAGGTTCTCCTTCCTAGTCATGCCCTTGGATCCCAGAGAGACGGAGAGACACGGGGACTGCTGTTGAAAGAAAAGGGGATCGTCCCCATGACTCAAGTTGAAAACGAGATGTCCAGGCAGATGCAGCTGAATGCAAATAAATGGCAGCGGTAGTGGAAGGAGGACGAGCAGCGTATAGGAAACGTGCGTGGAATGAGACAAAAGGGGAAGATGAGATGGTGAAATTGTGGTCAGGAGAAGCAGGAAACCGAAACGAGAGAAAGGGGAGAACGGGGAGAGGAAGGGAGTTGAGCGCTACACTTCTCCCTGTCCTTGTAAAGTGCTGCTTGCTGTCGAAGCGGCAGCCAAGAATGTGTCAGCCCAGCCGTCTCACGCTGCCTAATGGGCTCTTAAACGCTGATATAAAGCTCACTCGCTCTTTCGCCCTCGCCTTTTCCTCTCTCTCTCGCTCTCCTTTTCTGCCTCTGCCGCTCGCTCTCATTACCTCCCGTTCTCACCCTTTCCCTCCGTGTCACTCACTTGTCCTCTGCCTCTCTTCCTCTTTTTCTCTTGCTCTGTCTATCAACATCGTGCTCGCCGTCTTTTTCTTTTTCCTGTGGCTGTCACTCTTCTCCCTCTGACTTCTCCTTCAATTACTCTGTCCTCACCTCTGAAGCTTTCTTGCAGGTTGTCTCTTTATTTACAACTTTTTTATGGATGAACTCAACACCTCTGTCTGTCTCTGTCTCTCTCTGTCTCTCTCTCTCTCACCAGGCTCCATAACGCCTTCCACCCACAGGACCCATCCTTCTCGCTCACCTTGCTACACGTCCTATCGGCGCCACTCCACGGCTTGGCCAATGCTTTTGTCTTTGGCCTGGATAGGGATTGGTGGAGACTTCTGAGCCCTACTGGCATACAGGTAAAGCAATTGAGCGCCTACTTCTACAGTCCCATTCAGACCCACATAGTTACATAAATGCGAAGCCAATCTTTTAAACCATGTTTCTATATGTCCCCAAGTTGTCAGCAACTTTGCTTGGCTGTACTTCCGCACAGTAAATGGTGACGTGAACGTGTTAATGTGCTCGGGCAAGTCCAGCATCTTACTTTAGTGCATGAAAGAATTTTGATATGGTCCATCTGAAATGCTCGCCTTGCGTTGGGATAGCTTCGGAAACCTCTTCCGTCACTCCACTCTGAGATTGGGTAAGAGCTTGTCTGTGTCAAACCATTTCTGTGACTTTTCAAATCCAAGGATCCAACATTCACACCCACTTCATACCATTGCTGTTTAGTCTATTTGAAAGTGAAAAAGAGGCTGTTTTCAACTTCTCTTTCGTTCTTTCTTTTTCATTTGCTTTTTGTCATCCCCATGTTTAATTATGATATTAGATTTCCAACATCTCTTTGACGTCCATCCTTTTACTTTCCCTTTGAGCGTGGCTGTTCATATCAGGTGTAAACACTGATGTGAAATGAACGCCTTCTCTTCTAGCATAACCTTGCACTTTGGAGTTTAACATCTGCTACTCAGTACTACACACAGAGTGAGACCAGTGGGAATGTCATTAGTTTTTTCATAACCCAAATATTGAATCAAATAATGTTTTGATATGGAGTCTGGGGAACATAAAAGTTGTTATAATTTATCCAGAGTTGAAATTAATATCTGCACAAAATTTTATGGCATTTTAGTCCAAAACAAAACTTTCAGCCTCATAGTGCTGCTTTGGAAAAAGTTAGGGGATCACAAGAAATCCCAAGTTTTATGGCAGTCCATCAGTTGTCACCGAGGCATTCATCCTATGGGGATATGAATGTGAAATCTCGTGACAATTAATTTAATAGTTTAGATATTTCAGTGTTGTCTAAAGTAGTCAGGGTCACAGGTGGCAGAAGCCTATCCAAGCTTGATTTGATTGAAAGGTGTATACTCATATTTTCCAGCCCCTGCATGTTTGAAATGTTTCCCGTTTGCTTGTGTGAGAGGCACAGTTGTCTGCTAAAGTAGAGGAATATTTAGAGACAAATTGTTTACCAGGACTTATACAAAGCTGTTTTGAGAAGTATTTCTAGTTTACTAACACTACAAATTAAACAAGTCTTTAAATATTAGGTTTGTCTAAAGACATGGTTTATTAAAGCTAATATACATCTTTTGGTAATCAAGCGTGAAATTCCAAATTAATCTACGCAAGGAGTTAAATACTTGCGCTGCGTCAAAGCAGATATGACCTCAGAGGTACACTCGAGGTATCATCTCATGTCTTCATGTGAGGCACAGGCCTTCTCTGATTTGTTCTTAGGGCCAGTCGTGCTGAAAAACTTTTAGAAAAGAGCATCTCTGCACTGCGGCCATTGCTGTTCTGTAAGTCTGTGTGAAGGAAGGTGTCGACAGCATAGTAAGATAAGTTATGGAGCATGTCTTTGCTTCAAAATAATAGCCTAAAAGACGTTTTATTTTGCAGCCACAAGTGCCTAGAGGCTCTGCAAATATCGGCTTGACATTGCTCGGTGTGAGGCTGAAGACTTGTCCTCCTGTCTTTATTGCCCATATCTGTTGTTTGTCCCTACCCTGTCATACAATCCAATGCGCCGTTTGTTGAAACAGCGCTGCCGCGGAGGGGGAATGGCATCTGTTGAAATTGTACCTGCTTTGGTGTCAGACAACAAAATGGCGTATAGTTTTACTGCCAATGGAGCCACAACGGCACCGTTGAAATCTTGGTTCTTGGCTCCCGACACCAGATCATGTAAACATCATAATGTGAGAACCGATTTTTTGGAAATTGAGAGGAATTATCAATCCATCGTAAAATTACACATCAGGGGCCCTAATCAGAACAGAAAACTGCAAATCGTCTGTCTAAAAATCATCAGTGATGTTCATTATGTTTGTTTAATTAGCAAAATATTCCAAACTTAATCCTAAAACAACTTTTCTACACTGGTAAAGTTTGCCTTACAAAACTATTTCAGATAGTTTTGAGCTGTTAATCAGTGTGCATTTATTATGAGGAATGAGATTTGGAAATATTGTGGCAATGTGGCTTACATTATAAATCACTTCCAATTTCACGTGAATGGCAATTTGTCGCCAACAAATTTAGGAATGACTGACAGATAGGTAAATCCAGCAATATTATATATCCTGTGTCTGCAGAAACTTAAGATAAATTTGAATTTATGGTTATATATTACAAAGGCTACATAAGTGACCTACACTGTTGCGAGCATACATACTTGTGTGCTGATGTGTCTGTGTTGCACTGCAGTTGCACCACCAAACTCTTAGTTGTTGGAGCAGTTTCTGTGCAAAACCCTATTGAGTGTGGCTAGTTTTTTGGTTTTCTACACACATTAGTAACTGACACTGAGTGGATAATAATGTTTAGTTGGAGCTGACAGATGTTGAACAGCAGTTAGTTTTATTGATAATACCTCAAGAAAGGAAAGATGGCAGGTTTCGGGGGGAGATGGTCTGTACGGCCACGGAAGAAATTGAGGCAGGAAGACAAACAGCAGTTGCTGCAGTCTGTGTCGCTGCAACATGCGTTTTTAGGAGAGTTAATTTCTGGGGAAGTCCTCAGGGTCGGGTGTAGGGATCTGCACAGGGTGCACAGCTACGCAGCACCTATACGAGAACAACTGCATAGATTTGACGCACAACTGTACGTGCAGACTCCGACATTATAGCCAGTCAAGTCAGGCTTAATGCTGTCGACTCTCACACATTTTGACTACGTTCACAGCCCAGTACACCGTCAATATAGGTGTACACACGGGGGAGGAAAATAGATTCTGTGAATAAAATACAAAAAGTTAGTCACATAAAAAGAGAATTAGGATAATTACACCATCCATTAAAGGGTATCTATTCGGCAAAATGCACTTAGGATGAGAAAATAATTAGCAGCTAGATTGATAATAAAGCTAATTGTTAGTTGTAAATATTCCCAATTACATCTCTGTTTCTTGATCACGATGTAGAAACGCAGAGTCCGCGCAACCCAAACCCTTTTTTTTCTATTTAGGTTAACTAATGTGCTCATCACACAAAAACTTGTATTATGTCCTACATTTTAACAACAATCTGAGGAAGAAAACAGTCCCTCTACTTTGTCGTGTCTGGTACAATCTAGCAGCTCTGCACGCATCATCTATACTGAGAATAATTGTTGAGCTAATACCAAGATCTCCTTATCTAAGAAGACCCTAATAAACGATTTCCATCTCTTCCTCTCATTGAGCTTTTAGGAATATAATGCAATAAAAACAAGAAAAATTGTGTTTTTAAATTTGAGCCACAAACCCCATTGGATGTATTTCAATAAACACCACAATCAATACATTTCTCCACAGATTTGTCTCAATCTACAAACACTGACAGTATGTGCGGATATGAGCCAGAGCTGATATTGAACCGTGAGCAAAAAAAAAAAAAAATACTTCTGTGGTCTTAGTTCTTTCTCTCTCTCTCAAACACACACACACACACACACACACACAAACACTGTCACCTCGGTATCACCAGCAGTGCTGATAACTGGTCATGAGCACAATGTGGAAGAGTGGAATGTGTGGTATGACCTTCAACCCAAATGTCAGTGTTGCGCTGTGGTAAGTCGGGAGAGACAGACAGAGGAGTGAAATGGAATCTCAATGTGTTCGTAAATCATGGAGAAAATGCTGTTTGTGTGTGTCAGAGAGAAAGAGAGAGAAGGTGAGAAAGAAGACGAGAGAGAGAAAGAGAGAAACGGAGAGCGAGAGAGAGAGAGAGACAGGCGGCGTGTGTGTTCGTGTTCTATCGTGACTAACAGCCGGTTGTTATTCATCTTGGCATGCGACTCCCAGCATCCCCCACACATCAGGTGTGAGATTGGCGGGGAAGAGGAGGGGTAAGAGAGAGAAGGAGCTGGTGATGTTGGGGGGATTGTAACAGCGTCAAAACATTCCTCTCTTAACGCAACGAACCTGCACTTTCATAGCAGACAACACCCCCACCCTTCCTTCCAAACCTGCCTCCTCTGGCGCACTCACCGGCTCACGTTTTCTGTCCCTGTTGCTGTTTGCCTGCTTGTTGTTTTTTTTTTACATTTGAAAAAGATGCTTCAATTTATTCTGTCTCAACACCATATTCACATGCTCTACCTACGTTGAACTACTGTTGGTTGCTGTAGTCCTTCCTCTACTTCATACTTGTCCATTCAAGATCCATTTTTAACAAGACAAGTTTATTTTATACAGTTATAGTTGTTAAACTATGATAAAATTTCTTTGCTTAAGAATTGGGATTATAAAATAAAAAGGAATTTACAGACTTCAAACACTGATTATCTGTCAAGTTTTGCTTCTTCTTATAATGAAGATGCAATCAAAAGCCAGAAGATTGTCATGAGGGCCTTTTTAAGAAAGCCAAGCTTACGGACCATTTTGCATTCAAAAATTAATAGCATTGCAGGACGAGGAATGAGGTATTTTGTGAATGCAATGTTCACCATCGGTGACAAACTAACACTAATGACCCAGCAAAGCACAAGCAAGCCAACCAACACACTGCGGCAGTCAAACTTAATGTGGGGGTGTGGTAGGATGTGGAGTGAGAGACACATAACAACATCCACGTTAATCCAGATAATTTCTAAAACACTGTTTAGGTGGAGAAACAACACGCGTCCACACCAGCCTTTACAGGTTGTTACTGCAGTTTCCTCCCTCCACATTAATACGCCAAAGTGGGTAATTATTCTCCTACTTGGCATGCAATGAGGACAGCAAGTCAGCTACAAAAAGTGATGAAAAACAGTGTATGATTTCCGTTTCACACTCTTACGTAGATTTCAGTGAAAGTTTAAAATCGTGACAAGCCAAGCATTGTATTGGGAATTAGCTACGTTTGTTTGTCTGCTTGGACAATGAAGCTTGATTGGTATTACGAGTAAGTTGCTGCACCACTGTCACCATCTGGTCACCACGAAGCTCTGTTTTCCTCTTCCCACAACAACTACAGGCTGGCAGTCTCAGGTTTACGCAACTAAGTTGCCTCCTACAACTTGTCACAACCTGGCTCAACAGTATGTGACAAAGGAGGGAAGGCCGCACAAGGTTCTCCAATAACTCCTGTTTTAATTGGATGCATAAAGTTACAGATTTGTGTTTGAGGGCATATTAGTGTTGCATGCAGTGCTGGATGAGAAATGTAAAAAGATAGTGTCTAGATGTAGATAAGACAGAGGATGAGTTCAGCAGGCAAGCTCAAGGGAAGAGAGAGAGGCGATCTTTGAGGCCTCCTTTATAGGAATCTCACACCCAGCCGACACAGGTGTGCTGCATATCTAATGCACAGCTTCACCCTCTGACTTCCTGGAAGACAAGGAAAACAGAAAACAGCCAACCACACGTGGACAAAACCAAACCCAAATCTGGCAGAGGCCATCATAAACTCCAGACATTGTCTCTGAACCCTAATTTTTCATCAGTATCCAAGTAACATATTAATACTGTTTCTGACTATTTCTAATGTAGACATCCAGCTCCTGTCTAAGAAAATGCTGTACGAGTTGTAGCACACAACACACTGCACCTGTTTTCATTATTTTTTTCTGCAGGAATCAGTGCCTCTGAGAAGGGTGCCATTTGAAGAGCAAAGGTATACTAGTGGAACATTCGTTTATTAGAATCCCATTTCTCCGTCTGCGTTAGTAAAGTCCAGACATGCCCTCCACCCACCGCCCTACCCCTGCTACCTGCATTTTGCAAAAAAAAAAAAAGCCGCATGCAAAATGGCAAAGCGTGTGGATAAGGTCAGTGTAGCTGTACAAACTGACAGAACAGATAAGTCATTTGCCACCGAACAGTTACACCTACAACACAGATTTCCATCCATTCGCAACAAGAAATTAGCTAACGAGACACACAAGCTAAGTGATCGCTGTCTGCCCCCAGACAGTGTCCTAGATACATTTTCCTGGTGGTAGCACTGCAGCAGAGATGGAGTTATCTGCCAAGGTTAGCTGTTAGTGAGCGCACACCAGAGCTCTGTGGATGAACTTTGAGCAGACGTGGCCAGTAATAAACAGCGATTGCACTCAAACAATTAATGCAGTAAACTGTTGTAATTGTTTTAAACTCTGTGTATTTTCAGCAGACGACAGACTGGATTGAATGGTTCGGCGCAAAGTGCTCTAGAGTAAGAGGCTAAAATTGTGCCTCTCTGTGTGTGTGTGTGTGTGTGTGTGTGTGTGTGTGTGTGTGTGTGTATATTGTGCGCCTTGAAATCTCTTGATTTTAAAAGCAAATTGTGAGACAAAGATTCTCTTGCCAACCCGTGTTGTTTATGTGCTGAAATGCATTTAAAAAATTGGTCGAAACTATACAACTAAAACCAAGTAGCTTCTTCTAAATACAGACCTGCTGCATTTGTGCAAAGATTTTACCGTAACCAGGTTACTGTGGTGTACAAAAAGGTGTTGTCTAATTAACCGTAGTGACTAGACTTCGGCTAGTAACCTGTTTTTTTGTGCGCATGTAAACCACTCCACTCGTGTCTCCCTGCCTTGTATCACTTGCTGTATCTAGTCCGCTGTTTTTCTCTCTCTTCCACAGCTGTCTTTGACTCGTCCCCTCCTCCCTCGCTCTGCCTATCTCTATCTCTCTGTACTGTATGCGTGTCTCTTCTCCTGCCTCCTCTGTTCCCTGTATAAGTGTTACAGCATTTTTGGCATTTATCTCTCTTACATTATTTCTGCTCCTCTTCTTTGTGTAGCATCTCCCCTCCCACCTGTGTGCTCTCTCTCTCTCTCTCTCTCTCTCTCTCTCTCTCTCTCTCTCTTCCTCCTGATATTGATCTGCATTCTAGCCATAAAGCTGAACCGCCTGTGGCTGTGCAACGAGCTCAGCGCTCACTTCTTCTTGCATGTATGCGAGTGTGCATGCAGGAAATTAAAAAAGCTGCTCCCAATCCCATACGTCTCAGTATCACTGCAGTCTTAGGCTACACCAACACTGTTACTCTGCTGAGTTTCAGCTAGTTTGCATCAAGACTGTGACATGAAAAAAAATGTTTTATGATCACTACCCTTTCTGACTACCTTGATACAACTTGATGACCACACTTTTGTTTGATTGTATTCATATTTGAAATGAATCGTCATCAGCCCGCTGATCTTTGATAATATTGTCTTCCTCCCATCCACACTGAATGCGCATTTAGACCGTAAACAAGCGCGTGTTGAAGTAGGCATGTTGTTTCAGGCCCTAGTGAGATGATGATTCACAACCCAGGAAGGCCATTTTGAGTAATAACCCCATGATTTATCAGATGCCAAAGCACTGAACAGCAGTTTATAATGCTACCAGACAGGATTTTACAGCTGTGGAAAAATATCAAGGCAGCAATCTTTTTATCTTGCCTCATGATCATTGTGAGGTACGCAGTAAAAAACTGTATTCCAAGTAACTGACCAAAAGTTGAGCCAGTTCTTAGTCAGCTGACTCGGGTTTGGTGCAGACAAGCGCTCTGCATTGGCACAAACACTGAGCCACCACAGCTGTCCCGCTGTGATATATCGTGCAGTTTGTATAGTCAGTTTGAACACCAATAACAACCGGTTCACACACACAGACTCAAATAGCAGGCTCTCTCTTGCCTCTCACCAGCCTGAAGCTCACAGCCATGTCTAGCGTTAAGAACCTAATTTACATACTCTGATTGGAAATGAATTTTTTTTTTCCCAATGCCACTACACTATATATGGGCTCTTTTTCAAACCCCAGTACCTCATTAAAGTTACGTTTTACTGAGTGGAGAAGCTGTTGACCGCAGCGTAAGGGCTGTTCCTCATTTTTGTTTGCGTTATGATGCTTTTATGATAGATTTGCAGAGATAGCATAGAAAACAAAAAAGCACTTTGCTCCAGATTTCCACAGGAACCTAAATGAGCATGACTAGTTCTTTCCACGTCGTTGGTCCTATGCGTCAAAAGACATCACCGAAATCTGAATCTTTCTCACCTTCTATGTTGCAACTTTCAACTACTGAATCACAGTGGCCTGGCCAGGATGTTAAATTCTCAATGAAAGGCAGCCTGTTGTGACTCGGCGTGTGTGTGTGACACAGTGTGTGTGTATGTGTGACACAGTGTGTGTGTGTGTGTGTGTGTGTGTGTGTATGTGGTTCTGTAGATACTACTCAGTGAGGAGCAGGTTTCCTTTTCTACCAGCAATGTGAGGACATTCTGTTGTGATGGTTAGGGGAAGGGCTAGGGATTGCATTATGTGAATGTGTGTCCTCTCAAGTATAAAGGTACAAACGTGTGTCAGTGTGCGTATATGTATGTATATTTTTGGCCAATATTTGTTGATGCCTACAGGATAAATGACAAACATATAGCGTCATAATGTAAAACGGAATTCAACACACCAAGAACCGCATAACTCTTCACACTTGAAACGGGATATGGAATCCAATCTAGGAATATCCAAAGATGAGTTCCATGATATATAAGCAAGCCAAACTAAAACTACCAACTTCAGCTTTTGGGGGAAATTTGAAACAATGTTTTTGGTCTCTAGGGTCAGGATAAATACTTAAAGCAACTTAGCAAAACAAAAAGAAAGGCTGAGCAGTTTCCTGTTTACTGGCCTTGCCCTTTAGTTTTTTATTCTTTGTCATATTGAGAAGGGAAATTGATTACCCTTTTGTCAAGTAATACCTGGACAATATCCCAGCCAAAGTCATGGCTCAGAAGGAATCGCTCTTTAATACTGGCTGTTAACAAGAAATCCATGGCACGGAAATGGCCATAGACAAACCTTCCAACTAAAGACGACTGGACTTCAGCTGTCAGTAAAACGAATGGTGTGAAAACACTGATCTATACGAAAACTGGGATGCAATGAGTATTAACAATATCAATTTGAGTTTGCAAAATGTTAATTGTGAACTGTATTCTTTTCCCCGATACAAACACTGTGTGTTAATTTCCAACTGTGTATGCGTGTTTGTTTTTCAGCTGGCTCTGCAGTCACGGCTGTGTGACAGGACACGAATCGGAGAGTACCACCCCGGGGCAGTGCGCTACACGCAGGCTGACCTGGTCGACCTCTGCGATGACGACGACGATGACACCAACGTGCTCTTCTACTCTCCTGACATGACCCTGAAAGACCGAGGGCCCTGAGACAGAAAGGGACGGAGGGAGGGAGAGGGGGACACAAAAGAGCTGGAGGGAAGGAGCACGAAGGAGTGTGACAGCCAGAGAAAAACACGGCGGATTAGAAACTGAGAGAGAGGAAAAAGAGGTTGGGAGGGAATCGAAGGGAAGATTGGAGGGACAGTCAGGCAGATAGAAGCCGGAGATGAGCTGTCAGGTTCCATTATTAATCTCCATCCTTTACTATTTAATATCCTAAAGACACACACACACACACACACACACACACACACACACACTCTGAACATAGCTGCAGCTCCCTGCAATACTACCATTAGAGAGGGGCGAGAAAGGAGAAGCCCTGAAGATCTTTCCAGTGTTCAAGACAGCCGCAGCATCCATAAGTCTTAAAATTATTTCCCCTTCTCTTTTCCGCCTTCTTGACTCCTACAATCTGCAGCATTTTTGTGCATTTCCCAAAAATGAAAAAAAAAATGGAGGAAAGAAATCATAAAGGATCGCTGAAAGCCAATCATAACAAGGTGTTAGTTCAGCGTACGCAGCAATTACCTTTTTACTTCTCTGCAGAATATGAGGTAAAAAGCAGAGCGTTTTGAAATGCGTCACACATGAAAGCATCTACATCTATGCTGCGATTGATCGGGGTTCTGACCAATTTCCTTGGCAATAGGGGGAGTTGGGCTACGGTGCAAATACAGAGGGGAGATTTAAAAATAGTAAAGATGACTTGGAAGGGCAAATAAGTCCCATAGTATCAGTGTTTCTCACAAGGAGTCTCTCCTTTCTCAGACACTGGCCTCCTGTGTGACTGCAAGTATTTCTTTAAAAGGTTGTTTTGTATTTTTTACGGAAATACAACGATGACTTTATTGTACTGTATTTATAACAGATTGATGTACTGCATATATTTAAGTGTACAGTCTATTTTTGTACATGCCTTGAAGTGAAATGTAAACCGAATGTGTCTGTTAGTGCAAAGTTGCTGCTCTCAGGTGCCCGCCAAGCAGAGCCTGATCTACTTTATAGCCTTACGAACACTTTATAAATCGTGTTATTAGTCCACGAAACACGGACACGTGGACACACAGCGACTGCCTGTCAAAGACAGCTTGGGAAATGATGACACCCAGCACCCGTGACACAGCAGCAGCCTTTGATGGTTCACCGTTCGTGCCCGTGGTGCTGAGGGGGCAAAGCTGCGATGTGACTGGCAGGATAATGGAGCCACTTTACATTCAACCTTGGCCCATTTGGCTCCCCCCCCCTCACATCTAGGTGGTTTCATCAGTGTCGGTGCACGCTGCCGGCTGTCAGCTGCCTCTCTGACACGCCGAACTAATGAACCAACACTTGACCCCCTTCCTGCCCTTGAGTTGTTGAACTTTTTCTCGCTGGGCGTCAGTGACGCCGGGGCGCAGCTTCAGCTTTGGGCTCCCGGAGCTCCGCCGCTGGACGCGACACACTTGCACCGTTGCTGCTTGTGCTTGACTGTGCACTCCATCAAATAAACGAGCAGCAGAGACATTTCATAACAAAGCTCAGACTGGGCGTGTTTATTTTATTCTCACATTGATGCCATCCCTCATTCCGTCGTGCCACCGACTTGACTCCTATGTTTGTGTGAATGTGCGTCTCTCAGACCTGGGATGCTTAAATAATGGATATTAATTATTGGTCGGAACCTGCTGGCCCCTTTCCTGTCTCCAAATCTGCTTAACTGGATTTTGATTAATGAAATATGCGCGCCATATCCAGAAAAGCACACTTTGCTTCCACACACACACACACACACACAAACACACAAGCGGCTTTCCCCAAGAAGCTTGAACGTGTCGAGCCCCGCACCCCTCCGCATAAAGAGCCCGAGAAATAAGCGAATCTCCCTGTCACGCAAGAAGAATTATTATTACCCCTCATATCGTTGCGTGCGCCGTAATTGGATACAATTTAACACCCGCGGCCCACGGGCATGTCGGCAGGCGCGCTGCCTACTATTAGCTCTCCTCGCCTCGCCACCCTATCATTTGTCAGATCTGTGTTTGTGTGCTGCTGCTGCTACCTGTGTGTGTGTGTGTGTGTGTGTGTGTGCCTCTGTGTGTGTGCGCGCCTGTGTGTGTGTCCCTGTGTGTGCGCACGTGGCTCGAGAAACCGGAGCCATTGTTGGAGTCCGGCCATGACCTAGCTGTGACGCACGGAAAACAGAGCGAGAGGCAGAGAGGCGACGGCGGCGGCGGCGGCGGCAGCAGCACAGACGCTGAAAAACAAGCTGCAGCTCTGTCATCGCAGAGCGAAAGCGAGACAGGCCCGACGGCTGTTCGTCGCTCCTCTGCGCAGCTTCCAGCGGGAGCCTTGGCAGGATTCACAGGCGGGAATGTGTGTGTGTGTGTGTGTGTGTGTGGGGTGGGGGGGGGCAAGTGGTCCCAGACTCGGCTCCGCCGCCCGCCTGTGTTAGACATGAGGCTGGAGGAGGTTAATGGGGAGATTACAGCCTGTGTGAATCACGCGTTCAAAGTAGAAGCGATCGTCATGTCGCCGTTGTTAATGATTTTTTTTTTTTTTTGCTCTGAGCTGTTGGTATTGAAGTGTCTGCAATTACACTCCTGTAATGTGTGGAAATTCCTTCTTTGCGCCATTATTATTATCCACGAGGCATCTTGGAGAGTCTGTCCGTGCAGATCTTTACACTTCACCAGGACCCTGTTCACCAAGTCCAGCCACGACTGGACCTGCTCACGGTGGATCCCACCACACGTCAGCTGATTCGGCTGGGCCGCCTCCTGTAGGACAGGCGAGCACGGAGATGAACTGATGGACAACCGAGATCCTGCTCTGTAGCATTTCCAGAGAATTTAATAATTATTCATAAGAGTTTCACATTCTAGTAAATTATTCAATTATATTTTATTCTCTCCGTATCACGGTCTAAATTGGGGCAGTAATTAACAAGTATTCTCATTTTTAATTAATCTGATGTTCTGTCTACTAATAGTTTTGACTTTCAAAAGCCAGATGATAGTCACAAACGCTCCGCACTCACCCAGAACAGGAGACTGCACACTGACAGATGACACTGTCTGACCGTCAACACTCACACAACATCTAATTCGGCAGAAACACAACGTCTGCTGGGACGTTCGGCGTTTCTTCCGACGTCCTCTGTCCATGAACACTCGGGCCTAATTGTTTCACCGTGGGGTCAGATCCTCAGCTGTGGTGTCTACGTGATTGACAACAGGCGGCTTGATTCCTTTTAATGAAATTCATTGTGACATTTCACATTTGTAGCCCAAAATATGAGAATCGACCCATGATTTACACCCACCACCGACCCCCGGATCTCGCCTAAAATCTGGCCTCGGTGGCTATTATCCGACTTACATTTGTATGTCTTTTGTTTACTGGCCCTAATTCCCCGCATCCTGTCTAGTATCATCTGCTGCCGCTGCTGCTGCCGGAGCCGATCGTTTAGTGCAGGAGCGATCGGAGCTCCGCGCGCTGCGATCCAGCCCCTAAAGAGTTAAATAATCCCTCCATCCTACCCTCTCTTTCTTTCTCTCCCGACACACACACACACACACACACACACAGGCTGCCACCGCCCCAGATAACAGAGGGGCGCCTCTCCCCAGCCAGCCAGCCTCCGCTAATCGCAGTGGCAGGAGGGGGGAGTGGAGTGCCGGCGGCCTCTCACAGCGCTGGGCTTTTTATTGACGCTGCCTGCCTGTGTGTCTGTGTCATCTGTGTGTGTGTGTGTGTGTGTGTGTGCGCGCCTGCGAAGCAGTGCATGCTTGTGGGTGCGTGTCAGAGCGAGAGAGCTATAAAGAGCTGCGTGTGTGTGTGTGTGTGTCAGTGTGTGTGTGTGTCAGTGTGTGCGCTCCCCGCCAGCAGCGGAAAGCAGGGAGAGGCGGGGAACTGGGAGGGTGGGTGGCGAGGTTATGAGCGGAACTCGACAGAGGCCGACAGGCGAGAGAGAGAAGGGGGGGAGGGGGGGGGCAGTGGGGAGGGGGCGCACGGGGAAAGAGAGAGAGAGGGGAGGGAGAGAGAGAGCGGAGGGGGATCTTTCTTGTGCTGCGCTGAGAACCGCCACCGCGTCTCCCTCCGCTCAGATAAGGTTCGTTTGAAGGTTTTAATCTTTATTCTGACGCGAAAATGACGCGAGTGTTCTGTGGTTCTGCCGGCGCGTCGTGGAAAGGGGGATTGCCGCGCGTAATCCCCAAGGTCGGAAAAAGACAACTGGGATTGATCGGATTGGTTATTTTATGTCACGGCCGCACTGATTGATTGCATCGATTCATTTAGCAGCCTATTGATTAGGGTGTAATCTATAGGCCCGTGTCTCTCAGTGCTCCAATAATTGGTCTCCCTCTCCCTCCCTCCCTCCCTCCCTCCCTCCCTCTCTCTCTCTCTCTCTCTCGCTCCGGAGCAGCAGTGTTTGGCTCCGAGCCACTCTCGCCCTGCCGCGCCAGGCTGTAATTATCCCCGGTGAGGCCGCGCTAACGCAGCGTGGCGCGCCTGTGGGGAACCGGTTAGCCCTACAACACCAGTGGGGGTGCGTGAATGCTGCGTGCGTGCGTGCGTGCGTGTGTGTGTGTGTGTGTGTGTGTGATTTCTCTGTTGTTTGTGTGACACGGAGGCAGAAAAATCAGTGCTGTGCTGATATTTCCGTAGCTTTTATCGGAGCAATTTCAAGTTCTCGCACCAACCTTTGGAGCTCTGGAGATGAATTATAGATTAGAGAATTGATTTGAAACAGTTGATGCGCTCACTGTAAAGTCACCGATGACCATCGTAAAGACACAATCACTCCATATAAACATATTACGGGCATTTGTCTTTCCGTTTTTCAAACTGCGGGGGGAACAAGCAGAGAATAACTGGCACCGCGAGTGTCGACTGTTTTTGAGGTTTTTGAAAGTGTGCTCAGATACAGATCTACTGATTGCTCGTGTGCCTATGTCCAGGCCTGTATGCGCTATAGTGACTGCTCAGGCGAGTTTCTGTGTGTGTTTGTGACTGTGTGAGTTGCAGTAAGCGATCCATAACGATCTGCAGGTGGATTGTGCTGATTAGTACCGGCTGCTGTGGACTGAGCTGCGTGCAAAGAGCTTCCTGCAATCTGAGCCTGCCGACAGAGAGAGAGCGAGCGAGCGAGTGTGTGTGTGTGTGTGTGTGTGTGGTGTGTGTGTGTGTGCGTGCGCGTGCCTGGGAGTGTGAATGCAACATACTTGTTTGTCTGTTGGCAGTCAGCCTTTGAAATGTGTGTCAGGGCTTTGTGTGTCTGTGTGTGTCTTTGTTTTGAGGACATCATGTGTATATTTGGCTGAACATGTGGTCTTGTGTGCTGAAGGTGTGTTTGCTTGTGTGCACATTTGAACTTATCATGCATACGTGTGCGTCTTTGTGTGTGTGTGTGTGTGTGTGTTTCAGTCCGCCGCTTCAGTGTCTGATTGCAACAGCAGATGGCTGGATCACTTTGACCTCCCAGAGCGCTGCGTTTTCTCCACCGGGGTGTGTGTGTTCATGCTGTTTTGGTTTTTACAAGACACACACTTATGCATGAATGACAGTTAGAGGATAGGATCTTAAATTTAAGCAGAGGTTTCATCACCATTATCCAGCATGTGCGTTTTCAAAGGCACATGCTGTTCTCAGGCTGCCTTTTCAAACCACAAAGTTCATGCAGTTGTAAAACTGCAGCCATAAAAAGGCCTGCGCTTGCTCTCTAGACCTCGGCTTCGTGTCTCCCTCAGTCTCTCGGCAAAGGTGTACAACTGTGTGTTTTTGTGTTGAGCGTCAGAAACCTAGTTTGCCCTGCGGTTCCTCAGAGCAATATTCATCCTAATCCAGTTTTCCAGTGAGTGATGGAGAGAGCCATTTGCCTTCTACGCCCTCTGAGTCAGAGCAGGAGGGAGAGAGTGAAGAAAGACACAGTATCTTGCTCTGATTTCCAGCGCCCGTCTGACCTTTCTGCGTGATTGGTTGTGTGTGTGACGTCACTATGAGTCTGTTTTTAACTATATTTCAACACTTGCATGTTATTTTCCTGCTCACCTGAGGATACATTGAAAAAGTAGATCCCTCCTGACATCCAATGACTTAAAATAGAGATTTGATTTATGATTCTTCTCACATGTCTCCTGACCAGCGTGTGATTCATCAGCAGCAAAGAGTGACTTTCAGAGGAGCATTAACGACATCAACCTGACCCGGCTCTTCATATTCAAGTCAGACGTGGACATTTACATTAAACTGTGGCTTGATCAAAGCCTGTTTTCTGTTTTGGAGGTGCTCTGAAAACCTACCTGCTGTCATTTCTGAATAAATGTAAATCAAATCTTATTCTGGCTCACTTTTTCCACTGACTATTCAAACGCGGAGTGTTCTGGTATTGTGGTTATCAGGGCTCCAGGTTGGAGTCTACCTGCAAAAATTTGTCCAGCAAAAGTGAATGGGACATATGGTCCAATGTTTCTAATTGTGTTGAGCATGACACTTTCACACCCACGTTGCTAAAGAAGGTGGTATGCGCGATGGGGAGACACACTGGCATATTTGTAAAGAGCTCCCCCAAAAAAAGCATAATAGCAGAGCCAAATAACACCTTCTAAATTTTTAGAATGTCCTGATGCTGCTCTAAACTGTTAACTCTTTAAGGTACATAAATATTCATTTGCATGGAGAGGAAATAAACAATAACACACGGCAGTAAGCGGACTGGTATTACTGACGTGTTTCAGTAATAATGATATTGTCGCATGGTCTCTGTGTGGTGGAGCCATTTCACAATCCCATTAAATCCCATCACATCCTTTAGTCACCTCTCCTAAAGCATAATTTTGGTCATTTGCGAAATTATTTGTTTTTCATTGATCCCCACAGAGAGTCACTGAAAACCAACAACACCATTGTATTCAGTCCGTAGCCTGGAATAGCTCATTCATCTCTGCCATTGACATCATCATTGACATAATGTGTGGGGGGTGTTATCTATATATGTTTCAATATTTTCGTATTACTTTATTTCACACCTCTGCACAAAGCATGTCGGGTAATGGACTGGTGTGTCATTTGTAGGGAAATACAGAGGCTGACGGCACAGGCGAATAAGCTAATCCAGGTTTCGAGAACTGTCTTACTACTTTCGCTTTTTCAGCAAACAAAGAGGTGCTTCTTCTCCTTGGTTCTACTTTCCAGAGTTGCCATCTTGTTTTGCAATAACCATGTGGAACGTGAGCATGTCCAAGAGCACGTGCTCGCCCCTCTCAAAACAAGGGTTTGCGGAAAGTATGATTCCCACTTACTTTTAGCCCTGCTGGAAAAAAACTGGCCTGTGACTTATTTGAATAAAATCAGTCCATTGGTGCAGCAGCAATAAAAGTGTCATTGGATGAAATAGGTGCTGCTGTGATAATTTTCCAGAATATATGTGAGCATTAGAAATTGTTGGGCGTCCATTTTGGATCCTAATAAGCCATCGAATGCATACGTGATACTAACCTTCTAAATATTTGTCACTGTCACATCAGTAGTACCTCACACAACTGGTCCACACCAATGCTGACTGACTATCTGCAAAGTCGGCAGTTTCATCAAGTAAACCTTTCTGAAAAGAGTCATCAAAAAGAATGAATCTGAAAAAAAAAGCTGGCTGCATATTTTACTGTGGAAAGAAAACGTTAGTAGAACAGTGATGTCAGCCAGGTTGGGATAAATGTCTGCAGTCACTCGTGTCAGTGTAGATGATCACACGCTACTGAGGCCCTCAGTGGCTTGTGTGCTCTATATGTTACATGCTTCTAGTTGACTGCGTTTTTTCAGTGTGACCACAAACAACGTGAAAATTCTACTGTGGATGATGGTAAATGTAAATTGGCGTCAGATTGAACTGGAAGTGTGGATGTAGCCTCGGCTCTGTGGTGGTTTAAAGCTGTGTTCATACTGGGCAACTCCCAGTGATGAATGGTAGAGGGTTGGGCAGATAAGGGCAAACATGGGCAGCCATTCGTCCTGGATTTATTTCCGAGGACAGCAGGCCCTCTCCGTTGCTAGTTATGGAAATTCAAATGCATGGTGCGGATTCCTTGGAGACTTATCCAAAAAGATAAAGTGGGGTTTTGTTCTGTGCCATACATGAATACACCCACCCTCCTCCCATTTTTCCCCCCTCCCTCTTCTCTCAACTCACTTCCTTTGTGTCTCCAAACTTTTGGACAACTTGCCCTTCAAGATGAGTTTTGCTTTTTAATGCCTCCATATGTGAGTGCTTTGTGAACTTTGTGTTTGTTTGTGTATGACCGTCTGGTTTAACTCCTACTTTCAACAGCTGTGGCGAACGCAGCCAGACCTTCTATTTCCAAGTCCCCCTCTCTTTTTCCTACTCCTACTCTGCCTCTGTCTGTCTCTCTGCTGGCCTTTCTCTCTTGCTGTCTCCTCCACACACACACACACACACACACGTGCAGGCATATGATGCACACACCTTCAGGCTTGATATTCATAGCCTCCTCCTCCTTCACTTGACATGGGAGCCTTAACAGATGTGCCCCAGCCTTGAGCTGCCTCTCCCTCTCTCTATATATCGCTAAAGCCTCATGCTCCACAGATTTGCCTCATCTGTTGGCTTGAAAGAAAGCTAAACTGACATTTAATTTGGATCTGAACTCTTAGTCTAAATTGCAGAGACAAAGTGCAAACAATAAAAAAAAAAAAGATTTGAATGAAATAAGTGAACAAAGGACAGTGCAACGACAAACAGGAACAGGCAGTTACAGCACATTCAAACACACACGTAATTACGATTCAGTTTATGCCCAGTTTACAGCAAACAGTTGTTTATAGATATTAAACGTATTGCCGCTTTATCTATTGTTCTGCTCTGTCTCTCGTGATTCGTGGACAAAGAAGCTGAAGCTGATTCTCATGTTTTATTGTGTTTTTGTCCCGTATATGGAAACACATGATTGTCTGTCTTTTAACACGATGTAAACTTTTAAAAACAGCGTTGATTTGTGTTCTCATACCTCGGTAAAAGATGTATTTGCAGCGCACCACATTCGCTCAAAAAGCTCAGAGTTTGTTCCAGCATCATTATTGGTTTATTTTCAGCCTTATTTCTGCAGCTTAAACCTCGCCTATTCCTGTTTTGGAGTGTCAGCGGAGCTTGAGTGTGTGTGTTCCGCTGTGTTCGTGTGTCTGTGTGTGTGTGCGCGTGTGCGTGTGTCTGACTGAGTGTGCGTGCCCGCGCAGCCATTGCCGTGCGCTGGAGGCTTATGGTAATTGCGGTCTCCCGACTGGCCTTCTGGGTAGAGTCTGCGCGAGTGGGAGTGGAGCGAGTCGCTCGGTCTCGGCAGCGTTCATCCATTCTGTGCGGCACTCCCCGTACAGCTCCGTGCGTCCTCGGTGCGAACCGGGGGCTCCGATTGGGGTTGTTCACCACGCTTCCCGAAGAAAACGCGGGACGAAAAGCGACACGGATTAACCTTCAGCAAAGCCTTCAGAGACACGGACTCCGGAGTTCGAGAGGACATGGAGTGACGGAGAGCGGGAGAAAGGGGCTTTTTCCGAGGACGGCGTGCTCCGCTGAAACCCAACATGGCGCTGCTGCGAGGTACGGCCGATCTGAATTAATTTCTCCGCGAGTGTGCCGACCTCGCCACCTGTATCCCGGGCCGTACGGCGCGCCGCTTCTCTGACCTTAACGGATTTCCTTTTGTGGATTTCTCCGTATCGTGACGTTTGTTTCGACTCCGCGCAGGATCCTTTTTCTTTTTTTGCTGCTTTGTGGAGACCCAAATGACATTTACAGCAGCAGAAAAGTCCGCTTAAAATACAGGGTTATGGATGAGAGTTCTCAGTAGACAATAGAATAAGAACCCGGTGCTTTATGTCTAAGACTTGTTTGGTTTTGTGACAAGTGGATAACCTGTTAGACACTTTTAGTTTTTTTTTCCCCTCTTGAGCCGGGATTGTCCGTCTCCAGCAGATAGGACCGTAACCGGGCTAGTCTACGTACGCACGGATCGCTGCCCTCCTAGTTAACTTGGCAAAGCAGGAAAAAGGCGTGAGTTTGGGCACACGGACGACGGCTGGAACTGGCACCAATTACCCAGGTGAGACAATCAGTGACAACCCGAACGTGTTGTCTTTCGCATGTTTGTGCCGTTGTGAAATCCCGTGCACGGGGACAGACAGCGCTGTGTTTTTTTTTAATAGTAGCCTACGGCAACAACTAATGTGCTTTTAAATGTTCTTGTCTTCTTATAGTATGTGTTTTGTAAATGAAAAGGGCTTTTTTGTGTGTGTGTGTGTGTGTGTGTGTGTGTATGTGTGTGTGGGTTTGAATGTGAATGCGATCGCCCGGTGTTCTGCGCAGAGACTGGGAGAAGATCGGCCACTTCTAAGAATAGCGCATAGGGTGGTCTTTGTGCGTTTCGGCGGGGCAGTGGCATGTGGCTGATAACATGCGCACACACACAATGATCCGACCGTGAGCTTGGCCTTTCCATTACAACTGTCCCGTCAGCAGCGCGGAGGTGAGAAGGACGCCACGGAGGTTAACGGACTAGAAAGTGGCGCCGTCCCTGATGGTGAATAATCGGGCTTTTCGCACTCCGTTGTGTGACGAAGTGTTAGAGTGCCAGCGGGAATGGCGTGTGTGTGTGTGTGTGTGTGTGTGTGTGTGTACGCGTGCCCGTGCGCGCACACGGAGCTTCTGCGCTAAACAAGGTTACGGAATCCAGCCTCGCCCTGCCAAAGGGAAGCGAGCGGTGCTGCTCCGTTTATGCACGGTTCAGTTCAGCTGGACGCCAGCTCCGCGGCGTGTTTGTGTGCTCGGGGGAGGGAGGGAGGGGGAGGGAGGGAGGGAGGGAAGGGAGGGGGTACGGGGCTTTGTTTGGACAGAGTGGACGTTGATCGCTCGTCTCATCAGTCCCAAAGGTGGTGCTGCGAAGAGATGAGTGGGGAGGTGAGGCGAGGGGGGGGGGGGCGGCAGACGGGACTGCACCGTTCACCTTCCTGTCTAGGTGACGGAAACCACTCTGGCATCGTGCCAGGTCGCTCGCTCGCTCGCACTCTCGATCGCTCGCGCGTCTTGCAGGTGCTCTCCGACGTGACTTTGAGCTACAGCGGCTTGTTTTTCACTCGTACACGGAGTCTTGCTGTGTGACTAGTCTGTGCATTGCAGCGGAATATCCTTCGCGTACGGAGGATCCGCGGAGCGCCAGTTAGGACCCCCTCCCCCCCTCTCAGCTCCGATACGCACGGCTCCCTTGTACGGAGAAAGTTTTGCTGCTCGGTGATGGCCGGGCACATTTAAAACTACTTTACGATCCCGTGTTTCTGCTGTGCCGTTATTCTAACTTTTTTTTTTTTTTGTTATGTGGCGGTTTTTCCTCTGGACTATTATGGATGAGGGCGAATCAGTATAATCCGCTTTTTATAAAGTTGCAGTTTAATTGGAATAAGTGCTGCAGGGTGTGTTGGATGTGTTCCAAACGGAATATTCTTTCCGACTAATTCTTTAAAGCTCTGCAGGCTGTCCTGCTTTTGACGACAAGCAAAGTATTAAACCGAGATGGTTTTTTTTTTTCCTGAAATGTGTTAGTCGGCACCATCGCAGGAAAACGGTTAATATGGGAGTGGTGGGTTCTCCCGTGCCGCCGTGCTTGATGCCTGTCCTGGAGCCACACAGGCACTAATTAGGGGACGCTCTCTTAGGACGATCGATGTGCCTCATATTGGCTGGCTCCAGCTCATTGACGAGCTCAGTGAACGAGGCAGCGACTAAAAGACCGCTTCAGCCCCGGCAGCCAATCGGCGCAGGATAAACAATCGTTCATAACGCAGGCGGTCAGGAGAGCAGGACCCCGTGTTGAGACCTTTCGAAGGAACAGAGCAGGGGATTAACTGGTGGGGGGTGGAGGCTACTTCTGGGGGCTTTGATGCAGAATAAAAGCTTAATTGTATTTAAATGAAACGTCGATCCCATTTGGTATGTTAAGGGAAAGGACGCTAGTCATACATCAACCTGAATTTTAATAGGGTGCCGCTTTAAAGGTTAAAACCAGCGGAGATCCGGACATTTGGCGGCCCCGCTTTAAAAATGCTCTTGAGCGGCTATTATGGATAATGACCCATGAGATGATGTGGCTAGATAACAAAAGTGTCCACAGAACCTGTTGTCATGAATCATTGTTGGCATTTTTCATCCTATGGATGTTTAGATTCCGAAAAACTAAAATGTAGCAATCCAATATCATTCCATCCGTTCTGAGAGTGTTTCTCATTAACACACCAACTCTGAGACAAAGAGGGCCTTGTTCATGACACTGCTTTTTTTAATGTTGGTCTGAGTTTGAAGTAATAGCCATTTCCCCAAGTGGTGCATGTTGTGGAAGCTTAAAACAAATACTTCACATTTTGTGTGGGCCGAGTTTATTTATAGTGCACCCCGTCGGACTGTTTTGCGCATCATTTTCCACTGTGCGCTGTGAAGTCAGTGTCGGCCTGATCTGTTCTCCAGGTGTTGGAACACAGAGGGGGAGGGCTGCTTACCATAGATTGACATAGCCTACTGTTTTCTCTGTGTGTTTCTTTTCTTGCGAGAGGACTTAACACTTCTTCCATAAACAGGCCTTTATTGCCCCAGACTCATTAGTTTTCAAAGTGCTGTTCAAGGGTGGTCCCCAAGCAAAATAGGGGGTTTAACGTGGCGCTAATTTTATTTATTGGAAATAATTTCGACTGGGCAATGTGCAAACAATGGCCTCCAACTAATCACGTTTCACTTTCATCTGAGGTGTATCTCTGAATATGCTCGCACAGTTCAAGTCGACGTGGACCAGCAGAGGTGGGGGCAGGCTAAACGCACGAGATTCAAAAGGCAAGCCACGAAAGCTTTGAAAGCACGACACTTCTTCCGTATTTCTTTAGGGAAATGCAGCCGCTTGCGTATGCAGCGGAGGGGAGCGCACCTGATGGCAGCACCGGCCCCGGGCGTGCCGGGTCACATGTCACGCTGAGCGATGTGTGACAGTGGATGTGTCAGCTTGGTGCTCCGCGTGGCGGCTTGAGAGAGTCTGCGGCGCGTATAAAGAGAGAAAACCACCCAGCCTCCATTTTAAACCCATTAACCGACCCGCGTTCCTAGTCTGGAATCAATGGGGACCACGTGGGGACCTCTATATGCACATGGAGAGCGCGTCAATAAAATCACAGGGTCGTTTTTGCATATCAAACCAATTGTGATGTGTCGGGGAAACAGGCAGGGAAATTAGTAAAATGCCCGTGTTCTGTTTTTATCTAGTCGGAGACATGAGGTCTGTCTTATTGTTGTCGCGCTCTCCCCCCTCCTCCTCCTTCTCACACACGCCTGGATATAAAACAGTCTCGTCGCTGCCGGTGAGGTGCGTGTGAACGAAAGCGGAGGCACGGCAGAGAGCCGAGGAGAGATCGGTTTTCCAGGCACTGCGCAGCTCCCGGAGGAGACGTCACGGTTTGATTGAAGCTATGCTCCGTGCTGGCCTCCCGGGACCTCGCGATGAAACGGGAGAGCCGCTTGATTTAGCAGCAGAGTAATGATGACACACCTCACCTCCCTCCCCCGAGCATTTGCAGGCTCGGTCTTGATCAGGCCTCCTCGTTTGTTTTTAGATGTCGGTGCCTCGGGCATCTATCTGACGAAATCCCACAGACGCTTGGCAGCGCAGCGCGGTGATGGCGATAGGCGTTTATTACCGCCGCTTTCAAAGCAGGAATGTGTTATCTGCCGTCTGCATGGCACACAACCGAGTTCATGCTGGCTGTTACGCGTTTGACCTCGACTCGAGGATCATCGCTAGTGGAGCAAAAGCAGACAGGCAGGCAGGCCTACTTAAACTAGACTGTGGTAGAGACCTTTTTGTTTGTGTGTTTAACACGTGCGTCATTTCCTCATATTTGTGACCTTTTTGAAAACCATAAATCTAGGGTTTATGTCAGAGGTGTGAAAGCTGGCTTTACTTCACACCGATTCCGCACCTGTTTAAACTGGCATTCATTTAACCTCATTTGCTTTTTTTACGCGACACCAATAATCAGGTTTGTTTAAAAAAAAAAAAAGAAAAGAAAAGGGGGAATTCATGCTCTACGGGGGTGAAGGCGTCATGTGCCGGCAACATCCAACATGAAAGCAACGCCCGCATTTCAAAGAAAAGTCAAGAAATCTCCAGTAAACGGGGTCGACTCGTGCATGCGCATCCCTATTACAATCGGGTCCTTTGGTGGCATAAAGGGCCATTTAGTCCTCATTTGGCCCTGGGTGAATAGAGCCAGTTCAGCAGCGGCAGCCAGGGCCCTAGTGACAGCACGGGGTGCCTCACAATGTCGCCGTTGTTGACGGCCGTGCTGCTAAGGGAGGGAATTTAACCGTGCACCGAGTTGCATGCGGCTGTGCAGCGGCCCGGGAGGACGCAGGGGCCCATTGTTTACAGCTCGGTCGCTAATAATGTGACAGCTGAAGAGACGCCGCTGGCTCCTTCCAGCTCTGCGCTCCACCAGCAGCGCGCTCTGTTCGTCTTTACAGCGACTATTTCCTCCATGTTTCCCAACAGCCCCTCCGTCTCTGCGCTGTGTGTGTGTGTGTGTGTGTGTGTGTGTGTGTAGTTCTATCAAACAACTACACTGACAGCGTGTCAGCCGTCCGTCCGTACTCTGCACTCTAGGTCCGCGTCGAGAAGATCAATTGGACCATTTGGCACATGTCAGCCTGATAATCAATAACAATTAAGACTGGGCACGCGTTCCCGTCCGCGCCTACGTCCTTTGTGATGGCGGGCGTTAAAGCTCGTGAGTGTGGCCCCGAGGCTGTGTGGCTGCTGGGGAGGATGTCGTTTTAGCTCCGCGCTCTTCATGCATTGCCAGAGTTGCTCCCGCTGATTTCTGTTTCGCTCATCTGCACCGTGCGCAGAATTTCTCGTTTTGAACACACACGCACACACACTCACAGCGTGGCAGTGGTGTGTGTCTGTGTGTGTGTGTGTGCGCGCGCGCGCGCGCGTGTGTAGCTGCGCTGTGTGCGTGTCCGCCCGCATTTAATCCGTGTTTATCTCCACCCCCCTCCCCCGTCGCTGCGGAGATTATCCTGCGTCACACTGTATTTTTTTAGAGCCGATCGGAGCTTCGCTCCACAGAGTTTGGCAAAGCTCCAGGGACAAAGAGCGAGAGGGCGCCTTCGCTCCCTGTGTACAGCGAGCCTCCCATTCCCGGTGTGTCGTTACAGGCTGCTGGGAGCAGACGTGCGGACCTGACCGTGCAACAACCAGCTCATAAACACACGAGGGTGTTTGTGAATGATTGATATGCCCTGGCTTGTTTTATTATGGATCTGCATTTTCAGTTGGTCATTTATCAACTTTATGATGAAGGAAGGTGCTAATGTTGAGACAAACACCTTCCCAACTCCACAGTTGGCCCTCGGCCGCTCCCACGCATACTTATTACCGGAGCACAGCGCTGCACTGCAGGCCTCAGCCCCGAGGAAATGAAAAGCGGTGCCGGTGTTTGTTCCGGTGTGCGAGCCGCGGGTCACGGAGAGTTCAAGCTGTTGTTGGAAACAGTCGAAGAAGGAGAAGCGAGGCCGTGTTCTCTCCCTCTTTCTGCTCCCTTTTATCAGTCTGGCCTTCCCTACTGCTTTGCCCCCCCTCCTCTCTCCGAATCAGCCGAGTCAGAGCTAGAAGCACCCGGTGGTTTTCTGTTAAATGGTGCGAGTCAGGGCTCCGCTCCAGCGGTCCGCTTTATAAACGCAGCTCCGACCGCTGCGCCCCCTTCCTCCAGGCTGCCTGCTGCTCCCGACCAGCATGATGGATTGGACGGCCGTGGGTAGCTGTTTGTTGCACAAACTATTCTTACAGCAGGAGGGGATGGGCGTCAACGCGTTCATCGCTCCCCCCTTTCACGGCAATAATGTGACATTTGGGCGACATCTTCCCAGGATATGATCCGTGCGCGAGATCGGTATAAGACGGAGGGAAGTTCGGGGGGAGAAGCACCATTCAGAGACAACTCAGACGCATGAGGGCGATTTCCAAAACCTTTGGAATGAGTCTGTAAGCTAGAAACCTGCTCGGCGTAACGCAGCTGGTGCAGGTTTTGAGTGGACTATGAGGGCCTAGCGGAGCAACCCCCCCCCCCCCCCGGAAGCCGAGTTTTCTGCCTGGCGGTGCATTTCAAGTGCTTGATCCTGACCTTGAGGCCCGGCGCAGCCTCTCATCCCAGCCGGACTGCTACTCATTTCATGGAAATGACAGGTGTCGTGTCCGCATAAACTACACGGTCCTCAGCGCGGTGCAGTCACGCTGTAAAGTAATGACAGGCCATCGGACACCAGGCACTGACCTGGACAACAACACGCCATTAGGTCTCAGGTTGTCGGTGTCTTTGTCTTTCTGCAGAGACGACACGGATCCGTGCCAAAGAGCCACATTTGAATTTCTCTTGCCGAAGGTTGAGTTATGCTCAAGAGAAATGTCCGTAAAGGCATCGTGTCATATTTTATTTTCGTGTTCGGTCACACAGAGCGTGTGTGCGTGTGTGTATGAGTCAGAGAGGGAGAGGTGCGAGTGCCGCTCCAGGAAATACAGGAAACGGAGTGATGTGATTTCTCAGCGATGTCTGGGCAATTTGCAGAAGCGCATACAAGTGTCTGTGCGCACATTCATACAGTTTAGTGCGGGTGTTGTCGGAGCTGGGGCAGGGGCGGCGACGGGGGTTACGGGGGATGGGAGCGCTGGAACAGGGGAGGAGCTGTACCGAGGGGCCAGTAGCAGGCTGATTAATGGGCCCCAGGTCACGGCAATAAAAGTGGCATGCCAGTGGCGAGGCTCCGAGGCTTTCTCTGCGATGATCGAGGAGCCGAGTGTCTGTGCTGCTCTCAGCACTGCTGAGCCCGGCAACGCTTCACTCTCACCGCGTAAAGGCGGCTCTCTCTCTCTCTCTCTCTCTGTCTCTGTCTTTCTCTGTCTCTCTCTCTCTCTGTCTCTGTCTTTCTCTGTCTCTCTCTCTCTCTTGGGCTCATTTTTTTTTTTTTGCGCTGGCTTCCCTAATAATTTATCAGGCCTAATGTTTAAACGCATTGTTTTCTTTTATTTGCCTTTTTTTTTAAATAATAAATCTGCCGTGTGGGGGAGTCACGTTCACCATCTCTCATTGTTTAGATTTTTTTTTTCTTGAGCAGCCTTTTTAAATTAGGCAAACCACTCTAGTAATAATATGCAATTTAACTCAGGAAATTACTTATATGTGCTCAGGTGTGCCATATTTTACCAAAAGATTTTATGATTACCAAATTGGTGTCTCGTGAGATTGTGATTTTGCTCTTTGCTCAATACAACTATTGTAAAAAAACAGTTCGGTCAGCAACTCAGGCACATTGTATTTAGTCGTGGCAAGAACGACCTCTTTGTGTTTTTCTTTTGCTAAAGGTATTGGAACCAGCCCCATCAGCACCCAGCTGATACAAGATTTGATGTCAAAGACCAGTTATTAAATTTGACATTTATGAAGTGTAGCACTAATGAATAATTGATACTAACAGTTATGTAAATTATTTTATATTTTCTTAACATATAACTATACAATTCTGCTCGGTCTGCTTTAAATTCGTGTTTCAAATGTATACAAAGCATTTACAGATTTCACACACAAAGGGATCTTGATTTGTTTTCTTGTCTTATTGTCATTACTCTTGTGATTTTTCAAACACATCAAAGACCATTTTACTTTTATAAATACCTTCATTACTCCATGCGTGTTCCTGGGCCGTGTGCTATTGTAAATTGTTGGTACTTGTTCCCTTTTACGTTGCATACTGTACTTTTGCGGGTTCTTCTGTGTGTGTCTGTGTGTGTTTGTTGATCTGTGGCTCTGTGTTGGCGGGCGGTAAATGGTCTCCCGCTGCACTGATCTCTGATGTATAATCTTCCCTCGCTCCGCTGGCTGAGGCAGCCGAGAGAGCAGGTCAAAGAGGGCGCAGGAAAACCAGTGTGTGGGGAACGTGACTGAATAGACGCAGCCCCACAATGCACGTCTAGCCCACAGGGCAGGCATGGTGGGGGTCAGGAGAGGGGGGGATAGGAGGATGGAGGGCTGCTGAGGGATGTTGACGGATGGGAGGAGAGGGGAGCCCGCAAAATGCTTTCATCTCCACTGACAACTTCAATGGAATCGTATGTGTATGGGAGTGAGCGTTGGAGGAAGGAGGTGATGACTATAGCGAGCAGTGCTATTATCTTTTTTCCTCTTTGTACCTTCACTCTACTCCTGGTATTTAATTGCATTTACGCATAGCTGTGCCGCCACTAATTTCTATATAGCTTTAACACATTTGTGACTGGAAACTGGAATACTGCTTTTTTTTTCTTCCTGTTTTAAATATTCAAAAAATCTTTCAGTTTTACGTACCAATTTTTTTTGGCAGTGGCGTTACAACAGAATTGCTTTGTGTGTGTTAGTGCCAAGACATTGACTCCTAACTTTTTGCTTACCTCCACAGGGCAACATCTGTTCGTGATGTCGATGCTGAGACACAGACCAACCTGGAACTAAGACAAGGGAACCACATCATACATAACATGGCAAGTCTCCATGTTTGTTTTCTGCATGCACACTAACATGAAACTTACTAATTTGTAACCGTTGGTGTTTTGTTTTTTTTTTGGTCTAACATTATGCTTTTTCACTTTTGAGGAATTTGATTACTGATATAGCCAAATTGACTTCTCTTGCATTCCCTAATGCTGCAGGTGGATGCAAGGTTGACACCCCTGGCAGCAATGGCGCTGGACCGAGGCCCTCTGTTGCATGATGGTCTTCGTATCCACGGTGGGGTTGTGTATCCAGAGATCAGAGCACTGCCAACAGAAAAGAGCAGAGAGACGCCAGCCCTCCCCCTCACTTATAACAGGGATGCTCTCCCAGAGCTCATCTACAAGCCTGATGGCCCTCTGGACAGTCGTAAGCCCACTAATGGATACATGGGCCTTTACAAGGGCACACCTCCAAGTCTCCACAAGCCTGTGTTGGTTCCTGGAGCTGAAAGTCTAGGGTTGGAGCGCAGAGTAGGGCCTGGGGAAAAACCATCTGAACTGGGGTTACCAAGTGGTGTTGGCAGCTACCTTCGCCTGCCATGGCTCAACCCTTACCCTGAAGCAAGCATGTATTCCTTCATGGACACGTCCAAATACGCAGCTCTTAACATGTACAAAGCTTCATTGCTCAGCCAGCCCAGTCCCTATCTTCCCCAGCACCTGGCCTACCCTTCTCTGTGTGCAGCTCAGGGTGGTAATGTTAACCCTGCTGCTGCAGCTGCCTCTGCTGCTGAGAGGCTCTACTATATGCCCCCCTATCATCCTCCTCCTATCTCCTCTCCCCTGGTGGCTCCCCCTATGAGGATTCCTACAGTCACTGTAGCTTCAACTTCACTGGTTCACTGCCAGGACAAGGGGCTTGGCGTTGCATCTCCATTTGCACAGCAGCTTCACCAACCTTCCCCTCATCCTCAGCACCATCAGGCTGCTATAGACAGAGACCGATCCCCAAACAGGAACAGTAGACCGAGCAGACCTCCCTCTAGGAAGGGTTCTAGCAACAACAATAACAGCAGTAGCACTAGCACTAACGGCACCAGCAGTGGGAATAATAATGGTCTGCCTTCTGATTCTTCTCATGCATCTTCTCGCCTCAGCCAGCCTCCCCCTCCCCCTGCTCTCATTGACAATTCACTGGACTTACAGAGGTCATTTGCTAGGGTGGGACAGCCACCCACCTCCTCCACATCTTCAGTAACTGCTTCGCCCTCGTCCACGCAGTCCATTCCTCTTCCCTTCTCTGTGAGTAGCATGGCCTCCGAGCAGCCCTCTCCTGCCCGGCCCAGCTCCCACAAACCCAGGCCAAGAGATGGGGTACCTGATCACAGAAGTGTAGGCATTGAGAAGAGACCCAGCAGGTCCCCCTCTAAACCAAACTTTGAAAGGTCGTCTCATCAAACAACCAAAGACTCGGCAGAGAAACCCTTAGATTTATCTGGAAGAATGCTAGAGTTTGGACCACCTCCCAATGGATTTCAAGTTAAGATGGACAATACAGCACCAGGCACACGTTATGGACTGCCCCCTAGCAGAGAACTCTTAAAGGAAAACATGTCCCTCTCCCCATCCTCCCACCCTCACTCTGTTGTCAGCAGCACTTCTTCAAAGGTCTCTGAGAGGCCAGAGATGATCAGCACTTTACACTCCTCTTGGGTTGTACCTAGCCCTTCACCTTCCAATACACAGCACACACCGGGCTTGCCCCCCTCTCCAAGGCCCAACACAGACCTGGGCCTTTCACAAGCCAAAGGTTCCTCACCGTCTGTTATTAAACACAAGGGTTTAGAGAGAGTGCTCCCTCAACAACGTAGCTCATCCTGTCCAAGAATAGGAGAGCCCAACCACAATGTTCCTTGCACTCAACACTCTGGGTCCTCACTGGTCACCTCCAGGCCTCTCTCTCCCAAAACCAGTGGGGAGTGGGTCAAACATACTCCCAGCCAACCAGAACGTCCACTGGGTATGGGCAACCATAGAGAGGGAACAGAGAAGTCCTCACAGACCACTAAGAGAGGTGAAGCTACAACAGACATGCCTTCATACAAGAGGCCCTGTTTGGAGAACGGTCACCCTTCTAGCCATCTTTACCTTCCTCAAAGTGATGCTTACCTGAACCACAGTTTGGCCTATGCCAATAGATACCTGCACTACCCCATCCCTGATGGCATGACACTGCACTCCCTACCAATGCCAGGGAAAGGCCCAGTCTACCCTCACCCAGTAATGCTGAGCAGCAACAGCCTTTACCCCACCCCCCTGCCAGCAAAGCACCCTTTACCCTACCATAACCTCCCAGCTGGTCCAGGAGGGGAATACCTCACTTATAACACACAAGAGATGGCCCATCCTCTGATGCAGACTCACTCTGACAATAAGCTGTCAGAGAGGGGAGAAGCAATTGTGAAGCCCCGGGGTCAGGAGAAATCCAGGGGAGCTGTTGAAGAATGTGGGGGACACCGAGATCACAACACTGGGAAAGAGACGAGCGAAGGAAGCCAAATAAATAAGCCTGATAGGGAATCAGGAACACAAGGACAGTGTGGCAGTCAAAACAAACCCCCAACTTCCTCTGTCACATCCAGGGAAAAGATTGTCTGCATTGACCTTGTACACTCAGACACAGATATTGAGTCTACTCCAACAGTCCACAAACAGCCCTCTGTTGAGACCAGCTCCAAGGTTAACCAAAATGAAGGTTGTCATAGTAACCAAAATCTGACAAAGACCGATAATGAACCAAAACAACATATTTCTCATCCTTATCCAATCCACTCTGGACAGAGCCCCATCCTAAAGCCCAGTCATGCTGACAGACAGCCAGAACCGTCTTTTGGTAGACCAAAGGTTCTTCAGGACCCAGACTGTCCCAGGGTGACCTCTAGCACATCTCCATCTTCTCTAGCACATGTTTGCCTAGAAGAGGAGAGCCCAGAAGAGCAGAGTCCCAGCCCTGACCCTGGAGACCAAGACCAGAGCACCTTGCGCTGTGCTCGCACATCTGGGGAACGCAGCTCTGGTAAGGACAAGGGGGACAGAGACAGACGAGCTGTCCACCCTACTCAGAACTGCACAGATGTGATGAAGAAATCAGACAGAGAAAAGGCATGCGACAGGGACACTGAAAAGGAAGACGGTGTTGTTGACCTAGGGGAGTCTCAAGGAGAGGGGGATGAGGAAGAAGAAGAGGGCCATTCTTCATCAAAAAGCTCTCGTCGATCCAGTCTGGCCAAGAGGATTGCTAACTCCTCAGGCTATGTCGGCGACCGCTTTAAATGTGTCACCACCGAGCTGTATGCTGACTCCAGCAAGCTGAGCCGTGAACAGAGAGCACTGCAGGTAAGACCATTACCACTTGTGGGTGTACATACAGAAAAGAATAAATTAGGCTCAAGTTGGTGGTGGGCTGAAGAGAGTTCATCATGACCAGTGTTTCCTATGTGCAGACAATTCAAACATACTTCCAGTTCCAACATCCATGCAGGAATAAATCCCAAACAGTCACTGTCTTCATTCCCTCGCTGCTATATTCAAAAGCCGCCTGTGGGACAAACCCTGCATGAAATTGGCGTACCCTGTCTTTACAATGCACTACAGAATAATAGAAGTGCTGTCATGCCACTGTCCTGGCTTAGTCTTGACCTTCCCCTTAGTTTATCATTATCAGGAAGGCCAGTTGAGGCCCTCTGTCAGGGAGGTCAGTTCAGAGGTTAACCGTGGCTGCCATCCCTCTCTGTTGATTAGTGAGCAGTCGTTGTAAAGGTTATTTCTGTGCGTTCATGTTTGTGTGTCCGTACATGCTTGTCTTTGTGTGACTGCCTTGGGGCTACAGCATGTGTTTGTGCTGACTGCGCCATAGAGCCGTATACTAAAGTTTCAGAGCATGACTATGGCAGCCTCACAGTTCACACTGCCTTTGGCTATGCTTAACCCCAAGGTTAGGGACAGTGGAGGGCTTGCAGTGCGCTTAAAAAAAAAAACAAAAAAAAACAGCAGCTACCCGCTCTGTGGTTCCTCTTAGGCTTTTGCATGCCCCCAACTGCCTCCCCCCTCCCCCCAGATGGCCTGTGCTGCCCTGCCTGGTTGCTGTCCAAGGTCAAAATTCTCCCCACCCCATTGGCTAAAATATCTTCTCTGCTTATGCACATCAAACTGCATCTACGAAAGCTACAATCATAGCAGGGCCCCCCACACTTGACTATCACCCCCCCCCATCATTCATATACACATAAGGCAATTCATTGTAGACTGTTCTGTTTGTTCCTTATGCTCAGTGTTCACAATATCAACAGAAAGTGTGTGTGTGTGTGTGTTATATTGTCCACACAGTCAGAGACAAATATTAGACATGTGCAACTTATTACGCTGTGAACGCACCCTAGAAAAGTAGGTTTTTCTGTGTCATGCTTGTCGGTGCACAGCTGCAACACAAAGCTATCAAACGCACTATTTCTGGACATTTGGAAATTAGATTTGAAAACCCCAAAATTTAAAAAATTTAAACTGAATAAGCTTTATCAATCACGGTTATATATACATTTTCTTCTCAAGATGTCATTCATACAGTTCAGAAATAATTTGATAGTTTTGATGCAGTGTTAATTGACCTGTTGAGTCACTTTAATTTGACTGTGTTGTTTTGTGGGATTGTGGCTGCCTATTGTGTGTAAAGAAACATGTGGAGAAACATAAATTCATTAACATAAAGAATGAAATGATGGACAGATATATTGAGCCCCCGCATTCTAATTGCTTAGATGGAAGGCATATCACGAGAGGGGAGTAATATAAGTCAACCTGCAGCTATCTGGGAGGTCAGTTCTTTACATTTCTTATCACATCTGCCACTGAGGTGCTCTGTCTCCTTTTTACTCTGTATTGCTGCACACTCCCTTTCCCCCCCACTTCCTTCTTTTCTTTTTTAATCTCCTCTCTCTGCCTCAGGGCTTGGATGTAAATGTTTCCTAGCCATGTTTATGTTTCAGGAAGGGAGATGCCAGGACTTAAGCCCCAGAGCGCATGGACTCAATGGCTGCCGTAGCCTAACCTGTGTCTTGATGCTATGCTTGAGATTTATCTGTAAACCTTTTTGTCCTGTGTCCGTTTGTGTGTGGGGGTTTAATTTCTTCGGCATTTTCTTTTGATTTTTGAGACAATGTAATTTCTGATGCAATTTTTGCTTCTGTAGCTTTTGAGGCCAGATTGAGGCTTAGAGAGGTGTGTGTGTGTTTGGGGGGGGGCGTGGGCAGAAGATGAATGGTTTTCATGGGTTTTCTCTGCGTTTGTGTGTCTCTGTGTCTGTGTGTGCATGTGCACGCAGCGGGCAATGATGCGGTTCTCGGAGCTGGAGCTGAAGGAGAAGGAGGGCGGCGGTGTGTGTGTGTCTGCCTCGGCAGCAGGACGGGAGCTGGCAGACGTCCAGCGCAAAGAGCGAGGGCTGGAACACTGCCAACACACCACCAAGCAGGGAGACAGGGAGGGTGAGTAACCCAGCACCACACATACACTCGTGTTGCACGTACGCACACACACATTCATGTAGCCACTCCGCAAATGAACACTCAAAAAGGGACAAACGCAAACAATAGGTGCGCGTACACACTCGCATGTACTTGCAGCAAATGCTGAGGCAAGGCAGGGTCACTCTAAAAAAAGACACACACATGCACACACTCTTACACAAGCTAGGCAGCGCAAGCAAGCAAAAGAAACAGAGTGGGGGAGTTTTATTTTCAAGAAGCCTTTTGTGCTTATCTGCGCGGAGAGACTATCGAGAGGGAGGGCAAGAGAAGGAGGGAGAGAGATTGCGTGAGAGAGAGTGAAAGCAGGGGGAGAGTTAGTGGGTGAAAGCGGATGGGAGAGTGCAACGGAAAGAGAGAGAGAGAGAGGGAGGGGGGGTAAGTTACGCTGGCTGAGAGCCCAGCTGTGTGTGTTGGACCGAGGCCGTGGCTGACGTGTGAGCCTAATTATGGCATGGAGAGAGACAGAGAGGAGTCGAGGAGAGAGGGGAAAGGGAGGTGGAGGGGGACGGGGGGGTAGAGTCACGCTCTGTGTGAGAAGGGCGTGGTGCGGTCATGCCGTGGGGAGGACACAGGAAGGAGTGAGGGGGTTGGAAGAGGGATAGGAGCCACCGTGTGCAGTGAGTGCGCAGGATGTTTTCTTGCCTCTCCGCTCTGGAAGTGCGAGCGGCTGCACTGAACCATCAGGCCACTGGCTTGGCTCACATCAGATTAAAAAGTCTTTACCCCATCAAAGTTTTACTGCCTGTCTTTAAAGAAAAATAAAAGCTAGTTGGTGTTTAACTGGCGTACTCCCCCCATCCTGTCTCACCCTCATCCCTTGTTTCCCTGTCTGTCCGTTTGTCTGGTTTGTGGTCTGTCTCGCTTTCATCTTGTGTTGCTTATTTTGCCTCTGGCCGCTCCCGCCATCTTCCTCCCCGCTCTGTTTCCATTCGTCTGTCTCTGTTCTCCTCAGGTGTCCGGCCAGTCTACACTAACAACAGAGTTCCAGTTCTGCAAAAGTGCGGTGGCCAGAGGGAGCCTGTGTCCCCAGGGCAAGGTGTGCGAGACGGAGTGCGGAGTGGCGGCCAAGGAGGGTTAAAAGATGGAGCCAGGAAGGGAATGAGAGAGTCTGAAGGTGGTCATTGCGTGCCCCCCACTTTGACAGCAGCAAAGGGGTACTATGAGGACAAAAGCAGCGCTGGCTTTGGACCCAACAGGAAACGTCCACTTGGCCCCAAGGCTGAGCAGGAGGACGTGGACAGGGAGGAAGGAGACAAGGTGTCACACCCAGAGAAAAGAGCCAGAATTTCTATGGGTGAGAACTTCTTGAACATGCCGCACGCCACTCCCATTTTCCTCAAACTATCTTCCCTCTCTCTTCATCTGTTTTCCATGCGTCTCTCTAATTCTGCCCACACTTTCCCCTTCGTGCTGTGTGATGCCGAACCCCGTCTCAGCTCTCGTTGTTTTTTTTTGTTTTTTTTTTTAAATATAGCTTTTAAATATAGCTTTTGTAGCTCTTTCCTTCCCAATCAATTTCACCTTAAACCCCATCTCCATCACAGCACCCCACCCCCTTCCCACTCTCTGTCCCATCTTTCGCTCTGTGTGGCAGCCAGCTCAGAGAAGTGTTTAATCCTGCCTTTGAGCGGAGTGCAAGAGAGAAGCGAGGAAGAGGGACAGCCATGCTCTCACTCTCTCTCTCTTTCAGCTCTGCCGTTCCTCCGCTGTGCTTACCCACCCTCTTCAAAGCTGCTCTTTTCTTCTCTTTTCATCTCCTTTCTTTTTTCCCTCATCTGTTTGGGTTTCCTTTTTTTTTTTTTTTTTCTGGCATACGGTATTGCGCTTGCTCTCCCCGGCACTAGCAGACGAGTCAAATGCCCGTCCCCCGTGAATTTCAGGGGGGAGAACTCTCCCTCCGCTCTTCCAGTCTTTATTGCTTTGTTTCTCCGCTGGATTCCAGACTCCTCTCCCCTTTTTCTTCAGTCAGATTCACATCCTGGTCCGTGTCTCTTGCCTGTGTGTGTGTGTGTGTTAAATGTAAGGTTTAAAGGAGACTTGGCGTGTCTTTTAAGAATGTAATGTTGCCCTCAGTCATGCGCATATCTCATTTCTTCTACCCATTTTCAATTGGTTTAAACGACTAAATGAAGTATATTCTGTGTGGTTTCCAGATGAGCGTGAGCAGGTCCTTCCAAATGACGATGACGACGACGAGGTGCGGAAACTCAAAGTCTGCATTGAGCTGAAAGGACTGCGACTAAGCAAGCCTACCGCTGGCACAGTATCACCTGACGGTTCCCAAATTAAACAGGAGAGGGTTTGGCCCCAGTCCAGATTCATAACCACGCCACAGAGCCTACAGGAGCGCAAGATCCGGGCCAGCGAAGCCGAGGAGCGAGCCGCAGCGCAGAGAGCTGAGATCAACAGGAAATGGGGTTGCGAGAAGATACTTAATGGTAAGAATGAACCACCAGCCGTGCAAACCGCTTCTGTATTTGAGTTCAGCTAGGGTAACGGAAATCTATCTTTGGCTCACGTTTCACTTTCTTTGTTGAGCGGTCCCTCTTCAGGGGATTTCCCGCAGGGCTTTGGGGACGGGGCAGAGGAAATGAGGTTGGGGATACTTCCTTCTGCTAGGGGAGAGCCTGGGGAATCAGAAATGGGACCTGGGGAGTAAAAGCCAAAATGCCCCCCTTCCCCAAGTGGTTTTGGGCTTTTTATTCAACTGGTCTAAAGGGGACTGTAGACCTGTGAAAAAGCAATGAAAGCGCGACTGAAGGAAGTGGCTGGTAGAGATAGGCGTGGGCAGGTGTAGTAGTGTGACTAATGTGTGATCAATGATTTTTTTTTTCTTTCCCCTCAAGAGCAGTTGCATGGAAATGAAAGCGGAGAGAGAGAGAGAGAGAGTGTGTGTGGGGGGGGTAACTTATTAAAACCAGGGCTTTCCCTTATTCATGTGCCCATACTGAGACACAGAAGAGGAGGAGAGAATGAACGAGCAGGACAGAGATTAAAGGAAGTGAATAAAGCAGGGGAGGTTTTGGTTTTATGCTTCCTGCAGAAACCACAGACCTTGATTGGCCACCGAATTTTTTTTTCTCCTTTCACCTTTTTGATAACATCACCCTGGCAACAGCCGTGTTACAATGAGTGTGGTTATTCCGCTGTGTGTCTGTCAGGGCTGTGGTCTTCTGTGTGTTTTTTGTTTTGTTTTGGGGTTTTTTTGTCAGACTTCCTCTAATCACATTGTGAAACACACTCACGTGACTGATTTAATAAACCATTTATTGTAAAAGTTGCGCTAGAACACAAATTGGAGCTGGACCACATTACTAAGTCATCGAATGCAATGATACTTAGGAGGAAATGTACCTCTATTAAGATATTAAACACTGCTTTGACATTGTGTTTTCAAGGGCTGGTTTTAGTTTTTCGTAAATGTGTGCTGAACGAGGCTGAAGCCAGACAGAGCCACATTTGTTTAAGGAGATTACTCATAGCAGTGTCCTTGCTGCAGTGAACGAGTACACACAAGCCACTACAGGGGTGTTTGTGTGAGCCTGTGTGGTGCATGCAAGAGTGAGTGAGTGTGTGTGTGTGTGTGCGTGCGTTTATTTTTAAATGTTTTTTCCTGAGTGAGCAGGCATGCTGCGCTCCCAGACAGCTCTGTGCACTCATTAATAAACCAACAGAGGGTGAGAGATGGCCTTGCAATACCTTCCGATCCTCCTCTTCCACTGGGCTCTCGCACTATCAGCAGCTCACTCTGTCTCCCTCTTTCCTCTTCTCCTGCTCCAGGAGTAGCGTCTTCTCCCCTCCCCCCGGGCCAGCTGAAGGACAGAGCGCACCCATCGGGCCCCTTCTCAGGTGACCGTGGCCTCAAGGAACCCAGGAGAGGCCCCCCATCTCCGGCTCCAGAACCGTCCGTGGGAGGCACCCCTTGCCTCAAGCCACGTCGCCATAGTGACACGGACAAACCCAAGGGCAAACGTCCCTGCAAGACCAAACACACCAGTCACAAGGAGCGTGAGCGGGAGAAACGGAAAGAGGCCACTCCTAACAGCCCAGGCCAGCGTTGTGCAGCTGATCTGGGAGCAGCTGAAGATGACAAGGTGAGTGCTGATAGGGTGTCTGGCCACGATACAAGCGACTGGATGTTTGCAGCAGCGGAGTCTGTTTCAGTATGCCTGTCGGCGCCTCTGATTATGCAGCTGGGAGAGGGAGGAAGGGAGAGAGGAAGGAAGTATGTTTACAATGTTTAGAGGGCTGCTGGAGCTTTGACCTCCTTGTGCCCTTAGCGACTCCCTGTGGAGTGCCTGCATGCGTGTGTGTTTGTCTCTGAGCTTAATTGTCAAGTGTGTGTCATCAGTGCTGTTTTGTGTGTAGGTGCGTGCCAGGGCGGCACATGTTTGTGAGCATTCCTGACATAACAACAAAACCCCAGAGCAATTATACATCGCGCTCAGTGCTGAACACAAGGCTGCACACATGCTCGCTCTCTCTCACAGTGAGGAATGTCACAGCCATGGTCGAGTGTATAAAACGCCCGAGTTCAAAGGAGAGGGGAAAAAAGAGAGCACGGGGAAAAACTGAGGGGGGGGGGGAGAGAAGGCTAGTTGTTTTTCGCCCATGCAGCTCTCCTCCCCTGCTCCTCCACAGCCTGACAGCTGCTTCGACATGGAATTCCACAGACGACACACACACGCACACACAGAAGGAGGCAACTCCCTCTCGTGTGTTGCGCTCTGAGGGCTCTCTGTTGGTTTAGTGGTTAAAGAGATGTGGAGTACCAACCTGCAGTGTTTGGGATGTGAAACAGTTGGTGTGAAAACTGTGCGCGTGTGTTTTTTCAATGATGCACAGCATGTCCTACATACACAGTAATCATACACAAATGGAGACACTGTAAATGAAAAATCTATACGTTAAGCTTCTGTCTTTATGGGTAGGAACCATAAGAATTAGTATTGAAAAACAAGAAATAACACTTGATCAAATTACTGGATTTCTTCAAAAGTTATGGACACACATTTTCTTTCTGGGTATATACATTTTCTTCTTTGACGTATACTCAAGCCAGTTTTGTACCTGCCACCTCTTTATTCTGACAAAATCCACATGATGGTGTGTGCATGCATATGCCCCGATACACTCAATCGCTCACACAGTGTGTGAGTGTGCGCACGTGCATATGCACCCACACGTCTTCTGTGCCGTCCTATCCATGTGCCCTTGAGTGTCCGTGTGTGAGTGTGTGTGTCCCGTCTGCTACGTGGCATGGACTGTAACACACACTCTTTCTCTCACGCTCTCCACAGCTGAGTGAGCAGTGCGGCGCTCCGAGGAAGAGAGCTGCCTCTCCTAATCATTATCCGGGCTCTCCAGTCAAGCCCTGCTCCCCCACCACACTCGGTCCACCCTCCCTGCAGCCCCAGGCAAACAGCAGAGCAGGCGCTGTCCCACCAGAGGTGGCAGGGGTGCACAGGACCCCCCCTGCCGAGCCCCCCGTTGTGCGTCCAATCCCGCCAGAGGCCCGTCGGCTGATTGTGAACAAGAATGCTGGGGAGACTCTGCTCCAGAGAGCTGCGCGGCTGGGCTACGAGGTAATGGGCTTTGCTCAAAGTCATCCTCCATCCTTATCTATTTCTCTCTGCACATTTTACACTCTTACACTTCAATTGAGCTCATTTTCTTCCCCTACTTTGTTCCTGCCTGTGACTCTCCCAGACTTGAGCTCGACTTCTTTTAAAATTGTCTTTCTCCATCTGATTCTCGTCGTGCATCTGTTCTATCCGTCTTTTTTGTAGTATTTTTTTCAGTTTCACCCTTACTTAAGCTTTCTTCTCGCCATACTCCCATTTTTTTTTTTTTGCTCTTCTTGCCCACTACACTCTCGTTCTCTCTCAGGTTTCCGCCGCCCCTTCCCCCCCTCAGCGCTCTTTCTCTTCCTCTCTTTGTGACTCAGATTGTCGTTGGCACCCCTCTCCTCCCGCGAGCGCACCCCCCCTCCTCTTCCCTTGCTCCGCTCTCACATCTCATTAATTTTCGGTGAGGCGAAGTGTGACACACACACACACACACACACACCCGCTGGCGCACACACACACGCACGTATGTGCGCAGACAGCATGAGGGATCGGTGGGATCATTATACGGAGACTGATGCTCGCTGCCTCTCTCCAGCATCGGGAGGTTTTTCTTCTTTCTTCTTCTTTCTTTTTTCCTTCTCTTTGTGTGTAGCTGCCGATCACTTGCTTCTAAATCAGATCCTCTGTCTCCGCACAAACAAGAAAGAATGACACTTGTGTATATTCTACTGATTCTCTCAACTCCTATTGCTCTGAAAGCATTTAATTAAAGTTGCCTGCTGTCTTGTTCTCCCTCATCCCCTGTGTTTCTGTTCATGAGCCTAAACGTTCCTCCCCCCTTGTTGACAGATTTTACAAACTGATTTATTGATCCAGTTGGTTTTAATGCCACTTGAGCTGCAGATTGCGCTGTGTGTCCATTCTCTCATTTGATTCTGGGTTTTTGTGTGTGCACGCGTGATCATTTTTATCACCAGCAGAGGTATCTTCACAGAACTGTAAATAGGTGTGGGTATCTTTTGTTGCTCATTAACCAGTTGCTTTATGGTTGTGTGTGTGTGTGTGTGTGTTGTAGACATTTATGATCATGAGGTGTGTGTGTGTGAGAGTGAGTGAGTGAGTCAGAGTGAAAGAGAGCAAGAGTGTGAATGAGAGGTAAGCACTGGGAGTATAATCGCGTTCTAATGGCCCTCTAATGTGCCGTGGTGACTGTGGTTAGCAGTGGCGGCGGCTGTTTTTCTCCCTTGCTCACACGCACGCGCACACACAGGGTGCAGCGCAGCAGCAGGGTTCAGTGAGCCGTGCTGGAGAGAAGCTGGCTCGTCTCTCTGATTTATGCGTCTCTCTCGAACATTTTTTTCCCTCCCTCTCCTTTTTTTCATTCCCTCTTCACATTTTTCCCTTCCTGCGCTCTGCGTGTGGAGAGGGAAGGAGGGAGGAGGGAGGAGAAAACCTGAGACTACACAAACAAGGCGCTGACCGCTGCGCAAACAACACCCCCACCTTTTCCCCATCCCTCCCTCCCTCCCTCCCTTTCTTTCTCTCCCTCCTCCCCCCCCCACTCTCAGGAAGCTCGTCTCTCACTGCCTGTGTGTGATAAGCCTGGGGCAGACCCCTGGGGCACGCACGCACACACACGCACATACGGAGTGACACACACTCACTCAAACGCACACGCACACACACAAGAGGACATGTGCCGGGAGACACACCAATTTATGCACACCGTCTCTCGTACACACATACACACACACTCTCATACAAGCCTGTAGATGCAGTGAGCGCTTGTCTCACGCTGGTGTTTTAGCGCCGCAAGCTCTGGGCTTATCGCACACAGGCAGAGAGATATGAGGGCCTGAGAGACGGAGGCGCACACACACACACACACACACACACACAGAAATATGCACAGAGAAACACCCGATATGACCCAGTAAGCACAAGCACAGGCATCCTGACGTGTTCTTTTCCATATGCTACACAGTGTGACGACTCTCCCACACTTGCTGCTGTCACACAGCCACACAGACCTGCTCATGCAAATTCTGAATTGCCTCCTGTGTACGCACGCACAACCCACGTGCTGACTACAAACACATACACACACATCCGCAGAGAAACACTAGTTGGTAGGTACACGCACAGGATTCTTCTTTGTGTACAGGCCTGCACTTGCAAGGAGCAGAATCACCTTACGCACACATGCATGTAGTCTAACATGCGCCATTCTGCGCCGTTCCCGATGCCCAGCCGACACTGTGCATATTTCATGTTCGTTTAGTTTTTTCGATCCGTGCCTCTGCACATGAAAGCCCACTCTCTCTCGCTTCCTCCCTCCCTAGCTCTCTTTTATTCTCTCGCTCTCTCTCGTCTGCCTTGCTCGCTGAGTATTTGAAATGGTAATGAGGAGAGATTCTGCGGATGTCTTCATCCCTCTCATGCCGGGGCTCGGGGCCCCTCAGCTCTGCCCATTGAAAGCGCAGATAAAGGTGCAATCTGTCATTTATTCTCCTCCCATGAATCACTTCTGATTTTCACTCTCAAATCCCCCTATGATCTGAGCAAAAAAGAGAAACTAGATTGCATTTTAAGTGCCCAGTCAGACCAGCATCTATGATGGCAAAACTCTGTATTGTAATTAGCAGATTGACTTGTGCTGTGAGGAAACTTTGGAGGTTCACTTTGGTTCAATTTTAGTGACCTTGCACCTTTGGCCAACAGCAAACCGTCTTGACAGTGCTCGACTTTGAGCCAGAAACCAGAGCTCAGTATCAATACGACACATTTCATATACAATAGAGACTCTGTGAGTTTGGTTCGCTTCACAGCGTCCTGAAATCGGTGAAATCATAAACGTCCTGTACGTTGTCTTCATTTAAGCATTTTGATTTGTTTCCAATCACCAACTGAGCTAGCGAGCTTCCTAACTGGTAGTTGACTGGTGTGAAGACAGCTGGCCTGGTGAGCTGTTTGGGCTGACTGGAAGCTTCATGTTATTGGCCACATACATCAGCAATTAGTTCACCAACCACATGAACCCGTGAACACACTCCATTCATAGTCACCAGCTTCAGCGGGCTTTCAGTGACTCATTCACGAGGACATTAATGTATTTCACTTTGACACTGTTCTACCCCTGAGTTAATTGATGTCTGTTTCATCGTTTGGTTTGTGTGTAGCTGATGAGTGTTAATATGCAAAGCAGGTCATGGGATGAGACTGCAGGTGTTTTTTTTGTCTGTGTGTGTGTGAACACATCATAAATGGAAACACATGATTACGTTTTCATCTTCATTCTTCAGTTAGCTGATGGCATGTGTGTGGTTCAGAGTGAGATTAACTCAGAGATAGTCGGTGGCTATATTCTCAGGCTTCTTCTGTTACCCCAGCACAGTCATTCAAGGCTGGCTGTTGTACACGCAAAGCTCCACACACTTCTCGTGTCTGGGCATGCACCAAATTTACTGCTTTTGGCTCTTGATCTCACAGAGAAAGCCATTCATACATCACCTGCGCATGTGATTCGCATTTATACACACACACACACACACACCTGTATATGTGAGGAGCATACCAGGCAGCACTGCAAGGGGTTAAATGTCTGAGTGATGCATTGATTGCAGGCGAGCGTAGGGAAGCATTCTAGAGAGAGAGAGATTAGAGGACGAAGAGAAGGGGGGGGGGGTGTCTCATTTTACTGCGGAGGAGTGTATGTGTGTGTCTGGCGGGAAGCTGGGCTCTCGTGCTAAGCTCCTCGCTCTTTCCCAGCGATATTAAACACGGCTCTGGAGGGTTAGCGCTGCACCTCCTTCACAGCCACACACACAAACTAATCAGCGGCACAAAAATACACGTGTGCAGGCGCGCACACACACACACACACCGGCACGCACGCTTGGGCAAGCTGCGCATCAACACGCTCTGCACGTCAGTCTCTCGAACACTTGCTCTCATTCTCACACACACACACACACACAGACACACACAGCGAGTGGAATCCCCCAGAGGCGAGCTTCAGCACAGCGCTCCTGAATCTTTCTCCAGCAGGCAAACAGAGTGTTGGCAGTGAGTGAAAACCAGTTGGAGCGTCTTCCCCCCCAACCCCCACCCCCACTTCCCCACCCTCGTTTCTCTTTTTCTCTTGCACTTTGTCTTGCTCACACTTGCTCCGTCGCTCAATCCTGCTCTTCTCCTCTTCCCCCTTTTTCGAATGTCTCCTTCCTCCACAGCTCCGATCGTCCTCTGTATCATTACACCCCCCTCTTCACACTCACCACTCGCTGCACCCCACCCCACCCTTTCATCTCTTGTTATTATCAGCTTCAACCCAGCGGATGGCCCCGGCAGATTTCATCCACAGATTCATTTATCTGTCATCTGTTGGGGTGTTGCCTCTCGCTTCTCCCTTTCTTCCTCCCTCTCTAACCGCTCATCCTTCTGTCAGTCTGTTTTCTCTCCATTGCCTGCCTTTCCTTCCCTCCCGTCCATCCACCCTGTGCTGAAAGAGAGGGAGAGGGCGAGAGAGGGAGATAAACACTTGGACTAGACGGCAGGATAGAATTAGCATAGAAATGGAAGTTTGGAGTCATTCCTCAGGTTCAGATGAGCAGCTCTCCTCCCCTCGGCACAGAACTGTTAGGACAGAGTGTGTGTGTCTGGATGTACGAGTCTTGCATACAAATCAATATTTATTAAGATGGATGTAAAATTAGGTATTTTCTGTTTTTTTTTTTCTTTCAGAGGACTGCAAATACTTCTGCCCAATCCCACATTAAGTTGCGTATTCAAACAGGCAAACGCATACCTGCAGTGTCGAAATACACACTCGTCCGACTCGAACAGGCCCCATATCAACACACGGCTGGCCTGCTCCCTCTCTGTCTCCTCTGTTTAGTAGCAGCAGACGCTGCTCCAGTCCAATAAAAACCAGTCTGACTACTTAGTACTGGATGCCCAACTGTCACAGCTCTAGACCAGAGAAAACGCTTCCAGCTTTTGAGCGCCTCTATCAAATCTCTTTGTTCCACTTCCATTATGTTGTGTTCAGAGCCCAGGCATCGCAACTGGCTGCCACAGTGTCGTCCAGGCCCAGCCGTGGCACACAGACACACACACACACACAGTCATACAAACTAATATGTGCACGGAACTGGCAGGCTAAATACAGTTGAGTCACACTTGGTCTCATCGATGTGTCTTGGCGCCAGCTCTAGTATTATGGAGCATTTGTGTGTGAGTGCGTGTGTTTGTCTGGCACAGGAACACACTCAGTTTCTCCTTTCCCTAATTTCTCTCCCACAGAAGCTGTAAAGGAAAGGACTGTTTGCGTATGTGTCTGCTCCATCTGACTTGTGTGTTTGGTCTCGTATTGCTCGGGTTATTGCTTCGCATACATCTACACAGACTCCCCATTAAACCCTTCTCTCCCTGTGTGTCTCTTTAGGAGGTGGTGCTGTACTGTCTGGAAAACCGAGTCTGTGAGGTGAATCACAGAGATTATGCCGGTTACTGCGCTCTTCATGAGGCATGTGCCCGTGGCTGGCTCAGCATAGTCCAGCACCTGCTGGATTACGGGGCCGACATAAACTGCAGCGCACAGGACGGCACCAGGTAAACAAACGGATACTAATTTATATGCATACGCAATGATCAAGAAAATATGATCCTAGGTTGTTTTTTTAAGTCCCAATAAGACAAGCCAGGATTTAGTCATCAGTTCATTTTGTTCAACAGAAATTTTCCGTTTATTTAATGGGCTCTGCAAACGCAGTGATTTGACAGATTGTTTGCGGTTTCCATGTTTTACGGTAGTACATTTACAGTAGGTGGTCTTCTCTGGAGTGTGCAGCTCTAAAATGTGTATTGGTTTGGTTTTGGTGTTTCAAGAACATCCATATGCAACTGCATATAGAAAAATGGCAAGAAGACAATAAGCATTTAGGTCAAAGTGTGAGGGGACATTTAAGTAAATAAAAATGTAACTTAACCATGAAAGGTGCCATAAAAGGATCACTCCTGACACATTTTTTTCTTAATCAGTAAAATGAAAGATTGCACATTGAACCATACTGAGAATGTAAAGGAGAATTGACATCTGCCATTCTGCAGGACACAGACTTGTGAATTACAGATATTGAGAAAAACTTCTTTGCTTTAAATCTGGTACATTTTAAACGTGCTGTTAAAACAAATGCACATTTGCGTTTGTCTAGGCCAATTCACGACGCGGTGGAGAATGACCACCTGGATGTGGTGAGAGTCCTGTTGTCCTATGGCGCTGACCCCACCCTGGCCACATACTCTGGCCGTGGACTCCTCAAGATGACCCACAGCGACAGCATGGAGCGCTTCCTCACTGGTAAGATCCTGACTAGTTTCTCAGTACTCTCACAATTTAGCTGGTAATTTAGAAATTCTATGGCCACAGACCCACTTATTTCTGTGCATACATACAGTAGCTTTTGAGTTTTATGCCTACAACCATCAGAATGAGTCAACCCCTGAACCTGGATTAGACCAGCAGGCAGTTTACTCTAATGTGGTCTTTTGGACTGTTTGAGTTTTTGGTAAAGTCAGGGGGTTCCCTTGCAAATGATCTCATTGAGAAATAATGAGATTTTAATGACATAAACGTCTAAGTTTGTAAATTGAACTTGACATTTGTATTATTACAACGTAGTACAATGATGTTATGTATTAACTGTTTAGCAGAGAGTGCAAAACAAGAATGTCTCTTTCCTCATTCAGACAACATAGAATGCAAAAGCCAGGAAATTTGAATTTTAATGTGCCTTGTCCACAAGTCATTAAATCACAAATGCTAGGAAAGGAGGTAAATCCTTTTTTAGACAGTAGGATGAGTGTGCTCTGAGGCGGGACGAGGATAAAGATTTCATCCGCTGCATACGAATGTGCTTTGACTCCTGTGCAACCTGTTGATTACAAGTCCATCTCTGCAAATCCTCATCCTTCACCTCTGAGCCTGCACTTGACCTATCCGTGTCTGTCATCCGGTTTCCCATCCAGCGCCCTCCTCCCCGCTCCTCTCCCCTTCCCTCGACCACCTGTTAGACGGGGAGTCTCAGCCCGCCAGGGTGCATGCTGCTGCCTCGGAGCTCCTCTATCTGGTTACTTAGCAACGCCAACTGTGTTTGCTCAGCGTACGTGTGGAAATGGGCTTCGCTCTGGCTGGAGACTTTGCTTTTGTATGCATGTGTGTCTTTTCACAAGGCTGCCATACTCAAGTCTGACGTGGTCTGTATTTAGGGTGGCTGTGTTAAGAGATCTCGTCTGAATGTTTGTAGTTAAATTGAAACAGCACGAGTCTGTGTACATGAGGAGGAAATGAAAGCACACAGAGGCACGCACTTCCTCCATAGCCAGCTGCTTAATATTACATGGGATACCTAAATAGTTAAACCTGATTATTTGAACCACGCTAGAGGCCTTAGTGAAAATAGGCAGAAAAGGCAGGAGAAAAGATTATACAAAGAGTGTGAAAACGAACAGGTGTGAGTGCACGGTCAGCAGAAGGGTGAACAGGTTTAGTGCAAAATGAAGATTTATACGTCGACGGCTGGAAAGATGGTGTTGAATTTGAAAAGAGCGTGGACAGATAGATCGATGGCCGCTCGACTGACGGAGCAGGGGAGAGAGGGGAGATCGAGCGCCGGAGAAAATGAGCGAGAACGAGCGATTGCTGCCCTCCCTCCACCTGGTCCCACTCATCTGGAGGCCGTTAATCCCTCCAAACACACGCCAGACGCCCCACGCCTCAGCACTGGCACAAAGCCCAGCTCTCACTCTGCAAATGTGTGTCCGTGTCTGTGTGCGCGCGCGTGAACACGCACGAGCTGAACACACACTCTGCTCTCGCCGTGTGCTTACCCAGCTCGCTCTGCTTGTTTGTTTCCAGCCTGCTTTCTCTATACACGCGCATGTGAGCGCGTGCACGTGTGCGTGCGTGTACTCGGTGACTGTGTGTGGTTCTTGTTTGATTCCTGGCAGCCGTCTGTAGCCCTGCTCTGAACTGAGCCAGCACTAACGCAGCGGAGACAGTCGCTCTCCTCCCCCGTGGTACAGCCACTGGCCCCTGACCATCAGCCCTCCCCTCAACATTTGCTCTGTTTGTTTCTCTTTTCACTCTTGACACTGGCCCACCTCCTCCCTCTTTTCTATTTTACTGTGCTCTTTATCCATTTTTCTACCGTTGTCTCCAAGGGCAATTGTATTTTCCCCAGGGCTCCTGCTCTTGAATAACAGACGTCGCTCCTCTCCCCTCTCCATAGATTATTTTGCTGACCTTCAGGGCCGCTCGGATGACGACCCAGGGCTTTATTGGGAATTCTATGGCAGCGCTGTGTGTGGTGAGTACTGATTTGTGTGTGTGTGCGTTTTAGTGCGCTCCGTCTTTTTGAACATCTTTAGTGCCATCTAGCTTTGAGCAATACACGTCTGTATCTCCGCTGATAGTGTAGCTCACTAAAAATGATCAATGTGTCCCTTTTTTAATTTTGTGTGTCAGAGTCCAGTGAAGAAGGTGGGGTTTATGACATCTTGGCAGACCCACCAGGCCCAGATGATGAGGAGGAGGACGATAAAAGGGAGGTGTTTGAGTTTGAGTTCTCTGACCGACCTCTGCTGCCTTGCTACAACATCCAGGTTTCCCTCTCCCAGGGGTGAGCTTTGATTCCTAGAGCAGATGTGCCTGTTTTTAATATCTCTTGCCTGACTGTTGGCCCTCATTCCTAAACATTGATTGATTTCCTCTTTCAGGCCAAGAAACTGGCTGCTACTCTCGGACGTGCTTCGTCGGCTGCGGATGTCTGCTCGCGGTTTCCGACAGGCCTTCCCCCACATGGAGGTGGTGACGGTGGCGGAGGCAGAGTTTTACAGGCAGGCCTCCCTGTCGCAGCTCTTCTCCTGCCCGGAGGAGCTGGAGGGATTCCATCCAGACAGCAAGGAACTGTTGGACCTGGTGGAAGACAGCGGTGAGCTGGCAGCTCTGCTGGGCTCCACACTGGAGTGTCTGGATGACCGCTGGGACCACCCAGGGGACAAACTGAAGGACAAAATCAAAGCGGTTGGCCTTTTAGGCTCATCCTGACCCATGAAGCCACTAAACCTAGACTGTCGTCCTTATCCAATTTGCTCTACAACCAACCAGGAGTTTTGATGATATGCCTTAGTGTGACCCTTAGTTCCCACGCTTTGGCCCTGCTCTGGAGCAGCAGGGTGCACTGTACAGATGGACTGACCTGCTGGCTGAACAGGCTGCTCAGATGTTTCCCTCCATTAACTGAGGATCAATACATTTGTGACTTCATAGACTTAATAATGGTCTTATTTTTATAAATTAATATATGTATAAATAAATAAAATATCTATCTATATATACATATATATAAATAAATATAAATATATAAGTATCAAGAGATTTTTTTCTTTCACATGATGCTTATGACTCATGACAAAGATTTTGTATGGCAACAGAGTGTAGTCGTGTTGTCAGCGACTGGATGGAGTGTGTGAGTGTGCAGCATATTGTGCATGTGTGTAGCTGTACAGGATAGTTCTGAGAATGTGCTATTGAATGTGGTATTTGTGTTTATAGGAAGCACATGATTTCCTTTTTTTTTTTTTTTTCCCCCTCCTCAGACTTCAGCGCTCGCTTGAGCCTCAGGGGCTGCTTTTGTTTTGTTTTTTGTTTTAATTTACCCCTAACTTTGCTTCCTGTTTTGTCTGTAATTTAACATGCAAAAGTACAAAATTATTTGTATAATAAAGTTTTAAGATAATGTTGATATTCATCCTTTGGCACAGAGCTTGTATATAACAGGGAGGCTACTGCAGTAAAGTAATTTTTGGTGTGTTCATTTTTTGTTTTAACTTTGTAATTAAAATATCTCATAATTTGTATTTATATTTTACAAAAGAAGTTGCTTTAAAATAAATATACAAACTGCAAGATGAAGCACGTGTCCTGCTCCTCATTGTGTCAGTGTAGGTGACATTAAATCTTCCTTAATTACCGGACGCCACAGCAGCAGGCCAGTAAGCTGTGATCAGTAACACAATCCTATGTTGCCATCTTTTGGAATATTTTTGTATTGTAGGTATCATAGAAATTACTGCTGCAGCTACGTCACTTACAAGTCCCATTTGCTGCTGGTGGTTGCTGGAAAGCCTGTAGCTTGCAGCACCATCTAGTGTGTGAAATGGAAATGAGAACAAATGACACGGTGGACGGAACGTACTGCAAAAAGCCTGAATGCAAGATCACAGCCTAACAATTTATTTAACAAGCAATGTGCACATGCACAGCAACAGCTCAGAATATGTTTTTAATTAAACGTGGAGGTCATCTAAGGCAGCTTTGTGTGTCATAGATTCCAAGCTACTCATTTGGGGAAATGCACCACTTAATCAAAATGTCTGAATAACTGAGACTTTCAGTTGTGTTTTTTTCTGAAGATCAAGTAAAAAAATGTATTTGACATGTACAGTGTAAATAAGTGTAGCCCAGTGCAGCATATTTTTCTGTTCCATATAGGTTCACTTTTGTCCAAAAGTGTCCATACTGGTGTCTACACTGGGCCACCAGCAGAAACACACACTAAAGTTCACCACACACAGTCCTGATGCCAGAAACACTGAAGAGCTTTAAATCTATGACTGACCTTTCTTTATTCCTGGACGTTATTCCAACACTATTGACTGCTCTTTAATATTATCTACCAAATGCAGCACACAGATTTTTCAGGAAACACAGTCTTTTAAGAAATGTAAGTGTATTTTTTATGAGTTATTGTTAGAGATTTATGTCTTAGCACTAACAAATAGGCTTGGATATGAGCAGCACAGACAGAACAGTGAAGTATTGACAGATTAATCCCTTGCTGGTTTAGTTTTTGTTTTTTGGCAGTAACAAAATACAGAACATTGGCAGCTTTACACTCGTAAGCACTTTGAGTTGATATTGTGCTTGGAACACAAAGCCACTAAGTATGTTAGTCGAGGGGTGCAGGTTGGTATCTTGTAGTGAATGGACACACACACACCGTGGACAGAGCAACGTGGAGTTTGGAAGAGGACCCCAGAAGCCCCCTTCATTACCGGACACCGTGGCCTTGGTTTTGTGGGGTCTGTCAAAGTCAGAATTTTAATAGTTTCTTTCTAGTTTAGTGTAGTCCCATTCAATTTTTAATGTGCTTTTGTCTTTTTCTGTTTAAAGAGGACAACACCTGGGACACAATTCCACAGAGTCCACGTTGGCATGTTGGGATGTCTTCATTTTTACTCGCAAACTTGACAATTAGGAAAACTATTGGACATCAGCCACCCCCATGAGGTTTTGAGAAAACAAAATTGTGTATTTTTGCCAGTTTTGCTATTACGCAGATATTAAAAATAATGATAATAGAATAATAATAAGAAGAAGAAGAAGAAGAAGAATATTTAATTTTCATCTCTGGAGTCCTGGTTGATTTAAGGGAATCATGGAACTAAAATGTATAACAGGGGAACAGTAAAGGCCTCAAAACAAATGTATGGCCCGAGGCCCCCAAGAAGTTAACCCAACCTGAGGGACTAACAGGTCTGACCGTTGCCCATGGTCCCATTACATCCTGGATTTGGCTTGAGTATAACTCAACTCTTAATCCTTAGATAAAACTGTCCAATAACACCTGGACCTCAGTGGCTGTCTACACAAACTCACTAAATGAGTCGCAGTGTACCAGCACGACTATCTGGGCGAGCTTCGACAAAAATGATGACCGAACCAAAGGCAAGGCACACGAGGCAGATAAACTTTGAAACCATGGCTGACTGCCAAGAGTCAGGACAAAATTCAGGGAGGTTTTAGTTGATCTACAAGATGACGGTGGAGCTTTAGAGAGAGGGACAAGGAAAATCCACTCCCCTTGGGACATAAATAGAGACCTGGTGAAATTTACCGAAGAAAGCTTTACAGACTAGCATTAGCTGCCATCTCCTGGCAGTAGGACGTTAGTCCATGTCACTTATCCAGGTAAAGGTCATGACTCAGATCTTAGTTTCTCAGGACACAAACACTGAGGACACAGGAGTCAAACAGTCATATCCTGAGGCAAAGGGTGCAGGAGGGCCACACTCCACATCAACGACTCCTCTCCCTCTTCAGTGAGCAGCAGGATGTGGTTTTACCAATAAATTCTCTGAACCAGCTCTAATAACATGTTATTATTTTTTTATGAACATCAACTAAATGTAAATGTAAGTAAAAATTGGCTTACACAACATCAGCCACTCTCAGTATAAAAGTACATCAAATTTTCAGTAAAAGTCATAATAATGGTGGAAAATAACGCCAAATTGTTGTTTGAATGTATGTACCTCACTTTGGTGGTTATGTGTTTTGCATCATTAAAAGCATTAGTGACTGATATCTAATATTCAAAGATTTCGAAATAAGCTTTGTAGAAAAATCTGAAAAGGACTGCAGACTACAGACTGCAGACTTACCAAAGGAACATTTGCAATGATGCAGGCAGCTGTTTATGAAACCTGGGAATTGCTTGGAAAAGAACACAAACACAAACCAGTTTGGGGTTTGTCAGGAAATCTTTCTTCAACTGGTTTTTAACTTTTTCCCCTGTCATTTAAACTGCATTTTGAAATCCTGTCGAGGAAAATATAATTGCAACAACATGAGCCCCTCGGAATACCACAGTCAATATTTATTACTTAATCTAAATCTTTATATTCTTGTCTTAGATTTCTTCTTATGTAGTTTGACACCATATTTGTTTTAGGTCCAAGAAAATTCAGAACTCCTCTCTTTGTTTTAGTGGATATTAAACTAGATTTCATTGAGCTAGTGAGCCTGAAGAACATGTTGATGTGCAGAGACTCAAACTGAAGCTGTGCAAGCACGGAAGGGCATTAGAGTCAGATGTTTGTGTATGGAAAAACATGTCTTGTTATTGTGTCTGTTGCTTCATGCCAAATTACAAACTAAAAAATGACTACACTTAGGATAAGGGGAATGTAGTAGGTGGTAGAGGAAGTGGTGGAAGAAGGTGTTCCATTCCAAGCAAATATTCTGGTTTGTCCAGCAAATAGTTCCAACTTCAAAATGATTAAAAACAGCAATACAATTAAATCATTAAGAAGGGCCTAAATGGAGTGTGAACACAGTCAATTAAATTCCTTAAAGCATTAAAAAGAATAAACTCAGGTAAAATGTAGGTATTTCAAATTTGCACTTAGTTTTTGAGCAATGAAGGCTATATTGTTTTTTTCACCAATCAGAAGTAACTAAACTACTTTATATACTGAATACTATAACTAGCTATTATAGCAATTATTATTTGTTATGATAAATGATGCAAATATTGTATTGTAATGTAACTAATCCCCTGTATTGTTTGGGGTTGATTCAGCTGGTCAAGTTTCTTTTCCTAGGGAAACAATCATTAGCTCGACTTCTAAATTAAATTTTACCATTTACTTTCTTCTTCTTGTTGTTTCAGTTGAAACTATATTTAATATCATCAAAATCTTAATAGGGGCTAAGGAGAGATTCAGCTCTTGTGCAAGTAAAAATTTGTCATAAGGCATTTTCGAAAAAGAGATTCTAACAACAATGTTAAGATACTATGGTGATTTAAGACTTCTGAAAACTTCAGAAAAAAAACAGTTGTACCTTTTTTATTTCAAATTGGCGATGTAAAGTCATTTTGAGATTATGAATTTGGGCTAAATATGTAGTTACATGTTAAAATTAAAATAGAAATTAGAAGAAGAGTAAAACATGGTACATTTGAACCAAGAGTACTTGCAAAAAGCTCAAGTAGTACCGGTGGTTTTTAAGTGCAATATGTACAACAAATTAAAACGATCAAATAATTTTGACCTTTTTTAAATGTTACGTCGCGACCCGTCCCATCGTCCTTTGCGGTGCTGTGACGTCAGGTCAGCTGATCTCTGCTGGAGCAAGAAGAAAGATGTCGCTGAGAAGCTGCCGAGGGATGGAGGCTCTTAATTCCGTGGCGATCGCCCTTTGTTTCTTTGTCACAGTCGGTAAGAAATGTGCAGCTGTTGATGGCTGTGATCCGCGTTTCGGGAAGTCGATTTCCGGTTGAATTAATCATAATAGCAAAATATATACACCGGATAGGAACATGGTTAGCATCGCCCGCTAGTTGAACCTTTGCTACCGTCAGTATTTTCTGTGTTGGGTCTGAAACCGTCGCATTATTGTGAATGGGAAAGCGAAAATTAATCTTACTTTACTAAGACTAGCAGACTGCTAACTAGCTACTCACGCGGATAATGGCGAAAGAATCGGCGCACTGCTGCTACCATTATCTTAGCAGCGCGTTAGCCAAACGTAAAAGCTTTACTTGTGCTGCAGTCAGGGCACGGGATTTTAAATTAATCTTTCTCTAGATGATATAAAATTAAGGGAAATTTACGCTTAGTTACGTGTGTGGTAACTAATTGACAGAAGAGCCTTCTGTCATGTGACGGGCTCTTCACTGGTAGTTCCTCTTCACGGTCAGCTCTCTTGTCACGAGATTGTGCCTCCATACACACACACACACACACACACACACACACACCTCTATGATGTTAAAGGGTTTTCTTTACTCTGATCCGTGAAGGTCTAGTCAGGCAGAAGATAACCCTGATACTGCTGTTTCCTGTCATGTAACTTTAGAATTTATTGTAGCGAAGCACAAACACAAGTGACACGGGTCCTTATACTTTCCACTGTTGCAAAAGAGGAGCCGGGAAAGGAAATGCGATGCAGTGCAACACCTCAGTGGTGTGGCAGTTGTTTTCTACTAGTTCCCAATAGAAGATGACATTTTAAATGGGTATGCACACAGTTTTTGTTCATAAGGAGCAGGTGGAGGTGCGGCATCTTCCTTGGTCATTGTTGAGAGGAGCTGTTGAGTGGAATATATGTTTTAATGCCAACTGTTATTATGTGTTTAAAAAACACATATGGGAAAACCACTAGGCGATTGCAGCATGCCACTGACACAGGATTAATATGCCATCAACAACTTTTTGATGTTGATGTGTTTTTGGATCATTTGTGTGATTTAATCGTGATGTTAGAGAGCACTCCTTGGTGAGTCTTTATAGTGCACCAGACAACAAATGGTAAAATATGGATTAATCCAATGCATAAATTAGATTAAAATAATATATTGTAACACATGGTAACATAACATTTACCATGTACATTTCTTATCTTACACCATGTACATATCTTTTTCCCCAGTTTATTGAGGTTAACATATTGGCATCCCTCTCTTTTTTTTACCACAGGTGTCAATGGTGACAGCTTAACAGTGCTGCAGGCTCCAGAGTTTGTCTCCTTTCAGAAAGGAGATTGGCCTGTCTCTGGAGAGAAGATTCCTGATCTGGTGGCTTTAACCATGGGATTCTCTGTTCAAGAGGTGCTGTTATTAAACACGGCTCTGCCATGTCAGTGTTGATGTTTGCATTTTCAGAAGTTCTCATAATTAGCAGAGTCTTTACAGTGGGTGTTTATTTGAACAGGATCTGTCCTGGCCAGGCCTCTTGGCTGGTCCATTGTTCCAGCGTCCCCGAGCTAATGCACTGGTGGTGGTGAGAGGAGTGGATAGCCTGCCCTTCCCTCAGAGCGTTGCCTCCTACCCACTGGAGAATGTGAGTCAGACTGGAGTAAAGCCTTATTTGCAGATCAGTCATATAACTGGATGTGAAAATAACACAGAAAAATAATTTGATTCCACCTTCTTTCTTCCAGCCGGTACCCTTCACCTTGGACAGCGTTGCAGAGACAGTACACTCTCTTTTTGCTGAGGACACCCCTGTAGTGCTGCAGCTGGCCCCTAGTGAGGAGGTAATGAAAACTTACTTCCATCAGTAACATCATCCTCATGGCATTATATACTCATTGGAATTTATTATCTGTTGGTTTTCTCAGAGGCTGTATATGCTTGGGAAGGCCAATGCTGTATTTGAAGACCTACCAGTCACCTTGCAGCAGATCCGTGCCCGACTGTCCCAGGATGGCTCTGTGCTGGCTTCCCTGCCCCTCAACTCCCTGAGCAGAAATGCAGAAGTCAGTCAGTTTTAAAAAGCAGCATTGTTGCTGCACGAGACCTTATTGGCTGTTTATACCTCATATTTGTATCATATGCGATATGTCCTTACTCCCTACTTAACCAAATGTGCAGACAAAGACAAAATTATGACCGTAACATGACGTGACAGCTGTTTTTTACTGAGCTTCTATATTGCACTCATCTTATATCCTAATATTTTAAGATTTCTCTGAATACACAGTTATTAATACATTTCTTTACTTACCCCTTTTGTTTTGCTTCTTAGGCTGATTTGCTCTTCTTGTCTGAGGTTCAAGTGCTGCATGATATCACAGCCCTGGTAGGTCCATGTTTGCGCAGTATCATGTCTGCCATCGGAATTCAACAGTTTCTTTCTTTTGAAAATGAGGTAGTTTATCGGACTTGTCTCTGATTTTCATACATTCTACTCTTGTAGCTGCAGAGACACAAACATTTAGCTAAGGATCACTCCCCTGACCTGTACTCCTTGGAACTCTCTGGTCTGGAGGAGCTAAGCCGCCTCTATGGCCAGGACTCTCCACAGTACAAGGATGCAACTGCCATTCTTGCCTCTGTTCTCCAGAAAGTAAGGAAAAGTTCTTGATCCTATCGAACGATTTTTTTTTAAATCATCAAACCATTGTTTTTAACTAAGTTCCTAACTTTATGTCTTTTGCACTTCAGTTTGGAGAGGAGGTGTATGGTCTCTATGGCAACAGTGCTATGGTGGAAGTTGTTATGGTGAAAACCTTTGAGGCTCCTTTGACCAGGAAGTCCCGTTCAATCCTGCAATCTGAGTCAATTGTAAGTCTGAGGCAGACCTACTTGATAACTGCTTACAACACTGACATTTATTGCTTACTCAGGTGTCTGAGCAGAACATTTGCTCAGTTATTCAGTGAAAAAATTCAGCTCATTTCCTGATTTGTTTCTAAATACATTATAGTACATGGCAGAAAATGATTGCTGAAAACCTGTGAAAAGTCTGTGAACTATGTATGAGTTAGAATGCCAAACATTTTAATAATTTCTGTGGTCAGGATTTTTTTTCGGTAGCACTGAAAGGTAGCTTCATGATGCCCTGGTGTCTCTGCCTGGAATTTACTCAAACCACATTCAGAATCATTTAGAAACTTTCAATCTTGCTAAAAACCAAAACTCTATTGTTAAAACACAGCAGTTTTTAAAGTAAATCATGTCATTTACTTCTTGTCTAAAGATAAGTGTCCATATAAGCTGCTATATTGTATTTGATAACGTTTTTAAATCAAAATACATTTGGCTGCGTCGTTAGTAACACCTTTTCCTGTGGTGTGAGAACCTGAGAACACATGTTTATTCCTGTTTTACATGGACTTTAATGTGCTTTACAATAAAAAATATAAAGCACTTTAAAGGTCAGCAGTGTGATCCATAGGCAATCTACCAACAACTTACTGCACCAATACGTCATCTCACAGTTAAATGTAATGAGCTGGTGTGAGGGGTCATTTCATTTGCCTGAGAAGGTGGTATCAAAGGTGGGGTAATTTTACGCCCACACCACTAGTGATGGTAAGGAAGACATTTTATTGCCAGAGCAGCCACACTAGGAGACTCACACAAGCAGTGGAGGAAAAAGCAATAGTTGTAACATGGTTCAGACTCACAATTGTCATGGAGTCACCATAAAAAAATAGCCTGTTTTTAATGATTTTTGGTAAAATTTGAACCCACTTCCAGTTTTTATGACTTGGGTGTGGATGAAGGACAAAACTTGTTACCGAACTGCACTGCATTGGGAATTAACTAGTCTAATTACAGTTGAGTTATTAGTTGCTTTTATGAATTTACATAATCTACATTTTTTGCAGAGTAACCCTGGGAGTCCCTACAACTTGGCCTACAAGTACAATTTCCACTATGCTGTTTTCTTCAACATCATTCTGTGGCTGATGATTGGTCTGGCCATTGCTGTCATTGTCATTTCGTATAACCTGTGGAACATGGACCCAGGATACGACAGCATCATCTACAGGATGACAAATCAGAAGATCAGGATGGATTAAGTTCTGGCCATCAACACTCCAGTGGTCCTCTTAGATCCATCTAGTGATTGTTTTTTTTGTGTTTTGTGAGGTCTTGTGTAGTGAAAAAACTGTGACAGCTTGATGGGAGGAAGACCATAGTATTGAATTGCCTCTTGTGTTTGCAACATTGGCATGATAACATACATATAACAGCATCACAGGAGACAGTAGTCTTACTTTTTTCTTTAAGAAGTGGTTAGATCTCATCTCCTTAATGTTGTATATACTGAACAAATACATACTGTCTTCCTTCAACCTCACAGCTCAATCATTCCTTAACACCTTTAACTCCTCGCTGTTTCTCTTTCTGTTCTGGTGATTTCCAGTTGTATTTTTATTGTAAAAACTGTTGTGATGTTGACGAAGAATGAGATTTGTCTGGTTTCAGTTTGACGTTGCGCTTGTCTTGACGTGTAAAGATGTTTTAAACTTAAATTAAATATCTGTATATATTGAATATACAAGTCTATGAGAAACTGCTGTACTCTTATTGAGAAAAGATTCCAGCTAGGCACTGCTTCTGTTTCAAATTTTAAAAAATACATATTTAATTGCAGAATGATGTGGTCATAATGTTGCAATGGATATAGATAAATGAAGCTCTGTAAATCGCAATAAAATGCCTGACAATAAATTATTACACCTACACCCAGCCTGCTGCCTTGGACACAACACTGAGCTGTGTTTCATTTTATTTTGGAACTCACTTTTCAATACAGATTGTTATAGTTTGACAAAAGTTATTTTCCTGGTTAATGGATAAGAGCTGGAATGAGAATTGTTTTTTTCAAGGAAGAAAATGTTTTTTGTTTTTTTTTGAAAGCTGACATGTACATTTATTCTCCAGTTAGATCCTGGAAATACATTTGAAACTTGATACACTGAATGTTATAATTTAAACCAATCTGTAAACAGCTGCACAACATGCACATGTCTACACAGAAATATAACGAAAATTAAATTTAACAGATAAAGAAAAACTGCACATGTCTACACAGAAATATAACGAAAATTAAATTTAACAGATAAAGAAAAACTGTGTACGTGTTTATATCTGCTTAAACGTCATTCTGCCTCACGTGTTCATTGTGTAAAGGCTCAGCCAATCAGAATGCAGATGGGAACCATAAGTTCCGCCCATGCCTTACGTAATCTCTTTGTGCTTTTGTAACAGCTGCGGTCTGTTTGTGAAGGTGTGATCAGCTGTTAATATCGCCAGGTATTTCTGCTACAGAGGAGTTTCAACGCTAAGTGGTTGCACCCAACCACATTTTAAAAGGGGAGGACAATGGTGTGACTACTAATAAAAGGTGGGATTGTTTTGTGTTAATGGACCATCTATGTATCTGTTGTGTTATGTGACTTGATATGATGCACACGTTATATGTTGTGTTGTATTTAATTATCACTCTAACGGTGTATAGATTTGTGTCATATCCATATTTAATAACTTGTACATATTTAATGCTTAATGTTTGGTTTCACATTCCAGCTAGCATCTACGTGGTTAGGAAGATCCGGGCTTCCATTGCTGAGGGGGAGCAACAGGAAAAGCCCATAATTACACCATGTAGTGCTATTGGTAAGACAATAAAAATAACCAGTAATTAAAGCTTCTGCAAAGTAAACAAGAGGAAGACTAGTAGAAGATAAATCATCCCTGAGCACTGTTGCTACTGCATATCACCTTTTTCATTTTCACTTTGGAGTATTGTATTGTCAATACAACAACTTTATAGAATTTTCGGTATTTACCACAGTTTGTGCTGCTCAGACATGATCTGACCAATATGTCATTAAGGACAGAGGAGCTAAAATAATGAAGGTTGTTCATTGGGGAGCATTATATATCTGACTGATTAACTTGGGTTTTACTTTTCTACTTAGCTGAAATCAGAGCAGGACGTGAATCCAGAGGAACTTTCTCATCAGCTGCAACGGCATCAGGACCCGATGAAAGTATCCATGGAGCAGTAGCCTCAGGGCCGTCCTCAGACACAACTATGACGAAATGTGGTTCCTGACGTTAAAGACTGTACTGGACAGTCAACTGGTCAACTCAGCGTAAAATATAAATTGTAATCAAGTTTTTGCAGTACAGGGCAATAATTCACTGAAGTGAATTTGCCCTTTTTGGATTAAATTATTCCTGTGATTATCTCATTTCATTCTCCATGCTAGAGTCTGTGACCTCTTTCCACTGTCCAGATAACATGATGTTTTTAATAATCGCCAATATTTATACAGTGTACTGCAGCATTTGAAGGCTGACTCACCAACCTCTGTCTAGGGGCTGAGTTGGCCTGATGTTTCTGCTGCTGTATCAATAAATGGATAATGTTGTCACTGGGGTGATGGATGTACTTGTATAGAGCAACTGCATAGCGCTGACTATAACTCAAGAAATTCATTCTTGCGTATTTATTAAAATGTTGCACTAAGCCCCACCAGTGATAATAGTAGAGAACATGAAAATTACATTTCAGTGCTGTAATACTAAAGAAACTCCAGATATTAACACATGCAACATAAAGATGAAATTTTAAAGCTTCTGCACCAAAACTAGGTTAAATGAAAATGTGCGTGGATTTGTGGCACTCAGGATGTTTGCTTGTTCGTAGAAAAGTTCGGATCTCACTGAGTTGTATACCACCTATACCATCACCTCACACTCAGGTGGGTTTGACCTCTTCATCAGAGGCTTGTTCAAGCTTAAAAGTTTACCCAATTTTCACCTGTTTAAAAATGTGTGCCTGGAGTTTCCATCAGAGCATTGCCTATTAAATAGCATTGTAATAGTAGTAAACAGAATCAGAGCAAAATGAACCCACCAGTAGTCAAATGGTTATTGGAAGCAGTTGCATAAGCAGCACAATGACACAGAATAAAAGGAACCAAACTGTCAGGTCACTGTATGAATTTTTGTTCACTTGTAGATGGAAAACTAACTGTATCACAGATATATAATAAAGACTGGAAGACACTAATCACCAAAAGTAGCTGTGAAATGAAAGCTGTCTAGTTCAAAGCCCAAGTGGTGCTCTCTAGAAAATGATCTCAAATTTGTTTCCTAATAGAAAATGCCACAAGCCAAATGTTTGGTTGTAAATAATTTCCCATGGTTAAAAAAAACAAACAAACACTACCACAAAACGTTTATTATAAGGACATTGAGAGCTTAGAGACTTATTAAATAAAATGTATTTACTTTTAAATAAAAAAAAACTACTCCCATTTCCTGTCTATTCTTACGTTGTCCCGGAACAAACGTTCACCGCATCTTGTGCCTAGGTGTTATTTTTCTGATACACTTCCGGCAGTTACCGGATGTTACTGACACCGCCTGTTAAGTAGAGATTCGGGTCCAGCAAAATGTATTGCAAGGTGCTGGAGGAGGCGTTCGCGGGGAAATAGTTGTGGGTTTTTAGTTGTACACTCTGTGTCAGTATGATTTGAAGCCCTGAGCTAGGGTAAGCTCTTCCTCGTCTGCGTTTAGCTTGGGTAAGGTAGCATTAACACGATTAGCCCTCTGCGAGCTAGCGGCAGCTGGTCACTGTTTTCATGTTCACCAGGACAAAAAGCAAAATTTGAAGCCAAACACGTGGTTTGTGGGGGTGCAGATAACAATGGCAATAATGCGAGTGGTCTGTTTTGGAAAGATGGCGTCACACGTGCTGTCTGTAAAAGATCAATATCATCTCCAGATGACAAAGAAACATCTCCAGTGTTGGTGAAATGAGCCGCTTATTTCCAGCTGCAAAGTGGCACCAACGCATTAATTTTTGTTATTTTATCTTTTAGACGTGACGCTGGTGTCGCATAGAAAGTGATCAGACATATATCCCTAGCTGAAGTTATTTAATTTATGCTTAAAATATTTGTATACTGTTATTTTGCATAGCTCATTCAGCCTAATATTTAATCTACAAAACTAATTAGTGGCTTTCTGACATGTTAATTCATTATGGTAAAACTGCTTGACGGCGGCATCTTTATGGGATCGTTTTGCCTAGGTTTTTGATTTGAGATGGAATCTTTAATTAATAATGGACACATTTATATGCAGGGTTTGAGTTACTGGGATAGATACCAACTTTAAATTTTTTTTAATTTGACATGTTATGTTTGACTTAATTTTTTAAATTTAATGTGGGGTTGCAGGGTTCTTGCTGTACCTTACCGAATCGTGGACCATGATGGAACAAAGAAGAGCCTTAACTCTTCCATTTACTGTTGACAAAGATAATTTGGTATGTGCGACTCATAGGTTAAAATACTTAATTTTCGTGGCCTATTTATTAAGCTTGTGGTGTGTGGGATGCATTGCTTGTCATCTCATAGTGACGCTTGCTTAATGGTTGCTGTCTTAAATTGTGCTGATCACAAGTTCTTCATGATCTGAAACAGTTAGTGGTTGTTTATACACGCATAGGCTTGTTCTTGCTATTGCTATTCCCTTATTGCTAAATTTGCTGAGAATTAAGTTTGCTAAATGGCAGTAAGTGCAGGCTAGTGTGCAGCTTAAGCGGGTTTTGTTTATACATTTGCATAATCAAAATAACCATGCTGTTGCTATGCTGCTATGGGTATAATCTCTTACTAAAAGCACAACTAAGGCTCTTTCATTATGTGTCTGTCATCGGAATGGTTGCTTACTAAATTAAATTCTCGGCCGGTAGCTTTATAAAACGATAGAAATACCCTTGGTAAAATTTCTTAGGGCTACAAACATGTTGCCTTTAAACAAAACTAGCCGTTTTTATGAACAAATTGTTCACCCATTTGAACCGTGAGAATTTCCCCAAAAAAGTACTTGTGCAGCAAATCTGCTAGCAGGTTCCCGGTTCCCTGCCCCCTGCCCTGAGGCTAAATAACAGGCATCAAGTCAGATCAGCTGTCACTAACTAACTTTAATATCATTTTATTACACTGATGACAACAAACTGACACTATGGAGGTCTGTGGAGGAGCAGAAACATGCAGTGTAGATTTAAGAGGCATCACACTCTGCAGCACCTCTGAAAAATCAAAGTTAGCTGAGTGGTTTTACCATAAGCTGATTTGACGTCACTCCAGCAATTACTTTAAAATTCTAATCGTAATATGTGAATAAGTTAAGGATCAGAGTGTAGTTTTGAATCAGGACCTTCAGTAATAAAATCCAGTGGCTATTGAAAAACAAGGTGTTTCCAAAGTCAGTAGGCTGTTATTGTGCTTATTTACATGTTCAATAAAGATTGTATATCTTAATATTTTTACTTTATACTCAGCATCTTCGGCACAAACATTTCTTTGAAGATGAATTCACTTTAGTCTAATCCTATTGTTAGGTTGTAGTAGCTACAGGTTGTGAACATTCATTAAGCTGGCACTTCAGTTTTATTGAGGGCTTTATTAACTAGCTAAACAGTGAAAAAAATGGCTTAAATTAGCCTAAAGAGGAAAATTCATAACTTTGATACAGGTAGTATAAATACATGTTCATCTAATTTTTCATTCACAAACAATAGATACCATGAAAATATCAGCGTTCTGTTTGTAACCATTAAACTATGTAAGGTTCTTGCAGTACTTCTAGAAGGTACCTGGATTCAATGTGCTTTTTTTCTTTGTTTTTGGGCAAAAAGTTATTTCTGACTCAAAAGTCCAAACTCCCTGAGAAATATTAGATATATATATATATATAAATGTAACAGAGAAAATCGTGAAAATCAGGAAAAAAGAAAACTATTAGAACAAGGGATTGTTTGGTACTTTTGCTTAAAAATGACTTAATTTCATATTTCAAATTAGTTGAAGATCAGTTGCCTTTATTTACAGATCATATTGCTTTAGTTTTACATCGGTGGAAGAGTCTGCACACTTTGGGCTGATGCATGTTATTTACTTCACTAACCACTAACCATTCCAATTTTAGATGGAAAACCCACTCAAAATCCCCATGACATGCCTTTCATCAGAGTGTGGGTTGTTAGAAAGACAGGTATTGCACCGTTGCTCTATGTCTGACAACATGAAAAAATTTTAACATTTGCTTCTATATCATTCTCACAAAATATGTCTCCCTTCAACAGGTTTCATGGACTGCCATAGCAGGTTGCAAACTAAGACAGAATGATTCCAAACCTAAAAACGGATCAATGCACAACTGTGAAGCCATGGTCTCACTGGAAATGGCCAGGTAAGCAGGCATATTCAAGACAGGTATATGTTTTTCTTACTTACCTTTTTTTAATAAAATAACACTCAGGCAAGACAGTTTTTACCACAGAACTATTATTTCTAATCGCAGACTAAAGCACTTGGTCATTGTTTAATCATTCAGGTAAAACTGACAAATATATTCTGACATTCATTTAAAACGATCCAGAACCTCATTATTTATATTATCCTTATTTTTTTATTGCTGTTTCTCAAACCTCCACTAGATGGGGCACCAGCCTTGAATATATGAATAAACTCATAAGGAACTTCCTATGCACTTAAAAAACATTTCTTTCCCTTTTTAGTGCATATGTCTGAAAAGACTTTTACTGCTTGGTTTGTAGCTCGGTTCGATCAGTTGTTTTGGATAAAGATACAATCAAAAAACATAAATATGTCAGTGATGTTTCTTTTTTCCAGTGCTGCAAAAATAAATATACATTTTTTAAGCAGCAAAAGTAAGAATAAAGGAATGGTCAACGCAGTACATTTCCATTCAATAATTCTAAAAATCTGCATATATATAGCTTAAATTATTACTGCAATATTTTGTAAACTAATAGACATGGTGAAATAGTTTAAAAGTCAGAAGCAATAAAAACACAATGCAATTTCTGACATTTTTTTATACCTTGCGGACTGTGTTTGTATGATTGTATTGAAATGGAAGTAAATGTACTGTAGCAAAAGATTTTTTTCAAGCCCCAAAGTCCAAATTACTTTTTGTCCAGAAAAAAAATCTTGCACACAGCATTCATCTTTTTATATTGCTTAAGATAAGTTAACCTCCACTGCACTTTGTGCATAGAATATTTTGTGTCTTACTATGAAAATTTTAATGAATATATTAGCTAACTATATAATCAAAATAATGCGCAATTAAAACTGTATTTTATAAAATGTCCTCTACAGGAAGAACTGAAACATCTTGTTACAGCTCAATGTTGAAGTGAATTTGGGACAGTGGTGAAATTTGTAGTTTATCGTCCTGCCCGGTTTTAATATTTTGACATGATGTAGCTTAAGTCCTTCTTAATTTCAAACACCACAAACCACCAACTACATTGCCAACGTGAATGTGACTCATGGCCAAGCTTATCACGACTGCACACACACGACTGTCTTATCTACACCAGTCGATCCCTCCTTTTTGAGTGTGAGGTCTAACCTATAGTAGTAGGTGAACTGTAAGTCGGCTCCTGTGGTAATCATGGGAAGAAACTCGAGGAAGGTTTTGAATAATTACTTCTCTGCTTCATCCTGCAGGAGGAAGCCCTGTCTCATTCTTAAAGATGTCCTAAAGACAGAGCAGGGGAAGACTTACATGGAAAGGATAAAACAGGATAATTCTTTGGGAGGGGGAGGACAAATGACGAGTGCACAGAGAGAGAGTGGTTGGTGGAGAGACGAACATCTGATATGCAAAGAGACAAGGTCCACTCCAAGAGATGCCAAAAACGAAAAAAAGTGCGTCACCCCTAAACACAACCAGAAGGCGTCCCCCTTACCCTCTTCACGGTAGGTAGACTTTGTAAAAAGGAACGTTTCCATATTTTTGCATATTTTTAACTGATTGATTGCTAGACCAGTGGGGTCAGCCCATCTCCAAAACCTCAGGTTGTGTGGAGTGTTCCTTGTATGCACTAATTGTGGAGGCAGTGTGATATTCTGGGAAATTTACTGTACTACTCAATGGAAACACCTTATTTCATCAGGATAAAGCACTTTGCTACTGCACGAAAAATGTTCAGGAATGGTTTGGAGAACCCGGGCCACCAAATTTGTCAGGATCTGATAGTAATATGATGATGTAACATTACAGCCTATTTACTCTAGTGAAAACCGTTTCCTCAGAGTGTTAAAATGTTTTGTTTTTACATAATAACTCTACTACTTTTATAAAATAACTACTACTAGTCAGATGGATTCATCAAGAGAAAACCATGACGTGAGAACGTTCTTCAGTGTGAGTGACCTATACTGCAACTCAGAAATTTGCACCTCTTAGGCAAGACCAGTGCAGGTGGTACTGATTACACAAGTAAGTGGCGGCACATGTCTGTGCAAGCCACAAAACCAGCCGAAGGCCAGACTTACCTAATGAATAATGCATAGAGACAAAGTGGGCTACAAATTAACGTGTGGCAAGAACAAATACCCAAGGTGTAGCAAGGTTTAGATTTATGTTGGACTTGCTTATGATGCAGCTTCTTTGTAATTGAGATTTATGGCTTCAGGTGTTTCTGGGTTCTGGGTGCCAAGCAGCTGCCAGTTTCTCCTGTGACTCTACAGTTTTACTTTTGCAGGCTTGCAGCATTTCTGACGTAAAAATATTTCATAGTTGGACAGCTACAGTTTAAAGAACCCGGGTAGACTGACATACGAAGTGATTGGTTAGAAAGAGTTCTAAAAAATAACGTTTCTTGTGAGCAGCTTCTATGCTTTACTTATGATGCATGTCAGGATTTGCCCAGGAAGCACATTTCAGATTCAAAAGTCATGATAGAGTGGACATTTTTAATTCACTATTCTGTGTGAAAACCAAAGAAGCAGAAAGAGCTACACTGGATTAAGGTAATTTATTCTGTTAGTTTTTGTTTAAGTTAAGAACAAATGACTTTTTAATGAGACTTGGCTTAACTATCTGCATCCTTGGCTCTTTATATTTTCCAGGCAGAAAACGTAGTGATTTCATTTGGAATAGTACCGCACAGAAAGATTCTTGTTCAAATATGTCTTTATGGATTAGTTTTACCATGTGTATAGTCCTGTATATTTTGAGATCAAGTACAATTACTGAAGTTTTAAACTACTACTTGGGAATAATGGAAATATGGTGTGGATTTTTTGTGCTTTTTTTCCCCCATGTCTTCAGGCAGAGACTAAGAAGAAAGTTACAAACTTCTGATGAGGAAGAAGATGAAGATAATGAGGAAATAATAATTGGAAAAGAAAACGGAGAGGACTACAAATTCTCAGAGGTTGTAGGTGAGTGGACAAAAAGAATTCAGAGCTGAAGTTATTGATGTGATGCTGCTCTGGACCTGCAGGGTACGATACGACAAACTTGTATTTGTCCCACAGTGGGGATATTTCCATGTTTCAGCAGCACCAAAAGTGTGCAAATTTGCGGCAGAAAGTTCTATACAAGTTGAAAAACAAAGTAAATATTAAAAAAATCAATCTTTACAAAAAACCGGTTGAGTCAGGCTGCAGTCAGACAATTTGTAGCATTAAAAAACCAGAGGATTTGTGAAATATAATCCAGTGACTCGAAATGGGGTAACAGAATTATGTGTTTCAAACCTATTAGACACGAAAACGCAGCACGTTATGAGCACGGAATTGGTCAAAGCGCAACGTTTACGCGTCACGTTGTGTTGCCCTAAAAGTTTAGGTGGAACAAAAGATTTTTTTTTTACTGCACATTTTTTTTCATCGTGTTGTGGTTTCTGCTTTTTTTCACACAGCGTGAAAGCCTGTCTGAATATGGCATTATTCTGTGTTGGTTTTAGCCTTTAATCAGTCATTTCCTAGTCCCTGGAAAGCATCACCATTCCACTTTTCCTACTCTCCCCTGAATTTGCTAAAGGATTTCCCAGATGCCCATTAATATAAGCCCGGTCCTCATTGCTGAGGGTTACACTGACACTCCTGGCCTTGCTTCCAGATGAAATAAATTACACACATTGACTTTGTATTCTCCCGCCCCCTCGGTTGTGTTTATATATTGCTAGTGTTAGCTGACTGTAACTATGGGTGTGTTTGTTTTAATTCCCGCATAGCACAAGGGGGCGCCGAATTAATTTGTGTTAAATAGGATGCAGTGTCTGTAAAGTATGGAATAATACAAGATTAAAAGCGCAAAAGACTTCCTGTTGTGGGTTAACAATGGTGAACAACCAGTGAAGCCTTAAGTGTAATAATAAAATTTCGGCAATCTGAAACTGTATGATCGTCTCTGTCTCATAGATTGTGGGGTGTCAGTGAGCTGTGGCCCTGCAGACGATTCAAGTGATTGTGAAGAATTTTCTCCAGTGAACATCGACATGTGCTTTCAAGCGAAAGGACAACACAGTTTGGTGTGTACTGTACAGGGTCAGAGATGAGGCTCAAATTCATACTGATGATAACTAATTTATACCAGGCAAATCCATTCCTTCAGAAGGCAAAACACCAAAGTCCCAGATATGTGGCGTGTCACGTAAATGTGTCTTTCAGCCACATGTCTTGAATAAGGCCCATTCCTTAAAAGTCTAACACGGCACACAAAGCTGAAATTACTGCTGCGAGATGGACATAAATGCCACAGCATTTTAACATTTCTGCCATGCCACATAATTTGAGATAACAAGAAATGCCCATCAAAATGCTTACATGTCGCTAGAAGCATGAAAATGGAATTTTCTGGTGGTGAAATTGAAACTAAAAAAGAAATTCACTGATGACAAAATAAAAGTTTAGGCTTTAGTGACCAGGTTGTATTAACAGCCGACTATAAAAAACTGGGATTCTTCTTTGATATTATTACTGTGCAACTTCACACAGTTCTCTCTCTCACCATCGCTCTGTAGTGTTTATGTCGTGTCTGAAATTAACATGGTAATATTGCAAAAGCCAGTAATATTGTAGTATTGAACATCAGGCTCTGTAGTTTTTTCTGTATCATTTAGTGTTCTGACAAATGTTAATAAAAAATGACGCACTGTATTCTTGGCTTTCTAAACAGAAAAGGAAAAGAAAAGACGAAGGGTCCCTGTGCAATGGAACAGGAAGCCCTAAACACCACAGGGAGAGTGTTCTTCGCCTCATTGGAGAAGACGGACGAGACGAGGGACCGGCCCCTGCAAGTGCTTTTCTGGAAGAATGTGTAGAGGACGGAGATTTGGGAAACCCGGAGCAGACCATTTTAGAGTTTACTGTGGGAGGAGATGATATAACAGACGTGCTGGTCCCGATTATCAGCCCAAAATTTAAGGCTGGAGACATTACTAGCATTTCCATAGGAAGTCTATCCCCCAGCCAGAACAACACAACCAAGATCAGTCCCTCAGAACCAAGTAAGTATATGAGAAGACACACACATACAGTGGTTTGTATTTCTGTTCTTCTTAGGCTGTTCAGTAAACTTCCATAGTCCCTTACCCTAACGATCACAACTAAATGCCTGACCCTAACCTAAAACCAACTTTCAGCCCTCAAACAGACCTTTTAAACAACATGTGTGCTCTTCACGAAAAAAAGTATGACCTCAAAGGCGTGCGCACGTACCCTTGTGATGCCAGATCATCTCTGATCTGCCAGATCATCTCATTAGGTTTTTAAAGATCGTTTAATGCTTGGAAACACAAACGAGATTTAGATTAAAAATTGCAGAACAATCCTTCAAAAACAGTTAAGCATGAAGGTACCAAGATTGACAAAATAATTTCTTTACTCAAGTGCATTTCAGTAACCTTTGTGAAAATTTAACTGCGTGTCACGTTGTCCTGTACTAGTACCCAGTTATAATTGTCACCTTGATACTCTGTATTGCTTTTGACTGATATTGATTTGCGATAATGTTAGTTTGTCTTAAACATTTAGGATTTGCTCTATGCTTGGATCGCTTGTCTTTTCTAGCCTCCATCTGGAGGCGTAAACAGGGGGATGAACATCATTGGGACTGTGGCCTCTTTTACAGTTTGCCTAAGGAAAAATTATGTTCTTCGTGTGTGTATTTCAGTTGTGCTGTCCAGTGACGATGAGGACAGTGGTGACGTTCCAGCAGCCCATACACTGGTCACTGTAGGAGACGTGGCAGTACAAGGACAATCCTCAAAGGAAGCTCCAGACAAACAGAAAGATTCTGACGTGCAAGGCATGGAGGTTGGGAGATATTCCTTCTGTGTCATATTTGGTTTTGCACTTCTCAGTACAAAAAACACACTTCATTAAGCAGTCTTAAAATGCTGCCCTGCCATATTGCAAGGTTTACAGATTCAGTGTCTTTTTACGTCCCGTTATTTTTTTTTTTTCTGAGAACACACCAAGGTGCCGACCATTGTGGGTCAGCAAACAATTTCAGAGCGGTGTGACATGTTTTGAGATTGATGGATCTTTTTACATAACTTAGAAATTAGTTGATGCCTAGATTAACACGTAATTAGAATGGGATTTTTAGAGTCATCATGCAGGGGGATAAGCTCTTACCTGCTCACCACCCACTATTTGAATGAAACAAATGAAAATACTTTGCTTGCGTGACAGCCAAGTATTCACACTGTGTAAAATGTATGTATTCACTGAAATGTTGCGCTTTTATTTGTGATACCAACACAGTCATTATGAGTCTTCTCACTAATAATCATCCCATGTAATGCTTTAATTACATAAAAAAGAAAAAATGACTCTTCTTATAGTGTTTTTTACAATGCCTACCAACTCTTTCTTATTGCTTTTATCATTTCAACAATTATTCTCGCTATGAATTTTTCTCATTACTACTAGATGTTTGGGTTATTCTTAGTGTGGCCACCTGATGGTGACAAATTGAGGCCAGTTTTTGTTATTTGTGCTAGTAGATTTACAACATAGAAGTTTCCAAAAATGTCCTTTTGTAATATTGGTTTCTCGTGTGCTGCCAGCAACTTCAGGTGTACGTGTCTTGCAGGTGGTGCGTGTATTTGTTAAGGATTTGGTTCTGGATTCTGGTTCCGTGGCAGCTCCTTCCACCTCCAGTGCCTACTTCTCCTGTATGGGCATATCCTTCTTCACCCTGCACTGTGGGGGTTACCAGGGGAAAGCAAACGGTGACATCACGGTAACTTATGCAAGCACCAGACGTGTGGTTTGCTGATGGCATCATGTTTAGCAATCGTAATATAATTTAGAGCATCAGGTAAACATTTTTTCTGCCCTTTTTTTTTTTTTTTTTTTTAGGTGACATGCAATAAAATCATGGTTCCACTGAAAGGTAATGCTTTATATAGTTTTTAAATGTATTTTAACCAGTGAAACATCATTACAATATTTGTTGAGGTGGATGGCCTGCCTGTGTGCTTGCGTGTGAGTTATATAAACTCTGACCCCACGGGACCCTGTGTCATTGTGTTTTGCTCATGCTGTCTGTGCAGCATCCTCTTCCAGCTTAGTGATCTGTTTCAGATGGTAAAGTATGTGTTCTGGGATTAGACCCTTTCAGTGTACTTTGATCTCTGAACATGTGGAAACCTCCACGTCAGGGAAAAACCCCTGTTGGATAGATTGCTTTTCAATTTTGTACAAACGTTTATGACTCAATATTTCTTCTAATGATACCTATTTTAGCATAATTTATGGGGCCTGAATGAAAATATCTTGACAAGTACTGGATGGATTGCCATTAGATCTGCTGCAGATATTGACGTGGATAAATCCTAATAATTTTGGGATCCCTTAACTTTTCCCTGGAACCATTATTAGCATAACTGGTTTTCTATTACATCGTCAGATAATATGGTTCATAACCAATGTGCGTACGTAACACTCCCGTGACCCACAGTCGCACTGTTCAATGCTAATGTGAGAATGATAACCAGCTTCTTTTGCTATAAAATGTGTTGCTCTTACTGTGGTACTATGGAAAAACTGTTTGACAGTGAAGTTGTGAATTATTTCAAGTGAACCTGATTTTCTCCTGTTCCTAGACTCCAGCGAAGAGGTCCAGATGACGTTAACTATTGAGCGCAAAGAGTTGAGGAGGTGCAGTGTTTGGGAGAAGGAGGATATGGAGGCCCAGAAGCTTCACTTTAACGGCAACAAGGAACCTTCTCCTGCTGCGGTCCTTTTTTTGTGTGTGTCAGAAACTGCTGCAGCTGCTATACGGAGTGACCTCCGCGAGCTGTGTGGCAAACAAGATAAAACCACAAACACTGGTGAGATTGCTGGAAGAGTCACGTACTACTCAAACTAAACCCAAAAGAAGCAAGTTCAGAATCAGTGAAGGTGTTCTTTTACGGGTCGCAGACCAGGCTTCTGCTAAACCTAGGTCTTTGTGAGCGAGTGTGTGTGTTTGCATGTGTATGCATATGTAATATATGTTTATATGATGTTTTATAGGCAAGGCAAGTCCCTTCATCCTGCTGACTCTGAAAAATCCTCTGGAAGGGATAGAGGGGGCTTTTTTTCGCTCCCTCTTGGACATTGACTGTCTCGTAAATATTCCACTGTCACGTGAATGTTCCACCATTGAAGCTCATGGTCCACGTACAGTGGATTTTTTGAAAGAGGACAGTCCTGTTCTTTCTCTGGATGAGAGCATAGCGCTGGTTATAAGAACTGCTTTAGATCCTAACCTCTTGTCTCTGCTGGGTCTGGAAACTCCCAAACCTGAACTGAACACGGACAAAGAGGGTTTCCATTCTGACAGGGACAAAAACGCACCGGCGCACGTCCCGCTGGAGGTGGAGCCACATAAAGAGACAGTACTAGAGCTGGAGTCTACACCAGAGCAGGACAGAGGGACACATCTCAATCCGGATGAGGATCAGAAAGAACAGGAGCTCGAACCTCCCTCTGACGTAAGTGGGTCTCAACTTTTTTTGGCATACGACCACTGAAAAAACGCATCCCTGTTGAATGTATGTATTTGACTCAGTCAGAATACTCAAGTAAAATTGTGCCACCAAAAGCAACAACTGGGCAAAGTCTAAAAATATAAGCATTATTCTAAGCAGCAAATATGTTCCATCTTTCTGTGTGCTTTTGCGTCCTATGTGGGTGATTCTGAAACATATTGTATCTGTGTAATATGCCACTGGCAAAAGTGGTAAATTACAATAAATATCAAATATATAAATTTCCCCCCACAGAAGAAAAAGGAGGAATCCACCCATCTATACACACTGTGCCATCGAAGAAGCAAAACTTCTTACTCTGTTGCTCTGTGTAAACCGGCTTCCAACTGGACTAAGTATAGACATCAGGGTCTGGCCTGCAGGTGAGTGGCTCACGGTGCATTATCACCACATTCTGTACTGATTAGCATGTCACTTCATAGATATGTTTACATTCTGGCCCAGTTGATTCGGATCAGATCTTTTGGTTTTTTTTGTGAATAGTCAGGTTTTCCATACAAGACTGTCAAATGTGGCCCCACAGCCTCTCTAAAGAGCAACAACACTGATGGTAGTTATTGGAGAAATCGTGTCGTAGGGATTTTTTTTTCTTCTTCTTCTTTTTTAAAGGCCGTCCTGGAAGTTGGCATCAGCTTGGTTTATTTAAATGTTTTTTTCCGAATTGATGTTTGGATTTTTTTTTAAATAATTTACTTGAGATGCAGAAGTGTATTATACTTGCACATTTTGTTTATCATGATAATCTGCAGAGATGAACACCACTTTTTGAAGCTTGAATGTGATTGCCACAAGTAAAAAGCTGTTGTTGGGCGATAAACTACATATGTGTGACATAAAGGTTTCCAATACTAAACTTTTAATGTGTAATTGAATTTAGTCTTCTTCTACCAAAGGTTGTCTTTTTATAGTCACCTAATGTAGTTGGTTATTGTGGGTTATAAACTCAATAGACTGTAAAGGTGGATTTCATCACTTTGATGTTCTAGACATTCTCTGTAGTCCTAATTAGCTACTTTGGCACAAGTGAGGTTTGTGTTAATGCATTTTATGTTGCCCGAATGCATCGAGAAAATCTTTTGACATTGTGTCAACTACAGACATTTTTACCAAATACCAGACAACCGATAAACTGCGTTTATTACCAGAAGTGCAAAATGCCAACAGATTCTGGGTTTCAGGACTTAGTCTGATGGCACTCTACTGTACTAATTGACAAAAGATGGTATTGATATTTTACGCATGCTTGTGTTTGGTAGTTAGGAAGAGTGTTCACGTCACAGCTGATATATCTGCGTGTGAAAGGTGCATCTGAATTAAAAATAAAAAATTCTGAACTGAGCATTAAGGCCTGAAATGTGAATGTAGCTTGAATGAGGAATAACATTACAACAAAAAGTGTGTGTGTGCGATTGTGTAAATGAGGAAACTGTGTACCTGTTCTGACAGAACAGTTGGGAAAAACCTACCTTCAGAAATCCAGATTCACTTTTCTTTTAAACTTCTTCTATTTAGGTTGATCCAGTTTCCTCCTCCACCATTAAAAGGAGGAATAACGGTAACTTTAGAGGACCTGCAGTGTCTTGACAGCGGGCAGTTTCTCAACGATGTCATCATTGATTTTTACCTCAAGTAAGTAACGGTTTTTGCTCAGTGCGGTGTGTAATGAGTTTAAGGAAAAGCAATTCACAAGTAATTTTAAATTCAAAAGTAAAATTTGTGCGTTGATGTGTTTTTGACATAGATACCTCCTCCAGAATGCCTCAGCTTCTATGGCTGAGTGCTCCCACATTTTCAGCAGCTTCTTCTACAAGCAACTAACACGAAGGGACAATGCCAATGAAGGAACCACCAGTGACTCGTAAGTCGTGTAAAGTGTAGTTTTATCCCCAACCAAACTGCCAGGAAGCAAACTGGAAGCAGAAAACTATTTCAGAGTCACATGAATATGATTTAGTCACATCTGGAACAAATAGGTTATCATCTTTGTGTAGCCTTCAGTTTAACACATTTTGCATTAATTACTTTGTCTTAAACTTCCCCTAAAGTGTGATCCTTGAATCCTTTGTTCTCTTTGCGTTTAGTTAGACCCAGGAGTAAAACCGTCTGAGCGGTTTCTCTGTACGCTTACTCGTGTCTGCCAGTATGTTAGGACATGGAACAGCCGCTGTTTTTGTGTTCACACAGTTGTCAGAGGCAGAGGCGACACCAACGGGTGAAGACATGGACACGCCATGTGGACATCTTTAAAAAGGACTTCCTGTTTGTTCCTGTCAATCAGGAGTGAGTTAAATACGTGAGGTGGCGTACTGTGCCGATTTTTTTTTTTTTTTTCCTCAATATATCACTTTACACATCGCCTTGCTCTGTTGTCTGTTTAGGGCTCATTGGTATTTAGTTGTCATTTGCTTTCCTGGCCTGTATGAGCCAAACATCGAGCCCTGGACTCGCCCGGATCCGCAAACAGCAAAGTGCCACAGTAGGACAGATGAGCCACAAGACCAAGAAGAGGTCCAAAGGTCTAAAAGGCGAAATGGTGACACAGAGACACGACCCACGTTAAACCGCCGTGACAGCACGGATACCGAGACAGGTAGGTGTGGATATACGGTGCATGCTTTTGTCAGTATTACTCAGTGGTTTACAAAGACTTCTATGCTCTTCTTCTCTAATTTGGGTTTTGATGTTTGTGGTTGTGGGTATGTTTTAGAAAATGCTCAAGAAGAACCCACCAAAGACCCACCACCTGGTCCAGTGGTGAGAAATGATTTGATTTTGAACTATTTTCTTTTAGTTCATAGAAAAAATGTTTAACAATTTTTATTTATTAGTTCTTCAAAATCTTCTCCTAAAATATCCTCCTTTTTTTTGTAGAACTGTACAGAGCGGACATGTCAGAAAAAGGCTATTTGCAAAAGGTGAGTGTACAGGAACACTGTTGCACCATCGTCCTGCAACAGTTCTGCTGCATCATAAGAATGTTACCTCAGAGTATAGTTATTAGTATTGTCGTTGGTAATGTTACTATTTTGTTTTAATTTAGCTTCAGTTAAATCTTCAATTTATGCATATGTTGAGTATACATGAGTGATAAGAATACTTATCACATCTCAGCGTCTATTTTTGTGTAGAGAAATGTGAAACTTCAAATGTGTCTGAAATCTGTAGTTATTAGTTAGAAGATGCAGATTCTTACAACACAGGATATAGTCAATGTAAGAAATTTTGATCATGATCGACTGTGCAGTAAAATTTGCTCCGCCTCCACTAGCTGCTGTCTTTGTCATTCAGTGTCTTTTAAAAATGTGATGTGTAGGCCCACATAAATACTTTCAGTACACTTCAGATTTTGTGATGGTTATTCTTAGCGATCGCTTTGCAAAGCGTTGGCTCTGTTTTGAAGGTCTGTTATGTAATGATATAGTATCCATAAAAGCATCTCAGTGTGGTTACAAACACTGAATGGCTGAGGTGCCTCTCCTCTCTACAGGCCGTGTATTCTCATCATGGATTCCCTCAAACTTTCTCTTCACGAGCGGGTTTTCAAACTCTTGCGGGAGTAAGTATAAACCCTTTTAATACATCCGTTGCTGCGTGTGTTATTATTAAAGCATTTAAGATGATCCACATTTGTCTCTTAGGTACTTGCAGTCGGAATGGGAGGCCCGTCAGGTTCCAGTCAGAGACTTTGGTCCCGATCAGATGACAGGCTCACACTGCCTCGTTCCCCTCCAGGACAACAGCAGCGACTGTGGCCTCTACCTGCTGCAGTATGTTGAGAGTTTTTTAAAGGTAAGCTCTTTTTCCGGGGCTCATGGCTTTGTTTAAAAAAAAACACACAACCTCCTAAAAGTGTCACCTTAGAGTTAAAACTTGTTGACATGTTTTTAAGCTTTTACACATCCATGGAAAAGTCTTTTCCTTTCTTCTCTCAGGACCCCGTGGTGCACTTTGACCTCCCTCTACACCTAGAACGATGGTTCCCACGGCAGCAGGTGCGAAGGAAACGTGATGAAATCAGAGATCTGGTACTTAACCTTTACCGACATCAGAATCCGGATAATAACAGATAGAGACAGACGCAGCTCTGCTGCTCAGCGCATCACATTCCTGTTGCCATTAGCGCTGCTCATACTGAGCAATGGACTTTGTAAATTATATGAAAATATTTTCTGTAAGTTAGATTTTGTTACTGTTTTTATGCATTAACTTGAACAAAAGATGTAAGCCTTAGACTATATGTTGGCCCTTTGAGTGGATATGAACACATCAGTTAATTAAATCAAGTCGCCATTATTTCAGCCAGAAAGAGTTGGAAAGTAGATTCAGTGTAGACATACAAATGTTTGTACACCCTCACTTTTTACTCATTTGTTTTACGCAGCAAGATATTTTATAAAAATAATCATTTGTATTTTTGTTTCTGTGTAGAATCCCAAGGTGTCTGGTAGAAATGCCACAATGGTAGAACCCTGTTTGTACAGTTATAACAGTTTAAGTTTACAAAGGATTCAGCTGAAGTCAGAGTTCATATCATGTATCTTAATATCTGTGTCTCAGCTATGTGTTTGTTCATTTGCAGTAGAGCACTTCTTTTGGATGATCCACTCACTAGATATGCCTGTGTTTTAGGAATTCATAAATTGAAATACATTTGAGCCTGTTTGTTTATGCATTTCATTAAGGTTACAGCATTGAAGCCTCAGGAACTGAAGACTATAACACAACACAAAAGACACTTTCAGTCATTGTTGGATAATTTCTTCTTCACTCAGTGCCTCACTTACAGGAAGCAGTTTGTTCTCTCGCAATCTATCACAGACTTTAAACACAACAGTGGTACCAGAAATCAACCTGAAATCTGTTTTAACAAACTATCAAAATCAATTTCTGAATCGGTGTAAATTAAAGACACTGAAGTGGCATTGAAGTTCTTTTGTAAATTCTTAATCAGAATGTGAGAAGAAAACTTAGAAAGTTCAGCGTCGCACATACACTCATTGCGCCCTTCATTAGGCACACCTGTTCCTAATCCAGTGCAGCGTGCATTATCGTATAATATAGAATGAGGTGGGCAAAACGTTAAAATCAACTCCAACACTTCCTTAAAACTGAGGAGTGACAACTCTGGCAGAGCTGCTGTATTGGGTCGGATTAGATTGTACAGACGTACCTAATGAACTGGTCGGTGAGTAAACATTGGCATGTGAATCAGGCTGCTCTCAAAGACGAGACCTACTTGGTTAAGAGCAGCAGTCCCATTGATACTGTTGCCTACATTCATCTCTGTGGAAACTTGACAGTCTTTTATGTTTCTTTCTTTTCTCTTAACACTTCAACAACCTCCATGTTTTTTTTTTTTAACACATTGTGTTGGCCGCAAGTACAACACCTGAATCCCAAATGCCTTTAGTATCAATATTGTATTAAAAACCTTTAGGCTAAACTGTAACTAAGTTGATTGATTTTCATTTATTCCTATTAGCTGTTTTCTTTGGAAAATATTCCACAAAATTATTTTTCGATGCACTTCACAATTTTCTTTTTGATAACTGCTGCCAACTTTCTGTTTTCTAAGACCAAAAAGTGTCAATTTACAACATGTAAGCGTGACCGTGTTTGGCAATTTAAGCTGGTCAGAGCATCACATGGTCGACTTAGGTGTGTTTAGTGTCTGTTTTTCAGACGCCTTCGCAGTCAGACCTGGTAATCCCCCTACCACTCTGGACCGCAGCAACTTTGTTTCCTAACCCACTTTGTGTACAGTATAACCCAAAGTTTTGAGGACTGAGCCCTTTTTTTCATAGCATTTCATAGCGTCTCTGAAAAATCTACTCATGAATATAAACCTGAAGTAAGTGAAATGACTCGTAACTTTCTCGCCCTTGTAAATGTCCACGATCTCATGTTACCGGATCAAGCAGTTTAAACCTGACAAAGAAAAACATTGGTCAGTTTCATACTAAACATTAGCAGGTATTTGACTTGGTACCTGCTCCACGAACAACATTATGACGCCATTAAACTCAAATCACTTTAAGCATTTCATGTATAATTATTTACTGGTTTAGAAACAAAATATAAATCCATTAGTATTTGTAACTCAAATATTTGCTGTATGTGGTTTAATATTGAAGTAAATTAAGGATAACCGTTAAAAGCAGCTTAGTCTCAACCAGCTCTAGTAGTAAAATGCTGCCCACTAATTGTTCTATTGGTATTATTATTCTCATTTTTAATAATGCATCACTTTTTTACCATCCCCTATAATTAGAAGTGTAATGAGGTTTAGCAGACAACACGTCCCCTCTACCGGTGATCCACTGACTTATCTTCTAGCACCACCATGAGGTTGACATTAGCAGATTGAAGGCCATATCTCAATGTAAAGTTTAGAATTTCAGTTTAGCACCACACATCTTGTTCCCAACAAGATGAATGAATTTGTGATTTTCTGCCTATTACACCTGCAGTGGTCTATGAAGTGAACATTTTTCAGTTATGCAACACTGGTTCATGAACACAAACTAACAAAGCTACTGACATTCCCATCAGCCTCATATGTACTGTATATTTGTAGACGCTGAGTCTTGTTGGTTGACAGAAGCCAGATTTAAAACACGAAACCTCATAAATGCATGTGATGAGATGTGAAATTCCTTCTTTGTTATGCCACCGTCGGCTTACCTCACCGTTTCCTCCATCCTTCTCTCTCTTTGCTCGTAAGACCGCTACTTAAAGATTAGAACAGGCTGATTTCCCTTTTAAAACAGGATAAATCCCATGGGAAGAATTTGGGGTTAGAGGTCGGCTCCTCACTAAGCCTGTGACTCAGTGCTGTCAATATTTGCGTAGTGAGGGGATTTCAGTTGCTGCTTATTAGTTCAACACCTCAGGTGGCGCAACAGCATAAATATTTTAATTTCATGTGTGTTATTGAGAATGTGTAGGGGGAATTTCTTCAAAATATCATCATGTGGTAACTGCTTTACTATTACTAGTTATGAGTTGTTTTAACTCATTTTACTCCTCTTCATTTTTGATCGGCAGGCAGGGCGTAATAATTAATGGCACTGTCCCTAAAGTGAGTCCACTGGCCTTAATATTTAAGATTTCTTCCATAAGACATTAAAAGCAAACTAATATAAATATACTCCTTTCCTCTTGCAAACTGTGCTATCTCATGTATTCGTGTGTGTCTTTGTCTGGATTTCTGTGGTCTTTGTCCTCTCCTTTCTGTCCATGTTGCCCTCCCTTCCCACTGTTGCTCCATTAACTTCTTGGTGAGCTCTTCTAAAAGGCTTAGAGTAAACAGGATTAGAGGGCCTTAAAAAATCCCCCTCTCTCAAAGAGCCATCTGCCCATCTACCTGAGTCAGGAACTGTCCTCAGCACCATAGGACACACCTCTCTCCACCTGCAGGGGAAATCAGGAAAGCAGCTTGTGATTGTATTGCTCAATGTTGTCTGGACAGGGTTGTGTTGTTTTTCTGCTTCGGGAGAATTCTACGCAAACTATGCAAACTTGTAAGAAGTTGTTCACATTGCTGATACGTGACTTTGGAGGACACACGTATTTACTTGATCCGTTTCCTAGTCCACGGATTTAAACCCGATTACAGATCGAACATGAGGATCCTATCGTGGAGATGTGTTTTCTGTTCTGTTGTGTCCAGTTTTATGGTCATGCTTTTGGACGTAAGGACAGGTATGTATGATAGGTCACTTATAAGCTTCTTGTCCATTACTTCCCCCAGGCGTAAGCAAACATTAAGTCCTACATATGTGTGTGTGTTTTTACGTGGTAACCCAGACGCAACACTGGAAGGTTCCTCCATGGGATACCTGAGTCTGCCTGCCAGTCAGGAGCCTGCAGGGTTTCCACGCATCCTTCGTGTCTCTGATGTAAAAGTAGCCCACAAAGGTCACGGGGTCACGGCTCGACACAAAAGGAACATCTTTTTCCCAAGTGGAGTCAAACTGTGTGCACAAGAGACGGCCGAGCAAGTTGTTGCAAACCATCTGAGCTACTTTCATCTCAGAGGTAAGTGTAGCTCACTGTAGACAATTATTTTCAAAGGCAGTGTCCGCTTGGATAAGGTGCAGCAAACAGGAAGTGATGTCAGCAGAAAAGAAGCAAACTGGATTTTTTTGAGACTCTCCCTTTGCCTGAATGTCCACAGTCTTGCGAAGACAATTGTCCAGTCGGCAGGGGTGTTAACCTTTGCTGCATGTACAGGGACGAAATCAGCTGTAGACGAGCAGAAGAACGTCAGTCAACATCTGTGTGGACACCAGTAGCAATTAGACCTGATGAGATTTGGCATGTAAACGTACTCTGGTCTACGTCAGGTAGATGTCTCCACCCTCACTTACCCCACTAGTGTCTAGTCAGCCCCAGCAGGTGCTGCCTGGTGTTTTAACCAAACCAGGCTACAAGTATTACACACCTACAACCATTAGTTTTGTTTTGTTACATGCAACAATTGGTTATATATACATTATCGATTATTATGAATATAATGCATGTAAACACTGAAGTACCCAATAATAGAATATTTTTTATGATAATGCACATTGTGTTCTTTGACTACCTCTGCAGGAGGGTTTGAAAATATTCAACGGGCAACATGTTTGATTTCTGATGGCCTCTCTGATGGAGAGGCGGAGAAAATGGTGGATTCCTGTCAGTGATTTCATCTTAGACAAAGAAAAAACTTGTTGGCGTTGGTTTGTTATGTAAGCTGGTTTGGGTCTCGGCCTCGCAGACAGCACTGATTAGTGAGGACATTAGAGCATATGTCTGTTCACTGGCTTTGGATTAGAGCCCAGTAGGCTGGCGAGAGTTATACCAAAAAACATCCGAACTTCTAACTTATAATCTATATTTCTACTCGTCGTTGTTCTGATGAATTTGAAAATGATATTTATCCCCCATGGATTCAAGGCTTTGAACTTTTTAACCTAAAATAGCCATTCACAAGTGCTGCGGGGTCACCTTAAGAAAAAAAAAGCTGGAAAACGTTGCTAGACATGTGATCGGGACATTGTTTGAAGTGGATGCCGTCTTTCCCACAACAGTGTGCCAGGAGACCATATGGGAAGCTTTCAAGATCTTCTGGGACCGCCTTCCTGGACAGGAAGAGTACCAGTCCTGGATGAACCAGTGCCAGGAGGGCACCATCACAGCACAGGACATCGGCAGCTACTTCAGCCAATCAGATGAGCACCAGGCCTTGGTCAAAAAGGTTAATGGATGACTAATGATTCAATACATCTTAACAGGTCATAATGAACTATTCTGCTGGTGGATGACGCTGTTACTAAATAATTGCTTGATTTTTTATTTTCAGAGAATGTCACTGCCAGGTTCAAAAAGGTAAGACAACTCCAGCTTTGCCACTCGCTAATACACCAATTCAGTGATTAATGTCTGTTTTTATGATGAAGCCCGAGTCATTCTTCCCACTGTCTGTAGTGAACCCACCAGATCCTGGCAGCATATGTGCAGGTAACGTTGTCAAGGCTCACTCATTTGTTTCCACACACAAACTCCAGATTTATTATTAGTGGACTTATACTGACATCCAAACATTATTGCAGAATATTTGTTTCTCTTTGTATTTAAAAGATGTGCTGTATTTAATTTTTTATAAGAATAAAACCAGCTCATTAGTTTATTCTCTAATAGGTTTTGTCTATGCAGCCACAGTCTGATAAGCCTTCATGTTCACACATGGTTCCAGCAGCACTTTATTTATCCTCCCCTCATTAGCATTGGTAACACTTCATTTCATAGGTCTATTATTTTCCAGATAATTTTTCCCGGGAACTCACACTTTTCTTAAAAAAAACAGCTTGAACTTAGCTAATAATTACCAGGATTTTCCAATAACAAAGAACACACTTTAAACCGACCCTGCTGTCATACAAACAAACCTACCCGTGCTTCATTTCAACAAACGGAATCTCCGAAATGCAGCCCTACAAAACAACAACAATTATTGAGTTTTTTTTATTACTCAAACCTGTTGTTGGATTTGTTTTTTCTCTTTTGCGGGACATTTGACGTTACCTCACTCTTTAAAATCTACTACTTCCACTCGCACACTGTAAAAGACCCTTTGAAGCCTGCGTGCTGTGCATTCTCTTTTGTTATTAATCATTAAGTAATGTGACATGTGGTTCCAGTAACCAATTTTCTACTGTTTGACAGCACTGAAATACCAGATACGAGGGAAGCTGCAGAGGCTCCTGAGCTCGGTGAGTGACTCTCCTGACGTTACTGCTTTAACGAAACAGATGCAGGAGCTGTAGCCAAATCCCCGCCACAGCAGTAGCTCCGTGTCCTGTAGCACTGATTCCTGGATTCTAGCTTTCTGTGCAGTATGTTAGTGTATCTTTGTCACTGTGTTTGGGGAGTGAGCTTGGCTTTAGGCCAGTTCAGCCTGGGATTTAGTACTTAGGGTCATGAGCATCTAATCCATGCAGCCATCAGGAATCAGAGCGCTTGCCAAAGGTTTAAGCTCACATATACTTGAAATAAACAGACAATCTGTTTTTTTTTTTGTTGTTTTTTTTTGCACACAAACTCAACTGCTCGTTAACCAAAGAACATGAGGGAGAAGAAGCAGCCACCTTTGTCCCGGGCGTGGAGGACAGCACAGTGAGTGAACACAAACCGGTCTTTTTTTGTGTTTGACATGCCTCTGTATCACAGTGCAGCTGTCTCTCTTCCTTGTGGCCCAGCTGGACAATGACATTGCTGTGCCGCCTCCTACGTCGCCTGTGCTGGAGCAAGTGGTGGAGCTGAGCATCCTCCTGACTGGGGAGATGTACAGCGACGACTTAGAGGATCCGTCAAGCCTCCACTACCAAACACTCAGCAGGCAGCTTGCTGAAAAGGTTTGGCTTGTGTCTTCTGTCTGTCTCCCTTTATGACTCCCCGCTGTGCTGCTGTACTGTGTCTTGGCTCCTGCTTAGACCTGCTTTATCTCCTGCTTTATGGTCTGTGATAACTGCATTGTTAGTTTTAATAACAGGCACTTTAACAGCAGCAGTAGTTAAACCCAAACTGTTAGGCAGGCTTTCCAAAGCGCCCATGTTACGGTACACATTTGCTTTCCGTGAATAACGGTGTTGACAGTCCAGATTTATTACACGTCTTGAGAATAGATACGGTTTTGCACAGCTGTTCATATTTGGATGCCAATTTGTGGGTTTTACGGATATTAAAATACAGTTCAGCAGATTTGTTTAGGTTCTCAACACACAACGTGATATACCAATGCATGATAGCTGCTACACACGTGATACATTCACATACACCAACACACACCACGGTGGGTGTTTTTTTAATAAATAGGTCATAATACTTTTCAGGCTGTTTTAACCAATAAATCTGGTTTATTTTGCCAGGAAATATTAATACAACCGTGTCCTATTAAGTAACAAACTGGTTTATTTTGCCTGATTGGACTTTTGCAGATTGAGGATGCTCTGGAGCGGCTTCCTGGATTTAAGAGTGTGTCTTTGCTGGACTTCAGGTGAGGGTCTGGACCAAACACCTGTGCTCAGGTTTTATCCAACACCACCCAAATGTTTAATAATCACATTTAATCAAATAATCACATTTTCATCTCTCTGTAGAACTTTAATAGTTTTTCCTTTTTTTTTAATAAATGTAGACCTCCAAAGGACGCCCAAGGGTGAGTCATCAGCACAATCTGTAGCAGTCTGACCTTGAATAGTTCTGTCTCTCCTGCTTTGTATTTAAGACCAATTATTCCTTAGCTGGAGGTTTGCAGGTGTGTGTGGCATCACCTTAATCTCACACTGTGTTTACCTGTGAGCGTGGGCACGTGTTCGGGTGTAACTAGTTGCCTGTGTTAATTGTCTTAGTGCGGTGGCTCACCTGTTAAGTGGGATCAGGATGCGTCCAACCGAGTGAGCAGGTGCTCTTCTATAGAGACGATTATCAAGGCTTTACGACCTCGCCGCACCCCGGTAGTGGTTTGACGGTGGCAAGTAAGCAAATTAAAAATAGACAAATATATAAATAATAAGTAAGAATGTGACAGCCTTTTATTCTATAAGCAAACTGAAACTTTTTAGATCAAATTTTAATCGGCAAAGAAACTAGTAACTGCAATCACCTTTTCAATCCATCCGTCCATCCATGTGCATGGCAAGTAAATGTCGATAAAATGTAATCAGGCATGGTTTTAATTTTGTCATCATCTGTGCTAGGTGGCCATACATGTGCAGACATTCTACATACGCTGTGCTGAGAATGACATTAGCACTTTCCCGGAACCTGTGATTGATCTTGCATGCTGCTGCTCACTGCACATGGTCTTATGGTTTTCACAGCGGGAGCAGAGTTATGTGCGTCTGCTTCTGTGTATGTGTGAAACTAAAGGGGGTGAAACTATTGGGTGTCCTTCCAAATGGGGGCTGTGTGCTGACACGTGCTCAGCTGTAGCCAGAAACCCCACAAACTAGGTCAGAGTGGAGGGCTCCCAGTAGTCAAATAAAGGCTCACTGAGAGGTTTTTTTTTTTTTTCCACGGTCTGGAATTTTCTTGCGAAGTCTCCATGTTTATTATGATGATATTGATCATTCTGCTGACTCGGCCATTTCTGGCCTATTATCGAGTTCCTGCTTTCGGAGCAGGAGTAAATCTCTCAGGTCATCAGTCTTCTCTGAGCACTCTGCAACTCTTTTAACAAGTTTGACGTTAAATGCTTGACTGATTTTCGTCTGCTTAGAGAACTCCTCTCTCATCCTGGAGAATTTTTTTGATTTTCTTGTTGTAAAGCTATTTATAGGTTGAAGATAAAAAGGTTGTGTCTAGACTAATTTAGTGACTAGAAAGTGTCTTCATTAAGTTGCACAGTGGCCAAGGAGATTTAATGATGATGGCGGGTCATGGCCTTTTGAGGAGGAAGATTATGGTTGAGGAATGTGGTTGATTCAGTTTTGTACAGTGTTGTACTTAAAGTATATAAAATTACTATATGTGCAGAGTTTAGGATTACTTCATATATACAAAATGACATGCTTCTGATCTGATTGTTTACAACATATGGTCATTCAAAAAGAATAAATTCAGGCACAAACATGATGTTTGCTGCTAAGTCTTTTTATTGGACTTGATAATAGAAAGGAAATCAGGAATGAAAACTACAATACTAACAATAGTAAAAAGGTTCATTGAGACCTATTCAGCTTCAGCTACCTAATATAAATTAAAGGTTAAAAGGAAAGAAGCTTTTGCTTTGTTGCTGAAGTAGGACTAGAGTTCATCTCCTCTCTCCCTGTGGGACATTCAGCAGCACTTTTCTTTATTTGTGGTTTTGCTTTGAATCAGCAGGTTGGTATTAATCAAATAAATGAAAGAAATTTCACTCCTGGACATCCACAGTTATTGTTTACCTGTAAACATGAATCAGAATAACCACAATAAAAAAAGTGGATACAACATGGTTGGTGGACCGATGATAACAGTGATTATTACCCAGTCTGTGTGTACTTGATGTACCACATCTGTGTCTCCAGGCTCAGCGGCGTGGTAGTGGACTACGCTGTCACGGTGGTCGTGGATGTGGCCACAGGGGTGAGCACTGACCAACTGGACTACCTGACCTTGCAGTCTAACCTGGTGGAGAACTCGTACCATGAGGTGAAGGAGCACCCCACGGTGGTGTACGCCATCGGCGAGGTCAAACGCTTTGCCACCGATGAATTGGCAAGTGGTAAGACGGCTTCTGAGCTCCCTGCACTGTAACAGAACACATTTGCCTCCATTATAGCTGTTTTTAATTGCTGTGGCACTGGAAAGGACTTGGCACAGGAAGTGCATGCACGACAGGGCCTGTCTCCAAAATGTCGTATCAAATAGAGACACAGTAGACCCAGCATTGATTGAACATACGCTACAACACTTGAGAAAACATTCCAGGGTTTTAATAGTCTCATCTGGTTCTTATTTGTCTGCGTTTTCTTTCAAAGGGGACAGACACATATTTCTAAGAATTTTCAGCCCTAAAGTGGGTCATTTTTAATGAACAAATAGCAGACTCATTACTTATATATGTATTTATTTTGTGCTACAGTTAAATCCTTGTCATTAAATGGGGAACTCTGCAAAAAGGACATTTGAAATCTGAGACCTCAGCTTCCTTGGTTCCTTTATTTTGGCTTATCCAGTGGATCCGACAGTTAACTCCTAATATCACTGGCCTCCTACGACATGCTGTTCCTCTATTTGATGTAGCATTGCAGCCTCACAACTCACACTTTTCAAGTTGCAGCACATCCAGAGACACATGTGTCTAACATTGGGTCCACCTTGTTTGATGTTGAACATCATCTTTATTGTCATTCACATTTACGCTCACATTTAGTCATTTGGCAGATGCTTTTATCCAAAGCGACTTACAAGTGAGACATCATTTAAAAGTCAAGGAGAAATCGTCAAAGCAAAGTGCCGTCGTTTTATGAGATGTAGGTACAAGAAAGAAGAGAAAAGACGTTTCTGTCATTGAAACTAGAATGGACTTCCCTGTGTGAGTGAGCGTACAGTCAGGCAGACTATGCTGTTTTATTCTAAGTATACTGCCTGCATTACCCACAATGCAATTCGACAGCTGACAGTTGAGTTGGAGATGAAAGTATGTTACGCTATAAGGAGCTGATGTAGCCTTGAGACACTAACTTTAACCAGAGGTCTGGTTAGTTCATTTCTTTCCAACTGCACAGTCTTAAATTCTCATTTTGAAACCGAGCTGACATTGACTCAAGTGGCATCATATGAGGCAAGTTATCAGGCTGTTGTGCTGCTCCAACCATCAACCATCCTTGCACCACCCTTATCTTCCAGCTCTTTATTCACTGAACAAACCTGACGCTGGTACTTCGGAGATACTTAAAAAACAAGCAGGTTTGTGGCCCTCCAGGCTTGGACTTCACCATCCCTGCGCTAGAGACACAAAATGATTCATAAAACTTTTTTCCCCACATATGCTGCAGAGCCCTTTAGGACCTGTGAACACATTTTGCCGTATAAAACTGGTGACTTCTCCCTTTAATTCGTGCAAACCTTTCCGAGGCACACACTGTACGCCACTGCATCTGTTAGATTGAGCCGTTCAGTAAGTAGGTTAGCACACCGAAATGTGAAACTGAAGGATGTGATGATGTCCACACAGTCTCCCTGATGGTGTTTGTGAGAGAATACGTCTCATCAGCGCACTGTGTAACTGAGCTGCCCCTGGAGACGGATGCCATCTGATGCTCACATTAATAACAGGTTGTGACATTTGAAGTGATGGCTACAAACGCTCTCATGTGGCTCACATGTGTGGCTGGGGAACTCAAATGCCCAGCCTGGGTTCGCTTTCCGCTGGCAGTAATAGCCTTGGCCCACATGGGATGACATTCACTCCAGATTTTAGCACTGATATTTACCCTGAAGATAACGCTGTCAGAACGAGCGCTGTAAGCGCTGAAACTGTCACAGTTTGAACATATTTCGCAGTCTGTGGCAGCCAAAGTCATTTAGGCTATTTGCCACATTTACTTTGTATGTGTCACATTGTATTAATATTTGTTTCTCCTCTGGTTCCACAGTTTCTGAGATCCCTGAGCCTGCCAACGCTGCAGATGGAGCCACGGTGAGTAACAAATTACCTCCACAGAGATCGTGACAACAATCTCTCTCCAGGCTATCCAGCTGCTTTCAGCTGCACAAAGCTGATATATCACTTCAGTGTGAAAGAAGCTGATGGCTGTAGCAGAACCGATGTGGCGATAACCTATAACTGGCCTGCAATGTCGTCCAGGCCACGGCATTGCAGGCAGGGGATGAGCTGACCAGTCGGGACGAAGTGAAGCTTTGAGGATTAGTTTGGCTCTCGATATTGTAATCCACTGCTATTCTGGAGCACATGCTACGGCACGCCACACGACAGCAAGTCAAGAAGAGAGACGGCACATATGAGTTTAGTCTGGCTCTGCGGTGCTGTCTGGTGGTGGCCTGTGCTCCTTGGTGGTAATCGTAGATTGGGTTAAAATAAATGCATCTGCTTGTTCACTTTATAGCTCAGCCCACAAAATCATTCATTTGACTTGTGAATTGGGCAAACGTCTCATCAGTAATTGATTTTCAGGCAAGAGCGGAGAGCTACTGTGCCACAAAGGCACTTTCATGCCCTGGTTTGGACATGGAACATTTTCAGGTGGTTAATTTGAAAGAATATCAAGAAGTACAGAGCCTGCAGTTTGTCACAAAAATAACAGTAGACTTTTAGAGCTCGGTGAAGGCATGAATATATTGTATGATGCATTTATTAGACTCCTTGATAAACTCAAGGGAAAACTGTGCCCTCACTATGTGCAAAGGTGTGCAGCTACGCAGCATTTTACAATAAAGGTTGAAGATTTTTAAATTAAAACAGGACAGTGATTACAAACCAGAAAATAATGACATTTTATAAACAAAAGTTGGACCAAAGTTATTGGTGACTATGGAACAAATACAGTAACAAACGACCATGTAGTTTTCAATTAATTCAACTGACAAAATTGCAGACACTGGAGCAGTTCCACGTCTGATGTCCCTCATGGCTGTTGTCAAAAGCTTCAGTATAAAATGTTATGAGCTTGTTATAAAATTAAATTGTCTAGTTTGGTTGTGGTGTCAATTTCACTGGGGGATTTTCTCATCATATTTCTCTTTATTCAATTTATTTTTCAATTTTGGTGCAGTCGCCAAAGTAATGCTGCCATTGTTTTTTTTGTACCTGTTTTCAGCTAAATGTGCAAATCTGAGCTGAATTTTGATAAAATCAACAAAGGAAAATGCAAATTACTGTATATAAATTCCATCTTCCACCTTTTTTTTCAAAGTAAAGTGTTGCAGTAGAACATTGGACATCCATTTTTATTTACAGTATTAATTTAAAGGCAAGATCATGTCTCCTCATTTCTCCACCGGCATTTTGCATTTACACCTGTCTTCTCTTTTTTAAATGTTTGTTAATCATTCATTGTGTGTTTTTATTTGTCCCAGGTTCAGGTTGTGCACAAAGGCAAATTTAAATGTGTAGTGTTAGTTAATCCCATGTACAAGACTGCTGCTTGACCGACATCCTTTTCCTTCCCATTCTTCCTCTTTGTGATGCAGGTGACTGTTGTCGATCAGTCACAAGAGTACAACAAAGATGATTTCCTGCCTGAACCCTCCAAAACCAACACCGTGACGTCAGCAGAAAACGATATAAGTATTCTGGAGGAGAGTACAATCGTATCCCCTCCTCCTGTCCAGATCGTTATTGTACCTGAAGCTGGCAGTAAGTGCTACTCCTCAACACAAACACCAGCGTTCACATGCTTATTTTTCCGTCTTATGGCAATATTTCCTTACTCCACGTACACATATGTCGTTTTTCCTAAACTAATACGTTTCATAATCAGAAATACAGAGCATCCACAATAAATGAAACTTGTAATTACTTTAAAGTTACAGTTGATTTATTTGGAAAGGGAGATTATTATTTAATTATTATTATTATTATTATTAATTATTATTTATTTTTTACTTTCAGTTTTCATTTTGTTTATCTTAAATCCAATACTTTGTCTGGTTTACCAAACGGTTGCCAGTTTCTGAAAAGGGAGCCAAGCCGGCAAAGTGAATTTCTTCTCATCTTTGTTTTTCCAGGCATTGAGGAGGAGGGTCTGTTGCTGAAGGAGACTGTCCAGACTTCTGCTCCAGAGAACCCCATACCTGAAGATCTTCCAGCTGATCCTCCCTCTGTTGAGCTGCCAGTGGACTTTACTCTGCCTGAACCGCCAGTGGAGGTTGAGGCCTCTGGCTCAGGTACAGGAAACCCGGAGGACCTGCTTCAGGCAACGGCAGCTACAGAAAAAGAGGATACGTCTGTTGAGGACAGTGTTCCCGAAGTCATATTGAAAAAAGACGATGTCCTCATTGACTCAGAAACTAAGGACGTTACAGCACCGAGAGAGGAGCCGACAGCTACAGACACGGTGACTCTCAAAGACAAGCATCCGACTACTGAGGTAGTTGTGAATGAGCCAGAGATTCCAGAGGAGCTTGAGATCTCCACTATTACAACTGAAACCACAGAAGAAGATGGTTTGCCTGTGCTAGTCCCATCGCCGGAATTTGCAGACGTAGTGAGTGAAGCACCGGAGCCCGGTGCAGCAGAAACGGGCCGTCTTCCCGTCACTGAAGGCTCAGTGGATGGAAAAGGCGAAGATTCAAACCTCTCAGATGTTCCACTTATAGATGTGGAGGTAAACTCTGAGCGGCCTGGGGAGGATACACCTACAAATGCGGAACCATCTGGAATTGGTGAGGAGTCAGGATTTAAAGAGGAAGGTGTGGAGGAAGCAGCAGAGCCCAAGGATCCAGTAGTGAAAGAAGTCCCAGAAGTACCTGAAGCTCCCACTGTAGCAACAGAGGCTACAGAGGCTCCAAAGATCTCCACGAATGATCTAACACAGGATGAAATCCTACTGGTGGACCAGGAGGGACCAGAGCCACCAGTGACAGACCCTCTGAGCCCTGTCCAACCAACTACCTGGACTTCAGAGAGGGAGTTGCCTTTCACCCCTATCTCTGATGTTAACCCTGCCCCTGAGGGACAACCTGATGTTATCATCCCTTCAGTGGTGGAGGTAAAGCGAAAAAAAAACACAGTATTCAGTTTTAACGTAAAAAATGTGACAATATAAAGTAAATTTTTATATTTGCAGTTAAACTGAACTTGAAATCTCCTCATTTTTATTACAAATAATAGTGAGCATAAACAGAAAGCAACACAAAAAAGCTGAGACTCATTTCAAAACCGACCTATGTTTCATAGATGCAGACCACGAACGAAGGCTTGGATGATTCCAGCACTGGAGACCAGGGTTACGACGTGATTCAATATGGTTTTGGTCTAATTAACCATACAGAGGAGGGCAGCACTGGATTCCCGTTTGGTGTAGCGCACAGCACAGACCAGGCCAGCGTCGCCATGCCTGTGAACCCTGGCCGAGCACTGATGGTGTTCTTCAGCCTGAGGGTGACCAACATGATCTTCTCTGAGGACCTGTTTAACAAGAGCTCCCCAGAGTACAAAGCTTTGGAGCAACGCTTTTTAGAGCTGGTGAACATCTCACACTTACTCACAGCTGTTCTCGATGTTTGGTCTTCAGTTTGTAAAATTAAAGTGTCATTTTGGAAATCTTTTCAGCTTGTGCCCTACCTGCAGTCCAACCTGAGTCACTTTGAGAACCTGGAGATCCTGAACTTCAGGAACGGGAGCATTGTGGTCAACAGCCGGATGAAATTTGGGAAGCCTGTGCCTCGTGGCGTCACCACCACTGTCTATCTGATCCTGGAAGACTTCTGTAACACAGCGTACCAGACCATGAACTTGGCCATCGATAAGTACTCGCTGGATGTGGAGTCGGGTAGGTGCTTACTGATGGACAGAACTAGTGGTGGTATGTCATCAGTTGGTCAGTGATGAGTTCATCATGTTTTTGCTGAGATTTATATCGATCTGAATGCTTTTTGTGTTTGTGTTCAGTCAGTATTCCGGAAGCATGTGAATCACGCTGCTGTTTACAGTAATGACTGGGTTGTCAATATGTGTCACAGCCAGCACACAGTGCTGAATCCTATCTTGCATCAGAGCTGATTCAGTATTAATAAGATCATTGTTTGTGTCTCCATGTGTGTCAAAACAAAATTATAAATCACTGCTTAAGTTATTTCTTAAGTATCTGCACAATTTTGGGAACTGTTTGTTCTGGCATCAATTTGCACACAGCTCTTTTAAAATTACAAGAATGTGTTTCCTTCTTCTTTTTATTTAAGGTAAAAGTATAACCTTTATAAAAATGCATTTGATACACGGTCATGACTCTCGTGCTCAATCATCACATGGCTACCGTCCGCAGATTCTGGCAAAACAGGTTAAAACAGGTCGAAACAATTCACAAGATACGAAAGAGCCTTTGAAGTGTTTTATCAGAAGCAATGTGCTGAACTTTAGAGGTAGGCCAGCCACGTTTTCTTCTACTTTTACTGTTTGCAGTAAACTGAACTGACCTGAGGCCACATTTACTGTATACTGTAGAGAGGAGTGTGTTCTCATCAGTTTTCTGATCAGCCCTTTGGCAAAAAAGCACTTTAATGCATTTTGCAGAATGTCAGACTTTAAATGGGTGCAAAAATGAAAAAGCTTTGTGCACATTAAAAATTCTAAATGTTTTGTATCTCTAATGACCAGGTGACCAGGCTGACCCCTGTAAGTTCCAGGCCTGTAACGAGTACGCAGAGTGTAAGGTGAACAAGTGGTCGGGCGAGGCGGAGTGTGTTTGCAACGCTGGCTACTTCAGTGTCGACGGCCTGCCCTGTCAGAGCATCTGTGAGCTGCAGACCGACTTCTGCCTCAATGATGGCAAATGTGACATCATCCCGGGCCAGGGAGCCATCTGCAGGTAGGTGGGGATTAATGGAGGTGATCTGCGTGTGGAAAGAGTGTTCGGGAAGCCAGTGCTTTTCACACTAAACCAGTATCCAAATATTACTGCAGGCCTGTGCAGTCCAAGCATGAGGTTTTTTTTTTTTTTGTCCTTTGGCTCCACATACTTGAAAGGTACAACTAAATTATAATCTAAACTACTAAAGGTGAAGAGGCTTTGCTTTCTCCTTGGTTTGCTGCAGAAACCAACTCACCATCTTCAAAGATTTATATTTTCTGTCTAGATCAGGATTCTCCGGGGGGCACTTTAGCCTTTCGACACACACAGACGGGAAACAAGGGGGGAGACAGGAGGGGTATGACATGCAACAGAAATCCCAAGCAGGACCCACGCTGTGGATGTTGTAGCTTTGTGTCGTGACCTGTTATTTCTCAGTTTCCAGATTTTTTTAAATAGGAAAATCACCATTTGGACTCAAACCTTTGGCAGTTCTCTATGTTTATTTATTTACATCTCCAGCCATTAAATGTTCTGAACAAGAATAAAAAGAACAAGTACTGTACTGTAGTTTTGGGTTTTATTGCTGCGATCGGGTTATCATTGTTCCCTTTCTCAGCTCCAGGATACATATTATTATATTTTGACCTAATTACACTTTGTGCAGGATCTGGTGTTACAATCCCACTTTTAAGATATTGGACTGCTTTGGATCTTTTTCTTCCACACTTTCTTGGGATACTCACAAACACACTTCGTTGTGTGTGTGCATGTGCTTCATTGTTCAGCCTTATCTTTTTTATGTGTAAGATGTGATGCCAGTAATCCAGATCAGTGACAAAAACACAACTTCTGGCACTGCTCAAGCTGTTGTATTTAGTGCACTTTAAATTGAAAAATTACGAACAGACATACGCGACTTATTGCCAAGATGAGTGGTAACCTTTGTTTCACACCCACTACCACATCGTAAAACAAGCAGGCAGCTCCAGATGCTGTTGGATGGTTGTTTACTTCACACTGTCCAACCAAAAGTGTTATATTGCTCCATGGTGACAGGAAACATTAATCCAAAACAAGCCATTAATAATATGATGACACATGAAGAATATTAACTACGTCAAGGAACAATACAAACCAGTTTTACATTATCTAAGCATAAATTCAGTTCAGTTTTCTTCTTTTGTTCTTAGTGTAATCAGTTTTAAAGCAGACATCGTCCGTCTGTCATCATTTCAGGTGTCGCGTTGGGGAGAACTGGTGGTACCGAGGAGAGCACTGTGAAGAGTATGTGTCTGAGCCACTGGTGGTCGGCATAGCCATCACTTCTGTAGCTGGGTTCCTATTGGTGGCTTCCGGAGTGATCTTCTTCCTTGCCAGGACCTTACGGGATCAGTATGACAAGGATGAGTCAGAAGACCCCATACGGTAAGCGGTGTCACTCAATAACAATATGTTGATCATAAGAAACACCTGTTAGTATTTAATCTGTGCCACGTGTTGTATTTTAGAAGCGTTAGAAGTGTATATGTGATGACCGTTAGTTCTGTGTCTCCATTGATTTCCATGTTTAGATATTAGACAGTGATGCATTAAACAATAAAAAGTTTACTTGCCTCCACTGATACTGAACTTGCATTTTTTGGATCCAGTTTCGGTAGTACATGTAAATGACCCTCTGAGATCCCTATAGTAATAGTTCTCCTTTACTAACTGAAAAACACCTCCAGGTGACATCACTTGGAGGAACCTTCAGTTCAGATTGTTCAGAATGTTGTCTTGTTGCTCACATTATGGACTTTGTAATCATGGTCAGACGGCTTTTCCAGAGCTTCTCCAGATGACATCATCTGAACTCCTTGATGAAAACCTTTGAAATTTTTTTTTAGCTAGAAGCAGAGAATTATTTTGATATAGTGAAGTCAGAGGGACGTTTAAAAGCATTAGTGCATTTATACGCTAAACTAAAGCCATAGAAAGCAATTTAAAAATTAGCAGAGTTGCCCCTTTAACAAAACCAACGTGTGCTGACAGAAGAAGCTTTAACATCTGAAAAACAACTTTATCCAGTTGACTATAATTGTGTAGCCAAGCTTTGTTTAAACCTACAGAACTGATGTATTTTAATTTCTTGTGCCAATCCTAAAATGTTCCAGATATACCACAATATTCACTGTATACAATTATACAATTTTCTATTGCAATGCCTAAAAAAAACTTTGGCTTTGAATAAAAGCTACAATGAAGATGTGGAACAAGAAGAAACTTGATATGCGATACTATGCTTAGTAAGACCAAGATGTGTGTGATGAAGTAAGCAGTAAGAAGTATTTTTTTTATTAGCCTCCTGAGCTCTATGTTCATGAAAATAAACCGACAGTTGTGTTTGAAAGTGAACAGAAACATTCTAAGTTAATGTTTGAAGACTTTCTCTCCTCTGTGTAATCGGCTACAGATGAAAGGAGTCTGGTTATTTTCCTGAGGTGACTGAATAACGAGACATCCCATGACGATATCCTCACTTAGGTGGCCAAAATGGCGGCTCGTCTCCCTCTTCTTCTTTTGCTCCCTCGCCTTTTTTTTTTCCACTCTTTTATAGACCCACACAAAAATATATGTGTGAATGTGTGTCACTGTGTGTGGCACAACTCCCAGAACAGCCTGCAGAGAGTGTTAACTTTAGCCAATTAACTAATCAGATGTGGCATTGATGCGTTTCCAAAAAGCCTTAAACACCTAACACAATTGGATTAGTAATACTGTGCGCATTGACTGGAACATAAACATAAAGACTTATCCAAGGTTAGGAAACGTTAAAGTTTCTTTTCAGGCTCCTGCGTCTGTGCTGTGACTGTGTTTCTGTGCTGTTCCGCAGGCGAGCAGAGAGTCTCCCATCTCTGGAGAGGGCCACCAAATACAACCCCATGTATGAGAGTGAGGCCACCACAGGCTACAGCCACTACTACCGTCGCTATCCCGAGGTTCCTGTGTACAGCAGCGCCAGTGCTGAGGCCTCCACCGACTTCAGCAGCGAGGAGATACGACACATCTATGAGAACAGTGAACTGACCAAGGAGGTGCGTCCTGCACCCTGTAAATACATATAACTGAAAACGCTTGATTTGTGTTGGGTACCATAACAGGTGACCATAAGTTGTCTTTTTAAGGACTTGACAAACAAATAAGGAAGCTTATGTCCCTGTTTAGTATTTTACCTTTTATGTACAGCAATAAAAACACTAAGTAAGTGGTTTATGGTTAAGATCATTTTAAAAAGAATCAATTTTGGGGGCTGAAAATGCCATTTATTGGAGGGATGAAATGGGAAGAAAGCAAATGTGGAAAATAAGTCTTGATTAAAGCATTCTGGGTTCCAGTTATTGACAAAGGGAAGAGCATTTATCTACATTCAAATCAAACCAGAAAAGGTTCTGATTTATAAGCTCTAGTCTCTGTCACCAACTGACTTTCCCACCGTTTTAGTAAAAAAAAAAAAAATCACCATTTATCTGCCATGATGTAATGTAATCTCTCCTGACTGATATCATGTGTTTCTGCAGGAAATCCAAGACAGGATACGCATCATTGAGCTCTACGCTAAGGACCGGCAGTTTGCAGACTTTGTACGGCAGCATCAAGCGTGAGTTCCCCTGTTGTTTTTCCCCCAGTTTAGGCTCATTGAGATAAGCGCAGGGGCCAAACAAACCAGGACATTAGGAAAAAAGGGAAGTGGCTCTGAGATACGGGGCGGGGGGGGGGGCTGCCAACAGTAATCGAGAGTGAAAAAATGTTTGTTTGCTATATGCTGAAAGAGATGAAGAGTTTAAACCATGCCAAACCAGTGGGGAGACAGATTTATCTTTCCCAAATCTTCACCAGCCAGGCCAGAAGCTGATACAGTGAGACAGAAACCATTATGAGACTCAGACATTCCTTTGTCTGCCAAGAGACGGGTAGTAGCAACGTGCCTGTGTTTAACAGCGGTGATGATTTTCAAGTGAGTGGTATCTGGCTGTACATCATTGTTATTTTTGCCATGGAAATACTTCATCAGAGATAAACTTGAACTAAAGCGTGGGTACGTGATTGTGCAGTAAATAAAGTAACTGCTGTGTTTGTGTGTGTCTGTATGTGCTGCAGTGTCCTGGATACCCAAAGAGACAGTTCCTCCATACAGACATGAAACTTTGCTGTCAACAACGAGGTATTTTCTTCATCTGAACACTGCCTGTTACAGAATGACGCTGTGTTACAGCTTACATTCATATGATATATCAGTATACCTGCTGCAACAAGCAGGTGTTGAGGTCAAAATACGGTAAAAACTAGACACAACTGGAAACAACTTGCCTGGCTCAGTTCAAAGGTAACGGCATATTTGTGGCTGCACCTCTGAAGCTCATGTCCTCCGTTTAAACCTCCAAAAAACCCGTTAAAAAACACCAGCTTGAAGTTGTCAGAGGTTTATTTTCAGGAACAGTTAGCAGGCAACGACTGGAGACTGCAAGAAATTACTGGCTGAGCCAAGAAATAGTCTGGCACATACACGCCTTAAAATGATCAGTTGTTGTCTTCTGTATGTTTAGTTTGTGTGTGGATTGGTTCCGTTTGGACTGAGACAGGCTAAGTGTTTCCCACCTTTTAACTCTTTTATACAAATTCATGGAAAATTCTTGTCATTTTCTAATTGTCCTCAATTACCTTTCCATACGGAATTCAGAAATGTCACAAAGTGGAGCAGTGTGTCTGGACAATGTGTTTTTAATAGTTTTTGGGACAGAAACGGAGGTCTACCTGTACCACACAGACAAAAAAGCTCATCTAGTGACATTAAACATTAGTACAGTAGAGAGAAGATTCAGTCTTTGTTGTAGCACCAGTGTGATGATCCTCAAAGGGCTTTTAGTCATAATGTCATTTGATTTACAAATATGAAATTGTTAATAGTCTCCTCATCTAACTGCAAATAATAAAGTGAATATACATAATGTCCCATAATGATAGTCAAAGTCACCAACTAAAGTAAAGGTTTTTGTCAAGACCTTCTTCTTACTGGCCACGGTTCTTGGAGTCTGGCCTGTACTGTTTGAAACAGACTCTCATTCAGTTCCCTGTTATTTTCTCACTAAGGGGCCACTCTGTGTCTGTCCCTGTGTGTGTGTGGGCAGAGGTGTTGGCCGTTCTTCCTCCTTCCTTTGTGCCTTCTCTTGCCTGGATGAGCTGGCTGAGACATCAAGGGATGTGTTTGCTTCTCATCTACAGGCCGTCTCCCTTTGCAAAACCCGGATCACATCCTACTACTTGAAATATTGTCGGACACATCCTAATACTGTCTACAGTAGTTCTTTCGATTAGTGGGATAATCTGCTGTATTTTGTTGAGTCATCTGTTCTTAAAGGGGAGAACTAAAACTGTGAATTTGTGTATAGACTTATTCTTTTTATGTTTTGTAGTTAAGATAGAGGGTAGTTAAGTTTTCTCTAATTTCTTTTCTCTGTAAAGATTAAATTTTATCAAATACTTCTCAGAGAGAATTGTTATTTCTAGTCATGGTGCTATCTTTAAAGTTCTTATTAAAAAGCAGAGGTCCATAATAATAATTGGGGTTAGGGTTATGGTTATTAATTGTTAGGGATCAGCTCTCTGTGTTAGTGTTGTTAATTCTTTTTTTCTGGTGGAGAATTGGATGATAGAATACCAAGCTTAGCCAACAGCAGTTAGTCTAACATAGCATAAAGGCATTCATTTTATACCGTTTTTTGTATGTATCAAACATACAAGGTGTAACGTGTTTATCACAGAGGTTTATACATGCTGGCAGATGGATTTTGTGGCCACTAGACAGTCCAAGCCTGACAAATTCCCCTTATTTTGAGTCTTTCAGTGTAAATTTAAGCTAAAAAAAACCTGCTGGTTGTGGACTTGAATTTAATGCATTGATATGCATATGGTGTTTCTACCTGAATCTCCACCAGAAACAAATAATGGAATTTCCAAGAATGTCAAACAAGTCCTTTCGGTTGGTTAAATTAATACCCTGCATGATTGTACTCAAGCTAATTTTCTAATGGCGATTTTTCTGCCTTTGTAAAAGCTCCAATTAGAACATGTGCTGTTTGTTTGTAAATGTAATGTTTGGTGAGGCAGACATGGGTGAAAAAAAGGGACGATGGGAGAAAGGCAGAGAGCATGAACCCCTTTATAGCTCTGGGATCCACAGCTAAGTGAAAACACATTTCACTGGAAAAATGCTGTGAGGCATGCAGCCCAGGGATTTGTTCCAATAGCCTGTTTTCAGATGTCATATGTAATGCAACTGAAAGAATAGGAAAACCAGGAAAAGCAAGCTGATAAACAACATGTGCACCTCAGAAGGACAACCTCAAGCTGCATCTCCTGCTGAAAAAACTTCAAGGTTACAAAGAATTTGTAAAAATTGCTCTGCCCTTTGAGTAAGTGTTTGGCCATGGTCCTCCTCCTTCCATCTGAAACCTTCTGACTAATTTGGTTGTCTTCTTCTTTGAGGCAACCCTCAAAGCTGCAGCTGTAGGTTTTTGCTAGGTGTTTATCAGTGCGACTGTCATTTCTCTTAGGTCAGATCATCTCCTGGCTTGTTGTTTACATTACATCCTTCTTGTCATTCGGCCGTGGTAGACGTCTACACTAGCGATAAACACTGGTGCAGCAGACGCTTGTTAGGGTTGTGTTATGCCTTTCACAATCTGCATACTAAATGTTATTTTTCTATGCATGCATACAGTACTTTTTATTTGTCTGCATACAGTTTTTGTCAGCGTTCTCCATCTGGCACCTTGACAAACAGCCAAGCATCCATACAGCATCCTCACATGTAAATAATAATGAATATAATGATTATTATATAACAGTTGCATGTTAGGTGTTGATCATGTCTCAAATGTGTCAATATATGAACCTATTCTTTTTTTCTACTGATAAGTGTGTCACCATTTTAACAGTTCTACAATGTTGTGCAGCTGTGTAACTAACTAATAAAAAGTGTAACATGTCCAAAAATAAAATGTTTTCTATAAAGCGCTGGTCCAGTGGATGAATGTAAAAAACTTTGTACTTCTACTTTACTTGCCATACTTTATCTGCTACTTTTACCATCTGACATTTGTCATTACTTTTCAGATTTGTATGTCCAGAAATGTAGTGTTACTTAAGAGCCCCCTAATGAATATAACCTAAAAATGGGGTGAGATGTTAATGAGAGTTTTAAAACTACATAAAAGGATAGAATAGAAGTTTAGAAGTTCAACTTATTTATTTTGGATCTGACTATGTCATTTATTGCTGATGCACAAGCACAGAACATTGTGTAAACACACCATTGGTCTAGCGAAACAATATAATTATGAACATGTCATCAAACTGCGTGAAAAAAAATTGAATCCAGCTGATCTTTCTTTTGTTATGTTATGTTTTTAGTATGAGCATTGTTCCAAAGGTTTGGATAATATTTGGTGTGGTTTGGTGAGGTCAGTTAGAGCCTTTGTGGCCAGTAATGACGTCAAGTCGTTTTCATTTAATAGCAAATCAAAATAATCATAATGTTCAAGCAGCAGGGTGTGTCTCGCAATGTAAATGCTAAAGATGAATGAAGAATGACAGAGAGAAACAAGTGGCTCTGTACTGGCCCAGTTTGGGCTTTTTACCAGTATGAAGTCAGTGTCAGTTCAATGCAGGGCAGTGGAAAACACCACGTGAAGGAGAAAATCATCACTGCATACTTACAGACTGGCGTGTAATGTTTTCATGCTGGAGGTTGATTTGGGTAGTGGAGTGAGCAACAGATGACATTTCTCAGTGGCGAAGGTTGTTCCTGACCAGTTGGTTTGATGCTTACCAGTGTGAGAAAAAGCATCTGCCTCCAGTTTCAAATCTGAGCTCTCTGCCAAATTGTTGGGTTAACAATGTATGACAACACAATTTCTGTGCATATCCTATTTATGCAAAATAAAGTTTAAAAAAGTGAGTCAAAGTAAAAACTATGACTCAAACAGCAGTTTCAAATTCATTTCTGTTAAAATAATTTAACTTATAGTCAATGATTGAAAAGGTTTCAGAGCTAACACTTAAGTACAAAAGTACTGACAGGTAAAGAATATAGAATTAAGTAATAATGGCTCTAAATTATTACTTTTGGAAAAAATTCAACATTCATTGTATATGGTTTGTGTTTTAGCTGACATATTATGTCTCTACAAAATATTGAGTAAAATAAAAGTTTTAAAAAATTACTCCTAAAAAGAAATATGAAAATAATATTATTATTAGCCTCAGAAACAATAAACAAAAAAAAAATAACCAGTAATCAAGCTACTTAAAGTACCCCAACATTGTACATATGAACAAAATGTAAAAGGATTAAAAGGCCACAGGCTGTGCAAAATGAACAGACTAACTATTAAATTAACACTTCTCACTAATGTTACAGAAGACCAGGGTCAAAGCAAAAATTCAAGAAAGTTATCTGCATTTTACCTAAAGTCAAAAACTAAAAGTACTACAGTAAGAAAATGATGTATTTTAAACAGTACTGATTGTTGTAATTATGGCAAAACATGTACAGTAATACATTAAAAAAAGATAAAAACGTCGGTAACATGGAGCTGATTTCAGTTGACAGCTCAATCAGCAATATTTTTTTTTTTTTATAAAAACCATATCATACTTTCATATGAAAGCACCAGCTTGTATTAAGGTTGTGCTGATGGGTGACCATCCAATTTAAGTAACACTTTTGACTGAAACAGCGCCTCCCTGTGACGCTTCGTAAACCACGGTGTGGTCGGACATGGTATTGCAGCCTTAGCCGAAGGCCGTTAGAAGAAGAAGAAGTTGGCGTCCCTCGAATGAAAACAGTAGTCACGTGCGCTCATTTTCAAACTCCTCGTGGACAAGCTGAAGGAGACGTAACTATGAATTATTACGTATGAGCCTTCCACAGCGTGGTCTCTCAGGAAATAAACACAACATTTTAACATTTTAATTTAGGTAACACAACTGGAGAGCTACCGGCTAGCGTATGTTCTAGCCGCGCGAGCGTTTTTACTTTAGCTACATTAGCTGCGTAGCTGCGATGGATTTGTGCCAACACGATCACAAAATGACCAGCGACAACTGGAGCGGGACATTCAGGATACTTCAACAGAGAGAGCAAAACCTGCAACTTCAAAAAGTGAGTCACATAAAGCTCATTTTACCCTTTCTGCTCACTTTCTGTAACGCCACCTTTCTGATAGTTCAATATCTTAATATGGCGTCAGTGTGTTCCGTTGACAACACCTGGACAAGAAAGCTGCCACCAAATAAAAAGCTGAAACGAGGTATGGACGGGTTCATGTTTAAGGGCCCATGATCAGAAATATGTCGTGTATTATAATCTGTTGACCCCCACAATACATGTTAAACATTACCAAGGCAACAACTCTATCAAATTCGTATGTGTAAATATTTGATTTCTGACAATAATGGAATGATGGTGTTTTTTTTTGTTCTGTTTAGTTTTTAACTGGTGTAATATAATTTCCTGAGTAATTATTAATGTTTGGGTCAGTTTACTGGTTTTCGTAGAAGTTACACATAATGAGAATTTGTGCTTGGCATAGAAACTGTTGACCTGTTATCTAATCGTGTACAACCTTCTGTAGTTGTACTTTACTAATTTTATATCTGCTTTTCTGCCTTTAAATAAAGGCTCCACCAGTTTCAGTTCAGTAACTAACAGTATTTGAGTTCTTAAAGGAGCCCATTCATTAAAAAACATAAGAACTTTTGTCTTCTTAACTCAAATGTGTGACAGCATCTGTTACAAATTGAGAAAACCCTCAGAGTGATCGGAGATTAAATAATACTGTGATAGATGATACGCTTGGCACAAGCACACTAACCTATGACACTGACTAAATACGTATTTACATGAGATTTCCACCTTTTGCACAGACTCTGTAAATAATTCCTTCCTAATCACGAAGATAATAAAATACAGGTACACTAAATGTACTCTTTTCCTGTCCTCCTTCATCTGTCTCGTCAACAGCCTATAATTATACTAGTAATTCTGCAGATGTATTTATTTAACTGAATGGTACGTCTGCAATTCATTACCCTGTGTCTGTGTGGTGTCTTGTAAAAGTCAGCTGATTTATGAGCAGATATAGGACAGAATGAGCGGGAAGTGTAAACCTAGCTGGAAGACTACAAAATGCTGCAGAGGAACGATGGAGTTTAACTTCTGTACTGTCTGTGTGCAGCAGGAAAAGGAGCTTCTTATCACTTTCATGGCTTTGCTATTGGCAAGCTGGTACCCCTGAATGTGACACTTCTGAGAAGTTATAACTAGCTCTGAGAAGGATATTGCTAAATGCCACATTAAATTGTAGTGGCTGGAGACAAACTGGCTTGAATAAGTAAGATTTTATAATTTTTTAGTTTGTGTTTGAAATTTCCCTCTATGTACACTTTTCTTTTAGCCAAACTACTAAAGTTTGCGCTAATGACTCACTCTTAAGTGACATACACAAGGACCTACAATAAAAAAAAATGAGAAACTATCAAAGTTCCTAATAATACAGGGTTACAAAAAACTTTTGGCAAAATCTATACATATCGCTATATGTCTATATCTGTATATGTGTGTTTGTTTGTGCTTGTGCTGAATTGCTAAATGAGCAACTTTTTAAAAAGATTTCATGAGAAGAAGCTATTTTACTCACATTATGTTTGAGTAAAATGTCCAGATTTTCGTTTTCAATTGAAAGTTAACCACCTTCCACATGTACTTCATAAGGCTGATTGATACAGGAAAACATTGAAATGCAATAGGAGCAATATTTTATTTATGTTATAAAATACAATATATTTTGTATTGAGGTTGCTTTTCAATATATAGACTTTCTTCCCTCTCCGTGATTGTTTTGTATAGCTCTAGTATCAGAGGATATAGATAAACTGTTCTCAGTAAAGTGGAGCATTTGGACTTGTGTATCACATAATTCATACTAGAATTAGTAGTATAGCACCCAAGGCTGACATGTTAACATCCACACAGTTATACAGACCTCTGGAGACACATTTAACATAATAGGATGTTGTTTTCAACTTGCAAAGTTTTTTGCCTGCGTCTACTGCCTGCTTCTACTTCTCATCTCTAAATCCCACTCATAGCATAATTTCAGTGATTTGGCAATTATAAATGATGTATTACAGCTTATGATGGTTAGATTCCTTCCTCTTACTTGGCGGTCGGTGCTAAAGGCTTCTCTTTCTGTCATTCTGAGGCCTGGTGGTTTGTGAGGTAACCTCTCCGAGAGTGATTTATACCACGCAGATGTTCTGGGGATAGCTGGGAAGTAGTGTGTGCGTGTCTTCGTGATGAGTGTAATGCCATTAGCTGTGATACAGAGCTGACCAAAGCAGTGTGCAGGGGAAACACTTAAAGTTCTATAGGCACTGTAATGAAAACCCATTTTCAACAGTTTTTTCCCCTTCAGGAGAATTTAGTTCCATCACCATTACTCAGAAAATGCAGATTAGTGGAGTTGTACTTCATCACAGTTAGCCTTTTTTGTCATCCACCTACAACCCCGTCAGATGTTCTTAATCTAATTTACTGTATATTATTTTATATGCAGTAAAAAATGTTTGAGTTTAAATTTCAAGTTCAACAAATTATTTCTAACTTTCTAGAGACTTCAATTTCAGCTGTTAGTTTTAGATGTTCCACCATTCATCCATTTTAGCTATCCTTTTAGAATATTTATTCAGATTTTATCTAAACATTTGAAGTTCATCTGCCTTTTATATATGTAGTAGTTTTAGCAACAGAAATAACAATTGACTCCAAATCAGTGCTATACTGCACTTCAGGAATACAAGTTTTAATAAAATATTTTCTTAAAACACAAGGTTTAGTCAAAAACTGCTATCCTTCTTTAATCAGTGGTAAATTAATTCCAGGTTTTTTGGCATCAACGCTGACCAGTATCAGTTGGATGTTTGGCACAAAATATCCCTCTGTTTTGGTGATTGTTGTTGTGTTATGAAAACACTCGACTTGCAGTTAATGGCTGGGACAATCTGTGGAACAACACACTTTGATGTGATGATGCATTTGTCCTCAGTGATATTAAAAAAGCAAAATGAATATTTGCTTACTTCATTTTTCCAATTTTGTTCTTGTATTAGTATATGGATGTAATGGAGCATGTAGTTCATGACATTATTCATCACTGCGCTGGTATTGATAAATCGAGGGTGTGAAAAACATGATCTCAGCTGTCTTGTTGTCCTCTTATCCTTGACAGTTGCCCATAGGGAATGGATGTTTTAAAAAACTCCTCTGTTTGGTCTGTACATCAGATAATAACAGCTTTGGGAAGATGCTCATATTGATATCACAAACCAGTGTCACTAACATTAGCTTTTATAGACTACATTGTTTAACAAATTGGAAATTTATTCTGATAAATAAATATGCTTACTTTTTATAACCATTTAAATTTTTACATTGCTAGTTTTGTAACTTTATAAGTGTTGTGTTCATGTATTTGCTGTTCCATGCTGTCTGCTCCATGCTGACTGTTAATGAGGGGTGACTTCTGTCAGCATTTGGGAGAGACAAGTGGTGGAAAAATTAAGATCAAAGTCATAAACATCCCTTTCATTTTCCTGCGTTGGCTTTCGGTCTGGAATAAAAAAGCTCACTCATTCCCAAGTGTCTGCTTGCTGTGACAGTAGAGTGTCTAAAATACTAGTTAAAATGACTGAAATGATATGTTATTGCTGCTTGAGCTGCTATTCACCATTATTGACCTTGACAACTCTCGTAAAATCGTAGTGAATCGAGTAAAAAATATTATGTCCAAAAGGAAACAGTCTCAGACAATGTGCAGGTGAAAATCAGGACCCTTCACTTATGGACACAAGAGCTGTGGCGTCTATTTTAAGCCTTTAAATAGACAAGAGTAGCATAATAATCAGACTATTCATCATCATTAAGAAGCTCAACCAAACCCAAATCCTTTGAGTTAATACTTCTTTTGTCAGAACAACGAGTTCTTACTCAGCTTTCTGTAATTATTGTCAGCATTTGTTTCACCCTTGAAAGAGGTTTTTCCTTTGACAGTCATTTCATTAACCTCAATGACATATTTGATGCTCTTAGTAAAAACACTTTTTAACCCCACTGGACATTTTCTTGGTCTTTTGAGAATTTGTGTTGACAGGTGGCTTTTCAGGTACATTTTTCCAATTTCCTGAACACCTTATGTATTATTGTTATCACAGCATGTTTACAGTTTAGCTGAAATAGGAGTAAGTACAATAGGGGCTTTACATTAACACTAAATGTAAGAGCAGATACAAAACTAGCCAAAGAATGATGAAAACATTGTTTAATTATCATATTTACAAACTTACTGCAATCACTTACTCATAATCATACACTCCATGTGGTGGATGACCTCTTATTGTCCTTTACTACAGAATAATGCATTCATTGGCACTCCAAAGTAGTCTTCAATAAATCATAACTGTTGACCTTTTTTTCACAAGACATTTTACACAGATTTCATGCCTCACAGGCAGTCACAGGCTGGTCATTTTGTTCATGCAATTTTCTCATGAGTAGTTGGAAGAGTTTATGTATGTGAAATACAAAGAACAAGGAGACAGGTAGGGCAGAAGAAGAGGCTGAACACTGATATCATATAAAAACATATACTGAAATGGCTGGGGTTTCCTAGAATGAACTTTTTAAAAGTATTATTACATTGTGACTGCATTACCATGTGTCACTGAAACTATTAAGAGCATTTAAGATTTGGCGATTTGTTACCTTTTTCCAAGGCTTAACTAGCTGCTCTTCTCTTTCTCCTTACACTAAACCATGAGATAACCATGACAGGTAATGGTTTAATATTCTCACAAATGGCCGGTATATTTTCCAAAACTCAATTCATGAGTACAGCACTTTATTGTAAGCCAGTATCTTTACGATGTTGAATGGAAAAAAAACATAATTGAATAAAAGCAAAGCCATTTAGATTTCCAGCTGATTAAATACTAGCAGCCTTTCCAGCACCATGACAAAGGATTTGATGTGGTTGAGTGAAGGATCCCATAGAAAAACAAATTATGTACAACTGTTTCTGTTTCAGTATTAACTGTACTTCAGTCCCATCGTTTGTTTTGCTTGGCCCTTTTTGTTGGGGTATTTCTCATCATACATTATTCATAGTCAGCAGTGATAATGCTTTAGATACGTGGTTCTGTCAAGAGGAAACTGTGGCTAACCGACCAATCTAAAGCAGAAAAAAACATTTTGGGCTCAACAGGAGAGGATGTTTTAAATAATCTGCATTTGCAATACTCTTTTAAAGAATCTCTTGATCCGCTTAGCTTTTCCATCTTGAGTCTCTGTGTTTTTGTTTTTGTGGTGTCTAATCCGATTTCCCTCTTATTATATCCCCTTTTTGTCCTTCCCTCACAACATTATTTTCCCCTTTTTTAAAAAGTCTTGAAAGAAATTGAACTATTCAGCTTCCACTGGCTAGATGGCTGGCTAGATCAGAGGGAATCTTTATAATTTAGAAAGGATGTGCTTAAACTAATCTTAATCTTTGACAATAATTTGTATAAGTCAGAATTATTTGATCTGAAAAACAATCTTTGACATTTATGAAAATTCAGAATCAGTTTTTAAGGTATGTAGTGTCACAGCTACGAAACCAACTAGATTATTTATACTGTTCATATTATCTCTCAATAAAGGCACATTTGACACAATCCCTGCACACTCACTATTGTTGCACACATTATTTTTATAGTATTTTATTTTTTGTTTACATATTTTATATTAGTTGTGCATCACACCTTCGCACTTTAACTTTTTCTGTAGATTTTGTGTTTTCACCTGACACCAAGACAAATTCCTAGTACTGTTAAGTGTTCTTAAGGTGCCTGGCAGTGCACGACTCTGTGATTCTCATCAAATGAACAGCTACTGGTTACCTTTCAGCTGACCCAGTTTATTTCTCCAGGTTTTCCATCTTCATGCTAAGGCTAGCTTCATTTTGAACAAACAGATATGACAGTTTTATATATTTGATGGCACATGGGATGCAATATAGCAATATCAGATTCACTAGGAGATGGTTGTGCTGTGCAAGATATGCTTTTGTAAACTAACCAAAACTCATTTAAAATACATTTCAGGATTGGGAGCAGGAGCACTTGTATGAAGTATCTATCTCTGTTTGGTTTTTAAAAGATCAGAGCGGTCTTTTTTCTCATCAGGAAGTGATGAGCCCCTTAGCCAACTGTTAATCTTAGCTGATATTTTTTGGTTTCTAGCCAACAGTAAATGTTTTTTTTCTGACAGACATATGGAAACCAGATGGTCCTTTGCCCAAACAAATCATCCAAGGCTCTAACCAGTGTTTGCAATCAAGAGATTGTGCCTTACACACCAACCTGTCAGCTAAAGATAAACAACCTTGTACTGTATGACATATCATGCATAGTAAAACACAATGCTTTTATGTGTGCGCATGCAGTGTAGACCTTTTTGTGTAATAGTTGTTCTTGACACTCTTGACTGTTGTGGATCTGTTTATTTGCGCACTCTTATTTGCATTCATCATGCATCAGTGAAAGCCGACCACGTAAATCAGTCTACTGGGAATTTAATTCAGTGTTAAGACAAAAGGTAAATGTATATGTTCATCTTTATTGGTCCGGTTTGTGTGCAGATGGCCAGGTGAATTAAGGAATGTTATGGAAAAAAAAAACAGTCTTTCTGGGAGAAAAGACAATCTGTGTGACTGTGGCATTTGGAAGCGAGGGCAGTTTTTCCAGTTTGTCCACCACTCGCCTGCTGGTCACCTGCTGACAATTAGACCTGGATGTCTTCTTTTCATTATTTATGTCCTCAGCAATCACTGTCCAGATGGGGCCTCTCTCACACGTCAGCCATTGGAAGCAAAGTAGTAAAACTCAGACACATACTTTTTTGGACAGTTGTATTAGCGTTGTGATTTTTTATTTTATTTTTTTTTTTTTTACAATGAGAATGCAAAATTTCATAGATATTGCACCAGACACAATATGTCCGAGTATCTATACTTAAGAGACGTCAGCCCAGCTCTTTGGAAAATTCTCCAGCACAGGGGTCTCAGACTCGCGGCCCGCGGGCCAATTGCGGCCCGCGAGGCGATAGTTTGTGGCCCCCACCTTATTATTAAAGTTTAATGTTAGTGCGGCCCGCGAGTTTGTTATGAACGGCACGGAACGGAAATGACGTAAATTGCGGAAATGACGTATATTGAGGAAATGACGTTCTTTGTGCGTCGGCTAAACACTTGATTGAAACTTCCAAGTCCAAGTACAGGTCCAGAATTACTGATGATCATCTTCAAGCCATACTGAGGGTCTCAACTGCTTCCTCCCTCAAGCCAAATGTGGCTCAGTTATGCGAGAAGAAGCGCTGCCAGGTCTCTAGCAGCAAGATGTAGGCAAGAGAGGCCATGTTCAGAAGAGCAGTTCATGTTCTTCAATGTTCCACTTATGTTCAGGACAATTCATGTTCAGAAGAAAGCTTAAAGAACTGTTAATACAGACATTTGAATCCTAATTATTATAATTATTATTATTATTTTATTTACTTATTACTGATTGATTGATTGATTTTCTTATTAATTTCTTATTTATTTTCTTCTAATTTTTTTATTTATTTTTTCATATTATTTTGTGTTAAAAATAAAAAATAAAGACATTTGAGAAGAATAAAATTATTTAAAAGTTTTTCTTGTGGAAACCTGATGCGGCCCAGCCTCACCCCGACTCTGCCTCCAGCGGCCCCCAAGTAAATTGAGTTTGAGACCCCTGCTCCAGCAGGTACTACCTGAAGATGGGTGTTTCAAAACTTATTTTCAGTGGTTGGAAAATAGTTTAATGGAAAAACAGGATGGATAATCCAAAATAAGAAAAGAGTTAAAAGCTAGTATTCCTCTCTTCTCAAGGCCCAATTAAATGTTGGCCTGTTTCCGTTTGGAATCTTTCAACAGTTTTTTGGAGAATCAAAGTTTGTTACACCAGAAGAACTACTCTACTCTATCTACTCCACCACGAAGAGCATTAAATCCTCAGAGAGAAACAGATTGAAGGGATTAAAATTGTCCCAGCTCAGTACTAACCTTTTTGCATGATGTGGCATGCCAATCATAATAGCCAATTTGATAATGAAGTGAGATATTATGTAATAATTGCTCCCGGTAAATTGCTGGATAATGCATTCATTTGTATCAAATTATATGCAATCAGGCATTAGCATGGTCATTACAGAGCTGGCCCAGACTACTTCCATGGAGAATATCTCCCACATGCTGCACGTGATTTCAGGTTATCTCCAGTTCACTGCAGCCTTTTGTGTTTTAGTTTACTGTGGGCACACTTCAGGTGTGTTTATTCCCTTTTTACAGTTGTGCAAGTTTAGGTGAGGTCAGTGTTTCTTCCAGGATTCTCTGCTGATTGATGATAATCGTATTTATTATGTATCCACTAGAATAAAGGCCTTTACAAAGACTTGTTACACTGCTGACAGGCCCAAGTAAGGCTTCTTCTTTTGTTTTCCTACAGTAATTGTGGATCTTGTGAATTGAATAATGATTTCTTTTTCCCAAAGATGCTTTTCTAGTGGCAACTGGAGTTAACATTCTTAAAGACATTGAACCCTTAACTGAAATACATCTCTAGTACAACCTTAAGGTTGCGAGTCACCAGGATTTTAAAGTGTGTGGCGTGTTGTAGTCATTGACATTTTGCGAGCTGGCCACTTAACCAACACGTTTGGGATGATCTGGATAACTGAGAATCTTCATGGTTTGGTTGTTTATTCATTTTTTGTGCAACAGTTGACTTTCAAATCTTGAATTTCAGCGTGCTGCAACAAAAAGCATGTCCAACAAAAATGCAACAACAAATTATTCAATACTCAATGATAAAAAACTTTATGCTACTGGTGCAGTAGCATAAAGCAAAGATGGATTGCATCCCATGTGACATGAAGTCTGTAAAAGTTGATTTTTATAGCAAATTGAACGCAGTGAAATATAAAAACCGTATGGTGTCTCCTGGAAAATGGAAAGTAAAACCTAATCTGTGTGATTTTTAGTTAATGGGCTGAAGCATGCAAAACCATTGGCATATCATTTGTTGCTGTAGACTAAAGAATAAATAATAATTAACAATTTATGATCATCTACGTGCTTGGTCTGTATTGAATGATTACAGTCATCACCTAGAAATTTGCAAAACACTCCAAACCCTTAAAGTTTGTCCTCAGTTTGAAGAGGTCTGTGATCTAAATTATACATTCTGTGTAAAGATTTGTTGTTTCAGGATAGTGGTCATAGTAAATTATGAATAACTGTCAATATTTCCAAATGCAAAGAGTCACAGTGTGTGTTCTTTTATATTAAAGTCAGTCCTTCCCCAGCTTGAGTCATTTGCAAGCTCCCCTGCCGAGCAGAAAATCCATTGTCCATGTGAGTCCAAGTGAATGACAATGGAGTGTTTTTATCATTAAAGGAGATTGAAAACATAGTAAATGGCCGCATACCACTGGCTTATAAGTTTCCCCTGGCAGAGGGGGAACGTCCCTCTGCACCAGGAATTTCGCTCCAAGCAACATTTTTGCTTTACTGGCGTATCATCAGCTGCTCTGATTCACTTCACATGCAGCTCCTGAGGACACAGTGTTTTAACTTAAGGTGCAGTGATGTCTGTACTGACTGGTTTCATCACATCCAGATTTCACTCTGCCTTCAGTGTGTGCTGAGGTTAAAGGGTGTTTGTGAAAAAATCCCAGGTAACATTGATACTATATTTCTAGATTTTTCCAATAGTCACATTCCTACTGATGATTTTGTAGATAGAAGTAGTGACATTGTGCTTGTGCATGGTTACAGATCTTTTATTGTTTTTGGATCTTCTGCACAGAGCTGGAACAAATAATTGGTCAACCAAAGAAATCTATTAATAAATAATAGCCAATTATTATTTTCATAATTATCTATTATTGCTATTATGTTCAGTAAATTTAAAGTAAAGGCATTGTTTAAGGTAATGCTTTTGGAGTTTCACAATACATCTTTATTCTTTTTATAACTTTATTATAGAATAAAATAATTGTTACTTGCACCATTGCGTGTAAAAAGTATAATCCATCCCCTGGAGAGATTTAGTTGCGCACTCTGTAGTAAACTCTACTGAGATGGCACTATGAACGTATATACTCTCACTGCTAAGATAAGGGACTTGACAACATTGCTAAAAAGAAGTCAGAATGTTGAACTGTTGAAACATATTTAAGAGAGATATGTGCAACTGGAATGTTTACCACAATCCCTGATTCAATTTAGAATTGCTGTAGTTCCTGTACCAAGTTTTCTGTGCCATGATGGATTGATATTGACATTCTGCTACACACACTTTCGGTATTAAATCCAAATAAATTAAAAAAAAATTTTATCTCTTGTGTTATTTCATACTTATTTATTACTAAATCATTAAAATGCTCATGTTTTGTCCTTATGATGACAAAAACGATGTCATGATGAGACATGAGTTGTAATTAAGAAGTCCCATGAACCATGACTTTTTCTTCAGTTCAGTGAAATTGTGCAGTATATCCACATTTTACCAAGATGTTTTGAATAAATGTTTGTCAGATAATTTCTTTGGCCACGTTGAAGAATTTTTCATATACGAACACATGGCTCTGTGTTTACTTCCTTTGTTTCACACGGAGCACAGCATTATTTTTCTCTAGATATTGCTTTCTGTGGCTTAAACAATACAGTTCTCTCTTTTTTTGTTCCACCAATTTGTCATTTTATGAATACATTGCCAGCACAGAGCAATAACTAGCTCTGCTATTGCGCCAAACTTCCACAGTTTGACATGAAGACAAATAGATGAACCCTACAAAGACACCTGTTGAGAGTTATCTGTCTCTTGTGAGGTCGAACAAGGACTGCTGTGTGTCCATATCGTGGCTCCTACTTCGTCATCTGTCACTGTTTGATTTACTCTAGTTTTTATCCAGTGAAATTCTCCTTTGGAAGAGTACTTTTTTCTATCAAGATGGCTTACGAGATAAATTAAGGGATAGAAAAAGTGAAAAGGAGAGCAATTACTTCTATAGAAAGTAAAACAAAATTAATTTTCTTGCTGTTACATAATTTACTGTAAACTGTAGCAGTTGTATTATTTTCAGTAACTGTGAAATGATGTGATAATGACTTGGAGTGAAAGTTTATTTTCCACATTTGCAATGGCATCCTGTGCACTATCACCTACTGACATGGCCTTCACGAAATATTTTCAAATCACTCCTGTCTTCCTCCATTCCAAAGCTTGTCTAAGTTTGATCCTATGGTTTATTTGTCTTAATCACCCAAAGGAACAAAGACAGAGAGTGGAGACCAAGGAGGCTTCAGTAAAACTATATTACCATGCCAGGAAAACAAGTTCAGATCAGTTAGCGATTGTTCCATTCTTTCTTTTCTTGTCACTTTTTTTTTCTCTCAAATTTTGAGCTACCTCAGTTCTTGTAAAACTTGATCTCACTGACAACTTATACGGATGCCGAAACTTCACCCCTGGTATAGAATGTCAAAGGTATACATAATGGCAGTAGCGTCCCATCATGGGTTACATCGAGAAGACATTCAGAAGACCAGACCGTGAATCAATATTCTCTGTCCCTATAGCTACAAATGTGAAATCGACCCAACTCGATTAGATAGCTTGATGGTACATTACATTTGCATTTACAGTGCATTTCAGTTTTGGAAGAATAATGAAAATAGTTAAAAGTAGTGTGTTTTTCATCTGTAGCTTGACCGCATAATTTATTTTGCAATTGTCAATTAACACACCTGAAGTGAAATGAACTGCCAAACTCTGCATGCTCAGCGACCTTTATTTCAATATTTTGAAGAACTGCTGAAAACAGAACTCTTCCGCATCTTCCTTTGCTCTTTCTTGTACTTCTTTGACAGCACTTTGCTTTGATGTTTTCTCCTTGACCTTGACTTTTGCCTTGTACCTCACTTGTAGTCGCTTTGCATAAAAGCGTCTTCCAAATGACAAAATGTAAATGTAAAACACACCTCGCACTGTTTCAAGGATGGCTTATAGATGGCTCTCAGTTAGCCTAGCATGGGGCAATGTGTCACTGGGATTGGAAAATTTACAGTTGTCCCCCACAAACATTTATTTGCCATGGAAAATGTATACTACAGTAGGTAAGACAGCAGAGACTGTAGCTGTTGAACAAACAACATAACAGTGTTTGATTTCATTTCTGGAGATAAACATGCAGTGTTAGCTTTAGCAGTAATGCAGATGATGAAGTGCAGGTAAGCAATGAAGCAAAGAGACATGTACAATATACAAATATATGTAAACAATTTATCCCGTTAGTTTCTGAAGGCCTCCTGTGTTTATTCCACTGCGTGCACACTGACTCAATCTGCAGAACTCGTGTACAGTAGAAGGCTGTACTCTCATAGCCAACGTTCCACCATAAAACATTATTTCATGAATGTGTTTTAACTATAAAACTAAATATGATGCTGGACTTTTGCTCAAAAGGAGGCAGAGGTTAGTGGTTTTCAGTGTCAGGGTCTGAAAATTACTTTAACGTAATATGCATCTGCTATGTAATTTTAGCCATAAATGTATTACATAAAGTAACCATTATAACTGTTGTCGAAGAAGCACCCTCTTCCATGTTTAAGTCAGCTGTGTTCTGCATTGGGATGCTTAATGGACTAGTGGAACAGGGAGAAGACATGTTGCTTGAGTGGTTAATAATGCCGCACATAACCTAAAGTCATGTCTGTTGTTTCCTATGGGATTAGTTTTGCGTATATTTCCAGCTGCTCTTAACTTAGAATGGTTTAGCTTAGCATAGCCAAAAAGGGGAACAAAACTATTTCAAGTCAAGGTTTAATCTGTAGCACCAAGGCACATATCTGACTCTTTGGTTACTAAACGCTCCAATGTGTGCATTAGCTAGGTGCTAATTTTGTCTGTTGAGCAAGTAATTTACAAATGATTGTTAGCCAGTATTTGCCAAAAAAACATCTGCATAGTGTGACTAAAGTAAAACTATGAAACTGGCAAAATGAAGATTCAAAATACAGCTGTTGAAGTGGTAATGTTTTCATCAAACAGTGACTAAGCAAGAAAGAAAATGTACATACACAAAGTGAAAAGATTTTTTACATTTAATAGACAGCATGGGTATGAAATCCCCATCTACATCACATTTGTATTGCAGGATTGTTAAAACTTTTGTCAGTGAGATAAGTAAGAGGTGTGTTAAAAGTAGGATTTTCCTGAGCCTGTCATGTTTTTGAATTACGATATCAGAACCAGATTCTATGTTATGCCTGTAGATTTGTCTCTTATTCTATCTGCTGTCAACTCTGAGCTGCAGGTCTAATACTCCCATGTAATGTGGTGAATTTATCGTTCATATGGAGGATCTGTCCTAGCACTCGTATTATATTTGTATCTATTTTCTGTCCTCTCCATCTTTGTGTTTCATCATCCACATCACTGCTGTCCACTATGGCTTTCCAAAAAAACTAAAAATTTATTGATTGTCACATGGCAGTTGGCAATAACACTAGCCTGTCTATAACACGTTGTATTATTGTGGTTATAAATCACATATTCGAAAAAGAACTACTGCGCTGATACTGGGGTGCGAATTTCAAAATTTTGAAAAACTGGTCAAAAAAATGGACCCTTATGTAGAAAATGTACCTATTCTCACATATTCAACAAATGTGAGAGAAGACATAGGTTTATCTGTTTGTAGGGGTGGTGAAGATTTAATAATGTGTAATAGTTGAGCAACAACCATATCTGAAACTTCATTTTATCCTAAAGTAAACACATGTTGCTCAAACAAAGATAAAAAGGCCAAGGTGCCAAAGTCTGTCAGCACAAACAAAAAAGGTTTACAAACCCACATCAGTGTAGTGTTTCCTTTTATTTACTTATTTTTTTCTTTTATTAATTTATTAGATAAAATGGTCAGTATCAAGGGAAACACATTTTAGCTGTGCAGTAGTCCTACTACCGTAAATTCTGGACTATAGAGCGCACCTAAATTTAAGCCGCACTCGCTAAAATTTAAAAGAAATATATATTTTGTCACATATAAACCGCATCGGACTATAAGCCGCCAATATCCAGGCTGAGAAATAAGATATTTACATAGAAAGACTTTGTACCATAAGTGTTTATTCATACACCTGAACCTGAATGGTGCCTGTAACACGGCAGTAAAACTGCTGATGTTTGCTGTTGTGCGTCTTGGGTTGCATGCGCTAAGAATAAAAACTGGCGCTTTTTTGTTTGCACTGACTCCATCTACAGCGCCCATCTGAGGGCTGCAGAAAAATTCATAGAAAAGCCGCATCTCTGTAAAAGCCGCATGGTTCAAAACGTCGGAAAAAAGTAGCGGCTTATAGTCCGGAAAATGCCTAATTTAGCTGCTCCCTAACAACTAGGGATTTATACAAACAATTTATTACCAATAGATATGATAAGCGTTTACCTGTCATCAGACAGACAGCAGATATATCTGCTGTGATCTAAACACATGAACTCTAAACAATGTGCAGAGAACTCAGCATAGATGCTTCTTACGTGTAACACAGCATGAGATCATCCCAAAGCGGTTGAAACCTAATCCTTGTTATATGTAATAAGTCACCCTCTGGGGGTTTAAATCCTGATGAATTTCTATTAATCATTAATTGTAAGGGTTAATTTTCCATGTTTAGAACCTGTGTTCCAAACAGGTGAACTGATCTGTGTATGTTGCAAACTATCATCTATAAAGATCAAAGGTCGATTTCCAAGTTTTAGGACTCATTCTGTTTTCTTTTTTGCTACAAAATGAAAAGCGGATCACCTTTCGAAGACCCCAAATTGCTGTATTACCACACATCTTGACAGGCACATATTGAATTACCAAACTGTATAAAGGTCAGAAGTCAGAGGGACTTTTTTGAATTGCATCAACATCCTGTACATTAAGTTATAATGGTGAAATTTGATTATGTGATATTTGAAAGTGTCTTTCAAAGGCTGCAACATTTATATCCTTGAACTGCTCGGACCTGGTAAGAATCACCAACTTCTTTATTCATGGCATGAGCACATTGGAAAACTAAGTTTAAAAAAATCTAAATTATTGTCATTTTCCATACTCTAAATCACAACCAGTTGAACTGAGGAAAGTTGCACACTTGACTAAGCTGTGAAAGACCTTCTATTCCTGGCCACAGCAGCAAACATTTTCCAGTCATCTGCCCTCACTGAAAAGGAAGAAATTGAGAAGAGTTTGCAAGAGAAACTGTTGTGATCTTAAAATTTCAACATGTCAGTTTCATATATCAGGAAAGATTTTGTTGATGTCATTACAGAATGGTTATCCACGTGAGCAAAGGTGAATCTCTTCATGGAGCATGGTGGCTATTAGCCAGTGAATGAGACGGAAAAAAATCCTATTTTTAGGATCATCAAGCTGGTTTACCCATAAACTAAGCTGGATGTGTGTAACTCTGCTACTTTTGTTTGGCACCCATCCCTGATGCAGCTGTGTGGCACATGTTGGCAGGTGGCCTGATGCAAAAAAGACAAATAGAAACGGTTATGAAGACAAACCAGAAGATGGAGAGCAACACCTTACCTAATTTCCTCGATCCTCTGCATTCTTCTCAAACCCTGAGGGAAGAAATAGCATCTATAAAGCAATCAGAATTGAAAAAAATGAAAAGATGTTGATACACTAATCTGATTTTAATAAGCCCCATTTTGATACTGGGAAATAAATCTGCGAATTGTAAGACCGTGTCAGGGTCCTAATACTGTGTGTACAGGTTTGGTTGTTTTCTTAATCAAACGCAATCAAAATGTTAAATATTACAAACCTGGTGCAACTGAAATTGTGGCAGACGCTTTTATCCAAAGTGGCTTACAGACTAATTTGGTGCAAGGAGCTCATGATTAGTCTAATTTGCCACACGCTTTTATCCAAAGCAGCTTACAGAGTAATACAAACACAGTGCGTGTGTGTGCGTGTGTGTGTGTGTGTGTGTGTGTGTGTGTGTGTGTGTGTGTGTGTGTGTGTGTGCGTGTGTGTGTGTGTGTGTGTGTGTGTGTGTGTGTGTGTGTGTGTGTGTGCGTGCGTGTGTGTGTGTGTGCGTGTGTGTGTGTGTGTGTGTGTAGAGTCTATCTGAGTGATAGATCATTTGGTTCTATAAGAGGGCAAAATTAGTCTGTGACAAAAAAACAGGACTCACAATTCTTTAAATTTTACTGCATAGAAAAGAGAGAGAGAAAGCCTATTCAAAGGCCTTCAGGATGTTACACCTGGTCCCACAAATGAGGTCATTTAGAGAGTTCACAGCCAATTATACCTTCAAGTAAAGTAGGTCCCGCTGTTGATACAAACCAGATTGCATTCCAAAGGTAGAGAAAGTGGAATAAAAACCCATTCCCAGTTTTCTCCTGCTTGGCCTTAACACGTTTGTTTCGCACATTCATGTGTGGTGGTGGTGGTGGGGGGGCTATGCAGCCATTTAAACTGAGGGTACTCCAAGCTAGATTCAAAGATTTATGAATAAATCACAGGATTATCGTAGTGTCACATTGTTTATTTTTATATTGTACATCATTATTGACAAAATATTATAATTGACAGTTCTCAAAATTTGCCAGCTAGCTAACGTCTAACCATCTGTGCACGACACCTTTTTATTCCATTTAATTCTTGGCACTAGTGTCAGTGAGCAGGTTAGGAAAAACAGGTTGCTATTTACTATTGCGGGTTTATTGTGATTGCAACCAATAATGTTAGCATGTATACATGTATATAATCCACTGATGACATGCAGGTTTTTGTGTGTTTTATAAGTGCTGTCCTATTTTATAGGAAGATTTTTCAATGACTACCATTCAAGAATAAACAGGAGGAGGCAGTACAGGAAATAAAAGGATATTAGTGTGCAAGAAGTAGTGAGAATGAGATATTAGGAGAAAATGAAGCTGAGGCTGCTATATTGTTTGATTAAAATAAATTAATGTAATATACATTTATGCATCATATGGCAAATGTTTAAAAAATAGCTGGTAAACATCCTGATGAATTTAGCTTTTAAGTTAAAACACAGAAAAACAACTCCAGTTTGTAAATGGTAAATTTGACCAAAGAACAAACAAAAAAATCAGTTAATGCACATTTACATACTTTATGATGACTCAGAACTTTATTCCTACATTAATGAGATTTTGAATGCACATATGCAATTGTATCTAATGATTTTTTTTTGTATTGTGTACATTTTTGCGTTGTAGCACTTCTCTCCTAATCCTCGTTTTATTGTGACTTCAAAGACAAACACATCTCATCAGCGTGTTTGGCTGTGGTTACTCTCCAAACTTTTAAAACTTATTTTAACTGTCTACAGTCTGTGATTCATCTGTGTTTATTGGATTCTGGTGTGGTGAAGGCCGGGGTTCCACTGCAACAATCTGTTCAGGGACTTCCTCTGGAGACACTCCCCCTCTGGCACACAATATCATTTCCTGTCTTGTGTGATGACATGTGGGAAATAATCGACTGCATTGGAGGGTGGAGATGATGAAGTAAAACACGTGCAAGTAGAAATGTGTGTCTTGAAAAACTCTCACACTTCTGGTCCTTGAGGCCCAATTCTGGCTGTGAATTTTGGCTGACCAGGATTAAAATTGTCTTTGAGAAACATATGAGCCTTTGCACACAAACACATGAAAAAATTCAACAACAATAAATTCCTGCAAGTTTGACTTCAAAGCAACCTTAATGCAGAGTGGTCACGTGTATGTAATGCACCAGAAAGCCTTGTCTGAATGTGCTACACATGGCTACAAATGACTTAACTGTGGTGCATGTGATCTCAATCTGTTTTTTGTCATTGCCAGAAGACATATTTATAGATAGGATGATGAAAGACTTTGTTTCCATGGAAAGTCAGTCATAACACATACACTCATAAGATTTTGGATACAAAAGGCTTATATGATTGACTTTAGTGTGTGTCTGTGTTCATGTCACATGTAAGTGACTCAAATCTGGTAGCCCACTCATCCTGTGGAATTCCGCATCATTTCTTTGGCCAAAATGTTGCCAATCCCAGTTTAACCAACTTAACAGTTTGCTATAGGATTTAGACTTGGTTTTAGGGTTGAGTTTAGGATTAGGTTTAACTTCAACTCTAATGAGTTTTAAAGTTGGCTAACTCATGTTGTAACAGCACACAATGTATGTGCTTCTCTTGTAGCATTATTTTGTTATTTGCACCTGATTTAATCCAAGGCAACACAGACGACGGTTGCATGTAACCCCACTGCGCACTAGTGCATGTGGTTGCTTCTTCCAAAAAGAAAGGAGAACAAAAAAATCCCTTCGGGCAATCAGTCATATTAACGTGTGAATCAGTAGGGACCAGCTCTCTCGCAGTTGTCCACGCAGTAGCACAGAGAACTCGCATAGCTCTGCTTTACATCCAGAGAGAAGGAGAGGGAGGGAACGCTGAGGAAGCATGTGGAGCGTTTGTCGTTATATTGTTTGTTCGACTTTAACACCGCTTTCAATGATCCTGTTTGAATGCACATTTTACAGTGAATTCAGTGTTTTACGTCCATTAGTTTATTAGACTGGGTGGTTTTTAGGTGTGCGATATATAGATCATGGTGCCCATCCTGACCCGTGTCCAGCTCCAAAAAAACCAACAATGGGATATTTATGGTACTGGCATTTATGTAGATGTAACTTTGAGAGATAGATACATTAGGTGCTTTTTTAAACCAACACTATGCGACTAAAGGTAGTGCTAGCGTAAAATCTAAAACCAATCTGTTTTAATAAAGTTTTTCAATTCAAAAACTGAATACTCTTAGTTTAAACTATGGCAGCATCCAGGCATCACTAAAAGAAGATAAAATAGTTCACATGTTATGGCGACAAAGATACACCTGCACCTAATATCCTAGGACTTATGGGAATTATGTTGAATTACATTTTGTGTGATGATATAACCGATGAACAGATCATTACAAAGCTGAATGCTTTTGGAATCATGCATATTATGCATGGATATACAATTTCCAAGCTCCATGTAAATCATATTTATTTTACTAAAACCAGGATATTAGAGTGCATGTAATCATACTTAGTGTGAGAGAAATATGGATTGGAGAGAGAGAAAAGTAACAACTGAAAGTATCAAAACGCCCCAGCAGACAGAAAGCAGGAATGTTGGGGACACACGAGACTGAGCAGAGGGGGAAAAAAAGGAAAGTGAATGAGGGTGGGAAGCTTGAAGAAGGCTTTCACTCCATATCCAGAGAAACGGTGCATGAGACAGAGTGAGTGAAAGAATAATATGTGGGGGAGAGAAAGGAGAGTGGGTGTGTTCAGCTCTGTCTTTCCCCTCCCTCCATTATAGAGGTATAGATGGTGCAGGAGCAGCCTGCTACATCCAAAAGTCCAGTCCAGTGAGCTGCGCTAGTCTTGGAAGCCAGTAGCTGAGAGAAGCAGTGCAGCCACTTCACAAACATTCAGCATGACTCTTGTAGCTGCAGCACACACTACAATCTGCTCCTAAAGATTTACAGCTAAGTGACAACTTCATCATTCTCTGTCTTACGATCAGATCATTACACCTAAAACTCAGATTTGGTCACATCAGAGATGATGGGGATGAAGCAGCAGTCACACAACTTTTTGGTCCTTCTCCTCATGATCTTCATCACTGGGATAGTTGTGTGCGGCCCCTTAACTACACGCAGGAGCAGAGGTAAGTGGTGATACCTGTAGTTGTGACATTGATATATTCACATCAGGAAATACTTTAATTGCATGTGAAGCGTCATATTTGTTGAGAGGACCAGTGTTTGTTATCATAGACTTCTGTGCTTTTGGGTGTCCTTTCACATACAACATACAAGTCAGTTGGGCTGAAATCTTCACATTGCTCTGACATACTTACCGTTTCTATGAAAATGAAAAAGTGAACCTCATTGGTTGTTTTCTGTTTTTGGACTGTGATGATTAGATGGCTTTTCTGATCTTTCTTATCTGTTAATTGTTGCATGCTAGGTTGAAAAGGCAAATATACCATTATTAAATTTGATTCCTGTTTCAAAAATAAATGTAAAGAGTAAGGGATTTGTAACAGCATTTAGCCATTGAGGGACACGAGTGATGCATTTAACAAATTGAATTTCTAACATCAGTAAGAAAGTTGAAGTTACTTGCTTGAAAAAGTTTATTTATTTTCTATCCAGATGTTCTGCACATGAACACAAGTGGAGGAAATACTGTATACAGCAAGTAAAGCTAATAAGTTTTAAGTCCAGTGCTATTTTTTAGCCATTAATTTTTCTCCTTTTATATTGATATTGTAACTGCTAGCAGTTTAGCATGCGTGGCTTTAAGTGAGCTATGAATTGCGTTTTGCTTTCCACAGTCTTGTTTCCTGTGTCCACAAAACAAACTGTGTCCTGTTGTGGAACACAACTGCAGTAACACTGGGTGTTCCAAGGAGTAGAGCTAATCACAATATCTGGTTTTATTTTTTGATTTGGAAGTTGAAGTTTTTAAGTTGGTTTAAACATTTTACATTTTTGCTGTGTTTGTGAATTATACACATTTCACTAAAGTGAGGTGAGCTAACAGTCTCTCTGAAATAAGTTGGTTTCTGCTTACAGATTTTATTGAACTCTTTCATAGGTGGGGATAAGGGGTTGGGCTTGTAGACATTCTAATTGGATGGCTTTACTGGAACCGTGCCTATCAAGCAGACAGTCTAATGAGTTTTAAAGATGGCTAATTATTGTCATGTATTGCTACAGGCATTTTTTTGTTTATGTTTCATGTTTAATTTGTTTCAAACATATTACAGCTTTCCTGGATTTTTGACCTGGATAATCAATCCACCTGGAAGAAGCCTTGCACATGCAGTAGAGTTTCATTTTTGGTCAATGCACCGAAATGTTTCCAGAATTAGAATAGCAATATGGAGGCTGAATTTTGTTTTATATGAAACATTGCAAAAACAAATCCATTTTTTGGTAGTTTGTAGTCCTTAACAACTTTTGCAGTCTTTTTTATTCAATGTGTAATTAAAGAAACCATTAAAATAACTAGTTTTAAAAAGCACATTGCGGTGTATTTTCATTGATTAGGATTCTCACAACATTCTTGGAAAACAGCAAATTTTCCACTTATGTTTTCCACATTGTCTCATTATCCAACTGCTGTGTCGGTGTGCACATTGCAGGCACACTTGCACATGCATACCAACTTATGGTTCCTTTTAAAAAAAAAAAAAATGAGGGTAGTAAAAATAATTTGAGGTGAAAAGCCTGGGTTTGAGTATCCAGTGCAGAAGACTGATTCCACTGTGTTAACTTACAGGCTGAACTTGGCTTGTGGACATATCTCAGCGTGTGGCTTTGGGAGCTACATGAAAGGAACTATCGGTGTTTTTACTTTGGGAGGAGAGTTCAATGTTTGTATCTCTGTTCTTCTTGGCTCAAGCCCAGATTTTCAGAATGAAGCATGTGTAAAAGTCAGTTTGTGTTCTTTTTTCAGAAATACAATAGCATTATACAGTAGTCTCAGAGTTGATGAGTCTACTGTTTTACTGCTTTTTCATTATTTAAAATAAGCGAAGTAAATCAATATAAGACAGTGTATCTGAATGAGTTTAATCTTTTGTAGTACAATATTTTTTAAAAACCAATCTATTTGAGGTAAATATATGGCCTGGAAGCCACGCAGCTTATCCAGGCAAAACATTGTTGAAAACATGTTTCATTTAGAGATAAATGTGAGGGAAGTGTGGAAGTAGAGAGGAGGATAATGGAGATAAGAGAACAAGACATTAATTGAAAGTACTTTAGAGGTTAAACAAGGTCAGGTTAATGGAAAGATGCTGACACATGAAGGAGGGTAAAGATTGAGTGCGGGAGGAGAAGGATGGGATGGAGCAGCGCCACAATGGAAGGGAAACCAGCTGTTGCTCTGTTGAATTTGATAGGAGATATATAGTGTGAGAGCGCAGAAACCTGCATGGAAACGGCCAAAGCAGAGCGAGAATGTGGGAGTACAATCCCAGGCACAGCTCTTTCTCACTGGTCCGCAAGGTAAGGGGCTGAGAGAAGTGAGTATACCAGAAAAGTACAGGATCAAAGAGGCTCCGGGGTATTCCAGTAGATATTCAGAGGGCTGAGTTACCTCAGTCTACAGGTTTGGGGTATTCACAGTCAGCTCAGATGACTTAAATTAATTCAAACTGTAACCACTTGAGTTGGCATGAGGCTCAGAGATATTTTTGCGCTTCATTCCCTTAAATCAAGGTGACTGTTTTAATAATGGCCTTAAAATATCTGTCTTTGTCTCTACTGTGATCCAAGTCTCCAGCTCTTGTATTTTAGGACAGTAATCTGAGAGGCTGAAATACTCTTACTCCAGAGAAGTACAACATCAATGCAAAGTCACTGTGACGTGTGTGTTTTTGTACATGTGGTGGGAAAGTGTCATGTACAATCAGAGACTCTGTAAAGTGGCTTGTAGAGCAAAATATTACACCTAAGATCTTAAGCCCTCATTTGGTCAGGGGATTTAAAGATTGTAGAGCTCAGCTGTGATGTTCAGCTGCTCGAGTCAAACTGATTTTACTTTGTTATTCTGTGTCACTTCCATTTACCAAAACTACCACATTTAGCCTTGTAGAGTTTTTTTTTTTTTTTTAAATATGCTTCAGATATTTATAGTTGATTAGTTCACTCATAGCTGTGATGGAAAAGCCTTGAGATCATCGGTGTATTTATTCTTAGGTTGTTATTTCTAATGCAGTCCTCCACATCTGAACAAAGAGAGGAGAGACTTTGGAGCATAACACAGCTGCCACTTGTTGAAATCTGTGGTTTGATAATGTCACGCAGTAAATCAGAATCTTTTGATGCCAAAAGTGAACATATTGGACAGATGCACATTTTTTTGTTGGTTGTTGTTCACACTCCAACCACACATACAAATATTATGTTGCACTGCAGTTGAAAGTAAAAAGCAGTGTTATGCTGACAACCCCATTAACCTACTCTGTTTCCAGATGATCACTGCTGATGAATCAAGATAACCCTGTTGAGCCAAGTTTTTCAGGTTTAAGGGAGTTTTCTCTTTTTCAAGCCAGCAGGATTACATATTTGGCTATGTCTCCTAGTCAGGATGAATACAATGGTACAGTGTTTACTGGATGATGTGGCATTGTCTATTGCGTAATCTGACGTGTTTCTTGGCTGAATGCCAGTGGTATGTTTTGCTTGTAGATAGTGAATGAAGATGATAGCATGCTTATGCTATCATGTTTTTTACTGAAGAGATTAGTTTTCACTATAAGATTTGCAGTGCTTTATATATTTTGCACCCCCCCATCGTGAGTGGGGATAAAGTGAAAAGTGAGGCTGTCTTCAAGTTGTGCATGTCATAGTAGAATGTTTTGTTATGATTGACTAGTTTTTAAAATGGATGGATTATGAAACAATGAGCCACTGGGCACAGACGTATCCCTTCTACATAAGAGCATGTCAGATTGTAAGACCCACAGTAGAACACAAACCTTTTTGTGTTTCTTTGTAGTCCTTGTACACGTTTTTGAGGGTTTTTTGCATCTCTCTCATCTCAGTGAGGTTTTTTTGTTTCTCTTTGTAGTTATTTTGAGTCTCTATGAACGTTGGCCAATTTAAGTAGATGTTTTGCTATTCTTTAGTTGCAGTGCTCCTCTGTAAACATATTATTGACTGTCCAACAGAAAATCTGAACAGTCACTTCAAACAGGCTCAGTTTCTGCCAGGTACGCCTGTTTAGTAATACTGTGTCAGATTATGAATTTAATTATACTTCAGCTAAATGCAATTTGGGGATGTTGTAAACCTTCAGTGATCTAATGTGTTTGACAGGGTCAGAGTCACCAGCAGAGCAGCTTTCAGGAAGAATGTAAATTCAAATAATATGTCATTATTTTTCTCACTATTCATCCAAACAGATGCACACAGCATGACTCTGTGCCTCAGTTGTTTCTTGCTAACTAAATGTGAGTAGTTTTCCTTTGTACTGTAGTTGATTGATCACCAGCACTGTGGCTGGATCCAATCCTAAAGTTTTATTCATTTTATCTGGAAATACTGGTAAGCCTTAACAGTCCCTAAGTGGTGTGTATGCCAAACGGCGGGTCTCTGGATGGATTTTTGTTGGACAGAGCCAGAGTTTGCTTGTACTGGAGTTTAAATCCTGCTGCCAGAAGTTTCCTAATGTTTCATACACTCTTAGTCCTTCTTACTTAGAGCCAGCCTCACTCATGTTTTATCGGAAATATTGATGAGAGAATCAAAATAAATGCTGTTTTGATAGGAAACACATAGCTGGAGCAGTATGAGGGTATTTTTCAAATCCAGGGCTTCCCCTTCTTTCACTGTCAGTGTCTGTCTGGCAGTTGCTGGTGATGTTCCCTCTGCAAAGTTCCACTATTTCATTTAATGCTAGAAATATGAGCCAAGCAAATGTGCTGTAGAGAGTATAGTACTGTTATAATCAGGGATGAAGGTCCGTATTAAGTTGTGTAGACTTTGAGAGAGGGTGGTTTAGGCTGATTAAAAAACTGAATTACAATTTGATTAAAAAAAGGTTGAACTCGACAAACCTGTGTATATTTATATCACTACTGGTCACCATCATCCAAGAATGCATTGGTGTGATTATTTGATGTTGGCCAACTGTCAGTCATAAGTCACACTCCTGGCCTGGCTGCACACATCTGAGTTTTCTGATGTTTATCACTATGCCTCGTACAAATTCACTAATTGTTAGCATGCCCCGTTCTTGGCTAGTTCTGAAGGCCACATGGCAAAGGCAAGTAATAAGATATAAAATTCTTTCATGCACTGTATTTGCAGAGATTGCATGTCTGATTTAACTTCTGTGGGCTTTGGTTTATTATACCCCACCTTTTGATGCCTGCCTCAAACAGAATCTACTCTGCTTTTTGCTGTACTCTTTAAAAGTCATTTTGGGGGAAACAAGTGCAGTTACCTGTAAGGTTATGTCAGTGTGAGAAAGAAAAGAGAAAACCATGTCTTTGTCTGTATGTATTGCAGTATCTTATACTAAAAAAGTGGTTAAAATAACATTTAAATCTAAACATATTTGTTTCAAAAGTCACTTATGAGAGCAAAGACAAATCTTACACCTACAGTTCATTCAGAAGCTGCAGCATATGCAGTTTGTGATGGTTGTAAGTGGTATATTGTCACTGTTTTTCAAACACAATTTATGATCTTCTCTCATCAAACTAGGTAAAAGAATTTTATTTGAGGGTTGTGGATTTGGATTTCTTGGTCTGTCTTTGTGTTTACCTTTATTTTTTGTGATGAGTTTTATTACCTGACACTTGTGAACTATACCAGTGCACTCCATTTTCCGAGCACATATGCATGGGAAAGCACAAGTGCACTAGAAGCTCTAATATCTTCTCATTTGCCTTGATAGAAGTCTATATGGATTTAAGGTTTGGTTGTATATTGAAATTATTTCTTGGACTACGGTCTGTAGAGACTGTTTTCCTTTCAGCACTTTTGACCCTACTTTTTTTCTCACAAACAAAACAAGACTAACCAAAAATACTTTTTGTCCTGTTGTGCTGTTCCAGTGAGACGTCAGAACATGAAGGTTCGTATCACTGCCACAGAAGACACCATTGTGATGAAGTTTTTGCGTCCCAATGCTGACACAAAGCTTGAAGGCTACATACTGGGGTATGGAGGCAGTATGTTTTCCAAACAGTTCATTCAGCTGCCCGCAAACGGGAATTCGTATGAGAAAGAGTTTGGTAAGAAAGAAAGTTTTTACATGAGTATAAGATTTTTTTTTTATGTAGAAATAAATCCCTGTTACTGCTGTGATGGGTTATCTATAAACCAGACTTGTAGTTTGTTTTTCTGTTTACAGATGCTGAACCCAAGTACCTTATTGCTGTCCAACCCATCCCAACCAATGAGGTGAAAAAGCAATGTACAGGTAATACTTAAGAATTTTATATTAAGAAGCATTGTTGTGGAACCATGGCAAAAGTGACGGTTATAGACATGAATATTTAAAGATGTTCATTTTTTCTTAGGTAAAGTTGAACTGGAGAAGCCGCTGCACTTGGTCATTGGGTCAGTGACGCCTACTTCTGTTCTTCTGTCATGGGGCACACTGCTAAAAACCCCCTATGAAGTTAACGTCATGGATGACTGTTTAGACGACGGGTGGGCTTACACACTAAAACACACACCATGCCATAAAGTTTACATTTACTCTTAGTCATTTGGCAGACGCTTTTATACTGAGCGACTTACAAGTGAGGTACAAGGCAGTAAAATCTAAGTCAAGAAGAAAACATTAAAGAAAAGTGCTGTCAAAGAAGATGTGTCTGTTTCCTCAGATGCAAGTACAAGAGAGAGCAGAAAAAGTATAGATGTACAGGTGTACATATCTCTCTTTCTCACACGCATACTCCGATGGAATACCATAAAGAGTTCTTTTCAAAAAATTAGATTTACTTCACCGGGGTTACTAATGGAAAAAATCTAGTTTTTCGAGACCGTCCTGGATGTTTGTTCATCTCGTCCACAAGGATGAGATCTCTTTTTGATATTTTCTAATATAGTATAGAAGTGGAATATGCGGTATACATTTCCCTTTGTTGAAGAGTAATGGATTTTGATCAGGACCTTCCTCAATAAATGTCCAGTTCATAATATTGCAGCAATGTGCAGGATCAGCTTACACAGCCCTTACAATGAAGTGGTTAATAGGCATTGGTCAAAAAAATTCATTCAGCTACTTTTTTCCAAAAGTCCTCTTTCGTTTGCACTAGCAAGTATAAGACCTGATTTTAAAAACACCAGTGGAACCTTTTTAGTTTACAAGAGTTTCTATCTTGAGTAGAATCTTTAGAATTTCCTTTAGCCGATGCAAGAGCTAACAGCAACGCAGTAAAATATGTAAAACAGCAAAAATCAATTCAGTTCTTGCCCTGACTAAAGCTCTACTCACAAACAAATAGTTAAAAAAACACTTGGGTTTAAACAGTCTTGTTTAAACAAAATGCTGAACAGATGCTGAATAGGAAAAGTTATGATCAGTGGTCAAAGTCATGGTTTCTCCTAGTATGATGGCAGTTGCAGGCCTAAAAGCCTGACTTACCTGGGAGGTAGCTACGGTAGGCTGGGAGAATCCACTTCAGTCACAGGCAGAATTTGGAACTGAAGATCTTCGAGACTCTGAATGTCCCAATCACCCGGATGAGGGAGATTGTTTATAGACATATAATTTACTGCTTATTTTTATGTTCTGTTATGTTTTTATCTCAGTCATTACACAGTGCGTTATCGTGAGAGGAACAGGAATTGGAACTATCAGACTTGCCCTACTCGAGACACGGTCATTGACAATCTGAAGCCCAATGCTGTGTATGAGTTTGGTGTGCAGCCAAACTCTAAGGATGGCATTGGAATGTGGAGCAAGCCAATTATCCACAACATCAGCACAGGAGCCATAGAAGGTATGTTTTTTCATGCTCAGTCTGATTTTTACATCATACTGTCCTACTCACCCTAATATTTGACATAGCCCATACATTGTTAGGTGTAGATCTTCTTAGAAGGTGTTGCTTCGTCTTCTTCTGTTCATTCTAATTCTGACAGTCTAAATATTCTGCCTTCTACTTGCATTTTTTCCAAGTACCTTTTCTCATTCATTTAGGGAACAGTTCCTTTTCTAATTTGTGCATGTGAATACATAACTCAATTGTAACTATATGCAGTATCATAGAGTATAATCCCTTAGGGACTAAGATACTGAACAGTGCTAATGAATAAGTTAAAAATAACTTTCTCTTTCACTCATCTATGAAAAGGTATCATTTTATTTAGTTTTTCTTTTTTTTTTCCAATTTACCAAATTATTATTGATTTGCATTTTGTTTTTGCAGCAAAAGTCGTCAGAAAAATCATCAAAACACCTTTCAACAACCCTGTGGTATGCATTTTATAAATTTCTTATCCAAGCCTATTAATTGCAACTATTATAATGTAGTGTGACATGGTGACATGTATGGATTTAAGTTAAATAAATATGTCAAATGAATATTAACATTAAAAAACAAGTGACGGTAGTGAGACTGCACAGGTTCACATCCTCTCATAATTAATGTTTTTGGGAACAGGGTGTGTATTTGGAATAGTCAGTCTGCTTTAGTGTCCAAGTTGTGCTCTTTAGTGAGCTTATGCTGTTCTCAAGGTTGTTTGCCTCATTGATTTTCCATCCAACTACTGAATGGAAACGGCCTCAGTGAAGCCAAGACATGAGAGACGTCTGTAGCTAGCTAACATCTGAAGTGGAATAAAAGTGAGAAAGAAAAGGCCAATAAGATGGAAGGATAGACAAAGGATAACAGTGTTTAAATTGGTTGAGAAAAGAAAGATCGCACTGATTTTCAGACCATGCAAAACCACTGTGTCATGTGCTCCTGGCTTCAAATTTATAAAACATTACAGCTGTTGAAAATCAGCCCTTCCAGAGAAAACAAATCAGAAAATTATACAGGGAAAAAAGATGGAATTAAAGGCAAATGCTGGTACTTTGATTTTCTGTGACCCCAAATTATTCACAAATACTTGTTTATCCTTGTTTCCTTGTATTTCATCAATCAGAAACCTTCAACACACACTTCATCCACCTTACCCGTTGCTCCACTCCATGGTAAGCCATACGTACTGTACAGCATCCTGCACACACACACACTACTTCTGGTTAGACCAACTCAACCCTTTTCAATACAGCAACAGATTTCCATAACACACTGCTGATCAGAAGAGTGTTTTTTTTTCCCTTCTCACTGACATATACATATGTTTACCTAGAATTTTGATACATTCTTTTGCTTGTCCTTTGTTTGTCATATTTTTGGCTTCTTAAGTTTCCATTTTTTATGTTACTGGTTTATTGCAGAATTTAATTACTACCTTGTACACTAAATTAGTTTTCAAACTGCCAAAATAATATTTTTAAATGTACCTAGATGCTTCACGCTTAAACTCAATATTAACGAAAAGGTTAACTACAAATTATTTTAATTTTCATGTATTGTAATATGTTTGCAGTAGTAGGTCCACCTGTTTATTGTGGCTATTAATCAACCGTGAATCCATTTAATGATATACATTTTTTCAGGACTCTGAAAGCAAATTGCAAATTGTTGAGTCCTTGACTTTGGTTTTTTCCTCTTGTCTTTGTCAGTTCTCCATAACAAGACCCAGGGCAGATTGCCCATCCCCCAGAACATACACTTAGCAACGAGCAGCAACAAACAACAAACAACAACAACAAGTATACCAACGACAACAACAACACAACCAACAACACCACCGACAACGACGACAACAACAACGACAACACCACCAACAACACCACCAACAACACCACCGTCAACAACACCACCGTCAACAACACCACCACCAACAACAACAACACCACCACCAACAACAACAACACCACCAACAACAACAACAACGACGACAACAACAACTCTTGGTAATGATTTTAATGACCTAAAACTGAGAGTAAAGGTCAGAAAAAACTCATAACCTTACTTTTGATCGTTAAACTTGACTTTTCTCTCACTGTCCTGCTGGAAATGGCAGTTCCATCTTTTTCATAATGTACATGCATCGATTTTGTATGTTGTACATACAGTACAGTACATACAATAAGTGTTTTCTCCATGTCCTACTAATTAACAAAATTATTCCCCGCTGCAGCTCCGACTACAACTACTACACAGGAGTCTGTGTCAACTCCTGGACCCACAGTGCCTGTGGCCACCAAACAGCCAATCGGTAAACACTTCATGACTTTTATTATGGCTGTGTGCAGTTATAGACTTGGCAGACTATATTTGAGAGGCTGTTATTACTTTTTGATGTCTTGTATAATAACCTGCATGAGCAAGATAGACATTCTTGACATTAAATAAGTACAGTAACTCAGCCCTTCCTCCCTCTGGAAGGCAGGTGATTATGTCAGGTTTTTCAGTTTAAGGATGCGATCAACAGTTATTACCAGTATACACAGTAAAAAGGACATTTGTCCCTCACCTTTCGCTCGATGACAGCTGGAATAGGCTCCAGCCCCCCTGTGACCCTTAAAAGAAAAGCGGTTACAGATAATGGATGGATGGCTAGATAGGTTACCTTCATATGTTTTTTGGGGATTAAAAAAGTTGTTTAAATCATAACAATTTTACTGAGATGCTACGAAATTAAGAAAATAATGCAAATATTTAATTGCAAAAGGAGGCAATGGTATTTGGAAAAACTAAATTATAAGTAAACTGTTTATTTGGTGCCGTGGTTATTAATTCACAAAGTGTCAGAGTAAGCTCATATTTGCAAAAGTACCCGTAACATACAGCACACAATACTTTTTAATAACAGTTTTTTTTTAATTCAATGAAAAATCACTTGGAATTGCCAGCAAACTGAAAGAGTGAATCTCACAACTGTTGTATTTCATTTTTCAGCGTCTGTATCATTACCATCTTAATCTTTCCTCAGTCCATGACACGTCATGAGTTAATAAGTTGTGCACTTTCATTACTGGATATTTTCTTTCAGCATTTACAATATATTAATGAAAATTTTGGATCATGGAAAAACGTGATTATTTGTCTTTTAATGCAGCCCAGTCAATGAAGTCTGCATGCAAAATGCAGGATCCAGACATTTCTCTCTCTCCAACAGGAACTTCAGCAGAAGCTTGTGCTGTTGTTTTCTTTTTATGCCTACTGTATGTTATCCTGTCCTCCTTTGTCCCCTTTTCAAAGTTTTAATTCTATTATATTTACTGTATTAACGGCTGAATACAACCAGCCTGAATATTGAAAGATGCTAACTCTAATCGTAGCTTTGGTATTTGGTTGATGAGTATTTGAGGGCAACTTCCATTTGACATATCTAAAAACTTACAAATGACCAAGAACTAGGATTCTGTCCCCTAGTTTTTCTGATGGATCTCTATAGATTCTCAGTTATCCAGTTTATGGTCTTGATGAGGCCTCTGGGGTTTTTAACCCATGTTTTGAGGCGCTTGGCAAATTCAAAAACCAACTTGGCTAACAGATTAGAAGTGACCAACAGCCCCCAAAGCAGAGGTACATTAAACATAATGTAAACGTATGATAATTACACCCCCATTACAGGAAGGAGCCATATGTACATATGCAGAAGAGAGATTCTTTATTTATCTTTCAATACACTGTTTGCACAGTTGGTACTGTGTTTTCAAATTCAAATGAATTTGGATGGTTGGTATCTTGTTTGTGAGTCTGTAGTAACCCCACTATTGTCTGTCTGTCTTTGAAATGGACACTGTCACACTAGTGCTAGGTTGGAATTATGGTGTAACCTGCACTTTAGCCAGTAGCTCTTGGCAAATGGGCTGATCTATATTTCAGCTCTTCTCTAATGGCTATAATTTCTTGCTTTTTACTTTTTTTGATAATAATTTTACATTGTATTTGATTCTGTTTTTGTTAAGGACCTTTTTCAGTTACAGTTATATTTTACAGCACAGTGTTTTGTGCTTAACGGCCATATTTTCTGTTTCTGACAATCCAGGAGGAGACATCCCCAGATCTGTCCTGCTTCCTTTGCTGGAAGCCCCAAACCTACTTCCTCTTCCACTAGAAATTAAAGCCACCATGGCATCTTTGCCAGTCCCCCAAACAAAAGTGGAGAAACATGAACCGCATCCTCTGAGTCAGTCACAAAAAAAGCCCTTTTCAGAGACTTTACAAAAACCACAGCTACAGTCACATTACAAACCACAACAACAACCAAAACCCCAACCCCAACAACCACTGCGAAATCCTCAGCCTCATCCACAGGATTCTTCCCAAACTCAACCACAACCAGTCACACAGTTTATACCCCAGACACAACCACAACCCAGGCCAACATCCCAGTCCACATCCCAGACACAACCACACCCCAGTCCAACACCCCAGTCCACACCCCAGTCCACACCCCAGTCCACACCCCAGTCCACACCCCAGTCCCAAACACAACCCAGTCCAACATCCCAATCCACACCACAACAAACATCCCAATCCACACCCCAGGCCCAACCACAACCATTATCCCAGTCCACACATCAGATCCTACGACAACCACAACCAACAACCCATTCTGTACCCCAGACCCAACCACAGCCAACATCGCTGTCCACACCACAGACCCAACCACAACTAACAACACAGTCTGTTCTCCAGTCCAAACCACAACCAACATCCCAAATCACACCACATGATAAACCACAACCAATATCCCAGTCCTCAGCACCACTACCATCTCGGTCTATACCCCAGACCCCAGGTGAAACGCAGCCTCAGCTAACACACCAGCTCCACTCTGAACCAAAACCTCAGCCAACACCCCAACCCAATCAAAAACAACCTCATACAAAGATACAGACCCTGTCTCAAGTGGAAGTTCAACCAACTCCCCAGCCCGCTCATTTGATATATCCTCAAACTCCTCAACCACCAGAGCACATACATAATATCCACCAGGCACGGCCTAAGATTCATATCCAGTCCCATCCTCAGCCACTGTCTTCATCTGCATCTCAGTTCCAAACACAACCACAAGCAAAGACTACATCTGAGCTTCAAATAACAACCAAGTCACTGTCTAAGACCCAACCAATGCCTACATCAAAGACTCTTTTCTCCCAACCTGAGACACAGCCTCAACCAAAAAGACAAACACAAACACAGCCACAAGCTCAGTCAAAAAAAGAGGCTCAACCAAAGTCTCAACCAAAGTCACAAACCAGGGACCAACAACCAGCAACCCAGGGACAAACATTAACCTCCTCTACAACCCCATTTACAACCTCTCCCCAGACTCCTTGGTCTGAGACTCTTGTACCTCACTCTCGATCTGTTAGTCAACCAAATCCTTCACCAAAGACCGAGGCTGATTCCCAAACTGAAAATCTACCCAAGCAGCACCATGCATCTAAGCCCTCACCACAGCCTCACCCTCGGCTTCAGTTTCAGCCTCAAACCACGACGTACTCTGGTCCCACCAAGTTCACCCCATGGCAGGCAGTCTCTGCTGGTAAAGATCCTACTTTTTGCCAGAAGCAATCCACAGTTCTCCTAATATATAATCTTAAATTACATTTTGACATATTACATATTGATTGAAATGTTTCGTATTTATATAAGTATTTGAGTTTATTAGGAAAATATGTCAAAAAACAGATATATTGTAATTAATTTTACAATATGGGTAAATGCAACATTTCTGGTTAATCCTGATAAGTTGCTAAGACTCATCTTTTCAACAGGTTATATTTAGACATTTAACGTTTTCCAGTTGGAGTTCAATGTTGATTGACTATTGTAAGAGTTGTAAGAGTTTATTCCTCAGCGATATCATGATCACACCCCACAACCATTAATTACCATAAATTGTAATTTAACAAATAAATGTAGAATATGCCCCCTGTAAAAGCAAAAAATATATATTTATATACCTTTTTATATAAGATAAATAGTGACTTCTCTTTTACACAGCTCCTAGTCCACCAGACGAGGGCAAACCTCTACCAAGACCTGCCCTGGCTACAGAGAAAGCTGGTAGATACAATCATGTTAAACACCATGACGTGTTTGTCCCATTGCCATCTTTGCTTCTTCGTCAAGCGATGTGGAACCCAGTGGTTTCAGTACTTCAAACAATTGTTTGATGTCAATGCCTCCCCATCTCCATCTCCATCATACCACCCTACACACCCCACTCCATCATTATCCCTGCCTTCATGTGTGCCTCCATCTTCAGCCAAGCACAGCCATCTCACCCCTGCCCACTCACAACCAGAGCAGTCTGGTTAGCTTTTGGTCTTGTTTATGCCTTTGTCATTTATTTCATTGTCTGCTTCTCTACATTCTTTTTCACTGATGTGCTCTATAATTGTTTCCATCTAGGTAAAGCTGTTAAGCTACAAAGTGGATCATCTCTAACCTTCATAATTGCCTTTCTGCTCATGTAGGTTCTCGTGTCCTCAGACCATCTGTCGCTGAAGTCCCTCACTCTCCTATTAGCTCCTCAGTTCCTTCAGCAGGAAGAAACACTACACTAGCTCGTGTCCGGATTCCTACTCATTCCAATCATGGTATGAGGCCAATCCCTGCTTCCAAGCAAGGCCCCTCTCGCAGCTCCAGCACATCTGGGGGTAATGGAGTACTCACTTTTCTTCCTTCTATTCTCTCTCTTCCTGATAACTACCTCTGTTTTTACTGCTATTTTCTCCTGTCAGCACAGTCGCACTCTCATTACAGCTCTACATATACAAAAGAAGACAAACAACCTCATGGCTCTTGGTTTAGCACGTGATCTGTGTTTGGAATCATACAGCACAGATTTGGATGCTTGTCTGCCTTTATGTATATATCTTGTGCTTCAAATCTTCTCAGACTCCATGTGTTCTCCATGCTCTTCCACATATGCTTGGTGTACATTTCACACCTTTACCACAAGCAGCAGCAACGTCTCTGGGGTCAAGATTGTTAATGTGATTTACAGTCCCTGTTGCTGGACTAGTGGGAAGTCTGGCCACAGCACTGGCCAGGACAGACCACATTTTACACCAACAATGCCAAGCCAAGCAGTGTACAGACTGCGCAGCCTTTTTTTTTCTCTCTCTGTAGCTGTTCCCCTCTCAAACACACCCACACAATCCCAAGAGAATTATAGAAGGATAAAAAGTGAGAATTGTCAACTGATTATAATTTATGGTTTAAAGTTGTGGCAGTTCCATTTGTATGTCCAGAACATCTGTAAAACCAGGTTGGAAATACAAACAAACATCCAACACTAGAGAACACTAAGAAAAGAGACAATAAAGAAGAAAGGTAGAGAGATTTTTTTCTTTCTGACTTTCTTCTTATTTAGTGTTGGTTTGTTTATTACTGAGACACGAAGCATTTCATAACAGATCCTTTTCTCCCTCCAGCAGCCAATGGGGCGCGTCATAGGGGCAAAGTTCTTCCTAAACCTAAGGTGTGGGACAAAAAGAAACCTGGTAAAGACAAAGCAAGATAATCAATCGTCAGTGTTCCTTGCACACTAACCCATGAGGCACTGTTACGTCTTGTGCTGCACAGTTCACACTGATCTGTGCTTTTGACACAACCTTCTCACGCTTTGTGATTTTTCAGCTTGTCCATCAGTGTAATATTTTGTGTCTGCTCGTGTTTTGCGTTGTCCTGTACACATAGACCCAGCAAACTTATACTTGACTGAGACTGAAGCCGTACAGGAGTATGATGTTGACATACACCTGTCCTCTCCACATTATTTAGTCTAACACACATATGCACCTGTAATCTGAACCTGGCCTGAGTTCGAAAAGCTTCATCCTGCTTGTTGTGAAAGGTGAATGTGGTTCGTCCTTTGTTGGCCGCTCACATTGTTTCCATTCTGCCAAGCAGGCTCCACTAATCAGAGTAATTGATTCCATTTCAAGTAGTGACACTAACCATGTCTGGACCACATGTAGAAATGGTGACGTTCAGCTCAATTCTTGTTGTTTGGAGTTGTGAAAAGAGGTTGCGCTTCAGTCCCATGTCACAGCTGGTAAGTGTTATATCTGGAAACTTGGAGAGTTTCAGAGGTCTTCAAGGAGTCATAAGGCTCTCTGGAAGCAGCTCTACAGAAAAGAGTAGTTGTTTTGTCTGCCATCCTGCACATGTACATCCAAGCACGAAACTCCTTGTGGCTTTTTAAAGTCTATTTTAGTTCACCTTTCTGCCTTTCTACAAAGTGAATTACATTAAACTAAAGGTTATCATTTAAAAATGATAGTCTCCCACGTTTTATTGTACACAATACTGTAAGCTGGTACAAAATATGCCCTTGGCCAAAACGTGAATTAGAGCCTTTGAAACTTTTTTAGATCTCCGTTTCCGAACTTATTAACACTGCTGCCTCAAAGCTAGTAAGGTGCCCAGTTCCAATCCACCCACCAGCTGTGGCCTTTCTCTCTGGAGTTTGCATGTTCTCCTTGTGCTTGCATGGGTTTTTTTCCAGCTACTCTGGTTTCCTCCCACAGTTCAAAGACGTGCATGTTAGGTCAACTGGTGAATCCAAATTGCCTGTAGGTGTGAATGTTTGTGTGTCTCTCTCTGATTGCACAGATTTTCCCAATCTGGACTTGATGACAAAGTTATATGCATCTGATAGAAACTATTACTTGCGCAATTGTTATTTTAGTTCACCAATCTCAGTCTTTGGGTATATCAGACAGTCAGCCTGGTCCTTGAGGGGTTCATTGATAGAGCTCAAACTAAACAGACCCTTTGGACAAACTTTAGAAAGCTGCCTAAATCATATTATACACAACCTTACATTACATCGCTCAGGCTCTTATTTCATTTCCTCTTTAGTTTGCTATGATACCACTATATATATATATATATATATATATATATATATATATAAATGTGTGTGTTGTAAATGAAATTTAAATTACTTTTACCTTACGGTGTTACATAATGTATGATGATGATGTGTTTGCTATTAGCTTTCAGTTGTACAATAACATATGTGAGTCAGAGGGTGTAATAGATAATGGTAATAATAACAGTATTCTTTGTGTTAAACGTCTGCCAACGAGCCTTACTGACTCCGTATGTCTTGATAGCTTTAACTCCTTTCTCCTGAGAGTACATTAAATGCCAGAGAGCACTGATTTATACCGACCAGGGGGAGGTCAGCTCTAGGGAGGAAGAAACAAATCCAAAGTAAATGCTTTTGAGTTGTTTTGGCCCCAACAATCGAGCAGTTACAGGATGGTGTCAACAAATTGACCATTGATGAATATCAGAGATAATAGGATGACAAATGGTAAAGTTAGTGGATGCTCTGAAAATGAATATATTTCCTAAAATCTCCGAGCAACTAAGAAATGAAACATTTAATGGAAAATTTCAAGCCTCCCAAAGTTTTTCCACCTCCTCTAAGATATAATAACAAAGCTTTAGGAAGATTATGCTTGTTCAACAACATTAAATCATGGCAAAGCCCTCACATTAAGAAATCTGAGTTTGACAGTTTGTTACATAGGTGTTTTCATCACAAAGCCCCGCAATTTGATGAAGCCAGCCCATTCCTTTCTTGTTCATTAGAGCAGTTTATAGCAAAACGGATCTGGTCTTCATCCCATAACTTGGCTTGAGCTTTATTTCATTTAGTTTTTTATGTTGTGGGGATTTTGTGGAAAACTTGGTGATTAAACTGTGTCAGATCCAAAATAATTTTCATAGAAATGGCTCAGATAATTAAAAAAACAACTTATTGGACCTCATACTTTTTCCTGTTAGTATTCACTAAAGATTCTAAATGTTTTCAGTCATTTCATTGATTTTAGGGCGAGCGGGTAAATCCATGGTTTATATTTTAAACAGACTTGGCTTTCATTAGATAAATACCGAGGTGGTGTTTGTGGCAACACTTTAAGTGAATATTTTGCAGTTTGCACACAGTCTTTTATGCGCTTCATTGTTTGCTTTTATTGTCTTTGTGTATGCGCATATATTTTTAATATACAGTGTTATTCCAGTTGTCTGCCTTGCTGTCTCCGTCTTCTTGAGTGTCCTCTTTCGTTGTTACAGCACTGTTAAAACGCTTCTGTCAGTGTGTCCGTTCGGTAACTCCGCTTCACATGTTGTCCTTTTCAGTTGATTTTTAATCTGAAACAGACTCTTGTTTCCTTTGATTTCCTGAAGTTCTGCCTCCTGCTGTTCCTGGCCACAAGAGACCCAACATGGTGGGGAAGCCCCGAGACCAAGGTGAGAGCGAGAGTGTTGCTTCTACTGGACAAGAAGCTTTAGGAAGGATGTGACTTAAAGTAGTAGGAACTGAATGACAATAAAGTTCCCTCTGACTATTGTACATTAAAATGACTCTACTTCTACCTGAAAAATGCCTCCAGATGACATCACTTGGAGGAACCTTTACTTCTGATTATGTGAGCTTGTTGCTCACACCTATGAGCTTGTAATCATGGTCAACCTGCTTTTCCAGAGCTCCCCCAAATGACATCATCTGAACAGGAGAAACTTCTCCGGGTCATGTTATCTGGAGGAGTTTTTCAGCTAGAATTGATAATAATAATAAAAGAAAGTGTGCGAGTGGTAGAGTGGCTGCCTGCTAACCTTAGGGTTGGAGGTTTGCACCTTGCTCTTCCCGACCACATGCCCAAGTGTCCCTGGGCTGTATGACGTTAACAAAATCTGACAAGCAACAAGCAGAGACTCCAGGAAGGCCGAGGACAGCCAAGTATTAAACAAAATACAACATGTTAACTTGTGAGCTCTAGATGGTTTTTGTTACCTTCAGACCGAGCCAGGCTAGCTATTTTCAGTCTTCCTCTCAGCTAGAAAGCACGTAGATTTATCAAAATGTCAAACTATTCCTTTAAACCTTCTCCAAACTGACAGACGTGAAGACAGAAATAACAGCTCAACCACTATCTGAATATAAGCCAAGCTTCTTTTTTTTTCTTTTCTTGACTTCTTTGACATGATTAGTCAATGAGCATCAGTTTTTCTCGTGAAAAATCTGTCTATCTTGTATTTTACAAGTTAATTGTTGTTTAGATGAAGCGCGCTAAACCCTATCTTTGAAGCCTTGCTAGCATGAATCCACTGTTGTTTATTAGTCCCACATGGATCTGTTTTATCCAACGTTAGTTCTACTAGAGATTTTCCAAAAGGACAAATCAGTTACAATGGCTCTACGAAGCTGATGTTAGTGTGTGTGAATATGTGAATGGTTTTGAGCATCTGGGCATCCGTGTCTCAGTAGATGTATTTTGGCAGACCTTTTCCCCTTTAAAGAGCACAAGAGATTTTATTCAACAACCTATCTGTGATCCTCCAGCAGCCAGGAAAAGGCCATTGGGTTGCTCAGTGAAGATGGCCAGAGCAGATGGATTACAACTGTGTGACTGAGTCAGATGACAAGGGTGAAGAACTGATCTCTCCTCCTTATTTTCCTCTTTGTCCTCAGACAAACCCATGGTCTTTAAACAAGGAGACAAGGAGTCCATCTTGAAGCCATTCCCTGTGGTCACAGCGAAGCCCAAGCCAAGCCGTAGACAGCAGACAACCACCTCTGCCCCTGCAGTAAACAGTACGAGCAACACAACTTTTCATGTGTCTTTGAAGCAGCTCCTTTCATAACTGGATGCAACATTAAAGATGTGCTAACATAATACTGACAATAATTGGAACATATTGGTGGTGCAGCGTGTAGGACATTTTAAATGTCAAGAGGAGACAGAACCTGAGAAAAGGCCAGAGCAGAGATGCTTGGATAGCTGATGGCTGACCTGGGCCAGAGCTATAAAACTGGGGACAGACTGAACCGCCCAGAACTGCTCGAACATGAAACCCAGCTCATCTGTCCCGTTTCCTTTTCAGGCAGTCGTTTTGACCTAAATGAAAACTCCCTGATATTCAGTTCTCTGCCTGCATCAGAGGTAGACATCACGGGCAAGAAGCGTTTTGTAGGTAAGTAATTGTTACTGTAGTTTTCATTAACTCACCAGCACTACTGGAACTCATAAAGAAGTGAAAGAGGCAACATACGCAGACAGGTTACTGTTTCATCGTACCTACCTCCAGCTCCCCACGTGGTCTACAAGACGGATAAGAAGCCAGACGAGCCATGCTCCATCACCTCTTCCCTCACTTACTTCCCCGATGAGGAGGGCAGCGATCAGAACGTGACTGCGCCTCCCCGTGTGCCTCCCTCCAACGTCACAGTAGTTACCGTGGAGGGCTGCCCGTCTTTCATCATCCTGGACTGGCAGAAATCTGACAATGAAACCAGAGGTACAGTACAGTCCCTGCTGCTCTCATGTATAAGTGTTTACAGTACAGGTGTTAATAGTGTTTGTTCAGTTGTGCATTTTTATTCTTCAGGTTCCATTCTTCAGCGCAATACATTGAATATACTGTAAACACGCATTTATAATGTGTCAAGTCTGACATAAAAATGGCTCAGTGGGAGATAAAAAACATTATCTCCCTCAAGAACACTTGATTATTCTAAATCTGTGCGTAGTTGCATCTGAACTACATTATCTTCCCCCTGAACTTAATTTGAACACATGCCTTACAGTTTCAGTTTTACGCAGATCTGATTTGAAAAATATCAATATCATGTATGGATCTCTACTTTCACCGAGCTCCTCCAGTCTGCTAAAGGTAGCAGCACTTGCTTAACATTTTGTTATACTCACATTTTGTTATGTTATACTCACATTATACATAAGGGTTTTACACATTCTTAATTCATTTTCAAATTGTTCCAATAAATTCACACATCTGCCTTTCAAATTTGTTGTGGCTCAGCTTATTTATTTTAACATGAATTTTCCTTTAAGATTATAACAGCTCTATCGCTCTTAAAATCTGTTTTGTATATTCTTTTTATTTACCTTTATATGGTTTTCTTTTAGTTTTAAAATCTACTATATCTTCAGATTTAACTGATTGTAGAAACAGATGTTTGAGGGCTCTAAAAAAAGAACAGCTTTCTTGTTTACGTGGTAGTTATGAAATTAGCTTACTTTGGAAACATGTAAACATTGACTCTGATGAGTAAAGTGACCCACTGAGTTCTGAATAAAGCTCTGTGAAATGATGAATACAAAAACTATCCACTTTCAAAATGATGGAAAGAGGAAAGACTGTAGTAAAAAGAAAACACTTGTGAGCCAAAACATACCGTGTCATCGGTCAAAGATGGTGGTGGTTCTGTTATGTTTTTTGTTTAGCTGCCAATGGAACTGATGATTTTACTACAGGCTGAGGTACACAAGGACATTCTGTGTTCTCAGAGCCAAATCCAACTCCATGGACAACATGTCATCTTTCAAAGGGACAAAGATCCTGAGCGTACAGCCAAAGCAACCAGATATGAAATATCCTGATTTCAGTCTAACTGAGAGGCATCCTTCTTTCTGAAGACCAGTCTAAAAACAGAGACCCTCACAACAAGCAAGCGCTAAATGCTTCCATGAACGGGCTGGAATCACCAGGGAGGATCATTGAAATTGAATTTGCTGAAGCACAGAGCCTGAAGAACAAAAATCCAGATACATAAAGTCTGGAATGTGTATCCAAACAAAAGACATAATACTTTTAAAGTCTGACTGACCTGGGTTTTGTTTTTGCTCATATCTCACAATACCATGTCCTGCCAAAAAAAATCTCATATTACATTCAAAACAAAACTTGTGTTTGTGTAAATTGTCTCTGTTCACAGCTGAAATGTGAATTTATTATTAAAGGCTCATTTTTATTGCTGTTCTTATGTTAAGAGTATGAAGTTGTGTCCACCACCGATGGACCGAATGGACAGGAGATGTCCATTCTGACAACCAATCAGACACACACAGCTGTGGAGAATCTAAAACCAGAGAGCAGGTACGTGACCTACTGCAGCTTTTATTACATCAGCCTATTTTTCCTTTAGTCATCTACTCGCGCTGTGCACATGTTGGTTTACGCGAAGATGAGGTTGTTATTATAAACCTTTTTCCCAACAAATCTGAACTACTGCATATTTGCATTAGTTTACAACAAATGCGCATTAAAAACTGATTGGCGTGCAAGTTTCATATGTATCTTGAGTTTGAGTTGAACTCTTGCAACTTACGCAGTGAATCACACTTTGTTTTGCACACATAAAAGGGCCAAAGCAACTAAAATCTGAGTAAATCTGGGTGGAGTGGGTTTGAGTTTTTAATTAGGTCTCAGCATCTGGAGTCTCAGAACTCACCAGAACCCTCCCCTGGGCTAGGTTTGCAGGCGCAGCAATTGCCAGGACATCTGACTGCAGCACGTGGAATAACCATCAGCTCTCTGTGTGTGTGAGGGGGAGAGTTTGTGTGACCCGTACTCAGTCGCCACAGGCCTTATAATGTGTCCCAGCTCTGGAGATGGGCTAAATTCAGATTTTTATTCCCTTGCTTGTGTGTATGTGTGTTGGTAACATTAGTTGTTCTTTTCTTTCAGTTATGAATTCACGGTAACGCCTAAGAATGAGCTGGGAACAGGACCCTCCAGTGATCCTGTGGCTTTTAGCACAGAATCAGGCAAGTTTTGCAATCCGTCTTATCCACTAACAACTGACTAGCAGTTATCCCTTAGAAACCCCCGTGTCTTTGCTAAATACTTGCACATTAATGTCACTGTATGGGTCGCTAATTGTCAGGCGGCAATTAGTATTGCTTTGAGGCACAGTATGTAGGCTATTAGGCAGTTGTTAGTCTAATAATTTCAACATGGCACTGGCCTCAGATGAAGACACAAGAGTCGTGTCAGCTCACCAGATGTCCTCTGAGGCTCATTCTAACAGAAGGACATCAGCCACCTGGTGGTCAGGGCGCTCTCAACAGGTTACATTTGTTCCAATGGTAAAGCATCTCTAGTAGTTCATAGAATTGGGGGCGACTGTGGAGCAGTGGGTAGTGCGGTTGTCCACCAATTCTACAGTTTCTGGTTTGATTCCTGACTCCTCAAGTCACATGTCAAAGTGTCCTTGAGCAAGACACTGAACCCCCACTTAGTTGCTCCTGGTGAGCGTTGGCCAGCTGTCTATCAGCTGCCCCATCAGTGTATGAATGTGTGTGCAAATGGGTAAATAAGAAGCAGAGTAAAGAGCTTTAAGTACCAACAGGTAGAAAGGCGATATATAGGTGCAGAACATTAATCACAACAAATGTGTTTTCAAACTCAGTGTAGGCCATTGTAAACGATACGCCAAATTTGCTCTGATGTAATTCTGGGTTTGTCAGACCCCTGAGTTATTGTTATGTTGTTTTATTTTGATTATATTATTTACTTTGATTCTCTCATGTTTGTAGCGGATCCACGAGTCAGTGAATATGTCTCGGGTGAATATTCTCTCTTCTTATTACGGTATTCATATATTTCAGCAAATTCCCCAGATTAAAAAAAAAAAAACATTGAACCTTTGCATCTAACTCGTTTTTCACAGGGAAAGATGCCATCTGGACTCAATTCCCATTTAAAACTGATGCCTACTCTGAATGCAGCGGAAAGCAGTTTGTAAAGAGAACATGGTACCGGAAGTTCGTAGGCATCCAGCTGTGCAACTCACTGAGATACAAAATCTACCTAAGCGACTCACTTAATGGTAAATAAAGTGAAACATGAGTCACCATGTAGCTGTTTATGGTTCTCATAAATTTACAGTTATGTCAGAATTACACAGCATCTTTAAAATGTCCATTATTCAGAACTGTTTTAAGTCTTGGAGGGTTTAAACTGGTGTCGCCCAGAGACGAGCTGTTCAGTGTGGGGCATTTAGTTCAATATAAGTTTCTACCTCCTCTCATATCCAGGTTTCTGGCCTCTGTTTCCCTAGGGACCCAGAAATGTCCTCGTGCTTTAGAGCTGAAATGATAAGTGGACTGATATCAATTTAACTGGGAAAAGTTTTGATAATTCATTATCTTGCATTTTAGTCAAAATGCTAGCACCAGTTTTTCCCAGTGACTGGGAAACTATTTAATATGTTAACTTGGTCTTCGTGGAATGATGGGCATTTCTTAATGACATTTTTAGATTGAACAATTATTTTGAAAAATAGATGCAGTTTTTGGAGAACAAAAATAATTGTTGGTTGCATTCTTAAACTCCATTCACAAGTTTGTCTTGATAGAATTTGATAAAATGCAAAATAAAAGTTTAAAGTCATTTTACTTTAACCAGTAATCCTCTCTCTTCCCGGCCTTTTTCTTCTCTGTAGGGAAGTTCTACAACATTGGAGATCAGACTGGTTATGGTGAGGATCATTGTCAGTTTGTGGACTCTTTCCTGGACGGACGGACGGGCACCCGGATGTTTGCTGACCAGCTGCCAAGCAGACCAGGTATTTCAGTTTGTGTTGATTGTTACCTTTCAGGTTCCGTTCAAGATATTGAACCACTGCTGCCTCACCATGGCAAACAGCTGCAGTATGTAAACGGTGAATGATCTGCACTTGTTATAGCGCTTTTTTCATAGCGTCAACATAATATTTAATTATTTAATGAACAGTTTACATACTTGGCAATGGTTGATAATCTAGTTTCATTTTTAGGATAAATGTGTATAGAATGAATGGAAAACAAATTTTATCGTACAATCTACAGATATGTCTGCTGTTGGTTATACTCATTCTCCTCTGTAGTCTGCTTATGTATCACGTACGACAAATTGATCCATCACCTTATAATCACCACATTATGCGTCTTGCATAAAATAAGATTGTTATCAGACAGAAATAAAGTAAAACCCTGCAGTTACAATTCATCCACCAAAGCACATTAAAAAAATGTAAAAGTCATTTCATAGTATTATAAGACCACACACCTCCAACATTTGCATTTTTCCACTTTTGAGAAACTCATGTATCTCTTTAATTTTGCCCATAACCTGCTTAAATTATTGGATTTCTTTCTCTTTGTACCAGGATTCTACAGAGCACTGAGGCAGGAACCGGTCCACTTTGGAGAGATCGGGGGAAAGTCACATGTCACCTACGTAGGCTGGTATGAGTGTGGCACACCCATACCTGGAAAGTGGTAAGACCCCACAGAACTGTCCAGGAGGAGGACTTCCCTGATCGTGAGGACGAAGATGCCTGTCTCATTCTGGAGGGAGGTGGGCTGATATTTCCTATTAAAATGGACACTGTGTGTGAGTGGGAACCTTTTATCGGAGTCTTAAGTGTCACAAAACTCTTGAATGCATTTTAACTTTTGTCTCAATTCTTTTCTATTTATCAAATGTGTCACAATGGACAAGAGTGCAGGGGTTTGAGTGAACCAGAATGTTGAATTTACTATAATCAGATAAAATTTGGGAAGCTGGCTCCCTAAGTGTAATAACGTGTTTATTATTTATCAAATAATTATTATTCTTAATATTCTGTGTGCTTGGGCCTTAGGAAAACATGTTCCCAATACTTGCATGACAGTGAGCAAAAACATTGGTCATTTGTATACAGAGAGGTGCTAATCATACTTTCATTGTACATTTGAACTACATAATATATATAGACATGCAGAATTAATCTTCTGTTGGCCCTGAGAGATTATTAGCAGTTGCAGTTTGCACAACATCTGTTCATATATGTATATGGTGTGAAATACAGTATATATATACCAGAGATCATGAAGTTCGATACAGGTCAGGTAAAACTGCTTTGGCCAAATTGTGATAGCGCCAGTGTTTGAGCCTAGTTTCTATAGGGCCACATGGAAGCTAAAGATTTGTTCAAATGATTATGTAGGAAAGAAAATATGTATCTAAAAATGTAAAGTGAGTGAAAATGACATTTAGATGGCATAAGTTATGTTGTGTGTTCAAACCTGTTCATGTACATAAGGCTTTAAGTAATTGGAGAGTGCCAGTTTTTCCCAACATCTGTCATCTTTGCATTAATTTTTGATGCACCTTGTATGTTTTCAGCATTAAATGTTTTTTATATATATATATTTAAAGCTGGTGCCTGTAAATGTGTCAGTTTTTCCTTTAAAAAAATGACAAGCTAGCATTATTACTAGTTGGTTTCTGGTTAACTGGAGAACTAACTGAACTCAAACACTGAGCATCAGAGGGAGGCATTTCCAGTCACATGCACAGATGACGGCACCCGGATTTTGTGCTTCGACCGTGATCTGAAATGGATAAAACATGATGGAAGCACAGAATTCATCTACAAAGCTTGACTTTAGTCTGACTTGATAAAACCGCGACATTGTGCTAACTGAACTTGTCTCAGGAGTAGCTTAATACACAAAGGTACTACATTGTCTTTAACAATGCTGTACGCTAAATTCTTTCCACTCAGTGAGATACTCTGACACAAAAGACTACGCGTATTCCACTACCACACGTCTAAGCAAACCGCAACCCACAGGCAGGAAAACAAAATGCAAATACCAGCATTGCTACAGTTTTCCAATTCCGGACTGGGGTGAAAGGGAACGGAGAAGCCAAACTTAACACAGACATGAACTCAGAAACCACAGACTGCGAGTAGAAAGACGGCAAGACAAGGCCAAGAGCAACACAACAGCCAAACCAAAAGATAAAAAAAGGCTCCAGCTGGGTCTTGATCATTTATTAGGTTCAAGAAAGAAAAAAAACTGTTACAGTTTATACATAAACAACTAATATCACTTAGGTGGAATTTGATTTGATATTTTAGTAAAAACCAGTGATAAGATTAAAGAGAAAAGGAGAGAGGAACAGCAAGCTTTACTGGAGGTGAGAAGCTAAACAGAAGAAGCCGTCATCCTGACGCAAGGAACCACACTCCCCATTAACTATCACTTAGTGTTCCCAACATGGGCAGTTTCATTGATACATCCTAATACCGACATGGTGAAATTGATCAATTAAACAAAAAACAACAAAGGGGTAACTCTTCATTTAGGTAGTGTCTTGAATGAATGCATTTCTGCACGGTAAACTCAACACTGCTGGTTGAGATGTACAACAAATGCAGAATGTGCATTGTGATCTTGCTCACAAAATGAAGCGTTACCATAAAAAAAGAACAACATCAACAAAAAAAACGTGCAACAGCCTGTTTTGGTCTCCCAGGTGTGTGCACACAGACACAACAGACGGACGAAGACACAGAAGGACAGAGCGGAAAGGGGGGAGAAAGAAACACGGCAGGGTCGTCAGTGGAGAGACGGCACATAAACACTACCCACCGAGACGGGAGGAAGGTTGCTTGTTTAATAATCATTGTAAGAGAGCGGGGCACAGCAGGAAACCACCATCCTGCCCCCGCTCCAAACAGCTGGAGCCACATATAAGACAAGGGTTTGGGATTTGGGCTTGTGTGTGACAATCTGCCATCCTCTACTTTTACCGGTATCCAGGCCCTGGTTGAGTGTACCCCTGACCGTAAGGGGGGCGATTGCGCGCATACGGGTTAGCAGCTCCTGGGGGAGGGGTGACTGTGCTGCCTGGAGGCGGGGTGTATCCTGGGCGGTTCTGGAACCCTGAGGCAGGCTGGGAGCTGGGCGGCAGGCTGTAGTTGGCTGGTTGGGAGGCCTGGGGGGTATAGTTTTGGGGAGTGAAGGCTCCTGGTGGGTACTGCTGAGCTCCCTGAGGTGGATGGGGCTGCTGCTGGCCACCCTGGAAGCCTGCGGCTGGGGCTGGGCCAGGACCAGGGGCTGGAGCCTGGGAGGAGGGAGGTGTGTAGTTCTGAAACTGCTGCTGCTGTGGCGCCCCAGGCTGAGGGGCTCCAGGCTGAGTGCTATATCCTGCTGAAAGAGACAACGAGAGTCTCTCTAATTCACAATACAAGGAAAAAAAAATCCACACAAGCTCCTGTTCATCCTCCTAAATCCTGACCGGTTTTGTTCTTACCAGGGTACTGCATACCATACTGGTGTTGCGGTGGGGCACCTGGTTGCTGAGGTGGGTATCCACCTGGAGCCTGGTACTGCTGGTACACCTGACCTAAGGAGACAAAGGCAGACATTGAGTAAACCCAAAGAACTAAGATCTTCAACATTTACCCGTGTCCTTCACAAGTCTGAAAAGTCTGATTGTCGTCACCTTGGCTGAAGTGGCGTCCTTACAATCTTTACCAACTGACTACAATCTAGATAGAGCGTTGATGCCAGGCGCTCACACGTACTAATTATACTGATCGGGGATATGATAAACGCTGAAACAGCTCAGAGAGCCAGTTTAGCAATTGCCACACTTGTAACTTCAAGGTAAGTCTCATCTTGAAGTTTCCGGGCTTAATTTGCACGTTAGTTATCCGAAACATATAATGTGCAAATACTTTCTCTTGCATGTTGACTCCTAGGGAATTGGAGAGAATTATACCACTCAACTATATGTTGCTCCAGCCTCAGTATCCACAAACATAAGGCACAGTTGAGCTGGAGAATGGCATGACACATGCATTCACTACATGCCAGAGGCATAAGGCATAAGTGCCATAGGCGTTTCATAATCCAGGAAAATATTCCCGGTACCGTTCCTACACACACACGATGAATAGATGATGCTCATAATTTCAGGGATGTCTCTGAATAGCCTGAAACATTTAGTTCAACAGATTTACCACATCTGCATGATGATTAATCCCTTGTTTGAGTTTGTTTCATTTTTTTAAAGACATGGAAAAATATTTTGCTTGTTATTTTAACTTATCAGGTTTTCCACTTAATGCCTAAATCTTCAGCCCCTTAATGAGGACTTCCTCCCAAATCTCCTGCCTGGACTATGAACTGTAGTGACAACATGAAAAGCTCAAAGGAACATGGAGGAGGGCTGCACCAGGGTTCACTGGTTTTGCAGGTGCTGGTGCAACTTGTGCTGATTTTCTTGCTGAGAAGACACAAACTATTATTCCGCACTCTCAAAAGCTCAACATGCATTGTGAATTAGCTCCACATTGGGCAGGAAATGCTCACTTAGCATCTAGTAGATACTAATAACATTTCACAGCAACTTCCTGCTGGAACATTTAAATGTAATATACATTGTTTTGGCTCAATGCATCTGTGGTCAGAAAACATTGCAAAGTCATTACTCTGCAGTAGGACTCGTTTGACATCTACACATTTATCTACAGTTTACCCCAGAATTGAATTTTAGAGCTCTGACATTGTTATTTCACGGACACCTTTAACACGAACACCAAGTTCTTCATAGTGTGAAGAAGTGTGTGTGTGTGTGTGTGTGCTTTCTCCTGTTTTCTCAAAGTCTGTAATCCATCATGAGCGTTACGTAAAAGTGACGGATGGCTGCATGGCTATTAGACCACTTTAGCCTGGGATTTCATTCCTCTCTAGAGTAGCCAAGAGGTCAGTCATCAGGGACAAAGATATGCCTGGAGACAGGCAGAGAAGACAGCACAGCACTGCTCTAGGAGAAAACCCCAAGCTGGAAGGATGACGTTCCCTGGAATAAAGCACAGTTTGGCTGTAGTTCTGGTGAACTCTTCACATGCCTTAGGAAGGAGTCATGAGAACACAGCCCTATTTTGTATAAACAATTTGTACCAACACATCTGCCCATCTGATAAAGAGCCTCGCACAAAATGCCTGAGCTGCATATGCGCGCGCCTGTTTAGTTTTGTTCTTTCTTGCACATATGTAAATTATTATTACGACAGGTCCAAATCTTTACCATCTGCTTATGAATATGGGTAACAGGTAAGCTAAGTTTGCGTCAAAAGTGGGCTTAAGGCTACATTTAATTGACCACGCCTGCCCAACTGGCGTCCAACGTGCCTATTATAAATTCATGTGCATTGATTGGCTGTTCTGAGCCACCTCGAGGTGAGTGACATGGTCTGAAACCAGAGATGGAAAAAGAATAAGCAGGTTTGTGTGCCAGACATTAAGGGAAATTGTAGTTGGGGAATCATATGGTGAGGATGAACCACTCCTTGTCACGTTGGTCTTAGAGATGCATCCAACCAATAGCCATCAACCATTGCAGCCTATTTTTAAGAAATAATAATACTTTTATTGACTGCTTCAATTTCTCAAACATCTTCCTTACTAGTTTTCACAGACTCATTTAAACTCAAAAACACGAATGTTGTGTTGTGTTAAGAAATTCGTCCTAGCATTGGATTTATTGTATTTGGAATTTCACTGGTAAATATGACTATCTACATTTTATATATTAACACAATGAACAATTAATCCTTGTACACAAGAGAGAGAAAGTACAACATTGATACACTATGAGCAACTTGAACCTATTACTATCACAATCACAATTCAACAAAAACACGTCTTTTTATTTCCTCCAATAAGCAAAGCCGGGCTGCCAATTTTATATGCATGCAAAAAACTGGACTGACTGTCAGACCTCCACAGACATTTCACGCCATCAGAATCCAAAATCAAATCAGCAAGAACACGTTACTTACTAGACAACAACATCTCTTGTTTCTCTCCATTCTCGTGTTTTGGAAAGAAAAATGATCCCTGAAGAGCTTTCTCATGAGCTGCCTTATTGTGTACAGCATGGTGTGTAGCTGGCTAACCCAGTGACTGAGTCCCCTCATGGACCAACTAAACACTTACTGAGCCCTGTGGAGCAGCTCTGCTATGCTATTCAGGCAAACCACAAACCGCCAGTTAATGGATGCAGTAATACCACATGTGTGCTGGTCTTCAGGGCTGCAGGTGTGCTCAGGCGTCAGCCGTGACCGTTTCTGAGAGCATGTAACAACTCTCACAGTGTGCAACATGAGGAATACTGTGCTCCAATGGCCTCGTGTTTAACTATGCCAAACCACAAGATGAAAACTGTCCAACCCGTGTGTTGAAATGTGGTTAACAACACAAAACGCTTCACCTGCAGCTGCACCTGCCTGGGCCTTTTTTAACAACAGAAGGAGAAACCAGCCAGGAAAGTCCCTGATGTTAACACACAAGCCTGGAGGTAGAAAATACATATGGGAAACTGAGAGCGAAGACCTCCCATTATGTCCTGTGTCATGAGAACGTTACAGAAAGCTTCATTTTGCCAAAAGACTGCCTGATCCTTTGTTCATTTATCTTCATCTAAGCCTCAGCTTTTCCAAATCCAAAAGGTCTGGGTTAAAGATTGCACTCTGGAGAAGTGCGATAAGTCCTTTTGTCCTCCAAGATAAATGCCCATTTCTTGGATACTCTACACTGTGTTAAATGGACTCCGCCGTGTGAGGTTAGATTCCTTCAGATTTGGAAATCCCAAGAAAAACAACAGTCTGAATAGGCAGTTTAGGGCATCACTTACAGTCATGTCACACCGACACTGATTGCTTAACCACACACTTGCACTGCAGGGTCTTTGACTCTCTGACGCCATGATCCAAATTAGACAAACACGTTGCTGCCTTAAAGAGTGTGTCCGTTTTCCACGAGAAACATAAAATATATATACAGTGGTGCTTGAAAGTTTGAACAGTTAAGAATGTTTTTATGCCTCCATAAATATGACTTAAACATTGTTATGCTGTTCCTAAAACTAGAAAAAGAAGGACCAGTTTATTTGCTGAAACAGCAGCCAGTGTGAGTCAGGAAGGCCCTGTCATAAAAAAAAAAAAATCGAAATCTGGCTCTTGCTAACACAGTCTCATCTTTACAGCACTGGTTTGTAGAACTGTGTCATGGCTTGAACAAAGGAGATTGTTCATCAGCATCAGAAGAAGTAGAAAAAGATTTGCAGGCAGATCGAGTGGAGATGGAAGACTTCAAAATCACCGTCACCGTCCCCAGGAGTGGGGGGTAACAGAATGTCAACCAACAAATATCTGGGTTTAAAATTTTTAAGTGCCACTGTATATGTATTTTCTCAGCAACTAGCTTTGTTGGCCTTACCATCCATGCCAGCTGGGGGTCCCTGCTGTACTCCAGTGTAGGGGGCCTGTGGTTGGGGGGGCACTCCTGGTTGAGGGGCTGCAGATGAGGAGGAGGCAATGCTGTCAGGGGTTCCTGAGCGCTCCTCTGCTGCAACTGCTGGGGGAGCTAATCGGACCGTACAGAGGGACACAGATATGCAGAGATGACACTGTATGAGCTTCTTATCCAACCGATATAAACTGAAAAAAAAAATAAAAAATAATAATTCAAGAGAGAATCTTGTGTTTTCTGAACTACCTTGGGCCTGGTCTTCGCTCAGACCGAAAGCAGAGATGACATTCTTGTTGACCTCGTCCTGGTTTTTTAAGGGGTCGAACGCTGACATGCTGGCCGCACTGACTGGAGTGGCCTGTTTCACTGTGGGGTCTGCTGCCACAACTTTGCCCTCACGTCCGTCCACTGATTCTGGAAACAGAATCCACAAAACAAAGAAAGCATGCAACATCTTGATCAGCTGCAACTTCATTTTTAATTATGAATAGACTTTATACTACGCTGTGGAAAAAACAAACCAAACAGTTCTAGAGGCCTGAAGGTTTTAGTGTCACAATCCAGATTGCATATCATAGCTACCCATCATAGTTTTAATTTCACCTAAATAACCTGAGTCTGCAGAAAATTGTTTTAATAAAGTTTACCGTAAATTCTGGACTATAGAGCGCACCTAAGTTTAAGCCGCACCCGGTAATATTTAAAAGAAATATATATTTTGTCACATATAAACCGCATCGGACTATAAGCCGCCAATATCCAGGCTGAGAAATAATATCTGTTGAATGCGCTCCTACTCATTGTTCACAGTAGGCATGAGGATGTTATGTGCGCTGTTTTACCGGCATTACGGTAAAGAGTGCGTTTACGTGTATGTGTGGCTGGTATAACACATGTCGAATGTACAGAGCCGACAAAAACGTCCTTGTTATAAATAAACGGCTTGTTCCATAGCCAAAGGAGAAGACGTCTCTTATTCTTCACGAATTACGCAGGAGTTGCTGCGCTCAACAAAAGATTTTGTACCATAAGTGTGTATTCATACACCTGAACCTGAATGGTGCCTGTAACACGGCAGTAAAAGTGCTGATCACACAAAACAGAAAAGTCATAGTTTTATTAATCTTCCTCTGTGCACTAAAACCAAGTTGCTTTATTTTTCTTCCTCCTGCGAACTGAAACCACTGAACACCAAACCACTGTCACTTTTTCTTCCTGCGCACTGTTAAAGCGCAACTGCGCAACTATTAAAGTCGCTTCATTCTCCCGTGCACTAAAACCACAAATCGCTATTCATCTTCCTCCTGAGCATTGAAACCACTGTCACACTCGATTTCCTTCACGGATAGCCAGATCGATGGCTTCAAATTAAAAGCTGCATCATAGGAATTTCTTCGCGTGTTTTCCATTATGAGGGGGTGAGGGTGTAAAAATATTACCGTATTTTGCTGTTGTGCGTCTTGGGTTGCATGCGCTAAGAATAAAAACTGGCGCTTTTTTGTTTGCACTGACTTCCATCTACAGCGCCCATCTGAGGGCTGCAGAAAAATTCATAGAAAAGCCGCATCTCTCTTAAAGCCGCATGGTTCAAAACGTCGGAAAAAAGTAGCGGCTTATGGTCCGAAAAATACGGTAATTTTACAATTTAGCAGGTGACTCAAATTCTGTTTTTTCTCCACAAATACATCTTGCACACAGATCTGGGCGATTATACATACAATATACATTCTTGATATTATGAAATTGCCTCCACAGCACTTCATAAAAGTTCAATTTTACTTTTTGAAGTAAAATCTCATCAGTAACATGGTTCTAGTAATCCCTGCAACATAAGTCTGCATTAAAACATTGTCATTTATATTCATTAATGGCTTCTATTGCAACTTATAAATATTGGAATTTATAAACATGTTCAGGTTCTATTCTTGAGTTAGATTTAGATTATGATTTTTAAAAATATATAATGAGGCACACGTTACCAAAGACATACTAGACAGGCATTACTTTAATCCTGTCACCTTTCACATGCAATAATAGTTACAGAGAAATGTGCTTTACATGATGAAATAAATACATAATGGTTTCCCGCAGTGAAACTGCGTCACTGAATACAGGGACTTCCTGCAATGCCTTCAGAGCCCACCAGAGGACTGTGAATCACTGCTGTGTCAGCCTCACTTCATCCTAATTTCTGTGCATCAAGCATCAAACTGCACTCCAACGTGCAGTGTGGATGCAGGTCAGGAGCTGTGGAGTCACTGTAAACCCAACTGAAACTATAAAGCAACAGCAGTGTGATAAACTGCACATTTTAAATAGTGCTATGCAAAATGACTTGGTGTAGAAAGTTAGATATGGTTAATCTCAGGTTATGTTTCGTCGTGAATATTGATGAACCATGTCAAATTTCAGTAGTCGTGTATCCCACAGAGAACAAGTCGCAAGAGTATATTTGAGACGTCGCCCACCCCTCCTTGAATATTTGCGATGGCAACACTTATGATGACAACAGAAAGGAATATGGTTGATTTGAGTGACCAATCAATTTAATAAACAGATGTGTATAATTATAACTAATGTGAAAAACATTAAAAACAAAGTTTACAATTCTGGTAGTGAGTATGTGGAATATGAACAAGTGTTGCACGTTAAAGAGGCTGTGCAATCCTCATTAGGAGTTCAAAAAGACACTATCTGAGATACAAAATGAAATCACAGCACCTGGATTTAAAATTTGTTGGGGATTCTACATATTTATCTTACATGTTTTCTACTTGAAGGTTGAGTGGGTGTTACTCATTAAACACACATTGGTGGCTGATGGTAATATACAGATGACATTTAGGCCAAGAACAATTTATTTCTTGTAGAACTTGTGCACTGCCATTTATTTTTAGACGTCAATATATAAAACACATACGCAGATATTGATTAACTGTAATAAACTTATCATCACTGTTCATGTTTTAACAACTAAGTATGCATGCGTACTGGAGTACTTACCACTCTCTGGTGCTGTAGCAGCCAGTCCAGGCTCTGTGGGGGGCTCCAGGCTATCCAAAAGGTTGTTAACTTTATTCCTGAGCTCAATGAGCTCCCTGCGCAGGTATTTGACCTGACTGGACTCCAAAGGCCGTGGCTGACCATTTACTGCAGGGACATAAATGTGAAGAGCTGATGAGCAAGTGAGCCAATGAAACAAAGCCTAGATATTAATTCGATAAATGTGACTTGAGATTTGTATTCCTCTCTCTGTGTGCAGCTGGTGCCACTAGTGTGACCTTAAGGAGGATAATGGACAGGAATTTTAACTGATAAAAAAAAAAAATACATTACAGGATCTACAGAATCTGGATCAAATTTATTAATTTTACACTTGGGGAAATGTTGACATAGATCATGGTCTAGAATTGAATTGCAGCCACGAGTTCCTAGGAACATTTCAGACTGTACAGAACATCAACAGCCAAAACAGATGGTAAACCAAACAAGAAACCATAAAAGTACTGTATTTACAGACTGATGATACAAATACAGTATGTGTTTCTATGGGTCTAAAATAGCAATATAGGCATATTAATCAAGTGTACTTCGTTAATAAACTAAAAGACAAATTTTTGTAAGTGGCTGTTCATCCACACTGATGTCCAGTTTTTCCATTCATCATACAGAGTCTACACACTCCACACATCACATCAAGTTCTAAGATATTTTAGGGTGTCTTCCACGCATGTCTTGCTTTTACACACAATTGTAGCTCATTAGCTGGTGGGAAAAAAAGCACTGCAATAAATAGCATCTGCATCATTTTAACTAAATATATTGGATCTCATGTTTAGTGCACCTTAATCTAAAAGAGCTGTTAATTCTACACTATGTATGTGCACAATGTGACTGATGATCAGTCTAATCAGCTGCCCTCTGAATTCCTAAGATTATAGAGATAGCAATTTTTGGATTAAATTCCCACACCAATTCTTTCACAGCTAGAGATTTGCAATTTTAAAATCATCAATACACTCTGCCAACTTATCATTCAACTAACAATGGGCAGGTAGCAATGGATGTTTCGGCACGTGTACTGATTTTTCTTGCAAAGCGAAATGTGTGTCAATTGAATTGTTTTATGTAATTAAAACTGTCTTTATACATGACAAATCTGCAGGGAACAAAAGCCTAAGATCTTTAACAATCTTAAGACTACAGTGTCTTACATGCGCCTGTACCACATGAGTTACTTTTCTTTTAACCTTCATTTTTTCCTTTGCAAGCTGACTGACGAGCAAAGTTTTCAATGCCAAAGAATAAACGTGAGAACAGAGACAGACATTCCTTTATTACACAAGTTTCTCTGTCTGAGTGGATAACACTAAACAGAGGCGCATCTAGTCATGAGGTCGTGCAATGAAACATTGCTCTCTCTCACTGTGGATTCTGACACATGTCTGAAGATTTTATTTCCATGTGAGGTCATGTCATGTGATGACGAGCCAAGTCTCAGCTGTCATTGGGAGGAGAATATGTATGTATGTATATATATATATATATATATTTTTTTTTTTCTCCTCATTATCTAGTCAGCCCATCACATGACATTGGATATGGAAAGAAGGGTGATCTGTGACTCTTAGTGTGGCATGTTTGTCTATCTCACCACTGTATATTAACTGTGTCTTCTTTCTCCTGTGGTTGTGCTTCTCCCTCTCTGTCCCCGTCTTCAGGTTTCAGAATGAATATCTAGTCCATTGTGCAAAATATCTAGTCAGCCCATCACATATTTTTTTTGCTAATGAGCAGTTTAATACTGTGTAGACTCAACATCTTAACATTTTATTTAGGTCTGTAATCTCCTACTGGTATAAATTAGTCTAAACAACATTTAGATTATCCATCAGCTAAACATTGAGATATTGTGAACTGTATATCCTTCCATAAATAAAATTTACAAGAAACAGTATGAATAAACATTCACACTTTCCCAAGAGATATCATCAGTGAAAATAATAGGTTATAATTTGACTCAAGGAGAAAAATCCCAGATGACATATTTGATCAGTACAAATTACTGTAAGAAATATACTTGTACTACATGTGTGAGTATCTTTATTTTTTTTCCCATCTGACGCAATTTTGGCATATCCCTTATATGTGAAATGACAAACAATAACACTTTACACTTTGTTTGATGTATGTAAATCTTGTATAAATCCTAAAAAAATTCCTCACAATTTCATACCACGTTATGTCTGATAAAAATAAGCCTCAAACTTACTTGTAAGGTTGAACCTAAGTTCAAAGTTAAAGCCACAGAGGTACTGAATGACTGTTGGCTTAGCTGGGAGAGGATGCATTGTAAATTGGAATTTGGAACCAGTGAACTATATAAACGTCTTCTTTAAGTATATCCATCTATGGTGTGGCCAGTTGTTTGTTTGCTGAACTAGTAATAAATGACATACTGACATGTCATCCAGTGTTAATCATAAGGGAGTGTAGACAGCTTTTCATTTGGACAGTTAACACCCAACTGTTGAGTGAAGCACAAATTGGACTGCCCTCCAGTGACTGGATGCTGTAATAGCTAATGTGAAAAATCTTGATCTACAGTTCATCATGATGACGCTATCCTATAATTATATGGATCAACCGGTTTGTATTGAAGTTAGTATTCCTAAAAGGAAAATTCACTCACTGCATAGGTCTATGATGAGACAACAGAAAGGATTTAAGAAATGCTTTAAGATCTTACCAAATAAAGTCAGTTTGAGTATTCTACTGCACTGAATGGCAAATGACAGGTCAGAGCTGTCAAAGATGGTAATCAGGTCATCGTCTGTTGAAAGAAAAAAAGGTAGAAGAAAACAGATAATTACTAAAGGTGACTTGACCAAGTCTACCAAGTACAACCACTTAATAGTAATTTGATATAAGCATCTGTAATTTTACCTATGAGGGTCTGTCGACTGACTCACCTTCATCCTTATATTTGATGGTAACCTCGTCGTTACTCTGCAGCTTTCCCCTGAAGACGCGCTGCATCATCAGCACCAGCTCATCGTAAGTTATGTCTTCGTTGTGGATAGGAATGCGTCTGATGTCGTCACCCAACTGGGCTTTGATGATCAGCTTCCCGCTCAGGTCCAGCTGACCGTTCATGGTGCCGTCTGACCTGTTATGCTCCCACTACTTAACAAAATTAAGAAGAGGTAGTCTAAACAACTTGTCTATCTCAGCTTCCCTTCTGCCTTTCTCAATATCAATTACAGTCTAATGTCAATGACAGTCCATTTTGGATTATGTGGAGTAATAGTTGGCTTAATGGGACCAAGTGAGAGGAAAAATACACTAAATAAAAATACAATATTTCAATTTTTATTTAAGCAGGCAAGGTGGCTAACACCCAATTTCATAATGATTTAAAGAATTAAATTCATTTGAGCCAAGAAAAGCCAGCACTTCTCTCTAGCGGACATCTGTTTCAGAGACTGTAAAAATGGAGCTCTTGACTGATGTGTTTCGGTTAATGAACAACAATAGAGGCACAGATGAATACCTAACCAAAAATTTGAATTATCAGATCCTCTTCACTGTGTCTTTGAAAGGCACCTTGGCAATTACAGAGAGGAGAGAGAGTTATGTTACTTTAAATATTTGATTAAGCAGGGCATCTGTAACAATATAACACAGTCTCGCTTCAGGTCTAAGGGTCAAACACCACCCAGTGAGGTGGCAAAAACTGTTCTGCGCCTATGTAGATCTTCTTACAGACTTTGACCCAAATATGACCCAGTCTGATAAGACAGTTAAAAAAAAGTCGAGCAGGTGTTTAAGAAAAAATATAACAAAACTATTTTTTCAAAAGTTAGATGAAACTCTAATTATGATTTCTGCAATCTAAGAACTGTGTTGTAACTATAACGTTAATCTTTCATACATTCGTTTAACAAGTCAGTAAAAAATGTATTTGTTTCTCACTATGACTAGTCACCTGCTGGATTTAATATCTACGAGGTTACCTTCTCATAATCTGATGTTAATAATACAGCTGCTATCGTGACATTAATTCCAGATATGCTCCGGCTTTGCCTGTCAGGGAAAGCTGAATAATTAGATGGATGCTAGGGATTGTGTGGTAGCTAACGTTAGCTTACAGTTACATCAAATGAGGACAACAATAAACTCATTTTCACCCTGACTCTTTCTAATACATTATGTTTTGATGTTTCGGGATAATCCTTTAAAATGTCATTGAAATGTAACTTTAGCCTAACGTTAGCTCAGTAACGTTAGCTGACCGTAAAAAACTCTCAATCGCAGAGTCATCTGTCAGTGGCCCATAAGGAGCAATTCACTTATGATTGCTAACAACTGCTAATCCATCACACTGCCATATATTAAATACAAGTTGGCGCAGAACCTGACAGCAGTAATACAGTTTGTTAATCTCCAGATGTTTACGTGTATTAGTTTTAAGTTCAGTCAGTCTTCACTGTACTTTTTAGCAATCGCTAAACCGGTTTCCTGTAGCTAAATTACAGCGACAACAACGTCAGCAGGCTTCACCAGGCGTTAGGAAAAGCTAACAGTCAACTTATGTAAACATATTCGTTAATTGGTGTGTTAACTCTGCTTTCTTTTAGTTAAAAATGTTCGTCTTTTCTTAAGGAACATTCCTTAGCAACCAAATCATTCTCGACGAGCTAGCGTTTAGCTCATTAGCCAGCTAACGCTAATTACTTAGCGCCAGCTCGCTAGCTAGAAACATACTCAAGCCGTGACAATACAAATATGGCAATGTGGTTAAAACTAAATTATAATGGGTATTAATAGGTATTAAACCAATAAAACTTTTCACCTGAATCAGACGACTTGACCTCTCTGTATTTCACAGGTTTTCCCAAACTGTGAAAATAATTTTTTGATGCTAGCCTGGCTAGATCCGGGAGCTAGTAACATCAGGAAGCGTCCTCCAAACTGTGAACGTCACCCAATACGTGGCATTCAGTCCGCGCAGGCGCAGAACTTCTGAACAAAGTGCGCTGGGGGTTGACGATCAATCATCAAATCACCTTATTTGCCTTTTTTTTATCATGTGTATGACTTTAATGTATTGAGGTTTCAATGTTTAATGAGAATACCTGAAAATATTATATTGTCACGTTCTTGTGTTTATTGGCTTTAGTACATTCTGGGTTAAAACAATTGTGAGAGGTAGAGCTGATGGAGGAAACAACACACACATCTGCAGCAATTTCTTAGAAAAATATACAGTACTGTGCACACATGTTGGGAACTAAAAATAAAGTGGACGTGCTTTAAAAAAGCTTGATTTTTCATTTAAAGCCTTGCAAAGACCAGTAAAAGATATAGTAAACCTTAATCAGTTTTTATGTGGCCGGTCGGTCGCTGTAAATCAGTTCTCATCAGTATAAACACAGTATTTCAAGGTACTCAGAAATATGTTGTTCCAATCCCCTTATGTGTGGTGTAATGTTCCCATCCCAGACTGACTGGATGCTGTTGATATCACGAGTCCACTGGAGCAATTCCAATCTATCGCAGGGTTCCTTGTCTTTCTTGTTGTGGAAGATCTTTCTCAATGATGCTGGATGTGTGTTTATTTTATTGTCATGCTGCAGAATGAATTATGGATCAGAGTGTTGCATAAGAATCTAAACTTATAAAATAAGTAATTAAACATGTCTACATCTACTCTGTTCAAATCATGCTGACACTTGTGGGATGACACTGTCTAGGTCCTAAACAACCTTATACAGAGGAGAAAATGAACCACCCAGGCATGGGGATATAGTGATTGCAAGGTGAATGAATTCCAGTGTTTATGGGTATTGCTTTGATAGCACTGCTTATAATAAATAATAACTAGTAAAAAAAAGGTTTCCTTTGTAAATTGTAAAGCTCATTCTATTTTGCATCTTTATGTGGGTGAACAATGATTTTCCAGATATTTTCTCCCATAATGATGATGATGATAACTGAATAATACATGAATAATTCTCATTACTCTGGTAGAAATGAAACTTTGCCCAGTCATAACTTTAGTTAATCTGTTATTTCTTCTTTTTCTCCTGAGTGGCGTTGAACCATGAGTCTAACAGCTTTTTCATGTAATATAACTGCCAGGCATGCACTTGAATAGCTACCACCATGACGAGGTACATAACAGTCACTGCAGAAAAGCCGAAAATGAAGCGATACGCCTTTCCATGGCGGTAGAGCTGTTGCGCTACAGGAAACATCTCCATTCCACCATAAATAAGAGGCGCAACAGAGAACAGCCCTGAGCTGATCATGGATAGAACCAAGTAACTGATATTGTTATTTGGGAGTGATAAGCTGCTGCAGAGCAGAGGGATAAGGCTAAGCAGGTAGGGGTACTCCCACTGGTATGGCATGGACACCGTGTCATGTGAAACCAAGTTGAAGTGGCTGACAGTCACCTGTGCAGCCACCAGGAGCCAGAGGAGAAGTTGGACCAAGTTTAACTTTCGCACTTCTGACTTCAGGGAAGCACTGGAAAATAGAAAGCACACAGTCACGGTTAGAAATAAATGTGATCCACTTGCTCATTGTAAATAACTGATTTTTTAAATTCCTATTTAATTGAAGAATATTTAATAGTTTATTTTATTTGAAATAGATCAAATTTACTTGCCTCATTTGGTAATGCGGAGCCACCTTTTCTCTGTGTTTAAACTCATTTCCATTGGTACTAGTGGCTCTGGGTCCTACACGGGATGTCATATTGATTGCCTGACACATAAAAAAACTGATTCAGAACCCCAAATTGTCAAAATGTAGAGCTGCAACCATTATTGTCATAATTTATAAAGTGATGATAAATGTCCAGGTTGTTGAATTCTAAATGCTTTTTTTGTTTAAATAAAATGCTATTGAAAACTATTCAAAGATGTTTCATTTACTATCATTTACCACCAACAAAAGCAGCACATCCTCACAACCAGAAACAGGAAATGTTGCAGTTTTAGCTCGAAATGTTTTATATTCTTTTCCAGTCAGTCAGAGTGATGATAAATAGATTTTTATAGACACAATGTTTCACACAGACTTTGACATTCGCCATTTTTACACAAGTTAAGGTTACATTAAATTAGCAGCCTGATGGTGCCAGCATCTGGTAGACGGGATGTTGAAGGCTACTGATTTAAAACTGGCTAGCAGGTTAGCTGCGGCTGCTAACTGACGCTAATCTAATACAGCAAAACCATTAGCTCCCCTAATATTTACTGGGCACTGGGCGAACGTCGTTTCATCATCAACAACCAACGTGTGACATCGTGTTAAACCGGCCTAATATCGGTACTTACCGCTGCGTATTTCCTCTCAGGCTCGTCGTTTAAACTTGTGTTCAACCCAAACAAAAGGTGTGATGGATGGACGTTGGAACAGCTGCACGCATGCGCACAACCCAGAGCGGAAAAGACCACCCACCCCCCACCCAGCATCAGCATCAGCATCAGCATCCCTCCTCACTGCGCGCCGCTGAAACCATCACTCAATTGCAAAACAAATCCCAATTAATAAAAATTAAAAACCCATATACACCTAGTTAATGAAAAACTACGTTCTTGTCAGTTAAATTCATATCCATCACGCAATTCCTACAGGGCGCCTGCAGGCTCCAAAGTCCTTCTGCAGCACGAAACGAGTCATTAACACCCATTTATAGGCTCCAGTCTGGTCAGTTCAGCCACAGGGCTGCCAGTTTCCAGGCAGTTCAAATTAAAAAGCTATTTAGGAATGTTAAATAATTTTCCAAGCATTCATGGATCAACGTTTTTGCAAAATAGATGCTGTCTGGCATATTTCATTCTATATTGATGTTATTATTTCAAATGGTCATGATAAAGCTCACAATTTAAAGTTGGTGTGGCTTTACAGAAAGGATTCTTACCTTTAAAATGTTGTTGACACAATTTCTTTGGAAAAGATGAACACCATCAATCAACTACAAATCTACATAAAAATTTTATTAGAAGTATTAGCCAGGAGAGACGTGACCTGACACAGGTGACTGAACATAGTGAATTTAACTTCAGTTAGTCTTCTTCAGTTAGTATATAAACATCATTCATATACTGTATGTTGGAATTATATATCTGTTGGAAAATTAAGGTCAAATTTTTTTTATGAAACAATTTTTATTTAAAAAAACAGCACAGGCAAAAATAAACAGAAAGACAAAAAATCCTTGATTACAGTGACATTATGAATTAGCACCACGGTAAAAGGAGAAATATACATTTATTTTTCCTTAAAACCTTTTCATGTTTAATGTCCTTTTTAGAGTATAAAGGTGATCACCAGTTAAAATAAAACACGTTCTAACACGTTGTTGTCATGAATTTCTGCAGCATTCAACATCTGCTTCCTTGGGCTCATTAACTGTATAACAAAACAAAAACCTGACAGCAAAACATGATGCTATTGAACATTTTCTGATTTGCAGTCACACCAAAAGGAACTGGATAAAGTTTCACACTGTGTCTAATTTCAAAAGCATGTTCTTCACTTTGACACTGATCTTTAGTGTTAGTGTTACTGCCATTACAGCTAAAATGTATGTATTATGAAACAATGTTATAATGTTAATTTTAATCATAACAAAATTGTTACAGAATAGAGTCAACTGATTTTTATATTACATGAAAATTCTTTTTTTTTTACTAAAATCATTTTAACTTAAATTATTTTTAACTGTTGAAAAATGTTGAAATGTCTTAGATTAGTGTGACTTTCATCTAACAGCATGACTGAGTCAAACTCTATCGTCATTGTGTACTAATTGTACATGTTCATAGACCGATCTGTGCCAGATATTTATAATGGGACACATATTGTACTTGTATGATGGTTTGTTTTAGTTAGTGACACAGAAATGGTTTGTAGTCTGCACCTTTCTGCATATTGTGGACTTACATATAGTATAAGGAGTGGTTTTCATAGTTCTGGGCAACATGGTGCACATGCTTGACCTAACAGCATTACTTCCATAAACCGTAACGCACAAATTAAAAAATTAACATAATATTACATTCTTTGATTCTCACTCATGGGAGGAATTGTCGGTCAGTGACAGACTTGCTCAGGTAATATTCAATATGTGTAAATAATTCATGACCTTGCGCTTAAACTAGCCATGTGAGTCAATAGTCAAATACCAGCTCTTTACTTCGTTATCCCATTGATTAGTCTATTAAAAATCTGAATTAGACTGTACACCCTCAACGTGATCTCACTCACATAGGGTAATTTTACATGTTTGTCATTATCATGCAAAGGTTTAAGTTTCTTTATGTTTTCTACAGTTTTTCACATTCTTTGCCACATGGGGTAGCTGCCAGTTTTGAGCAGGTGCAGTCACAAAACTGTTTAGTCTTTTTTTGAACACACTTCACACGCTCCCTTCACCTTACAAATTAGACTCTCGTGGGTTTATGACACTTATAATATAGATAAATGTAGAGCCATTTTTCAGGTGATTTTTGATTCCCTTTTCTATATCCCTTCACCAAAGAAAACAACTTCACTCTCTTAGTAGGCAGCTTTATGGTTTTATAGTATAAAAGCTGCTGTATACTCTGACTGTAATACTTTACATTTCCCTTTTGACTGACTTGAAGTATGTTTTATAGGGTACAAAAATATGCTTCCACGTCATTGAAGCCTCTGTTTACTGGCAGTTTGGTGTTTTACATTGGATATAACAAGTACCCAGAGAAGGAGGAGTGCACATACTGCCCAGCATAAAGTCCTGAAGCCTGATCTGAGGGCAGTTGAATATACACAGTGTCCCCAGGCTGGAGCGGTAATACTGCACTTCCTGACGCTTGGTCTAAGAAACCCTTTTTGTATTCATCATATGTGTACATCACTGGCTCATTGTTCCTCATCAAAGCCGCCCACACATTAGCTCCTTTGCAGTGGATGTGGTAAGCAAAGTAATAAATGCCAGGGATGTCACAGGTGAAGAGTCCTGTCTGGGGGTTGTAGTTTTGCCGACCATTGTACAAGAGCTTGTCAAAGATGACTGGAGTGCCCACAGGTGGAAAGGGAGTTGTTGCTACAGCTGTAAATGCTGGCATTTCCAATCCACTGGCACCCATCACTTCTGCCCCATTGCCTCCATACTTGCCCTTCTTTCCATAACTACCAGCTTTCACACCATCAAGTCCTGGACCCATCTCGGAGAGTACTCCAGACATTTCAGGAGAAAGACCAGGTACTCCAGGTGGACCTGGTGGTCCAGGAGGGCCAGGCTGACCTGCCTGTCCAGGAGGCCCTGATGGGCCCTCTTTTCCTGGGGGTCCTATCGGACCAGGAAGACCTGGTCTCCCTTCACCTGCAATGCCTGGTAGACCCGGTGGACCACTATCTCCTTTTGGCCCAGGAAGACCAGGAGGTCCAATTGGTCCTGCTGCACCATCCATTCCAGGGATTCCTTTAAGACCTTGAGGTCCCACTTCACCAGGTGATCCACTTTCTCCTTTAGGTCCATGCAATCCTGCAGGACCAGGGCTACCAGGTGGACCTTTATGTCCCCCTTCTCCTTTGGCACCACTTGGTCCTGGGGGACCTCTTGGACCTGGCTCTCCAGGTTCTCCAGGGAGACCATCCTTTCCAGGCAACCCAGTAGGACCAGGATCACCCTGAGCTCCATCAAACCCTTTTGGTCCTTCTTCTCCAACATCACCTTTTGGACCAGGTGCACCTAAACGCCCTGGGGGTCCCATAGGGCCGGGAGGACCAGGTGGACCATTTGGTCCGGGGGGTCCAAGCATACCAGGTAGTCCTCCATGGCCCTTCTCTCCTTTCGGTCCTAGAGGTCCAGCTGGCCCACTCATACCTTTATCACCCTTTGGTCCAGGGAGTCCTGGTTTACCAAATCCAGGCAGTCCTGGGTTCCCTGGCAAACCTGGTGGTCCTGGATGACCTTTTGCACCTGGCATGCCTGGCTGTCCTGGCAGGCCATTTTGACCTTGCTTTCCTTGACCAGGTAACCCTGGTGGCCCAGGAGGTCCACCTTCACCTGGTGGCCCAGGTGGTCCTTTCTCTCCAGGATGTCCTTTCTCTCCTGGTGGCCCCTGGGGGCCTGATGCCCCATTCAACCCAGGTTTTCCAAAACCAGGAAGCCCTCTTGGCCCAGCTGGTCCAGGAATCCCTGGGAGTCCTTTGTGACCAGGTTGTCCTGGAAGACCCATCCCTTTGTCTCCTTTGGGTCCTGGTAACCCTGGTAGTCCTGGTAAACCTTTATGACCTGGCTCCCCTTTTGGCCCTGGTTGGCCTGGTAATCCATTTACTCCAGTCTTACCTATTCCTGGTAGCCCAGGTGGTCCTGGTGGACCCTGTGGCCCTGGCTGTCCAGCCGGCCCTTCCTCACCTCTGGGACCCATTTCTCCTTGTGGCCCAACTTCGCCATTACCCCCAGGTTTGCCTGGAAGTCCTGCCGCACCTGGTTTGCCTACTCCAGGCAACCCTGGTGGACCAGGAGGTCCGGGTGGCCCTATGCGTCCTGGCTGTCCAATCCCTGGAGGCCCTGGAGGTCCTTGAGGTCCTTGTGATCCAGGTGGCCCAGCTGGACCTTGCTCTCCTTGAGGAATGCCTTCAGAGCCGCTAGGGATAGTCTGACCTGTGGAACCCGAAATAATTAAGTTAATCTCTTATGTAAAACATTTCATTTGCATAAATGTTACAATCACAATCAACAAAGAGCTGGATGCAAAAATGATTTCTGTAATGAATAAAAACATGTTTTTTACCTCACTATGTTTTGAGGTCATATCACATTAGGTCAAGATTGCATGAAAGCGTTCTGCCATTAGTGAGCACATATTTGCTTAAATTAAATTCATCCTCTGAATTTATCCCATTCCTCTGAGGGAGCAGTGGGTAGCCACAGGTGCGACTCAGGGAGCTAGTGCTCCCTGTCTTGCTCAGGGACACACCTGAAGGTGTTAGTTACTGTCTGTTAAAAATATATCTTACCTTTGTCTTGACTGCCCTTATATCCGCCCCCTTTGAGAGCACTTTCTTTGCCTTTCACCATGGGCAGCTTAGGGAGCTCCTTCCTGTAGTGGGGGTACTGCATATAGGGCACCTCTTTACCAAGGTACTGTTGCTGGGTAAAACCTTCCTTGCCAATGCCCATGTGTTGAAGATGCTGGTATGGTTGTGGGTGTTGTTTGTGTCCATAGTATGCCCCACCACTTACATGTGTAATTACTACAAGCTGTAGCAGAGTCAGAAACTGGGGTGCAGGGAGGGGAGGCATGGCCAAGGCCTGTATGGGAAGTAGAGAGGACAAGACATGAAGATGCTGCATTGTTTTTGGCCCTGTGTTAGTGCTGGATTAGAACATTGTTGTCACGATTGTTGGGTATATTTTGAATTACACTTTCAAGTAAATGAAGTTGAAGACCTCACTTAAACATTGCAAGCAGGGCGAGACAACGCCGTCTATTTGATCTACATAGTTAGGTTCTATAAAAATGGGGTTTGGTTCAAGTGTCACACATGTAATCATGTCATAGATGAACAAGAATCAGAATATGGAGTTTGAATTGAAAAATTCAAATTCAAATTCTTTAGTCCAATATTGATAAATAGATTTTGAATAAATGAAATAAAACCACCATAGGTATATACATGTTACATTAAACAAAACAGCTGTTAATCATTTGGAGAATGAACTAAAATAATTGTCAAACCTGTCTTTATTGTTATGTTCTTCAGTAAAGGTCCTATTAGGAAATGCCTTAAAAATACAAACACTGACAACCAACAAACCTACGGTGAAACAAAAACACTTTGCTTTGACCTTCTCTCCTTGACATAGATTTTTGCTGCCTTGTACCTCACTTGTAAGTTGCTTTGGATGAAAGCGACTGCCAAATGTCTAAATGTGAATGTAGATGTAAATGTACAGTGTGACACAGTCTTCATTCATTATCTTTATTTAATGAATTTCTGGTTTCTTATGCCTATTGGTTCTTTTGTACTTTTCAACTTTTGGTACAGTAAAATGTGCATTGATTTGGAATTTATTTCTCTAGTTGTTTTAAGAAAGCTAAAGAAAATGTGTATGGTAGATTTGACAATTTTGTTCAAGAAACAAAACAAAATGCATCTCTCACAAGCTGCACTTGTTACAGTTGTCCACAGGAGGGAGCCAAACTAAATGCCAGAATATTATTTTCAATTTCCCATTCATATTGGGAATCTGTATTGGAATCAAACAGAGCATAGCTTTATATCCAAAAAGATGCAGGTTAATCTATCTCAGACAACTGCTTCTACGCTTACTCAGTTCTGCTTGAAAGACAACAGATGTGCTGTCCTGTAGCAGAAACATAATGATGTGCACAGAACATCAGGGCATGCTGACATTTTGTGTAAGGACAGTGAGGACAACGGGCATGATGAGGAGGACTCCAGCCTTATGTACCTGTATACTTGTGTGAAGTATTTAGTGTGCCTGACATTTGGTCCAAGGAGAATCTGAGAAGTGCAGACTGTCTAAAACATACAGCGAGTCCCACCAGGTGGTTTTAAAGATGTGGACAGGGCTTAGTGTCAGGGAAATTGAATGTTTGCCATGATTGATAGGCATCAGAACACACAGGATCCAAACAGGTCAAAGTGTCCATGGCGACCCTTGTTGGTGTCAGTGATTTCCATTCATAAAACCCCAAATTTTCTGCTTTCAATGGTCAGTAACAGAACAAGCTGAGTGGGGTTTTCTTTGGCTCCACAGCCCCAGATGAAGCTCACATCTGCTCCCCATCTGCCCTTAGTGTTAACTTGTTTTATTCAGCCATTCTTCTCAGCTACCATGGCCATCTCCTACAACACTCCCAGCCCAGATTCAAGCACCATTCCAGTCCCCAACTTAACAGCCAATTCACATCCTAAACCACATCCTCACTGTCTGCTCCATCATCGGCTCTTTGGATCCTTTCTGCCCTTTCACCTTTTCTCAGTCGACTGGTGATTTTGACATGGGCGTGTCACTGTCTCCCCTCGTGAGAGCTGTCCTTTGAAGGAAGCCCAACTAGCTTCCACGGCGACAGAGGCCAGACATGCCAGAGAGTCCAGAGTGTTTTTATCTACTGGGCTCAGTCTATTCCCAGTGCCCTAATTAAATCTGTCAGATCTGAAGACAGTACATGGAGAAATACACATGATAATCCAGGCTCCGACTGAAAGAAGTGAATTAGAAGATTAGCACATTGATCTGGAAAAAAATTGTCAGGTTAAATTATTCAGATGTTTGCTAGAAACAGATCCTCAGATTGAAGAAATACATCAAAAGAATGTTTTAGGGTGAAGCTGAAAGCTTTTCTTCATCCTTTAAATGGTAAATGATCTGCACTTATATAGCGCTTTTCTACCTGTTGGTACTCAAAGCGCTTTACACTGCTTCTTATCTACCCATTCACACTCTCAAACAAACACACATTCATACACCGAGCAACTAAGTGGGGTTCAGTGTCTTGCTCAAGGACACTTTGACGTGTGACCAGAGGAGCCAGGGATTGAACCAACAACTGTGAGATTGGTGGACGACCACGCTACCAACTGAGCCACAGTCACCCTTTAATGGCCACATAAAGTCACCTTTCTCTATTTTCCATAAGAAAAGGTTAAAACTTTAATGGCACGATTCGCATCTGAAAAAAACAAAATGATATCCCAAGATTTTACTTGTTACATATTTTTAAACCACAAAACAACAGTCTCCTTATTGAGAAAAGAGCTGGCAGAGACAACACCATGAAAAAAACAAAAATATACAATATCAGAAAAAAAATGTGTACGTTTAAAATGGTGTAAAAGCCTAAAAAATAAATTCACATTCACTCTTCATAGCAAATAACAGTGTTATTTAAAACCCAAGCTTGATCTTAGCAAAAATATGTTAAATTCAAAAGTCTTTGTGGATTTCATAGTTGAAATAATTGTTTGTCTAAATGTTAAACATAAAAATATTTCTTGTGATTTGGTTTCTTGTGATTACTTTGTAATAGCACTGGAGACAGCATGCAGTATGTGCATTTTTAACGCAAATACTGAATTATTATGTTAAGGGTGGAGAATCAATTCTGACTATGTTTTTTTTTTACTGGTAATAAACAAGCAAGTTAGTATGCATGTCCATGATACACAATGTTAATTTATGAAAATGTCCTTTTGCTTGTTTTGTTTTTAGACAACAGTGCATTGTGCTATGTAAAGACATGTCATATGTATGTAAAAGGTTTGAGAAAATAAATGTGACTGTTTTATAACCTTTTGCAAACACCCCAGTCAGTGTGTGTGTGCGTGTGTGTGTGTGTGTGTGTGGGTGAAAAGGTGTTTTTAAAGGGATGGAAATATTCTGACAAAACGTGTGACTACAGATCAGGGGAACCATACAATGAGGGTCTGTTCAGCATCACATAGCAACACCAGTCTGTTGTCATGGTGACTGATGAGTGATGGAAACACCTCCTGTCTTTACCTGGTGTGCTTTTTTTTCCACCACATTATTCTACATAAGTGTTGCCTCTCGAGTGACTTATTCACACAACAGGGCCAGTTTCAGACCCTGACACAGACGTTAACCAGCAATTTCCACATTTTAATTTGTTATTAAAGAAAACAGAACAAGAGGCGCAGTTGCAACAAAGTGACTATAAAGAAGTCCATTATTCATCTTAAATGTATTTTCAGCGGCTGGTGTCATCCCGCCATCTATACTTGTACACATGACAGACAGAATTTTTTTTTTGAAGATGTCATGGCGTTAGTATGTGTTGTGAACTGTATGCAGGATTTACAGTTACATTTTTTGGCACACTGGTGTAAAACAATTCGGCTCCCTGTGTGATTGCTGTCTGACAGGCAGACTTCTGTAACAATGGCTAAACAGAAATTACAACCATGTCCTACATTTTGGTGCCAGTCAAATGTGTCATTTAGCTTACACCTTTCCAAATCAAGTTTGTTATAAGTACAGATAAGATGACACATGCACTTACTGAAAAATCTGTGTAGAAACACATAAATAAATACTTCCTGTACATTATGAAATCATAAGATTTTCAACTAATCATTTACTAAAAGATCTAAAGACGAATTTCCATGTGTTTTCTAAACATTATATATTATATCTATGTTCTATGACACCATTCAGGAGAGGCTGAAGGCTGACGGGAATATCAATTTTTTTTTTATATTTAGCCATAAACCAAAGTGACAGTCAGAGTTCAGATTTTAACTAATGGAGACCTTAAATGAAAATTTTATGTAATGTAATTGCAATTTATTAGGGTTACATGGGAAAAAAATTCACAGCTGTCAAGGAAATGACAGACTTGCTCAGACTTGTAAAATGTAAAATTTTAATATCACTGTATATGTTTGTGCAGCTAACTTGGATCTTTTACTCATTTTTGACCCAACATCTCCTGCCAGACTCTTGTATGAGTGCTGGTCCACTATAGATCAGCCAGGCGCAGACAGTCTCAAACATAAGCAAACTACATGGTGTTCCTATATGTCATGTGTATGCAAGCGTGTGCCTCTGTTTCCCCGACTACTTCCAGATGTCCATCTTTCTGACATTTTTGACAAATGAAACACAGCAAATTCTCCATCAAGTTTGCAATGTGAGAGGACTCGTGGGCCTCATATATCTGTATCCTGTTGTTCTTGCTGAGTCAACTGATGAAGCTGTGATGCTGGGTAATGCAGATTATACAAGCTGTGATCTCCAGAATTTCATTAGAACTGCAGCAGCTGGGAAACTCCATGAACAAATGTGTAAAAAAAGAATAAGGCAAATTTAAATATGCTGAAATAAACATTTAAGTTCTTTTGATTAGCTATTACTACCTGTGAGGTTTCAGCTGCAAACCTATTAATGCAAGAATTACATTTAAATTTAGCTCATTAGAAAGAAAAAGAGAAAGAAAGCCTACTTTAAAAAATGTGTTTTAGTAGAAGGGAAGAAAGTTTTTGAAGCAACTTTATGAGTTTTATATTCACTTTGCCAAGCCTGTATATGCAGTACCAGCCAATTATGTTACAGTATAATAAACTGTGCGATGGTGAGCGACTTAAAGTCAAGAAGGATTGAGATTCCGTTATTTTGGGACTGGAAGGGAAGATGTCCAGCTGTAACACTAGAGCTGTGAGTTAAAGCCTTAAATGTAAAGCTTGTAATGCTTTGAAGCTCCACACAATGTAAACCAATTAACCAATTAATGTTCTTTCAGGTTGGTGTAATTAACATCATATATAGCAACACACAGGACAGAGACACACAGACACCTACAAACCGATGCACAAACAGTGACAGAGCTCAGGTGATGATGGGATGGGACTATTTTACACACAACCACACAGAACAATTACACATTAAAAACTGGTTTTAGTCTTTGGTTATGTGGATTAAACAAACATATTAGCTCTGCTTTTACTATCCTCCTGTGCCCAGACACGTCTGTCTATTCTTTCTGCTCTGTCATATGCAGGCGTGAACCAACTTCTTCCTCATTTCTCTCCTCTCTTTCTCTGTCAGGCCATTTGAACTCAAAGGCCCATTTCTCCCTCCACAAACATCCGGATTTAGTGACGTGAAGCCACTTGAAGATCTTGCAGACTGCGGTGGATGTCAGAGGGCGAGACACTGCGTCTCTTTTAACCACCTTGTGAACAGAGCAGGGGAGAGAACTAAGGAAAAGAGAACTGAGAGGTGTCCATTGTATTTTGGGCAAAGTTTTAAAACCGAGCAACAGCTCTGTTGATGTGTTTAGGTCTTTGGATGTGTGTGTAGAAAGACAGCGGTGAATTAAAGCATTAAAGTTTCTCCTAATGCATCAATAAAACAGACAGCCTGACCAAAAAGCAGTGTTTAAATCCCACTGAACATACTTGGCAAACCACTCTGCTTTCCTCGCTGCACCGCAAACCAATTACAAATTTATGCTTAAGCCTGGAGTAGCCTTGCACTCAATCTTGCTAAGTGCACTGATGTTTTGCTTTCTCAGTGAAAGGGAAGAAACATTTGCAGTGTCTCTGCGTCCTGAACGGAGCTTTTATCACAAAGTACACCTTGTAAAATTAACGCCTCCTTAAGTCACGCTGCAAATGTCCCCGTTCAAACAAACCCTGTATACAAACTGCCACAGCTGTGCAGCGTATTGACCAAAGTGTTTACTTCTTTCCTTTTCTTTAACCCTACTGTCATTCTTATGTTTCTGGGTCCTTTTGTCCTGCACATTCCTGAAGTTTGCAGAATAATGCATACAAGGGGACACAATGTTTTCTGGACACACAAGCACGCTCTCCATCTGAAAGTTCATTTATTGTGCCATTTATAAGGGTCACAATCTGAGCTCAATGCAGTAGATATGCAATTAATCCCCTCACTTCACTATTAATAATGCAATTTAAAAAAAAGGTGCTGATCTTTGTCTAAACAAAGCAATACTAATAACGTGAATCTAAAAACCAAAATGGATTTTTTTCCCCAACACTGTTTAATTTATAGTCATGCAGTTGTGGCCTCTATAACAGCTTCAAAGGGCATCTGTCTCAATATTGTACTGTATGAATAGGAAGCAACACATTTTATGTTGTGTTTTATAAATTAATACAATTCACATATCTGCCTTTTCAAAAATACCTGAAAACATTTATGATTACTTTTACATTTGATTCCCCAGATTCTGAACTCTTCCTAAAATCACTCTTCCTAATTCTGGATATGAAAGACCCATGTAAATTTCACTTTGCAGAAAGTAAATTGAGTAAATAGTTGCTGTGATTGATCAGTCACAGAAGAGCAGCATCATTGAGGAGAGAGAGAAAGAGAGAGAGAGAGAAAGCTCCTCAAAGACAGTGTTTGTCCTGAAGTCTCTTCTCACCAAACCGCTGCTTTTGCCCCCATGACATACATCTGACAGTTTGGCTTCAGCTTTCTGCACACACACACACACGAACACACACACAGAAAATTTTGGGCTGCTGTGTGTGTGTGCAGCAGCCTAATAAACAGCACAGTATGTGTAGAGAGAGTATGTGTCCACCTGATTCTCTGCAGGATGTTGATGAACAGAACTGAAACCCCAAAGCTAAAGGCCACGTTTAAGGAACCAGCCACATATCAACAGCCCAAAACAACAATCACTGACACAATTAACACAGACTGGACTTGAATTAATATGATAAATGTTCTTTAACTTATCTGATTATATTTAAACGTTGAAAGTTTGATCCAAAATGAAGTTGAATACATTGTTGCTCTATGATCATTAACTGACATCTGTTGGATGCAGGGTACGTAGTGGAACAACATCGAAAACTGGATTATCACTTTATTAAAGGCAATAAAACTGCTTTTATGCAGATGTACAAGAATATACTTCTATTAATCACAGATAAACTGCAACTTCTCTAAAAAAGGAGCAATTATAATCTGAGAGTTGAAGAGCACTTACCTTAGTCGGTGGCCGTCTACAGGGAAATAGTCACTGCAGTCAGACTAACAGGCAGAATATCAGGCCGACTACACAGAGGGAACCCTGGGACATGTGCTCATAACAGATGCACACCTTGTGGACACATCTTATATCTGCTGGAGGGTGGAGTCACTTGGGTGGGTGGGTGGGAGACAGAGAATGAGGAAAAAAATGAGGCATGCTGGAGACTTGACTGAGAATAAATACAACCTCCAAAAATGTAATGCCATAATTTATAGTTTCAAAACAAGCTCTCACCTCTCTGCCGAGCGTCTGCAGACGACGGCAGTGACAAAGAGGAACGTTTCCCTCATTAACGTCACGATCTATTGGTCACTGAATGCCATGAAAAGTACTTCATTGATGTGGGGCCGGATGCAGGGAAGCCGGTTGTTTAGGATCACCTGTCCTGGCACACACCTGGGGAAAAAGTGTATTACTCAAAGTCATAATTAAGCATTTACATTTCCTAATTTTTCTGCATGTGAATCATGAACTACGGAAACTCTGAAATAAATATTTTATGATTGGCGACTTATTTTGCTGACTCCATCACTAAGTTTCTATTACAGTATTAATCTGACAGCAGAAGTTCCAATGTACATTAGTACTAAAAATATAAGAACAAACATAATCAAATATGAGTCTTTTCTGTATTACTGTATATCATGTTTAGATAAATGCATATGTAATGGTTATATTTTTTTAAACAAATTAACTATGAAACACTTTTCTTTGGCTGTAGTTAGAAATACGGACAAAGACAGACAAAAAATGTTGGTAACATAAAAATCTACAATTTTCCAATAAACAATTTAAAATTAACAAGTAATAAAGACAAACAAACATTAGACAGATAAAAGAAATAAAATAAAAACAAATGAGTTTCGACTTTTTACATTCAAATGGGTGAAATGACTTGAATGTGTGTGATACAAAGTACAGCAAACAATATGAAATATCTCTATAATGCAGTTATTTATGGTGTTTTTAACAAAGGCTACATTTTATTTAATTATTCAATTGTTTATTTAATAATTTTAAAAATGATTGTATGGTTTTACTCTTTTAAATATTTGTTTTTGATTATTTTTGTAAAACGTTGCCAACAGTTTTATCCACATCTCTATCAGATTGTATAATGTGATAATAACTGGTGCCACCTTTGTAATCATTAACACTTTCTTTACTGATTATGCTTCTTTCTTGTATTTCCTTTCAATTATTTGATTTATTAAAGTACACTTATTTTTGACATGTCTTAAATTCATAATAATGTTCTTTGCATGTATGAAATTGCTAATTTAACTTTTTATAAGTATATATTTAAGCACTTCTTGCAGTATTGTGTACATTAAAATGAAACATTAAATGTGTTTTACCACAGTCTTGTGTTTCACCTATGTATGGATCATCCTCCACCAGTGTTTCTCTAAAAGCAGAAGAAAAAAACATCCTTGCTTTTACTTTTGTGATAGCAACAGTGTGAAAAATGAAGTCTTCATTAAACGTGGTGATGAGCACTTAGAGGGAGCATTCAGTAACAGGCACAGAGTAAAAATAATATTTTTCTAAGGTTCTTTGTTGGTCTGTGATGACAGACACTTTCCAGGGCAGTTCTGACACCACTGTCCAACAGTTGAGTAACTCTGACACATCCGACTGCAAACTATATGCAAATACAGTCCGACCCTGCACACTGCACCTCCACTGCACAACTTCTTTCTTATTTCCTTTGCGTAAATTGCTACACATACAGAAAAGACACAAGCAGTGTGTCCTGGTGGAGAGTCGCTTTATGTGTGTGCGTGTGTGTGTGTGAGTGAGTGAGTGAGTGATATGTGGACAGTGTGGGTCCGTGCGGTTCCAAAGTGACACAGTGGTGTAAAAGGGTGGATGGCCTGTTGCATCTTCGACAGCCAAGTGTCAGCTTAGTTAGTGTACTGGTCCTGGCCTGGCCCGGTTGCAGAGGACTGTCAGTATGTTGCGATAATGTGAATTTTGCTGCTAAGCTGAGAGTACCATTTGTTACACAGTCAAAAAAAGCATTAGTCCGATAATTGTCGTATATCTATGTTAAAGTGGCTACCTTCATTAATGAGGTGATCAGTTTAAAGCGTCCATGTGAACTTTATTTTTAATATGTTCATGCATTTATTGTAACCCACAGCTTAAAGTACAAAGACACACATGCAGATTTTATCTCTAAGGAGCTTGTAATTGTTCCCCACTGGTCCATTATATAAAAGCAATAAATGCACCACACCCACACACACTGACACCGGCCCACACTTTGAGTTGTGGTGTGAAAGGTACACAATGGCCTGGGGGTAATGAGTTGTGTGTGTTTGTCCACGTGCTTCAGGTCTCTTCCTGTTCTGTTAATGAAGCCTCAATGGGCCTTGCAACGGCCTCTCACCATGCGGCCTGCAACTGTTCGGCTTAATGCTGCTACATGTAAAAGTAAATCCTGTTAATCACGTAACAGTTTGCCTTGTCTCAGCATCATTTCTGTTATTATACCAGATGAGGTCCACGATTTTTAGATAAAACTATAGACAAACTAATGCATATGACGACACGTGACACAGCAAGTTTCCTGGACAGCTGCAAACTGGGGATGAGGGTTGTGTTTCCTGGTGGGCAACAAGGAGCAACACAGTGATCTTCTCCACTCCACATGGTTTAGCCACATCCTGACTTGGGACCCATATAAAGCAAACATGGGTAACCAAGATCCCGCAAACAAGCAAAAGCACACACACTTACACACACACAGAACTGTATGCAGTGAACAAGACAGAGTGGCTGTGTTTTCCCACCAGCTGCCACTTCTCCTCCGTGCCCTGAGAAAGTTTGTGATCCATGTTATACATGACATCGTCGAGGCCCCTGATGAGAGCCACTCTAAGTATTTGTGATTTTTCTCCTAAGCGTTCACGTTGCTTTGGTCGTACCATAAATAGGGCTTATTAATAGCCAAAACAAGTGGATGGCAGACAGAATGGCATTTATACAGAAGATGCAGTATGCATGTCAGTGTGGGGGGGATGAGCAATCCGCGCCCAGTTTGCCATTTATCACAGTCCATGTGTTGCTCTTGGTCTTTAACTTTCACACACTCTTTAATGCTTGTTGTGAAGGTGTAGGGTCCCACAAACCTGTGCTTCATACTTCATGGCCACTGTGCGGACATTGTTAAATATTCACATTATTTTACAGTCATAAAGCGAAGACAATCAGCCCATCGCCACAGTAACTCACTGTCAGGAATCTGTTTTTAAGAGCTGCTGTCCTGCAGGACTGTTACATTTTCAGATGAGTTTACGGCATTGCACATTCCGAACTCCCATGAGGCAATCTTAGAATTTGCAGTGCAAACAGGAGTAAACATCTGAAAGTGTCCATGTCACGTCACCCGTAGGGACAGAGAGCTGAGGAATTTAGACCTGCGAGAAAGCAGCCAGAAATATTTGTGATCTAATAATCCAGCAGGAGAATAATTTCAATACTGGTATTAATGGAACTGGTGCTTCACTAAAACACCAATAAGAACATCTATTGCTAATTAGCTAAAAATAGTGTGGAAATATTTATGTCCCTCTTGCCAGATTCTGATCTCACACAAAGTCAATATTTGCCTCACGATGATGTCACCCAGGGACATCCAGCTGGTGGGGGTTCTCACAGTGGACAAGAAGTAAATTAGGGCCGGACCTACAATGCTTTTCAAATGTGTGTAATCAGCTTCTTTCTTTTTAGACTTTTACTATTTTGAACTTTTGCCCCGGTTCTCAGAAGAGTGAACCTTGACCTTCTTTCCCCTAAAGGTCACACTGGACTAACCCTACCCATGGACAGTGGCATGCAACAAACTGAGAGACTGTGTCGGAGAAGTTTACCATCCCGCACAAATCATGTGCACAGGGACACTGTCGTGACATCACACCAAGTCTTCGTCTCTGAACTCTGATGCTGACTATCGCTGTTATTTCTACCGTGTGTATTTTAGCACGCTCACATAGCACGTAGCTCTGTGCAGCCTCACAGAGCTGCTTGAATGAATGAAGATTGAAGTTTTCATCATGGAAATTTATAAAATCAGTGAAACAAATATGCCAGTGTAGTGAGCTTATTTGCACAAATCAAAGTGTTTTAGCCCTTGTCCCCCTGACCCCGCTTACACACAAAAGCATGAGATTAGCACCACAATAGTGACTCATTCTGTTAAGATACTGCGTCCATATCTACATTTTTGCTCAGTTTTTGAAAGTATTGGGTTGCTGTTATCTCACTACTTATCTGATGCACAGGGTTTTTTGTGTGTTTTAGGAAAGTAGGCCTTGATTGCAGAGGTCATTATACTCTGAAAGTACGGTAATTAAGTTCTATTTTGTGGCAGGATCATTTTCAACTCAGGGAAACGTTTTTTTTACCCCACTACATGTATCTGATGGTTTTAGTTACTAATTACTTTCTCCTGACGCAGATAAAATATATAATCCATCAATAAATGCTGATGCACTTTTATGGAGAAACCAGCTTACTGGTGTGTAGCCCCTATAATTAACTTTTTACTGCCATGATTAAATTACTAATTTATTCATTTCTATTTATATGAAATCCTTAGAATTAAAGATTTTGATGTTGTTCTTTCATCAAATCTATACCTGAATTAAACTTAATAAGTCGTGCAGTTTATTTGTGAGGCACATGTCAGAAAAATGGTATCAACAGCTTCAAGGTTAAAAGAAAGAGTTTGAATATAAGATTTTAGACGATCTTGTTCTTGCTCTGAACAGTTGGTGCAGTTCTGGTTGTGATGACCACGTAGTTGCAGCCTTAAGCCCACACCTGCTACACTCGGGGTGGGGATTCTTGTTCATTGCCCCCTACCACAGGTCCGAGTCATAAATCACTGGGTTTAAGAGTCCCCCTGTGCCACTTGAAAAAATGCCTCTCTAACCACCAACAAGGCCAGAGGCTTGTTATTCGGTTTTTTAAGAAAACAACCTTGTCACTCATATCGTGGCGCTCCCAGGACTCATACCGCCACCTCCTTCTCTCACAGACCCACACCCCAAATTCCAAAAAGGTCAAACTCCCATAACTTGACTTTATTTCTAAATGATCAGCCATCTGTCATAGGTTCAGAATGTGCAAACACTACAGAATTTGGGACAACACACTCACACAGTTAAGCTAATTTTCTCCCAAAGTGGATCTAGATGTGTCATTTATCGTGGAGGCTCCCATGGTTTGGGCCCAACCACGCCGACCAGTCATTACGATCCCAAACACCACAGTCTCCATTCAGTCTACCCGGGGATTAGCACTAAACAACACAGACTGTCTTGCCACAATCGTGTGTTCGTACTGTACATGTCTCTGTGCCCCTAAGGGAGTTGGGGGCTTGGTCAGGTTTGTGAGTTTGCTGTGAATGTACAGGCAGCCCACACTCTTCCCCCGCTCACAGCTGGCCTTTACCTAGACAAGTCTTCACACGGCAGTGTCGCAGCAAGGACCCCATGCATGTAGACGCTCACACGCACAGTCTCCCGCCGTAGTCTCCTCATTCCACATGTTACAAAAACACATACACAGCAACCAGACCACAATCCTTCGCCTCAATCAACAGACTGTAACATTCCCGTGTCTCACCTGTGGCTGTTCAACCATGACATCACTGGACTGAGAGAGACGGGCTTACAAGGGATGAGGTGGTTCGGTGGCTCGAGCTGGATACACGAGGCTCCTGCTCTGTCATGGGCTCAAAAACAGCAGCTTATCCAGATGAAATATTTTACAGGACATAAAAAAATTTCCAGTTTGTTAAACTTGGTCTTTGTCTGCACTATGAGACACCAACAGAGCAACCCTGTTTACATAGAAATAACTGCAAACATAAATCTGTTTCTATGGGAACATAATTGCAGCTGGATTGTGCTTTCTGTTGATATAATGAGGATATCTTAACATTTAACATAAAAGTCAGACAGTGTTGATACTGAACACATCAATTAAATCTTCCTGTTAGCTGTCACCTTAGACACAAATGCTTTTTTTTTTTGCTTTAAAAAAATCATAATCTTCCACTAACTGTAACCAAGTGCTTCTGTTGCCTAAACCCCACCACACGTGTCTCTGAGATCTAGTCTGTGCCCTGACCGTCATGCACTTCGTGCACCTGCCACCCATTCCAACCTCTAATAAACTATATTTCTTATTTCTAGTAATAAACGTTGCGCTTCAGTCATTCACATCTTGTCGAACCCTCATTCAGTGTGTTTCTCCATGGCCCCTGGCCTCGTGCACAGTTTTTGTTATTGGAGTAAATCTTTATTGGAAAGTAAAGTCACACCTACTGGATAATCCCAAACACCCCACAGTTAGTGGGCAGATCCCCCGTCCTCCTTTATCACACTGTGGTACGACAGCCTCGTCCCTAAACCTGTATCCACAACTTGGCAAACCAGCAGAAACATATGAGCGAAAAACATGTCAGAGGGAGACTGACAGTCCCAGGTTTGATGCTTCATGTCTAGGATGGGCCTCCAAGAAAAACTTCATTCACTCCTTCCGCTTTGATTAAACAGGCCTACACTCAATCATACTGCTCTGTTCATTGATCAACCTCTCTGACCATCAAACAAAACTTAAAGTACCATTAAAGTCGTTAACAAATTGAATCTTGAATAAAAAGATGACAGACCCATTGTAAAGATCCATTTGACTTAGTTTAGTTTGGTTGTACTGAAACATTTACCTGATGGTGGTGAAGAATAAGCAGGGACTTGCTGCCGGGAGTGATGATGTCATAGTTTGATCATAGTTGCTGTTTTAGAAAGAGCATGGGAGTCAGGCTGAGAACCAGAGCACAAACCAAACACAACCTCCTACGAGTTCTGCAGAATTTAGGTGCTGAGAGGTCAAAGGTTAAACACAGATCAGAGATGGAGCTGCACATAGACAGTGTAGTATGAGATTAATCCTAACATACGGTTAATTTAACGCAGTCTCGCTTCTTATGTTCATCAAAAAAGAATACAAATCTTTTCCTTAGTAGGTGAAAGGGTAAGGCATCGAGCCATAAACACAGGTGGTTGCTGAAAGGCATTGTGGGTAGGGTATTCTGCAGTGAGGTGTTAGTATGTGTGGAATGCACATAGGACTGAGTGTTGACCTGGGACAAACAGCATTGTGGGATACAGCATATGGAGACAAGAAAGTTCTGGTTTCTGCAGATTCCCACCGGCCTCCTGCACGCTAATCACTGCCCAGCAGCGAGCCAGAAAACAGAAAGCTAGTACACACTCAAAGAGGCCAAAACAACAGGAAACTACAGCTATTGTACATATTTAACCGAAATGTGACGCTGAACTGCTATTAATACATAAAGATGATTTTATCTGGATGTTTTTGAATAAGACAATTTCTCTGAATTTTTTTCCTCCTCCTTCCTCTGTTATTGCATCACGTCTGACATGTGCCACATGCTGACAACACAAGCAAACTGCCTCACTTTATTTGATGAATATCATACTTGACTAAGTATGAAATGCACACTCAAACCAACCCAACCATCATGGTTTGTGTCAGCCAGTGCTCACAAAAGCACTATTTCATGTCCACCTAGTGACAGAAAGCACGTTGAAATATCATGTATGATGACGGTAAAAGTTGGCCTTGGCTCTTGGTCACCGGAGAGAACAGTCAATGTACAGTCCATAGTCTCAAATGGGCCATATATTAGGCGGCCCGCGGCACTACTGTGTGTTATTCAACACTACGCAGACTGCTGCCGTCGTTAAATGTCAAGCCACAGGCTGTGACAGGACACGTCTAATGTGCCTTAATGAAATGCAGCACTGAGTTATTTTAAGCTATTTTAAAGTGGTGACATTAGTTATTTTTTATTTTAATGGAAGAAAACGCTCCAAGATTAACTTTATCCTGAAAAATGATCACGATTTTTACCCATAGAGTAAATAAAGGAGATGGGTGTCAGTATGAATGTTTGACCTCTTCCTGTTGATGCAGGCTTTTGAGAGATGACTCCTTCTCATGTACAGTAAGTAAAGTAGAAGTAAAGACAGAGTTTCACAAAGTAAATGTGTCTTTAGGTGTATATTTGTGTAAAGAATAAGACATTAATTCCATTTGTGCTGTTTTTAGTAAATAAAAATCCGCTTTTGTTACTTTCCTTCTGCTACAAAATGGAAGCACCAGCCAGGAAAACTAACAGAGGACTGTAATACCAAAAAGAGTTTCAAAGATCCCCATGATTTAATGAGCTCAGACTTCTGAAGCCTCACAGTAGCTACACACATAGCAAGGCCTGTGGATTTTGTCACCCATCACTTGTTGAGGGCGTCATTAGTGACTGATCCTCAACCCGTGGCTGCATTACATTTTGAAATGCGGCTGTGTAGTTTATTTTAGCTGCGTTACAGCAGCAAACACAGTCCAAAAGATGGAGGAAGCGTGAGCATTTTGGATGGATGCTGAGCAGCTTAACATTTTGTTATAATAAGCTTGTGTGAATAAAATTATTACATGAATCCACCAATCTAGGAGCGGTTACATACTCTCTGACTCCCTGTGTCCTCTCACCTTTAGTTATTGACTTTCGTATTTTTGGCCTGCTATGTGGGAGATCCTCCAATAAAACCTGTGTTGTAAACATGTGTAGTGGGGCTTTTGTGAAACACAGATCAGCACATATGCAAACTTTAGACCACACACAGACGCACACGGACATGTTCCATATAGAGCAAAGAGAGCTGAGTGTGGCCTCGCAGACCTCCTGCTGTTTGACCTTTGAAAACTACAGATATTGCAGTTTATTTATTCTGACTTGGGAGATGAATTTCCCATAAAATATGCTTCTTTCCCCCATTAAAACTGTCACCATAACAAACTATACTGTTTTAAAATGTAAGCTGGTTTCTTTGTCGCTGGAAAAATGTGTATTATTTGAGTTTCCAGTAACCGGTGTATTACTTTCTCCTGCTGATTAATTGGGCAGAGCTCATGGTGAGAGCGAAAGTCGCAGGCCGGTTGCCAGAGAGATGAAACCATTTACTGTGTGCTTGAATAATGAATTTTGTCCTGTAAAGGTTTAAATGGGGTGCTCATGCACAATGAAAAAGAAAATACACAGCACCTGGATAAGGAATGCGTCCGGAAAGCCAAGAAGGAATTGGAACAGTTGGAGAGAACTAGTCCACGCAGCCCAGGTCCAAGTATCTCAGCCACAAGACAAGTTTTAGGCCTTGAACCAACACTGGATATTACAGAACGGTGTGTGAGACAAAAGCCACAGTTTAAAAAACCTATGCCAGTTTTAGAAGCTTCACACTGACATCCTGTCTCTGGTCCAAACCTGAACCACAGTTTGTAAAGCTCTAGCATTAGAGTACCTCAGTCACACCCTGCAAATCCATGATTGTACACAGAGTGACCAGAAAAATAGGAACAAACGAGATTACTGTAAAAACCTCCCCCACACAAATATTTACATTTAATCATTACACACAAAACAATAAATTATTAAGTTTAATGTTTTTTTTTAATCTCTTTTGTTTAATGGGGTTCCCTCTAATCTGATCATGCTTTAAGTCATTTTTACATACAAATGGAGAAAATTCTAAAAGGTTCACAAACTTTCAAGCAGCATTGAAATTATATATAAATCTTTATATGAAAAACCACTAAATTAATTGAAAATCTGACCTGGGTATTGCTTGTAAATAACTTATTTATTGATTGTTATGATAATTTATTGACTGTTGTGCTTGTACAGTATGTAAGAATTTGTGTGTGTGTACGTGTGTGTCATATGGCATTGCAGCAGTAGATAAAGATTCTTATTCAATCAGAGCGAATGCTAAGACAGAGAAGAAGTCATGCGTCACATTGGACTTACATTTGGATAAAAGTTGTTTTACATGGATGAGGCTAAGAGACCACCCCTCATTTTAATCTGCCCGTCAGTAAGTTACCTGAATTTATATCTAACCTAGGCTAAGGTTGTAAATAAATGTTTGACCTGAAAGTTTTCACAAGCCCTTTCGCCGTGACATTATGTCCATGTTTGCTGTGGATGTTTGCGTCCTGTGGCAGCTCTCTGCTCTGCACAGCTGAAAAGGCATCGGTGTATATAACCCCCATGAACAAATATAATTTGCTGCTGACAATAAATACTAGAGGACAATCGGGGTCAGAAAAGCAATTAAAGAAGGGGAGAGTAAGAGACAGTACGAGGAAGGGGGAATGGACAGAGACAATGGTCTGTACAAATCTAAAGTAATACTGGATGATGACGAGGACACAGAGTGTTTTATATATGACTAAGTTCACATATTTTTAAAAATGCTTTTGATTGATGGATTTGATCTTATTTGCTGTAATGAAATCTCTCATCAGCTTTATTTACTTGCAGTTTGACACTGTGGCACGTTTACTGACACTGTGACAAATTCCAATTTAACCGAATACTGTTTAATCTTACACAAAATCTGCAAAGATATGGACACATTATTAGTTACACTTTGGACCCCATTTTGCGTTCAGAACTGCCTTAATCCTTTGTAGAATTTATTCAACAAGGTGCTGGAGACATTTTTTAGAGCTCTAGGTCCATGCTGACATGATGGCATCACATTAGATGCAGACTTGTTGGCTGGATATTCATGATGCGTTCATGATCATCCTAGAGTGGTGGGTGTATGAATATCCAGTCCATCACAAGGTTTTGAAATACTAACAATCAAAGTCCCTTAAATTACCTTTCTTTCCCATTTTGATGCTCAGTTTAACTTCTACAGATCTCCTTGATCATATCTAAATGTATTGAGTTGCTGGCATGTGATTGGCTGATTAGAATTTTGTATTAATGAGCAGTGTGTACCTAATAAAGTGGGTGGCGAGTTTACAACGTGGATATGCCTCGCTTGTGATGCAAGAAAGGAGGAAATGAGTAAATGATGCCAAAATGGAAGCTACACATAAATGATGATGAACCAAGTGAAAAAAGGCATTGAATGTTCAGCACATTCATTTATTGCAGTTGTCCTTCTCAGTTACTGTTTATGTGGATGCATATGGGGAGGAAGTATGTGATGTAGGTACACATTTTAAATGTCCCCCTGGATGGTGCTGTGAGCACACACTGTGGTTAATGGTTAAACGTCAGTGGACCACCCGCTATGATCTCCCCTAGGGCCACAAGGGGAATACTGGGACTGACTCTTCCAGTCTTATGTGTTTATTTAATGGAACCAAAAATATGGAACATGCAACCGTAGAAACTTACACTGTACTGTTCCTCCACCCTGTGTTGTGTTGATGGGCGAAGGATGACACATAACTCACGTGCACTCGTGTATAAACTTGGACTTTTGCACACAAACAGCGACACGGTCATCGACTGAAACACACACACACACACAGAGCCACTACTGTTTTCTGAACAACCAAAGCTACATGGATTATGTTAACAGAACTGTGAGTGAATCATAGATAATAAGTCATAGAATACATTTTTACAAATGTTGCTAAGACCTCAAGAAAATTAGTTAATGTGGCAAGGGTCACCTTGGATTATTTGTGAAGAAGGCAGGGAGGTGATCTCTCCGTGTCCATCCTTACTGAAGGTTCCTGAAAAACATGAACACACAAAAACGCCATCAGAGTTTGAAGACCAAGTTGTTCTAATGTTTCTTCTGTAGACCAAATTGTTCTAATGTTTCTTCTGTAGACCGTTGACTTGACGTTGTTGTATGGTTTGAGCCTGTATCTGCAAAATAACTAAAAAATGCAGTGCAAGAAGTATCTTTACATCTGAAACAGAACCAGAGTTAGTAAATTCAAATTATGGGAAATCGATTGCTCTAAGAAGCACTTAATGTTACAGTAAATTAAACCTAAAAGCAAAAAGTATTTGAAAGGTTCTTCAATTAATATGTAACCCTGAAAAATGTAGAATTGTAGAAAAAATGTAGAATTTAATTTTTCTTTCCTAAACAATCAATTACTTTTCCTTTTAATATGTTTACCAGATAGAAGCCTATTGGCTCCTATTTTAAAATGAAAATAGTGAAACATCTCAAAGGAGACAACTACTAACTCTGTACAGTTTCACTCATGACCAAGGGATATTTACCACGCGTTGGGACGCGTTTCAGGTAATCAGTGAGTCTGTAAAGAATGATTTACAGGTGATGGATTTGCACCTGTCTGGACCCTTTACTGACTCCCAGTGGACATAGTATTTAGTGCACAGATAATACTCGTATAATAGCTGCAGCACAGATGACCTGTGACAAGAACCACAACAACAATAATAGGAATATGATTAAAAAAAACAAACAATAAATGTATTTCTAACTACTGATTGTGTAAAAATGACGGTTGTCTTGATGGTGAATAGAGTGCCCTCCAGATGAAGTCAGCATGGAAACTCCTGACCCTGTGATCACTGTCAGGACCTTGGTTGAATTCTTCAAAGTCCAGCCTTCACTTTACAGCTGAGTGTGTGAGAATACCAATCAGGTTTCCCCTGCGTCTGCTGACCTTCTCGAGCCGACGGGTCAGGAGGAGCCACATGCTGAGATTTTAAACTTCCCATTAATTTCCCACAACAACAGATCAATACCATTTATAACACTATGCCACATGCCCTCTATGCCCTTAAAATGTTATACTCGTCCTTTTCCAGGTAAGAAAGAACTGACAACCCGAGATTTCATCGACTTTTAAAACAATAAATTCAGTCTTTTCTGTTAAACATAATACTTACTAATACTTAATACTAAGATGCCATCTAAAGGGGCCAACGCACGCTCAAGACTGTGTGCTGATGACACATGGCCTGTTACAAACTCTTCCTCGGAGTAAAAGTGGTGTAATGGGTGTGGGCAGATTGATACTAGATGGAATCACACTATTTGCATTTTGAGTTGCTGGCACTTTTAATTTCATCTTACTACATGAACCGTGAACTTTTCAGGAGGAAATATGCTTTTAACTTCTCTACATTATTGTACAGTAACTATTTACTTTCACGATTGTTCATAAAACAAATTCAAAAAGTTTAAAAACTAAAACCCATTGCTAAGGCAGCGGATTCAAGCATATTAAGTAGTTAGTATCATAAGGTTGTCCATAAAGGCCATTGGGGCATTAATGGACTAGGGAGATGAAAACATTCCTGAATACAGACACAAGGGTGTGGAAAGTATGAATTGGCACTAACCCACGTTAATATTTTTCCTAACATTAACCTTCTTGTTTATGATTTGTTTAATTTAAATCCCAAAACTTGGAAATAACAGACCTTTGTTTTTTCCCCTTAACTCAGTATCCGTCTTTTAATTAGGTGGGTGTATTTTACAGCGGATCTTTATCTTCTTCTTCTTTCAGCTGCTCCCTTTAAGGGTTGCCACAGGGGATCATCTGTTTCTGTCTCTGTCCTCTGCATCTTCCTCTGTCACACCAACCTCTCACATGTCCTCTTTGGCAGCATCCATGAACCTCGTCCTTGGCCTTCGTATTCTCCTCCTCGCTTCCCTCACTTTATCTCCAATCCAGAGCGTCGATACTAGTGGAATGAGACCAATAAATAAATGAATATGTTTATGTGCACACAAACACTCATATCAGTAAATGGACTGGTTGCTTCTTCACTGCTGTGCAGTTTGGAGAATAAACATTGTTACTGTTCCAATGAAAACTGCTCTGTGTTTTGACATGCATTTGATTTAGTAATAAAAGCTTAATGTTTGGCAAATTGTTTGAGGTGATGAAATGCATTTAAAGATAAGCTTTTAAAAACACATTGCATTATTCATTACACATGGCTCTCCTCTACTGGATGCATCATATTATGTTCGTCATGGTTTCTGTCAATACTGGTGATTCTGGGATAAGTTGAGGCCAACTTAGTGTTGTCTCTGCAGGGAAACGCGGTTGTGTCTGTTGTTTCCAGGTGACTGTTGTTCAGCCCTGGAGCAGCAGGTACAGACAAAACACATCCAGGCATGTAACCACTAATCTCTCACTAACCGTCTTTTTTCCCACAAGGCTGTGCCAAGCAGTCATCAGATAGTCGTGGCATGGCTGAAATGGTCCACTGATACTCATCTAACTGTCACTATCAAACCCACAAACACACACAACTTTACAATCATCCGGTGTCAAGTGATATTTCAGCTGCATTAAAACTAACATGTGAACTGAGTAGCAGTTATGTCAGGTTCGATATGGACTTCACACGCTGAGGTAACATGAAAACTTTTTTCAAATTGAAAATCAGCTGTGAGTGAGCTGTCCTTTGACAAACTGTCTCCAGCATGTCGTGATGCTCTGTGACCACCAAGTGGCAGAAGCTCGCTTCAGTAGTTCCAGTCTGAGCAACCATTAAGAAACATATGAAGCTTTCCAGCAGAGGTCCTCACTGTACAGCTTTACCAAGTCCTAGTGCTGAAAGCTGGTTGAATATATTTATTTTTATTAGTTCTTTATCTAGTATAATGAAATTAACAAGCTCAGAGACAATGTGTATGTGGGGGGTGAAAGTGACATGATACAGTTACTTCCAGTAAAATAAATCACATAATGAGCAATCTCCAAGGAATTCCTGAGCATTTTAAAGTGTGAATAGATAAGACATGTCTGAAGTCACGGTGAAGATTTTATTATAGGAGTGTCATGAACAAATCACGCAAATATATTTAGTAGCTCTACAAGAGAAAAAAAACACTACTGTGAGAAGACTGCTTTAATACTCCTGTGTATCGATCACTTCAGACTAATATTAACTTGATGGTCACAGATGGTCATCATATCTTAACATAATGTCAAATATAATACCCTAAGTAATACAACACACTTAACGTGTTTTTGATTATCTTGTTCTTCTTAAGCTTTGGCATGTTTTAGAAGAAGATCTTTTACCATTACATACTTTAGGTATCTGCAACTTCTTGTTAAAGAATGAATTACTGGATCTTTAGAGCTGCGAGTGTTATACACTGCACAGATATAAAATCTCCTTGAGGCATATTTGTTATTTGTGATACTGGGGTACAAAAATCGAATTTGATTTAATTTTGTATTACTTCTGTTTTTTTTAACTCAGCCGCATCCATCCATTCTCCAGTATAACCACTTATTTGGTTCAGGGTCACGAGGGGGCTGGAGTCTATGCCAGTTGTCCCCCGGCGAGAGGCTGGGTAGATCCTGGACAGGTCACCAGTCTATCTCAGGGCCAACAAAGAGAGACATACACTGACAGACACTCTACAGGCAATTTAAAATCACTAATAAACTAAACATGCATGTCTTTGGACGGTGGGAGGAAACCCAGAAAAAACACGGGGAGAACATGCAAACACAAAAGACCACAGTTGGCTGGGGATTCTAACTGGGGACATTTTAGCTGTGACGCAGCAGTATTAACCACTCCACCACTGTGCTGCCAACTCAGTTAAATTCTTTAGTTATACAGCGTATATAATGAAGACCCAAAAACCTGCAAACAGAAAAATAAAACTTAAAACTGTCTGTAAAAAGATTCTCAGTCATCCAGGTTTGGTTGTCCGAGGATTGAATCATATCAACTGGACTTAGTGTCTGTATCTACTTGTCTATTTCTCTTATTGTTTCACAACTAATGCAGCAAGAACTTACAGTTCTGTGGTTTCACTGACCCTGAACATGAGTCACATTAATAGATACTGTACATTTCTTTGTCTGTGAGTGTTTTTGGCAAATAAAAGAAATATACACACTGTGGAAGCGGTTTATTAGGTACATCTGTACAATAATAATGTAACTTAATGCAACTGTTTACTATGTTCCACTTCATACATATTTTAACTGAACTCTATGTGTAACATTAATGCCATACTTATGGGGGGAGTTGTGCTGCATTGCAATATATTGAGAGGTATTTCTACCACATGTCCCATTAAAAATGTGAAATATTTATCTTTTATATGTATTGACAATGTTTTTTTTTAATAATTTCTGGTATTTTTTCTTTCCTCAAATGCCAGAAGCATGGGTCACAACGCACATGGGTCAGCAGTGATTTCTACACAGAGGTTTGTTTTTTTACAAAAACTCAGTGTGTGCAATCATTGCTTTATCTTTTAAAGATAAAGCAATTTATCTTTTAAAGATAAAGCAATGCCAATAAAACAACTCGTTAAAGCATGTACATGTTAAAAATCAATCTTACAAAGCAAGTACAATCACTGCTGAAGGGGTAAAACCTAAACATGTATTTATATTTCTCAAAATATTTATTTTTATGTATGTATACTGCACTCTTGGGTGAATTTATAAGATTGTCCTCTAGGGATGTACCATGATAAGCCTACCACTGGGAATGGATAACATATACATCCCAATAGAGAATGTATTTTTTAAAAAGGACAGAGGCCAGGGGTGTGTATGGGGAGAGAATGGGAAAGTGGACAATTTCAGCATGAGTGATGCTCTGGCTGCTTTTCTAAACATTACACTTAGACATTCACGGACATTTGCCTACAGTCCCACAGACACACACACACACACACACACACACACACACACACACACACACACACAAACAGAAAGTCTCTGAATGATCCAACACATTAGTCAGAGGCTACAGGCTAAAACTGTGTTTGTTGCTACATGTTACTATTGGTTACTCTGACAGTTGCATCACTCAAAGTTCTTTGCCAAATGAGGGTGTACTGCTGAACAATAAGAAGTGGATATGTCTTGCAGTATGTCTCTTCATATCGGTTGGATATAATGAAATGTCCAGACAAAGCTTGGGCATGTATTCTGATGAAACAGAAACACTTCCTTGCTGGCACTTTGCTTTGATGTTCTCTCCTTGACTTAGATTTTTTTTGCTTGCCTTGTACTTGCACTTGTAAGTCGCTTTGGATATAAATGTCTGCCAAATGACTCAAATGTAAATGTATATGATATGTGCCACCCACTCTTTAATCAGACACAATCAATGTCTTTCACTATAATTCTTTCGGGGTTCGACTTTCTGACAGAAAAAGAGGGAGGTTAAGCCTGAAATACCAACACATTAACAAAGTAATAAAGTTTGGGTGGGTGAAGTTCATTAGCTCACACACATCTTTATAACAGCTGAGGTCCAGGAACACAGAAATCACTGCATGAGTCTCATGATTTTCCTGCGGTGCCATATACCATACTTTTAGTTTGTAGAAATAGTTGACCTCCATAGTCTACAATATAGGGAGAAATTTCTAATTTTAAAACACGATTAACTACTGTCACACAACCACACAATGAACTCAGATTGTACTGAATATACAGTACATACAGTAAATGGACAGTATGTCACTTTTGGTTTTTTTTGTGTTTGTTTTGGTTTGCCCAAACGTATCCCTTCAGTAACCCTGACTCATTTCAAAAATATAAATTCCTAAACTGTTGCTTTTTGAAGTTTATTGCTTTTATGAGTGGGGGGGGGGGTCATTTTTCTTTATTTACATATATTAATTTGGCAGATGTCTGTATCCAAAGTGACTTATGGGTCAAACACACCAGTGGAGGCAGAGCTTGTCTGGTTAATTGGCCAAGGACACGTCACGTCATGTCATGTGGGAAGGAGGAGCAGAGGATCAAACTTCCAAATGCGCTATACCTCTTTTAAATTATGGTGTCCAAGCAAGTATCATGTGTTGTAAAGCTCCTTTAGATTAATTACTGGTGATATCTTAATATATTAATACAACTGACCTGACAGTAAAAGTATAAAATGCACCATGCAAAGTAGGGTCCAGGGCATTAAAAGTGCGACGTACCAGTCCAAATGCTACAAACTGGAGTAAATTTAAAGAAAGGTGACAAGCATGGAAACAACGTTTGAAAGTAACAGTTAACATTAAGCTACATGAAGTGTGTAGCTGAATGAACCATACAATAACACAGTGTAGACCGGGGCAGCTGTGGCTCAGTAGGTAGGGCAGCTGTTCACAGACCACAGTGTCAGTGGTTTGACTCCCTGCCCCTCCTGGCAACATGCCAGGTGTCCTTAGACAAGATACTTAACCCCAAGTTGCTCCCGGTGGATCAGGTGAGTACCCTGCACGGCAGCCACCGACAACATTGTAAGGCGCTTAGGATGAAAATACTATATAAGTAATCATCTGTCTGTCAGGCCACAGTTTGAGATTTGAGATTTATAACATTTGCACTTGGCCTTACTAAACAAGTCACTGTAATATTACTGGGAGCAAGGTTTGCATGCCCTTATTTTGAAATGTCAAAGAATCAAAAAAGGATTTGTTTCATCAACAAAATATTTTAATGCACTTTCAGCTAGTACATAATCAGGTTAATTTAACTTAATTTGATCATTTACGTTTCTAAAATACACTCCTTGGTCATTTTTGTGGTGAAAGAACATTTAAGTTAGGTTAAGGTTAAGTCTGGCTCCTCAGACATGTCACTTACATGTAAGGAAAAGTATACTGGTGCAAAAGTTTGGATCCCCATGAATAGATTCATAAAAAATAACTTTCCTTAGTTTCTGATGGCGCATTTTATTATGAATCTTACGTTTGACATTTCAAAATAAGGGGTTGCAAACTTTTGCACACAGCTGTATTTTACCAATAATTCTTAACTCAACTTCAGGTATTATCCGTATGAATTACTTAAATAAAAGCCGTTTTAGGGCTGAAATGCTGATGACGCTCTTGGGCCCCGCTGAATTTGCACTTTGCCCCCGCTGGTTCCAGCTTTGGTGGATCATTCAGACCACTTGGGGGACTCAGGTCTTCCAGATCCAGGAGGAGGTGGAGCCTCGCTGGAGGAAGTAGCTCTATGCATTGGATGTGTGTGTATGTGTGTGTGTGTTTGTGTGTGTGAGTGAGTGAGTGTGTGTGTGTGAAGCAGTTACCTCCATAGTGAGATTGTCGCTAACCAGCCACTGGACCGACAGAGGAGAAACAACCTGCGGAGGACGACGCCACACACGAAGCCGCGCTCCAGGAGCCGAACACCCGTCGTTCGCGTTGTTCTCTTCGGTCCAGGTGGAAGCGGTGCCGCCGGTCCAGAAGCGAGCAGTATGCATTCAGACTGCAGGCTGCTATGGGCAGAGCGGTAATGGTGGGCAGGGGACCGACAGGGGCCGGGGTTCTCGTCCTGTCGATTCTCATCACCCTCACCACGGAGAGCTGCCGAGCGCAGAAAGGTTGGTGCCACACAGCCGCGGTGACAACCGGACGGGCCGGGACGGGCCAAGCCGGACCGCACAGACATGCGGCCATGCTGCTTTAAAGGGCGAACGTGCACGGTCTCGCTCGTTAGAGACCCGGTTCGAGGCTTTTGTGTGGTGGTTTTGTGCGCCCAACGCGAGTCGAGCTTCCGTGGCCGTGTGGACGTGGAGTTCCGCTCGGTTTTACGGCGCTTGCCGCCGCCCGTCTCGGTGTTTTCGGTGAAACGCTGGTGTAGAAAAACCAGGCAAACCGGTTCTGGAAAAGCTGAGATTACGAACAAATAACTGCTAATTCGTGCTTTAGCCTCGCGCGGAATCGACTTGCGCCTTCGAAATCGTCCGTTAAAACGTCTGAGTCACAAACTCCTGCTTGTTTGTCTTTTCGGACACGCCGACTGATCTTAAATCGGCCGTTTTGTTAACGGAGTCTGGCTGCACGGTCCCGGTGTGCGCGACAGCAGCACACTTGGCAGCTCGTGGCCTTGTCGTCCACTGTGGACTTTTACCGTAAAAACCTACAGCTACAGTCACGACAACCGGGACGTGTTTCCGTCGGCCACGGTGGATTTGACTCGCTTTCGTAGCTAAAAACGGAAACATTCGGAGGTTTTGGAGCCTCAGGTGGTCAGATTGGGGGTGGGGTGGCAGCTAGTGGGGGCATGACTGTAAACACGTGGACACTGGTTGTCATAACTTTAAAGTTCACAGCAATTATATTAATGAGATTATAATACAAGGATAGACTTTTTAAAGGGTTTTTCAGCATCGGGGGCTTAACTGAAGGAAGTGCTCACAATCAGGGCCGTTCAGCACCATTCATGAGTCAGACTCAGGGAAGTGGTTTTGTTTTTGTCCTCCTCATCTGGATAGTGTCCACTGAGGGGCTCTTACATAACTCTGACAGAACATCCACTTAACACCATGAAGCGTGACTGTTGAGCTTTATCTCCGAGCCATGAGCCCACAGCATCAACAGACCCCGTGTCTCTGCGTTCCGACAGCTCACAGCACAAAAACACACCTCTGCCAAGCAAGACTTGGGCCTTAATGGTTGTAAAATTATCCCAATTGGTAATGATGTGGTTCATATATTAACCCCCACTTTGGCCTACACGGTCATCCAGTGAGACTTACATTTTTAATCCACTTATACTCACCATTTTGGGTTCAGTGTCTTGCTCGAGGACACTTTACCATGTGGAGTTGAACCAGTGACTCTACAAATAATGGCTGAACTGCATCACCGACAAGACTAAAGATTATTTTGTATATGTTTTATGATGCTGCATATTTTTTTTAAAGTGCTCGTCTAAATGTTTGAAAAGAGTCAAATTCACAAATCCCAAGGCCTAAAGGTCTTGGTTGTTTTACAATAATATAAAGACTGACGAATGTGGAACAAGTAAAAATGTGCATATTTTACAGTTAGAGGGTTACAGCAGGGTTTTTCTGCGCACTGCTTAATGCCTCAATCAGGTGTGTTCACTCAGTCAGTCAACAAACTGTCTGCGTGTATGTGTTTCAGTAAAGAGCTGGTGAAAAATATGTTTTTAAACGTATGTATTTTGCAGATCTTTCATAAATCTTGATTTAACTAAAACTCTTGCTATGGACCTGCCAAGTACTTTCCCTCAGACTCTGTGTTTGTGTTGTCCTGCAGGTGATGGCTGTGGCCCCAGTGTTCTTGGCCCCAGCAGTGGGACTCTGTCCTCTCTGGGTTACCCGGGGACATACCCAAACAACACTGTGTGTGAGTGGGAGATCAGTGTGCCCCGCGGCAGCAGGATCCACTTTCGCTTTGCTGAGCTGGACATAGAAGCCAGCGACTGCCAGGTCAACTACCTCCGCCTGTACAATGGCATTGGACCAGAGAGGAGTGAGAATGGTGAGACTGTAGTAGAGGCTAAACTTTGCCTTGATTTGAACCTTGAATTTGGAAAAAGCAGTGACTGTTGCCAGGGTAAAAATGCTGCCATCTGTTTGGCAAAGTAACATCAGACATTTGACATTGACGTTCGCTTGACCACCTGATTTGATTTTAGAGAGCTGGTGTTATGGTCCTTTTTGAACAGTTTTTATAAATACTCAGTGTCTTTTAAACTTACCAAAGGATCACAGGTGATGGTCACTGTCTTCTTTTTGTTGTACATTATTTATGAGTCCTGTACTATAATGGGCTGGGGGTGTAGCCTTTATGTTCATCCTAGTGAATGTTAACGTTGCCTTGTGAATAAGATACGTGTTATAATGTTGCATCTACATAATGGATGTTGTAAATGGAGTTAAATCCTAGTTAATGATCCAAGTATAATGGTCATTAACTGGTCTGATCTTCGGTGAGAAGTTGAAGAACCAGCTGGTGCACAATTGAGATGTGAGCAGGATGTTTCAGAACATAGGATTGTGTCTAAAGGAATTTTTAAGGGCTTATCTTTGTGTATCACTGGTGTGACGCCACAGGAGGAGCAGATTCAATGCTGTTTAGTCTGCAGACAGGAGATTTAAAATTTGGAGTGATGCAGAAATAGAGTTGGAAATCATTGTCTTTATTTACCCTAAATCTCTTTTTTTCTCTCAGATGTTGCATTCTCATATACATATTATGCAACTGTGTTGCATTTTAAACACTTGCAGGCTTCAAACAGTTCAGACAACACGTTGTAGCTCAGGCTTTGTCCTCCAAACTGCTTCTCATCAGCTTCTTTACATTCTGTACTTGCAGAAACGCAAACAGATCATTGGATGAATCTTGAGAAAGTACCTAAATTGTTCTGGAATAACCCAGCTACTGTGAAACACATTTGAGTAGTTAGCAATGCTGCCTCACAGCCTGAGAGTCACTGTCTAGACTCTTCCTGTGTGGAGTTTGCGTGTCCTACCCGTTCTTGTGTGGATTATCTCTAGGACTGCATGATATAACGTTTCTGCATTGTCATCACTGTCTGTGCATATGTGATCGCAGGATGTGCCGCGGATTTGCAACTTCATCCAAAAGTAATCAACAAGAGATGTCTTCCTGCACTTTTATTTTCTCCTTTACACATTCAAGAAGCGCTCGTTTTATGAATATTATCTCTGTCTAACAGGAAGCAACTATTAATTCGCCAGTCTAGTCTGCTAATGTTGGCAGCTAACAATAGACACAAAAGGAACCATTGTGATTAAACATATTTGTTGTAATCGAATAAAAGTTAAAGCAAAGTTCACAATGTAAGTAGTTGGAGTGCTTCAAGAATTCAGTATGTTAATTTTTTTTTTATTGGTTATTTTAAAAGTTATTACAGTTATTAACCCATATCCGCACTATCCACACATACTGAGGAGAAAGAGAAAACGCAAGAGAAACTTGGGGCACTTTTGCAGCACTAACTCAACAAGAAAGAATAATTCTTTCCAAATAGAGATATTTAAGTCATCTGGTGAAGATTGGTGTTTTTTTCATATTTCAATGACTGTATCACAGGGAAACAAATATTGCTAAATCCAACAGGGTGCAGCCTTAATGTAATGTGGGCAGTCCGGTTTCCTCCCACAGTCCAAAGACATGCATGTTGGGTTGACTGGTGACTCTAGATTGTCTGTAAGTGTGAATGTCTCTGTGTGTGGCCCTGTTATAGACTGGAGACCTGTTCAGGGTTTATACCTCACTTCTTGCCAGATGAGGTCTAGGAAAAGGTCTAGCCGCTTGGGACCATGAACAGGAAAAATTACATAGATAATGGATGGATATGTGCAGCCTAAGGATGCGCTTGATAAATATAAAAATAAAAGTACGTTTCAGTTGTTGAAAAATGTCTGTACATGATGTTTGAGGTTGTTCCTGAAAGCTGACAGTACCAGGTCACTTCAGTACATGTAATCACACTGGTCACATGATAAAGCCTGCAGCCTTGGTCTAATGCCGGAGTGACGCAGTGCACATTTGGAATGAGAAATGACTGTGATTATAATTGTAAATCATATTAATGTAGCATCTCATGACACTTTAACACAAAACAGGCAATTGGGGAATTTCGTTTCTTTGTCTCCATAAACAGTCTGGGAAAAAGTAACTGAAGAGGAAATCGTTATTCACCAGAACAATATGAAAATTCTAAAATATTTTGGTTTGCCAGCTGTGGACAGAAACACTAGCTACAAAAATGAAATTGTTGCAACAGTGGAATCTTGTAAAGTTTCGCCACAGTAGCTACGAAGCCGTAAGTAGCTGTAGTATGACAGGGACAATTTTAGCTAAAACATTCTAAAATTTAAATATTTACGTTTAATGAGTAATTTTTCATTTCATCACACATTATGTGTTGTATGATTGTCATATTTGTTAAACAGAGTAAAAAAATAACCAGAGCCTCTTCGGGATGTCTCTTCTTTCTGTTTTCCTGTGAATTCCTGGGCTGTTTACCAGTGAAGTACTGCGGCCTGGGTCTGAAGCTGAAGGAGCTGATTAATTCCACTGGCAACCAGGTCACTGTCCAGTTCATGAGTGGGACCCACCACACGGGCCGTGGATTCTACCTGTCCTACTCCACCACTGAACACACAGGTAACAAACTCTCTCTTAATCATCAGCGCCCGTGACAAACCTCCACCAAACAGAAACGATCTATTGTTGAGTCTGAGTTTTGTTTCAGCTGTTGCATTCTGCACCACGTTAATTTTGTCAGTATTCGTCTGAAGCTTGACCACCGCGCAGTCTTTTAAAAGATTGGTGGTGAGTTTCCCTTTTAATGCCAGCCGTTTTTCAAACTGAAATGTAAAAGTGATTGTATTTGATTTGCGTGCTATGAGTTAATGAGCTGGTATTAATCATACTGATGCGTACAGTAGCAGTGCATGGCACAGATGAACACACCAGAAAACTCAAAAGCACTTTACAAAATACACTGAAATTAAAGTCATTATGAGTCACTTAGTTCCTGTTAAACAAGACGTGACCTGCGATATAACTTGGTGCTAAATTGTATTTATTTGTATTCATATCAGGGCAAACCTGTTGTTTTGCATTGATGACATATAAATGTATTAACCGTCACTCTTTGCCATATTAAGAGTCCTGGTGATTCTAGAGTTCTTGTTTTGCAATTATTGGTATAGATAATAAAAATGAAGGTTTAGCAAAGGTTTTACACCGTTGCACTGATCGGAGCCTATATATTTTAGGTGTTTTAGTGTTTTGTCTTTTTAAATCTGTTTAAACTCTCTGGATCTTTTTTAGTTGTGAGTGGATTCTACATTCTTGTGAACATACATGTTGGTGTAGTTTGCTCAACAGAGCCACCATGTTTTGTGGATCTGATGATTAAGTTGAATATAGCACTGTGTTAAAGTCTAGTGGTGTCCAAGGCCACAGGGCGACCTCGAGTGTAAACTCCGAAGGTTTTGCTCAATCTTAAATTCCATCTGCAGTGTGCAGGGTCATCAGGGGAGTGGGCATCTGGTATTAGGATTTTTTTTTTCTAAATGACAAAATGGACAGCACTGAATAGCAGAGGTGGCCCCAGCACATGTATTTATGGCTATATTTTAAACCGTGCTCACCAGTGGATGTTTCTTAGTCTGCGTGTCATCCATGTTTTCATGGAAAATGTGAATTATTGTTATAGTTTTTATTTATTAATTTGTCGTTAATTGCTTATTGGTTGGTTTTCCGTTGAAAGTGGCTGGTAAAATATACACAGACTATTAATGCATAAAAATGAATATTGACATTTTGGAAAGTGAGTACAGACAGGATGAAGACGGTTACTAATTTTTGGGTGATAAATTACTTGAATACAAGATGAATAATTGGGCACAGAACACTTAGTACTTAATGCATTTACAAAACAGCACCAATACAACATTTTGAAGTTTGTTACAAAGGGATGTTCAATAAGAATTAAATACTGGATCCAACAATATAACATGTAGACTGTTCAGAAGTCTCTCAGTGGGTCAAATGGTTAAAAAACATTTTCAGTCAAGAAAAGGGTTTGTAGTTCTCATTAAGATTGTCAAAATGCTTTTTGGGCCAGTGACCATCACCTCATTCGTGCAAAAGTTGTCGCTCCAATGTTTGGCTGCTATTCTGAATTGCTTCCCTTCTCTGTGCTGATCCTACGGGCTTGGTTGATACTGATAGTTTTAAAAAAGTCTTATAGTGCGTCACTGTTCTCTTTTTTTTTCATAAATTACTTTAGAAAATCCATTTTCATAACCCAGTGAAGAAAATGGATTATGTCAGACCAGATTTTTTTCAAATAAACACGTCCTACTGAGTAAACTTGATAATCAGTGGTCTAGATCCAATTACCCACCCCATAGCTTGTGCGGTATGTGGGAGTCCATAGGCCACTGAAAAGACTTTACCTCTCACTGTTCCCGTTACAGTTGTGTCCGTCAGTACAGTGCGATTTCTGTTTCTAAAGATTTGCTTTGCCAAGTGGAACATTTTCAATGACTTCAGATAATTGAGGCCACAAGAAGAGGAAGGCAGTGACGTGTGCAGGAGGATAATTCTGTAGCGGTCACCTCGGTGCGATTGAATCACTCTGGGAGGCAAACAAGTCTGATTCTTCCACCAGAGTGCGTGTTTTTCCTGTCATGTAACCGATCGCAGAGATGAGCGTGGGTGGACAGTTTGCACAGCAAAGTAAATCGGTTGACGTGGCGACCTGCAGCAGTTGCGGGTATTTGTCAGTTTGACTCATGCGTTGGTTTACCAGATGAAGAGGTTTTATGATAATGTGGTCAAGACTCACAGAGAGTGACCATCACCACAGGGTTTCCATCAGATTCCCAGCAGCCCACACTATCCTGTTGGCCTCACAGGTTGTGTGTCATCTCAGAAACACTCCTCCAACACGTGTACATGACATTCTTGTGCTCTCAGGCTTTTTTTGGATTTCTTCTGAAGTCAAATAACATAAGATTAATCGCATCAACTTTTGAAAAATGCCCAGAGTTTGTCATTCTATGGCGTCACATTTATGTATTTATATTATATTTTCTCAGTCTTGGATATTAAAATAAATATCTTTTGGAGCTGAAACAACATGTTTCAATGGTTTATCATGAGCTTTGTATTTGTGAGGAGCGTTCCCTCACATTTGTCTGTTGCCTCAGTTTAAAGAATAATATTCAATTGGACAACTTGCAAAAGTATATTGTGTGTCAGTTTGGCTAAATGTGATAACTGCTGTGCATTGTTTTGCAAAAATAATAAATGGAGCGTTCCTGCACAGACTAGGCAGAGGCAGCAAAGCTGAACTAAAAATTAGTGATATGTTTACAGGCAGGGGTAGAGAAACAAGTTTTGACACTGTTTATTTGCCTTTTCAGATCTTATCACCTGCCTGGACAAAGGAACTGATTTCCCTGAGGCAGAGTTCAGGTAAAAACCGTTTGCTTCCTGTGGATATTTGTGCAGTGACGAAACTGTCACTTACATTCATTGTGTGTGTTCTGTCTGTTCTTAGTAAATACTGTCCAGCAGGCTGCTTAACATCGACTGAGGAGATTTCTGGAACTATACCTAATGGATACAGAGAGGTAGGTACTAGAAGACTATACATAATGGATTAGACCTGTGGAAAATGTAGGCCAAAATATTTTGGATCCAAAAGGACCTGATCCAGGAACAGATGGACTGAATAGACATGTTCATTTTTGGACCAGTCCAGAATGGGCAGGTAAATGGTCGACCCAAACAAAGATAGGGCGCGCACACCATTAGCAGCAAATGGCTCATATCAGTTAATGGGTTTAGTTAACAAGCAGCCACAAAAAAAAACAGCAATATAATCTAAAATAATTTGTTTAATGTGGTTTAAAGATGAATTTATATAAATCACTGAAATTTCTGATTCCACCTGCTGCACCAACAATAAATGAATTCTCAGCCAACTAAGCAATAGACAAATCATACTGTTTAAAATAAGGAGATTATGGATTTAAAACCTTTTACATAAAATGTCACATAAAATGGCGACAACGTAGCTAAAAAGAGCTACTGGCAAACAAACACCCTGTAAATTGGGCGTTCTTCGAGGTGAGGAAACAAATTCAGTGTTTCCCGTTTCATTACTGCCCCTTTCCTACAATTTTTGTACATCAGATGATTGATCCAAATGTAGTTTGTTGTTAAATCATTTCTAAATGACAGATGACGCTCTATTTTCAGGATAGGCACTTTTCGAACAAGTGAACTGTGCCTTCCAAGTTCCACAGCATGTATTCAAACAAGTAATCGGACACCTGTACTGTCAATATTTTGATATGACACATTTTTATCATGGGTAACTATGACACTATATAGTATACGATTATATAGCAAAGCCTCGGTTCTAACCATATCAAATTAGGCTTATTTATGTAGCCCAAAATCCACTCTCACCAAAAACGCGGCTCCCTGTTGAGAACAAACCACGACTGTGCTGTCAGATTCACTGTATTCACCTCAAAACACACCTGGTGATGTGTACGCTCAGGTTCATTTGAGACGTTGACACACAGACCTCAGGCCCTTGACAGATTAACAAGCCCCGGCCCGATTACACTAAGCAGGATTTGGACCAGTGAAGGTCTCTGGTGAGTACATGTGGTTTACTTGATGGTGTTCACTGTCCTCAGCATCATGTTTCCAGGTGAGTCACGGCCTCCTGCACAGTCTGCTGACTCATGTTTTCAAGGCCGAGCTCCAGCATTTGTCTTTTGTCAGCATCCATTACTGTCCTTCCAGTCTGCATAGCTTTCAGTGTGGTTAAGTAAGAACCTCCTATTATTCCTGGTGTTAATGGAACGCTGCGCGGTTTTATACGTGTCCTGGATTGGTGATCTCACAGCAACCCTGCTGTGCATGAGATCCACGAGTCCCTGACTGATGACCTCAGTGCTCGAGGTTTTTGTTGAAGGAGTCATTGAAGGTGTGGTGCTGCTGGCCGATGGGAGGACAGGGAGGAGTGTCAGGAGTGAGACGCCCCTCAGGAACAGAGGGTCAGAGGGTGAGAGGGAGCTGAGGTAATAGTTTGGCTCAAAATAATAACTTTCTAATTCGGTCCAGCTGTGAGAGGGTGCTGCAGAGTTGTGTTCTAGAGAGTAAGTCGTGCGATTGAGGAGTCCGTGACTGCACTCCCCCCCTTTTTTTATGTATGTGATTCATTCATGCTTGTGGGAGTGTGTGTGTGTGTGTGTGTATATGTCACTAGGCTGTAATATTATGGAGGTTGTGGAGGCCCAATGCAGTGATGTGCATACTTCAGTCTGTATCACGCAGAGATCAGCTGCCCCACCCAGACCAGACTCGGCAGCTCGCTTTCTCCTATTTATCCTCCGTATCATTTACCGAGATCCTTGCACTGGATTTTATATTTTCATATTCTCCTCATGTATGTGTTAGTGTGGTTTCCTCTGTTGGAAGCAGGGTGCGGCGGTTTGGAGCAGTGCTTTGTGTTTGTGTTAGTGGTCTGGTATGGTGTGCTGTAGGATGTGGTGTGTGTTTTGGGCAAGTTTAAGAGTCACAGGGGCATGTGCTGATTGCTTGTGGCAGCGTTTGACTGCCGTGTGAGTGTGCATGAGTACGTGCGCTTGTCACTCTGCGGGTCACCAGTGTTTTCCCACAATCTTGTCAGCTGCGAATTCCAGTGTGGGCCTTTTCCAGTAATAAAATTCCACCTAACTCAAACAGCTGTTCATGGGAAGGAGCTTGTGGCCAGAGAGGAATCGAGTTTTGTCCATTTCTCAGTAATGTGGCAGCAGGTTTGGACAGGAATGCGGCCGGCAATAATTAGCAGTGTCAGCGCGCCACTGAGGATCCTCTCTTCAGAGAAGTGACTTCGTGCTGACTCATCATCATTAATCTGCCCCAGTCTGAAGGTTAACGACTGACAGCACAGCCAGTTTCTACTGATGTACCTGCAAACGACCCCAGTTTGCAGTAAATACCAAATGGCACATTGTATGAATTCAGGTATAAGCAGTTTTCCAGTTGTCTTTAAATAATCAAAATCCAAACAGGTATCGCTGGCTCTTTACATTAGCCATTAAAACCTCCTTTCCAGCATGCCTCCAGTTTGACTAAAGTTCATTTGACGACCATTTGAGTTGCACAAATAAAGCCGAACTTTTCCAAAATTTGAGTCTTTTTAGAACAGTCATTCTTTTCTAATGTAACAACAACACTGGGAGACACCCATTTGTTTTTATGAACTCAGTTCAACTTCAACTTCAGCTAAACTTTGAATTGGAGAGTCAACCTTTCCCGATCATTTGTAACTGTTTCTAATTATTTGATATGCTACCCATGATGCAGAAACATCAGTAAACCTTTGGATGTTTAAAAGAGAAAGAAAAATGAGAAATCACTCTGAGCCTATGTGTGACAGTTTTTAGGGATTTTTATTTCCCTTTTCCAAGATAAAATCATCAGTCAAACAGAAGTAAATTCCAAGTAACAGTACAAAAGTCCTTGACCAATCCTACAGTTTTTGGTTGGATCACGTCAAAGTGTCCTTGAGTAAGATATTGAACCCCACTTAGTTGCTCCCAGTGAGTGTTGGCCAGCGGAATAGCAGCCCCCCCATCCGTGTATGAGTGGGTAAATGAGAACCAGCACTTTGAGTACAAAAGTGTTAAATAAGTGCAGACCATTTACAGTAACAAATATTCCAGTATAACAGTAAGAGCTGCATCAGAATAAAATGCATCATGTAACCACGTCATTCACAAGTGAATGACCTGATCAGAAGTAATTTTTACCCCCCCCAAAAATTGTGCGGTTTATCCATTTGTTGATCCTGATTAACAGGAAAAGCTGATTAGTTAGGACCTGCCGAAACCAAATATTGTTCAATGACTCAATGTGGCAACGTCTTAGTTGTCTTCCATTGATTCCAATGAAAAAATGGAAAAAAACATTTTTTTATTAAATTTCCCCCAGACTAAAAACTTGAGGGCAGCCAGAACCACGTCTAAACAGTAAGATTATGATATAACGCTTTGAACATTTAAATGCACATCTGCACCATCTAACAGTTTGGAATCTTTAATTAGAATGATTTCAGTCTGAACAAATATTGTCCCCAGATGGTGACTGTGTTGTTTGGTCTTATGCCAAAGTTGTGTTTCAAAAGAAGCCTAACCTTGTTTGTTCTCACTCAGACTGTAAAGATGAATCAGCTGCAGAAGAAAACTCAGGCGCAACTTGAAAGCTGCTACATACCCACAAACTCCCAATTCTTCTTTTCTCTTCCATTGTCTTGCAGTCGTCTCCTCTGTGCATGGCAGCTGTCCACGCAGGTGTGGTGTCCAACGCTGTAGGAGGGAGGATCAGTGTGGTCAGCAGCAAAGGCATCCCTCATTATGAGGGCACACTGGCTAACAATGTCACTTCCACTGGGTAAGAGGAAAAATGTTTTGGAACTCCTTGTGTGAATTCCTGAAAAATTGCACATATAATCCTCTTGTTCTACACTTTTCTCCTCAGAGGAACTTTGTCAAACAGCCTCTTCACTTTCCGGACCAATGGTGAGTTATTATTTTTACTGGAATAGCTTCTCTAAATTTTCATTATTGCTGCCATTTTAATCTACACCTGGAGGTCTGTGAACACAGATCACATGTCCTTTATTCAGATTGAACCCTGGTGTAAAAAAAAAGAAAAAGAAGAAATGATTAAAGCCTCCAAAATTACCTAAATTTTCCGTTTACCAGCATTTTATTTTCATGGTAATAATGGGAATAGCGTCTGTGCTTGCAGGCTGTTACGGGACACTAGGACTAGAATCTGGTGGTGTTGCAGACACTCAGCTTTCTGCTTCGTCTGTGTGGGAGTGGAGCAACAACTTAGGTCAGCGCAGCGAGTGGACGGCATCACGGGCACGGCTCAAAAAGGCAGGGCTGCCCTGGGCTCCTTCTCAGAATGACCACAAGCAGTGGCTGCAGATAGATCTCAAGAAAGAAAAGAAGATCACAGGTACACGGCTACATGTTCAGTTACAAATGTTTGAAGAGAAAACTAAAAAACACACTGGCTGATATTACTGCTCACTCAATTTGGTCCAGACCAAAATCTCTTTGCCTTATAATTTTGTACAAATATTAATAATAATAATAATACTTTCCACAGAGAACTGATAGGACCGTCAGTGACATTTTATGTAGTGTCAGTACAAGTATGCGGTTGTTACTATTTGAGTTTGGTTGTGGGTAATACGTCTCAACAGCTGTTGGCTGGATCGCCCTAACACACATAATATTCATGACAGTAGTATTTCTCTAACGCTTTGTTTATTGACATACCTGCTATGAAACAGTAAAAACACTGCATTGTAGTGCCTTAATTTACACACTCAGAGTCTCGGGTGATAGGAAATCATCTCGGACACGACTTAAGTTTTGTTTAAAGTTTAGGTTGAATCAGCTGTACATCATCCTGTTTGTGCTGTCCACGCATCCAGGCATCGTCACCACGGGCTCCACCCTCGGAGAGTACCAGTACTACGTCTCAGCGTACCAGGTCCTGTACAGCAGTGATGGCAAGCAGTGGTCCAACTACAGGGAAGCTAATTCCACACAAGACAAGGTAACACAATCATCCAATCAATAATCCGTCCTCGCTGAACAATTACGTCATTGGCTTTTACGTTGTTTTTTTTCCCCCACAAATTAGTGCAAATGGACAAAAATGTCACTTTAGAAGGCTGCAGGGACACGTACATGGGTCGTTTCCATAGCAACTGGTATTGACAGATGTTTATGGCAGGAAATGAGAGCAGTCAGTAGTTTGAGTTAAGTGCTGTGGTAGACAAGCCAGGACACTAGGGCATTAATAATGAATGTATATGGATTTAGTGGTTGTGTTGTGAGGCTGAAACTGCTGTCTGTGGACTGTACTCTGCTGTGATTCTTACAGGCTCCTATTGTGCGGAGGGATAGAAGTTATTAGCTGGCCAAGTTGAAAAATAATCACCTTATGGATTATTGAGCATTTGTTCACAGTCTGAAACAAGAATTGCTCGGGCGAACTGTTTTCGTCGTGCATACTTCTGCTGCCCTACAGTTGAATCTTAATCTCTGGCACAAATAAAAGTATTTGTCCTCATTTTATGGTAGGTTTTCCAAGGGAACGTACACTACCTGCACGAGGTGAGAAATAACTTCATTCCTCCGATTGTGGCCCGGTTTGTGAGGATAAATCCCACATTATGGCAGCAGAGAATCGCACTCAAGCTGGAGCTGCTTGGCTGCCAAATTCCTATTGGTAAGTAGGAGATGGTTGATAAGCAGATAAAAACAAATACCTTATAATTAGAATATTTTAAGATTTTTCTTTCTTTTTTTGTTTGTGACAGTGAGGCAGCCAATGGAACCAAAAGCAGGGCCGAGAAACTTTCCTCCTTTTCGTCATACTCCACCTCCCGTGGGCACAAAGCTGCCACCTCAACTTGGTCAAACCACAGACCCACCAGATATCAGAAACACTACTATGCCTCCCCACACCAGCAAAGGTGCGACGCATTTTTAATTACAAAAAAGCTCGTGTTGTCCTCAGTAGAGACATGTGGCGTTGATTATAGTGTTTTTGCTCTCAGATGTGGCGCTGGCTGCGGTTCTGGTTCCCGTGTTGGTCGTGGCTTTGACTGCTGTCATCTTGACTGTGGTTTGTACTTGTCACTGGAGAAACAGGTACGTGTTTGTAAAATGTAAATAATTTCCGCAGCCTTCTGTTTTTTTCGTCAATTACTTTGTTTTTCTCTTCTCGTAGGAAAAAGAGCTCTGAGGGAACATATGATCTTCCTCACTGGGATCGCACAGGTATGTTATTGCTCTGCATCATCAGGTTTGTACATCTGTATGTTGGTGCCACTCTGCATCTCCCTGTGCTTCTGTTCTAGACTGGTGGAAAAGCATGAAACAGCTGCTGCCATCCAAAATGATGGAAACTGAGGATTCAATTCGGTACAGCAGCAGTGAGGTGGGGCCGCTAACTGGGAGAGGTGCTGTACCAAGACTACATGCTGAGCCTGCGGGTAAATGCAGTTTTACATGATGATTATTGAAGAAATCACATTTTGTAAATGCATGCTGCTCAGTTTTGTGTTTCCTGGGAGGATGGAAAGCTGAGTGCATTGTTATTCGGGGAGGGGCTGTGACACACCGAGCCTAAGGTTCGGCCGCTGTCAGCTGTCAATGAGCATCTGTCTGCTTTAATCAGTGGTGATTAAGAGTAATGTGAAAATGAGGTCATTAGATTAATTTCACAATATGTGAAAATATTGTCATGTAACTGCAGTTGGGTATGACTAGTCTCCGATGTAAACGTGTGTCATGGGCCGAGACATAAGATAAATTAAAGACATCAGATGCAATTATTCTGTAAAAAAACAAACATCTTATAGTTATATAAGCATATATAAGCATAATCAGCATTCCTTACAGACATTTTATCTGTATAGTTACCTCAGCAAAGTAATGCTTTTGTACTTTAAGGATTTTTTTGCATCCATTTTTACCTTCTTCATAGTTTTATTCATCACGTATGTTTCCAACTGTTGATCAGTGGAATAGCATCACCTACATGCAAATGAAAATGCATATTTTATCTTTGACATGAAGCCCAACCAACTAACAGATAAGTTTCCATACAAGCACCTGCTCGTAAAAAATTACTCAACGCGAAAAGCTGTCAGAACCACAGCAATGTACTAGTTAAATTATGGCCTGTTTTGCTACTGGATTTCCTTTTTCAGATGAAACTTTATCATTAAAAAGTTCTCGCACCTGCATTTACGCAGAATTTGCACTTTCCTTGTTCCACTTCACAGAAGTGGGGCTTGTTGCTGACTGTAAACAACAGGGAAAACTTAGTGTTAGAAGCTTCTGATTAATAATGATGTGCTGTCTTTTCAGAATATGCCCAGCCACTCGTGAGTGGCGTTACAACATTAGGGGCACATTCAACCTTTAAACCAGACGAGGGGCCTGCGCCAGCGTACTCGGATCCAGACCTGTACGACGCCCCCATCTCACCAGACGTATACCACGCCTACGCAGAGCCCTTGCCAGCTTCAGGATCCGAATACGCTACACCCATCGTGGTTGATATGGGTTGTCACCCATCGGGCGGGACCTCTTTGAACCAGCCTGCCACTGTGTGTAGTTTCATGGGTGCCGGGGCCACCTCTCTACTCACGCGGACAGAAAGTGGCCAGTCGGGGAGGTCTGCCTACGATACACCCAAGAATGCCACTGGACAGGTCACACCCACTGAGGATCAGACCTACCAGGTACCTCAGAGAGGCTCTCAGAAGCCAAAGGGGCAGAGCTAAAGAGCTGGGATGCACGTGGTCTTCATCTGCCGCTCACTGCTCAGCACAACCCACTGGACAAAGGCAGAGGGTTATTAATGTAGGAGGCGTGAACCTGTGAGCCCCGAAGCCTGGGCTCGAGCCTTGAATGAACACTACCTTAGCTTTAGAGTCATCTGGAGATGTCTGTATCGCCTAATAGTTTCTGCATGGCCACAGTCTGCTTTTGCAGTGCCATTACAGTCCTATCACTGAAACCACAAAGATGAATGTGCGTGTGACAGGTGTGAGATTCGGAGATGGATGAACAGAGGGAGGAGGGAAGAAAAGGAGAGAGCTGACTACTGTTTGATAAACTTTGTCCCTGTTCTGTGATTCTTAGTAGTTCTTACATTCTGTGAAACTGTGACTTCATTATTCCATCATTGTTCTATTACATATTGAACCAGGGTCATCTGAAATGTACCTGATTATATACATTCATCAAATGTTTGGGTTCCCTTAATCAGTTGCATAAAGTACCCCACATTGAAGGTAAAAAAAAGATCCTTTACAGAGAAACTAGTTTTTCATGGTACGTTTTTTTTTTGTCTTACTTTTAAAAGCATGACTTGAAATTGTGTATATTTCTAGTAATTCCATTACTGCAAACCTGTTAAAACTCAAGATTTACTGATATTTATTTTTATTTTACATCCTGCTGATAGTCTCTCCTCATGTAAAACGGCCCAACAAGCATTGTGGTTGCACTGGTGTAGTATTTCATAACTCTGTCAGATGTCAAACGTGAATTTTAAAAGCCAAGTCAATCCAATGAAATCCAAAGAAAAATGCTTTTACTTTCAAAGACCAAATGTTGCCTTTTTAAAGTTGTTTTTCAATGCTCATTCATAACAGATCTGGCTTTTGCAGTTGTGCCAAATAAACCAGTCTTTTGCAGGAACGGGTCCAAGTTAGATTATGTTCTTGCAAAAAAAAAAAAAGGGCACAGTGAAACGTTGAAAGAGGTAGATGGTAAATCTGTTACAGTTGATAATTCATAGTCTATTTGTGTGCATCATGGTGACTGTCTTGTCTTTAAATGGGTGTTTGATCTGTCCTAAAGCCTTTCGGGTGTCTTGTTTCTTCCTTAAATCTATGTGCATCAACATCTGTATTTGTGGTAAGCTGTTTACCTATTTCAGCTGTGTTTTATTTTTTTTATGGACTGATAATGATGTGGCTTTTAGTTGTAGTAGGGTGAGTTCAGCCATTGTCTGTAGCACCAGTAGACTGCATTCCTCTCCTGTCCACCTGCGGTACTCACCTGACCAAACACTGGGTGGAAGAGGTGCAGATGGGGGTGGGGGGGAGAAAAAATTGGAACATACATTCATACTATTACAGAACACCGACCTCACCTGAGCGAAGGTGTTGTTCACACAGCTGTGCCACCAATCGTGCTTTGATTATGCTCAGTAACCAAGGCGGGACTGTACAGAGGTTTGGTGCTCCCTTGTCACAAAGGGATTGTACTTATGTGTCTCACTGAGAAATAAAGTTGTTTTTTTTTTTAAAAAAAGAAACTGGTTTATTACAACCTTCAGCTGTCAGCAAAATGTAGGTGGTGCAGATGTTTGTACACACACGTACACTTCATAATTACTCCATAAATACAGTTGGATAAAGCATCACATTTCTTGATCAAAAATAAATATACAGAAGAAAAATATTACATCTTTGTTTGGTCTAGTTGTACTGTTGTTACTTAGCAAATATTAAAATGCTAGTGCACTTAACTTGCAAAACGTGATAATATTGGCACATAGCTCAGACCTGAATGCAACACATTAGAAAATATCAATTTGGCAGCAACGTTATTTAGAAAACAAATACACAAATGGGGGGGGCAGTAAAATGCGACGGATACAACCGGAACGCATGACTCTTAAAGCTACTGAAAACTGTTAACTGTTAAGCTCCTACTGGATGGTGGGTGCAATACATGAAGTGGTTCTAATGTTTTGGCTCATTCATTTTAAATGGGGTAGCCAAAACATTAGTTGCACCTACCATCCACCATGAACTCAACAACTAAGGCCCAGTAGAATTATCAATTTTGAGTGTTTCCTTTTGAAAATTTAAAAATTGTACAAATTGGTTGATGGATGTATCGAATAGACTTTTGTGCTATTTGCAACACCATTGTGTTCTGTATTCTAAGTGAAATAAGTGAATTATTAAATATATTAACAGTACAAAAGCAAAGATTTGCACAAAAAAATACAACAGTTCAACTAAAATCAATGAGAACCTAAAGCCTGTGCTAACATGTTCAGCTTTCACAAGTGCAGCGTCGCCACTATAAAAGCTGATGATACAGGAAGTCGCTTCCAGATGTCACTGATTGTTCTTATTCTCATTTGCTTATCTGAATATTCTCATAGTTTAAGATGTTTCTCTGTTAAACAGCAGCTGGGGACCAACAGTTATTCATTTTCAGCTGCTTTTTAGCATCCTGGAGCACCTCTTACCATTCACTCCTCCATGTTCTTTCCATTCTTTCCAAACTTCCACCACACCACTGTGAGGATTATAGCCAACAGTAGAATCAGACCGCTGGTTACTAGGTAAGCAATAGGCAGGAAATAGTTCTGGCCGCCAAACCAGGTCAGCGTGGTCAGCACCACTTCCTTTCTGCCTCGGAAGTACTGCACAGGGAAGTCTGCAGAGTCGGAGGTCAAGGCTGAAAATACGTGTTCACAAAGAAACTTGATGGAAAATAGCTGGCATCTAGTCATAAAATCTGCCCTAAGACAATGGGACACGTGTGACCCCCTTTAACCCCAGTTCCCACATGCAGCCGTTCCTAACGCCGCTAAAAAGATACTGTAGGAGATCTCGATGGAGTAATTCCCGGCTGGAAGCCCATTGGTGAAGGGCTCGTTGCCTCGGTATAAAACACCATAGAGCTTCTTGAAGTTGGGGAAGGCTGCCCCCCTCATCCATATGATCAGGTCATCGTTGATGAAGCCGTTGTTTTTCGGTTCGTGGGGATCCAGCTCGTAGACAGGCTTCTGCCAGTACTTTGGCTTTGCAGTGCCTAGGGAGTATCACACATCACACACGGTGAATGACTAGAAACTGAAACCCCAATTCTGCGTTCGATCGGGTTCACATCTCTAGTTACCTTCGAACACTTCAGCCAGCGTCAAGTTGGCAACAGTGGGGTTGCGGTACTTGATGTTTTTGTCCGTGTACCAGGTGATGCCTTGCCGCAACATAGAAACCCTAACAGGATTACCGCTGGATCTGTGATAGGTCAAAGTGAAGGAGTCTGAGGAAAACAGACATGAGTTAAAAGGCAGAGGAAAAGGGGCAGATGAGATGTGATATTGTGTTAATGGACGTGTGTTTGCAGTGGCGTTTACCATTGAAGATACTGTTGGCAATGGCGCCACAGGGAGCAACGGGGAGTCCATTTTGGTCCTTGGCAAACGGTTCGCAATATGAACTGGGATTCTAGATTATTAGAATGTAAAATAAGCAAAACAAGTGGGATTAAGGAATAAGAAACTAATAAATATCTGAGTATATTTACTCTTTAGCACCTAACGGTAAGTTAAGTTTATTTGACATCTGCAGTTACTTTAAAACGTAAAACAGTAATGATCCTGAAAGTTTAAATAATTGAGCATATGATCTGATTAATGTCCAACAGTCCACCAAAGGCAAAGAAAGAAACATCTGAACCATTTCATCTTCAATCAAGGAGCATTGTTGCAATAATAAGTAAGGAGTCTTAGAAATGTTAATGTGATGATTTAATACAATATACTCAAAAGAAAATGGACCTGTAAGTTTTTCCTCCTTCCAACCAACTGTCCGTCATCTCTGGAGTTCATGTATCTGCGGAGGTTCTGATGGAAGTTTTTGAGCCCATAGTAGAAAAAGACGTCTCCCTAGAAAAACAGCAGGTTTACTTTAGGTCAGGATGCGTACAGAGAAAAAAAAACAATGCAGCATGTTGAATACTCAAAGTGAAAGTTCTTGAAGTTAAACATAAGCTGTGATAAAATGAAGATCACTTTTTGAGATTTCAGCCATACTTAACCAAAGTGAAAGAAGCTTGAGATTGTTTTGCCGCACAGTTACGTCAAACACACCTTCAGTAGTTTCTCGGTGGTAAACACCACCGTGCACCTGCAGCTCTCTCCTGCTTTGCTCGCGTTTTTACGCTTCTCAAAACAGAGATCACATGTCCCAGCCTCTGTGTAGTCCACCTGAAAAGACAGATGTGAGTTACTTGTACAGCCGTTTTCTTAGCATAGACCTTTCCCCCCCGTCACTCCCTTTTTATTGCACTAAAGGACACACAATGTCTTTATATGGGTCTCTCTCCCACAAATGTATTTGATATATTTTAATACTTCCCACCTGCTCACAAATACAAAATAAGCAAGTGCGATATTCAGGAAGACACACTCACCTTTATTTCCTGGGTGCTCTGTACCGTGAGCAGCAGCCATACCCCCAGCAGCACACATATCGAAGCCATAAAGTAGAAGAAAGGCAGCACGGTGTTAGCCGTTAGCATGGGTGACCAGGCAGGGAGCCTCTGCTGCTTGAAAGCAGAGTTATCTGGCCTCCGAGCCAGGGGCCCGATCTTGCCCTTCACTCTGCCCATTAAACAAACTGTCACCTCAGGACAAAAGAGGAACTTGCCGCAAGAAAAACCAAAATGTGTGTACGAGAAGCCGCCACTATCTTCTCTTCCTGTTCTTTATTCAGCAGTATCTCTGCGTGCACACACACACACACACACACACACACACACACACACACACACACACACACACACGTCTGCTTGCCAAGAGATTTTCCCAGCAGGCTTTGCAGAGTGGGGGAGACCGTTGTGGCCTGTTACTTATTAACCACAATCCTTTACCAACTACCTCATTCTGTTTTCTGCTTCCATGTTTCTTGTGATTTTGCAGTTTCTCCTCTGAGCTGTAAACGTTGGTTTCTGGTTATTCATATCAAAATGACACTGAAGAGAACATTGTAGGTCGCAAGAAAATGCCTCATCAAAGGACACTGTGAGAAATGGGGCTTCCTAGTGGGCAAGTCAACTCGTGACCTCACGTTCTCAGTAGGAGGGACTTTCCAAGGTCAGAGTAAACAAACAAAAGGATGCGGGTTTTGTTCTGAGTCCGTTTATTCAATCCATCACACAGAGACACCGTGTTGGACTACAGGAGAGAACAAACCGCACTCTGCATTTGACACAGCCTCTGAAAATAAAAGCACAGCACAGGTTTCATACAAACACAAAAGGGAAAACAACAGGATGAGGCCCCTCAGCACTGATGTTACTGACGTCTGGAACATCAGAGCATCGCTTTAAACATCAAGTCGTCGTGGGAATCATGAGCACATTTACAGCTTGCAGTTAAAAGAGTCCAATTTTGACTTTGTCTTCTTTACAGCCTTTCAGGATTCCACTCTCCAGCAGCTTGATAAAGTCCAGTTTGACCTGAAAGAGAAAGATTAATCATTTTTTCAAAACTGCTACACCCTAATTAAAAACAACCAGAGGCCATGAATTAAAAAAAAAGAAAAATGGAATCAATTGGTTGACATAAAATGTTCAAGATACCATGTCACACAACTTGTATACTGGAGCATAATTGGATTCAAAACTAGTTGTAATTTTGGAAAATCAAGTCTCTGTGTAGAGTTAGAAAATATTTTCATTACTTATTAATCATTTCATATATTAAAAATTTAAAAGCATGGTAAAAAGTATCAATTGCAGTTTTCTAGCACAAAGGACGACGTGTTCCTACTGCCACAGATCAAACGTGAACTGAGGAAAGTTCGGACAGTAAGTGACAACTTGATTGTTAAAAGAAATGGTGAAAATAATGGAAAAAAACAGTATACAGTACATTTTCCTGCACTTTCAATTATCAATAAACACCATAAAACAATCATTAAAAACACATTTTGATTGTAGGAACACTCACTATATTTACATATCAGCAAATAAGTAACGTCATGCAGTGCTGTTAGTGAAAACAAGCTAAATCTATTTTCAGGCCAGGAGGGGGCAGTAAGTCACCTCAGGAATGTCCACCATCCGCCTGAGCTTCTGGTCCCTCCAGTTCCAGTCGAGAATCAGGTATTTCAGAGCCCGCAAGCTCAAACCCTCTGGAAAAATAATCAGAGTTTTTCATGATGAGGAAGTCTTTAAAAGATGTTCAGGTACAAAGCGGGAACTTTGTGTCCGCACCCACCTTTCTCAATGAGAGCACTGATCCTGCCGGGTGTCCCCACTCCAATGTGTGTGACGCTTTTCTGCAGCAGCTTCACCTGCTCCTCTATCTGTACAGTAAACACACACTCACGTTTGTCTTTCTGTACTTGTTAGGACACTCATGGACATAATTTAATCCCCAGGTGCTTCCCCCAGCCATCAAAACATAATACCTAATCCTTACCATAACCAAAACCATAAGGTAATTCTAACCCTGACCCTAAAACACAGTCTTGACCCTGAAAAAACCCTGTTGAAGTTGTGTGGACCAGCTAAAATGTCCTCACAACAATCGTACTGAACAACATTTGTCCACAGGCTATAAGGACAAACTACTTGGGTCACTGCACACGATATATACAGTTGTACATTATAACTGTCATCTGTTGTACCTTTATATGTTTGGCAAAAAGCTTGATGGCTTTGGTTTCACCCTTGAAGGTTGTCAGCTGCCTGGAAATAACACAAAACAAAAAGTCACTCACGTAAATCTAAACAGGAAGCTGTAATGTGCGAAACCTACGCTGGCGCATCGCTTACTTGATGAGCTCAATTGTTCGAAGAGCAGAACTGCAGACAATGAGCAGAACCACCGAACTCTTCTCTGCGTGCTGCTTTTGAATCTTTGCCCACTTCGGACAAACTAAGAGTAACAGGACAAAGTACAAACAAAGCAGAAAGGTATTTGATAAAAATTCACAGATGACTAAAGATTTCTGCAAACTAAGTTGAGAAAGAGGACTCACCCTGTTTCAGATAAGAGGAGAGCGTGTGTGTCAGATCGTTACTGGACAGGAAACAGGAGTCTGGACGATGCAGGAGGACAGACAAAACAACTCTGGTCAATCAGCAAATCAGCAGATATTGACTAAAGTTTCAAATGTAAAGAGCTCTTGGGGCTCACCCTGCAATTTGAGCTCCTCCTGCTCAATCACAGAGCGCTTGTCTGAGAAGTACTGGGAGGCCATGCTCTGCAGGTCGGCTGGACAAGCTGGTTTCGGTTCAGAGGTGGCCAAGACATCTGTGATTGTCTTCTTCTTCTTCTGGAAACGATCAAACAGGAAAAAAATAGTATTTGCACATAAATGCCAGAGTCTACCTGTTCACTGAGTAACAGCAGGTGTCACCACACTCACCTTCCGCTTTTTTTGGGATTTCGCCGACTTCTCATCTGCCGTCTCCGTCTTTTGAGGGATTATACGCTCCTGCTTTAAAAACAGCGGATGACAAACACAGAGTTTAGTCAAAGTACTTGTAAGCAGTAAGGAAATCATCTAACTTCTAAAATGAATCACAGTGTTATAGATCACATACTGTATGTTCAAAGCCATTAAACCATATATTATATTACTAAATATGAAAACTCCTTTAAGACTACAACAAAAACGCACAAGTCCAACGCACGGCACGGACTCATTTTACTGTTGTACATTTTCCATTCTAGGCAATGTAATATTTCCTATAATCTCACTAGTGGTTTGTAAAAATAAAGGTTCTGGGCAAATGTACCGTGGACACACAATAGAACATCTCAGCAGCTAATGTATGACACATCCGATGAAACCATGAGTGAATATGTTTCATTAGTTCTGGAGCGTATCATTCATCTATTTGTGGGTGATATAATTGTCCCATGTTAAAACTGTTCCTGAATTCTTTTGTTTCAGTTGTATGTGTGTGTTGTTTAACTCTGTTTTTTGGTCTCAAACTTCTCCAATGTATATTTGTGCAACTAGCAACTGCAATGGTTGTGTAGACCACATAAAAAAAAACAAAAAACTCTATGCTGGCAGGATTGAAATGCCCGAAATACCTGTTCATTATTTTTCTTCTTCTTGGCTTTGATCGTTTTCTCTGTTATCTTCTTCCTCTTCTCTGGTTTGGTTTTTTCTGTTGGCTGTTTGTCTTGTTCTGTCTCCTCCTCTGCCTCAGATCCAGCTGAAAAACAAAACACAAGAAAGACAAAGTGTTCCTTTAGATAACTGGATTTAGGGGGTTAACTTGCAAATGAGCGCGGCACCGGATGAGGTAAGAAGGAGCTAAGAATGCATTTCTTGTTGGCCAGAAGCGAGTTTTTATACTTGCACCTATTTTTCCATAGAAAAAGCCCCCATTATAATCTAAATATAACATCTTTCCACCGTTTGGCCCCTGAACAAAAGATTTGGCATTTGTACATTTGCTGATTCTCTAGTGCATGCATCACAAAACAGCTGAAATACACAATCTTTACGTGAGGTAACGACAATGCAGCAGATGTCAAACCAAGCATGTGCTTGTAATTTAGCTGCCGTGTTGTCTTGTCGCATGTTCCGGGGCCATGCTCAGAGGTCAGTGGTGAATCTGTGGGTTTTACTGCATTTTTGTGATTGTCCATTTTTAATACCTTTGATCATCTATAAAAGCCAATTTTAGGTTGAGATAACAGCTCAAATTTGTTGTTAAAAATGTAAGGATTCTTGCACTTACTGCAAAACTCCTTGTGAGAAACATCAAGTATAATATTATTAAGCATTAATGGAAATCTAATTAAAGGAAATAGGCTGTTCCTGAGGTGTGGCAAAAGGTTCAAGTGTCTAAAAGCAAAGACGATGCAGCTGCAGTTTTCTACCTTGAATGATTTGGTGTTAAATCGTCCTTTAAAGGCTAAACCCAGCAGCAAGAAGTTATATGTGGAAAGTTCACGTCATTAATAAGAGTATTTATGAGCAGCTGAGTAAGAAAAAAAAAGAAACCAGCGGCTGTCAGCCTCCCAGTTCTAATTCTGAGTTAGAGATAATTAGTTTTTCTGATTCTGAAAGCTGTAAAGATTTAGATAAAATGCCAAGTTTTCTTCCACGATGGAATTATTTTCTTGATTTCATATTTGAGTTTTGCTCTGTTATAGTGGGAGACCGCAGATATTGAAAAATGTCGCTATGGACTCTGGGACAGATGTGCTCATAATTGTTTCTGATTTTTACTAGACAAAGTGATGATTCAATTAACAGAGTAACACAGAGATGTAATGACGAAAAGTGCTGTCTGCAGACGTGACGGGGTCTCCCACTCTGTAAAAAGAAGTACAGAAGTCTAAAGAAATCAGCAGTTATAGCTAATTAAAACACAATTTGATTATGAATACAATCAATTCAAAATGTGTTTAAAAGAAGCTAATTTTAGTGACACTTATGCTGCTGAAATGAAGTGAATTCAAAGTTTTTCTACCTTCCCAGTCTGAACACTCAAACAAACACCTTTTTGAAGCCTACAGGAGGCCATCACACACGGCCACTCATCTCTACCTGACCTGAGAATTTCTGCCTTGGTCTCTAATCTCCCATCTCGCAATCGATTCATCCCATCTTTATTATCACTCGTTCCTTCCTCCGGACCCTTATAGTCAAGGGTCACATAAAAAGAGACCATCTGATAGATGGATGGGGGACATTAGTCCACTCATTTTCCCTCCTTTCTACCATTACATGGCCCCACCCATTTCATCCCTCACTTCAACCTTTTTTGTTTTAGTCATCCATCCAGGCAAACCCGACCATCTGCTGAAAGACCACCCCCAATATTGATGGACCGAGCCAACCTTTCGTTCCGTTGCTTCTCATCCAATTCTCACTCTCACTCTGAAAAATTGTAAGAATAGGTGAGGACATACAGATGCCAAAGAGCAATAAAGAGGAGGACAAAGAGGAAGAAGGAAGACTAATTACAGAACTGAGAAGGACTTTGTGCAAAGATATTGGAAAAGAAAAGTCCAGACCATATTGGTGAGCTGCCCAACAGCCAGGTAATTGTTAGTTGTTGTTTTGTGTGTGTGTGTGTGTGTGTGTGTGTGTGTGTGTGTGCCTAAATCTGTCTTTGCTAATGGGAAGGGGTGTTTAAGAATACCATGGTTCTAATCATTAGGTATGAAAAGGTGATACTGTAATCGTAAAGTACAATATTTAGCTTGTGAGGACAAATCGTACATTAGTTTTCTATCACCTTTCTAATGTAACGTTCACCACCTACAAACAATTTAAGTGCTTACAGTGAAAACATTGCTGTCCTGTGTTAAGTGAGCTGTTAAATACTGGAACATTAAGCCTCAAAGTTAACAAAACCATCGGAGGACTACAAGGTGCTGACGGAGGAACTCCGACTGACGTTAGGCTCAAAACCTAAGGAAGGTGATGAGCTGCTGATTCAGCATGGAGGGTATGTGCTTTGGTGTGAATGTGCTGTCTGGGTTTTTTTTTTTTTAAGTCAAGTGCACACATGCACTTAGTATAATGGAACCACATGTTTGTATGGATGTCAGACGAAAATTTACTGTCACAGAGGGTGTGTGGTAGCAAAGGCGGTTTCCCTGCAGCACAGCAATAACACTTAGCCGTGTAATTGCTGTGGAAAGAACGGTGTCATCATTTGGCCATTAAAGGGTCAGTGAACCCTAACAACAAGGAAACATTTAACACAGTATATTCTGCACATTAGGAACACTTTCAAAAAAGAGCAGCTCCTCAGTAACAGGACACGCTGTCCACCTGCAATAATGTAAGACTTTCAAATGTCCTTTTTAAATGCGAGGATGATCACGCATAAATGTCTATCTGGCTCTACTGAACGGTGAAAGACTGCTTGTAGACAGACAATAATAGTCTACGCTCTCATCACACACAAACCTAAAAATACCTGCAACTCTGCTATTAATATTTTAAGTGATTTGTCCAATTAATTCGATTACAAAGGGTCTCAAAGAGTGAGACACAAAGCTGCAGAGATTCTGTCCATCTTTGCAAATACTGCCCAAACACAACCTTTATTAGGGGACCTCTTCAGTTAAGGCAGCCTGAGGGCTCAATTTATGTAAATCTGTCATCCAATCTGCAATGCAATCTATCTCTAATTAATACCCGACTTATTAAAGCCTCAGATTCAAGCTAAATATAACTTACTGATCACACAAAAATGAACGTTTAACAACAAGCTGAGGCTAATAGTCCATCCCGATCAGTGCTCAGACACAAAGGCATTGTGTAAATCACTGCTGGAGTAAAGCAAAGCAACACTCCTGCAATAATTTAGAGTTACTAAATAACATCCTAAATAAATCCTTGACATTAACTCTACAAATTGATGAATTTCTACATGATATTCCTTCATGTAAACGGTATAATAGTAGTTTAGGGCTATGGCAGTTCACAACCCTCCAAGGGTGTTTGATTAGGTTGAGATCTGGCAACTGACCTCATTTTCACAACTGTCATGGTCAACACGTGACCAAATGTGTGGGGGCATTGTCAGGAGCTTAGTGATAATTCATCATAACTTTGCCTTTTTTTGCTTGGCTCTATCGCGTGCGTCACTTGTTAAGAATATGGTCAGAGTAGACCAGTTTCTTTCACATCACTTTAATCATCATCTACTCTTAAAAGTCTCAGAGTTGAAGGGTGGGTGACTTCCTGTGGTATGGTTCAGTCCAACCCTCCAACTGTGGCATGTGAGTACGTGAAAGTGAATAAAAAATATATATACACACACACACACACACACACACACACACACACACACACACACACACACACACACACACACACACAGATCAATTTTTTGTCCAGGAGTGAAAAGATGCATGAACGGTGTCTGACCAGATAAACAAAACCGTGCCTCCAAGTCCAAAGTGTTGCCTGGAGTGAGCAGATGTTGATCTATGAGACGGTCGATATCTTCCGTGTCCCCTAACCTTTACCCCCGACATTCTTCTCACCGCCGTTGCTGCGGATGGTGGAGACTGGAAAAGAGGAAACGTGCCGGCTTTCAGTGAGCCTACAGCTCAGATAACCATAGATCGATGAAACACGCAGGGAAATGGGGTTTGCCTGCTCATCATTAATGGTTGATCAATAGAGGTTGGCTGGTTTTAATGGATAGTGAATAGTGGGGACTGGATTTAATGAGGATCCGCTGACTGGTTCACTTTTAGTTTCAGACAAAGTAATCAGATTTGGTTACAAGTTCTTAAAGGTGGTGTGCTTACTCACACTGGCACAGCGCAAACACACACACGAAGGCCGTGACCTCAGAAACAAACTCTTAATCACCACGTCAGTCTACTCAATTAGTCTGATTAAAGATACCACTTTAGCCTGTGCAGAGCGATACAACAAACCAATTGCATCTTTTATCTTCCTGCGACCACAGCCCATTAGGCACCCCGACCCCCAAAGATACTGTGAGATAGTTTGTTGTGATAAAAGTGCTTCCATAAAAACAATATGATATTGGTGATTAATTCGATTCAGCACATGTTTCAACAATCAATAACTCATCTGAGAACATGTGCTATTGCCTGATGTTGCAGTGCTGGGGATGAATGAGTAATGGGTGTAGCAGCGAGTTTTGGAAGCCTGCAGCTTTCTCTCTAAAGTCGCAATTTCAGCATGTGTTACTGGTAAATCAATAGGACTCAGGCTGCAAGCACAAAATTTGTAAGCAGGCAGTAATAGAATGATGTGCAAGAAAGATAGAACATAATACTGAACCGTCTCTGGTTCAGCTGGCTTCCAACATGTTTGACTCATGCAGTCTATTGTCCATCTCGCCCCATAGGTCATCAGACAAATCCGAAGACTCGCAGCTTAGACATGGCATGAGGTGCAGGGATGGAGTATCACCAGCAGGGGGTGCAGCAGATGCACCATACAACTCACACAGATTGTGTATTGAGGATTTTTACAACCATATTTTGGATACACAAAGCACTGACATGCTGTAAACCTCACATACAGACTCTGATGTTATGAACTCATGCAACCCTGAATGAGTAAATCAAACGCTTTTCCTCCTCTAAAACAACACACACAAACACACACACACACACACCGAAGTACTACAATAGTGTAGCATGTTTGCTCCCAGCCAGGACCAGCTACACACACACAATCTGAGGTTTGTCACCTTTACAAAAAGCAGATGCTCTGCAGTATTCAGGTGTTGGTTTGACGCCAGGTATCTCTAGTTGACTTTATTTTCACCTCAAGATTCATATTCAGTTCCCCTCAACTGCTTTACATGATTTTAAACTTTTAAATTGTGGTCGCATAGGAAAAACTGGCCTTTAATTTGTACATGTCTATACAAAGTCTCTGGATGTGTGTATGAGCACTGCCATGTCTCATCTTATCTTCCTCTCTATTAAATTCCAAGCGCAAGAGTCTGGTTTATTTAATTATCTATTATCTGACCTCTAATGTATGCCTCTGAGGAATTCAGTCTCATAAGAGAGGGTAATCGTTAAAGAGTTAAAGTTAAATTGCCTTGTCTCAGTGACAGTCTTCATTTTTTGCTCTGTTAATTGACTGCACCGTGCGGTATAATGATCCAATTTATATTGGAACGCTGACATCCACGTGTTCGAGTCAAGCCAATCCTGCCTGGCAGAGTGTGATAAAAGCTCCTGATGATGTCGCACAGAAGGTGCTAATCACAGATACAAGGTTATGTAAATAACCCAAAGCTTTTAAGCTTTCACAAAAACCAAATGAGGAAATCCTTTTCTCACCTTGACAGCTTCTGTGGCTTACGTAATGGGGATGCTGTTAAATTAACATGATAAACTTTAGCTAAAATTACTATGCTTTTGGCAATATTTTCTTCTAGCACCACAGCTTCCTTTTCTGCCACTTTTGTTTTTTACGTACAGACCTAATCTGTACATCTTTACATCCCCTCCTCACTTGCTGTTCTCTAAACTCCCTAGTGGCTCACATCACATGCACCGTATCAGTAACGCTGCTCTCGTCCTTCATTTTCTATCGTTCCCCAACATGGGATCCTGATGCAAGACATGGGGAATTTAGCAGCTTGTGTCAAAGCTGTCTTACTGAGTGAAAATAAACTCCTGGAGGACACTGCTTACCTCAGAGCACAACAATTTGGATCATATTACTGACCCACAATTGGTCAGTCTTTACTTTTTTACAGCAACAGTTAACATTCGACTCACACACCATAGTTAGAGCACCTACAAGAACCAAGACACATCAATCTAATGATTAAATAAATATATTTAAGCAAAAAAACAAAAAAAAAATCAAGTCTAGTTTCAGCTAAAAAAATGAAATAGCTTACTTCATTTTCGAAAAAACAATTAATATATTTTTCTTACATGAGTGAGTGTTCTTCTCAGATATTGTCAGTGGATAAAACCTTTGTGTACCCACTTGTATACCTACATGAAGATTTCATCATAATAAATGGTTTGTACTTTTTCATTAACCCCAAAGCCAACATTTATTAGTGCTGACAGCTTCGGGCACTCTGAGAAGAATCACTGCCACAGCTGGCACTTAAAGTTTAGCAGTGAAGATACAAGGGGCACAGAGGCCATAGATAATTATTTAACGCTCCTGTCAGGCACAAATAAAACACACCATAATGTTCTGTAGGTGAATTACGTTCAAAAATATGACAAAATACATTTAATGGCTGTTCAACATCTCCCTGTTTGCTCTGGCTGGCTCTCTAACTGTGTCATTTTTCTCTTAGAACGCTCTCACCAACATTGCCTGTAGTACTGCGCTCCTGCCAAAACATACATCAGCCATACAGAATGTGAATTACAAAGTGCTGGCCCAACGTGACCCGAAAAACTGGAGGCCAAAGAGGACTCTGGGGCATGGAGACTGAGCCAGCGTCCCATGACAGGTGGACGTAACGTGGATACGAGCTGCCTGTTGGAAATTAGTAGCTACAGCAGAGGTCTCAAATGCAAATAAAGGGGTGTGGGGGGGAGATGGGAGTGCACATGCCAAAGGTTGTTTGCTCCTAAGAGAGGAAATAAATTTCAGCATAAAAAAAAAAAAAAAAAGTATTTTCCCCCAAAAAACGTCATCCTTTGTAGACTTTGAAGCTGATACTCCGTTGCCTCGGCCCTCCCTCCCTCCTAAATAGAGTAAAGGCCCGTTTGTGGGCTCTCAGTTCTTCGTCTTAAAAACCAAACAGAGTCCCACCACGTCTTACATTAGGTGTGTTTTTAGTTGTTACCAAACCTTTTTTAAACAAGGATAATGGAGCATGTTTTCTCTCAGGGAGGTCACTCATTCTGCTGCTTGCAGTAAAATCATTAATAGCTGTGTAACAACTAACAAAAGAAAGCTACAGAGAAGTTTACTGCAGCTGTGCGGTGCAATCACTTTGTTCATTCGATGTCGGAGAGGTGGAAAGCCAACCATCCAACGCAGAGTTAGGAAAGTCTCTATAAATCCATTTTCAGCCTGAGAACTGAAAGAATTTGCACTACATATTGTTTACATCCCCGTGCGCTTGTTAGAAGCCCGTTTGTTTTCTCTGCCTCTGCTGGCACAGCGCTGTACTTCTTGGCTTGTCATCACTACAAGCTGTCGATCAGTGGAATTACATGAAATCACTAGCAGGACTCCATGTCATATGAGCCATATGGTTAGTATCGTACAGCTGTGTGCATGTGTGATAATAACATGATGCCTTTAAAAACTCTGCTCCTTAGTGCTAGTAGTGGTCAACAACACATTTTTGTATGATTAAATAAAGACAGTGCGGGAAAAAAATGAACTGTACTACCCGCATTTCCAGAGAAGTTGGTAAATCGGTAAAATGTATATAAAGCGATAAGGCAGTGATTACTAATTTTAAAATTTGACGCCAGCAACACATCTCACAAGTTAGCTTGATATAAGATTTCAGCTGTCAAATACTTCTGGGGCTCCTTTGTCATATTTATCACCTCATAATGTAGCAAACATTTTAACTGGTGACAGGTCTGGACTACAGGCAGGCCAGTTTGACACCTGGACTATTTTAATACCGAGCCGTGATGTTGTGCCATGTGCAGCATATGTTTTGGCATTGTGTTGTTGAGCTGTCTGTCTGGCAGCATATATTGCTCCAAAACTTGTATGTTGTATTTGTTTGTATTGTCATTCTGTATTATTGGTGCCTTCACAGATGTGTAAGTTAACCGTTCTGTGTGCAACAATGCAACCTCACACCACTACAACAGGCTGAATTTGAGGGTTAGAAGATGACAGACATTCAGTTTTGGATTTTACCTTCGCCTCTTGATCATATAGGATCCTATGTGAGCATGTATTTCAAAATTTTCTGAAAAGGGGGCTCGTGAACAGAAACTTGTGCGAGTGGGCTGCAGTGAGAGAGGTTATTGTTAATGGTTTATTCTGCGCGGAGCCAGTGCCCTTTTGATTAGCGGGGAGGGATGCAGGCATGCTGCCCTGGGTGGTGATCAGATAAATAAACAGACGCGGCCAGCCACATGTGTGGCGGCCAACCTGCCTGCCAGCCGACGGTCCTTTGTGGGGCAACCCTGGCAACCATTATTAAGGCTGACTCTGGCTCTGAGCCAGAACTCAAGGGGTATTTTCACATGCCTGGCATTGCGTGGGAGTGTGCTGAGATATCAGTATGTGTGCGCTTGTCTAGACACTAGGAGCACACCAAAGAAAGAACACAGTCTGAGTCACGTCATCTGTGTGTGTGTGTTTGTGTGTGTGAGAGAGAGAGAATTGTGAGGTGGTCAGACCCCATCAACATTAGTCAATTGAAGGCCAAGGGCAAGGAAACAGCAGCACGTGCCTTGGCTTGACTGTTCACATTAACAGCACTGTTAGATGGGCAGAGAAAGAAATACTTACACACTCCCATCCAAGAAAAACAGACCCCAGGCCAACACAAAAAAAATATGTGCCAAAGAGCACAAACTCACATCAGCTCTGCTGCATGTCTTCATCTCGATGTGTACCAACCCTGAGGTAAGCCTATTACAACTGACCACTGAATGATAATTTGAATCCAAATACAATCTGGGCCTCTAAGATAAAGAAGACTAAATTAGAGATCATTGTGACTTCACATATTCAGAATATTAGTCCCCTAGTGGTCAAGGCGACCACACTGAACATGAGACTTGAGTACAGTTAAGTCTCGATAGTTTGGAGGGGATCACATGAAAACTCCTCCGCAATTGTGTTAAGAACTTCAATCATCCTTTCATGTTGCTGCAGTAAAGTGGAGCAAAGGAACACAGGGACAGCCAAGACAGCTACATCTGTCTTCCTGATTGATGTAGAGAGCGTATCTACAGGAAGGGAGGGAGTTTGAGAACGTCACGCTATATTTTCACACAAAGGCCAAGAGAAAGATACCTCTTTGTAGACACAATCTATTCAGCGAGACACTCGCACAAAGAATGGTAGCGGCTAAAGTCTAAAAGAGCTCAGGGGCTTGTTTTCTTTTTGGTCTCTTTCTTAAACTGTGTCATTTTTGTACCAGTGTTTTTCTTGTTCAGAGAGTCTCACAGATGTTCTCAGGCCTGGATGACAATAAGCAGATGCTACCTGTCTGTGTGTGTTTGTAGTAGAGGAGGTAGTCTTTTCTAATAAGTACCAATAAAAAGACCTAAGGAGGTATTACAACAACTACTTGGGAAACAACTGTTGGGCATTTTTACATTTTTTCACCCATTAAGTTTCCTCAATTTCCAGAAGAAATGAAAACATACAGGCCCTTTGGTTACTTATCTAAAGAAACCTGACCAACAACTGGGGAATAAGAGGCGTGTCTGGCCTCTGTGAGAGCTTGCATTAGTGAAGCAGAGTTGAAGACCAGAGAGATGACATCATCTTTCACTAATACGAACCTGCTTGCTTTCCCCCTCTAAATATGGGTTGCAAACACCGAGTCGGAGAGAGCTGGCCATGCAACAGTCCTCAGTTGATGTGACTGGCTTCAAAAACACATATACACACATACAGATGCTTCACACACATGTTTAGCTCTCATGTCAGTAATAAACATCCTATTTTGTGGCAGCCTTTATTCCTTTTGTCTGCCAAGCTGACAGTGACTGTTGTAAATGTGCAAAGAGTAAGACTATGAGATGACATAAGCTTCACACAAACTCATGCCAGGTGCAGGCCTATCTGAATCACTAACACCAACAGTTATGACAAGCCTAGAAAGCCTTCTATAATCTAAATCAGCCGGTCCCTTATTAAATCCACACTATTACCACTTGTAGGGTAAAGACTAAATGCATGACCTTGTTTAACCTCTATGATTGAAAGCAGACATTTCACTTTGTCCCCATGTTTAGGTCCCACCTCCAATTATTTCACATTCTCCAGTTGTCCTAGGTGGATTTTAAATCATGCATCCCCTTGGCAAAAGCAGCAAAATGGTTTCTTGGAATCAAGGTGCTCAAACGAGGCACAACGCTCCCTCCAACCCTGCCCCACCTCCCAAAGTCACAATCCAGAGGCACAACCTGCAAAACAAGTGGCAGGACAAACGCACAAGAGAAGACCTGTCCCATGATGACTTGTTGTTTCTGCTCAGTATCCTGGAGGGAGAACTACAGGTAAGGTGATTTTCTTTACTGCCACATGTCCCTTCATTGTACAGTTGAACCTACTCCATGTGAAACTAAGGACTTTAAGTGAGATTACAACCAATACCACATGTTTAAAGCTAAGGTTCTGTTGTGACGTTTGTCACTCTAGGCAAGAGATGAGGTAATTGCTGTGTTGAAGTCAGAGACTATAGACCCAGCTCTACTAGGGGCCCACTATGGCGTGAGCAGACCAGAGAAGGTGCTTCGTGCCCTGCAGAGAGATGCCCTCCATACCCAGCAGGCCCACCTGCAGGATGTCTACAAAAAAACAATTACTGAGGTACCAACAACCAACAGTGGAAACACAGACACCATACGGAGCACATAATCAAATTTAATGACTTGAATGCATTACCGTCTGAAAAAAAGAGCATCTATTACTACTGCATCATTGCACACACTTGTAATTTTGCATTACAGGTGTTACACACACTGGATCTATTCTTCAGCAATGATTATTCATGTGTCAACTACAGCAAACTTTTGTTATAGTTTAGTACAAATCCAAACATCCTGCCATCCACAGTTTAATATGCTTCAAAACACATCTTAATGTGGAAATCGGCACTGCCTTCGAAGTCAGGCTCAAAGAACAGCGCTGGCAGCAGTGCAGAGATACTTTTTTCTAAAAGTTTTTTAAAGAAAGGCTCACTTTTCTAACCAGCCTGAGAATTTCACTGATTTCTGTTAGGTTAGTACATTTTGCAGCATTCTTACTCATTGTAAGTTGATAATGAATACCAACTGAAGTGCTGTGCAGAGTTGGATAAGAGTAGCAGACAGTAGAAAGAAAGTAGATGGATTTGAGTCTCATGTTTATACTAGACTAAGCTGTATATTATAATTTTAAAGAGAACTTAATTCTAATGAAACAATTAACCTCAGGATCTGCATTCAATGAAATGCTGTTCTATCTACGCCAACCGTACGAGATGAAGGCCTTTGATCTCAAAAGTGCAGCACAAACCCCCAAAATTATGTAAATAACTGCTTAGTTGTAGGGGTATGCTATTGGCGATTTAGGAAAATAGATTCTTTAAAATTACAAATTATAAATTACAAATTACAGCACTGCAGTAATACTACACACGAGTCTACTGTAATAGCTTCACCTGACACATTTACAATGCTTCCACTAGTTTAGATACTAACATCTCTAATAACCAGTTTTGTTTCCCCTTCTTCCCTCAGCTCAAGCACTCGGTGAATGCCACTGAGAGCTCATCCAAACAGATGCTGGAGCAACTTCTGGAGGTGTCCCGCTCTTACAGCGTTACCCTGTGCAGGATGGAGGAGCAAGAGAGAAGCCACAGGGCTTTTACCCACAAGAGCAACTGCCTTACCACTCTACTGGAGCAGGACAGAGAGAGGTTGGTGGAGCAAACCCGACAGGCTCTTATGAATGCCTAAGAAAAGACAACATTGATATTTTATAGTTCCCACTAAATTGGTACCCTGCATTGAACCTAGACTAGAAATATCTGCCTGTGCCTTTGAGAATGGCTCCTGATGTAAAAGAGATGAGGATTTACAGCTAGCGGAGAAGAGGCTAAGGGCTTAAAAGTATTTCAGTCTGCTTGACCAAGCCAGACCTGATCTCTATGATGTACACTTGAGCAGGCTGTTTTTTTTTTAGTTTGTGTTGGTCTGTAATGCTGTTCCTGGCTGAGAGAGGAAAAAGTGCTGTTGGCTGCTGCATTTTGACCAGACAGTGTACGTGACCACACGACTGTGCTTAATGTTACTCCACTCAGACACAGTCGATTGCATCCTGAACTTGGTTAGACCTTGCGGCCACCCTGGCCCTGTTCACTCTCCCCCGTAAACACATAAACATGTACTCATATGCAATTATATGTACAGCTCAAATTGGCACCCTTCCTCCCTATTCAACAATACCACACAGCGCAGGATGAAGCGTTCTTCTGAACTAAGTAAAGATGCTAAAGGTTCGCTGGCGGGTAGAAGGAATCCATTCCCAAATACAGAGCAGATTTAGATGTGGCCTAAGGGTATAGCTAGGTCTAACGTGAAGGTGGTTACGTGCTCTCCAGTGAAACTTGAGGCCCCAGCAGGGCTGCTGTGTTGAAGTCCCAAGTTGTCTCGGCTCATGTACCACCAGAGTCCACTCTGTAATCTAGCTATGTAGAGACTGGACCCACACTGGGCTTGCAGCCTTGGGAGGAGACTAGTTGTCTGCATCTGTGTGCCAAAGCTCAAACTCTTTACTGATCCACCACAGGCACACACACAATTAAATACCAAAAATAGTAAAGCCAGCAGAGCGATTAGGTTTACTAGAAGCCTGTCTATTCAAATACAATGTGGAAACTCTAAACATGCGCACATTAAAGACGGTGGTTCATCTTGCCCTAATGATGATTAATACATGAGTAGACAGCACGTCTGTGGTGTGGTGTGAACCCTGTGTGGCTCATGCATTCCTGACTGCTCAAACACAGAAGATTTTCATCTCCCTGCAAGCCCTCCTTTATTAATTCCCTTCAAGATCATGTCTAAAATATCACACTATAAAGTCATCAAAGACTGAGGAATCCTTGTCAAATAGGACTGTAAAATGAATACTGTCAGGTTTAGGATTGTTTGTAAGAAAAATCAATAAACCTGAAGATGCCATCTTTGCCAATTTAAGATATTTTATACACCATGCAAATCATCAGTTACTTCCGAAAATCACTGTATCAAACAAGCAAAGCTGCCTTGCTGTAGCATGTGTTTATATGAATTCGGACGCATTCGGGCTTTGACCAAAGAGGTTTGAGTTGAGTCAATGCTTGGACAGGGTTAACCACAAAAGGCATCTCGCAGTGATGCGATATGCCTGTCCCTTTCATCTCCCTTGCAACGCTGTCTTTCTTACATCTCGGTCTGATGTAGCCTAAATATTTAACTGAGAGAATTTCCACTCCTACTCCAAATCCTCTTCAACTATCTTTCAATCTCCTTCCTCGTTCCCTTTCAAAGCGTATGCTCTGAGTCAAGAGAGCAGCTCAGCCTGGCTTAAAATCAACACCACCCTCTCTTTTTCATTTCCCTGAAAAAGAAGCTCGACAAGGTGCCATGTGCAGAACAGATGACCTGCTTCTACTGTGGACTATACTGTAAATTCCGCTCCTGACATATAGACTCTTTATGCCATAGTGTGATCCCTGTTGCGTGTCAACAGATGATTACATCTGCACATCACAATGCAGCAATCTGGCTGTTCCAACCTCAGCTATCTGAGCATGCTCAAAGTCTGCGTGTGTTTCCTGTGGTCTGTCAATTGGCTGACAGCATCTCAGCATTAACCGCACACACATGTTCAACACAAAAGACATCCATGCTCTCATCTGTCCACTTACATACTGTAGCACTTCACAGACTATTGCCTACACCCACAAACCACTTTTGAAATCCATTGTGTTTTCACTCCCTAACTCGTGGCCTTTTCATCAATAAGTGTTACAGATGTGATGAAGAAATGCTTTGATAGCAGCACAGCTGTGAGTTTGTGCTGAGAGGTGCTTTGGGCAAAATGACATCAAGTCAGTGTGAAGACAATCAAAGTGATAATGCTAACATGCTGATCCAAAGTAGGTGTTTGCAACGTTCAGCATCGTACCTTAGTATGTTAGTGTGCCAAAATGTGATAGGTAGCTCAACTTTGCATCTTCTTGTCATAGTGTCACCAAGGAAAAAAACTGATTACCACCAGGACAAGGTCAGCAGCACCACTGTGACCAGGAAGTTGTTCTCCACATTTACGCCTCTCCTCCACCCTCCTCTACCTCCCCCATCTAGCTCTTTTATTGGTGCTGACTTTGCAGTATTTTTGCTAATAGGGTGACGGCCATTAACTCAGTTCTCCCCACCAGATGGAGACATCCTGGTAACTTCATCAAACACCACCTCACTCTCCTCGCTTTCCACCAGGACCTAGGACGACATTTAAACAGTTGTCTTCTCAAACCGTCCCACCACCTGCTCTTTGAATCCAGTTTTATTCATTCTTCTACACCTTTCCCAACAGGCACCTTTTCCACCACATTTAAATAGGCTTGGATTACCCTATTGTTTAAGAAGCCTACTCTAGACTCCTCCCTTGTGGGAAATCACAGACCTGTCTCATTGCATTTCTGATCAAAACTGTTTAACGAGCAAAATATCCAGATTCCCCAACCCTCCTTATGCCAACCAGCCTGGTTTCAGGAGCCGTCACTTTACAAAAACTCCATTCCTGACGGTCATGTAAGCCCTGGGGTCTGCAAAAGCTGTGCCGGTGTGCTGCAGGGATCATTTGTTGGTTCTCTTCCTTTATCAATCTACTATACCACATCTTTAGGTTTTAAAATCCATGAACAAGTTCTTATCATCAGCACTTCGTGTCATTATCACCAGATGACTTCATCTCTGCTTGGATGAAAGAGAGACATCTTCAACTCAATCTCTGCTAGGCGGATGTTCAGATGTTCTTGTGTTCCTAGCCAGACCTTTCATATAACACAACACCAGCATCAATTTAGGATCTCCAATTTAACGATCCCATGAACTCTACTTTACTGACCACATGTCCTCCATCCAGGCATGCTGATTTGCCCTTTAAAAACCTCAGAAAGACCAGACTCTCTTTCTGAATTTGCAACACATCTCAGTGTGCAGGCACTGGTCCTGTCACATTTTGATTACTGCAAAGCCCAGCTGATAAGGTTATCAATATGCAAAATCAAACCCACCACATAACCTGAAATGCATCATCATCAGTTTTTTTTTCCAACCAAAACCTGTCACAGCACTGTTCAGATCTCTGCACTGGCTAGTAGTAGTTAAGTGTTTCCATGATGGTGAAGTGAGCTAACCAAAGTTAGCATGCTGAGCTTCCACGCTCTCAATGTTAAAAAAGGAGTTGGATCTACTACTGTAAAAACTACTTACAGACAAAAAAATAGTTTTGACCTATTTTGCGCTGGCATCTCATGAAACTGAATCCTTTCTTATCCTAGCAATGTGCTTGTTTCTTCCTAGATTGCGATTTTTTGCTTTATGTTTACCTCACTCTTTGGATAAAGGTTTCAGCCACATGACATGTAAATGATGTAAATGTAGGTCTGAACACATAAATCATATGATGCCATTGGGATTGTAGTCATAAAAGAAAGCAATGACCTGGTGATGTCAAGGCAAAAAAAAAAAAAAAATCAAGTGATCATTATTTGAATAATAATTCCAAATCGCCAACAAGGGAACATAAATGTCTATACCAAATTCATGGGAATTCATTCAGTAGAAATATTTCGCTCAAAAACACAGATGCAAAATTCCTAGCGGGAATAAGGGAAAAGTCAAGGGACCAACAAAGTCAGAAGAATTGTTGCCTTGGCACAGGACAGGAAAGTCAGCTCCTCACGACAAGACTCGGTACATCATCTGCATCTGAAAGATAACGGTGACTCTTTTGAAGACGCTGTCCATGTTCTGGACAGAGAAGCCAAATGGTTTGAAAGACAAGTAAAGGGAGACATCGTCATCAATCATTATCAATAAATTGATGAGTTTTGCGGGGTTTTTGTGTATCAGTATGGTTTTCAATTCAGCATGTCCTTTCAGTGAGATGGTCCTTTCAGTGAAAGAGACCACTCTAACTGGCTTTTCAGCTTAGTGAATCAGTACTTAAAAAGTGACCTAGGGGTGATACCGCATTTGTGTCGCATGCCTTGTTTGACGATCCCCGGCATAGGTCCACCACTTTTCATGCAGAGATAGAACATATGTGCTAGTTGCTCATTGGCTGTAGTCTTTGCACTTGTGTTCAAGTGTTTCTTGTTGGCCCAGATGAAGGTCACATAGGGGATGCAACAGTTGGCCTTGATCACTGCTAGTTCTGGGATGTTGGCTTGGCGTGTCTCTTACTACATCATGTGATTCTAACATTACTTTTTTCCGTCAAACAGCACTGCTGTTCCTGGTCTACAGAGTTGCCAATTATGTTTTGTATTGCTCATGTGTGGAAAGGGTCTGTGGCCATAATCCTTAATGCAGTGTATGAGTCTATAGTATAGGGCTGAATCCATCACAGGGCTACTATAACCCAAACCTTAGGGTCTCTGACTCGGGTAACTCTAACCAAAGATGACCATCAAGGTCTAACTGACTTCACAAATCCAATGAGCCTTTCAATGAGAGAGCACAAAGTCCATCACTACTCAACAGCACCTGTGGGTGCTTTTTCTGGGAACCCTATATATTAGTACATTATTTCTTTGAAATTACAGTAGCTCACATGTTTTACTAAGATGCCAATCTGCAAGTTCCAGCAGAGAAAGGGTCAGAAAATTATTAAAGTTGGCAGGATTTCTCTTTTTGGGGCCTACATAAAGCATTCACCTCTTGCTCAATTTTTTAACCAGTTGTGGGACTTTTGAAATCAATTAGCTGCACCACTTATAATTTAAATGAGTTATGTTCTTATTTATCATTTTAATTATTTGTAGAGATCTGTTTTCACTTTCAGTCAATTCGTGCATTTTTTAAGAGAAATCCAGTTGTAATTTACTGCATTTCACAGAAAAATGAATAAAAATCAGTAAAAGCTTCTAAACGGAGGTGAATACTCTTTATAGGTATTGTATATGTTATATGAACAGTAAAATATCAGATCTCAGTGTGGATTAAAGCATTTGACTGAATGACCAAAAGACAGATTGATACTGTTATCAGGGCTGAATTGCTAACAAGCAGTCAATTACCCAAAAAATAAGTCTACACTAGGTTAAACCCAGTGAAGCAAACACTTAATAGACCTAACTTCAAAAAAGAAAGAAAGAAAGTAAACTTGTCTGTGCTGTAACGGAAATCCACAGCTGTTCCGTCCATCCCCAGTGCTCAAACATATCCACCATCTGCCCGCTCAGCCAATAACATGTCAGAAGAAGATCTCCATAAATTACAAGAGGAGTCTGGCAGTGCATGCCTTCAGAGCAGAACTGCTGCAGTGATTGCAAGCTGTTGGAGCCCATTTATTAGCTATACCAAGCATATGAGTCAGTTTAGTCATTGCTTTGGTTTTATTAAATGCAATGATAAATGAAGAGAACAAACCCAGGACAGAATGCCTAAGCAGCTGCTGTTCTTTGCATCTTCAGGATGCCTTTTCTTTGACCCCAAACAGCAGCATGTAGTATAACATGCTGATTTGTCAAAGGCAGCAGTAAAAAAAAAACAACTCAATATCTTTAAATTATATCCCTAGTTGAAAATAGGAGCTATGACAACAGAAGAGGGAGTGCTTCTCTCATATGTGGGGAATATTACATATCGGCAATGTTTGAGGGTTTTCTTGGAAATGCCTTTGAGGGATTGGATCATGCTTGTAATTGAGGACAAGAGATGCAGATGCCAACCCCTCCTCTAAGGGAAACAGGACCTCATGAACTCTGGTTTGGGAGTTGGTCTGAGGAGACGAAGAGCAAAGAATGAGGAGGATTTTTCTTTTACATTCCACATGAGAAATATCTCAGCCTACTCAGATCTTTCATTAAAAAATAAGTCTTTACAGTCAAGACAGAATAATCGGGCAGGTTGATTTATTAACCATTGACTCCTCTGATCCAGAGGATGTTACATCATCAATTTCTTTTACATTTCTAAAAGTCTCCCTCTTGGGGGTGGGTTGTTTAATTCTTCTGACAGTTTGCATAGTGCACTATAGTATTTTGTATATCCTTAAAGAGGATAAACAGGCACTTTGTCTTCTCCAGCATGAACAATAATTGTTGTAAAAATGCTACATTTAAAACTAAAGAGCATTTCTCAATTAATAAAGCACTTCAGAACTATAGTGCAACAGAGTTGATCTGAAATAGAAAAGAGCAAACAAATTGGTTTTATATGACTAATATTGATCCAATAGAAAGTGCCTGGAGCAGTTTGAACCAAATCCTGTGACTAAGTTTGAGTTTCAAGTTTTGACTGATTGGCTTTTGGCTGTGTTTAGGAATATACAGACATGAGGAGCCAACTTTCTGCATGTTCATCTTCCTCTGCTTTTTCCCCATCACTAAAATTCAACAAACAAAAGAAAAAATGTGTGACTGCAATGGTCAATTTTAGCTAATGTTTCAATTAAACTGTTGTTACATTATTGGTCCCGTGAAATGAGAGGAGTACTACAGAGTACTGCGTGAACCTCACTTAATTGAAAATGGTAATATAACTCAGAAGATGCAAAATAAACAATTACTGTAGTTTCTGTTGTAGAGAATAAGCTAAAATACAAGTACATCCTAATACAACAGCTCTGCATAAATCCCGCTTTTACAAAGGTTTTTTTAAACAACAAGAGAAAAAGAAATATTAGAAACGCTGCTCAGTATAATGCAACAGCAACACAAATTAAACCCTACAAAAGGTTAAATTCATTACTCCCTAAATGGTTGCAGCAAAATATTAAACGATCGCCTCTGCCTTACCATAAATAACACCAACTACTTAGTTAAACCAAAAACAAGCCAACATAAAATGTTCTCAACCAGTGCAATCTTTGATTTTGAAACATGGAGACTGTGCTGGATTAATTAATGGATTAAAAAAGTGCAGGCGAAGAATACTTACATCATCAGGTTACGTAAGTGGCAGAGACACTAACTTTATACATCAAGGCTTAGGTTGGGTTGACTGAAAGAAATACCACATGTGATCTATTTCTTTATATATTATAACTTTTTATATACAAGTTAAAACTAGAACCTGGAGCCATAGTGTCAGTAAGTGCTCCTGGAGAGAAACAAGCATCACATGCAGACCTATACATTTGTTTTTCTCCAGCAGAGTTGAGAGTACTATCATACACCAAGCTAAATATATATTTTTTCCACTGTGATTTTTGTTGCAGCAGATGAGACCTGGAGTAAGAATAATGACAGTTTGAGCTGCCATCACTGCCTGCTCCACTGAGCACATAGATTTGACTTGAGTAATGCTACAGCATAACACAGGGATGGAGAGGAAAATGATGATGGTAAGAGATAGTAAAAAGCAGTAGTTTCAAAATAACATTTGCAATTCAAATCTAATAAAGGGAGGGTGAAGAACCAAAGGACAAAAAGAGAAAGAGATAGGGAGAGAGAGCCTTGGGAGAAAGAAAAAAACATATGGATGTAATTGAGGGCCAATGCACTGATGATGTCATCTCCCAGTCAGGTTATCAGGCCTGAGGCAAAGCGGCTAACAACTCCAAAAAACATTTCTGTTCTTAAAACATATGAGAATACCACACACAAACGTGTAATACAGTTTGCGTGCTGCAGAAGGGCATTGTCACCGTGTGTGCTCAGGTTTATCCTACACACTGCAAATGTTAGGTTTTGGAGTTTGAGGTGTGATTGATGCTTTCTGCTTTCTTGAAACACGCGCACACACACACACAAACACAAATTCTGTCCTTCCCATTAGCCTCTTTGGCATGATTACACAATGACCTCATGTGGAATGGGCTGAACTCCAGTAAAACACACACACACACACACGCACACAGCAGTAGTGCCTGTACAGTCCCATATAAGGACTTGCTGATGATGTAATGGGCGCCACTGACTGCGAGTGAGACTCTGTGTGCAGAGTACTTCTCATAATGTTTGGTTTTCTGGATGGAATGTCCACATCACTTGGATCTACGGGAAAGGGAGAGGTGAAAGCGTAGAGACAATTTATACTCTGAGAATTTTAAAGGACAAAGGCCAACAGCGCAGCACAGGTAGGAACAATTAAAACTCAGGAACAGCCGTAAGAAGCGAATGTGCATTTTGAAACATTTTGGCACTAGAAAAATTGCTGTGTAACTGCAAGATGAGATTTTATGTATTTCTGCATAGCTAAGAGACTAAATGTTTTACAATGTCAATGGTGCTATCGCATAACCAAAGAAAACTCCTAATAAAGTTGTTTATTTTAAGACACTGAAATATATTTTCAAAATTTACTTTTTACTTGCTTTATTACAACACTTCGCAATTCTTTACGTTTTAAAGAAACATTATTGCTTAAACAATATTCAGAACTACAAGTGACACCGTAGAACACAAGTCAGGTGATCTTGTGTATTACAGCAACACACCTTCCATTAGCTTACTGACTAACAATTCCATTAATAGAGGTACATATTCATTGTATTATAAAAATATATGCTCTAAATTTTAAAGGTTTAGCTCCTGTTCACTAAAAACACTCATATTTTACACTTAGCATCAGATACCCTCCAGTACAGAATTTTAGAACAATTTTAGATCTTAGACCTACACATATTTGTAGCCACTCACACACATAATACCTGTCAATAATTTTTAAATTGGCCAATAGGAATGCATGCATCTACACAGTATAAAACAATAAAATGGTCCATAAACTAATGAAGAGTTTAATTCAAGCATCGAGATGTGAGCCTCTCGTGCAATAATACAAGACAAATGTGTACAGAGTGTTTCAAATGCATGCACACATTGCCGGTATGTATGCGGGGAATGTGAGGAGTGACAGCACTTGGTAAATGGAGACAGTCTGTAATTACTTATGGAACAGGGGGGAATTCCTGCCCCTTCTTGCTGGAAATGGGGCACTATTTGAGGTGCACAGAAGGAGGATGATTGGGTGCAGTGTTGAGGGTACTCAAGGGTAGAGGAACTTCTTAATTAACAAACATTCCCTGCCAAGGGACCATCTGCCGTGCTAGTCAAAACATCTTAAAAGAAGGCATGCTGCCTCAGGAGAAGCGCAGAACAACAAGGATATACATGGACATATCTACATTAGAGTTGCAGGTAGGCACATACTCAAACAAGGCATGTATGAACTGAGAGGGAGATGTACGAACAATAAAATGGTATTCCTTGGTTCTGTAAAAGTTAGAGTAAGCAGGAAATGAGGCTTTAAATTCTTCTGGAAATAAAGCAAAATTTTTATACTTAACCTAACCCATACTTAACATAAACACCACAAAACGGTCCTTGGTGGTTGAAATGAGGTGATTTACTCAACAAAACCAGGCTGCAACATCCTGCATGACATCAGTGTCATTTGTTTTTCTTCACAGACTAAAACTGCTTATTGTAAAGGAGAGAGAATACCAGGACCTAAAGGAGAAGAAAAATGAAAGAGAAATATCAACTCTAAAAGAGGAGCTGTGTAGGCTGAAGGATTTTGCGCTCCTGGTTGTTAATGAGCAACAGTGTATGAGTGAGCTGCTGGAGGAACAGAGGCTTCGTGTCAGAGACCTGACCATCGTCATCGACCACATCACGCAAGAGGCTGGTGCTGCTTTCTCTGGTACAAAGAAAGTGGAGCGCTATCACCAAAGCCGGAGTGCCATGACGGCCCCAAGTCTGCTGTCAGAGGTGGAGGTGCTGAGGAGAAGAGTGGTGGAAATGGAGGGGAAGGATGAGGAGCTGATACGGATGGGGGACCAGTGTCAGGACCTCGATCGCAGACTAGCAAGGGAGGCCAGCCACTGCCGTAGCCTAAAGGTTGAGGTGGATAAACTCAGTGACAGAATCAGTGAACTGGACAGGATAGAGGAAGCTTTAGGCAAGAGCAAACAGGACTGCAGTATGCTGAAAGGAAGCTTGGAGCGAGAGAAAGAGGTTAGCAAGATGCTGTCGCTTGAGCTTGACACACTGAAGGTAAGGGTGAGAGAGCTAGAGGCTGCCGAAGGTCAACTCGAAAAGAGGGAAGTTACATTTAGGCAGGACCTGGCCAAGCTCCGGTCACTGACTGTAGCATTGGTAGAGGAGAGAAAGGTCATGGCTGAGAAGCTACAGCAGGCTGAGGAAAAACTCAACAGGAAGGATGGCAAAAGAAATGAGCAAAGCAATTTGCCAACAATGACAGGAAGACTGAAAGAGGACAGGCAACAGGCACTAAAGCCCCAAGCAGATTTAGAAGAAAGGATCAGCGGCATAGCAAAAGAAAGAGATGGGCTTCAGGAGAGACTAAAAACAGAGGAGGGGAGGAACAGGGAGCTGCAGAGTAAAATAACCATAATGAAGAAAAGGTTACAGATCCTAGAAAACAGGAAAGAAAAAGAGGAAAAGTATGCATGTAGCTCTTTTCCAAACCATGCTAACCATCACTGCCAAGCAGAAGACAACAGAGTCAAAGAACTGACCCAGGAGCTAGACAGGCTGCAAAAAAGATTGCAAGACAAAGAGGTGCTGGAGGAAGAACTGCTGAAGTTGGAGGAGAACTTTGAGTCCCTGGAGAAAAAGTTTAAGGATGAACAAAGGAGGTCTAAGGCTCTAACCGATGAGCTAGAGGTGGCAAAGAGCGAGCTTTCCAGGTATGAACAGGCCGAGAAACAGGATGTTAACCAGGAACACCTTCTCCTTTGCCGTCTTCAGAAAGAGCAGGTCAAGTCTAGACTCTTAAGCAGAGAGGTAGAAACGCTGAAGGAGAAACTCCAGAAACTGATGGGGACAGAGGAATCCATCTGCAGGGTGCAGACAAATCACTCATCACTGCAGAAGAAACTGACCGAACAAGAGGCCAGAAACAGGGAATTGGCCAGAGAAATGAAGGACCTCAGCAGTGAGCTGGACAAATACAGACAAATCAAGACACCTGGTGCTAATAGACAACTCTATTCAGAACATCAGCAGACCACCAAAGAAGTGCAAACCGAGCCAGCAGACACCCTGTTTCCTGGCTATGGGAAACAACTAGATGAAGAAAGTGATGATGCAAACCCAAATCACAATGAAGAAATCATAAACAGACGAACCTCTCTTGTCAACAATCTGAACAGTGTTAATAACAACATAAGCCAATGCAGCAGCGTTTCAGGCAATGGCATAGACGTACACCAAACAGTAAATGGGGAGGTGATGATGCTAACACACACACCGGGACAGCCTCTGCACATCAAGGTAACACCACATCACATGCTCAACACAGCCATGCTAGAAATTAGCAGCCCCACCGGGGACACAGCCACATCGTACACTAGCACAGCTGTGATCCCAACAACTGGAGCTTCGCCTAAGCAGAGAATCACCATCATGTCTGCAGTTAACACTAAGACCCCCCCTCCAAGCCCTGACCGCACCATCTCTCCACTTAACGGAGCATCCATCACTCGAGTGCTAACTCCAAATTCATCGCGATCTGTGACACCGGACCACAACAGCTCCCCCATTCAGATCGTAACAGTCAGGACATGTTCACCAGAGCCACCAGAAGCCACAAGTCAGGCGTTCTACTGCAAAACTCCGGAAAGGCAGAACAGCTGGCAGCATCAGAAGTCCAACAGCACCGACTCAAGTCCCAGTATCATAACCACGGAGGATAACAAGATCCATATTCATCTGGGGAGTCCTTACCTCCAGCCTCTCAATGGGATGACACACAGCATCCCACAGCTCGGTGGGCCGTACTATCTCCGACATGAGCAAAGGACCCAAGTGCTTGCCAGTGGCTGCCATGTGAAAGGCGTTGGCAAGATCACCAGTAGTATCACTATAACCCCCACTACCTCTCCCACCACATCAAATATTACAGTAAGTGGCCTTTGTGATAAGGTGAGGATATAGTGAGTTCAGACTATGATATCAATCAAATAAACCTGGTGTTTGTTTTACAAGAGCCTTTGTAAACTAGACCTACTGACATTAACAACCCTTTATTGTATCTTTATCAGAGCTAACTGAGTTATCATCCCAACCAGTGATGTGATTTATTTTATGTTTCAATAATTAGTTTCCTTTTTTTTTTCATTAAAGGTGTTCTTTCAAAAAAAGTGTGATGTGTATAATTATTCACCTGAAACACATTTGCAAAGATTTTCGTCAGCAGAGCAACAGGTTGCTTGCCCGCCAAATGTGAAACTGTTAGAATCATAAAAAATAACGGCACCTAAAATAGCAGAAGCCTGGTCTGGTGTTTTTTTGTTTTACTTTCAGGGCCAACTGAACAACACAACACGCGTCTCCAAAACACACTGTCGAGTTCCTATCTGCTAATTAACCACATTTTTTGAAACTAAGAATTACTGGGATAGAACAGGCTTATGCATTTGCTGAGTTTGATTCAAAAGTTGGGTCATCTACTATCGCGACCACAGCAAGTTTCCCTAGTGTGTGTGTGTTCCTTTAGATGCTACTTAGTTAGGACCAAATTTCGTTTTTTAACAACAGTGTGAGGACATTTTTGTCAAGTGCGGACATTTTGCCCAGTCCTCGCTAATTTTGACCCAAAAAAAGGGATTTTTGAGGGTCAAGACTGGGTTTTAGGATTAGATTTAGATTTAATTTTTGGTTAAGGTTAGGCATTCAGTTGTGATGGTTAGGGTTAGGGTAAGGGGCAAGGGATTGCATTACATCAATGAGTGTCCTCACAAGGATAGAGGTACAAACGTGTGTGTGTGTGTGTGTGTGCGTGCGTATTTGTGTGTCTATAAACTCCTTCAAATATGCACTGGAAAACTTAACTCATGTTCTCTTACTGCCACAATAAAACATGAAACAGTGGTGGCTGTAGTGCTGCTCAGGTTCTACAGTGAACACTGTACTAAAGGCCTATTTTGAGTACAAATTATAATCTTTGAGAGTAATGATCACTCTTAACCCATTTGAGATTGGGCATTTGTATTTAGACGAGCCAGTACATTTAAACAAATTGGAGACTAGTTTTAACCCGAACCTCTAAACACAGTAGTCACAGTTATAACTCAGCACAAGCAGCACCAGATCAACTTCATAATGGTCACCACCACAAAATATAGGCTTACATAATGTGACAGAAATAAATGGACCAATACACCAATAGGCTGGTAAGTAGCTTTCATAAATGATATCTACTCGCGTCAGTCGTGATGAGTTGTCATCTAAATAAGTAACCAGCACTTCTGGGGGATATCACAAAGCCTCCTGTGGTAAGAGCGGCTGGCAGAGAGCCGACATAGCAGGTATACGGTGACAAACATGGAGAAACATTAGCTGCCCTGACATCAGCAGCTATTAAGGTGGAAGACAGATTTGAGCAGACTGCTGCATGGCAGAGGTTTCTCATGAGAATCTTTATTATTAGTGTGAGGATTTAGCTACGGGACACATCACAGTGAAAGTCATAATGTTTTTCACAAACCTCAGCTTTATTCTCCAGACTTCAAGATCAATCTCATGCTCTATCTAACAGACTTCAACTCTCCTTTTCTCTCTTGTCAGTTTTTAGTCAGCCTCACAGCCTTTTTCTGTCAAACATCCCTGTGATACAAACACAAATAAGAACGGGATGTCAGTTAGGGTAAAGAGGGGCAGCCTAGAAGGAGAAACATTTGAATATCCTTCAATATACAGAGTACATGGATTTATCCTGTACTGGTAATCTCATCAAGGTTTGTGAGTCTAATATGTTGCAGTTTGCGCATGTGTAGCATGCAGAGGCAGAGAATGGCATAAATGTATGTTTTTTATTACAATTTTTACAACGGGGCCAGCAGAAATAAATTATGAGCCAACATTAAACATAATGGATGCATGCGTTAACGGTGTTTGTGTTCATGTGTGTGCATCATTAATCTACAGTACAGGCAATTTCCATATTGCTGGAATACACATGCTGAGCAATGCAGTGAGCAACTGTCACAAGATATAAGTCATAAGAAAGACCATGACATCAGGGGAAAAAAATGTCTATGATCACAGCTTATTACACTATGGCACAGCTGAAGCGTGACACACGAGGCCTATGGATTAAAAAAAAAAAACACATAAAGAGTGCAACACAGCTGTTTTCTTTATGCAAAAAAAATGAATGCCTCAACAAAATTTAAACAAAATCTGCAGGAGTAAATGTACAGGGAATGCTGCTTAACAGATAGCTATGCCTCTTTTCACTAATCAGATCCCTCTGTGGTTGCTGCAGAGCCGTGGCCCGACAAAAATTCCCATGACTAAAGGATACAGCACTTACCAAAGAAGCAGCAGAGTGCTGGACACAGGACAGAACGACTTAAAAGCCTCCCACTGTTTTCAGCACAGGGAAAACACTGACCTGAGAATACCTAGCATGCCTGGGCTTTCACTTCATCATATTTTCCACTGCCAACAGCCATTTTGAAAACTTTTCTTGATGAAAATATACAAATTGTATAAAAAGAAATGTGAGGATTATGCAGATATTGTCTAGGTTGATACTACAATAGAAACATGAACAAGCACTAATAAATTAACGCTTAAATGTACGAGGCACATCCTATGTTTTTTTCTCCATCAGACAAGTCAAAACATATGTTTAACACAGTTCCATGACATTAAATGGACATAAAGCCTTTCCACGATGTTAAATAGAAATGTGGATTAGTAGAAAAAAGTAAGGTGACTTTGTTGCCATGTCAACAAATGGAACTTGTTATCACAACACAGCAATTACAGAAACAAATCACTAGACTTATTATAAATACATTAGAAATCAACCACTAATAGAGATTAACAACCAAAAGGGTTTAAGGTGCGAAAGGTTTTCCATTCAGCAGTCTGATAACCTCAGGCAATGTGCTTCTTTGAAATCACTCAGATTCAAAGTGCAGCTGTGTGAACTGCTAACCATTTTTATAAAAAAAAAAAAGAAATTGAGGTGAAATACCAGTCAAAAAGCTGCTCATTTAATGCTGCTGCTGCGAAAGGCAAACAGCTCGTAGAGCATTTATTGAACAAGTTATTAAAACATTTTTTCATACAGTATTTTCGAGCTGTTTTAACGTTAGAGTTAAAATGATCCACCAATATGTTTCACTTTTCTCTTCATACACTGCATATAGATTGAGCATGTGTGTGAATGTAACATCTAAGTGAAATTATAAGTCTGACCATGTTAATATAAAAGCTTAATTTCATTTCCCCCCAGAAAACACTGCAGCACTTTGCTCTGGAACAATAACGCATAAAACACATGAGCGCCCTCTATTGGTCAGCAGAGAGCATGAGGCTATGCAAGGAACAGCTTTAGGGAACTTCCGCTGTTAAAGTCTAGAGACGATAACGATGATGATGATTATGAGGGAGTTTATTATGAGGGTACACAGTAAAATCATAAAAACCCAAGTTAAGCTGACTGTCGAATGGAGCTTGTCAGCTGTTAACTGTGACGTTCAGTTGAAAAGTTACAGGACGGGGGCGACACCGGTGCGACGTTCACGTACCACATGAGCGACACACGTGTTTACATCCCTTCTCTTCTTCTACTTCTCCTTCTTAAGTTTTCTAGTTTCAGTAAATACGGTTTAAGCCGAACACAAACGTCCCTGTACGTCACTCTTTTACAGCCGCCGCTGTTGTTACGCGGCTTCCATCGGTTCACAGCGTAAAGTCAACACGTGAACGCGAAGCTAACTTGAGCTCACAGTTGGCCGGTTATAAGCGCTCAGCGGTTACCGCGTTAGCTACACGCTGCCGCTATGACTCCGCTAATGAAGAGGCGTCAGAATCCACCGGCTGCTCGGATCTCAGACACACCGGAGCTGAACAAAAGTGCCGCTTTACCTTCGTTCTGCCACCACTCGTCCCCCAGGTCGTCCCCCATGTTTCCCGAGCAGCAGCCTGTCCAATCCGAGTCCGCCGCTGGGACACAGCGCGCCGGGCTGCGTTCACAAGCAGCACGTTGAAAAGTGCGGTTCCAAATCTCAGCGTCACTGCGGGACCACGCAGACCGCAGACTATTGCAAGGGGTTTCATATAAATGTCATAAAGGTTTTCAGATTTCATTAAACGTATTGTATTAATAATGTGTTTCTTAATACAAAATACATAACGTATTTGATGTATTATGTCCATTCATTATCTCTGACCACTTCTCCTGCTGAGGTCACATCATTTGGTGTGAGACAGGGTGCACCAGTATGATGAGCAGCACACAGGTCATCATTCAAACTGATGAAGGTGTTTTTGCAAAAATTCCACTGGTCACTCATTCAGAAGTGTTGCCCACAATAATGGGCAACTGAAAGTTGGGCAAAAAATATCCATTGCAATGAAAATTGCACACTCTTGTATGATATTTCAGTCTACTCATCTTCATGTTTTCATTAATAATGAAAATGAATCATTATATTCCCCACTTTTCTTTGCAAGGCTACATTGAAACATCCCATTCTTGAGATTGTTAGTGCTTCTTGTATTTATGGGGATGATCTAAATGCTAAATACTTTGCCTGCCACAATAACAGTTTTGTCCTCTTGTCTAGGATTGCACAAAATAAGTTTCAACTTTAACTTTTTGCAAGCAGAGAAGTTTTCATTGTCTTTGTTGTTTTAAATACCGTCTTGACCATTTCAAGTGGTCACTCACTGTGTTTTTAACCATTCATGGTGAAAGTAATGAGGACATGTTTTAACAGACACTAATTTAGATTAAAAAGCATTTTGAGGCTGTGCCATTAAATTGGACAAATTGCATTATTTTCCTTTTTGCCATTCAATGGATAGTACAATCCCAAGACTACAGATACATTTACATTTATATTTACATTTAGTCATTTAGATACAATAGATTTTATTGAATCAGTGCTGTTGGGATGGCAGAGTAGTACACATGACTACTCGCTTTGAAAAATAGTCCCTCCCTCTTCTTTAATGTACACTACAATAAATTATTCCTCACAATTGAAGTAGGAATAAAGACACATCGCTTTGCTTATGTCAGTTTTCCCCCTCGCCATCGAATATAAGTGCCTAAAAGTTAACCCTTGAACAAATGACATCTACTAGATGCAATTACATGGATAAATCATCATTATTTATAATAAGGTGATGGTCCACAGAGGAAGAGAGCAGTAACCTACTGTTCTACATAGCATACATTACAAAAATTTACATCCTCTGTCATTAGGGTCTGGACTGGATGATCTTATTTTCCAACACACAGAAGAAAGGAAAGAGAAGAGAAAGGAGTAGGAGGACGTGTTTGGAATAGTGCCCTCTTTTCTGCAGCTGTAGCGGAGAGGAGGGACAGGTCCTCTGGGAGTAATTGCATGCTTTTTTGTGTTTCTGTCGGAATAACACATTTCTGGCTGGTAAAAGCTATGAGATGTTTGATTAAAGCTTTGCCACACAAAAAAAGAACAGTCTGATTACTGGGGAAATTATGAAGGGTTCAGAATGGTTATGCTGTGTAACCCTCAAAGTGGGGGAGGAAAAACAAATCAAGAAAGAGAAAGGAAGGATGCAGTCAACACATTGTGCTGAGGTCTGCCAACATTCAGGCGGGACAATAGACTCTAAATGGCAGCTTTGTATGTAATTAAGCATCGTTCCTGTAGAAAACAGGCCTCTTCCTCATTTGTCATTCTCTCTGTTCATCATTTGGCTGCATTTTCACTAGCAACAATGTGGTGTACAACAACACAATTCTTTTTCTCTAAATCCCAACAGAATGTGATTTTTCCCTAATAAAGTGCATTATGAAGGGGATCCAACGTTCTTTGCCAGAACTGTGTTAAACTGAGCAAAAAAGGAAATCACAATACAAATTAAAGTGTCACATTTGCGTTTGAGTAATATGCACGAGAAGAAGACGTAACAGTAGCTAAAAAAGACTATAAAAGTCTAGAAAGTGGTGAGAATGCTGAAAAACAGTGATGAACGTCGCCGTAATTACAGGCGGACAGCTGTCTCTTCGGGCCTCTGTGATTGCACACTGTTTAGCACTGGTGTTAATGTGTTTATTTTGTTGTAAGCAGCTGTTCTTCTACTTTCTCATTTTAATGATCACAAGAAGTTGTGTGTTATTTTCAGTTGCCATCTTCCCCTCTTTTAGTGAACATGTGTGTGTGCTGGAGATGGAAAAGGAGAGGGAGAGAATAAAGCAAGCGACAATGGACACAGACTAATTATGGCCTTGGAAATGTTCACTGCTAATTGCTACTGATCCACAAAGGCATCTATTTCCTACCTATTCTCATGCTATGCATTTCCTGTGAGATAAAAGTAGACCCTCTCTTCTTTACCTGAGTTCTGTTCAGTGGGCCTTTTGAAATTTGGCTCTTTTGCTTTACTCATATTATTGAAGATCGTCAGTTTTCCTTCACTCGTTTTTGTCAAGTAGAACAGCACTGAGAGCTCCTGCCCGTTTCTTCCCAGAACAGCCCACTGATTACCGTTGCTGTAGGAACTGAGGAGGCAATATGAGATTGTCTTTGTAGACTTAAAGGGTGAAATGGTTTATTAAAAATGATTTTATTACCTGGATGATTGTGCAGTCACCTTGTCTAATTAGTAACCAACAATCCAAGGAGAATAAAGTATTTAAGAAAACTACAATAGCCCTGAGCTTTGCAGAACCAATCGATGATTCAAATGAAGTACAGTAACTGTCATGTTAGCGTGCCACAGCCAGAACAGGGGCGTCAGCAATGTAGTCAGCAGTTTGACAGCCAGTATGTGACCGAGTGCAAACAAACAAGAAGTGACCTTGAGCTTTCCAAAACTTCACTGCGTATAACTTCCCATGGAGGTCTTACAACTGTATTCATGAGCATCTGGCTGAGCCTGACCTGCACAGAGATGGGCTGCATTCTAAACACTTGGCAAATATTAATTTGTTGCAGTTGGCTTTCTGTCATGTTTTTGCTTTTCAGTGCTTGTGTGTGTGTGCGTGTGTCTGTGTGTGTTATGAAGTGATAAGTTGAGCAACGGTAATGCACTGGTTAGATGTATTTCAGGGTGGCATAACTCCTGTGTTTCCATTACGGGAGCCTACAGTGTTATTTCTATATGTCGTACCATTATAAAGTACGTGACCATAATAAGCATCGGTGCTTGGTTGAGTTTACTTTTTGTATGGCCACAGATGGGATTCAATTAATGCCTTGCTGTAGATGTGTCAGGGGGTTAGAGGTAAAACTTGAGGGATCTCAGAGCAGACAGTGTTATGGCGTAGGTCCCAGTTACTGTCAAACTCCCCAACTGTCGGGTCAGGCTGCACCTGATGGCAGTTTTAAGGCCAAACGCTACAAAGTGTGCAGGAGCATAAATAACATCTTACAGGTTACAACATGACACGCTGTCCAGCTGAAGTGTCAAATAATGGGCCGTTGTTTCACAGTACCACAGTGTCAATGTTGTTACCAAGATGTGTCTCCTCCTGACACACGTAAAGTCACCAATGGTGAGATGGTGTTGATGTGACCAAGTGTGAACACAGCAGAGCCCGGGTTTTGGAAACACTTAGGTCATGATGCCATGTTTGCTGTCCAAGGACTGCGTGGTAAATAGTAAATAACTAAACATAATAATATTGTGATATTTCTTCTTTTGATTGAAATTTTATGGGGAACACCTACATCTACACCTACACCTGCATTGTTGTTGGCTAAGTTAAGACTGTAAAACCACTGCCCGTAGGTGTGAATGTGAGTAGTTGTCTGTCAGTGTATGTCTCTCTGATTAGATTTTTAAAAAGTACTGCTCAAAACTTGATATTTTACTGTGGAATATCCAAAATGTAATTCCCGTTTCAGCCTTAATTTAGTTTCTATTTTGTGGGATAAGTGACCTATGCTCAGTTTCTTCTCCAAAGGAGGAAAAATCCCCAGTGTAGATCGGATGACATCTAACAGGTCATCGAAAATTGCATGAGACTCGTCCCTTGAACCAATCAGAGAAGTAAGGGGGAACCTTGCACGTATCTGGAGACAATATGGACACAAAGTCAGTATTTGAAGCTCTTGTTGAATTTATTTTGACTCCCATTCCACAGCTAGTTTGATCCCAAAGTTGTAAATTCTAGCTTTGGCTGTTGAGTTAAATATTATTTTCCTAAATTATGGTCTTATTGTTGTTTCAAAACTTTCTCAGTGCTGTCAAGTGTATAATTTTGGTGAAGTTATCTCCCATCCCTCAGTCCCCTCAGTGGAATTTAACTGATCAAACTGCCACAGTAACATTTACAAGCATTGTGTGAATTTATAAAAGTCAGAGTAAAATGACAAAATTGGATCACAAATATGGCTTGTTAACACATCAAAGCAAGATAAACAACATGGTTGTTGGAAGTTAAAACAGTCTTGTCGTTTTCAAAAGTGACGTTTGTTCTTAAGAGATCATATATTTTATTGCCAAATTTGTCTTTTATTCACACTTTTTTTTATTTGTTTCAAGCAGATGGTACAGAATATCTCCACCCACGTGTGAGATGTCTATGTGTGTGGACACAGCTTGTTGAAGCTGTAGACAGTGTGGGCAGAGTGACATGACATCTTGTCCCCTCTCTAATTACGGTACGTGATGAGAGTGATAGTTGTTAGTTGCAGAAGTGACAGCGTTAGAGGGCCAAGGGCCGTCCACACAGCTGGGAGCTTAGCGACACATACGTATTTTGGCCTCAACACATACATCACCACAGGGACACGGAGACACGAAACAAGGTGAGAGGAGACTTCTGGGTAATGCACCTGTCAAATAGGACCCAGCTGTAAAATGTACAAACACCTAAGTTGTTGGCTAAATGAGATGAGGCATGTCGGATACATGCTATTTATGATTTGGCTGCTGCTTGTGTACATGCAGGAAAAGCTAACATGATGTTTTTTAAATCATTCTTTTGTACAATATGTATGCTTTCATATTTAAATCTGACCCAACTCATCTCATAACATTTTAAACTTGACCATGATTAAAAAAGACACAATAAAGCTTTGGAGTTATTTGGATATTGTACAGTAGGCGTTTGCCAAATATATACCCCTAATAATGCTTCAAATTAACTGGGCTTTAATTACTGATCGTAATTACTGTACACAACCCGAGACTCCACTGACCTCCGCTGTCAAATCCAATTCAGTATGAAACTGTGATGAAATATTGCTGCACCAAAAGTAAAAACAACCCTTCAATGTTGATGCCCTTCAGAAGTAACAACAGTCTGGGCAAGCTCATTGTCAGGCTCTCAGTAGCCGTCAAGAGCAATTGCTTAGGAACTCAGTGTGCATATTATTGAATAAACTTAGGCCTTGAAAAGACCAAATGCCTCAAATGACTGCCCCTATTGATTGTTAGTCAACAATAGAAAGCTGACATTTACACAAATCTGATTCACTCCTCTGCTGCAGACCTCTGAATTTAAGTTCTTTGTTGCAAAATGATTCACCTGTGAATAGAGGGGACATGCTGTATCTGTTAATGGTAGCCTGATGTTACCTCAGCAGAATGAATAAATGGAGACTGGGTGATCACAGGGACTGTGATTTCAAACACTGGTCTTTCCTCCTCGTTTTTCATGCAGAAGAGCTTCTGATGAGACCTGCAGCTCGGAGAAAGAACTTCAGCTTTTAGCCAGGGAACTCGAGAAATCTGTAAAGGACCAAGACAAATCATTTTATCAATTTTAAGTATATGGAATTACAATAAGTTTTTTTAAGTACTGTAATAGCAATAGCATGTATAGTCCTTAGGTACAAGTCATTGTGAAATAAAAATACACATGAAGCAATTATTTATGTTTTGTGTCTGGTTAGACAAATTAATGTCCCTCCAAAATCTAATGCCTTAGTTTCATTTATTAATTACTCATACTTTTAACAAGCTTCCGTACATTTTAGACAGAAACTTTCTTTTTAATTTGCTGCATTAACCTCCAAGATATAGTTGCTAGTTACTTTCAATTGAATATTCACATGAAACATGATAAACTTACATTTTAGTGCAGTTGGTCCAGCAAAAAAATGCAGCCTCATGCATCAGGAGAGTGGGATGTGGTTAAACGCAAGATGTTGCATTAGCCAATCACATAATAGTGGGTTCCATCAAAGAGATGTTTTCCTAATTTGAACTTGAATTTTTAAAAAACTGCTCACAGTCATGAATTCATGCATTGATTTGATGTCCTTTTAATCTTTTCCTATTAATCAACAATAGTACAATGTCACTTATGTTATGATGCTCCAGAACAAAGTCTTACATATACAAACATGCGCTTGTCTTCAAATGTTTTCTTTTTTAAATTTACTTGAAGACTTTGGAAAACTGTTTTGCAAATACATTTGAAGACACGTTTGTGTTACCAATTTTCTGGGTACTTTTGACCACATGGTGGGTTACTGGACTGCAAGACCTTGAGGCAGAGAATAAACACATTATAATATTCACACTGCTGTCTGTGTGCATAAAAATGCAGATATGAAACCCTTAGTGTGTTCACTTGATAACTTTTTTGAGACAGTAGGAACATAGCCAAAGGATATCCTCCCCCAGGATAAACTACTATATCGAAGTGTGCAGTGACTCTTGTGGTTCAAAATGATTTATTTCCCCAGAGGCTGCATTTGCACTGTGGCTTAAAACCTGTTTTCACCTGATAGACTAATGTGAAAACAGCATGACGACATTACATTTTCAAAAGCAGTAGATAATAAAAGGTAAGCCAATTACATATTTCTCTTGTACTTGGAATAAACCAAGTCATTGTAAGTCTAACAAATCCATGAGAATCTGAAGCGCACAATAAAAAAAGAAATTGATTACAAAATAGAGAATTAGTTAAAAGTTTCAATTGTAAATTGTTTTTTATAAACCCTTCGTAATGGGCGTGAAAAAATATACCAAATTAAAACCAGCACCTTATTATTTTTGGAGCAATTTACTTTGCAGGAAATATACATTTTACTGGATATTTATTCCTGAATATCATTTCACATGAGCCATGATACCCATTTACCAGACCTAAGACAAAATGTAGTGATGTGCATAATGCATAATCACTGGAAATCATAATCAAGAAGAAATATATTTGTTCAATCTTTACCCTCACCCCCAGTATTGCACTATTTACATTATAAAAACAAGCAGTAATTCATGAACAGGTGATAATTTGTGGGGGATGATTAGACAGGAAATGAAAGAACAAGGGGGAATTCAAGAGAAGAGCAGAGACAGAAGGAAGAAAACTGACTTGGACTAGGCACAAAGCAGCAAGAGGTCATTATTAAAAGACAAAATGAATAATTTGGCTATTTCTTAGCGTGATATGAATGTGTACAGCCGAACATTTTTCTTCACTTTTCCTTTTCTCTTTATACACGAAGAGCAACATACATCTTTTCCACGAGACTGCAGTCAAGCAGACACACTTGACATTAATATGGTTGTCTTGTAGGTGTCGTCACCACGGGAAATTTGCACGGTGCAAATTAGGTTGGATCGTGAAGTTATTAGCCTCTCATTACCACCCTCTGCAACTCTGTGCGTGTGTGAGTGTGTATGTGTGATATTATCAAGGAAATGTCTGCTGCTCCACCAGTACATCTTGTTCTCTTCATCAGAAAATGAAAAGACTGACTCACATATGAATGCAAATTAACTGTCTTCCTTGTCAAAAACAAAATACCGGCATGAACAGCATTATTAGATTTTGTTGTGTTGTTGCCTTGTGTTCGTGTTGGGATACACGGTGCTCAATAACGCATCGTGAGGAACTTTAAAACAGAGGAGTACAGCAGCAGTAATGTTTTGGATTTAAATAATCGGAGTGACTGTGAGGGGCCATGTTGAGGGAGATTTCCCTCATCACATATCTCTGCAGGCCTTTGTAGCTTATTACCATGTTACTATCTGGTTGTGAACAATTGCTTCGAGTCATAACATACAGACGATAACTTGGATTCATGCACACTCGTAACAGGGCAGTTATCTACTCCCCTCTTTACCTTTCCAAATATTCAGGGAATGTTATCTGGAAGCCCTACATTGAAACGTTGAGTGTCATGCAATGTTTTTCCACATCAACTAAAAACTTAATCTCAAGAAACGTCCCACAAGCCCTTGCTGTTGGGAGGAGAGTTTTACAAGTAGCTACACAATAGATTTTTATTATTCTGCTGTTCTGCTGTCGGCAGTGATAAGAATAGGAAAAGCACACTGCCAGCAGAATCTCACCAGAAAAAGTGTCACATCTACATTCAAAATGACTGAGATACCAGCTTCACGCCGCCCCCAGTGACTGCAGCTCTGTGACATTGTTTTGTGTGATGTGCATTTGCAACTTAACCGATTTATTTATTGCTCACTTGCCCTCAGATGCCATTTGAACCAACAGTAATGACTTGTCCTCAAAGAGAGATGAACAGTTTATTTTTAGTGACTGCCCCGCCCTCTCGCCCAATGACAGCTCAGATTAGGTCCGGCCGCCCACCCACCCACAACTCTTAACAGGATAAGCGGTGTAGATAATGACATTGATGGATAGACAGGACTGCTCAGCCTGTGGAAATAATCGCTTGATGTCTTATGTGTCTCTGGGGGGACATTTTCGAAGACGACTACTTAAAGCACTGGGCAGAGTGTGGCAGAGCTTAGCAGAGCTTAGCAGAGCAGGGAGAGGGAGGGCTGGGTGAAGCAGAGGAGATTGAGTTCAGTGTCATGTAGCATAAGGATAAGTTGCAAATTGTTGCTTTAAGGTTTAAACATGTTTGTGAGCACAGCGAGTGAGTTTACCTTTGCAGTCATAGTTTTACTAGTGTTTTGCAGTAATGGCACCTGTCCAATAAAATCTACACTCCTCCATATAATATTTAATTAGGGCCTATGTGAAAAGTGTTCAGCCTCCAAAAACAGAAGTATTAAGTTAACAGTGATATAAAATTGTGTACATCTTACTTATTCATTTTGCTTTGCCTCTCTATGTTCCACACAGGCCATGGATATAATAACAGCTGGATACTGGACTCAAATGTGGCACCTAATCATCTCAGTGAAAATTGCTCACCTGTCACATAAGCCAAAAGTGGTTTCTGGCTTCCAGGTTTGTTTGTATGTTGTGGAGCTCATTGCACATGTGCATTAGTGCAAACCTGCTGGCTCAAGCTCGGTGCTCCTCTTTGGTACATAGACAGGTCATTGGGATGGTTTCATGCACATTAAAAATAATTTCCCTGCTGTTGGAAATTTTAACACGAATATTTGTGGATTTTATAACACAAAGATTAATACTTGTGGTTGCAAAATCTAAATAGTATCAACACAGAACTCCTCTGTTCCAAAAAAGTGTAATCCATTTTTTAGGGAGTTTTGTTTTTCCAGTCATCTTTTTATGAAAAGGTGTCACCACATGCAATGATATCAAATACTTGATCAATACTAATTTGACAGTACCTACTTCCCCCTTTGGTATAATAGTTGGTATTTATGGATGATAAAGCCACACAGATACTGTACTGCTACACTTGCAAACTGTAACTAATCATATCAGATTAGCTTCTTGGCTTGAAGGAGGCGTTGATGGAAAGGGGGGAAGGCTTGGCAAAGACGGTGGAGAAAATGATTTTAGGGAACTGAGTTGATGTTTATTTCCCCTCAGTCGCAGAGAGGTGGTTTGTTCACAATGCCACCAGTAGATGGAGCTGAGATCTTCTCAAAGCTCCAGGGGTAGCTCTGCAAAATGTGGATATTTACATATTTTTGCGGGATTGTGTGTGTGCATATCTTTCACATGTGCTGTAATTACGAACTTTGATCATTTTAAGGATGTCGATGGTAAAAGTGTCCGTGAATTATGTACATGCTTGTGTAGATGATGTCATTTTCACTCCAGGGAGGTCGGTCTTGTCACTTGCATGCATGCAAGTTTTTCTCTTTAAGCTGTTTACTTTTGTTGGAGGTCAGAATAGGACAGAACCTTATTCTCAGAGGCAAAAGCCACGTTTCCTTAGGCCCCTGCAGGGAGGTGACACTTAGTTTCGTTTGACTTAAGGGTTTAGTGCTGCACAGTGGTGCCAGAGCTGGAGTATCTTCACTGTCCGACATAGCCTCATCTTCTATTTTCCTCTCTCATACTTGCACTGTTTTGTTCTCCCATTTTTCGTCCCTCTTAGATTTGTTGAGCAGCCCTCTGGCCCTAAGGAGCATCTGTGCCCCTCCTCATTCCCCATATGCCCCATGCCTTCAAGCCTGGCCCCCGACTCTGGAGCCAATCACTTATTCATCAGCAGCATGAATTAACAATTGTCTATTTTCCATCACACCCACAACCTGATGGTTGATTTCATTCCTGACCTGCTTCCAGCATTGCTTGTACATCACACAGACACCTCAATGGCAGATGGGACACAGGAACCTCGACATCTCGACAAACAGACGTTAGAAGGAAAAGCTAGTCGTGCAGTTTTTCTAAGACACCAATTTCAGATTAAGTTTCAGTTTTTCACAGCAAAAAAGACTTTTGTCATAAACAAAGAAATTGCTCAAAATTTTTTAAGCTTAGAAGCAATGCCCAGTAGTTGGTTAAGAACACTAATGCTGAGCCACTTGATAATTTCTACAATGTTAGTAGTGGTGAGAATGTGAAGCACCGCAGTCCGCTTAAAAACAGTCAGCTGACTGAGGCTGTGAACACTATAAACTTAAATCAGACTTTTGCTCGGCCTCGGCGAGCCTTCTTGTTGTCAAACTTGTTTGGCTGCTGTCAGCTGTCATTTCACTGTCAGATTGATGTGACCCACCTCCACACTATGGAACTCCAGATTTAATCAGAACCAGCTGTCAAAAAGGGTTCTGAAATCCAGAAATCCTGCTCCACATCACACCGAATCAGATCTTCAGTTATTATCCCTCATTCTTTTACCACCCCCAGTATCTAAACTCCAGTACAATATGAGATATTTGTAATACAAAGCCAGAACTGAATATAACTCAAGCCAGTACAATGAATGCAAAAGGAGATTAGAGAATTAAACTCATTGAGACAATTTGACATTTGCTGGTGTGTCCTATTTGTTTTGTTTTACATTAATTGTGTAATTGCTAATTTAACATCCTTTCTGAGTTGTTATTCCACTAACAAATGTATTTTTAAAACTCAGTTTCATTGTGATTCTGAAATATTACAATCTGTTTTGTATTTGTTTTTGTCCTACTTTATGTCTATACCACAGAGGCTAAGAAACGACTGCAAGTATATTAAGTAGAAATAGAAAAACATAGAGGGGTGAACAAGGCAAAGAAAAAAACAAACAAACAAAATCCATGTTCATATTACTGTATAATGTAAAATTCTATTTTTAAAAGAGATCAAACAAGAAATGTTATTGCTTATTTCTCAACATTGTGCACTGAGAGGTGTAATTTTATGCAATTGTGACTTATAATCTTGTTTTGCATCTTTAAATAAAATTTACTAAATAATAATTAAAACTTATGAACACAAAAAAGGTTTCGCCTGCTTGTATGTATTCCTTATTCTCATTCTACTGAAGATATCTCTGCCTATAATGTGTGCTCTGAGCAATTGGGAAAAAATACCAGTCCTCTGTTTGGAAGACAACTAATTGGTTTGCACAAAGTAATATTCATATTATAGTATAAAATTTGCGGGTCAAGATATCTACTGTTAATATACATTGGATGGGCATATCATTGATTTGGGTCTTGCCTCAGCAAGAATAGAAAAGCTCCTAATCAGTTAAATGAAACATTTGGAGTGGCCATAGAAGTTTTGGTAGAAAAATAGCAGAATGATATGGAAATACATGAAAATAAATAAGTCTGTACAAGGATTGCTGGGGAAGGTGGTTGAACTTTACATAGTTAATCTCAAGTTTTTGAAAAAGTGCCCACTTTCTCTAGCTTGGTTTGAAATATTCTAAATAAAAAAATAAATAATAAGTTAAAGGAATAACTTGCCATTTTGGTAAATACTCCAATTCCCTCTATTGACAGAAACTTAGAGGATCTATACAAAGTCTATTTTTAACCTAAAAACTGGGAATGAAGAAAAAACACACTCTCTCCAAAGCTAACAAAACTGCCTTATTATGTGTATTATAGAAGATGCAGTACTGTTTATCCTTTCAAGATCTGTCTGTAAATTAGGCCAGCATAGATAGATATTTAGATAGATAGATAGAAGAGGAGACAATGAGGTAATCAAGTAAAAATGAACATAAGGATTTATAATAATAGATACAAGGTAGACAGTTATAGGCTGATAAAACATGAAAAGTAGAATGAATTGTCTTTCTGCACTGAGGTACAGGGTGATCGGTGTGGGCAGGAATGTACCATTCTTTGTCACTGCAAAGCTAAAGGAGAAATTGCATTTGCTTTAACCTTACGTGATCTTGCTATTACTCCAGACAACATTGTGGTTATCTGACGTGAACAGATTGCTTCCCCATAATGCTTCTTGGAATTTTACTTTTCATGCAACTTTTTATGTTGCCACAAAGTGAGTGAATATTCATTCTGGATATCTAAAGTGAGGTTGTGTCCATCTGCTAATGAAATCAGCTGGAATTATGACACCTGTCACATTTTTATTTAGCACATTTTAAGTATTACAATATTTTATTATCCTATCATATAGAAAATTAACTGTTAATAGTTAACATTGAGCTAGTTAACTACTTTTCAATCTCGAGCTGAATGTTTTTTTCTCCCCTTGAAATAATTTACTAAATATTTTTCGAACGCAAAGTATTTCATACACCTAAACTAAATGTGTATATTATTTGATTTATACAAAATGCAGTCACATTAGCCTATAAATACCTCACTTAATTACATGGACGAATCGATAAATGATACGCACAATGCATAGAATTTGTACTGAAGGCTGCACAATTTATTACAAGCAGCTGATTATCTCAATGACAGTCAGCGGGCTACACGCATCACGTGACCCGCTGTCGTCTTCTACCTGCAGGGCTCCGGTGCTGAAGTTAAGACAAATTGACGCAAGCTTTTCTGATTAAATAAAGACATTTTAAAATTCTTTTTATATTTATGTTTTATTGTGGAAGGGAGTTTGCCGTATGAATATTGCACTACTTGGCTTTAGTACAGTATAAATGTCATAAATCAAAGTGGGCGGGGTTGACCTCTGACATTACACTTACTGACATACCGTAGTCATCCGCGCTCTCTGTAGGCTAACTTTTACGTAGCTACCTTGGAGGAATACCTCAGGTTTATTAAATATTCAGGTTTTAGAGTAAGGTAAATATGTGACAGCTGTTTAAAAAGTAACAAGTCAAAGCAAAGACTGGAAGATATTAAAGAAAGCACGACCGGAGAAGAAAGAAAAGCATGAGACAAGCTAGCGTTCGGCTAACCGTTAGCTTCGAGTTAGCAGTAGAGGATCGTCATACTGGATTATTTTGAAATAAACTCCATATTCAAGTTCGAGGTAAGTTACAGTACTATTTCCCGCACTCGTTGCTGATTGACAGTATAACCTGTGGTCATTGAAGTATATTATGGAACTGGAGATAACTGGAGATAAGATTGCTGTATAGTTTGTCAGTGTTAACAGTCATTTAAAGCTTTAGTTAGCATTGCATTAAAAATAGTCATAGGAAGCTGCTTGGTGCGCTGTTAAAGTTTAGCTCTCTAAGGTTTTATTTTCAGCAGCCATTTCAACTTTAATGATGATTTCAGTTCTGACAGCCACGTTTATTTAGTTTGATCTTAAATGTAATTGAACAGTTGCTTTTGACAGTCCTAGAGTAGCTGTTTGAGAGTTCTCACTTTCGGTTTGTTTGCTTTAAATTCACTGTGCAGACATTAGAGTGGAGTTCATCCTCTCCTCCAGCGCTCAACAAGAAAGCTAACAAAGGTAAACCTCACGGTGTTGACCTGTTAAAATCGAGTATTGTTTGAAGGTAAACGTTAACAGTCTAAGACCAGTGCAAGTTACAGGGTGACACGAAGCTAGATTGTTTTCTTTTTGGTACTGCAGCATCAAAACTGGAGCAAACCAACACAAGATGAATCACTTTCATACATCCCACGTGTGCCTTTGAATAAACGGGAGCCTGTAACCTGGAGAACTGTGATAGTGATAATTGGCTGATTGCCCTCCTTGGTGTTGCAATGATTTTGCTGACAACTGCAACATGTTGCCAGTAGGAAGTAATTGCTCACTTGGAGGAAAGTAAGATTCTTGTTGGGCTTGTAATTTCCCCCACGTATCCACAGTGGTGTATGCTCTTTGCGTATGTGTGCTTGGGTAAGGAAGTGTTGAGGCAGTGTTTAGATGTTGGTATTATCTGACTACATCTGTCATGATACATGAGGTTTTTAGGTGTGTGATTAAAGCAAATGCTTGTCTTCTAATATGACCATCCAAGGGCATAGTTCAAAGCTTTACCAGGTGTCAGATGAGCGCTTTGAAGCCTTCACTCCCATTCCCCTTAAAAGTGTAGAAGGGGAAGGTAGAAGGAGCTAGCTCAAATCTTCACATGTTCCCATGCACTGAGCAGTATTTATCTCGCTGCGAACAGCAGCCTTCTGCTTTAAGAGAAACTGCTCTGTGAGCCTGATTCTATCTCCATAGAATCCCCCCACCCTATTTTTCATACATACAGAAGCCCTGCATTGTGCTCCCCAAACAATCTCCCTTCCTTCCAGAACCCACAAAACACTCCACACACCTCCATCACAGTATTTTAAGGGCAGGGTAGTGGCGCCTAGAGCCACATTACCATGGCAAACCCGGCGTGACAGCAGTTTTGCTACAGTGCTGTTATGATGGAGTGAATATGTTCAGTGTTTGGGCTGCTCTGGGGGAAAGCAGTTCCCTCCAAAGTGTGTTGTCATGTAGCCCTGAGTGAAGCTAGAGGGAGGGAGGGTTTTAAGATTGGGAGGAGAGTGGGGTTGCATGGGGAAATGGTGTGGGGGATGTGAGGTAGATTGTGGAGGTGAGCTAAATTCCAGCTTAAAGCTGAAGAACGTGACTGTGAGCTGAACGAGAGCTGGGGAGGAGTTGCCACGAAGACAGAGCACAGGGAGATGTGGTGTGTGGTGTTTTGAATGGGCCTTGGCGGTTTGACAGTCACTCCACACATGAGTTTGAGTGAAAGAGGAGGCGACAGTGCCATGCTTATTGAAAAAGACAGGGAGAACACTGCAATCAGCTCTTCCCCGCCTGTGAGGGGGGAGTGCGAAATCACTTGAAATAAATGGAGAGCAGAACGCTTCCTTTGCAGCACACACAAAACCTGCGTGAAACACATATTGCCCATTTAAAGCTTTATTCAAATTTTAACCGGTTAAATGATTACCTACTGCTGATCTTGTCTAGTAAAAATATTAATCACGGAGCAGTACCAGGAGGAAAACCACATAAAAGATCACAAATTAAACTTCTGCAGCACAGTTGAAATTGTTAAGCACAGGTGAATTAAATGCATCTATGATTTTGCCATTTTTAACAACTTCTTTGTTAACACTTTTTAACAAGAAGGTGGCTGATGGAGATGATGAAGATTGAATTGGATTTATTCTAGCTTCTACCTGGAAAGTCATGGTGAAATTATTCTGTATGTTCAACTATTTTCACAACAAACGCTGCTAGTGTGGGGTCTTGCAAATATGTAATGAAAGACCAGTCGTTTCTTTTGTTGATCTTTTCCGAATTTCCATATTTAATATTTTCCCTGTGAAATTCGGCAGCTTCAAATGTTCCACCAGTGGAATTCTGTCCTTATCTGAGTACGTGATCTCTTTATACTAAGGGAGCCCAGAAAAATTTAGTTTTTTATTTCCTGTGTGCACATACACTACATGTACAGTTTATCTGCAACATGGAGGCAGTGGGAGGTGATCCATATTTTGTGGCTTTGGTTGAGGATTTCTAAAAAGTTTCCTTTAAATGTGATTTGCTGTCTCCTGAATCACTCAGCAGTAGCTGGCAAAAATAACTTTTGTTGTTTTTGTTATAGTATTATTATTATATTATATTATTTTATTATAGTTTAAATCCCTGATTAGTCATGCAGGGGCTATAGATGGGAGTATAAATTGACTACCAAAAGAGAGGTTACACAGAAGAATCATCTGCTAAGTGTTCTCCAACCAGTACTTATTGCTATTTACTCTGACTAGTCCTCTGTGCGGTAGTTCACTTAGAGCAGGCAGTTGTCCAATCCTTAAATTATGACATTTTCTCCTCCAGCTTACTGATAGCATTCATTTAGTTTTCTCATCACTGTGTTCTGTAATTATTTTCTTGATGGAGAAGTGTGGGAAAAGAAAATTACATCTTTTCACAGATGGGAGAAGAGGAAGGAGACACATCCGATAAACTGTCTAATCAATTTCAGCAATTAAAGGCAGTTGTAGCCTGTAGAAGATATTTATTAATTTACGGGCTAAATACAACTATAGCACAGCTGCAGTCTTTTTTCTCCCTTGATTATTACAGCAACAAGCCAAGAGCCAGGTGTTCATTCTGGCAGGGAACAGAAGTGCAAGTCTTCACAGCAATAGAGAACAATTACTAGCAGCACCACTAAACTTCAAAGTTCTCTTTCGTCATTAAAAACAGGTCCAGCAACCTGTATCCTATCAGCTACCCAGCTGATGATGAACCATAATTATCGGCAGGTTATGTAAACCAGTTAACACAAATAAACAGTGAGATTGACTGTGAATGTGATGCTGAATTGGCACTTTTCCCATTCACTTCATTTCAGACTGCAAGAATACTTTGCCCCCCGCTGACCAAACTGAAGCGCGCTTGTTTCCATGGCAGCACACACTGAACTTACTGCAGGTCCAGGATGTTTCCTTAGCCTCCAGTAAAATACATCACTTTTCACAAACTCTGCTATTTACAGTGCTCAGTTCATCGTATAATTGGGTTATTTTATTCTGTATATGGATTTGGTTATTTTCATATCAAAATGTAATGTTATTGTAAAAAACAGTACAAGGTCATAGTGACAATTTTCAAGCTTTCCGTTTTATTTGAAATCATCATCAAACATCCATCAGGAGCAGAGGGAGGCGAGGAAGAAACAACAGATAATAACCAGGTGCTATCTGATTGCTTATGTGCCTCAATTTGCCTGATGGGTCTACGCAGCTTGTGAGATTTAAGGAGGAGTTATTCTTCTGCATTCTGCACATACGCATACATATGCCGTTTATGTTTGCATTCGTTCACACGTGTTTCTTTCATACTTGCACAGAATACATGCGGCAAGAGGTGGTATTGTTATTAACAAACCTCAATTTGCTGAAAATGAAAAAAACAATCCAGAAACAGAATTGATATGTGCATGTTCTTTATGTAAACAATTCACAGCACTTAGCGTTTGTGAATCAACATATAAATATTTTAGAGATAACAGGAGTGAAGCTGATGACTGAATAAAGCAGCAGTAGAGTAGAATATATGAAACAACATATATAAATATTATATAAAATTAGTGTGAATGTCTAGACAGGTAAGAACTGTAATATTTCTTCTTCTTTGACTTTTCAGCTCGTCTTTATGGTTCTTTTTTAATACTAAAAACATTTCAAAGTACGAGGACTAGTTTGGTTCACTGCTAAAAATATTTAAAAAAATATGACTTAATAAAGCAGCCGTGCTGCAGGAGGTAGAGCAAGTTCACTTAATGTTTCCTCAGCCTATAAAACAGCATGAACACTGTCAGTGATGTGCCCTGAATTTCCCCTTGGGATCAATTAGATAGCTAACTAAAAAAATCTGTTGACGAGTAAAACCTTATTTGGTGAGTTTTTGACTTACTTTTAGCCACCCATGACTAGTTAGGTAATATAATTGTGTGCACAGTATTTGTGAAGTCTTTGTCTATTTAGTCTAATCTTTAAATTCTCAGTCATGCATCTTTGGGTGTATGGGGACCTTCTCTGTAAACCCAAATAACACTCACTAATGTGGACTCACCTTTTAGAAGTGGCCCTCGTAGGGATGGGGGCTAGGGTCAGATCATCTGTCCTTCACAACAGCTTGCTTGTTTATTGCAACCAATGAAATAAAGATGAGAATAAACTCATAAAATACCAGACAGACAGATGGAGAAATATAAAGTTTGGAGAGGCTCAAATCTGGGACTTCAAAGAGCTTTTTTTTTTCCCCCCGTCACCAGTTTTAATGAAGCCTTCTCTGAAGGGAGCAGCCAGTGAGACTCTCTTTATTAAAGCACAGCCACTAAGGGCCCCCTATGGACCCACCTAACAAAGTGTGTCATTAAAAATTAACTTTGGGTGGAAGAGACTTAGTCACAGAGGAGAGAAGGAGTGCAAGCTGAGATCAACCGGGCCTGTAGCTCTGAGGCCTGGGGAGTGACCAATGTGACACGGCAGAGTTCTGGGTTGATGCTACACCGAAAGCTTACACTCTCATGGGACTTTTGGCTGCGATGACCCTGGATGCAGAGAACAAAAGGTGGTGGCTTGCCAGACTAAACTGATGTTACCGTGTAGCTACTCTGGTTTGGGACTAAACAAAAGGAAAGTAGAACCGCTTTGTGTTATTTACTACGGCTGGGCCGATGGAGTGGGCTGCACACTAATCTCAGCATCCCATGGCTCCTTCTGTTCACATGCCAAAGTGTCCTTCAGCGAGACAGTGAACCTTACGGGTGGGCCAGTGCTTTATGCAGCCTGGTGACACTGGTGTGTGAATGGAGATCTTTAAATAAAAATGCCACAAACTGTTAATGTAGTCCAGTCCTTTTGTGCAGCCTCAATATTTATGTTTTTTTTAATTAATGTTGGCTTTAATGTTTTTTATTTCAATAAAGTCAATATTAAAAAATAGCGTGATATTAGGATTATTAAAATGCTGTACAATAAGCAGATTGCTGATTATTGTTCAGTTTGCTGATATCCTTGGAGGATAAATTTGGTCACTTTCTAAATTAATAGTACTGTCCAAAATCACCATACCGTCTCCAAAACAAAATTTTCCGTCATGTCATATTGTTGTTCGTTCAGCATTGCCTTGATAGAGCATGGACAACATACGCAGAAACACTTTAACTGAATATTTTAGAAAATATATACGAGAAAATCTTATTTTTATACATTGAAAAGGTACACTTCAGTTTCATAAACTGTGCTGCAAATTTACCAACACAAACTAATAAAGCATTTACACTAACCCTAACCCTAACCCATCATGCAAACCCGGGCCTCATATTTATTGCTTTAAGACAGTGTAAGACAACTATAGCTGTCCAGCCTGAGGAGGAATATTGCCTCCTGCAGCTCTGTTGCTGTCTGCACAAGGGTATCCAAAGGACAAAGGAACTGGGATCCTTCTGCTAGATTTACAGTATATCAGGTGTAAGAGAAGACAGAGAAGAATTTATTTTATATCATCTGACTTGGATAAAAACATTGCCTCAATTATCAATAATTATCATGTGGTTCAACTTTCTTTTTCACACATTGCTGACATTTGTGGTTCAGAGTCTCAATCATCACAGCGTTTCTTAGCGTCAAAGTGATATTGTGTGAGCTTATGTCTTGTTGGCAGAGTACCTTCATGTGTTTAAAAAAAAATACACTCACTGGCCACTTTATTAGGTACACCTGTACAATCTAACGCAGCTCTGCTATGAGTTCTATTTTTACAATGTTATGATTTCTCAGTTTTGAAGAAAGTTGACGTTGAAACTTTCAGAAAGGTGATAATTCTACTTTAATTGATGATGATAATGATGATAATGGTGATAATTACCTGTTAATATAATGCACTCCAGTACAACTGTATTCGATTACATTGTACATTGTACTTACAATTGTAATGGTCTGTCAGTATCACTGTAGTTAATGCAAAGACTTTGGTAAAAGTCATTTGAAGCAAATACTTTTTTTGAAAAAGGTTGTTTGTAGTAACAGATATTATCATCCAGCTCTGCAGGTCCCCCTAGCTATATCAAGCACTTTTAGTTTATTATTCTAATTGGATGGCTCATAGCTTTGCAGTTTTTGGCTCACTTCATCTTTTTTTTTTATATTTGGCCCTAGCTATTTTCTGTGAAGAAGTTGGCTGTGTGTTTTTTTACATCAAATGTCAAAAGAACACACTGTTAGTGCAAGTAGTTGGCGAATATGCATAAAAAGTAGAGATGCTTCTTGAGGTGTTACTTTGTGGAAACAAAAACTAGAACTACACAGGAAGAGAATTATGAACTGAAAACTATGGTATGCATCTTACGCTGTATGTAGCATGATGCTCAAAATCAATCCACACTTCACTGCCCAGCCCTCCCTCTTCCTGATTTGCTATGCTCTTCTACCATCTGCTGTGTGCTGCCACATTCTGCAGAGACCTCCAGGTATTAGTCATTATTAGATTGCAATACATTTGATTGCTGTAAAGGTAATCAAGCACAAATTGTTGAAATCCTGTGATTGGTTTTAGAAGCAAATATTGCTGCACTGCTGCTACTGCTGTTCAATGAGTCGGGGTCACATTAGGCTTTGACAGCATCTCTCTACAGTAAAATAACAAAATAAGTCTTGGAAAACATAAAAGAAAGAAAAGAAATACACACTTTAGATTTAAAAGGTGATACATTTTGTCAGTTTGCAACTCCCCACACGTGTCCATACAATTTATTAGTATTTTCTTATATATATTTGAAGAATCCCCCCCTCCACGATTGAATGTTATGTTTGTCCACATGTTCTGTCTCTGGTTTCATGAATGTTAGTAAGTAAGGTTCCTTTTTTTGCCTACCTAACTAAGCTCTTTTTAGTTGCTTGTTCTCCAACCTACTGAAGCACATGTCAGTCAGCCGTGGACACCAGATTTATTTTATTGCTAAACAAATCTGAAATGTGGGTCACCATTCAGAGGACTGAACCAGGCTACATAAATGCTACTGATCGGCATAATCACTGGTGATTGTGCACTCCTGTATATATGGACTGAGACATTGCACAGCCTAGCAGGCAAGCCCCCTTGTCTCCTGTGACTAGTCAAAGTCAGTCATGGGCTCTTATTCTGTCATTTCAGACAGACCATGGATGTCTGCAGAGGACAAGAAAAAATCTGCTTTAGTGGATGGAGGCCATGCAGAGGTAAAGGATGATTATATTCTGCTTGCTCACCCTGCTGTCATCTTCTAACATTTCTCTTCCACACAATGACCATGAGGAGGATGGGTTAGAACACCCGTCACCCTAATGTCTCCCTGCCTTATCATGAGAAGCTCATAAAGATCCACTCTCTTTCCTTCAAGTAGGCCAATCACTGTGTCAGGCACAAGGTACACACACACACACACACATACACACACACACACACCAAATAAGTGAGAGACTCACTGGTGAATCATCAAAACTGAATGTCTGTTAGGGAGTTTTTCACCCCCTAAAATACTGTGATAACAGATAATTATACTGACAAAAAACATTTTTAATGCAAGACTTTATGCATATTCATTATTAGTATAGGGTTTCGATATGGATCATTTTACTGTTCTCATATAAAACTCTTTGGCCGTTTGGAAAGATTAAGGATGGACAATGCAGTGATCTGATTTCCAAATACACTTGGATTAAAGTTCTTGCACTCTGTATTTGTAAATGGCATTAAAATCATCCATTTCACCTATACTTTTCTTCTCTTTTAGGGCTGTTCAATGCTCCAGACATCACAAGGCTGATGAGCAGAGTGACAGGTTAGCAACTTTGTTTAATTTTTTGATACCCTCTGGATATTCACAGATTTTGACTCACCATGGTCAAAATGAATAATAAAAATTTCCAGAATAAAGGACACTGAAGCAAGAACTATAAATCAGACACATTCCATAAATTCTGCCCCAGATTCATCTCGACTTCTCTGTGCATATTAAGGCACCGCTGCTGTATGGCTCTTTGGTCTCTAACAGACAGAGACAGCATTGGATTGTCACAAATACATGATGTGGACGGGAGAGAAAGAGGCAATTTGGATCCTCATTAAATTTTCAAAAGTCCTGATGGTCCTCTGAATATTGAACCAACTGTTCCAACGCAACCTTAATTTTATGCTACAGTAAGTGCAAATTAGTTTCACAAAAATTATTTTTAATCACACTGCCGAGTTAATTTGCTGTGTGGTAATTTTCCATGCTCCCTCTTAGCATCGCAGTCAGTCATGAACCATGATGACTTGTATGATCTGCGCTCACCCCTCGTTCACGCGCAGTGTTTCTCTTGTTACCGATCTCCCAGTTCTCTACCAACTGCGTAAACAGTCACAATACAACTTCCCTTTTATGAATCTGTGATGCACAGCAACATAGTAATTAAAAGAAAACAAATGAATTTCCTTGGTTACTGATCATTTCTGTCATGGTAACAGTAGTCTGAACTACAATGCTGGGCTGCTCCTAAGCTGGTGCCAGTGACAGATATCTGCACCCCAATATGTGGTCCTGGGTTTTTACTGCATCTCCTGTTTCGTGCGTTCTTATGATTTAATAGTTACATGTGCTTTCTTGATAAGGCAGCAGCCTCTGCACTATATTTTAGTTTTCATGTATAGGGTTTATCATTATATTAATTTACTCACACATACACACCTTTCCATGTAATTTACCTAATTAATACTAATATTATCAGGTTTCTGCTCATTTCCACCCGCAACTACTTGCCTTTGTTTGTGAATAGTTGTAGTTCCATATGCATTTTAAATCCAAGGGTCTTCAACTAAAAATCCTGAATGTTTGGGAGCTTGACCTGCTCCCCAGTCAGGTTCCAGACCATTAAATGGCCAGCCAGTGATTTTTTTGTTAGTTTTTTTAGTTCCTTTCAACAAAAAAATTGTCTCACTTATGCGGACACATTTTGAAGTGAATAAGATGCCTGGATAAAGTATCTGGCACTATTAAAAAAGGCAGAAGGGTCAATTTTACCTATGCATGTGTATTCACAAGAAGGCCTTTGTAAAGACCATGATTCTTGAAAACTACTCCAGAAAGTATAATGAATCTAAGCCCTGGTCTAACATGTCATCACATCATTTGATTAAGAGTATATAGACAAAAGTGTAAATTATAAATTGTACAGCCTAAGTTAGTTTGCAGGAATCTTTCATGTTGTTGATATTGGTTGGATTCAGGTGCAAAGATTTGACCAGTTTAACTTAAGACAAACACTGAATATCCGTTTTACTGGCCTTGCTGTGTTTGTTGTAGGGTGACTAAAGCGGTGCTTGAGGTTTGCACAACAGGGGCCATTATAAATCTTTAAGTAATGTAGAATTACAAAACAGGTAATGTGCATTTTACTTAAAGTGCAAAAATAAAAGTACTCAACTAAGAGAACCATATATTATAAACAATAGTGATTATGGTACATAAAAATATACAATAATTAATTAAAAATGATTTTAACCACTTTGTGTGCTTACGCGTTTATAATGATAAAACAAGACCTACTAGTACATATTATATTTAAATAAACCACCACCAGGTGTTATTAATGTTCTGGCTGATCAGTGTAATTCCATTTTGATGATTAAATACATAGCTGTTGCAGTAAAGTGCCAAAATTCCACATTTATACACGGAGGATTTTACCACATAAATACTTTTTCTCCATACAACAGTAATAAAATCGACAGTCAAGTAGATACACCAATCCTAATGTTAAGTAGTTTAAGTGAACGCAAAGTTCAACAAGAGCTGTTGAGCTGAGATGTCTCAAACTTCCCATGGCATCTTTTGCCTGTTTTGCTAAGCAGAAAGTTGTAAAGTACATTCAAATCTCAGCACTTCATGAATTACAAATTTTTGTCCCTCTAGACAAATTTGTGATTTGTGATATTAGGCTATATAAGAAAAATTTGACTTGACATTTTTCACATTTTCACTTGCAGTAAAACAAATTTGGGACCTGTCATGGTCCCCTGGCACAGGTGCCAGAACAGCCTTTACAAAATGAACATTATAGGGCATCTGTATCATAAGTAATGAATCCTGCCAAGATTTGTGTCAGGATCCAAAAATACCTAAGAGCTCATCAAATTACAATCTAATGCCTGCACTTCAGGATGGTTTTCCAGGAAAAAAACACTAAAACAAACTTACAGGATGTGTACACGTTAGCAAAAACCAGTCATACTGAGGTGTGTCTGACTTTTCTCTACACGATTGACAGCCCCTGAACGTTTTGGTATCCTAAGGGGGTGAAGTGTTGTTGAAATCGCTGGCATCCTGTTATCAACATACTATCTTGGCCACAGAGTTGTTATGGTAACATGAACAGTTCTTACTCAGTTGGTAAGTGCTGAAGATTGAATATAATTATGTTATTGCTGGTAGAGTGAAGACAAAAGTCCATCATAGTTTATTGATGCTTACAAAAGCTTTATTTATCACTCAACATCAACCCATTTCATCAGGAGACGTATTCACAGTTCTGTAAAAAGAAAGAAATCACTCAATCACAGAATCAATAGATGTATGGCAAATGTGAAAAATGAAAAAAATAAGTTTAAATCTGAATGTAAAATGAAATTTTAACTTTGATCCAACTACTATCAAAAATAATAAAAATAAATAATGTAAAGAAATAAGGAAATAAGCAAAATTAACTTTGCAAATTAACTATTAGCATTAAGCTCATTCAATGTTAGTGCTTGGTTATTGTAAATTTGCACTTGCAGTAAATGGTTAACTTTTTCCAATATTGCCTTTGCAATATCTGACACTAATCTTGCACTTTGAGTTTGTTTTGGTTCTTCTTACAAAGATTAAATGAAGAGATGATTGAACAGTGGAAGAGGAGGTGGCATTTAATATCCCATGAAAATTGCATTTCATCATCTTCAGCTGTTATAAAAGTGAAAGAAATATTGGATGAGTTAATTGGCTTTCAACAGCAGTTTTAAAGGCTCAGCAATTTGCACCATGTGGGGTTGAACAATAATGCCTCGATCTTCTGCCAACAGACAGGACCTCATTTGTTCATAGCTCTTTCTCTGTTACCAAGTCTTCACTTTAGAGTGCAAGGCTATGCCCAGATATAAATTAACTGGTAGTTTGGCATCACTGAAGAGATCACAGTGTGCCCCGTGTTACATGGGCATTGAATTCAAGCCTGTCCATCAAAACAGAAGGTCCAACAGAACAATAAAAAGCCCCTCGGGGAAATCTGCCAGATCTCAAAGTTGCCCCTCATCCGAGATATTACACTTTCTTCTAGAAGCAGCACATATGTTCCCTGGGGCAGGATGAGAGGCTCCGCCTGGGAGGAGAAAGAGGGGTAGGGGTGTAGAAAAGATGAGTCTCTCCATCTGTCTGTGGGTCTGGGGGGAGGCTCACAGACCGTTACGTCTCCCCCTGGAAGAGAAGGGAGGCTTGGGCAGATATCATCAAACCCCTCAGTTTCCTGGCCTTGTCCTTTATGACATGTTAAAACCAATGTTTGCTAGTGATGAGAAGAACAACAAAACCACATATGGCCAAAGAAAACCACATATGGCTTTTTAGGTATCTATGCCTTTAATGTTTTACTGTTTTCATAACTTTTACTCGTGGCTGAAATGACAACAGCAGATATGTAAACAGTAGTGTATACATTCATTTGTACCCTCATAATACATCCCTTTTGGACAAACCCATTTAACACAGAAAAATTTTAAAGGACTTAATAAACGTGTGTTTATGTGTGTGTGATTTGCACGGGTAAACCTGAGGGATTGGCCGTCTCCCTGGCAGACAGTGGCCATCTGGCTGAGGGGTTTGGGAGACAGACACTGTCTGTTGAGCACTCTAACCCTTATCTTCATGCCATGTCTCAGATGCCCCTGCCACTCACATGGGTCCCTCTTCCCACCGGAAGAGACACGCTGAGATGGATGAGAGACGACAGACATGGATGTCTGGCACGAATGAGACTAAAGCGAGTGCAAGGGGTGGGGGGTAAAAAAAAAATCACTGTTGTCATTTGGCCAAACCAAGCAGACACATGCCGTTATTTACTGGGCAAGAATCCAAATCAATATCTTGTTACTGACAAAGCTTGCAGGTTTGATGTATGCTGTTGTTCTGGCCTCAGGTTGATCACACATCACCGATCCGCGGCGTGAGTGTCTACAGAAACATTAGTTGCAATGTTATGAAGCAGTAGGTCATGGTTATGAAAAGTGCGTTGCTTCTCAGACGGTGGCTCATCACACATTTTCATGTCAGACTCAGTTTGTTCCTGATACATGAAAGGCCTTCCAGCTATAAATCAATACGTGAAACAATTTGAAAAATGAGAGTAGGGATGACCCGATGACTCGATACTTGGAATCGGGGTTGTTCTCGTAAAACGTCTGCAGTGCTGTGCCCGTACATTGCTTTATGTTAATATACCAGGTTGGTTAAGGTTGATTTGGAGATGTTTTAAGATAGGTGACAACAACAGAAAAGCCAACTACATGATCTGCTTTGCCATAGGAGACATGAATTTGCTTCCAGTTATAATGACTGTTTTAAACAAGGTTAAGTTTTACATTGGTGACAGTTGAAGATGAGATTCAGTAACTACATCTCTACCGGACTTAATTTCCCTCTGTAGGCTCTACAGTCTGTTTGTCCATGCCTCTACCTCCATGAGCTCACCATCAGTAAGTTTGTTTTGCTTGTCTATTCCTTTTTCATTTCTGTTTAGTGCAAATTGCCCTGCTAAAGTGCAAGTTACTTGGCTGCCACCATGTTTGTTTTAGCACTAGAAGACATGACAATTTCTATGCTTGTAGGATTTGTGGATTTGCCTACCTCAGATTGTCCCTTTGTTCAGTGCTCACAGTTGACTTGGTCCTCAGCTGTGTCCTCCTTCCAGACTGATTAGTAATTGGTAGACACATTTTTTAGCTATTAACTGTCCAGAATTTGAAAGGCTTAGCAAGTCTTCATGTGTCTTCAGATTTCAGCTTCACCATTACTGTTTAAAGATTTTTGTTTACTACAACAAATCCTTTTTTGATATAGGAGGTGTTGTTTTGTTGTTCAGGTAACTTTTGGTCAACTATTCAGATTGTTCTCACACAAATGTCTGTAGCAATTAGGTGATTTTTTTTTCTTTATATGTAGAGAGAGTGAACATACAGTATATCTTTCTTTACAAAAAACAGAAACACTGCAATGGACTGAAACGGCCCTGTCCAAGAAGGAAGCCCCTGCTTCAATATAAACGTCTTAAAGCTTCAGTAAAATTTTAAGCTGATCATATGGACAAAGAAAAGGTCTAGTGGAAGCTTGTTTTAGGCTCACATGACAAAAAAAATTGGATTGTTTGACCACAGTGGCCAGAGGTATGTTTGTAGGAATGAGGGTGAGCCATTGAATGCTGTACCTGCTGTTAGGCATAGTCTTCCCACTATTTCCTTCACAATTGAAAAGGAGAGGACAAAATATAGGTATTTAGTTGTTATTTTTATCTGAAAGCAGTGAGTCCACTTTGGAAAGGAAGAGATTTTTCAAAGGCCATGAAAGATGTCAATTTTTTCTTCATTCTCTATAACATTGCTTCCATATCTTTTCTCTTTTAAACAGATGTGCACAGTCTTCCTCGCTGTTTCGCTCTTGTTGCTCTTTCTCTCACCTTCTGTTTCAGTCTCAGGTGGTGTGAGGGATCAGAAATTGCCCAGTGGGTCCACCCACACATTATTAGTGATGAGTAAGGTACCAGCAGAAGTCCTACTGTTTGTGCATAAATGTGAATGTGCTTATGCATAAGTTCACCTTTGTGAACCTTTGGCTGAGACAGGATGAAAATAACAACGGTATACACTGTACTTGTGTGACACTTAACTCAGACCCAATAAGCTAAGCTACCCTATGTTTCATCTCTCTGATTTCTCTGATTTATTTTATGTTAAAAACCTAATAAAACAGCGATTGAGTTAGGCTTACATCTTTAAACACACAATGAGGTTGAAAGGAGAGATGAGATGAAGGACAGGAGCAAGGTATTCAAGTGGATGCTTGATGACTCAGGTTATAATAGGGATGTCATCTCCTTCCTTTCGAATCACACATTTCATCTGAGCTGCGTGTCGGACCTGATCCCCCAGCCCTGACTGCGACACAACTCATAAACCTCAGGCATCTCTGTACTTTCAATTTGTACGTTGCTTGGAATATGACATTGTGCAGATGCAGTGTCAGCCACCAAGAGCTGAGAGCATGAACATCAAGAGCACACTGTTATTAATAACTTATATGCACAAGCATAGTGTTATTGAGCTGTGCCAATATGAACTCTGTTGTGGCTTCATTTAAAGGGATAAGAAGGGGGAAAAAAGGATTATAGTTTACTATACAGAATCTTATCTTTGTGTATAATTCAGATTATGCTTTAGGGTCTTAGGTTAGTTCTCACAAAGAGCAAATTACATGGTTTAATGAGAGTGTGTATTAGTAAATGCTGGTATATTTTATTTCTATCGCATGAATACATATGCATTGTAGGTGAAGTAAAGTGGGGTCCTTGTTCGAGCTGCATGTATGTGAACAGTGTCATGCTGAAGTGAATATTGGTGTCTTGTCTTGCTACCGTGTATATAGCCTTTACATTTTGTGGGGGTGGAGAACGCGCCCCCATGCCCTGTTGTGGAGCACATCTTGAAGCTTGGAAACCTAACCTTTTATATTCAAATTTTATAACCCAAGAATCTAAGCTGAAACCTAAAGCTTTTTCACCCGTTTCCAGAGATTATTGTGTTAATGTGAGTCAACAGACGACTTTCCCATGCTACTAAATTGTTGTGACAGACACTCAACACATTCGTTTGTTCATCAGAATGAAGTGCAATTTACCATTTTGTTTCGTTGAAATATATGATACAGTTCTCTTTATTTCTGATTTTCTTCATTTGCTTATTAGAAAAATTTAAAATTAAGTTCTCATGATACTAGGTGACTGTTTTGCCACTATTGTATTTTTATAAAACTGCAGGTTAACACATACAATACAAAATTTATATTGGTTTCTGCTTTTAATTTGCAATAAACACAGACTTCCATCTAAAGCTAACAATGCTGTAGGAGCAGCTAAACTAACAAACACAGAAGCACAGATTAGCAGATGAAGTAACTAATAGCTTTACTAAATACTTTACATAAGGATTATGTAAATTGATCACAAAATATCACAGTTTGTCCTTCAGGATTGCTTTCATTGTCAGAGATGCAGGTAACAAGTGACTCAAGCATAGAAGTAGTAAAACACTTGAACCTTTACACTTATTCACAATTGGAAGCTGCCCAGTACAACCTCAGTCTGACCTGTAACCGCTGAGCAGCTCCGCTGGCACAGTTGGAATTAAGGGCATCGCTGAAGGGCACCACAGTGGGGTTAATGAAGGAGGGGCAAGCGCTGCTTTTTTTCACTTGTCCCAACCAGATTCAATTCTCTTGGTCCAGGGATGGAACCTCCAGATCACTAGCTTGCTTCTCTAACTCTGCCCCACTTACCACTGACATGCTCACTTCTGCCTCAAGCAGCTTTTCAGCAGTGGGAATGTTTGTTTCCCCAGTGATCAAAGGTTGTATTTGATTGACACTGAATTTATAGGACGTAAGGGGAGATGTTGCAGACAGAATAATATAATAGTTAAATGCTAACAATGCAACACATACTGTTAAATTAAGGTTAATATTAAACACGATGTTTTCCTAACTTTAAGCAAATGCTGTCTTTAAATAGAACTATAAAAATTATATATTGGAAAAATATTAAATAAAAAGGACATTTTTTGAAGAACATTTTGACAGATGTTAATGAAATTTCTCATTCTGTCGATCTTCTAATTTCGTCAAATGTATTTAATTTTGCACATTAATATTATATATGAGACATGGTTTTGCGTTGAATGGTAAATGCAGGCTCTCCACTGTATTGTATAGAGGTGCAATGCAGTATAGATGGGGTGCCTTCTATTCTATTGCAATAATTATTAGTGGATCTTAGTCCTTTGGGCAAACAACCCTGTCAATACTATTTTTCTTTGCTACGATCAATAAACAAGTTATTTAGGGAATTGGCCTCCCCATCCTCATATACAATTTCATTCAGTTTTTTCCTTGTCACAATATATAATACAATATATTATGTTTCTTAAACACACACGTTGCCACACCACTCTCTATTCTTACTCTTCATTGCTTGTGGCCGCACTAGTGTAAACAGATGCCCCACTCCTTGTCTCCATTACAATGAGCAGTCCATTAGCAAATGCCAATAAGCCCTCTGTAGCGTGACAGCATGTTCTCAAACAAATTAGAGCCCTAAAGACAATGGGAATATTATTATTTTCAATTCTCTATCATGTGTTCATTAATCTTCATTTGGACTTGATTAGTGTGGCAATCAAATGAAATTATATCCCTGTTTGGGCCTCTTGTGGATACTCCCTCACATGCACTCCTAACTAACGCATTCCTGCAAGCTATTGGAATGCAACAAATTTTCCAAACGACCTTAGATTAATTTTGTCTGATTAGTTGCTAAATATATCACCGAGCTCCTTCAAAGTCATTAACAGCGACAACAGCAGCAAACACATCACTGAGCAAATGCACCATCACGCATAGGCAAAATCAAGACCTTTAAATATTGAAAGATGAACATCATACTTTAGTTTGACTATGCAAACATGCCAAATCTGTTGTGCTCACTTTGAGATCTTGCCTGGTAATTAGAAGGTGTGTGTTCGAGGCTTGGTTCTATTGCTTTAAATCACTGTAATTGCCCCTGATCTCCTCTTAAAACATCACTATTCATTCCCCTGTAATTACCGGCACATCTGCAGAAGCACACGTGCCTCCATCCGCTTTGACATCACTGTGCATTTCTGCCTGGCCAATGTACTGCTGTCTGTGACCTGAAGAAAGAGCAGTGTTATGTCCAACTGTAAGGCAAAGACATTTTATTATTACATATAGTTTTTCAGTTGAAATGTCCCAAATTTGTCTTCTTCTAGTCTTCTTATTACCAACTAGTAATTGTTAAGGTTTTTCAAAAAAGCCCAAAAGACACCCTGCAGCTTTCAGTCTGCAGGCACATTTCAAAGTCTATTTTATTTTATGTATAAATGTTGAAAACACATAGAGAGGGTAATGGCTTCACTCTTGCAGTGTGGTCTTTTGATGAGTATAGATTTTTTGGATCCTTTGAAAATGGAGATAATCAGCTACAAGAGCTGTGACGGAACTATAAACAAAAAGCGTTTTTGACAGTTCACTTGCATAGTGCATTAAATTTATGCCCAGTAAAAACAAGGCTTTCAGGAATTGATGGTGTAAAAAGCCCCACTTTGATTATTTAACATGAGAATTTTTTTTTCCCGCCGTCAAGCAAGAGTTCATTTACATTGCCTATTATCACAAATAACATGAACAGTATTACTGGACAATTTAAGTCTGTCGAAGTGGTTAACAAGTGGTGAGTAAGTTGGAGCCAAACTCTTTAGTTACTCTTTACTCAAGTATTGATATTGCGATGTGCAGGGAAAGTATCGGTAGCATTAGCATGTGATTATTGGAAATGTAAACAGTGTTACAGAGGTGTCCCTGTGTTTTTACCGTCTATTGTTTACTTCCTTAAAAAACAAGATAGAGGATGGCTCTAATAACATATCGGGGTCTTGAAGGTTGTCCCTTTTACTAACAGAAATTTCAGACACTTCCTCTAAAGACGGTTTAAAAAGAAATTTGAAAGTAAGAGAGCTCTTGAAAACCAGACGTAGGGGTATAAGCTATGAATTGGGATTTAGTCTCATTAAGCATCTTTTGCACCCATTAAAGTTCAATGATGTGTTTGACCAATACTGCCACACCTGGAGCCATGTAGAAGTTGTGACACAAAATGAGTCAAAAATGCGCATTGGACATAATATTTTTTTATTGTTTTATTTAAGACCCCTATTAAACATACAACGTTTTGGTTGGAAAAGTAATGGCTTCTGGCATCACTAAGCAATCAATAAAATGAGAAGGGAGGTGTTGTTTAGGGCTACTTTGACTTATTAAAACCGTCAAATACTGTTAGTGTGCTATTCAAAAGCAGCATCAGCTGATGGATTACACCTTGCAAAACACACTGAGAAGGCCTATGATCAAGATTTGTTGATTTGCATTAGTCTGGAAAAGGTTACAGATTATTCTCTAAGACTTTAGATATTCTACATTTGGACATATTAATTTTAAAGGGAGATAATTTAGATATGTGGCTACTCTCCATAAAAGTGGGGCCACAGCCAAGATCACACAAAAGGCACAAGGCGAAACAGAACCGTGTACCAACAGAATCAAAAAAACAGAACATACCATAAAAACATAATACACATAATCCCAGAAGTGAAGTATGATGGAAGGAGCATCATGATTTGAGGCTACTTTGCAGGTTCAGGACCTGGATCGCTTGCCATTGTTGAGAGAAAATATGTTTATCAAGATATCCTACAAGATAATGTCACGGTGGGTGTCTGAGACACAGAATCCACAAAAGCCATTTGCACCAGACATCCTAAAAATATTTGCTCCCAAACGTTGTGCAGGTCTAATCCACAGCAACAGGAAGCAATTGCTTGAGGGTATTGCTGCCAAAGATGGTTCAACCAGTTAATAAAACACTGTTGCTGGTACATTTTCTCACCATCACTTTGTATGTTTAATGGGTGTGTTTAATAAAGGCTTTTTCTCAGCTTAGAAATGACGTGTTTGAGATCAGATCACATTTCAACCAATTTATGCAGAAAACCAGGAAATTCTAAACAGAGCCATTAATTTTTTGTGATTGTGTGTACGACAATATGTCTATATACAGTATATAGTTATTAGACTGTAGTGAAAAGGTTGTTACTCTAATTATTCAAATTTTTTTTAAAGCTGGCACGCTGCCATGCTATTGATTTAAATGGCAAGAAAGTAAAGAGGATTATGCAGGCCGTCTCACAGTCTCACCTTGACACTTGGCTGGACATTTGCATCCATTCTGCAGAGTCATTGTTGACAAACTTGCGGACAGTAGAGAGAGACAATCATGAGGAAACTTGGAGGTAGTGCCCATGTCGGCCTAGAGCAGCAAATATCACGTGTGACCCAATTCTCCGCTGTCCTACATATAAACCCTTGGCTTCCAGTAGATTACTGTCCTCCTCAGCTCACGATCAAAGAAGGCAAGAAACAAATGACTACAACACAAGAGGTGGAGGGAGACTGAGAGACGAGTGTCAAATAAAGAGAGGAAAGAAGAAATGTGTACCGTAAGAGCAGGAGGATGCCGACGTACACGAACACATCATCTGCTGAAGGATTGTTTAACTTCACCTTCCACCTACAGTTTCTCTTCCATGTTGTCAGGAATGTTAAGTGGTTACAATAAATGCTTTTTTTTTTTTTATAACTGCATCAAATAACAGTGGTAATCATGCAACAGTGTGATACAGGTTGCTTTTTAATGAGAAACCTTACAAAGATCTGTAACCAGAATCTGCAACTCACCCTGACCTTGCGAAAGCATAATAACAGGTTGTGGCTCATTTTTTACTTTGGTCCTACTTTATTGTTTTGGCACGGTGTCAGAGCTCTAATAATATTGTTTTCAATGAAAAAGCTCTAAAATCAATTGTACACCACTTCTTCAGCAGCAAAGGGCAGATAGACAATTTCAGTGGCTAACACAGTAAAACGTTTAAGGCCTGCTCATGCTCTCTGTGTCCGCATAGGCCGTAAATTTTGTCACCTATCCAGGTTCACGAGGATTCCCAAAAATTCTTTGCTGATGCAGCCCAGAATTTGAGTCCATTTGGAGAGGCTGGGTTGTAGGCTGTGCATCCAAGGCAGTGTCCTTGCTAAACAGATACAGACACTGTTTTTTTTTTTTAGCCTAATACAGCAAATGAAATCATGCTTTCATAGATTGGCATCACAGTTCCTATTGTGCAAGTGTGGAATGTTTCTTTGGCTGTATTATTGTATTATGAATATAAGCAAGTCCATTTCGTACCTTTTGTGAATTTTATTAATTAACCATCACAACTGTCCAATAAGAGCACATAACAGTTAGTCCTACAGCATACAGTGTCTGACAGAAGAGGGGAAAACCTAGGCAACAATGCACTTTAGGGGCCTATTAGCACATTTATATTCGCTCTCTGTCACAACCTGTGTGGCTGTAGGGTTAACCAGGGCCGACGTGCAGTGGAGCTTTCATGTCCTGTCCTTGTCTCTCTGTTTCCCAAACTCCATCACTCAAGCTCATGCAGTGGCAGTATTATTCATCACAACCTCCTTGTATCCACAAACTGCAGTGATGAAAATAAAACACACTGATGCTCCTTTTACCAACGCCAAATCTATCAATAAGTGTAGCTCATTTACTTAAGTGATGATCAGCAGTCCATTCTCTGGGGCTCTACACTGAAAACCTGTAGCGTTATTAATTTTAAACTAGAGAGGAGACTCACAGTACATTTCTGTTCAACTGCTCTTTCTGTTTAACTCTTTATGGTTAACTGGAACGCTTCATGATACAATGCTGGAAAATATTTATATAATAAATACTAGTATTAAATTAAAGAACCATATTAAAATATTTGTTCATTATGGTTCTTTAGTTGCTGCTTGTTTATAGTTTTATTCCTGTCAGAGCCAAAACCAATTTATTTTTTATTTTTGCTTCTTCTGCACAATTGATGGAAGAGGCAGAAAGAGCAACTCCACTGGTAAAAGCTGGAGCGTTAAAGTAGAAGAAAGCTGCAGAAGTGAACAAAGTACAGCAAAGAACAGAAGAAACAACTGGCCATTCAAACTGCATTGAATGTCTCTCAAGAAGAAGAATGCTAATCACCCCTAACACAGGATGTCGGGGCTGCTTTTGCCCCGAGATGAGTTGCCTAAAGCTAAGCCAAAGGAACCGTCGAAATCAGCACCTACTGAGCTGTCATGGCATCAGACTGACAAAGAGTTGTGCAGAGTGATACAATAACAAATAGATATTAACGAGTTGCTTGATAAGAGTCAGCAGTTGTCTCTTCTGCCACATTCCTCGGTTCCATGAAGACCCCCCTAGTTGACCCACCCAGCTTAATCATTTGAAGGAGTTTTTCAACATGATGTTGACTCCAGACCTGACAGTAGTGTGGAGAGGTTTTACTTTCTGTACTAATACGATAGAGTAGAACCAAGGAATTTAGTATGAAAGTGCCAACATATGACCTCAGATTGTGGATAAAGAGAAGCAATGGGATTACTTCAAGACTAGCATAAAAATGAACTAAAAATTATATCAGCTTGAATGGGAAAAGCATACGTGGCCTCAAAATTAAATCTGAAGACCCAAAGGTAATCCCTTTAATACTCCGTGGAGATGCCGCAACACCATGGAAAATGAATTTAAAAGATTTGCTTTTGTACTTTACTTGATTATGACAGACCCATTTAAGGTAAACAAATACGTGCGTATCATGTAGGAATCTTGTTTAACATGTTCATTTATATACAATGCATAAATTCCTATTTAAATTAGATCTTTTGAGTCACCAGCCACATTATAACAATAATAAGAGCAAGTCTGTTACTGGGTTAGGCCCAGTTGTTAGCTTGTGAGTTATTTTAGCAGACACTAAGCATTTCCAAATATACCCAACACAAAAGAAGTTCCATAAATGTTATTTAACCAGCCCTGTGCGCATGCCTGGACACAAAGCTTCATATAAGACAAACAAAAACTAAAGAAAATACAAAAATTGAAGATTTAAAAAGGGTAAGGGATAGATAGAACCTTATTTTTGGTAACCCCAGAAAAGTTCAAGAAGAAGCGTCTAGTGTAATTCCGTTAACATGAAGATTATACTGTCTAAATTATCATACAAAGTCAGAAAGGACTTGAGGGCCTTTGTATTTGAAATTTAACAAACAGGAACAAGCCCTGCCAAGTTTGCAGACTTGGTGAGATTTTCTAGATCGACAGTCATAAGTCACTATGGATCCACTTTTTTTGGGACTTGCTAGGTGGTACTTCAGCTAACAAGAAAGCAAAGACAAATAGGGTGAAAGTCTGGAAGACAAAGACATATTTAAAAAAAGCAAGTACCTTTGACATCAATGCTTCAACAGTTGGAATGAGCAATCCAACATGTCCAAGGTTAAGTGAAGTTACATTGTCCAGTCCTGCCTTCACATAACTCTGCATATTTGTGAAAAAAAAACAATCCTGGAAGATTGCACTTACATAAAGGAAAAACATAACCAAGAAAATATTGAATTCCTGAAAAAGGCAGGTCTGTGTTTTGACTGTCTTATTAAAGGTCACACAGGCAAAGACTCCAGACGGAGAATGACATGCCAGGTCTGTGCTCTGTTACATTTTTAAAAAAATCAGACATTTGTGATACTAAAAAGGTTGCAGAGCAAAAATACAAGATTGTACCATAGATCACTCAATAGTTTCCTGTGCAATGGTGACCATCAAACTTTAAACAAATGCCTGCACTGGGGCAGAGGATGACTGCATCCTCCCAATGTACCAGTTAAAGTGAAGTCAGAAAAAAGCAACAAGGCAGTAGAGACATATGTTTTTATCGACCAAGGCAACTCTGCTAAATTATGCACTGATGCATTGGCCAGACAGTTGAACCTAACGAAATGAGCTTGGTACAAAGCAATAAGTGTAAAGTTATATGCTTACAGTGTTGGAAGTTAGTGAGTTTGAAAGCAGCAACTTGATTGAACTGCCCAAAGTATTCACACAGACAGCCTCACCAGCAGAAAAAAGCTTTATTACCCACAAAGAATAACATAGAAAACTGGCCCTATCTCGGTGAAGTGACGTTGCCCAGTATCAGCACTGATGTAGGACTTTTATTGGAACCAATGTTCGCAAGGCATTAGAGCCACAGCAAGGACAGAATATACACTTACAACAGCACTCGGGTGGGTAGTACATGGTCAACTGATGGAACGTGAAGACGTTGTCCCAGAAGATGGTTCACATGTAGAAGTTTAACTCGATGGCATTTCTGTTGGTAATAAAGATTTCACTGGCCACAAGAAAAGCTGGAGATGCCACTGGATGGTAGTTTATGGATCAAAAACAAAAAAAAACAAAACTGTATAATGCAGGTATTTATTATGTTGGACTACCTAAGAAAAATGCTTTCCTCATAATCCCAATCAACAAGAATACTGCAGTGCATTATTCCACTCATAAATGAAAATTCAAAGCTCTAAAAGAAGAAGAGTCCAGTGCTTTCACGAGGATGACATGAGATGATGGACAAAGGCTATGTTCTCAAAGTACCAGAGTAGCAACTGATGCAGAAGAAAGGCATAGTGTGGTACATCCCACATATTCCCTCTTAGCTGTGTTAATGAGATTCAGACGGAGCATATAGCTTTGATGGTATACATTGAAGCAATATATTACTAGGTGAGGGTCCCTGAGGAAGACACAGATCTTTTGTACTTCCTATGGTGGCCCAATGGAGATGCTGAAAAGAACCTAACTGAATACAAAATGAAAGTGCACCATCCCCCAGATGTGCAAATTCTGCACTATGAAAAAACACAGAAGGCCTCAAAGCCCAATGTGCCTCAGGAGGGTTTAACTTGACAAAGTGGACAAGCAACAGCAGAAAGATTCATACCAGTGCATGATAGAGCCAAAGAAATGGGGGTGGTGGACTTGACACATGATGTTCTTCCAATAGAGAGGTATAAATTGTCTATATTCTTTGTGATAAGATGCTAAAAACATGACGGCTTTAGACATGCAGCCACAGTCAAGCTCCATCATTTCTGAAATGCAAACAAAAATATACAGTATATGGTTTAGTATGGTATATGGTTTATCTTTCCTCCGGCTGACAAACGCACATGGTCATGTCCACATGGCGTTGGTGCTAAGAAAGTCAGGAGCGGCAACTGTGGCTGTGAATGTTGACAAAATTAGCTACAACTACACTACTTAACATTTTGGAAAGACAATACAACAATTTGAAATACATTGAAAATGATAAGTTTTAATTAAAAACCGGAAATTCTCCATCTGGGAATTAACAATGCCATCACAGTGGGGATATGTGAGTTCTGCATTTAATCCTGCAGACTTCACTTCAAGTGGTCTCAGAGCTGCCAAGTTGATGAACCAACAAAGCCGGATAAATGGACATTTTCTACAGAAGCCAGAAAAGAAAAAGGGCTGTGGGTTACAAGTGTCCACGCTAATGCTCATCCGGACACACAAAGATGTTTTGTAGAAGACCTGAATGTCGAAGATATACAGAACTTAGCCAGAGACAAAGATATTGTGATGAAATTCAAAGGGGAACTTGTGACGTCTAAAGGGTTAGTTCCAAATAAAAGCTGCATCCTGCCACACTGCTGATAAAGGTTACTGCTCACCACCATCTCCTACTTAAACGTTTGTAGAAGGGGTTAAACATCTCCACCTCTTTCAATTAATAGCACTAATTTTGTCAGTTCTCAGTGAGAACTTTGTGAAGTCATACAAGAATAAAATCAAGAAATAATACAATATGTGTTACACAGAAGGGAAATGAATTGGTTTTTAACACCATGGAGGCATTTGAGACTGGCAAATCCTGTCTGTGGGAAAGATTCTAAAATCGTTGAAAGAACAGTGCCTAGATAATAAGTGCTTTCAATCTTTTGTGTGAAGTAGAAGTTGTACGCAAAACAGACCAATTATGAGTCAAAAGTCATGCATAATACTACTACTACTAATAATAATAATAATAGTTATTATTATTATGGTAATAATTATTATCGTTATTATTGTTATGTTAATTGTTATTATTAAAAGGACACTACTACAAGGACTGAATGAAGATATCCATTCCTGTTCACATGAAGATGAATGGATGCAGCATTTAACTTATTCTGGAAGCGTTCGTCTGTATAGTCACTGTGGACAATACAAATACAGGAGAGAAATAATCATTTAAGTTAATGTTTTCTTAATATAATGATGTGTTTAAAAAAATTTAATTTAAATAGAATAAACAGCACCAGACATGTGACAATGTTCATTCATACATGAGCGAGCTGTATGTTCAGGCCCCAACAAGTATTAAAATACTAAAGGGGAATAAATTATGAACTGACTGGTTCTTTCAACCCAGCCTTGGTAGCCCTCTGAGCTGCACCATAACTTTCACTGCAGCCTCTCACATACAAAATCAGCTTATGTGCCCCTAATTTCTTCCTATTTTAATGTGGACTATAAGAGTGCAAAGAAAAAAAATAACCCATGCCCTGAACTATCTTTAGCCATTCAAAACATCCCAGCCTGGAACATTCCAACATTTGTGTGTACCCTTTCAGAACTGGAACACAAATAACCGAGAGAATAACTAAAAGAATAGAAGGTGTAAGAATCAAAGATATCATGAGTACAAAGATTGGTTAGAGAATAAATCAGGAATGCTAATTACTGAAAGAATTTAATCCTTAGATGAACTCTGTGGATTTCTGCCTTGGACACATTCACAGCAAGAGGTTCTGCAGCGTGTAAAGATTCCACTTGATGTACTGCCACTGTCTCCACACCTCGTGTTTATCTGTTAGGATAATTTTCAAAACCATTAGTTTGCTCGTTAAATCTAAAATAAGTTGAATTACCAACCAATAGCCAGGGACATCTTTGAAATCTCTTGAAGTCACTTCCATACACTGTAAAAAAAATTATTTAAGATGTACTATGCTTTAGAAGTTTACTGGCAATAAACAGTTTCGCACACACAAACTTAAATTTAAAATACGCTTCTTATTTGCTTAATAGGCAGTTATTTTCAAAATCCTTCTGTCACGACATGCAAATATTCATTAATTCAAACAAACAACCTGAATGTAGAAAATACTGCATTATACCGTTGCTTGAGATGGCTACGGATGCTTTCACAGCACAGGTTATGTCTGTCAATTCAACAGAGCCACAGTGCATTACACACACTAGGAGGCTAACCCTGTGGCTTCCATGACAACGTGGTGACCTTCCCCTAATGTGAAGCCAGTACACAAAGACAAGCAACAGCGAGAGGAGCTGAGGCGTCTGGCATTTCTAAATCACCGAGCTAACATTACTAGCTTTCCGTGGTTTTATTTTGTTGTGTTCACTTGTTGCTATTACTCCAGCTTGTTGGCTCGCCGAGCAAATATACGTGGATGTGTCTCCAAGAACACAGCTGACATTCCTGTCGTAACTGCAGAAAACTGCTGGGGCTGCCATTAAATAACAGCAGAGCGAGCGAGTAAGCAAAATTCAATTTCACATCCTCTCCTGTAATAATGGAAGTGACAAACGTGGCTTTAGCAGTCAACTTCTGTGCTATGGAGGTCTCAAAGTCTGAGTTTCCCATGTACGTTTTTTGAACAAAGGGCATTCCTGTAATGCATCTGCCATGGAAGAATGGGATAAATGTGATTGTGTGAGTGTCCTGATGAAACTGAACCGTATTTCTGCTTGGTGTCATCATACTCATTATGGGACACCCATTTATACATCTGAGAAGGTGCTCTCACATCCTTAGAATAGCCATGAGGTCAAATTGAGAAGGGCTTTGCTTTAAACAGGCAGACGTGTGGCGGACACAAGTGTAAAAGAAGCAGCACTTCACGCAGCATGGTCTGTTTTCTGTGTAATACACTGACACTTGAGCCTTGAATGACAAATTTCTTTATTTTACCACTCTTGTGTACACTGCATTACTCGCTTCTGAATGGATTTGGAATGTCCTGTTGTTGCATTATTTCTCAGATCTTTGTACATATTCTCAGTACTGTGAACATACACACACACACACACACACACACAGATACGTTGTTGAATGTGACAAGAGCTGCTCTTTGTTTGTGTATGTAGTATTGATGTAACTTTGGAGTTTTAAATGGACAAAGACATTATTTTGGAAATGCATTTTTTTTATTACTGTAAGACTATTTTTGTTTTACTCTACTTTTATTAAAAATTTAAATGACAGGAAGAAATCCACATTTCACAAGCAGTAAACAGATGAATGGGTGTTTGCAGCCTATACCTTTGCTCATGACAGGTACTTATTGAATAACAGGTGATGTATATAATCCGGAGGTGTAATGTTAAGAGCGACAGCTGGGACGATTAAATGTGGCTTTGCTGCTTTCTGCTCATCTCTAGCTCTGCCTTGTCATCTTTCATCTTTGATGAATTCTTTGCTTTAAAGTGAGCTGGAAGCAGCGGTACAAGAGGAACTGTTTTTAGATCCTCTAGTTAGGAAAAAGCAAGGCGTGCATAAGTAAATATACCATATGAAATTATACAAGTAAATGTCTTGCATTCGAGTTCTTAAAACCATACTCTTTCTTCAGAAAACTCCTTTCTCTGTAAGTGATATTACATGTTGCATTAGTTATTTTTACGTCACAGGGGTCATGAGCTAAATAATAAGAGATGGACATAGAAACAACAAAGTTCTGTTAGACTTAAATCTTTGGACTTTTCTATGATGTTTACTTTGACATCTTTAGGATCTGAACAGTTATTTAAATATAAGTTATTAACAAAGTTATCTAAGGTTTGTTTAGGTGGAACTTCTGATAAATCAGGCTTCTATAGCCTAGCTTGTGAATTTCTTGCATTTCCATTCAGTGCTGTTACCCAGATGTGTGTTTGAAGTAACATCTTCTTGTTTCTGCACGCAGAGCAGATTTTTTTTCTTTCTGCCAGCATTTTTGTCTGTTCAGTGGATGGTGGGAGGGAACACCAAAGATATTCCTTCTTTGGTGCTTTGATGATGCCTTGGAGAGCACAGTCTGACACATCGGTCCAAATCCTTCCATAGGTGTTCATTAGGGCTGAGATCTAGGGACTCCAGAGCCAAAGCACATAAATTGCTGGGTTGTACTGTAGCTGTGTGAGAGCATTTGCAATTCTGATGTTCCTCCACATATTTATTTATGCTTTTCTTTTTCACTTCTATTTCAGTTTCATTTAGTCCTGTTTTTGCGTTTATTGAGACACGAACTCTAACAAGTCAACTTGCAACTATTTACATTCACATTTTACTACAGGGCTTGATAATATGACAATTTTAGTGAAGTAGTGAAAACTTAGAGACCCCATGCTGATTTCTGTGGCTAAGCACAATTCAGATGAGTGATAAAATATTGATTACCAATGGGAGGATTAAAAAACAGCTTTGTTAACGCCACAAAGAAAACTTTGCCAAGTAATAAAGCCAAGCATGAAAAGATTGCCTGGTGAAACAATGTCTGCACAAAGAATTCCCTCCCTTTCCTGGACTGTCTGGATATCTGCCATGAGAATAATAAGACCCCACATTCAAACACTACTGAGCATCAGTGTAACAATACATGTTTGAAATAACTATCAGAGGGGCCATTCATGCAACCTTTAGTTAATCACCCAACTGCCTTCTTCCATTCTCCACATCCCTTTCTCTTGCACCTCATGATCTGTACACCTCCACATAGACCAGGAATCTCATTCATCACTGCCAGTCCTGAGTGGATATTAGTAACCCCGCAACAGTGTGCAAGAGTGTATTATCTTCCTGCTGCTTGTCTCCTTGCTTCATCGGAGAGTTGCCCATGTAATAGAGTAATTTCAAAAAGGTTGAGCAGCTGATTAGAGCTTTGTTGTTGGTCTGGCTATGTTTGCTTGTGACTCATTATGTTGAATCACGCTGACCTTTAGGCCTTTGTTTTGTGGACAGTGAGATTTGCTGTGTGGGCATTGTCTTATTTAATAACTAAAATTAGAAACTAGCACACATACACTATAGTACAATGTGTAACTGTGTAAGAATTGTCTGTAGGAGATTACTTTACAAACCTATTTGCCAAAAAAGTTCGGGTGATAGTGATGCTGATTTAAGTTAAATGGGCTTTTTTTCAGTTTGTCTTATGTCTGCAGCATCAGTTCAGTTTTTAATTTCATAAAGATTTATTTTGAGTCTTGACAGTTAAATGGGACATTTGTCGTGCATATCACTGCATCTTTGCACAATTTACAATCAGTGTTCTACTATATGATGCTTAACGTCCTCTCAGATGACACGGAAAGGGAGTAGGCTGAAGCCAAAGCTCATTTATAACCCTACCAATTTGTAATCACCTACATATTTGTTTTTCTAATCCTTTTTACATCCCAAATAAATAAACCAATAGAGATATCTAGTCGTTCTGAAGTAATAGTCAAATAAACAAAGTCACGTTATACTACATTCTTCTACTTATTTGATACAATATATGCAATTAAAAACCATATTAAAAATTAATTGAATTATCTCATCTTCCGTGTATTGCTTTGCCCTCTCTGCTTTTGTGGCACATCCTATGTCGCCTGTCAATCAAAGTAGTCAATTATACCACAAGACACCATTTTTATTTTAATCAAATAACTTAAAAAGTCCCTCTGCCAACATGGAGGTGTTTGTGACCTATACAGCAGGATGGCTTCACTTCAGGGGAACTGTCTCACACACACACACAAACACACACATGCATCTTACAGAAATTGTTGATATATTTCTGGTTGGTGAGAAAGAAAAGCCTTGTTAAAAGACTAGAAACAAAAAAATAAAAAAAAACAAAGTTTGGATAACATGAAGCATTGAGAAAACCTCAGAAAATCAATTCAAAAAGTTAAATCTTAGAAATTGATTCTATTAAAAATATTTAGACAATTTGGAGACTGTAGCTTTTAGTATGATTTAGAATTTTATTTCTACTTTATCTTAGTGTAAAGAAGCTGAGCATATCTTTCACCAGTTACATATTCGCTTGAGCAAACAACAACTATTTCAATATAAATATATATACACACACACACACACACACACACACATATACATACATACATACATATATATATATATTTATATTTAAAATCAGTATGTCTTGTGCAGGCACTCAAACTGTCAGAAAAGAAAGTTCTGAAGGATGGAGGTGTCTATTCATTCGCACATATCATCCTGGTGATGGCTTATGGTAAAGAGTGCAGGCGTTAAAGGGCTTATTGAGCATATGGCAACTCTCAGAAGACTTCCTTTGAAATCCCTTCTTTCTGTTTCGCCTGCAACCCACAGAAATCGTGCCTAGTTTAAATTCTGAATGCGGAGCCATGTGTGTCTCCCTGTGCCCTCGGTCTATGGGTGGCATTATAGGCTCAGCAGGGTGATCAGTGGGGGTCAGAGCTAGCATTTAACCCTCTGTAGCGCCGGCAGCCTCTCTCCCTCCTGGACACCTGTTCTTCTTTCACATGGGAAAGCAGTCGAATCAGAGGTGAGAGCAGTGATATGGTACAAAGGCAGAGGTGTTTCTGAAAGAGAAGTGAAAGAGGAATCACATCAGTGAGTGGAGGTCAGGGTGACCGGGAAAAAGAGGTCTTTATATATTAGTGTCAATGAGGAGCACGTATAAGGTAGCCGCCGTCTTTTCGCCCTTTCAACCGGCACTTGCAGACAAACCTCTTTTGTACATATGGAAATGAGATAGTATTTTAGTGACTATCAGGAATTTCGGCTTGCAGAGATGAATAATATGTTCATTATTTGTTGAGAAACGTGATTGTTTGTCTGTTCATGTCAAATTGAAACTGATTGGGAAAAGAAAATCATAACTGTATGTATGAGGCCATGGTCCCTTGCCAGAAAGATAGACTGAGCGAAAACAAAATTGGTAGAGCCAAGAGGGAGGGGTTCATAGAGGATTTGGGTCATAGAATGCTCAGAGGGATCACATTGTGTGTGTGTGTGTGTGTGCGCATGCTTATGTGCTTGTCAGGGTGTTTGAATGTGTTTGCGTGTTTTTTTTTCCCTGCCTGTATGTGTGTGTGTGTACTGTCACGTGTGCCCCTATCAGTTACACAACAGATTCCCTGATTAAAACCAATTAGGGTTTTAATATGGTCTCTCTAAAGGAGTGGCATTGTTCCTTTAGGGAAAAAAAACACTTTTTTTTAGGACGACAGACTCCCTTATTATTCTGATATAGTTTTAAAACCAAATATACATTAGATTTTAGGCCATGCTTACATTAGGTTTCACCACCTTTTTGGTCCAATTTGAAAATGATTAAAATCAAGTTTGTACAAAGCTGTCAACCTTCTGCAGCCTTCTATTTTTTTCCTCCTTTTATGTTGCCTGCAGGTAGAAATGGTCAGAGGCGTCCTGAATTGTGATCTTTGACCTGGCCAGGATGGGCATTGATCATTTAAAGTGACTCATTGTGATTCTCTTTCTCATCATCATCTGGAGCACTGATCTGTAGCTGTTAAGGGCCTTTCACAAAAACACGCTGTTGTCACTGGTAAGAAACTCCATGGGTAAAATGACAATCTGTTTCTAAGTGCTGCGCCGCCTCCAAACAACACTCTCCCATGAGGTCGAGGGTGATTCGACCACTGACCCCCAGTGTAAGGTTCAGCCTGTTTAACTGCATGGATAATGGGACATTGTCTATTCGCAAATAATGTGAAGTTAACATGCTGATAAAAACTCTCCATAGTATTTCTGCTCTGAAACCCTTTGGCTCGACTTACCTGTGTGCTGAAGTGTTTAATGCTCAGTACCAGGTGAGTGCCCTTATTTTGTACCTCCCACAAGCAGTCATGGGTGCAGGGACAACCCAGTAACTCCAGCCTCTGTCTGTCATTCATTCCAGTGAGTTGCAGCTTTTCTTGTGACTCTGCTCTGTTTATTCAGCCCAGGGGTCACTGGGTGATGACCCACTACTCTGGACTGTCATCACATGACCCCCACAGTCACATTGCACTGGGAGATGTTCTGTAGACTCAGCATATCTGCACTTATTTCTTGTCACTCATATCAACTAAGAGAGACTCTGTGGTCAGAGGTGATGCTTAAATGTTTTCTCTTTGTTGCACTCTGTCAGAGTGTCCTGAACGGTTGTAAATAATGTTTTGACACAAGAAAAGAACGTCCTCATGGTTCGGTACACAAGTTGACTCAAGGACTCTGCAGGCTCTTATAATTTCCCAGTGAAGGCAGATTCATCCCTGATTATAGCTTGCGAAAGTGTACTCACCCCTGCAGGAGTGTTTATGAGAACAGATCTTGAGAGATTTTGGAATGATGTATCTGATGTGTTTTTCGGTGTTACTGAGACGATGATGGAAACACCCCTTGTGCATATGTTGTACACCGAATGCTTACCATCCAAAATGTAGAAAAAAAAAGGAACACAAGTAATTACAGAGGCTTGCAAAAGCTAGAATGAAAGGCCTTCATCTTTTCGTTTGTCCTCTTTTTAATTATTCTTTGATCATTTCGAAGATGCTGATCTGTGGATGATCCTGATTTGAACTTCCTTCTTTCTCCCTAGTGATGTGTGACAATGATTACAATCTGTGGATTATTTGCATGTAATTGTTGAAGTGAGTTAGAGATCAGGCGGAAGATTGAGGACCAGTCTCAGCACAGGCCAGCGTTATCCACAAATTTCATAGACTGAGATTTGGTTAAGGACAGGCTGTGCTTCATTAGCACAGAATAAAGCTGTTGAGACTTTCTCAGCTGGCCTGAAAGTGCAGTTTAATAGACTGGAATCAAATCATTGGTTGGAAAATGGAGTGAAAACACTGTGGGAGAAAGCAGTCAGGAAAGAACTTTTACACGCTGAACTGAGGGTTAGTCACTGGATTTGTCTGTAAAAAGGATACATGTTCAACTTTTGGAAACGGTCACGTATGTATTATAACTACAGGACATTTCTCACTTCCTCCTTCAATATAATATTACATTATGCAGCATATTTGTCACTGTCTCCGATTACCATTGTAGCCTTAGGAGTCACTGCAGCTTTTACATTTCAGTGTTACGCATTCAAGCGTCATCACTGCGCATCAACATCTGTGAGCGCAGCGATAGTTTAGGCTAATGTTTTAATTGGTTCCTGAGAACAGAGGGCAAACCAAATTGCTTTAGTGTCCCAAAGGCTTTCTCTCTTAATGAGATATTCTCCCCTCTCAGGATCAGAGGGGTCCTGACCCACATGTCGTCACCAGGATATTATTGTAGCACATTCGCCTCTGTCTGATGAAGCTCACTGAGAGGTTAATGAAAGCAAAGTCAAGGAGATGTCTGTCCACATCAAGAGACAATACACACTACCAAAAAAGAGAAGGAAATAAAGAGGAATCCCACCAGATACTCGTTCACCTCCAATCACTCTCATTCACCTACTGTACGTCCACACGTACCTGTCAGAGTTGTCAGTTCTCTTGTACGGCCCTTGATATTTCTTTATGCTTTTGTGGGGAATAGGGCAGGCTAGACCACTATGTGGTCTGCCTTAGGCCAAACTGTTGCAACGGCAATCCTGACCTTTCATTGGTTGATAAGACCAAAGAGAAACAACAGACAAGATAGAGGAGAGAAACCAACGTCCTTCACCTGTGGTCAGCCATGACAAAGGCTCTTAAACAGAAAGGGATAAATGAGAAAAGATTAGAATCTGTGTGGGCTGTCGGTGTGGAGTGGCTACATTTCCTGTCTGGCCTCTTCCTGTGACAACCGAGAGGAAAGAACTGAAAAGAGAAAGAATGGAAAGTTAGATGGCCATTCAAGTCCCCAGGCCACTTTTTATTGTTCAAGGGCCTTTTGTTTATGCCAATGATAAAACAGATAGACGATGAGCAGTCCTACCCTTCAGATAACAGCGTATATGACACCTACCTCCATCCCACCTGCAAAACAGAGATATAGCAGATACCGAGCACTGAGATCTTATTTTGTTTGCCTCAGGCCTCACACTTACTTGTGCTTTATAAGCAGAAAAATTGATTGGGTACACCTTGTTTAGCACTTCCTCAAGGATCTGATGAATTTAGAATCGAGTTAACCTACGATTCATTCAGCCTGATGATAACCTCATGCCATGGAAAAAAAGATTTTTTTTTTTTTTTACAGAAACAGTCACATTATCAACATCTGAGTACATACAGCTTCATTGTTATAAGTAGAACTTAAAGGGCTCCCTCCAGTCAAGGACTATATTCACATTCGTCGTCATTTGGATGTTTGTGTTTTGTGCAAAGTTTAACACTAGATGAATGTTTTCATATTTATCTGCTGAAACAAATTTCTGTACACACCTCAAAACTCGATTAAAATATCACAGCTAGTTTGGGAGCAGCCGGCGAGGGACAAGGAGCAGAGCTAATACTACTATTTTAAACCAACTGTTGTTTAAAGCTCAATGACTTCATGTATTGAAACATTAGAAGATGTACTGTCATTACAACAGCATGTTCTGGATTTTTTGTGTTCTTTCTCTGAAACCGTTATCACGTCTGCAAACAACTGGCTCGGTTGAAACAATACACAGGTGGAAAAGACTTAATTTGATCGGCTTTGACAGCACCACTGACGTGCCTGTTGTGCTTTGCTGCGGGAAACGATCACTAACAGCAACTGAGCAGGGGCCGGTAGCCACTTTGACTGACAGGCTGATTTGCTGTGTTCTCACTTGCTGTTCCTCTCCACCAGGCCAACAAAATTAGATCTACAGGCACTGTGCTAATGTCAATCAAATGCTTCCGTTGCTTCCATTATATACCACAGTGGTTGCTTTTGTACGTTTGCATTTGTTTGTGCGACTGTATATGTTAGTAAATTAAAAGCACATGCATTTTACTGTAGTCTTGTGCCTAAAAAAGAGTGTAGGAATATGCAGAGGTAAAGTTGTGCAAAAGACAGACTTTCTGAAAATACAGGTTGGATAAGGGAGTTGGTCCAGCTCACTGTGCTGCTAATCTAATAGAGCTCATTCATGCTGACGCCAGGCGACGCTACCTCCAATTGGGAGGTCAGACGTGCGGGAGAGAAGAAATCAGTATTACTGCTGAGTCTGAGGATCTCTCTTGTGGTATTTTAGGGGCAACAGATCATGCGAGCAGAGAGGGGAAGCAGATTTTCACGGCAGGAACAGTCTGCCTCAGCTGGCCTGCTCACCATCTCATAACCTGATATGGCTTCTCGCCTCATTGGCTCTGTATCGCGGCATATCATCTCCAGGGCTGAGCATGTGTGCATGTGAGTGTGTAAAGGAGTATTTTAATTTTGATTGCTGTTGCGTATTACAGTAGACTGTCAGTATGTGGGTGCTTGATCTACTCAGTGATGCTCTGCCAGGAGGATTCGTCTCATAGCTTATCCAGAGACGGGTACAGTCATTACAGTGTGCAGCGAAGAACCATGGAGAAACACTCTGCTGCTGCAACACGGAGCTCTGACCCAGATCCCATATGATGGTTTTTCATCCTCTCTTTCTCTCTTTTTAGAACAAAGGCTCATCTAGCCCTCAGATATGTGCCTCCATTGCACTCGTTTGTGCATTTTGTGCATTTCAACCATTTCCCTCTATTTCTGTGTTTTGGGTTTTTGAGATAAAAACCGTGTGGTTGCAAAGGGTGCTCTCTGGAGTCTAGTTGATGAAAGGGCGACATCCTGTTTCAGCACACTCCCCAATTAGGAAAAAGTACAAGGCAAAACAAAAAAAAAAGTTTGCATGTGGAGTATCCACACGAGTGTGTCTTTACAAAAGTCTTGGTTGACATGAACTTCCCCATCATTTTTTAATCAAACTGCACAGCGCTGACGTTTTTATGATTTTTATTTTTTTTGTGCCGAGTCATATTGACCTTGTCTAAGGCTCTGTACTTCACTCTGCATCATTCTCTCAAGATTCTTCTAATTTAATGGAAAATTAAATTAACATAAAATCAATTAATGCATTAATTAGTCTTTTTTAATTACACTAAATGTAGTATAGTTTTTGCTTCCAATTATTTATTCCATAATTAATAGCCTGTAATTAGTATGGCTGATATCAATATTTAACACCATGATAATCCCACTGAGTGAAGTGGACATCTGAAGCTCATTAACAAGTTGCTGGGACCAATAGAACGTCTGGTGACTCCCTGAGCAGCCAGTGGTGGACCAAAAGGATCCACTTTGAAATCTGCTGCTAATAAGAGCTGTGGCCTCTCATTTAGCATAAAGTCTGTGGTGTATTGATTCTTAACACGTTAATTATGTGATGATTTTACCTTATGGAATAACACAAGCTTTGTCAATTTTAGTGACCCATGCTAATTGCTAGTGTCCGGACAAATAATTACATCAATAGATTTATGGCTTTATGTTAACAGTCTAGCTTTAACTCTAACACAAGCAGAAATATGGCTCCAGATTAACACTAATTTCACTTTTTCAAATGAATTTGCATTTTTTTCCCACTCTTTTAAAAAGGCGATTAAGTTGATTTATTGTTTACTAAAGGACAACTTTGAAATAGAGACACTGCATGTTATGTTCTCATTACATACTACAATATAATTATTGGTTTGCAGAATTTAAAATGATGGTCAATTGCAAAATGGGACTTTTTAATATCAAACGTTATTATTTTTCTTTGGTGTGAGAATATTAGGTCTTCAGCTCCTAACATATTAAACCTAATGAAGATGTCTGTGATTGTTACTGGACTTTAAATGCTGTCAGATTCTGAGGGTTTACTTTTTTTACTGTCTTTTTTTCTCATATTTTTACCCACTTACTGTCTCTCTTATCTAGCTGCTGGGACTACAGCTCAAGGTGATACAGCAGCTAATTAGCAGAATTATCAGTGACCCCGTTAACAAGCCCGTCATTTAAACCTGTACTTCTCCTCTGAGAGTCCAACACTCCTGCCTGGAGCCCAAAGAGGGGGAGGAAGAGAGAGTAAAAGAGCGATTAACAGAGACACCTAAAGACAGAATGAGAGATGGGAGAGAGACAGACTGATGGCCAGTAGGACACAGACAGAGAAAGATGTGAAGTCAGCGTTTGCGTGAAAAACGTGATGGATGGAACTGAGACGCTGAGGAGAGAAGAATGTGGCACGGTGAAACAACAGCAGCTGTGAATTGACATTTGAGCAGTTGAATACCACACAAAGAGGACAGAGAGGTGGTAGGAGACTGGAGAGGAAATAGAGCAGTTTGGAGGTGACAGCTTAATCTGGGAGAGCATTTTCCAGGGAAAAAGAGCAGAGGAGTAATGAAAAAAGGCGATGAAAACGCCAAAGTAATGATTTGAGTGTAAATGAGGATGGACAGCAGTGCTCCTCCTGTGCTGTCCTCACCCCTGAGTCTCTGACAGCCCACAGCATACAGATGGCACTGCTAATTACATACTGCAAAGGCAGAGGGGCAGCTCCTGCCTTCTCGCACAGCACAATCAAAATCTAGATGATGCGATGTTTGTGTGCGCGCTTGTGTTTGTGTGCGTCTGTCTGAGTGTGCAGTTTCCTAAACTGTCTTGCTGACACGTGTCTTTTTAGTTACTAAAATTGTCTCGATCACATCTTCATGATAAAGGAAGCATCTTTTTAGACGGCTGCCTCGGTCGGACATCTCATTAGTGTCCAAACAGACAGGGAGACAAACAGGCACACAAATGCAAGTAGACATTTGGTGTCCACATGCATAACCTTCCACATGTGTACGTTACACGTATATGTTAGGCAAGGCAGATTGAAGTATGGCAGCACTAAAGCTAGCCCTAACGAATTGGTAAGAAGAATCTAAAATATGTGTTACAGTTATCATCTTTAACAGATGTAGTTGCTGTTGCCAACAGTAACAAGTTCAACTGCACAGGGATGTAGACTTTCCATGAAGTTTGGCGTTTTTATGTTCACCCATGTGAATCGTGTATTTCACCCACAGCGCACACATCCTCACACAGCAAGCGCACACATACCCATGTACATGCATATGAGGTTCTTCATCATCGTGTCATAAAGAGCTGTTAAAGTTCCTGACAGAGAGAGACTTAAGATGCTAAAAGAGTGGCTGTGTATTAAATAGAAATTATTCATGTATCAGTAACCCATTTAGTTGTGTAACACCAGTGATTATGTATGCATAATTGTGCTTGTCAGAGCTGAGAGAAGTCAAGAATATTTATTGTGTGAGGACTGGTACTGGGTGAGAGGACACCATCAAATTATTCTCCTTTTGACTGCTTATTTCTACATATTTAGTGTCGTCTCTGTTCTGGTTTTCCTTTGTTGAGATAAGTATTTTTTTAAATTTGAGACTGATCTAGAGAATATATATTAAATTTATATGAATGTAAGAGATTTGAGAACCGAACCGACTTTAGGAAAAATATGATTTTCTAAAGTCTATAATGAAAAGTATTTTTACTTAAATCTTTAAAAATAGTTTTTTTAGGAATAGTTGTTGCCTGTTATGACAGTAGCGGATATCAAAAATAACCCGGAGATGATAACATATATTTAAATTAAACTACAAAAACAATTACTAACACAACAATTTGATTAAACTTGTGTAACCTCACTGCATCACTCTGCCACTGAGTGCACCATCTGTGCTACATGAATCAATCTGGTGAGACTAGGAGCTCCCTGATTGGTGAGTTTGGCGTTGTTTGGAGTACAGGCTGCAGGTCATCGTGCACAGGAAGTAGCGAGGGCCGCGTGTTTTGTTCTGTGCAGTTTCGTAGCATGGAATGATGTCAGCAGACAACACCTGGTCAGTCTTTCACCAACTGTGAAAGCTCATTAAATCTAAATGTTGTCAGTGAGTCTCTGATAGTATTTAGCATTGTAATCCTTTTTATTTGGCAGGCATTGTGGATGTTTGTGGTTGTACATGTTTATATTTAAGTGTAAGATTTAGAACTTAGTTGTAATATGTCTCCCAGTGTATGGATGGACTGTAGATGTGTTACAGAAATACCACACTTGCTTAGCTTTGTCCTGCCTGGTGCCATAAAGCGCGGTTCCTGGAACAGGAAAAGCTACTTAGAGCAGTAATTTGCTCTTCCATCGGGGGGGAGGCAGATGTTTGTCATTTTTTCTCATAGATGATGAACATTCCCTGTGATATAAAAATACAGGTTTTGATTTAAAATACCAAATCTAAAGCAGATTGTAAGATTAGACTAATACCGTTGTAACATTTAACCTTAGATTAACTTACACATGTATATATTTTTAATTCCTAATATGACAATGTTTGCAGTTTATAAACTGAATTAATTATACAATCAGCATTAATAATATACGATCACCAATAAAGTTAATAAATACAAACATTACTGGCAAGCTGCACAACCGTTTAAATTGCATTTATGCAGAAATAAACATGTTTCACATTTACTTTAAAGTCACAAAATATGTACACACATCGCCACAGCACGGGTTTTTCTGCCGGATGCACATCCTGTCATTTTGAAATGGTAAATGTTCTGCACTTATATCACACTTTTCTACCTGTTGGTACTCAAAGCTCTTTACTCTGCTTCTTATTTTCCCATTCACACTCACAATCACAATCACACACACATTCATACACCGATGGGGGAGCTGATATACAGGCTGCCAACACTCACCGGGAGCAACTAAGTGCGGGTTCAGCGTCTTGCTCAAGGACACTTTGACATATGATTGGAAGAGCCAGTGATCAAACCAGCAACTGTAGGATTGGTGGAAGACCGCACTACCTATTGTGCCAGAGTCGCCCAAAATGTACATGTGTAAAAGGTCTGATGATGATTCACCATCTCAATTACAGCACATACATACTGTTTATATACATTTTCATACCGATAAACCTAACGAGCATGGATGACTTGGGTGAATCTGTGTACATTTACCAATGGTCTGATCACCAGAGACACAGAAGTGGACTCATGTCTCATGCTGAGGAGGACAGTAGGGAAGGCTGTGGCAAAAATACCAGGGTTAATGTGGGTCTGGTGCTCAAGAGGAGTAGGCAGAGTGCAGAAGAGGACTTTATAATGATGATGGGACCAGCAAGTGGGAAATGGGGAAGAGTCCTCTTGTACAGGGAGCGGGCGAAATTGGGAACTGGAGTGTTGATAGGGACATTGTGCTTCTAATGAAGGCTATAGTGTGTGTTGTAGGCAGAGTTTTCATTAGGAGAGATTGGGACCTTGGTGAGAAGGCCATCACAGGTAACCCGGAGTCAGGCTTCATCAGTCAACACCGCACAGCCCGAGCGGCCCAGGGAAGTCGTCCACCTTGGGAAATCAGACTCACACTTGCCTCCATTTCTTCTCAAACCCTGGTGGAGTTTTCCTCATTTTACTTTTTCCCCACATTTACTGTTGTTGAGTTTGAATGTGTTTAGACATAAGGAGCTGGGTGAGCGCGTTGTTGTCCTCGTAGGCGGCTTGTGAATGAGGGGAACAGTATTGGTATGGGGAACAGCGTGTATCAACTTCAGTTCACCGAAAGGTTTTTGGCGCGTGGAACTTGTCATCTGGTGGCAGTAACTATGAGAACAGAATAAAGAATTTAAAATCTCCCCAAATATGCTGAATAATATCGTCCCAAATATATAACTTTTTCTGTTTGGCCTATCTATGTGCCCCTGCACACAATCTAAGCCATTTTCAGGTGAAGTGGGACATTTAGCCCCTAAATAGGCAGATATTTGCCTCAATAGTTGGAGGAGAACAAAACCACATCTGTTTGCCAGATAGGCAGACACAAAGCCAAGTAATGGAAATGTCCTGAACCCGTCAGTGTTCTTGTTTTACACCTCACTTCAGTAAAGTTGTTCCTCACGGCGTCATGCACGATGCATTATCAGCACTTAATTCTGGACTCAAAGATGGTAAAAGAGCTGCACTGTTCTCTGAGCTTTTCTTTTTTTGCAAAGACTGAATAGAGAATGTGACTCTGTATCTGTTGCCCCCAAGTGGATTGCAAGAACCAAATTGATTATTACTAATTCATATATTGATCAACTGAGATCCTGTACTGATTTGCAGCAATGAGGCAGCATGGTGACAGAGTGGTTAATACTGAGTCTGGTCCCACACGTTAGGGACCAGGTCAGGTTGGACTATAGTGGTGGAGTTCTTTGTTCCAATGGCTCAGGACTAACTTCCATCTAAACATCTGACGCAACTTTGTTGTACGCCTTCTAATGACAGTCAAAGCACCCGACCATTATCTGACCTATGGTGATGAAAGCAACAATACAACATACTAGCTTTTATCACTGAACACTAACACATACACTGCTACTGATTCTCTTTTGGGCTTTCAATGTTACAAGGTAATATACAAAATTAATAATTATGTATAGCCAAAGTAATTTTCGAACACACTGGTAATAAAAAGTACATGTACTGTATCTCGTTCCTATCAGTATCAGCAAGAGCTGCACTGAAATGTACAGTGTGGTCAATAGTAGTGATGTGGTGGCGTTTGTCACATCACCACAGCAAAGCTAAACTACAAATGTGTCCAAAAGTTCAGCTGGTCACCCAACACACGTGAATGTTAGCCAATAATCACATGGACTTTATGGCCATTACAGTCACACCCCAAAACAACACACGTGCTGATTTTGTCAGCTGCTGCTGTTATTACTACGCATTTTTTCATTTTGTCTTTAAATTTGGGAGACATGTCAAAACACAAGGAGACGTTTTACCAACGTGACTTCCAGTGAAATTCTTTAAACCTACAATAATAACACAAAACATAGCCTGGATCATGCCAGGAGTGTGTGTGTGTGTGTGTGTGAGTGAGAGTTTGTATGTGTGCGAAATGTTTTCTTCCTGTCATCCGATCCCACAACATGCGTGTCACATCACACTGTGTGGCATAACCCTTATGACATTTTGGCAAGTGCCAAGCCATATCAAAGGGATGATAATAGGGATTTGTCTATACAGAGTTCACGGTAGCTGAAATAGTGGATCCGAACAAAGAGTGTGCCTGTCCCTCCCGTCTGCAGCCTACAAATAGAGATGCTAGATACTTCCAGTTGACCTTGGGTGTTTTGGGTCCAGGGACAATACGGCAGGAGTTAATCCTTCTTTCACTTCCTTCTCGTTTAGATACACAGTGCGTTAAACCCCCCAGAACATCTGCACAGAGACCTGAAGATGACAGTTCACAGATGCTTCCCGTCCAACCTGATAGAGTTTGAGACAGTCTGCCTGTAACAATTAGAAAAGCTGCTCAAACCCAGGTGTGCAAAAGACTTACCCGGTTCTTTTTTCCTAATATGTTTTGTCTCTTTAGTGGCCATGTAGGTCACGTGGTTTTTGTACATCATAATTAATTCAATCTGTTACCTTTTGCTTTTATTGAGGAACTGTTTTTCCTCTGGGAACTATAAGAAAGTCATTACAATATTTTAGGGTTTTGTTTTTGTAATTTCCACCCTGGAGGTGATAGCGAATCGCTGAAAGCTCATGCAAGACTAGGCAGGTGAAATGTCTTTTATGGAGTTTGGTATAAAGGCCCATATTGTTGGCCTCTCAATCTTTTTGTGATTTAAGGGTAGTAGGGAGAGTTTAAAGTGAGTCATATGGTGCCTGCGGTGCGTGTCCTTCAGGCAGTTGAATGTGTGTGTGTTTGTGTGTTTGTGTGCGTCACCATCTGTGGCCCGGCCACCCGTCCAGAGTTTAACTGCTAGTGGCTCCCTTAGAGAAAGATTCTAGTGGCCATGTTGAGAATCATTGTTGATCTGCCCTCAAGCACACACAAGCAGGCACACAGTTCATATAGATATTTCAGTGAACTTTTGCTTTGAGACTTTTGAAATTAATCTGTGCGATCAGAGAGTCTGGGAAATGCTTCTGTGACGTGAACGTTCAGGGTTAAACTGTTTAAGAAGCTTGTATTTGTTCCATTTAGCTTTTCCTTCTTTCTTTTCTTCCTCCATCTGTAACCATGATGGAATTGTTTCATCCATCTGTTCTTATTAAATGAAAAAGATGAACATGAGCTTTTTAAAGGCCTTCAATCCCATTTTAGCGAAACAGTTTTTCTGACAGCTTTGATGCTGCGGATGTGTTTTTCTGAGTAACAGGCCCCGAAATCGCTCTAAAGTGTCGGCTCATAAATAGCGAAGCTCTATAAACTTTCATTTTATTGTTAAGGGGAGAATATTTACAGTATTCCATTATAAATCTAACTGAGTGTACAGATACCAAAGCATTGTGACGTGAGGTTGTGTTGCAGAAAATAAGAGAGGTCCCTGCCTTGTGTTAAATTTGCGACAGTATGGTAATGGCCATCTGTTGGTAGTGCAGCAGTGCAGTAAACTACCTCTGATAGTCATACAAGATGAGACAAAGCTAAAACTTCACACACACACACACACACACACACATACACAGAGCTTACAAGAGTATCAGAACACAGAAATACATGTGTGTGATTATGTGTGCATGTCTATGGCTCATCTAATAAGCTCTGGGGTGAATCAAATGGGAGAGAGTAGGACTTCCGGAAGGATGAGGAAGGTAATGCGTTTACCTTCTTACCATACCATAAATTCTTTAGGGGACGTACTCCCCATCTCGGGCCTGCACAAAAAACCTTGCTGCTCCAAAATAATATTTCGAGAGGCTAATCTTTTCCAAGTACATTTAAAAGGAAAGCCACCATGATCATGGCTTTAGCAATGCTAGCAGTGTGGTTCGCTGGGGGGGCAAAGTGGGCTTGTTTTTTTATGGCGTATTTTGCTATGACTTATCCTCCAACTTCACCGATGGGTAAATTTAAAATACTGTTTTGTCGGTGAACTGCAGTGTCAGTGGTTTAAAGCCCCACTTCCTCCTGGCCACGTCTCAAATCGTCCTTGAACAAGACGACATACCCCAAGTTGCCCTTGATGTGTGTTTCTTACATTTAAGTGGCTTTAGAGAAGTCTCTGCTAAAGAAAATCATTGTACTATATTTGTTATTCTTCTTCATCACTTTAGATTTATTAAATATTTAACATATTCGTCTATGTTTTCCTGACCCCAACTGCATGAGTATATAAACTGCCAGCTGAATGTGAATCACAAAGTCCCTGGTTTTAGTTCAGTAAGAACCTTCGATGCATGTTATTTTCTGTCTTTCCCATCTCTGCTGTAGCTTTCTGATTAAGACACAAAATAAAAAAAACTGAAAAAATATTTCAAAGCTGTTCTCAGAAATGTAGCTGTGTCCTTTGTCCAGACCAAGTATTTAATTTTCCATTTCACTTCGACATTTTAAGTTTTCAATAACTGCTAGGTAACTTACTTTGTTTCAGTGACCTGTTGTTTTAAACCTTGCCACTATGCAAACCCGAAGGAGGAATCTAAAGTAATTTTTTTTTTGCATAACAACATGTCTTTTTCCACTTCGTTGTGATTTAACACTTTTTAAAAAATTCAAGGTTGCAGCTGTGGCAGAAACTTAAAAACAATTAGAGATAAAAAGAGGTATAATTAAACTCGAAAGTAAAAGGACCTGAATAATAACTTTTAAAGCAACATGATTATAGATTGCCTCAAGCTCAGGTTTATGGCGTCAAATTTTTACACAGATCACAGCTTTTTTTTGGGGAGAGGTGATCCTTATTTAAAGCAGATTTCGTCATTTAGCACACTAAGATACGCTACTTAGCACTTCTTTAAGACACTAAACCCCCGAAAGGTCGGAAAAGGTCACCACGGTAATCTTTTTTCTTTCCTTTTTTTAACACCACATTTTAGAAATAAGCGTCTTTCACACATGCACTGGAATCCTGAAATTCTCCAGACTCTAGTGTATGTGAGAAAGTAAATGTCAGAGTGAGACGCTCTGACCTTATCTGGATTTTATCCTAGAAGTCTTCTAGTACAGAGTCTGGATTATTATAGTATGTTAGCCCGTGCATGCGGCACACTGCTCTGTCCCCAATTGTTGTGAGGATTTAAAGCGAGGGAACGGGCGTGTTCGCAAAGTTCGTATCAGGCAACTGCCTTTCTTTAACTGCCTTACAACTTCAATGTGCTGCAAACAAACCAAATTTTTAATCAGGTTGTCCCTTCTGTGTGCACTGACCCCTCACTGAAATCATGTTTCTCCTGTGAGAAATGACACAGGTTTGCCTCTGTGTCTTACATGTGTGAAACACAATTCTGGAGAACGTCCACTGCATTGTCTGAAGTTCATATGTGAAAGAGACTTTTGAGACGCAAAGCCCAGTGTGATGTGTAAAACGCGAATTGGAATTGAATTACATATTTCTTTCAAGGCAGTAATGGCAGATGAACCAAGTATTGATCATTGATGTGTTGTAAAACCGGATACCAGCTTCTATTCATTCAAGTTTCAGAGTCTGGGGTTTAGTGTCTTGCTTTCTCATCATATCGGACCGGAGGAGCCAAGGAACATCTGCACATTTTCCAAAAGTTAAACTCATGTATTGTAACGGGGGTTCTGAAGTTATTCACAGCCTTTCTTTATCCCTCTTGATTGCAATGTAGGTTTTAACTTGGTTAAAACTGACATGTTAAGCATCAACTCAGACTTGTTGAAAATTAATTAAAATAGATGGAAATGAATCCTCACAATCGATTGTAACACTTCAGATTGTGGTCAGGTGCATCCTGTTTGCTTTCATTATGCTTGAGATGTGTCTAGTCATAAATTAATAAACATTTCAGCCACACAATGTGCACAACTGTCTTATTGTTTTTGTCACCACACCTGTCAGACAATAAGTTGTTCAGAGAACACTTTTTTTGGAACACACAACTTTCAAAATTTCCAGTTTTCAGTGAAATATCTTGTTACTTTGAAAAGTTTTTTGTGCCATTTGAAATGTAGTTCTTTTAAGAATGTCTGGCTACACAAACAAATCTAGAACGAGATTGAACAGTCAGGTTAACAGCTACCTCAAGGCCACCGGGCCAGGCGAGGATTTAACTCATTTACGTAAAGCTTTTAAAAGTATGAACTTTGGTTCAATTGAAATTATCCAAGTTTACATAATTGTATGGTTGTCACTAAGGCAAAAATGAATTATGAATGTTTTGTTTTTCTGCAGTCATATTATTTTACAGCACATTTATTCACAGAACTGAGTAATTTTTTAGCAGTAGTTTGTTGCATGGTTTCACAAAGTCCCTGGCCATTGTCTCTGTTTAAGAGTTTTGTATATAATTCATGTAAAATAAGACAAGCATGCGTCCATAAAAAAAGAATAGCCATCCTTCGTGTTCCTTTGTTTCCTGCTTACAGTCACACACTCATTTCCAACGCTCCCACCCAGTGTTGGGCTTCTGAGTGGCTCCGTGCTGTAAAGTGCCATCTACGCTGATTTGACCGTGCTGAGGTCAGGCTGAACATGAGCACTGTGTTGTGAGGCCACTCACCATCAAGGGGACACAGAGACAAAGTCCATGTGCCTGCAACTCTGAGCCTTTTAACAGATGGGATGGGACTATGCTTCCCAGTTTGTAGATTTCTCTCATTTTGAACAAAATGCTGTGCCAAATTAATCAGCGTTTGACATTGTGTCATGTATTTCCCTTGTAGACCATGAACTAAAGAAGCTGAAGTATCAATTGCCATGCTGTTAGCATTTTATTTGAATACAAAATAGAAATGCAAAAGCAATCAAGCAATCATTGTCTACAGGGAAAATATCAACAAGGAAAATACACTCACAGCTGTTTAATGTAATAATGCACACATCAGGGTCTACTCCTCCGTGGTTGGAAGCCTAATTTGTGTAGGTTGCGTGTTCATGATTCATACGTTGTCTGGAAATGTGTTAAATTGCAAGTGGACTCGCCTGTGTGTTTGAGTCCATGTCCCTGTATGTGTGTGAGCACGAAGCCTGTGTACGTCTGTGTGCATGAGTGGATGTGGCTGGAAGGGAGCTGATGTGTGAAATGAAGTCACTGGAGCTAAGTTGAACTTGAGCGCAGAATAAAATGGAGAGGTTGCCACTGACTTACCTTGGGGCCGATGCAGAGCCTTTTAGCTTCCATCTCTAGCATGTGAGAATTAGCTCCAATTAGACAAACGAAATTGAGCGCAAGTAATCATCCACCCCAATGCAGTGTGACATTACCAGTAAGCTAATGAGAGGCACAAATGAGAGATGCAACCAGTCATTTCGATGTCAAAAAAATCAGCTTTAGAAACTCTTTGAATGTCGGTATTTTGCTCTGCAGTTAGTGATACAGGTGGAGGAGTGCTTAGCACCTCCACCTCAGTAAAGGGGTTCAGGGTTCAAACCCATGAGCTGACTGGGCACTTTCTGTGTGTGTAGGGTTTCCAGTTGGTCCCCGTGTCTGAGTCACAGACATGCAGCTAGAGTAACTGTAAAAGTAGGGAAAATTTGATTCACAAAAGAATTGTGATTCATATCGTGTACTATTGTGAATAAATTCACAACTGCAAAAAAAAAAAAGTTTTTTGTAATAATACAAGTGGATTGACAAAGGCAGAACTCAAGCTCAAGGGCATGATGCAATGCAGGTGCAATAGCACCCACATACTGTAGTTATAGTTGCTCTTCAGAACAGTGAAGCGTCAACACTTGAGTGCGTTTTAGTGACTTGATGATGAACTTTGGTACATGATGGTGGATGACTGCTCTCTACGCCATCTCCAACAGCCCAATGTGCAGAGCAGTAAACTCTTGTGCTAATGAGAATGAGCAACTCAGCAGGACCCTCTACAGTACATCATTCAGACCTGGTGAGAGAAGGGTGGAGTCATACGGATGTAATGATGACAACCTTTACCACCCTTCGTCCCCCTAGGAGGATATAGTTAGGTATGGCCTCGGTGGTGGATGTGTGAGGTGGTCTTAATCTTTCTGGGGATAAATTAAGGGCAGCGTGGAAAATGGGTTGCCTCTTTTGTTGAGTGAAGAAGATGATTAACTTGGAACATGTATGACGTCACACACTCCTCTCTCACACTACTTGCCTTCTTTGTCCAAAATGTGGACATTGTTGTCCTCAAACCAGTGCCGTTTGTCCTTCAGGTGCTGATTCAGCTCCTGTGCTGGGAACAGCCTCCTACGTAGAGCTGTAGACTGGTTTCCGCAATGTAGAGCTCTGAAAACTCTTCCCCGCATTTGACTGTATACACTGTGTGTATGTGTGCTGTCTTTCGAGTGGACCAGTTTCTGTCTCAGTGTGTAAGGAATCACGCGGTTTTTCCTTCGACAGAGTCTCTGCTCTGTCCGTAGTTCTTCTGATAGATCTAGATGCCATCTAGTTTAGGGCCCACTTAGGATAACCACAGGCCCTGGGAGCTGTCCTCAGATGTCTGTCTTCCTGATTTCTTTGCCTTCCATGGTAGTAGGGATGTTTTCTGCCCTGTGGCACAGGCTCCTGATGCCTCCTAGATTTTTTTTTGCAGCGGCAGTTGTTAGTCAAACCACAGGTACTGGTCAGTGTGTGTAGGTTAGCTGGTTGTTGGTCCAGGACGGCCGATTTTCCTCGGTGTCCTCCCTGGTCAACCTGATGTTAATGTGTACTGCATTTGATCTTCACCCAGGTGATATCTGCATATCTGAACTAGTGGGTCGTTGCTGTTCCCAGAAAGGACTTAAGTGCTTCCTTCCCCACTTCCTCCCTGTACAGTGTGACAACAATAGGTGACACTCGGGAAACCACGGCAAAGCAGTCCTTCTGTGTGGAGTCACCTCTGTGGTATCCAACTACTGTCGCGGCATCAGTGATGGCGATGGTGTTAAAGAGGCATGTGGCATCAAAAGATACCACTGAAGAAACCTGGGACTGGAAATCCATGTATACATGCAACAAAAGGGTAACGTGATTCCTCCACTGCCTCGCACCTAATTTATTTTGCAAGCCTGGCACAAATATTTTTACGTGTATACTGACAGAGTAACTGACAGAGTGATGCTGCTGTACTATCTACTAGAGAAGTTTCCTCATCTGTACATTTTCGGTGTTCTGGGTCCAACCTTACAGTAGGTGCTCTAGTCAGCACTGTACTGTACAATTCAGATTTCCTGCTTTATACAGTAATTTCCTTTTCAATCTACTTTTCATGGAACATGTGCAGGCTTTGGCAGCAAATGCACATTGGTAATCAATAATTAAAAAGTTCTATAGGGTCTCTGAGAGTTAATATTCAGCTCAGTACCTTCTGCGATGCCTTTCTTTGACTCCCCCTATCTCCACTCTTCCATGTTTCTGTCAGTTTTCTTCCTTTGATTGTACATTCCCGAGCTGTAGTTCACAAGATTCCAACACAGTCGTGCTAAAACGAAGGCAAACCCACACAACACGTGAGAACATATACAGTCGCACTGTACATCCACACCTAACCATCAGTTACTTCTCCTTTTTTTCTTACCACATTTTCCCTCAGCTACTATATAATCTCCTCTTCCAACAGAGAATTTCTGCAGCGCTTGGAGATCAAAAACCAGCAGAAATTAAAATACGTTAAGAGCTGACCGACAACGGGAATGGCTCGTGAGCCCTTTAAGCATGCACATGTAACCACAATGTTTTTGTGCCTTTTAGCATTGTATCACCTTTCCAAAATTGTGTTTACCAAGGACAAAAACTTGAAACACCTTTCAGCATAATGCAATCTAAAGCAATAGCAAGACAAGCTACAGTCTTCAAAAATGACTGTAGTCTCAGTCAACAAAAACAGAATAACTTTACAAAGGAAGTATGTATTGCAGGGCTGTTGCATTAGATACCATTACACGATAATAGTGTTTTAGTGGAGTTACTGTATATTTGTGCCTTATTCCTGGGCACATAATGAAGATATAAACTTTTATATCCCTGTGAGAGCACGGAGCAGCTTTGTTGAGGGAGCAAGAGGAAAAACTGCATGAGTGTCCAAAGCACACAGCCGAAATACTGAGGGATGCTTTAATAGTCTGAGACGGAAACGAAGGCTCAAAACCGAATGACAAAAAAAACGTTCTCCTCTTATGAAAACGTCACAATAATTTGTCATAGCATCAGCTATAATGTCGTTTTGTCTAAGAAAGATGTCTCCTGTGCCTATCTGTTCATCGCTCAGCCCCGTGAATCTCTCTCCCTCTTCCTTCCCAAACACGGCCCTCTCCAGGGAAACTGTTTACAAATGGCTCCCACTCTTCCGACTTCTGATGCTGAAAAGCTCAATGCTTGTTTTCCTGGCATCAGCGTGTAAAATCTCTCTCCACCTCTCCACCCTGAATAATATGCGGGGAGTGCTTTCTGTGGTGATGAAAAGGCTCTTGTAACCCAACACCATAATTACACCTCAATTTATCCATACTGCCATCTATGGTAGTGTCTGATAAAGAAGCTGTTTAAGTTTTGATGTTTTTAGCTTTAATGAACAACAGTCTCAGAGGAGAAGTGAAATGACTTGAAACATTTTTGGATGCTTGAAAGTACCTACTTCTCATGCAGAATTGCTGCACAGTTAATTAGGTAAATTGTCTTGAAAAACATGAAAGGATGGGATTACTAATTATATTGTCTGCTAAAGATGTTACTTTGAATATGATATATTATAAATATATAACAAATCCGGGTTTTGTGAAGGAGCTGCTTACATTCCCACTGAGAATAAACACCAGGAGTTGGAGAGTACAGTGGTGTAGAGTGCAGCTCATCACACTCCTTATTTTGAAGTCACTGTGTTGTTTACTACATTACCAAAGCTATAACAGTTGTATTTTCTACAAATAGAAAGGTTTTTTGCATTTGTGGACTTCCTTTGACCTTCATTTCATTTAGCAATGAAGGTCTATAAAGCTGTTTATAAAGCTAACATACTGGCTTCATATGCTAATAATGTGAATTTGAGGCTGCTAGGAGTTTTTACATTACATTTTTCTCAGCCACTTTAGGACATTTTTCCGTTTTAGAAATTAAAATTCCAAAACTGAACTGGCTCCCAGGCTTTGTCAGGAAACCAAAAATGGAAATAGATTCATTTTGTTTTCACACTTGTTGTGTGCTGTCTTCGTTGTAACCCTTTGTGATACTTACATTACTCAGTTATAGAAATAAGCTATGGATAAACAGAATTAAAACACAAAGTTTAAACATTTTATTATTTTCAGTTGACAAAGTAACAGCAATAGGCTCGAACCCCTGCCAGGTCTGTGCATTACTTTTAGGGTTGACAGTGCTGCTGGAGATCCTGAAACAGTTTGTCACTTGAAACAAAGGGCAGACCTACCAAGTTACCTCACGTGCAAACTTTTGGGTGGCCTGCAGTTATTGTGAGCGCCCTGCCACACCTCAGATCCAGCTCTCATGGCTGTTTTGAACCGCGTTCAGACAGTTCTACAGTGACCAAACAAACGGCTCCTTGTCTTTGACTTGACTAAATGTCTATAACCATCAAATAACCAGAGCTTATTTATATGTTCAGCGAAGTTCAAATATCATTTCCTTTATCTCATTATATGATCTATTAGTAATTCATTTAGAGTAATAGGCTGTGGCACCTGCATACAAAGGGCTAAATTAGTTGTTGCGGCTCCAGTCAGATTATGTCTCTTTTTCTGGCCAATAATATATATAGACAGCTCTGTTACACTTTTGGACAATGGAAGAACAAGGAAAGAAGATAAGTGAGGCCGTAATCACACTAGGCACAATTGCTCTGTACCATGCCTGAGCATGGACTTTGGGGATTATACGTGCTTTGACCTGACGTCTTGACTTCCATTTACTTGCAGAGTATTTGTCAGAAAGGAGGAGGTGAAATTAAAGGAGCTCCACCTTTAAAGCTGCAGTGTGGCAGAATTTTGGAATTTCCGTATAAAGCAAGAAAATGGGAACATAATTGTAGATTGAATGACTATTTGATGCACTGTAGCGTAGTTTTTAACATTATCCCTCAGCGTAATGAGCATGGTGTTTTTTTACGAGTGGCAATCTAATGTAGATTTGTTCAAATTTATTTTTAAGACGCCAGATATCTGCTGGCTAGTGTGCAGCTTTTCCATTCTTTGTCACTGCACATATGGCACATCAATGAATGGATACGTTATCATATTTATGCAGTGATTTGTTTATGTGACTGATTCTTTCAAAGGGTGCATAGAAAGACAGTCAAGGAAAAGCCTATATTTCCCAGAATGATTTGCAAAGGGAGCTGTCATCAGCTTTGTTCAACTGTAACTAATTCAACAATAAAAGTCATATGCCCATTCAGGCTGAGTGATATATAGTTAAAACAATGACACTGAAAACATATCATGTACAGTCTTGACAAGATGTGCGATGTGTTGATGAATAATAGTTGGCGAATTGGCTTACAGATTAATGTCACAGGGAAGGTGCCGGTCTTATCTGACGCTGACGTCTTCTGATGCGTGCCTGAGGTTTTACTGGATGGCTGCCGTGTGCTCCATCCAACGTGAGACTGCCTCCATCATCTGCGTCAAAGCTCAGAGGCCTCTGTCATTAACTTTATATTCAGGCCTGTATGTTTTCAGTTCCCCTGCGGTTCTCACGTCGTCTCTTTATCTGCCTGCATCTGTGTAGTTGTGTGACCCTGTCTTCTCCTTCACACGTCAACACGCTGCGTTAGCTGACATGGAGCTGCTGCCAGGTGCAAACACTTTTTTTTTTCTGCAATAGAAAGCAGTGAACTAGTGATGTGAACACAGAGTTATACCGGTCCCTCTTAGTCGCAGACTCCCTGGTCTGTTGTTTCACTGCAGCGTGGTGTGGAAATATGTTCAAGATGATGAAAACAAAACGGAGACGGTGAAGCTCATCAGAAATGGGGATCTGCATGAGTTGCTCTATCAACTGTTATTACCGGGATCTAAAAGTCTTAACAGATTGGCAAGCCTGCTTCCGATATGTATTTGTGAACTGATGGTTTACTAAGGAGTCTTTTTAAGGATTATTTTGCTCCTATAAAGTACATTATGAACCATACATTATATTGATTTGGGCAGACTATTTAGTCCAAAGTAGGTGCATTTAAACCAAGTACTGCAGAATCTAGGAGGGTAAACCTTTTAAACAGATGAGCATTACTGCTACGATGCAAAGAGGCTTTTTATGTGAGACATGAGTAAGTGGTATCGAGTTCTAAGATGTCATTAGTAACGGTAGGTTTTTATTCGGAAGCAGAAAATGGACGAGGACCCTGTTTCCTTTGTGCAGTTATCAAACAAACACCCCATTCTACTGAAATGGCATAGAAGAGGATATAAGAGGGTGCAAACTTAACCCGAAACCTAAAATTATAACAATAAACATTCCGCTAATATTAATGTCTTCATTTGTAACATAGACGGTCATAGAATCTGTTTAAGTAAAGTTATAGAAAAATTCTGAAAATTGCATCAGTGCAAGTTTGTATCTAGTTTGATAAAGTAATTAAAATGTACTTTTATTTAATTTCTGAAAAAAGAACATTTGTATTAGCTAAATAAACATAAAGTATTGTGTTAAAAATGTATTTGTTTTACTTGACTTTTGCAACCAGCTGTATGTAATCAGTATGGCCAAATTAATGATTAATCTTCACCCTGATGAGTGATCAGAATATATCTTGCACGATAATAGGTGGCAAAGTCTTAAGACATACATACATACATACATACAAACATACATACATGAGGAACTGTCCCCAATATTACTGTAGCTAATGTGAACTATGAACAGATACCGAGACAAATAAATCTGACATATTTACTTTCTGACAGAAGTAAATACAAGATTACAGCCTTGTCTTTCAATTACGTTGGGTGGAACTAAAATAAAGGTCAGTTTTTTTTTTTCAGTGTGGTCCACACCGAAATATTAAATCCGAAAATATTCACATATTCAACAATCGAGTCAAACTCTTGACTGTTAGAACTGAAATAATTACGACTGCGTTTTTATCTGATCAATTTACTTGTGTTTGCAAGTTGCTGTCATCTCTCCCTTGGAACATAACAACAGTGAAACAAAGCTTGATAAAGACCAGCTTCTGTAAAGCAAGAATTTATCAGTCAGTTGCTAACCTTGGTAACTACATTTAGTCAGCTCTCACTGAAGCTATTTCACAATAAAAACTTGTTGGTGGGTAAATTTCAATAAGAGCCACTGAATTACCTATACCACAAAGATTTAACCAATCAGTTTGCAGTGGTGACAATGATCGGAGCGCTGTCCGGATTTTGTCACACGGCCATGTTATTCAGGGTATGAGCAGTCATCGCGACACAAAATGCAAATCTTGTGCAAGTAGTGAACTTGTGTTGGGCTGACTGCCCTTTGCAGTGAGCAGCGTTGATTCATCTGATCAGAAAGGAATGTTTAAGGTTACAGAGGAGGAGCAGCTCAAACATTATTATCTCCCATAAGTGGGACGGATTCATGAGTGGGCATGTTTTTTTCTGTAGGTATTCAAATAAAATCCTTCAGATTTCACTTGAAAGTCGGCTTAGTTAGTTGTGTTTTACATGGCCATCAGATAAGTAAAAATGTTTATTTTAGAGATTAAGATTTTCATTTACAGTATGCTAAAAAGATTCCGATAGAAACATTTTGCAAGCACTTTATGCTTATAATTGTTATACATAAAATAGTTTTTGTATGCATTTGTCAATAACTGTAAGTTCTTCTGAGGGCACCCAGGAATGGGACTGATGTATAAATAGATAATGAAATAGTGAAAATGAAATAGTAAATCAAAGTTGTCATTGTATTATATTAATTTTAATAGAAGTTATATTTAGAAATATTATATATTAACAGGCACCTAAACTGCACTGAAAACAGTGCTGAATAACTCCAGCTTGTGTATGTTATAATAATTGTTTCAGGACAAATTCATTCCTCTCTTTGAAACTTTTGATTTGTAACTACGCACGTGTAAGTTCTTTAAAATTCGTATTTAAATAATATCTGCTGTATCATAATTAGATCAAAGTTGCGTTTGGAGCAGGACACCAGGTGTTTGGAGAGATGATGACGCACCAGCAAAGGGCAAAGACTGTCCTGACAATGTTGAACAGCTGCTCCGGAGTGTGACACCTGTGCGCCTGCCGACCGTTATGTCGGCCCTCCCTGGTACAAACTTCAATCAGACTTTGACAAAGCTGTTTTTGCAAACGCTCACAGCATCTGTCACAAATCACCCGACTTACTTGCAAGATGCGATAAAGCGTAGATGTTGGAGGGCAGGAGGACTGGGGGAAAAAAAAAATCAGGTATCTGCACATCTGTCCTTTTCATTCATTGAGCAAGGTGAGAAGGCTCAATCAGTGGCATCTCTCTTACTTCGCATTTGCCGCACAGTTTAACTGACTCAGTGTTTTGGGGCAAACGTCAGGCTTTAGCAATGCTCAGCAGATAACACGCAGATTATGAGGATTATTGTTTGAAAGAAAATTTTAAAAATGAAGCGTTGCATATTATCGTTAGAGGTCGTATACCCGTCACAAATACAGAAAATCATCTGAGGTCCTTCAGTGCAGAAATGTTAAATCTCCTAACAACTGTATCTAGTTTGTGTCAAAAGAGCTACTAAAGCAGATCAGTCATGTACACACCAAATAATTCTTATCACGATCTTAAAGCTTCGTTAAAGTGGAACCTCGTTCGGAAAAGAAACCACTTTGCTTTAAACAAATGGGAACTTCACATCCATGGATCATGCTGAGTGGTTGCTTAGTTATTGTGAAGATTGCCAGGTAACTCAGTAGCTCACAACTAAAGTTTCTTAGCAACAGAAAGTGTGTAGGTGCAAACAGGCATTTATCATTTGAAATCTTGTCTTTACCACAAATGCTGTGGGAGCTATTCGCAGCCAACAGTCTCCCTTCTGTGTCATTTTAAAAGTTCATGCTGGACTTAAATTTGCTATTTTGCTTAGTAGTGTTCTGCAGCAGTTCACTTTTTTGTATAGACAGACTATATTAAAGGACTGGAAGAACATTACTTTAGTGTTATGTGCCTTTTATATTCCTTTGACACTAATCCAGTATCGTCCAGCTTTCTTCTGAAGATTTAGGCAGCGTGGTCGTCCACCAATCCTAGAGTTGTTTGTTCGATCCCCGGCTCCTGCGAATGTCAAATGTCCGGCACATGTTGAAGTGTCCTTGAACACGACAGTGAACTCCATACACTATATTCCATGGCTACTTTGCTGCCACATATTCTTTGGGCTATCAAACAGTAAACACAGCCGGAGAAATTATGTTAACTGTTGTATCACTAGCACAGGCTGCATCACGACATGCATTTAAACGCTAATAGCAATTTTAGTATTTTTTCACAGATCGCTTACTGAAATAATGCGTGTTATACAAAACAGTAAATCAGTATGTGCGTAATAGTGTTTTAAATTTGTTTCTGTAAAACTTAATGCTGCAGAGAAATCTTTTATGATCAATTTAATGCAGACTACATACTGCATTGGCTTATTTCCGCTGTCCGCTGTTCTTAAGTCAAAGGCCTCTCTTTAGTTAAAGCTGTGTGTAAAAGTCCAAAACTTTCCTCGTTATTTCAAAGCTGGTCCTGCGAGGTCGTACAAGAAAACTCTGTCAGCTCGGCGCCGAGTGTGAGCTCGATATTGACTCCTTTCTGGCATTTAGTTTATTGTACACTGGAGAGGCTTCTTTTTAAGCGTGCCTTGAAATGGTCAAACATAAGCATAAGCGGACATTCGCTTTCCGAGGGCCTGCCGCTTCCATGGCAGCGAAGAACCGGAGGGAGCGTACAGCATGAGAGACAGTGCAAGTAAGGTAATGAAAACTGAAAAACACTGACAAGACGCTCTCTCTGTGCTAACAAAAAACACCCACTCACCTCGAGTGGTGCTTCAGAAATATTCCTCAGCAGGCCTTTCCACTCATCCTGTGAGGCTGTCAAGTCATCAGTGCCGACTCCTTTCCCTTATTCTTCCCCAAAGGCTCCCTATTTGTTGTGTAATTAGTAGAATTTGGGGTGTTGGGATATACTTTGCATATTTATCTGATTATACAGCAGGTTGGAGTTCGAGAGGGAACAGTAACACTTGCAGAGACACCGGTTAATAGATTAGCCGTGTTTACAGGGATGCTGAAGTTAACTTTGATCTTTCTTTTGCAGAATCCCCCAGGTCATAAAATGATCATATAAATCGCAGGTCGTAGAGCTCAAAACGACCCGCTTTTAATAAGCCCATCTTCACGGCCGTGACAGACCTGTCACTGTAAATTGATTTGGGGGGGTTTAAACTGCAGAGGTCTTCCTTGGATTGCAGACTTCAGAGCTGTCCAGCTGTAAGAAGCTCTTGTTAAATGTCGTGAGATTACCAGTGGCTGGTCTCCGTCAGCCCATCTCCACCCCCTGCATGTCCCGGCGTCCCGCAAACACATACCACTTTCCTTACATACACACGATGCCTTTTGGTCTCAGTTGTATCTATATGGCTGAAAAGTGAGCGATTGATTGCATAGAGTTTGAGGAAGATACAGTAAGGAGAGTGCTGCACAGCAATAAAGGACAGAAAATAAGCTGTGAGGCTTCTGAGGGGTGTTAGGATAATTAATTGGGATGCTTTGTTACTTGGTTATCCCGAACCCATTCACAAGCATTAGAACAGAGCCAAGAAAATTAGGCCTGTCCTTGCTGACCTCCAGTTGCGTAGGTGTGTAATGCTTCTGAATACATGACTAAATCATGTGAAATTGTGTTTCGTAAGAGCACTGGAATTCGCCCAAGGCAGCGTTTTAAAAGTAAACCCTTGCCAACTAACAGTTTGGAAGGAGAGTGTTGCTGTCCGATTTCTGCCACCACACCAACATCAGAGGTTTTCCTCGGCTCCAATAAAATCAGAATTGCATTGCACAAAATCACAAATCACCAACTCCCTGCAAAAATCCAGGAAAAAACTGAAGGAATCTCCTAATTGTTGGCTGTTTAATCAAACCCTTTCTGTGCCACTGATTTGTGACAACATGCTGGATTAACTTGTCCAGGTGAAGTAAAAGATGATGGAGTTTGTTCCTACATGGTCTTGCCTGGTGAAATAAGTGGTTTGTCAGGATTTTGCTCTTCACTAAGCATGTGTTATAGCATATAGTTTTATATATTTCTTGTTAGTGTTACATTTGGCACTTTTTGCTTGAACATTATGGGGAGTGCCAGGGCCTTTGTTTATGTCCAGCATTCATCTTGATGGAAACCTTTTCGTAATATTTGGCCGTTGTCAGCATTTGTGCAATTGTACAAATGCAGACGTGCACATACTAAACTACAGATCAACAAAAGCTTGTTACAAATATGGCTTACCAGTTTTTGAGTTTCTTCGCATGCAGGCTCAGAGTGTGTTTGGATGTCAGCAGACAGCTGCCTGTCAGTGATAGGCTTGTGGTGTGTTGAAGCCCAACTTTTAAAAGAGGAGGTAGAGCAAGGAGAATCATTAGTTGGTCTTTGTCTGGGCTGGTTGTTCGGCGTTTGCTTAGTGTGTCAGGGCCCTTAATCTTGTCGTGTGGGAACTGCGGAATTTCACACCACCTGCAAGAAGAAACTTATTGGTGTAATCCGGATTAGAGTTCACGCTGCTACTAGCTGCGCATTAGAATTCAGTGTGTCATGCGGCCTGCTATAAACAGGTTTCACTAAGGCGACATCAGCTGTCCTGTCTAAATATTTTTAAGAATCTCCAATCTTTTTCAAAATGCTACACACGAGACTCTGGGAATGCCCTATAGTCTTCCGACAAAGATAATCTCACGTCCATACATTTTATATTTTTTGTACTCTGGGAAGACTGTACTTACACAAATATGAAGCTTTCACATGTTCACCATATTAGAACACAATTTAACTTATTTCGTTCCCAATTACAAACTGAAGAAATTACCTTATTACATTTTTACAAACATCTCGATTGGTTTTGTTCCCCTTTTTGCTTCCTGTTTAGTTCCTGTGTAGGTCCTCGCTCACTGAGCTGTTGTTTGTCCTCTCCTTCTCTGAACTCAGTGCGGGTTAAAGGTCACCATTGTCAGGTCAGAGCGTGGCCACCGTATTTATGGCTCCCTATGGCCTCTGCTTTAATATGTCATCACAAACAAGGCAGGATTGAGTGCCTGATGACAAGGGGCATTTTTCATTGCTTCATCAGCTTCCCCTCTTTCCCCCTGTTCAAGGTCCAGACACTGCTCTGGCCTGTGAGAGAATGTGTCAAGGACACACGGGTGTTGCCAACAGACACTTTTTTTGAGCAAACTGGGGAACATGGCTTGATAATATGCTTTGTGAATTAAGACGTGATCAATCTTTCATCAGCCTAGGCACTGACTTTTCATTAATGGAGTCCTGTGGAGTTTCAGCTCCTAATTACTAGACTAAGAGTCCCGGTGGAATATTAATTATACAAACCCCTGAATAAGCTGCCGATCCATTTCTTAACTTGCCTACAAAAGTTAGGCATGCATGTCATCACCTGTGTGTTTGACTTGTTTGTGTGTCGATGATATTCTTGAGGTTTTCCCTTTTGCTGTCCACACTGAAGCCATTCTTTGTCAGTTAACTTTTAACTCTTGAAATCCGTTCAGATCCGGTAAATTCTGAAAGGTGGTTATATCTGATAAAAATAAAATTAGACCTTCTTCATCCCTGAGCATTAATTCTGACAACTAAGTCAAAAGAATATCTGTTTATCTTTCAATAGACATTTTTCTGCCCTGGGCTATTTCTTTGATAAGACAGATATCAGCTACTATACAGTATGTGCATTCAGCCACCTCCAGATCTTTTTTCTTCTTTTCAGTCCTTCACTTTCGATGATGCCTTTAAGACTCTACAAGCCATAGATGTTATGAAGTAGATAAATAAAGATGATTAATTTTTTCTCCTCACATCTATCGACACCAATCATTTCGAGCACATCCCGTACTGTATATCTAATATCTCCACTACATCTTGCAGTAAGATAATTACTAGTTTTGTGCTTCAATATTCATAGATTTATCAGATACCTTTGATGTAGTTGATTAGATTCTAGGAACTACATGCTAACAAAGTCAAGTATTTTATATACTGGGAGGAGTCAGATGCTCACCACAAAATCGCATTTTGCTTTCTGTCGACGAGTCTGTTCCCTCGTATCCTTTGGGTTAGTGTCACTGGTAGAAGGTAGAGCACAAGTTCCCATTTATATTCTGAAGGTATATTAATTCTGTTTTGCCATAGTCACTGAGTTCATAATTGGATTGAAGTTTATCAGTTTAGTTGAGACAACCTAGCCCTCTTGCTGATTTGCCTTTCCAGGAAGAGTATAGAGAATATTAAGCTGATGCCCTGCAGTGTTAACTGTTTGGCGACGGGGTTGCCGTCCTGTGATGATCCAATTGCCGTTCTGTTGTTGAATTGGAGGCTGTGTTCTGACTTTCTCTGTACAGAAGTACTGCCTTACCTTTGTAAGTAGAACTGTATTGTGGCTTTTGAATTAGCCGATCTTGCACCAAGCCTATTTGTTTTTCCGAATGCCTTGCTTTCTGTAGAGTGCCATAAAGATGGCATTTTTAGTAGGTCAATACAGAATTTTCCTGAATTTCCCCTCGTTCCCTTGACAAAAAGCCACTGGGATTTTTCTATTGGTATTTGGATTATTGCAGAAAATAAACTCAGTGACAAATAGAAGTTTGTGGTATTTACACATTGTTTTTCAGCAATATAATCTTCACAGATGACCACTTTTATAACTGAAGCCTAAATACAATTGCCCAAAGTAAAAAGCCCCATTTAGGTTATAAACTGCACCACGCTCGTGTGGCTTCATCATCACCACCACTAAGCTTCCAAGTTGTAATTCTATTTAGTGTACTTACCTCTTGTACAAAAGCCGTTCTTCTCATATTGATGTGATGAAGGGATTGCGAGCTCTAAACTCAACTCAGTGTTGTAAAGACAGTTTACTGAGTAGATGAGTCTCTGTGTTCAGCATGAAGAATCCTGCTTTATCTTTTAGCTGTTTAATCAAACATTTTCTGTGCCGTTGATTTAACATGTTGGATTTTGTCTGGATGAGATAAACCTCGACGAAGCCTGTTCCCTCATGTTTTGGTTAAACAAGTGTTACAACAGTTGGTCAGGTTTTTCTCTTCACTAAGCATATTTTATACCATGTGGACGTGTAGATGTTAGGTTAGATAGCTAATAAATAATAATAAATGCAAATAAAAACCTGCTATTAACTGGTTACAAATTACTTGCAAATTTCCATGCTCATGCAAATTTTGACCACTGTGTAATATATCGGCAGTGAACATTTGTGTGATGTGCGGTTTGAGTTACTGAATCAATATGTGATCTCAAGACAAGTTATGGCATTGGAAGGGCTTATGACTCAAGATGTGGAGGTCACTGGTCTGTGGTGGTAGCCCAGTCGCTCAGCCCTCTCTTCACGAGAATACAGGGCCTCTGCATTCCCCCCTCCCACCCCTCCCTTCATGCCTTTTCTGATTAGTGACAGTAAAAATTGACTTTCTGTCTGGTCACAGAATTATCTGGGCACGATCCATGCATTAGGTTTTACATTACTGTGATGCAGGGCAGATTTAGCATTTCTGAAATGAAAGCGCCTCTGAAATGACTCCAGCAACCTTCTCTAAGCAGGTTGTAATCATAATAAATCAAAACTTCATGTGCATTTAACTTACAGTGGGGGTCCGTAATTGTATGTTTTTAGAATCTGCCTATAGATGCTGTCAGCATCAGAGTTCGCATGCAGGGCTGCATCATGGCTGCATTGGAAAGTTCCTATATCTTCCCATGATTGACGATCAATCAGTTACTCCCACCTCATGCTGTGATGGTCAGCCTTATGGGGGCCATAACTAACGCAGGATTGGAATGTCTCTTTCTAGCTCGCTTTTTTTCAATCTTTTCTGAACAACTTGTCTTCCACAATAATCTTTTGTAGTCCTTATATTTATACAATATTACCTCCTGGCCATGTGTTGAAGTATCGTTAAGTAAGAAACAGAACCCTACGTTTCTGCTATGTGTGTACCTTAACTGTAAGTCAGTAGGCAAATAAAAGCAGCTGCCAGATAACTGAATTTCATTTTTCTGCACCTGTGTCGTTTTGTTTGAGCTACTCATAGTATTAATCTGTGTTAAATGCTCCCCTCCATTCAAGTAAATAGTGAACAGATTTCACCTATAGTAATCTGCATAAGTTGAACCAAAAAGTTAAAATCTTTTTAGCACTGCCTTTAAAACTATTATATTTTTTATTTAATGGCCTGTGCTACCTCAGCAAACCCTAGATCTGAAGTTAATAGTTAAAGCTGTATATTATATGCACTATATAGTATCCTAAAATGTTCCTACAATACTTCTGCATCACAAAGTTGAGCACGATTATCACAAATTTACAAAGGGTAAAAGGGATTTGGGTTGTGCTGCCATCACACAGGCTTGGTGCAGCTGAGTGATTAAAATGTGATTACTATTGAGGTTGCCGCAGTATGACGGCAGCACACAACCCTTAAGTGATGTACCTAAGGAGCATCAGGAGCGAGCAAGCCATTAAAATGCTGCTCAGATTTACACAGCAGTTAAAGCCAAACCGCAGGTCAGAGCTGAGTGGGCTTTTGGAGCACATGTACAAGCAGAGCCACACACAGCAGCATACCTGTTTCAGCATCCCTGCCATCCACAGCTGTGCACATGCTTTACAGGCAATAAAAGGTCAAGCACTGAAACTGTGGAGGCTGAGTAGGGATTGTGGATGGCGGAGAGGACAGGCGTAGACAGCAGGTGACCTCTTCATCTCCCTTCTCTTCGCCCAGTCGTGCATCATTGTGTATATTGGTAAAGAATGTACGATGCTGATTCACGCTGGCAGAAATGGACCGAGCTCAAGGCAGGGAAAGACAGAAAGAGAGGAGGCCCCTAAACAGCCCTGAATGTGTGAAAAAGTATCCTGCCAATACTGGCCATAAAACTTAAGCGACAGCAGGCACAAACCCATGAATCAGAGTGTGATGGGATTATGGAGTTCAGTGTGGCAGAGGTTCAGATATATTGGAGGAAAACAAATAGGTTGTCTGTGCACATTTACTGATATGTTAAGTATCAACATATTTGTGATTTGCCAAGTACATAAAGTGAATTAGCAACATATCCTTTAATAGAAAATGTCATCTGTTTGCAGTTTTGGTTTCCAGGACACATATCTGCTATTGCTATTAACTTGTAAATACATTTCTGGAAGACAGAGTTTCTCCAGGTGTGATGACCGTTATCTTGCTTTACTGTAAGGAAAGGTTAAGTGAGAAATCCAGTTTGTGCAGACTGTTCAAAGGGTTCGACTCCTGTGCACGAAATGACTAAACAGCTATCAACTGAAGATTCAATATCACAGTAATTTTTTTTTTACAAGGTATCTCCTGTTGAGGAAAAAAACACCTCAGGTAATTTGACGATGAAGTGCATATAGATTAATGTTGCTGTTGATAGAGCACCCAGTGAGAGTGTGATTGGGAGGTGTTTCAGCAGCTTGTCTTCTCATCTAAATCTTCTGAAAACTCCTACAAGCCCACGGGGAGACGGGAATATAGAGCCTGCCAGAAAAAGACAATTGAAAATGGCCAGAGGTGTATCATCTCATCAGTCTTTGGCTCACTTTGTGGTTTCTGTCTTTATGAAGCAGGAACATGTTCTTTTCATTCTCTAAAAACTGTGTAGTTATCTTCAGCTTCGCTTTTCACTTTACTTGTGTCCCGAGATCTACCACAAACTATTCCAACCGTGCTGGAAAACAAACCGATAGCACCAGTGTTTAATCTCAGACTAATATAAATTTTGGCAGAATTAAAAATAACAAAACGAAATTGCAAAACTCCACAGAAGTGTTTTTTCTGATTTAGTTTACTGTTCAGACATTTTTTTTCTTTTTGACGATTTGTTCTTAGTCCTGGGTTTAGTTTTACTTCTCCTATTAAAAAGTTGTTCCTGTGTCTTCCCAGGACCAATCTGCAGACAGACACAGCTAACAACTAACAGGTGAAGAAGGTCAAACAGCTTGCAGCATAAAGGCTGAGATGTTTTCCTCGCCATGACAAGCTAAAGAAAAAGTGAAAATTGCACATGAATTCCTCAGGTGGCCTGACACACAGCTTTAAATGAAAGCTTAGGTTGCTCTTTGTGGGTTACATGCATGTACGCCTGTGACACAGTGACACAGAGATTTTTCTTTCTATTGGCTAAAATAATTCTCAACTCAACTTTAATTATCAAACTTAACTGATTTCATAGAGATTCTATTAATACCTCCAACTGACAGCTGAGCAGAGATATTTGCTTCTAAAAGTTTTACACCCTCCTGACCAGGGAATTTTTAGTCATGTTGGCTTGATTAGCACACTTTGAAGCAGTCTAATTTATTTTAATTTTGAAATGATGAATATTTGCAGCGCTGCGCACAGCATGGTGGAGTACGGCGGGGCATGGAGACAGAGGGCTGAGCAGAGCCAAGCAGGTAGATTATGAGTCTAATATTAGGGGTAAATTAAGTTCCATATTGTAGCTTTAATATTATGTTTGCAATCTAAGTTAAAAATACTCAATCTTACTGCAGGTTAAATAATAAAAGGTACAGAAGTAATTGCTGACCAAAGGCTTATCCTTTTGATTGCATTCTGTACTATGAAAAGTAATACTAATATTAATGTGTTTTTTATTTTATTGTTAATATCCATATACAGGTTCTAACTTTTCAAGTAGGACTTTAGTAAAGATTTTTTTTTCATGCTAATGCCTCTCATTCTTTATACAATAAATCACAAAATTATAATAAATTTAATTTAGTCTCTGGTTTTTCAATTTTAATACAAGGTGTGTCTCCATATTAATGAGCTGAATGTTATCAGAACTTTTCAGTTTGTTTAATGTTTTACAATTTTTTTCTTGTTACAATATCAAGTTAGCTTAAAATTCACCTTAAATTTTGCGGCGGCCTACAGAATCTTCTCTGTATCACTGAAGCTCAGTGAAAGACTTCAGTCAAACCCTCGTCAGACTCAGGCAGCAACAAGAGTTAAACTCTCAGGGAAATGAATGGGACATTGCTTCGGGCTTGGGTTTTTAAAGCCTCTCTGCTCAGAACTGGATGTACAGACGTTTCTGTTAAGCTTTTTGGTCTACAGACATCTGTAAAAAAAAAAGTGCCTGAGTCTCGTAAAAAAAAAAAAAACAGCAAATGGAATTGAGACAAACAGAGTATATGAACTAAAGGGAATAATACATGCTTTGAAAGACCTGACACTGTTTTTGATACGTAAATGATGCGTTCAGTGTAATGTAAAAAGTCTCATCAGTGCACCAACCATAGTCTTAATAGATGTTCAATGAATCCTAATTTTCAGTGTAAAAGTTGGATACAGTAATACTTTTTTTTATATTTCAAGAAGCTGCATAGAGCCTAATAAACTGCTTTTATTTATTGGAGGTGCGTAAACTAAGTCAAACATGGACTAAAAGCCAGTTTGTACAAACAACATTTCCATGTTTCATCATCTCTGCTTGTTTCTTAGTGCTTGGTCTTTAATTGAGAGAGAGAGACCATAAGTGTTTGACACACGGACATATTCCCCAGTACTAATTCACGTGTCAGCTTACAGTGTGACGTCACTGCCTGGGCTAGTCAATCTTTTACTTAAAAAAAAAAAAAACTTGTGTTCCCGCTGTGGCTTGCTGAGAATAGCATTGATGCAGCTAATGAGAAAATGCACAGCAGGAGTTGCGAAGAAGAGAGAATTACAAGTTGCTGTTCTAGATTAGAAATCCACAAACAACCCTTTAAGACGCAGATTTCCTGTTTTCTTGACACCAAAGCCTGACACCAGCCTTACCCTTGAAAAGTGAACAGGAGGAATTAAGCAATTTATTCACAAAGTTGTTCTTTCTTTTTCCTTTCTCCTTCCTTACCCCGTGTCTGTTGACTTACACATTACCTTGAGTTGCAAACATTGTGTGTTAATATAGCGTATAATGTGACACTAAATATGCAGATCTGTACAGCACAACACCTGATTTCACATCTGAGTGTCAAAGTGCCATCTGTGGGGTCACCTGGTGGCCCTGGTCTGATGTCAGGGCGAGTGCCGGACAGAAACATGTAAAAGGAGAGAGAGAGAGGGACGAGGAGCGTAAGAAACTGAAAGAAAAAAGCGAAAGGTGGGAGGTCAAAACACCCACTGTCCATGACGATATGTGTGGTTACAAATGCGGAGTTCTGTTCATGGCCCATTTAATATTTGACGGAAAGTTTAAAGGCAAATGACACGTTTGTTGGAAATGAATGCGTGGATGGATCGAGAACGGGAGCGGTAATCATCGGCTTAAATCTGCACTGAGCTGCTTAAGCTGGGAAGCCGACGAGTGAGAAGAACTTCACACTACAGCCCCAGAAATTAGAGACCTCTGCTGAATCAATGAATCACAATTACCGCGTTTCTCCACTAACTGGTACAAATCTCGTATCATCAGAATTGCATTAGTTTGAAGTGAATACTTGCGGTACAACTTTGGAAAAATCATTTGACCCGCTTGGGAAAAAAAGCGACATTATGTGCATTGCAGTTTGTTTTGTAAACCTACTGCGAAATTATAAATTATGTTGGCTTTGTGACACAACTTGCACTGTTCAGCACTTGCAAGTTTTTAAGTTTTATGGAAGTGGCTGTCGAGGACGTCTTCTTCTGAACATTCAGTCTGCTTCACTGCATTGCTGTCAAGAGTAATGTCAAAAATTAAGACTGAGAGAATGATCGAGCAGAATAGGAAGAGGAGGAGAGCATTATGAGAGGGTACATCTGTGAGTGTGTGTGTGTGTGTGTTATCTTTGTGAGGTCCAGTCCTTATACTTTTAAAGTCAGGACGATTTGGTAAAGTGACAACCTGGTGGCCTGTCCTCATTTTTTTGATACACCTTCAAAGGACTGTTTGAGTTTTATGACTTAGTTTTGGGGTTGTGGATGGAAACAGATTTGAGTTATGGTATTGGTGGATGGATGTGGGCCTTTAGTTGGGATGCTGGAGGCTATTTCAGGGAATACACAATGTCAATGAGTGTCCTTACAACTATATGAAGCGAGATCTGTGTGCGTTGTGTTTGTTTGCGTGTGGGAAATTGGATGACAGCACGTTTGTCACTGCAGTCGCACTCCACTGCTCTGGAGTGGCACTGCAGATGGATGTCTCTCAAATGCTTCAGTGAGTATGCCAATTCACCAGCTCAAACAGATGCTAAATGCAGACATAAGCTGTAACTGCTATTTGCCTAACTTTGGTGATTGCAGATCCACTCCTTCAAGCATTCTCATAGGAAAAACTCACTGTGTGTTTTTCCACTTTTAGAGCTCTCGTCCCCTCCAGAGCTTTTTGGAATGGCAAAGGTGATTCATTTGTTCTTGCCGTACACTGAAGATATCTGGGTTTAAGAAGTATACGTGTAAGTTTAAAATTTTTAGTCTGGACACACAAAGTAGAACATAGCAGCGTGTATTAGACGACCCAAACGTTAAGTGAACAAACTTATTGTGACATCACTTCTGAATTGATTTAATGCAAGGGCTAAGCTGGGCCAAAGCCCAGGGCCCCAGTGGTAGGAGCCACAGGAGAGGCGGCTTTATTTCCCTTCTGCTGGGTCTATCTTCTAAATTGCTTGCCGACTAGTCCAGTGATTTTAATCACTCGGAACTTCAATAAAATAAATGGAAAACATATTTTTTTGTCTGAAAGCTTAGAACATTTGTCTACAAGAAGTTGTGTGTATTTATTGAGATCTCCTTGTGAAGAAGAGACACCAAAAATGTCTGACATGCAGAAAATTACGGAACTTAATTTGATGTTAGATATTGGCTGATCCTGTCTCAGTATTGGGATAATTAATAATTATTAAAAAGTTAATGATGTTACCACCTTGCACAGAAACGTGCACAGAAACTTGCTGCTGTTACAGGAGTGTTATTTCAATAAACCAGAAGAAACAATCCATAGCTATAATAAAACTTAAGCTGCTGATATTTTGGTAAAAAAACAGTGTATTCAGTGTACGGTGACACACATGTTAAATTGCAGTTATAATTACAGTGAAGTTGGATATTGTCGTAGCAAAGGATATAAAGAAACAGCCATCTTCAGTAAAAGGTGTTAATCAGTAGGTAATCCTGGACACAGCTGTATGATCATACGGCGTACGTACGATCATAAGGCAGGAAATTTGTACAGAAACGTTACTAATTGCCTCCAAGACACTTGCCATGAGGTTGAGGTTCTGCACACTCTATAAAGTTTATGGACAGGGAGTGGTGCTGAAGTGTGGGGGGAAAAATACTTTATTTTCTACTAGAAAGATTGGTTATAATCTAATATATATAATATAATTGTGTGGTTCCATGAATGAGGAGGTTTGAAGCCTTAATTATTTATTGTGGGCTTTATTCTGTTTTGGAAAATGTCAGATTTAGAGGAGATACATCTTTTTAACTGGACAGGACGGGTATGAGCAAATATGAAAGTTAAATATACACACAAAAAAATTATTTCCCTTTCAGTTGTAGTATAATTACAAATCTTCAGATTTGTGGTAGCGCTAGCGTTCGTTTACTCACCCCACTATTTGAGAAGCGCTGGCTTAAGATGAGTCCGTGTAGCTGAAATGAGTTCTTTATATTTGCATTCTTGTTCTGTGGCTTATGTCTGTTGATGATGGGACCTCCATAGCCTACATCATAATCATGTCCTCCTTTGTGTATGGCCCAATTTTTTTCCAGCTGTGGGCCCCTTGCACTCTTAATTTGACCCTGCCAGTCACTGTGCCATGTGTTTCTTGTTACCCTGTGATTTTCAAATACTAATTGCTCTGAATGACTGCTCTTGCTTATAGCACTGGGTTTTTACCTGTGAAGACTGTATTGGTTGGTAAAAAGGATCAATTCACATGAAAACTAAAGAGCTGCATGAGAGGGAAGCAAGACATTTTAAACCGAAAAGAAATATGGAAAAAACAATGAAATCATTTGGACAAACATTGTGCATTGACAATACAACAATTTAGAACGTCCTGAGAAAAAAAGGAAACCACTCGACGCAGTGAGCAACATGCACAGAACAGGTCAGTAAAGGGAAATAAATATTAAGAATCAGAAAGCCAAGTTGGAAATTGAGAAAAAGGTAGATGAAAAGAAAGACAAAAGAGATGAGCCACAAATGTTTTATGCACTGTTGAGAAAATGATTAACCTGTACAAAATGGATGGTGAAGGCCAAAGTGTGGAGAAAGAAAGATGCCCATCATCCAAACCATTCGAGCTCATCTGTGAAGTACACTGGAGGTGTTGTCAGGGTTTGGGTTGCCTGGCTGCTTCATGTGAAGGCAGACGTAAAAGCAGTAAATGTAGAATTCAGCAACAGTTACATGACATGCAGTCATTTAACAGATGTTTTTATCCAAGCTCAGTGCAATGAGATAAAATGTTTCTGTTTCATGAGCCACATGCTTTTTAATAGTTTGAGTACCTAGGAAGGTGCGGAAGAGTTCTGTCTTCAAAGACTTGAGTGATGGGAATGAGGCTGCTGAGTGTGCAGAGTTTAGTAGCTCACTCTGTCTCTGTACGCTTGATGAAAGGAAAAATGCATTTTAACGATGCCACTGTAGACTTCAGGAGCAATAAGACAATGTACAGGACCGTTTAAGTGCCCTATTAATTACGTAAATCATAAAGGTAGAAGAAGATGCATCGGTTTACACGTTATTCAGCACAACAGCTCCTTGGCAACTTCTTATTTACGGAATAGTACATTTCCATTGAGCCTCTGTTGCCCATGATGAGTTTACACCATGAAAGCGGTAGAGAATCATTCCCAGGTAGAGAGGACTAGTGATTTGTCCTCCTGAGCAGCCATAGGGTGTTCTACATTTGAATGCTCCATGCAGGCACTGGCTGCGGCCACCACACTGGAACAGATGTCACACCTAGTTTGTGTGATTTCTGTTGTTAGGGTGACCTCTTGGTCTCTAAGCAACACGCCTGTCTCATGGCAAGCAGTCGCCCCTGCAGATGCAGCAGGGTGTGTGTAAGTGTATCCAAAAAGGTTTCGCTTCCACCGAATTCACATGCCTGTGTTTGCGTGCATATGTGATGCTGTGCACTGTCCACGGCACACACAAAAATCTGTTTGCTGCCACAAACAGGTGGACGCAGAAAAGTCAAAGCTGATGATCGCGCTGTATATACACTATAAGGAACATTACACATTATGATGGAGCCAATGTGGAATGGGTTCAACCACATTAGATGCAAATAAAGCATCTCTTGGCTTCTCCACATCCCTCTCGAACCCCTCTAGACATTGATGGTATTCCTGGTTGTCATCTTAATCTCCCAGCCCTCTACCCCTGAAGACACACATACACAGTGATACAACACTAATCTGCCTCTCACAGTCTCTAATGGAAGGGATTCAGCTGAGTAGCTTCAGGGGGGAAAAAAAAAGTGAAAAAAAAAAAACCGAGAGAGCACAGACAAGGAAGGTGGTCATAGAGCGAGGAAACAAAAGGAGGAATACAGAAAACAGGTTTGTAAAAGATCATACAGGCACAGAAGGGGAAGATAAGGTACAGTAAGAAGAAGGGGCAGAAGCACTAATGCAGAATGCAGAAACAAAAAAAGGAAGCACTTCTCCACGACCGGCTTACCCGGCTCATTTCACTCTGTACTAGAAGCTGAAGAGAAACACTTTTCGGAACTTATCCGCACCTACACAATCAGGGATTACGCCGTCTATCCACAGCAAGTTTCTACATATGACGGGGCTCTGTGAGGCTGGCCCAGCAGTGATAACGTACATACGGAACATACTGCACAACCTGTCTGGTTCTGCACATGAATGACGGACAGACAGATGCATATATGTCTTGTGAAGCACGCTGGCAAATAGACGCTATAAGCTCTGGGACATTAATTTGTCTGTGTATACATACCGAAGTATATGTATGGACATCGTCTGTGTGTACGTATGCATGCATGCTTGCTTGTGAGTGAGACTTTTCTCTTCGGTCTTCTGCTGTTGTCTTACGTACTGGATGTGTGGATACAGCACTCTGTATTTAGGAATGTGTGGGATTGCAGAGAGCAGGAAAGGTCACTGGGAAAATGTAAATGAGTTGAATGAATCAGCCGATCCAAATGTAGGCTGTGCATTAAGTTATATAAAGGCCACGTTCCAACAAAAGAGGTTACACCACGGTGCAGAGCTCTCTGCTTTGGGGGTGACTGAAAGAGCTTGTTGTGTTTTGCCAGGGGCTACCAAAATGGACAGTAATGATTTTTAAAACGCAGACAAACAAGCTTCCTCTCGTTTTAAATGACCTATGCTTGAGCTGATAACAATATTGAATACAGATAATAACGATGAATGTGAGACTATATTAATGGAAAAGATTTTTTGTTTTCGCAACAGTGACTTATGACTGTGGAACATGTGTGTGGTAAATTTTAGTACGGCAGATTTGGCAATATGTAACTACTCGTGTTGGAAACGTACTCAAGTTTGTAAGAGACCAAAATGTGAAAGGGAAAATGATGGAGTGCGGCTAATCTGAATGTGCAGCTCCATTTCTTTTCCTTTAGGGAAATCAAACAGGACTTCTGTTTTTGTACAGTTTCCTCCACTAAATGTGCGGGTGATCATTTATTAAATTACTACTTCATTAATGTGATGGCTAATATAAGGTTTCGGTGTCTGCTGTGTGGGGTATTGATTGACAGGTGTGATTGATGGTTTTTCACCGGCTGCTCTCCTCAGCTCCAGGATTCACACCAATTCTGACTTTTGAAGCTTCTGTTTATGTACTAAACTGTGTTTTACTCTAGACTGACAGTCCTACTGTGGCTGTGCTCAAAGAATTCATTGAAAGATTAATTTTACATGATTATAAGATAAGATAAACCTTTATTCCTCCCACAGTGGGGAAATTTCCTATTCCATAATTCCATTACGGTGTCTGACCTCTTGGCATATCATATCTAAGTTTGAGTGGTTAGTGGAGACATAAACCATAACGTGGTTAGTGTAGTTAGTGTTTATGTAAAATAGGTGCAGCAGCCATAACTGATGTTTAACAGAAATAGCAAAAAACTGAAATCACTTGACTGACGTAACATTTTCATTAAGCGTGCAGTCGCAGACACAGTGATGGGCTACATCATATTTACTGTGTATACAGTGTATATGCATCCAACCAGATGGAGCTTGAGAGGACCTGCAAAAAAAAAAAACAAATATTATTCTGGTTCAATCCAGAATAATATTTGACTGGATATTTTTGTAAATGAGTCGTCATTTATTGAATGTTTAATATAATTTTTATAATACAAAAAAATCCCCAAACTTTTAGAAACATTGTCATCATGAGTTATTGTGACTGGATGGGAAAAGGTCCATTTTATTTTTTTAGAATTCTGCAGCACGTTAATGTGCAAGAAATGAGGCGGTCCAAGTATTTTTTAAAGCCAAACACTGTTCCTCTTCTGTGAGTTGGTTTCCACGTTTCTCTTTGTATATTTGCAGTTTCAAATTAGTAATTAATGCTGAACGTTTCTTTTCTCTTCTTTCTCTTTTTTTCCCCTATGAACAGAAGGTACAGAAATAGACAGCAGCAGTTGGTGCCTATGTGAATAATGCTACTTGTATCTGCATTAAAAATAAAACGCGTTCACACGGAAGTCTTTGTAATTCTCTATAATTTTGTTGATTTCTATATTTTCTCCTGCTGTGCCAGTAAGCAGACGGCCTGTAGTGCTTCTAAAGAGCATAAAGCACTGGCTCTGTAGGTGGTCAAACTCAGCATGATTTATTCTAAAGACTGTTATACATTACACACATGTGCTTACGCACACACACACACACACACACACACACAGACAGTTACATATGTAGGTACTTGCATGTGCTGCAGTATTAATTACTCACCATATGTTGCTGGGATGTTAGGATTGGGAAAAAAAAACACATGTGAAACAACCTATGCAGCTAGTGTGTAAGTAATATCATAACTAAACAACTCTTACAATTTATTGCATCAGCCACATACACACTGCTGCAAGATATATGATCACATGTCAACAGTTCACTGCAGACATGAAGCTCTTCAGGACGGGGCTACACATGCATTGAGGCTGCAGTCCTTGCATCTGGGGTAAGACATGCACGCTGCACATACGCACGACACAAAAGAGGTTTTTATTAGTGCACCCTCTTTTGTGCGGTTTGAGCTTTTTTTCCCCTTATCTCAGTGCCGTGCTCTTACACTGTCGAACCTCCCTGAGTTCTGAGCAAAGTAACTTCAGCAGTTGAGGTTTATTTTGTCCTTTGGTTATTTTGTGTTTATCGGTATCAGACACCCCTTCCTCGCACCCTCTCTCTCTCTCCTCAAAGCCTCTTTTTTTTCTATGCTTGATTCCTGCTCAACTCACTCTCCTCCACACTCATATACACATATGCACACACACTGGTACCCTGCAATGAGCCATTTATGTCAGAGGTTATTTCCACTGCACAAAAAGCAGCATAGGCCACGTATAAAGCTGCTACACCCGTCCACATGTTGTAATGCTCATCTTAAATTACAGATGTTTGTCAAACATTTCATAGATTTCATTCATTAGATTATGCAAACATAAGCTGTATCAGCAATAACACAATAATGTTTTTCTCAATCATTAGCATAATTGACACAATGCTTCATTCTTTTCCAACTTGCCCTATTTTAATTTAATTATTTATGTACTAAAAAAGAGCGTTTTAAAATATAAGTTTTAAGTCTTAAAAGTGGCTCCAGTTCAGTTTGTGTTCTATCTATTGCATGTTTCACATGTTTTAATAAATAACGCAAATTACTCATTGTGTTATGACATTGACTTTGGACACTTAGTAGGACCTTATTTAATCTTCTCCTCTCCATGAACAAATCTGCATTTATTTACTCATAAGTTAATATTACAAACCTCATTGTGGCCTGGTACTAGCCAGGTAATGACATTTTGCCAGCATGAATCTGGAGCATGAAAATCTCACTGGCTACTGTAGTTGGATGAACTCAACCTAACCTCAGATTTGCAAAAGTTGCTGCCAGCATGATCAACAACCATGCAGAAATATTAGCAACAATATTTTGCATTTAGTCCTCTCTGTGTTTGAGTTCCGGGGCATCCAACTGTTTTTATTTTTCAGAGATTTGACAGTCAACGGACGTCATGTTGCTCAGGAATCAATAGGAAAGGTTGAAGGGTTCAGAGATTGTCCTCTCAGTGGCATTAAAGGTCTCTCATCTCAGCCGCTTTCATCTGAACACACACAATGTCTTTATCACCAATTATTACCGTGCATAGCGTATAAGCCTCATGTGAGGGAAGAAAGACGCGACTCAGGGATAAGAAAACCATGAAGCGTGGAGTCAGAAGTAGAGATTTGTCAGAGCAGTGTTGTTTTGATGACAGTGTTGTGGCCTTTCGTCCACAGAATCCCCTTCACATCACGATCCCGGTAGCTATCAGCAAGAGTTGTCATCATTGGCTAACCAGGTTTGATATCATCCTATTACCACAAATAAAAAAAAAAAATTGCATAAGCTTTCATGAACAGATGGTGCATTTTAATAACTCACTGTAAACTGTACCAGAGACTTGTCTTTAATGACTGGTAATATCAAAAGTATAATGGTGCTTTTTTTCTATCAAGGCCTACGGACCTATTAGGCCTTGGTAATGAATACAGCATGCTGCACGCGTTATAATTGCAGCATGTGGATCCTGTTTGTGTGCTGCGTGTCTGAGTGAGACTGAGGGAAAGAAACTGGGATTCGGTACAAAGCAGAGTGTATTTTATGTAACAGCGCGGAGTAGATCAGAGAGCAGAGCATGACCTATTTTTTGGGCTCTGTGGAGACAATGTTTCTGTTGTGTGCACTGGAAACCATGACTCCTGCTCTTCATAGCCACTTTACAAAGCTTACTTGCATTAGGAGGTTGCGCTGTGCTGGACTGACAGCTTGCCACTCTCGCAGATCGTTGGACGTGGAAGCTGCTATCAGATTAACTCCTGCCTGTGCAGCTCACCCGCCAGCACAACCAGTGTCCCGTTTATGACATTCCTGTTGTTGTTTCAGCTGTTGCAGTCACTCTTCCTCCATCTCAGCCTGTTGTAAATTACTTCTACAATAGCATTGTAGCATTCTCACACGTGACCCAGTAGTGATTAAAAGAATAAGGTGAAATATTTAGCGCTACCCGCCATGTGGAAAGAAGCTACCATAAGTCGTACAATCAGGTCAATGTTACTGTATTGCGGCTGTAGCTCAGTCGGTAAGTCATCCACAGGGTCAGTGGTTCGATCCTCGCTCCCTGTTGCATGATTACTCCGTAAGTTGCTTTGGAGAAAAGCGCCAGACTAAATGTAAAAGCATTTAGCTTCATCAAGCCATTATGAAGCATTTCACTGCACTGTAAAAAAAACTGTTTAAAATTTTAAATGAAATCGAATTGAAGTTGAAAATCGTAATTGAATCACACTCCTATTAAAGTTAATGCTTCGCTGCAGACATCTATGTATTTATTGACAGCACATTTCTACAGTGACTGATCCTAATTTGGAATTTGGACACTTTTGCAAAACAGAAAAATGAAGCAATGAACTTTATGTGACCATCAATTATTTCATCAGGCCTGTGTCTATTCATATGTTGACACAGCAGTTTTTGTGTGACTGTATGAGGGGGCGGCTGTAGGTCAGTTGGACTGAGACCCTGGTCCCTCCCCGCTGCATGCCGAAGTGTCCCTGGGCAAGACACCGAACCCCAACCTGCTCCCGGCGGGCCAGATGAGCACCCTGCATGGCAGCCATCGTCATTGTGTGTGTGTGTGTGTGTGTGTGCGTGTGTGTGTGTACAAATTACTCTGTAAGTCACTTTGAATAAAAGCAGCTGCCAAATGATGACTGAATCTAAATGTAAATAAGCACTGGTTTGACCAAGAACCTCGATGTAGCTACGTAAGATTTGCTGTCGGTCTCAGGTGCAGCATTTATGACTCAGAATCAAAAAAAGATTTTCACCTAGATTTTTTCTGCTGTCCTTACTGGACAGTGAGATGTGAAAGACACAAATGAATTCTTATCTTTCTATTATGAGAGCAGCCATGTTGTTTTATGAGGGACTACATACAAAAGTGGCTCAGATCTGACTGGAAGGAAAATCCAGTTTAGTGTGTAACGGTTCAGATTTGCGAGTGCCTTAATGACTTAATAGTTAATAGGATGTTTACTACATGACCTTAACGTGCTGGGTTGGAATCCAGCTCCATGTCATTCCTCATGATTCCTTGTTCAGTCCCTACTGACACCTATCTAATAACATTGAAAAAAGTCCCCAGAAAATATCTCTATAAAAAGATCTTTGGGCTACTTCAGCCTGTAATGTGAACCTAGCCTGAAAGAAAAATATTCAATAATATTTGTGCCCAAGTAAAATAATGAAGGTCATGTTCAATGTTCCTGTCAAGACAAAAAAAGGAAGACAAATGCGTCATTAATTGGGTTTTGTTCTTGTTGCCATTTGAGTGTGAGGATGGTAGCATTAGTCAAACTTTCTACTCTAGTAAAAGTACAAGTATTTGGCTAAAAACGTACTCGGTCAAGTTTAGAATGCCACTTTAAATCCTTTATTGAAGTAGAGGACTAAATATAAGCTTTGAATTTTACTTAATGTACAAAGCCACACGTACACTTTTAGGACCCAATGTATTCACAGTAAACACTTTTGAATTTGATGCTCTTGCAAACACAAATTCAACCTCTGCCCGGTAGGCGCTGCTAAGGCCCAACCCCACTTCACCTAAAGCCCGCGGATGTCTGATGAGTAAATGTAGCAGAAAGGTTTACCAAGTCAGGCAGAGAACCTCAACACCCCATCTTCACTTACACTACAGTAGGCTTTGTGTGCGTGTGTGTGTGTGTGTGTGTGTGCGGGAGTGCTCTATCTCTGAAAATGACTTCATAAATTCCCAGCTCATCCCTCGAGGACGTGTACTGAACGCTTGTGTTTGGGGAGTTGATGTACATTATGCTGTAGGTCAACGATGCTTGATTGATGCTATTTAAGTAGCCGCGCGTCTACGTGAAGCACATTTAATTACTTCCTGTGCAATAGAACATATTGTAGGTAACATGTAACACTCAAACATATGCAGTATTTGTCCTACTTTTCAGGAAAAATAAAATGTTTTCAAATGGGGTTTGTCATTTTAATGCATACAGCTACAAATGTGGCAAGTATTGCTCGTGCGGACACAGTCACGCTGACGAGCCGTGAGTTTACAGTGGGTGACATGTTACTTCATTACAATCGCAGGGGTTTGCCAAACACACCAGAAGGAAGAAATCAGATTTTGCTTATTAAACTGTTCAGACGTATGTCCCTATGGTCTACGGTGGACATATGCTCTTTAAACTCTCTTTATTTTGAGCCAATCCCACAGTAAACCGTCCTACTGCTTTACTCACTAATTACTCACCAGAGTGTTCAGTGTGTAGTAAACTACAGCTGAAAATAGCCCCCAACAAACGCTCACTGTTTCAGTAATGTTTGTATTGTACATCCTCCGTAAGTGGTGGTTAAGTATAGAGAGACCAAACTTATGCTTTCAAAATGACTTTTTCTGACAAACGCTCCAAACAATAAGCTCGTCACACTATGTAGGATTAAGAAACGTATGAGAATATCTTACTCATTGTCTTCTAAATATACTTTAGTTTCTTGTGTGACTCCATCTTTTTCTCTTCCTGCCTCTCGTCTTCTCCGTCTGTGGTTACATAAACTGGTGTGAAGGCCTGGCTGTGTGGGCTGCCGAGTGGAGGAGGGCCTCAGCACTTTCTGAACTTTCATTCACTAAGGAGCTTCGAAGTTCAGCAGCCGTGCAAACCTCCTCAGCCAGCTCACTGTGTCAGAGTACAAGACTATTTATGAACCCACCTCCGTCGCTTGGCACATTATGATTCTCCGTTGCTTAAATATTACGGTGCCTCCGGAACCTTAATGTACACATTTTAAAGGAGTTAATGCTAGGATCTTTTTTTTTTTGTGGAGCGGTAGCATCATTAATTGTTGCATTCCTCTGTTTTTCTCGTTGTGCGACTTTGTTCAGATGTGATAGTTGTAAAAAAAGTTACACATAATGGAGCAGTATTCACAAAGCCACAATATATCTTATTGTCCATATTAAGAAATGTTTAATATACTGTAGCTGTGTGTCTCTCTCTGTTTACCCATTTTAAACTTTCAGAATTCATGTTCAATATGTTCGAAAATTATTCAGCCGCTTCCGATTGTTTCTGCATTTACCTTTACAACATTAAAACTAAATGCCAAAATATGGGAAAATGATTCTCCTTCCACTGACAGCCTAAAAAAACACACTAAGAGAAAATGCTATACGATTTCTATCTTCTTTCCACACGCTCTTTATATTGAGCACGCTACAAGTATTTTAGAGTTAGGAGTTTGTTTCAGAACAGGTAGAGATCAGTATCGGAACAAAGTGGTCTTCGGAAAAAGACGGAGTCCTTTTAAGAGTAAAATACAGCAGATAACAGAGTCTTTAGCAGCGTGCTGTTTTCCCCTATACACACCACAACGTCGAGCCGGTGGTCTCAATGGAGGAGCTTCATTTTAGTCTGGAAGGACAATAAAGACTGAGAGAGAAAGCGTGGTCACACATTTAGCTGCTTTAACATGGACATGGTCTGAATGAGCATCTCCCTTGTAACTAATCCATCCAACATCAGCAGTGGGAGGTCACGTCAGCAGGTGAACGCCTTCTTCAGGTCTTCTTCTCCAAGCTGTAATGGTGACGTAACAATAGCTACGAGCTCTTGGTTCCTGCATTAGCTGAAATACAGGTTTACAATTATATACTGTAATCTCTAATGCCTGAGGGTCTGGGTGGAAGTGGGTCGGTTTTGGATTTCATGCTACCGCTTGCTTGATTCTCAAAAGTTGCATATTGAATTAAGTTTAATTTTAAAACAGAACTACAGAGCAGTGTCACCGGAACAGGTCACTGACTCAGTAATGTCAGTTATGGAAGGAATAATAGCTGGCAAGTTGTGTGTTTTATGTTTGTAATGGATGACACAAGGCCAAGAAGCTACTGCACCTACCCACGAGTGTGGTTCCCGGCTGTAGGAGAGCGAATGCCTCCAAAACCGCACAAGTTGAAAGACATTTTCCCACCTATACAGGGACTATGTACTTACAAAATCCACAAATGCAACACATACTGAAACACACTGCTACACTGGAACTGCCCTGAGACACTAAGCAGCAATATTTTAACTTTGAAAGCTAAATGAAAACTGTAGGTTATACTACGGTAAAGTATTGTAATGTAATAAAACCAGCCAGCCAATCAGAAATCAAAATTAAAAGACACTAAAAGTTTTCAACAAAAAAGCTGTTGCTCGTATCTGATTGATAATCTTGGAGTTTATTGAACCGAATATATATATATATATATATTGCTATTACAAACATCTTGAGTTACTTTCTTTATTTAAAGCCTGTAACATCCACGTATTCCTGTGCTCCAACACAAACACAGATTTGTAGGAGCAGACACCACCCCGACGTAAATAACTGATGGCTGAAAGAAAGCAGCGGGTTCTGGTTTTAATTTCCGTCAGTGTTGATCTTGAAGACACTGTCCAGGCCAAATTAAGACAGTGTCATAACGTGGATAGATGGGATTAGTATCAGCACTTAACAAATGAAGAACATCCTTCATGCTAATCTTTTGTCTGTCAGACACGAGTGAGTCAGGGGAGACTTCTGTTTCCTCACTCCAGATCAGCTTACTGCTAATGACACACCCACTCCGGCTTTTTCGTCCCACCGTAATGAACTCAATAAAACAGCAACATCATCGCCAGTCAGACGTGCATGAAAAGCAAATAGTTTATTGGCCTGTTAAAGATAAATTTCTTACACTGTGAATGAACGGGCCTTCTTCATGAAGAAGTCAATAAAAACCCTGAGCAAGAAAAGACAGTGACACAAACAACAAACTACTAGAACTTTTTGTAGAAAGTCACATGACACTGTAGGTCTTTTTTCAGGATTTTTTTTTTTTTTACATTTAGTAACTAATTAGAGGCATTTAGCTGTAGAGAAAATCAATCGTGGCGTATTGTGAGTCACCACACAAATTCATGCAAAATCATTCACAGCAAAATGATGAAGTGGCAACTATCTAACACTCCTCCTTCTGCCACTCCAGGCTAACAGTGCTCTCCTGCTGTCCTTCTCGCTCTCTGGGTCTCTTACGACCTTCAGTAACTTCATGACTTCCACTACCACACCAGGTTTTGCGGTTGCATATAGTCCGTTGTCAGTGGTGGATAAAGTACTTAAGTACAAATATGCAAACAATATTGTACTCCATTGAAAGTACCGGCACTCGCTGAAATTTCTACTTAAGTAAAAGTAAGTTACTATGTCATGCATATTATACTTAAAGTATTAAAACTACTTGACTGTTTTTGTCTCTGTCCTTTTCTGTGAAACAGTGCTTATTCATGTTCGGGGGACTTTAACTAATGAATGATAAAAGACATTATGATTGGTTGAAGCTTATTAACTATATGATCTGATGCTTTTTTTCAGTTTTATTTCCAGACTACTCATGTCGAGTGAGAAGAAGAGGTAGGGAACGGCAAGTTCATTTTTCAGAAGACAAAGACTAGAATTTCTGCATAGCAGCTAACTTTGAGTACTGCTAATATGCGAAATAATTATTTGAAATGAGACATTTATGTCTCTGATTTGTGATTTGTTTTCATGAAAAAATGGAAAAAGTTGTTTATTATGATATGTGTATAGCGGCGTGATGAAAAACTATAACTATGTAAAACCTTGATTAGTGATGTATTCAATTCAATTCAATTCAACTTTATTTATATAGCGCCAATTTACAACAAGGTCATCTCAGGGCACTTTACATAATAAAGTCAAGACTATATGTAGTGGAGAAGTACAGATGAAAAGTCAAAGTAGCCATAATTAAATCTACTTAAGTTAAATATAGATATGTGGAAAATGTACTGTGTTTCTCTCTTGAGAATCACAGTTACCTTCTGCTTCTGTGTTTCTCAACATGATGTCTCTCTACCATGTTGATGTCCTTGTTGCTTTTCCAGCACGTAGTGTTTCCTGCATTGAAACAGGTTCAAAGCTGGTTTTGTGTTCTTTGTCACAAATGTAAATGTACTTCAGATCTATGTCTGTGTATTTCATGTAGAGCCCACTTTAATTGTGTGGCCAAGATTTTTCTGCTTGTGACTCCTGATTGGAATGGTCGCACACACATTGCGAAGCAGAAACCCGTGTGTCCGTTGCCTTGAGCACACCCAGAACATTTGTCATCCAGACAAACACGACAATGACTCATAGGATTGTTAGAACATATACATTGACATAGAGTTGCACTGTAAAGATGCTAATCTGTGCATAAAGTTAGAGGCTTTAACCACACCATGAGATCACGGGGGTAAAACAGCCCCGTTGTTTTTTATTGAAAGTGTCATTCAGTCATGAATTGAGTGTTTAGCTGTAACTGTGTAGAGTGGCAGGACTGGACTGTCCCTCCCATCGACGAGGGTCCTCCTGCTTTACCACTGAATTCTTCATGCACGTCTGCTGTTTTCTGTTGTTACAGGAAGCCTTCTCCCCCTAACAGAGTGCATTTGACAAGTTTGTCCAACACCTCTCGTCAGTTGGCTAAGCATGTCATCGGTCTAACTGCTCCATGTACCTGGAGGGACAGAAAGAAAAACAACTTCAGGGATACAGTTGGTCATTTTCAAGTTAACAGACACAAAACCATCAACAGGTGCTGTTTAAAAACCAAAACCAACAATGAATAAATTATGTTTAGTGTTTAGTGACCTGGATTGACTCTTATTTTTGAACAACCATGGAGGTCTGTGGCACGGACTACTAAACTAATCCAGGTTGCAAACTGAAAGGCAAAAATGAGGAACAGATGGAGCTTAAAGTGGATTTTAGTGTCTATGAATTCTGTTGAAAATGCAGCTCATTTAGGAAATCACAACTAGACTTATTTTGCTATTTTAATGTTCTTTACAAGACTAACATAACAACCAGGTCCAGAATTTTAATGAAGAAAGTATGAAGTATGAAGAAAGTTTTTTTCTGAGAGATTTTTATGTTGCAGAAAAATACTTCACTGAATGGCATAAACAGTTTTACCTACATGGTAAACATTGCCATTCATTATGTACTGCACCATAAAAAAAAAAAAAATACAGTCAAGCCAGAGGAAGAGGAGAAGATGCACAAGTACATCGAGTAAAGGAGCGAATGCTGCTGTCAGACCTGGCACTCCGCTACCACCTGCAGCAGGGACTGTGATACAGTGGAGCTTAAAACAATGAATAAATCATTTCTGCCGCATTCAAACGCACACCTTTTGTCCTTCAAAGCACCCAAACACTTACGTTTATCGCTATTTAATGCGAGAGAGAAAAATGTGGAGAAACCTGGAAGACGGGAAGAAATTGGTGCTCTTGTCTCTTTTTGCCTAGTTCAGCTGGATTTAAAATGGCAGGTAACAAGGCACGTCTGACCACAGACCTTGTTGTGGCTGGAGCTTGGGGTTGTGGATTTTCTGTTGCTTTGAAACTGCTGCAGGTTATCCACCCTTCCACCTTAGGACGTAAGTAAGCTATTAAATTGGACATTTTTGTCTTACAAGTGATAGAACCGTCTGTGCGAAAACTTTAAACGGGCAGGTTCAGACACATGCACTCACTATGAAAGAGGCTTTGTGTTCCTCAAAAGGCAGGACGTGAGGCGGATAGAGGCAAGGAGACAGTCCACTTTTATCCCGCCGTGCCCTTGTGTAATAGTTTGTAATTGTTTTACACGCTGTGCGCTGACGTTATTCTCTGGGAATGAGATGGATTTTTTTTTCCATTTTTTCCATTTTCAGTTCTATGTGCACGAGTCCTGGGCTGCATCACTGATAGGCAGATCCAGCACACGTTGAGGACTGCCTTAATTACTGATTCTTGGCTGACCTTGCTGTCTGAACTTTGCTTTAGAGCATCATTTGTGGCTCGTCAATTTCTATGTTAATGAACACTAGAGGCGATGGGGAGGGACGGGGAGGAGACAACTGTTTTCGAACAAAGTTGGTGTTCCAAAGCAGAGTTAGGTGATTACAAGACTGTTTAGTAACCTTGCGTTAAAAAAAAGACAAGTAAAAGACAAAAGATTACAAATGTCCCCAAATAGGTCACTTAGGCCTAGGTTTGCATTGCATGTATTGTGGGACATGTTTTGTAGTTCTTCTACCAAACAAACTTCTGCACCATCCAGTTCATTATTAATTTCAACATACAAATACTTATACAGAAATTAACTACTAACTTTTAGAGGTGCGAGTACTAAACTGAAGCTCTACTGAGCTTGGAGCTTAAGAAGTATGAAATTAAAATACTCAAGTGCAGTAGAAACATCTCAGAATTGTATGTCAAGTTTGTGGACAGGAATGTATTTTCAGAAATCAGTATTTAAGCATGTTTTGAATTTTCTCCACTCTCTGATCAAACTTCAGGATGCAGATACGGATGCATGTAGATAAAGCGTGTGCATGTGAAGCTTCACAGCCCACCCGAGTCTCTGGCATGCCGTCTTCCTGTCCCTCAGTTTCCCCGTGTTCCTATGGATGCTAAAAGAAAAAAGCAAAAAAAAAAAAAGACGATCCTGCTCCAGTCTTCTGATTAAAAGGAAAAGCCTCGACTGGGAATCATCAGGAATGCTCCCGTGATGGCTCTGGATGCAGGCTCTTGATTGGCTGCTTGATGTATAATTCAGGTTAGATGGGAGAGCTTAATGAGAGTGGCTAATGATGTTGATGAAAAACGCCTGCACATTCACTCCATACTCACTTCACTCCATAACTCAAAATTATTTAGATAAACAACAGTTTCAGTAGCACCGGGATCTGCCCGAACATTTATGTTAATGAATGCCAACTCAAAATATGATGGTTATGTGCAAGTATTTAAATGTATAGTTACTTACTTTGACAAATGTGAAATGTCTATTCTTTTAGTCTTTACCATGAGTTTTTAAACATTTTTTGTTTTTACACGATTACTTGCTTGGAGACGTTTATCTCCTTGGGCAGGTTACATGGATTAATCAGCACTGCCACCTCTCAGCCTTTTTGGCGACGATCCACTTGCCATCACCGTGTTGTTTATCTAAATGAATTTGTGGTTTGAAGTCTGTGTGCATGCATTACTTTTTCATCAGTGCTGTTTTCCAGCAGCCTTGTACCTACGTGTGATGTGCGTATAATTGCCCTCCTTCCAAGTTCTCAGCATTCTCACCACAGGCGCTCACAAATGCATTTTTACAGCGGAGCTTTCAGAGTGCTGCTCGCTGAGCTCTTTCCTCCTCTCTTTTTCAAGAGATTCTGCTGCTTTTTATTTCTTGTGATAAATTTTGTGGCTTGGAGATGGTTTGTTGGTGAGCTGCTGAGGGGGAAAATCTAGTTCCCTGTTGAAATATTTAGCGCTACCCGCCATGTGGAAAGAAGCTACTGTAAGCCGTACAATCAGATCAATGTTACTATAGATTCTCATAAACTCTCGAAACAAAGTAAAATAGGAGGACACTAAAAAAAGGAGGGACCTATATAATGATATAACATCTTATCATAGAGGGAATAGCTATTATTGCAAAGAAAACTGAATTTTAGGTTTAAGTATACCTGACATAAAGTATTTTATATTAAAATATCAAACATGTAGGCTAGACTTCTATCACAACTACATGTTTTTAGATTTGAACATCCAGTAGTAGGTGGTGCATTCTTGTAAAATCCTAGACAGACTTGTCTCACCTTGTGTGATTCCTCTCTCATTCTGCAGTTCACGTTTGATTTCTCTCCAGCTGAGCAGCTGATCAGGTGAAATTTGACACCTGATGCCATTTCACACCGCAACACACACAGGCAGATGCGCTGGACTGTCCAGCTTGTAGGTCATGGCACTGTGATATGGGAAAATGTCGCTCTGATCAGGAAAGCTGTGAGCCGCTTGCCAAACGAGGTGACTGCAGCGCGACGGGGATGAATCGGACAAGATGATTTAATAATCAATTAAAAGAAAATGTCTCCAGATGTTACAGAAACATCAGACTTGTTGTATGAGGTTGTAGTCTTTGTTTTCAAAGTCACAGGGGTACGTGATGGCGGCTTCAGTATCAGTTATTGGGCATAAAGAGAAGCTTTTGAAAAGGAAATGAACATTTTAGAGAGTAAAGGGATAGAGGACAGTGCTATTTCACTTGTGTTCTCTGGCTGTCAGTGGTTTTGTGCTAGCACAGATGTGCATACCAGATGAACAGGGGAAATGGCATCATCTACAATTACAGGAAGGTCATGACCTGCTGTCACAGCAACCGCTTGGCATCCGTTTGGAAACTGCTTGGCATCCGCAACCTGCAGATTTCATAAACCTGCAATTAGGCAGTGGGCATGTATCAGTCAGTGCACTGTGTGAAACATCTGCTTGTCTGCGCGCCTGTCTGGGTGTGTGTGTGTGTTTGTTCCTTTTCAATGTACGTGTGTGCGTGGCTTTCTATGGTCGTGTGGACAAATTTTAGAGTGATAACATAGGCGTAAGGATGTTTTGGTCATTCCTCATATTTGTGTTTGGCCCTCTCATTGCCACAGGTTCAGAATATGGTTTGGATCCATATTAGGCAAAAAGACAAACATGTGTATGCTTATGGAGGAAACAGAGGAAAAGGAAGCAAACTGAGGAGATAATCTATCTGTTTTGGCTCATCGCTCACGTCACCGCTGTTTCTACATGCAACAAAGTAAAGCCCTGATAAACCCACTGATCACAACCCGGTCTGCAACACACACCACAAAGGCAAGCAACATAGGTAAGCATTTACTTGCATGTAAAGCGCCAGATATTCATTGGAAAGCAAAACGAAAACATGAGAGAATTGTGGACGTTTGTCAGGTGTCCAAATGGTCTGTGTGTTTCCAGAGTGAATAAATATTATTCACCAATATGTCAGTGTTTTGTTTACAATTTCCAATTAGTCAAAACAGGTTCTTATGTCTGAATCAGTTCTTAATAGATAAACCGTAATAACCCTTCATAAGCACTCCCTTATAATCCAGTATAATGCTAATTTTTATTAGCATTCAGTGCGGGATTTGAATGCACTGAATCACACTCATTGTAGGATAAAATACAGTCTTTAGTCAATTAAATTAAAGCTCCAAAAACTGTTCTAGATGAAAGGAATCAACTGAGGACTTTCATGTTGGAATCAGTGTGGTACCCACCTATTGATTTTCACAAACCAAGACATCTGTTGTAGTGCACCCTGTGTCCCAGTGAGAATTCAGGTTATTTTTTTCTACTTTCATTTGAACCAAGGGAGTAAATTGTTTCTTTATCTCACTGCATATCATTGCAAAATCTATTTTTATCTGTGCCGAAAGTGGGACATAAGACGTTAAATCAAGGTACTGCTTTTTTTTTTTTTTAAGCAAACTTATTTGAAGTTATTGAGAGCTTTTACATTGAGCTGTTAGTTGCTGTCAGAGAAGCTGCTGTGCTGAGCCATTTAGCAGAAGCAGACTGGACAATGCAGCAGCAGGGAAAAAAAGAAGCGTGGGAGTAAGATGTGATCGGGTCCTGTGATCTCCCAGCAGTTTCTATGGCATCACTCATGCACCATTTATCTACTGAATATTCAGCAGTCTGCAGTGAGTGAGTGAGTTTTTTAAGAAGAATGAAGAGGTGGATTTATGTCACACCAGTCAGCCTCTATATTTTCTGCATGACGGATGATGGTCAGGTACCTACTCATACTGTGAAAAGAAAAATTGTGGAGGCAGATACTGTACGTCTGTGACGAGTTTCCTGAGCCCCGGGCAAGTGCGGTTATACAAGACAGCCCTCTACTTTCCCAATCCAGTTTACAGATGCCACACAGCGCAGAGCGTAGCAGAGTGTAGCAGATGGTGGAAGAGCACAGCAGAGGCTGCAGGGCTGGGTGGACCTGGGAGTCTCGTGCGAGAGCTGCATTGTGTGAAAATTGTAGCTTTAATTAACCTTTTCATTAAAATACTTTAACCTGAGAATGTGGTCAAGCTGTTATTACCTAATTACAGTATTTCTTTCACTATTGGTTGTGTTTTTTAATCTTTGTGATTGTAGAAAAGCTGTATGAATGATACAGATGCTCTCTCAGATATTGTTCCTCCAGATTGGTGGGTCTGAAGTACCACAGCTCTGCTTGCTTTCCAAATCCTACCCCATGAGCTAAAGTGGGAGAAGAAAAAGTGAATTGGAACTTTCAGCTTCCGATTGAAGCATTACTCGAGATGATCCACAGACCATACAGTCAACAGTTTACATAACTTCCTACCAAAGCGTGTGGTCGAGAGTTGGATTTGTTTACCTGTTGCGAGCAATGCACATAATAAAGTTGTTTTTTTTTAAGCAAAAATGTTCTGAATTCAGAAATAGAAAAAAACTGCAGAGCAGTTAATGCATGAAAGCTCACTTCTGTCACTGTCTCAAAGCCTTTATCTTTAGTTTAATGTGTGAGAGATTTCAGCAGAGCAAAGTCAATCTTCAGACAGTAATAACTCATATAATAATAAATGGAATATATCTGCTCAACACATATTGCTCATGAGGCAAAATTGGAGTTGAATGAATAATAGAAATGAATCATTCGCTATTGTTTTCGTACCTGCGCACCCACACAGGTGTCGGCACATGTTGTAGCTGACTGGACCTGTGCTCAGGTTGAGGGTGGTGGTTGTGAAATAGGTGATGGAGCTGGATTTCATAAGATATCAAAAAAAGGTGTAATTTGTTCCACCTTAACAGCAGCAAGAAAATAACAGGTTTCGGTGAGGTGTCAGTCAAGCAAAGTCTATGTACTGTAGCTCCGCACCTACACAGTCGTGAGAAGAGCTCTAATCAGCCAAAATATTTAAATAACCTGTGTGGGTTTACAATGGGTGTGCAGCTACGCTCCGACTGGGACTTGTATTCGAAATCTGAAGAATGTTCTTTTTTGGAGTATGGGTGGACGTGAAAGTTACGATAACTTATGAAAAATCAGGATTCTAACACTATAGATTTATAAACCTGCCAGTATCACAACCACAGGGAGAAAAAACGTTTGCTGAAAAAATCAGACGGGCTCCTTTTCTTCGACAGCTGGAGGGGCGGGTGTCGGTGTCTGTGTTTGATTGACAGCAGCTGTTAGGCCGAGCCCCCGTACCAGTGTTGTGTCACTACCAATATGTCTCCCCCTACCAGAACCTAAAGCTGCCTCCAAGTCCAACCACTTATCTCTCTCATACCCGAGCGTAACCTCACCTTTAAGTGCAGAAAGTGTCTGTTTGTTCCCTTTAGAGTATCTCGAGTAATGACCCGACTTGAAAAGAAATGACCACTGAGGGAGAAGCAGTAAGCTCAAAGACGACAAACGAGTGAGTTGCTGGGAGTGTGTGTGTGTGTGTGTGAGTGTGTGTGTGTGTACAGTAAGATCAACACCGCTATCCGACCGGACTGAAGTGACATTTTCTCATGTACATGCTGCGTAACATGCTGCAGCTGCAGACTGATGTTTGCAGTTTCCCCCTGAATGTTTGTTTGTGGGCTTGTTGAATGAGAAGACGTGTGTTCATGTTTGTAGGTTAGATAAGAGGCTAGTGTGTGTGTGTGTGTGTGTGTGTGTGTGTGTGTGTGTGTGGCTCTCCTGTGGCTTTTGTGTTGTGTCAAATTGTTGTCAGTAACACAACTGTGATACTACTGAAACAAGTTCCGGAAATGTGAGACTACATCGTTTCTTTGATTTTTTTTTCTGAAAGGAGAAATGAGAACAGCCAAAATAATGCAGTTTAATTTTAGCTGGTATAAATTATCGGACCAGTAGATGATTGTTCATTGTGTAATGGGGCAGCTGGCTGACTCAACACACAGTGATCAGTCCTTTACCTTCATAACCTACTTTAAACTGCTTAAAGTCATGTGATGGGCTTTCAGCAGAAGTGTACTACAACAAATGTGCAAGCTTTCCAATGTGAGCTGAGTTCTTTGCCGAACTGTCTCATTGCATGACAGCTGGGCTCACATTTAGTCAGCTGACGTCTTTGTTCAGGACAGTTTTCAGGGGTTGTGTTTCCATATTGCTCGTTATGTCAGTCGCCTTTGTGTTGGGCTTTCTGTCACAACTGCAGACGTGCTGATGTTCCGCTGGTATTTTTATTCTGTCCAGCAGTATCCTGTCCTCTGTCTAGCAGTATCCTGTCCTCTGTCCAGCAGTTTGTGGTCCTCTGTCCAGCAGTATCTGGTCCTCTGTCCAGCAGTATCCTGTCCTCTGTCCAGCAGTATCCTGTCCTCTGTCCAGCAGTATCCTGTCCTCTGTCCAGCAGTATCCTGTCCTCTGTCCAGCAGTACTCTGTCCTCTGTCCAGCAGTATCCTGTCCTCTGTCCAGCAGTACTCTTTCCTCTGTCCAGCAGTATCCTGTCCTCTGTCCAGCAGTATCTGGTCCTCTGTCCAGCAGTTTCCTCTCCTGCTTTTTTTCTTTCTTGAACCGCAGTGGTGAAACAATTTAAACGGAACAATCATTTGAACGTGTGGCGCACTGCATCATTTAATTTGCACGGACATTTAACACGAATGAGACCTGGATTTCAGACTTTATTTCAAGCTCATCTTTCATCAGGACTGTGCGGGACCCACTGTGTCTCAAGCCGCTTCCCTCTTTTGTCTCTCCTTCTCTCTGTCTTTCTCACCCTCACCCCAGTTTCCCTCTTCCAACAAGTGACAAGCTCCTTTTGCCCATCACGTTTTTGTTTTTTGTTCAGCACTGAATCTTTGAGTCGTAGATGTCTGCTGGAATCTCCCCCCTCCCTCCCTCCCTCTCCTCGCTCCCTCTCCTCCCATCACCCCGTCCATTTCACTGCTTAATCGATGAGAATGAGCGAGTGCAGGTGCAGCCGCGGCGTGTGATCGAGCCAGCAGGGGACGTGTGTGGTGCACTAGGACCGCGGAGAGATCCTTCCCGTCGTGTACATCGCAAGTACAGAGCGCAGCAGTGGAGGAAACCCCCATCGGATCTGGCCATTATATCCATACATTTCGGGAATCGCAGCGACCAGTGCGTCTGGGCCGGTCAAACCCCCCGGGAGAGGATAAGCAATTGCGCTCGATTTACGCAAAAGTCAGCTGTCAGCTTTTTTTTTTTTTTTTTTTTTTTTTTTTTTTTTTTTTTGGTGGTGGTGAGGGTGGACATCATTTCGCTGCTTCGTCCCCCGCTCCTTATGATATGTATATCATTTTTATTGATTGTAGCGGTGTCTTTCCCCTTGCCGTCTCCAGCCATCCCCGTTTTATTCCAGGCGCGCAAAGTCACATCTGCGTAGGAGAGCGCTTGGCGCACTTGTTCTCCAAAAGACAGACAAGATCTCCATTATTCTGTTGGGATTTAAACCGGACGACTGGCTGAATGGGAGACCTCGCTGAGACACAGAGCATCACTGGCTTGCGCCCGTTTTCTGGAAGCGTGTTTTCCCTGTTGACCCGGAGTTGTGATGTCCAGATCCTTCCCCACTGACTGACGAGCGGCGTTGTACCATTTTGGAATCGACTTGGTAAGGTAGGCCAGTTTCCCTCTCGGGTCGCCGAGATTACGTGCCTTTCCTGAGCATTTGGCAAACTTCGCCGAGCTCCGTTCAACTGCCTGTTTGATTATTGCGGCAGGGAGCAGATCGCCTGCGACTCCGGCTTCCTGTCGGACACTTGCACCACTTAGTCGAGAAAATCCACGGCGCCGGAGCCGAAAAGGCTCCGAGGCAGTTACATTGATTTAAGGAGAAGTTTAGCAGCTGCCACTGTTGCAGCAACGAGCAGCACACTGAATATGATTCATTGGACATTAATAACTAGCCGAGTTATAAAGATTTGCCGCAGTGTGAGATGGAAGCTGGTGTTTTTTTTTTGTATATTTGGCTCTCGATTCGTGTCCTCATGAGCGCAGTAATGGAGATGCCGGAAAAGCCCTCTGCAGTGCAGGCTCACACACCGGCCCGCCGGGCTCACCGGAGCTCAGGCAGGAGGGGATTTAGATGAAGGTGTGAAGGAAGCGGCGCTTTTCCCACTGAGGCCCATTCGGGGCACGATCCGGACTTTCTGCCGAGGATGTGGGTCCGCTGGTTTGCACTGAGGCAGCGATTTAACACTAAATTACTTTTATAATGGTTGCACCACAGACATAACTAATACTGCCCCCCCCTCCCTTTGTTGAAGTGTGTGTGTGTGTGTGTGTGTGAGTTTGAAATGCATGTGCGTGGATGTGCGTCACCGTAGTTACAGTCTAAATTGGAGACGCAGACTGTGGGAGATGCCAAAACTCGCGCACACGCTGCCGTCTTTTTTTTTTTTTTAATGGCTCCCACGAAGCCTGGTCCTGTCATTAGCTGTATTGGGGGTGACAGCTCGGGTCTTCACCTGCTCCTCATCGCGCCTCCTGCTATTTTGACCCACTGTAGGAGTTTCCCATGGGGACCAACATCACGGTCCCTTGGGTGGAACGGTACGAATACCGACGCATGACGCAGGAATCCGACTGGTGATTGATGGTGATCCTCTTTCCGGTGGTGTGTCCGCATCAGAAATGCCGGAGCTCATTTGAACATGTTATGTTTGCTTGAGTCAGCTGAAAGTGGTTTGCAGAGACGTCGTTGGTGGCCCGACTGTCGGCCACTGAATGTTGGGTCCTGCTGTAGGTGAGCGCATGCTTGTGCCAAGGTAGGATCTGCCTCTCGCCTTCTCTGTATTTCTTTCTGTTCATTTTCGCAGCCTCTGTTAATCCCCAAAGATTTCAATTTGTGGGGGCATGCCAACATGCCGCCCTCCTTTCTTTCAGTGTATTTCTTTCAAACTAAAATGTGTTCACAAGAGCACAGAGACATGCACCTAGGTTATGTACAATCAGCTGATTAGAAACTGAATGAAAGAGCCCAGCTGCTGTGTAGCTGGTCACTCACCGAGAAGACACCAAGCCCAGGCCCGTTAACCGGAGCAGACAGTGCTTTTTACTTTGTCAGGTGACCTACATCTATTTGTGCTGGCAGAGACGACGTGCCAGAGGCCAGTGGGAGGTGAGCCACATTTCCAATTCACGTTGTTCACCAGCAGAAAACGTCTCCGTGTCACTCCGAATTTTGGGTGTAATTTTTCAAGAGCACGCGGCCTCGTATTAATGAATTCATAAAGTCACTTCTGTCTGATGTTACAAAGTGCAGCAGATGAAACTGGCAGGGCCAACGCTGCTGCCAGCAGCGCCTCATCGTAGGGAAGATGACAGGAACTGTCCGTGGTGCTGAAACAGACAGCTCCTTTGTTCAACCCTGGGCTGATTTTGTAAGGAGAAATATTTGATGGCTGCAGTAACTCTGTTTGGTTTCAGCTACATTTTTATTGAAATACTTTAGCAGCTAGTGAGCCACGTGTTCCTATGGGATTAGTGTGCATTCATAAGAAGGGCTGAGTCTTTGCACTGAGCTATTTAAACGAGACTGAACATGGGCCTAAAGTGCCGTCTGAAATAGCTTGAGGTCCTAATAACACAAACTTTATTTTATATCCTTTACACATATTGCATTGAAAGAGGTCGTTGGTGCACTGCTTATGGTATGTTGACACATATTCAGTCTTGTATCCTGTGCATCTACCCTGTTTTTCTCAGTTTTGACCCTGCATGACACGGCCGACTTCAAATGGCATCATAATGTGTAGAGAGTGGTGTTAAAATCCATTAGCTGATCAAAATGAAGTGTTGTTTGGCTTAGCCATGTAAGAATTTTTTTTTTCACATTGGAACACATTAAGACAGTACAAGGAGCGCAAGAATTATTCTAAATAGAAGTGTAATATCTTGGTTTGTAGTTATATAATGTTTATTTAAAAGAAACCCTTTGTTCTTAGTGTTTCATGATGAAAATGCATGGAAATCCAATCACAGCATACATCTTCTCGTTATGTGTAAGGTGTGTGCAAAACGTGTGTGTAACATGCAATCCATAAATATAAAGCCTTTGAAGGCAGTGTTGGGATTCTGTCAGTATTTCCAGTAATGAATTCAGGGATTCTCTCCCCTGTCATTCCACAAATCATACCCACTGTTACGTTTTAGAAATGTGCCTTAGAGTGAAGTGCCATTGAGACACATTTGAAATACTGATGATTGAGCCACTAAAAGCATTTTTGCTGCTGCAGATTCTGTTTGGATTCTGTGCTTTTATAATGCACGCCATGCCTGCTTCTATGCCTGCGATAAACACAGTTGGGGAACCAATATACAGCCCAATTGAAAATCAGATTACGTGTCTTGGAGCCAAGACATGTATGTCAGCATTGCGTTTCTGTGATCACTATTGTCCGTGTGTGTATCCATGACCCAGTGCGTGTGAAACTTTCCATGAAAAAACTGAACAGTTAACCTAAACCCGGCTGCCTAAGCTGCTCTGTGTCCTCTGGAGCCAAAGCAGCGTGATATGTTTGTGCGTTAACAGTCATCTAGTAAGAAGGGAGAGTTGGTTGAGGCGTCCTGGTCTAATTCTTTGCCCGTGATGAACGATGTGTGTGTTTGTCCCTAACGTTGATTGAATTAGGCCACCCCACCGACACACTGCTTTCCCAAGGAGCACTCAAAGGCGATCCTGCAGTGAAGTGTATCAATAAGCGGGTGGATGGAGTGTAAGTGGTAGTGTTACTGCGGGCAGACAGCCGGTGATGAGGAGGGGGGACATGCTTAGGGAGAGCCCCGCTGATCACACAGCAGATTGGGAGCCCTTGGTGCTAGCGTCTGTCGGTCCCTGCCGCGGGGGTGGGGGAGAGGGTGGAGCCACACGGAGCAACTGGGCCAATACACTGGGTCAACTTCAGTGCGGCTTCCTTCCTGAATATGCCTCAGTGTAGCTGTAATTTTCTTTCTTTTTTCTTTTTTATTATCGGGAACTTTTTTACCTCGTCTTGGGTGTGTGTACCCCAAGGCTTTTGCTGTTTAGTTATTTTGTGATTTCAGTAGATCTGTGATCAGGTGTCAGATGCGGTTGGTTCAAAACCAAGAATTGAGTGAGCGCAGCGTTTTGATGGCTTTGTTCTGAAGGCTGGTTGCTTTGACGTAGACCCCCAGGAGGCCACTGGCAGCTGAGCTCCCACTGTGGCAGATTGATATTTGTAATTTAAGGGAAGCTGTCACACAGCATCCTCCAGATGGAGAGTGCCGCGGAGGCATGCAGTCGATTAAACATGGTTTGTTTAGAAATAATCATTTTGATGTGGGAGCTGAGGATTCATTTAAGGCGTATTGGCTCAAAGGTTCAAAATGTCCAATTATGCATAGACACATACGATTGTTTGTTAACGCGCAGATGAAAGAATACAGAGTGAGGTCAGGAAATGGAGGCATTCAGCCTGTCTGTCATCTAATGAAGCCTCTCAGATCACAGCAGAAGGGATAGGTCAGTGATTTGTGTCCCAGTTGCAGAAAAGGTTGAGGATAGGTTGCGGTTGAGAGCTAATTCATTAACTCACCCGCTGGCATGAGTACACACACACACACACACACACACACACACACACACACACATTCACATGCACATAGTTTTCATTGCTGAACTATTGGAAGTGATATAGAGAGGAGGGTCATGTTTTAACAGACTATCTCCTACTTGTCACATTGATTGACAATAAAGGAACAATAAACAGCACAGGGAGAACACCACTTGATAAACCACTCTTTAAAAGAAGCAAACACACAATAAATCAGGTTTCCATCTCACAAATTAGCGCAATGATATCTAAATAAAGTCTCCGAGCCCATTTTAAGGCCTTTCGCTTGTACAGTGGGTTTGTCCTAAACCCTGTGATAGTACAGAGATGTCGAGGTTAAGGCGCAGGCCTCACGTTCTTTGGACAGTTTTTCATAATGGCTTCTTTTTGCTCACCGGCTAACTAGGAATGAAACACACATTGGCGTTTTATTTGACTGGATCCTTCGTAAAATGTTTGTTTGGTCATGTTGACTCAATCGCACACACTCGTAAATGAAGTGTTTAGTGGCCCTATATATGTTCGCAGCTCAGTGGTTAGGAACCGTTATGACTTTTCATTCGTGTATCTGTTTTCAGACTAGCTGTAACTTCATCAGTAGTTACAATAGCAAATCAAACTTAAAATGATGCTACACCTGAAATATTAATGATACTAAACTTTTTTTGGTCAAATTTGCTACTTGTTAAAGTTTAGTCCAGCCAAATTCTCCAACCCCCTCCCATAGTCCCCCACATACACCACACTCCTACTGCTGACAACTATAGCAACAGTCGTCAGAGAGGCAAAAAATACAGTTTGGGTATGTATTGATTTTAAAAGTCATGTGTTTAATATGTCTAGATCACATTTTAAAATTTTAATTGTAGCGCCAGGCCAGCGCTTGACATCTGCCGTCGTGTCAGTGTCTGGTGTAACACTTTTGTCTAACTTTTGTCTCTCTGTCCATACGTGGAGCACTTTCTCAGAAAACTTCACTTCTCCCTTCAACTGCGCCTTGACAGCTGGTGATGTGGTAAACAAACCCGGAGCTGTCAAAGTCACTTTCATGGGCCTGGTTTTTTAATGCAAGTGACTTGAAAGAGTAACCTGTCAACAGTTACAGTAATTAGACACAAGTGGAGTTGATTTTTCCAACTTGGAATCACTTTACTCGCTAAGTGAGAGTCTCCTTTATGTATAGCCTTATATATGCATATATTCAGGAATTTCATGCATAATGGTCAGTGTGTCTAAATCAATGAGGAGAGGAGAACAGAAAAAACAGTTTTCAGTACAAAATGCAGAGATTGACTAAAGGAGATTAGTATGAGCACGCTGAGGGGACGCTGCTAACATCGGACTTCAGAACTGAAAATGAATGAGTGAACGGCCGCATGTATCTTCTTCACCTATATATATCACAAAACGTAGCTTTGGATATGTAATATTGAGTGTGAATAGTTGTCCTAAAAAGAGGCTGTTCTTGAGGTATATGAGCAGAGGTTATTCAATATATTAACAAATATATCGTGTGTGTGGTCTATTGAGAGCGCCCTCTAGTGCCCATAGTACGAAGTGTCATATCACCAATGAGCCTGAAGAGAAAAGTTAAAGAAGAGTCATAATCAAACCAAAAGTTGGATTTTAATATGTCATTTGATGTTTGTTACCAACAATCACCACATGGCCATTCGAGAACAGTGATGTTTAAAAGTTTGTGAACCCCTATTATTATTTTAGAATTATTTTATTTAAAACTAAATCGAATGAAATTATACTTACAGTACCTATTTACATAGAGTGGAAAATTATCCAAGTTTTTGTTTGGCAAATGTAAATCCCTAAGATTATCAGTTTATTTGAAGGAGAAATTTAAGTCAGGGAAATCTGGATCTTTACTATTAAAGTTTGGTCATGACAACACCGGGTTTGTGGAAGTGAGTTATCACTCGTCCATAGGAGATTTTGAAGAACTTTTAGGAGTTTTAAGTGTTTAAAAAAATCCAAAGACACCACCGTGAAACATGGGCCCTGCTCTGCTGCCTCAGCTCCAGGATGACTTGCCATCATTGAAGATGTGGTACAAACACATTTGACAGTTATCAGTGTCCATCTGTGAACTGAAGCTCAACAGAAAGTGGATCATGCAGCGAGACAACAACCCAAAGCAAGCTGCTTGTTCTACCAAAGACTGGCTCAATCCAGAGTAAATGTAATGTTTTGAACTGGCCTGACTTTAATCCTATAGAAATAGTTTGGAATGATCCAAAGCAGACAGTTCATGCAAAGAAGCTGACCAACATCCCTGAGCTCAAGCTGTTCTCTGACGACAAACTGTAAAATCCGGCTAAGCTCATGTGACCGGAAACATGTATTCTCTTTACCCAGCTCTGGAAAAATCTGATCATGTTTGTGCAAAAATTAAGAAAGTTCTTTTCATTTCAAATGCCACTGTACCTATATATTAACGCAGTTGATGATTTTTTTCTCCTAGTTCATTTTGTGTTGTACCAATTGACCACAGTGGGAGACTTGTTGATCCGAACACAACCAATAATACATGACATCTTGGAAACATCTGATCCGCTAATGTTTTATCTGATCTTGGTGAATACATTAAACAACATTTGGGTATTAACATTATAAAAAATAACAACAAACCACGTTTTTTATCCCACCTATTTTGTCATTAAGTTTCTAAGATCTGTTCCAGCTCTATGGCCTTTTCTGCTGTTAATGTAAGTGAAAATGACAGGAGAAAAAAAACTGGACAGGCTTGATTATTTCTCACAGGATCGTATCTGGTGCGGGAACAAGTTAGAATAGATCTTCTGACCTTATCCTATTAAGTTTCTCTCCTACTGTTCACATTAAGGCTGCCATCAGCCCTGTCATAAAACAGGGAGGCTAGACCATACCAGCAGTAATGGAATCACTGTCTCAGCTGTCACTTTGCATTGGTTCTGGGAAAATCTTGCCAGTGTCCCATGGGCAAGCGTGTAAAAATGAGATATGAATAGTCCCAACACATGTGGCCATTCAGTGCACACAACTAAAAAGTGCAGGCATGTGAAATAGAGAAACGCAGCATTCCGCCTTTCTCTCGCTCTGCGACACGCAAACTCTTCCACGAGATTAGTCCATGAAAATTGCCTTGTCTTACAGCAGGTAAATGCATTTAACGGTGTAATTTAATCACTTTCTGTTTTTGTAGAATTATTGTGGAAAGTGAATCACAGTTTCAGCATTCCTTGGAGATGTAGGGTAGATGTTGAAACTCTCAGTGCTGGCAGTTACTTGTAAGAAAGTTGTCAGTATTTTCAAGATCAGATTTGCTCACAACAGTGAAATTGTAGGCCCTGATCTCTCAGTGGACTGGACCACAAAAAAGAGACAGAAAGAGGAGGGACTTTATCTCAATTTTCTGCTGCTTGGCTTGTCAACCCGTCTTTGGAATCCGGTCAGATGGCCCCAGCTCTGAGCTATAAAAAAGGAAATACAAAAACACAGACGAGGTCATCTGGGAATTGGAAAGAAGACACAGAGAAGCAATAAGAGGAAATGAGGGAAAGCAAGGTCCTTCTACTGTTTCCTAAAACACCCTCCTCTGTTATTTTTCCAGCTGCAGAGGTTTGTGATGTGGTGCAGCGAGTCCCAAGGGATTAGGGACTGCGATAAATATTGTACGGTTGGGAACAGTTCGAACACAGGCTCACATTGTGTGCAGGATGCTGGCTATCGGTGCCATTGGTCGCTAATGAGTGGGTACCGAATCCAACTGTTAAAAGCCTTTAAACACTCGTCCAATCAAGCGCAGGGAGAGGCGCTCACACACATGGCAAGAACAGGCTGCCCCCTTGTTAGAGGATGAGCTAAAATCTGAAATTCTTGGATAGTGATACTCACAGTAAACAAGCACAAACATGGCAAACTACTTTTTAATTATGTGGTATAACGGGCGCCCATTAAGTGCAAACGTCTCCCTTTGTTAGAGCTGTGACATTGCAGTGTGTCTGCTGAAGGTCAGTGACATCTATGTGTCTGTTCATCTCGCATGTTGTGTGTGTGTGTGCACGTGCCTGTGCACACTGATCTGACACACAGGCCCAGTCAGTCCTGTTCTTGGCTCCAGCAGTGATCTGGCACTTCTCCTGGTCCTGCAGCTTCTGCCATGCCTCCCTCTTTTCCACCCTCTCTCACTCTCTCTCTCTCTCTCTCTCTCCCCCCTTTCCTGCTGCTGCTGCCTCTCCTCCTCTCTCCTCCCACCCTCCTTCCATCCTCACACCAGTGAAGATCAGCCTGCCCAGGCCTTGCAGGGCGTCAGAAAAGAAAGGAGAGCGCTGACTAGACTTTCACCCTGGCTCTCCCGGTATGCCTCCTCATTTCTGGCGCTCTCCGCAATGCTTTGCTATCATATGACAGTAATATGGCAGTATTATGTACCCAATTATAATATGCCACACAAAAGATGCTGAACACATGCCCTATGAAGAGCTGTGGCTATTCACAAGCCAGGATAGCAACTGACAAAGGCCTTTTCACATTCTTTAGACAAAACCTTACAGCAGGGATACACACATACACACACACACACACACATGCACACAAGTGGTACAGTTCTGTTTCTGTTCACAGAAATCCTGTAATAAGATTCCATCTGAGATAACTGGACTGCTCCCTGCAGGGTCTTTCCCTCTCCAAGACCCACAGCAGCTGCACTGTACTGTAGAATGGATACAGTAGTCATCTGAGAACAATCAATGATACTGAGTGTGTGTGTGTGTGTGTGTGTGTATCTGGGGTAAAGGTGGATACTAGACATTAAAGTTTAACAGCCAAATAAATAAATCAGATCATTATGACAGCATCAGCTCCAACATATTTTCTTGAAATACGTCCTAAGGTTTTCTGAAGTAAAGATATAAATACTTATAATGATATAAATACTTGAATAGAACAATAACATTGTTCTGTTTCATGCCTGTTATAATAGAATATTTTTTTTCACAGACTGTAAATTAATAGCATGGGCTATGTCAAATGATTATTTTCACTACCAGTTTATGTGTCTGTTTTGGGGGCCATAAATGGAGGAATCATTTTTCCCCCGAAAGGTAAAAAAAAAACCAAACACACAAAAAAGTGAACATGCTAATCATTTTTTTTACGTTAAGAAAATGAAAAGTAAATATTATTACACTAATACACTAATTAACTATAAAACCACAAATGAAATTGTCACAGATTTGCGCTTTGCGTATTGACTGGGTAATTGATTAGTCAACTAATTGGCTCAGCTTTACAGTTTATAAAATGTTTAAAGATGAGGGAAGCCTGGAGTAATGCAGTTATTCTGTATTTAATGGCAGATATGACTGTGGTTATGTACTGTAGATGTAAAATGGAAAGTGTTCATTATTACATGTGAAAGACACACAGAAGCAATCACACTTTCATTGTCTTCCAAATAATAATAATAATAATAATAATAATAACAAGAAGAATATACACCTCAACTAAACATCATTAATCGAAAGAAGAAATCTATAGGATTACATTGTCTATTGTACTTAGTGGATATTGGACTTTGTCCTCAGTGGTGCCTTATTCTGAAGTATTGGTTTTTGGAGTCCCGTTGTGTCACATAGTGAACTGTATGTGGGTGGAGGAGTCAGGCTGAAACACAGGAGTTGGCTGAAGGTCAATGAACGTGCTTATGGGATGTGATCCCCAAACGGGAGAACAGGCGAGAGAGGCAGCCACGGTGTAAATAAGAGCAACAGATAACGAGGTGAGGAACCCCTGAATTAAACATCCTCCGATTCCCCGTCTTCTCCTAATCCATCCCATCCATCCACTCCTCGTCCCGAAGCCAGGGTGTGATACCGTCCACTCAATAATGCTGCGTGTGTGTGTAGGGCTTTCATACACCTTCTGTTGTTCTTTGTGTGTGTGTGTGTGTGTGTGTGTGTGTGTTGTGGAGGGGATGGGGGGACTTTTGGTTGGCTGTAGCTATTGTTCTGCAACACCCACAACTTTTTCTCATTGGTGCAGTTACTAATGAAGCCCATATATCTTTCTCCGCCAAAACTGACAGTGTCTTAGGCTCTTTGTACGTGGCAAAGTGTAGGAGAGAAAGTTTTTCCACCTCAGTGCAAGTCTGTGATAGACTGTCAGCTGCAACTTCACTGTGGTAAGTCGCTGTGGTGTGTTTGTGATGCACGAGTCAGTGTCTTCTTCTCCCAGTGTCTACTTTTTCATCTAGCAGCAATTCTTTTGGATATCTTAGTGGATAATTTAAATATTTTCTCCAAAAGAGTTTCCAACTGTTTTATTGAGCTGGTGAAGTATTTCATCTAGTCACTGCTTCATTTTGCCTCTGAAACACTGTAAGAGCTGAGATGAGACATGGGACCAGCTATAGCTTCCTGCTTCACTGAGCTACTCAGCGAACAGTGTGGGCATATACAGGATGTGTAGTTCTCAAATCTTTCGATGCGCATTTCAAAACTTGGTCAGCAAGTCAAAACAAAACTGGTACAATACAGCACGATGCAGAGCTCGTATAATATGGTTTGGCTGATATTCAGTTTTAATTTATCTTCTGTTTGGCAACTACACATTGTACACACAAGTGTTTTGCAGTGATGGAATGAAACCCATTCACATAACTTTAGTTTTGGAGGGACTTGTAATTGAAACCCTCTACATTAAAGCTGGGACGAACATGGAATCACCGTCCAATGAGCGTGGAAACGTATATTTCTCCTGTAACTGCATGTTTTCTCACTTATCCCTTCATTGCTTTTGTGGATTTTGTTACACACTAAATTTGTGTTGTAGAGTACTTCAACACAGTGTGATGTTGACAGGGGATGATGCACCACACACACACACACACACGCACACACCAGAGGGATAAACAGAAGATGAAAAAGTTACAAGAAACTTACAATCATTTTTTGACAGCTGTATTGATTTAGACCTTTTTTAAATTGGATTTGGCCTGAATCTGTGGTTTTTAACAGATGCATCCTTGTCTTTGTCTTTTGAGGTGCTTACTACTGGATAATCTTTACACTCCTAGCGATAACCCAGGTCAGACATGCAAAAAAAACAACAACAAAACTTTCTGGTAATACTATACTTGCATTACAATTATTGCATAGTCAACGTTCAGAGGTCTCCATACTGTCGCTCTGTCTATCCGCATGGATGTGCTTACATTCGCATATTACACAGAACTTGTTTTAATTCTTTCCATCACTTTCCTCTCCATTTCTTCCAGTTCCTTCCACTCCCAGCCTTTCACTAGTCAAGCGGAGAATCGATTTTTAAACAGGCAAGACTCCGGGGACTGAGCAGAGAACCATTATTGGCCTCATTTAGGCTCCACTGCCATCACGATGGCTGCGCTAGACAATAGGATAGACTCTGTCATGGATACCAAAGTGTGAATTCAAATTCCAGCTGCAAACCGCTCAGGCCAGCATTTCGTGCCTTCGAGGAGCTTGATTTAAAAAAAAAAAAAAAAAAAATGGTTGAGGGGGGGTGAACTGCAGTGCCTTCCCACAACCAGTCATATACGCAGATCCAGCACATTTCACAGCCGCAGGCTAGATAGGAGGTGTATATAGCAAATGTATTGGCTTTATTTCATGCTATTTACGGCATGCAACCTTTCACTTCTCCATCGCTGCCATAGTTTTTGTGCTATCTGCAACAAATGGTAATTAGTATTTACTGTAAATGCTGATACCTCATCAGAACACTTGTGTTCTCAGTCAAAACCCTCACCCCCTCATCCTCTATCTAGAATTAAAAGGTTTACAGCAGTTTATGGTCAACACAGACACATCATGTTATTGATGAAACAACTTCTAGTTGCAGCATGTTTTCCCCTTAGGGTTATTGTTTATTTCTAATTGTGTGTTGATGAAGAAACAAGAAATTTGTGACCCCGACATTGTCCTGAAACAAATCTCAGTGTCAAGCGTGATGAGGCCTCAGAGACAAAGCAATGTGATGCACTGGGGGAGCACTGAAGTGCGGGAAGGATGCTCACGCTGAGAGTAGAGCTTCAAACCTAAACATCATTTTGGACACAGATTAAGGTGCTACCTTGCGACAGTGGCATTAGTTAAAATTATTTGATTTTACTGAACTGAGTGTTTTTGGAGAACAAAGGATGCCTGACGTGTCTGCAGGGTTCAAACATTCAGAGGTGTCGGCTTTACAGTGAGTTCTTGGATGTCCTCTAACAGCAGCTCAGACGGATCAGGACTGAAGTTCACTAAATGAAGGACATTATGTTCCACGCCTGATAAAATAAGAATCAGTTTAAAAAAATCAATAACCATTAGGTGGTAATTCTTATTTACTTAAGTTGATGTGAGGACAAGGTTTAACAAATGTATAACAATTCGTAGCTCTGTTGCTCGGCTGCGTACGTGATTCACTATAGAAAGGCAACTTGTATGGTAAAGAGCAGCTGCAGTCCTCCTACATATGTGTTGTGGGTGTGGGTTTTAAGCTGCTTCAACGCTGAAAAAGAAGATGGAGATGGACAGAGCTAAGAATTCAATACACTGTACAGATTTACATGGATGTGCATTCATATTTCATGTTTTCTACACTACTACAAGGACACATAGAAACATATTAGGGTTGTTATTCTAAATCTTCAGTTATATTTGGTTTAATTGCAATTACTGTACATGTTTATTAGTAGTACAGTACATACTACATACATAATTACTGTATGTTTTATAGGATAACTGCAACAAAGATAAATACCTGTACTCTACAGATATTACATGGAAATATAAAACTATAGAGCTAGTGGATTATTCATTATTCAAATTACACATATTATAATTGGTTGGGTTTTGGTTATCACAATATATATACAGTAACAGGTGATCTCATCAATTACCAAATGCAAATTTGCTAAATTGCCTATTACGCCATATGGATAATAGAAAAATGAGAATGGAAATGAAGAAAAACTATTTTGATAGAAAATAAATGGTTGATTAGATAAATACTGTGTGAATACAATCTACTGTACACGATAAAACCCAAGTTTCAAGCTGCACACACAAAGAACGTGTGTGAAAGTACGAGACAATTCACGATTGTGTTTCTCAGTCTGTGTACAGTAATGGGTCTATGATTGCGTTTGACAGTGTTTTTAATCTGTGTCACAGTAGTTGTCCAGCTGCTCCCAGTGGGGCGTCTACGCTAAATGGGTGAGGATTTGGTCCTTGCTCTCCATCAAAGACAGCATTGACTGGAAGCATGAGAGCGTCTCTGTAGCCAGGCAGCCCTGGACAGCTGACAATGGGTCCGGGCACGAGGGACATAGCTGAAAGCAATCAACAACAACTGGAGAGAAATGCTCCGCTGCCGGTGGAATGTGCCTGAACTCAGACCTCACTCTCACCAACCCAGAGCTCTGCTCTTGACTAATCATGTGCAAATGGCTTTAGTTTGCCTTAAAGCTGTTCTAATTAATTACGTACACAGTGTTGCATTTCACGTGCCCAAATGTGCGAGTACAGTTTCCGTGTGTCTGTGTGAGGGGTTGGGCGAACAGCAGGGGTGCGGACTGGCTCAGAAGCGTGTGGTAATTAATCTCACTCAGTGAAGAGGTGCGTGTTGGGACAGAGGCAGGGCATAGCTCACGGCACCTTGCTCGTTAACTCTAACCACCTATGGCCAGCCTCTGGAGATTAACGAGTGCTGCCCATGGTCAAAAGCGGTCAACGGATGCTCATTCAGCTTACCACCAAGCTAATTTTTTATTCCGAGCCAGTGATTTGCATTGCTGCCACAGAATAAGGCTCATGGGACCTGACTCACACTGTGTCACATGTAGCAAACGGCATTGCAAACACACGCCACATGGTGCCGATGCAGGAACAGGTAGACAGAGGGCTGTGCTGAATACGTTTTATAGGCCGCGGAGCTTCGGTTCTTAGTCAGCAAATATTCAAAGCTTCAGGGGCAAAAGGAATGACCTGCAAACAAAAATCTGGGTTTGGAAGATATTTCTCTGCACCTTAATTGAAATTCCCTCTGTTTAACCAATCATTTGTCTATGTTTGAAGGTGTTAGAATTGTTTTTTATCCCAATATCAAAATTAAAAACGAAATACCTACTCAACCGTTATCCGAATAATTCAATATACAGTATTTATGGGTCCAGTCCTGTTTGCAATCGCAGCCAGTAGGAACTGTGAGTGACCCAGGCTGGCCCGCAGCTGCTAGACATTTATGTTTTCACATAAAATATCACAACTTAATAATGCAAGAGGCTAGGTGGAAAATCACAACAGGTTTGAGCCTCACCCACTGATCACTGCTGCATACATGTTCTCCCCAGGGGAGACGCAGACAGAGCGGCGCTGGGCAGTGGGTTGCTAGGATCATTGCTGTCTACCAGCAGGCTCTGCTGAGATCTGCACCGTGAAATCTAAATCAAATGTATATACATTCAGATAAGGCGACTGCATCTTCGCAATCTACACGTGCACTTAAATATCAAGACCTAAGAAAGGAACAGTCCTGGGATGAAAATTGCAACAGTTTTGAGCTTTGATCAAAGTCTCTGGTGCGTGCATGTTCTGCCGCAGGAAGTCACAGACATTTTATAAGATTTTGTTTATATAAGCAAACCATTTCTTCCTAATATATTTTCTCATGAAGAATGTCAGAATTCAACAATTAAACCTTTGATTCTCCGCATCAAGCCGCACTGGCCCAGTGTTCAGTGGATCGTATGGTCCAACATATGGTGTCTGAGGTGTCTGTTCAGATGAGAACTCTGCTGCAGGTTCCTCAAAACAGCGTTCTAATAACTTTTATGGTCCTAACTCCTGGTTGTAGTTAGACGTTAGACTCCCTACATGAAACCATCTGACACAGTGACACGCAGAAGCACAAATGTCTTATTCACTTGTTGTGTGCGTGTTAATGCTTCCTTTGGTTGTGCTTTTTTCGTTTGGTTTCCTCTGTGTGGGTGTTCTATTTGATTTTTGCATAGATAAAGCTGCAGAGAGACAAAACAAAGAGATGCGTCTGCGCACCTTTATGACAGTAAGAGGGAGACACACCATTAGATTAGACAATGAAATAAAAAAAGTATTTATTCAAAAGGTAAATTTGGCCGTTTTATCAGTAACTAATATAACAGTAGTCCTCACACAGACACTAAAACCAACAATGAATTGCCTTCACTCACATGTAATATCTTACACCCTGCAGCCAGCCATAATCATCACTCCACGGAATAACATGTTCTTTCATTCCAAAAAAACATGCTCGAGATTGTGCTAAAAATGATTCTTCCAAGTGTTGCTGGGATGTCACTGGAGATCTTGTACATGTGTAGTGCACTCTTGCTTACTTCATATCGTTTGTGTTTATTTAGCAATTCAGAGCATTTAGGGCGACAGGTTTGAAAACCATCTCAACCAAGGCTTGTGGAATAAAGAAACGTAACCCAGTGCAGCGCTGAGCCCGGCTGATGCATCGTTCAGCAACAGCAGAGGTCTAAGGCACAGACAAATAAACTTATCCAAGCCGGAGTCTGACAGATTTCCTGAGAGTAGAGGAAATTTATAGTTGGGTTTAGTGTCTGAGGATTGTTTGAAATACAGTTAAGTGAGAAAAAGACTTGTAGAAAATAGACATAGTATGTGGAAGTCAGCATCAGTTGTCCCGGGAAATGTACTGTATGAATGACATTTGTCATGTGTGGGGCACGTGTTACGTGCACGTGCTGCACCACCGTTCACCTCCTCTTAACAGAAAACTGCAACACACACACACACACACACACACACGAATTGCAGTGTTTGACTCAAGCTTTAAAACTTCCCAATACTCTCACTGAGTTCATGCGTCTCACAGAATAGCACCAGTAGCTGCTCAAACACATAAATAATTTAGTATTTGATTGACTCAAGGATGTTACACTGTACATACGTATATACGATGTATTCATATTCTTATCTCACGCCCTCCAGGCTAAAATCTGAATTTAGCTATAGAGAAAAGTTTCACCTGCCAAATCCTCATTTAATATTCAGCAGTTATTGCTCATGCAATATTGATCAAAAACCACTACTTATCTTGTAATGTGTGTGAGAAAAAGTTTAATTTCTTGTATTCACAGCTGCAAACGCTCAGTTTCGTGCCCTTACTGTAGCGACATCCTCCTGCTTTCATTCAGCAGAGACAGATGCACTCAGACCCTCCTGCTCTCTCATCAGCCCTCTGCTCGAAGGTGCACGAATAAGTAATTTTACAATTTTACAAGTTTACTTTAACTAGTTTGTTTATCACAGTTAATAAAACAACTTGATAGGATAGTGTCAAGGAACTCAATAAGGGCCATAACTCAGAAGAAAGATGGTAATGTTTCAAATGAATTCCAGTCCTTGGGCAAACAGCCATGTCTGGTAAATGCTATGAAGATGTATTTTACCTAAGACCACGGTGCAGGCTGCTTTTAAATTGGATTAAATCCCTAAATCACATGATCAGTCATGCACAGCTCGCTGTGCCAAGATGGTGGACATTTACTTTTCTGTTTTAAGATGGCAGAGGCACAACCACGTATGGCAACTGTAATAGTAGCTGGAAAACCGGTGTTTTTGCTCGTGTGTCCTGTCAAGTCGTGAGAGGTAAAAAAAAATGGAGTGAAGTAACATACAGAGTTCAGTACTCGCACAAACACACACACACACACGTGCGGAGGGAGTGTGCTTGCAACAAAGAGTGTGTGGTGATAATTGAATTTGGAAACACTAGGGAAAGGTGGGATGGGATACAACCGTCCTAGGCGATGCAGTCCAGTAACAATGGCAACAGACAGCAAATTCCTCAGCTTCTTTGTGGTGGAAAATCAGCAGGAAACACTGCGCCATGCCCCTCGTCGTCTGCTGAAAAGCAGCAGGCAAATGGCATGTGTGCTACTGTGCGTGATGATGTGTGCACGCTTCATGCATTACTGGAGCGCCGACATCACGCCATGCCTCTGTGTGCGCCTCCTCACACACCTGCTCCTGACGCCGCAGAGAAGAAGCTTGGCCAGAGTGAACCACTTGAGCAGAATGTTACAATCCAACAAGAAGATGCATCTCATATACTTCTCCACGTCTGGATTGTTCTCTTTTATTGTTCTGTAGTCGGTTGTCTTTTTTCAACGAGTCCAAATTTGCTTTAAAAGTTCTGTTGGTTCGTATGTTGCCTTGGAAACTATGTAACATCTAATTAGATATGTTCAGACCACAGGTGTCAGATGAGTCAATTTGTCAGGAATAGTTTCAATAAACTAATTAGAACTTTGGTTTGGTCGACTACCTGCACCTGTGAGGTTGAACTCACAGGTTGTGAGGTTGTGAGGTGTGTGCTTCCTCTGAGACGCTCTGTTTAACCGAGCCCACAGACTGATTCTCAGGGTGCTTTCTCCAAACGTGTCCATCAACAGTGTGTCCTCTAGCGTAAGAGCCGCTCTGGTTTCAACGGCTCAGAAGTTGCTTTTGTGTTGCAGTTGCAGCCTCTTTGTGGTGAGAACACAGGGAATGGAGGGGGAGTGGAGAGGGAGCAGAGGTGAAGGGGGGGAGGGAGACTTTGGTGTTTTGGGGGGGGTCATGTGTGACTCACAGTTCCCGTTTCCGAAGGATTGTGGATGGGAGGCAGGTGATGTCATGCCTGGGGGGACCAAAAGCTCACTGAGCTTTTGAAAGTGTGACATGACTGGACCCAGAGGAGGGTCTCTGTCATTGTTGGACTGATGAAACCCAACCTGCCAGGTGATTAAAGTATATCAGTTTGCATCAGCAACTTGAAATGAAATACTCTTTTTTTTTTTTTTTGGTGGTGGGGTTAATAGCTGTAAGTCTATGGAAATCCTAAAATTGTGCTGCCATAGAATTGTCTGTTTCTTTTCTTTCCTCTGCTTGTTTGTGTGATCATACTCCCAGTGAAAGTCTCCTGCTTTTTCTTCATTTTGGATTCAGTAGGTGGAAGTACACACATGCGTTTGCCTTGTTGAATTTCAGTGAGAGCACTGCATCGAGTTGTGGGATATGTTTATGTATGTTTAAATGTCTGAAGGTTCCGGGCCTTCAGGAATGTTTTGGGGTTGCTGATTTGTATGCGCACGTCGCCTTAAACCGACCGTTGGGTTGCAGCTACGAACACACATTTAGAATCCACCAGCTTATCGACGAGTGTTTTTAAAGGCTTTTTAGCCAAACAAAGAGGCGCCAAACCTTCAGCTGCGTTTGCCAGAATGTTATTGGCCGAGCCGCGCGTATCGACCGAACGCTGTTTCCTAGTAGAATGTGATCGAGGAGCAGAGAAAGGCTTCTTTTCAGCGCGGGCCTCGCGAGTGTCATGTAATCACACACTGAGAGAGGCTCCTTTCATTAGCTATGCTAATCTGGAGTGCACGTGACTTGCAATGGCTCTCTTAGCTGCTGTCTCCAAAGGCCGGGGTCTCCGGCGTCTTCTTTCAGGTTCACTGGGTTAATTTGTTGTGGGTCTGTGTTCTACTTCACGTATATAGTTAGACTGTGAGGAACGTGCATTTCGGTGCTGCTTACTCCCTAAACAACTTTTTTTTAAAAACATTTGTTTTGTCTCCTCAATCACAAGGCAGCTGCTGTCTGCGCAACTTAAATGCAAAGTGTGATGTTTTACGTAAAGACGCTATTGCAAAGAAGTTGTAGTTGCATGATTCAGACCAAGATTCAGTCAACTTTGAACGGTATCAATCAAACTTCTATTACAATTTAATCCGTGCTTTCACTTTTATTGATGTTCAGCAGGGGTTGTACCTGTCAGCAGGCTGACATTAGGTTTTCTAGAATACACACAAGAATATGGGGCATCTCCACAAATGCATATATGCATATGCTGTACACATCATAGTATGTACTGTATGGTAAGCACAACTGTGCTGCTGAGCACATGAACAAGCGTTTAGATGATGGCTGATTTTCAAAGGTTTTGCCATCGACTATAGCTCTGTAAGATAATAAACAGTTTATTTAATGAACATGTTTTTTTTTTCATTTAACATCAAATTTATACAGCAGCACAGGCTCCATTCCAGTGCCTAGGCTATTAGAGGGTAATTACTACATGTTAGATTATGTCATTTACTCCGAGAAGATTTGGAGGAGAATGAGTCACCTCCATCAATTAATATGATATACGAGTCCATAAGCGATATGGGTGGGATTTTTGCTGCATCTCGGTGAGTCACAAGGTGATAATTTGAAATTCCCTTTATGGTCTTCCCATTTTTTAATGAAGCCGGCGATTAAAGGTGGTGTTTCTTACACATGTAATTATTCCCTTATTGATTCGTCAGCATCTTAGGGAATGGTTTCTCAGGAAATATATCCCCGCTATGATAACCGTCTCAATTGCAGTTGTAAGAGAAAATCATTACAAGAAAGACCCCCCAGGGGTATGTCGAAAGTGGAATGTTGCCCAAGAATGTGCGTGTGTGTGTGCGTGCGTGTGTGTGTGTGTGTGTGTGTGCAGATGTTGGTACAACAGTATTTGCGCCTACTTGTTGTAGTGTTTGGGGTGTTACAGCACTTCCCTCCACAGTGACACTTACTCTTGTCTAGTAGTAACAAGGAGACACTTGATCCCATGTACAAGCAGTGACTGGTGGCTCGTTCACATATCTTGTCTCCTCTTCTCTCATATCTTTGCAGGCTGTGAGGACGGGGGGGAAGATGAGACCTCCCAGCCCTCTGCTGATTCTGCTGTACGTCACGCTGTCCAAGAGTGTAAAGGTGGTCTCCAAAAGAGGCTCAGGTATTTAACGCACTCGGTGTCCATTCCAGTCTGAAGCATGCGCACATACACTTTATGTTATCGTTTCAGTGACGTTTAATGCACGTGTGTTAGTCTTCCAGTGTTTTCCCTACATTATACTGCAACCCCCCCAACCCCCCCGCCCACATCAGTGGCTTGTGCTTTTGTAAGATGGCGCCTTCTTGTAAAACCTTATTGTGTTATTCCGTATGAACATATGTCTATGTTAAATATCAATAGTCTAGAACTTAAATTCTTCCAGATAGATTGTTTTTAGCGAGTGTAAAACCTTTAATTATTGTTTACTGTCGACATTGACTCTTATGGAACAACTAAACAGCTTTGCCCCATGTTACCGCAGGCTGCAGTCGCTCCTGGAAAAACGCTGCTGTTGCACTAGTTAGTGTGTTACCTGCTTGAAATATTTTTCAAAAAAGATGATAGGCAGGTAATTGCAAGAGATGATGCCCTCCCCACTTCAATGTAAGAATGACTCAGACTGGAAAAATTGGAGTAGTGTTGAGCAATTTGGATATAAGTGCAGCTTTTTTTGCCCACATCTCATGAATTAATGAAACTATATTCACTGTACTTCTTAGAATTAGCTAGAGCCACCTCAATCTACAGTGAGTGAGACAGCTACCAAATGATACAATTGCTCAGTGCCAGGGTCTCAAAGGGTCAATGTGAAACTCATTTTGGCTCTAAATGCCAGCAAATTGAGCATCAATTGTGAACAAATGCAAAGGTCAAAAGAGAAAATGGAGAACAAAAAGACTGAAGGCACAAACTTTTCATCACGGGAATTCATACAGGGATTACAGCGAGCAGGTCGTTTAAATACTTGAAGACAAACTGTCTTACAGAGCTGAGATTGTGCATTTTATTGATATTTTGTGAACTCCACATTCACACGCTACTGCAGTCAGACCCGCCTGGTGAATTCAGATATAATAATAATTATTTATTTCCCTTCCTTCTCCACTGCTTGAGTACAGGAATGTACGTGTTTGTCTATGTGTTTGTTCACCTATCACGCTGGGTTTTATGTCTTTGGGTGTTTCTGTGTGTGTTTGCACTGCAGACATGAGTGGGCACGTCAGTAGATTTAAGCGATGACCTTTAGCTAAAGGTTTTATATCGAAGGAAGCGCACACTCACCGGACAGAAACAAACCCAGAGAGCAGAAGGGCAACTTAGCTTTGAATAATGGTCTTCGGTGACACGGAATACAGACACACTCCGCCAAACGCCTACAAAAATGAAAAAAAAAATAAAAAAGACAAAGCCCCAGGTAACAAACTTCACATTACAGTATACCAATCAAAGTGCCTGCTTGGTGCAAAAGCTTCCAGAGGCTAAACCGCTTAATAGGTGCAATGTTTCTATGCCAATATGTGTGCTAATTACCAACCTCCAGCTGTAATAAAAGACTGGATAAGAGTAGATCAGTACGGTGATTGGTTTCTTTGAAAGACTAACTAACTAATGATTTTATGCCCTCCAAGTAATTTATGACAATAACCTTAGATAAATTTGTCTAAAAAGAAAAGCTTAGACACAAGGCTAAACTCCTGTCACTGAAAGCTGCCTTGTATTGGATCAGTCTGAAGTTTATAGTGTCAAATATATATTAATTCAGCAAATCTGCAGCTTGTTAATCTATTGGAGGATTATAATCTAAACAAACTGCATGATAACGGTCATCCGTCTATTGACTGTGCAACACAGTAACACAATGAGATCCAGTTAAGTCCAGTCCAATAGATTTTTGTTCAAATGCTGAGCCGTCGATAACATGTGTCTGCGTACCCCTGTGGTCATTTCACTGGGCATTTGTTTAATTTGTCGGATGTCGGGGACAAATGGATGTGGTTTTCATGTGCACGTGCGGTTGTGGGTTTTCTGTGCACTAGAGTAGGTTCCACTGGTCCATGGAGATCAGAACAAGGCTGGCACATCAGCTCAATCCATTGGGTCCTCTGAGACGTTCTGTCAAATACTGGCAGCACTTATGTCAATATTACCTTCCAACTGAGAGGTCAGAGGTAATGGAGAGTCACTGGGCAGTTTGACTAGTTAATGGCACTTTGAAAGGCTTCTCTGTCTGCCTGAAAGATTATATATTGATGCCCTGTGGATAATCAGTCAGGCAGATGTTAAACTTGTAATCTAGGATATGGACTGTGTCTACGTCTGTATCCAACACGCACACACACACTGATAGAGTATATTATCTACAATCAAAGAGAACAGCGTTTCGCTTTGTTTATATTTTGGCCTTATATTTTAAATAAATGACATTGCCTCAACGCGCGTTAAATTAATTTTTCTGCCCCGCTTTATTTTTTGTGGTCCTAGTCGCTGACTGATTGAACAAGATGAAGGTTAGGTGTCTGTGTTAAAGATGAAATGCGGTGGTAAAAGAGATTAATTGCCTGATAAAACTCCTGGTGGGTGATTGTTTTCTGGTTCAAAGGTTTGAGACGTTTGTCTTCATGTGCTGGGGATGAAAGAGATGGAGCAGCTGGCCTCTCATGGCCGCTATTAAATTAGCTTTAAATGACCACCTTTGGCTTCTCTTACATGCGTGTGTGCTTGTTATTATTGTGGAGCCCCAATCACACTTTTTAATAAAAGGGGGACATGAGATAGAGAAGGAGAACTTTGTTTGGGTTTCTGTTCTAATGAATTATTAGTGGGCATTCGGTGTCAGATGGGAATGCTCCATTGTTTCTGTAGGATTGCGAGAAATTTGACTCTTCAACCTTGAGGGATCAGCTACTGTATAAGGGCTTGATTAGAACTCAAGAGACAACGGATAAATCAGCTATTCAATAGATTTTTCCTCCCAGTGTCCGAACAACATTCCCAGAGTTCGTACAGTAGCGGTTCGAAATCCTATTATCATTTAATATAGAATCTACAAGGGCCTGTATTACTCAGAGTAATGAGTTTCCCAAAGGTGTGGATGCTGCATGTGTCTCTTTTTTTTTGTCTGTCCTTTCACTGCACATGGCACTGCTCGTGTTTTTAATGACCGGTCAGGCTCTGCAGTATCGGACAGCGGTCGGGATGCGTCGTTGCTGCTGTTGTACTGTGTGCGCACATCTGTGGATGTGCAGGGTTAAATTCTTTATAACACAGGTTGTTTTTGGAGCGTGCACGCTCCGCTGCTGCAGGTGTGCTGAATGTCCTCACACCTGCAGTAATCTGACCAAGGCCGTGCTGACACCACGTAAGATTCACTTCCAGGGACTCTGAGCAGGTCTCTGACAGAGAGAAGCTGTCTGGGTCCATCCATCAGAATCCAATTGTCTTCGCCTTGGTCTTACCTGGCTCAGTCAGGCCTGGGCAGGCCTGTTCCAGTCTTTTTGCCGGAGATCAGCCCATATAGGGCCAGACTTTAATCAGACAAGACAGATATTCTTTAACTGGGGCCTCAGTCCACTTGCAAACCTAAATATCAGTTTGCACTGGGTATTGGAAACACTGAAAGATGTTAAATATGTGGAAGATGTCCACGCCACATGCAGTGTCAAATATTGTTTGAAGTGCGACATTTATGGCTTCAAGAAAGACTGAAGATGGTATGAATTAATTCTGCACAACACAAGAATTTTCAAACCTGGTTTCAAACTTAACAAAAATTTGATCTGTCACACTATTATCCAGGGTGGTGGCATGGCCTATCGGTGCCAGATGCAAAGATTTTCCATTCCCACATAAGCAGCAAAGAAAACTTGAAAAACGTTCTTGCAGCTTTACAGTACCCCCCTGAGGAGCGTGCTGAGAAGGAGTCTGCCAGCTGCGTCATGTACATTATGTCAATTGAGGGTAATAGCACACAACCGACGAGCTATACAGACAGACGTTGTTAAGGCACAACAGCTGGAAAGTGCCAGTACTTGTACCCCACCTCTAAAAATAGGTGAGAGGTAGGTACAAGTTAGATGGGATAATGGCTTTTAAACCCAGCCTGCAGGGATGATTGAACATGCTGCAGCAGAAAACGAGACTCTGCGCACAGTTCATCCACAGGAACAGGAGCCTCGCTGCTTAACAGATAGAGGGATTATCTTACAGCAAATATGTGGCGTTATTGACTTAATACAATTGCCTTTAATGTGGTTATTGACTCCACAGTAAAGGTACAGCGAAAATAAAACAATGGCCTTACTGCAAAAAAATCCATCCCCACCTGTCTGTCAGAAAGTCACGAGGGGGCTGGAATCAATCCCTAAAGCAGCTAAAGCAGGATGAGAGGGGGGGTTAATTCTTGGACAGGTCTATCACAAGGCTGACACAACGAGACACCTTTGAATAATTTAAAGTGACTAGGTTTTGTGTTTTACAGATTTCAACACTGAACCTTTTTGCAAAATCAGTGTTTATTGGTAAAAGCGGCGGTCAGAGATGCTCGGGGTGGAGGGTACCAGCTCTGACTGCTGGTCCCGTGTAACCACTGCAGTCAACTCACTGCTACATGCTCTGAAATGACAGGGCATAGCCACCCAATGATCCCAGCAGGAGATGTTTTGGAGTGTATGTGTGTATGTATGCACTGTGATTGTCTTCATATGAATTGTCCTTGTGTGTGTCTGTGGCTTCCTGACCTTGGCCTCTTACTATTTTCTCTGAGCGGGGATGAAAAAAAAAAAAAACAACTACTATACGGCCAATATTCTAAATGACTCTGCAAAGTCCCGCTCCAAATCCCTGATAAGAGCCCGTCATGGATAACTGTAAATCTGACATGGCCTAAGGCAGTGTGGGGGATGGAGTCTGTGGAGCCGAGGCCTGAATAACGCCACAATAAGCACATGAACAGGAACACAAAATCTAGTCAGTCAGGTAATTTATGGCTGCAGTTTCTCTGACACTTGAAAACTGAAATGTGCCTGTCTATACATTTCCTCTGTCAAGCAGGTGGGCTACAGTAAATGATGTACACAAATAAAATGTACTGAGACCTTGTCTCCACTTGTCAAGCTTGTCTCATTCCCCCGAGGCTTCCTAGATGCTTGAACTGAATATTCATTCCTCTCATTTTTAGTGCAGGAAAGGCAGACTGTAATAGTTTATTGACAGATCAGCTGTCCACGTTGACGTCTGTACACACTAATGTATGACTGCAGCCGGTCTCAAGTTCAATAATTGATCACCCTTCAGCTTGCCACATCTAAAGTAATTCCTTTATCATAAAGACTTTATTTGTATTGCACTTCACAAAATCACACACACACTTGATGCACGATGCTTCACATTTATGTGCCAGTTGGATTTAATACTAATTGATAATGCTGTGCTTGTCCTTGGTGTCTGTTTTCTTGACGTGAGCCACTAAGCAGGGATGTCTCACCAAGGATGTATTGATGATAAGTGAGATTATAGCTACCTGCATGGGACCACAGGACATCAATATGGAAACGAGCCAACGCGCTGGAAGATGTGTGAACGCAGGCATATTTGTGACATTGTGGCTTTTGTCCCTTAAATATACCCGCATTTAATAAGCACACAGGTGCACATACATGTCCTGCACAAATGTGCCCTGGAAAAAAAAAAAATCAAATGCTGAATTGTATACACTGTTCATTCTTTGCTGTTAGCTCACTACACACACAAATGCACTACGGAGGCTGTCTTGGCTTGGTCAATACCTCTGTCTCTAAATGATGAGGAATGGCCTGCACTGCAGTAACACTGTGCTGGGAGATTGATCACATGCAGACTACTGGAGATTAAATGGCTTTCTTGTGGAGAGCCAGACTGCCCCTGGATGGTGCATTGTCGATAGGAAGCCTGTTTTCTTTTCTCCAATCACAACAGCTGCACAGCCTTAGGATAGGGCAGCATATGGAGGCAATCAAGCCATAATGCATTGATTTTTGTAGCAAGGTACAGGATTACATTTGACTGCATCATTATTTTTATTGCTAAAGTAAAGAACAAGGAAATAGTTGATTGTATCATCTGTCAAAGGCTGAAATTGTTATATTATTGGTTTGTGCCTCCGTTGTGAGCCATCGGTGCTTATAGTGCGGAGGCAGACATTTTAGCGAAACATCATGGAGGACGCGCAAATGTCTTGCACGATGCACACTGAGAGGAAGGTATTGTCAGGGCCAGGTGGAGTGTCACACTTGAGAAAACCGCATGCTAGTAAGTAGTTTTTTATGCAGAGGGTCTTTAAATTCCCTTCAACATTTTCCATCTAAACACCATCACAGCCAGGGATATGGCTCCCTCTAGTTAATGCATGTTTGGAGGAATTATGTGTGTGTGTGTGTGTGTGTGTGTGTGTGTGTGTGTGTGTTTGTACTGTATGTGCACTTGCATGTGATGGATGCCTTGTGTGGAGGAGGGAGGCTATATATTGCAAAGTGAACAGATGACGGGAGGCATGTGTGCTGCGATATACATGTGCTGGTCCTCACTGATAACGCAGCAGTTACTCTATTCTGCGGAATCATCCGTGTTTGCAGCACAAATTAATTTAATGTAATATTCAAGATGTGGACTCCATTGACGGTGTATGTGTGTGTTTGAGTGAGTGGGTTTATATTTACCAGAGAAATAAATTGGCAGGTAATTAAATGATAGTAAATGAGGAGAAGTGCCACTTGATGCTTTTATAGACATCAAGGCAATTTAGTCTACATTAAAAGGTTGGAATATAACGTCAGGGCAGGTACTCTGTTTCTGAATGTGCCTAATTACTCTGAAGCCCTCGATGTCTGTTAACTGTTGCCTCTGTGAACAGTTTGAGCATGCAATCGGCACCTGTCTTTAAAAAATTGTCGTGCCCAACGCTGAAAAAGGATTCTCTTGCTGTGATTGTTCCTCCTGTTAGTGTTGGTCATTAAAAATACTCGTCAAGTTTACTGAAGTTTGCATTTGACCATCTGAGACAATTCAGTCTAGTGAAAATCAAGCAAGTTTCCGATTATTTTAGTACAGAATTCTCTGCTCAAACAGCATCTCCCTATGGAGTCACATCACTTGTAAGTGTCACAAATCTTCAGATAAAGAAAGTATTAATAAAAACCTAAGTATGAAAAATGAAAGCCTATGAGGTCAAGGTAGAGTTTGTTCTAGCTGAACAATGTTTGGTTCTTTATTCAAAAAACTTTACTTGCATTCAAGTTTGCAACTTTTGGGAATCAATCTTCAGTAAATGTAGCACAAGACTCCAAATCAACTCACCCAGAACGTTACGTACTGACAGCGTTAAAGCTTGCGGTGTCTCATAGCCACGCTACTCTTCGCTTTCACGTGAGCTTGTGGCAGACGGCGTTTGACCTTCTCTGATTGGTTAGAAGGGCAAGGCCCGTTCAAAAACCTTTAGACGACGTTATGTCTGCATCAGTGTCAGTGCAGTTCTGGGACTTTATGTCGTGGGACGTAGACAGCACCTCTCCACATTATGTTATTAGGCATGTTTCTACAGAAAAAATATTCCATAAAAGTTACGTGACTTGTGAGTATATTTAATTCTGCATCAGCAGAGCGTGTATATTTATTGACGTGACTGAGATATTATTTGTTGCCACTTGGCGTACGGGAGGTGTGTTTGATTGTTCTTTGACAGTGATTACATCAGATGCCTTTGCAGAACCCAGAGGTTACACCGCAGGCAACCAAACTACAAAGACCAGTCTTCTAGAAACCCCTTCAGGCCATTTAAACTACAATTACCCACAGTCCTCTGACATCTCCTTCTGTCAAAGTGATGTGCACTCAGTTGCTGTTGTTGGGCCTTTAGAAGCACAAAACCACAAGTGTTACACATATCAATAAACACTCAGGCGCACACGTCTCCAGTGTTTGTGTACCATCTCTCATTAGGCAAAAAAAAAAAAAAAAACTCAGCTCCACGCTGAGACTGTGGGGGAGGGATCTGAGTACTTCTCCAAATTCTAATGAGAGGAGCCTGTTTCAGCAGACTGCTTTGTCTGTTTATTCATCTTGCATGTTTGTGTGTGCCTGGGTGTTAGCATTGTGTGTTTTGCTTTTCTTTTTGCAAAGGTAGGACGAATTCTAAGCGCAGTTATTTTTACATATCATTAGTAGCCCAGTGCAACCCCATCACCCTGACAACTACATCCCTTCCTTTCCCTTCTGCTTATCACCATAACAACTAATCTACCGTAAATAGTGCTGTCTCCCTATCTGCCTCGGCGCCTTTCTTTCTCTGTTTGTCTCCATCTCTCTTTATTTCTCTCGCTCTCGTCTTTATTTTTTCGCTTACTTTTCCACAACTATTGTTGCCACAGCACCTCCCTTGTCCTTCGCTGCTGCAGTTCCTTCTTCTTCTGTCTAGTTGTTCCGTAAGGAGTTCATTTTTCTGTGCCACTGCAGATGTGGGTGGTTCTGGTGACTGCACAATAACCTTTCTCCTTCTTCCAAGTGCCTGAGCTCAGATGACGATCAATGAAAAAGGCAGCTCCTAACAAGTTATCCAGCAAACTTCCCAACCCTCTATTGATCTTATACTTTTTTTTGGAAATAAAACGAGCTTTTCAAGCCATACTTCTTTGCACATGCATACATTTGGACGTTTTATATTCATATCTAATTTGTTGAGGGACGAGGATTTATGCCTGCTCCGTGCCTTTGTTTTTGACCTAAATGTGCTATTGACAACGAGCTCGGACTGACATCTTGATTGGCCTACCAGGCTCCAGGATTAACTTGCTGGGCCGACGGGCTTTTAGAGTCAAAGATCAAGCCAATGGTCTGTTTGGCCGAGTAGCTCTGGGATTGACTTAACAGGCTGACGTGCTAATGCGGAGTTATCCCAAGGTTGAACAGCATAGCAGGGGCACACATGCTATTTCCAGCCCATGTAGATCGAATCAATACAGAGGCACAGTGCATTTACAAAAGTGGCAGCAATGATCCTAAAACCAAAGAAATGCCTCTCCCTCACTTCACCTCACTTTTCAATTATTTTCTCTTCCCTTTGCCGGACCCCCACTAGACTTTTCGCAGCACCTCTAAAAAGGATGTTGCTGCCATGCTGCTCTGTATAAAAAATACAAAACTTGCATTAAAAGCCCGACCTGTGGCATGCAGAAGGTGACATGGGTAGTTGCTTAGGCCATAAAAAGAGGTGTTGGCATTTTATTTTATTTTTGGATGATTTGTATATTGTCAAATGGTTGTTATCATTTGTCAGGTAGGGGCGTAATCATTAATAATGTCTTTAGTGACAGTTTTTTTTTTTTTTTCAGTTTCTGTGCCGTCACCCCGTTGGTAATATTGGGCTGGAGGCTCTGGAGTCCAGCAGAGCTCAGCTGTGTCTCCTTAAGATGTCTGCTTTTCTTTGACCTTATTAAATAACTGTGGCCATCAAACAACAGCTTGATCAATACACGTGTATCTTCATTGTGAAAGGGACCAGACACAATTTCTGTGTGGCACAGCAAATGGAATTATTCAACTCTTCTGGATCAGTCGTAGGCTTTTTAACCCAAAGGCTTTTTTTGCACAGCAAACAGGAAATCTGCAGTCAAAGTCATGCTCAATAATAGTCCAGTCTCATCATAGCTGTCATCAATTTTTTATTTTCAGGAAAACACAAACATGATTTCCTCTAGAGACCTGATGATAGTTTTCTGGTGGTTTATGTTTATTTTTAAAGCAGCTTTTGGTTTTGCTTTTTAAATGCAAACATGAAACCTATACTATATAATCACTGAAGTAAGTCATCTGTTTTTGCAACATGGTCAGGGCCAGACCTGCAGCCTTGTCACTCTAAATGACCGTGATGGGTGAAGGTGCGTGACATTTTGATAATGTGTTATTTTTGCAACTTGACACTTGGGTAATTAAATAATTAAAACAAAAGCAAAAAAACAAACAACTCAAACCCACCTTAAACATTTAACACGATGTCCCAGCTACCGAGATTTCAGCAGCTGTGTAAAATAAAAATATCGTGTGATTTTATTCTGGCCTGATTTACTTTAGTGTAAACGTACACAGTCAGGAAAATGAAGGGTCCACTTAAGGGCAACACACGGGGACATCTGCCTAAATGAATCCCCGTCACCTTTTCCTTTCCTGACTCAACCGTTCCATCAAGCACACACATAAGAGGTCACCTTCACACACCTTCTCTGCCCCATTTCCCGTCATTCTCTCCTTTCACACACTCCATGTTCATCTGCTTTTCTCTTTTCTTTCACTTTCTCTCTCCGGATCTCAAGGGAAACCCGCTTGAATTTCTCCTTACATAACCATGTCCTCTCACTCACCTGGTTAAGTACATGTGTAAAAAAAAAAAAACAAAAAAAAGGACGGCGAGTGTTCAAGGCAGAGGGGGAATATTGATATCAATCAGTGTTCGCTAAGCATTAGGTTTATCCCTCTAATGGACAGCCGTATCAGAGCAAGGCCAAAACGAAAGCCTGATTAACATCTCCGATTATAGCCCAGGATTGTTCCCTCGAGATTGACTGGCAACCATAGGAAAAGCCTGAAGAAACAGGCTTGGGGAAAAGAAAAGACACATGAATGGTGTTTCAGTTAAAATGTCATTTGAAAGGATATTCTTCTGGGCTTCATTTGAAGGCAGCGGTTACCACACATCCTGAATTCCCATATTGTTCCGTAGCTGGTTCCCAGACACATGCCTCAGTGGTTTGCTGTATGCGATGCTGTATCCTGTGACGCCAGGACTCTTTTGAAGCTAAAAATGCCTCCCTCTCTTTCTTCTCTATTTGCCTTCATTAAGAGGTTGTCTTAAGATACCCAGCTTAACACTATTTACATTTTCATTATTCTAACGTTACTAGGAAGAAATGGCAGAAAATCCAGCAGTGTTCAGGACATTAGACAAGCTTCATTCTCACTGCAAATGGATTTACATAAATAAGGAGGTTGATACATGGAAGCGAAGAGAAAGCAAAGGAGAGAGGAGCTGAGGCAACAAAAGATGGGGTGCGGGAGGGTGGGTGGTTTGGGGGGGGGGGGTTGAGTGCAAAAGAAAGGGACCCTCTAAAAGCATTTACTGTAGAGAACATTCATGATGGAGAGGCAGGAGGAGTGAGCGAGAGGGTTATAAAATGGCAAATGAGAGGGGATTGTGTGGGGTTCTCTGTATTTCTCTGCAAAGTGTCTAAAGTGGGCTCAGAGGGGCTGACAGAGGTCCACGGATCCAGTGCATGTGATCAATACAGCTCTGGGTTCCCTCATTACTGCAGCAGACGTCACTGTGTTTGCCATGCAGAGGACCAGTTGGATCAAAGTGGTCATGTGCATCGGTCGGTTAATAAGACGCTGTGGCCAATTTCTGTTGCCCGGACATCATTTTTTCTCTTATTATCTTCTGATAAGACAATTTCATGTATTAGGGACTCTATTACCATCCTGCTATTTATTTTAGTTTGAATATATTCTTTGTCTACATTTACACTGAATGAATAAGGGCTACAACAAACAATTATTTTTGTTTCCTTTCTGAATTCGCTGTCTGGTATAAAAACATCAGAAACCAAATTGATGAAACCCCAGTTTCCCGGAGATATCTTTAGATATCTTGTTTTGTCTGACCAAGGCTGTAAAAGGCCAGAGATAATTAATTTCCTGCTGGAACTATGAAATCATTGGCGAATTTGTGTTGTTAAATGTATTTTGCGTTTGTGTGTATGTGTGTGTTTGTGTCTCCCTGTCCATGTCCCTGTAGTTGCTTTGGAATACTAATGATAGATTAGCCTCGGGGGCTTCCTCGAGCTTTGCTGATTTCCCTCTGGGAATCTCAGCCAATCATGGACGGCATTTCTCCCATTCATCCTCCTAAGCACACATTCCCAACCACTCTGACCTCGAGAACCTCTCTTCAAACCAGGAATAAAGCTCGAACAATAACAGGAAAGGGCCTCCCCCCTCTTTTCTTCCACCACTGTTCTTTTCATTTAAATGTTCTCAGGATTTTTCTATTTGAAAACTCTCTCTGGTGTGTGTGTGTGTGTGTGTTACCTGTGAGCCCACAACCCTCTCAGGGTGAACTTGGAGATGCAGCAGGAGGAAATGTTCCTGCAGTTTCCTCTGTACAATGAGCACACCAGAAGCAGCTAGAATATTTGCTTTAGCCAGCTGCTGTATGACGCTGTCTCTTTGCAACAAATTCTGTCTTAACGTAATGAGGAGACATTATTGTAATGGTCAACGTAGAGGCACATACAGTTATCGTGAGATTTTCACTTCCTCTTCTTCTTTGAAAATAGAGGTATTGTGTGCAGTTCTGTGGAAGCTTTGCGATGCCAAATTTCTACATATTTTAGCGTCAGGTAGCATATTTTCTACTTCTGCACACACATTATGCGTCTGTTTGTCTAAATTAGGAATGACACTGTATCCCTTTGAATTCTAATCTTGGCAGCGAGGTGCAAATTATAATGGAAAACAAATACCACTGTAACTCAAGGGCTTTGACTGTAATAGACACATCTCATAGTCTATTGAAAGGTAAACAGCGTGAGCACACAGACAGGAGACGAAGCACTGTATACACAAGAGCTGAGCACTCGGGCTCTGCATCCACTCTTCAAACTTTGCTCTGTTTGAGAATGGGGGTCAAAGGTTTCCCTCTTTACACAGCCCAAGATTGAGATGAGACTCTGAGTGTTTATGCAGGGGCTGCTGTCTGTATCTCAACTCTCAGGACAATTTTTAAATTTGCAAGCCTCTGATTCCTAAATTTACAACCTATAATATCTGATCATCACGGAATTTAATTTGCCGAAAGCTGTTTTTAATATGATTTTGTCTCCAAACACACCAATAAATTTAACAGGGCAGCTCAGTCTGTATGGTAGCTCTGTGAGATTCTTAGTTGATCTTGATGTACTCGTCGTTAACGGGACATCTGCCTGCTGTTACCGTCCATCATGCCCCAACTTCCCCATAACACTGCACACATGCAGACACACGAAATGTGTTAGTATCAGAGGAGATGCTTTTATCAGCCCCATCTAAAGCTCATCATTTGTGTGTTTGTGTGTGTGTGTGAGACAGCGCGAATGTGTGGTACACTGGTGTGTAATAGTGAAGGTGAAAAGGTGAAGGACGCCGCCTCTGCACATACGCCACTGCTCCCGAAAAAAGCCCTTGTATCCCCGATCATGTATTCAGTCCACTTCTGTGTCCCTCTCCATCCCCTGCTCTTGTACTGTAGGTTTCAATAATTGAACCCGTGGTTTCAGCCAAATTAGCTGAATTATTTTCAAGTAGCCGAATGCCTGCTTCTCACTAATGTGATGTGCTTTCGGGCAGATGTTTTATTGAAAAGCAGGGGGTTTTAATTCACTTTAAATTTTTGATAAGTGGTGTTATACTTAGATTATAGGCAAACCGATTTTCCCCCCCTAATGGATGGGAGAGCTGTTGGAACAACTTCACAACAAACACCAAATGCTCTGGAGCTTAAGTACATTCCCTGCTTCCCATAGAATAAGACATTTCTATTTCACAAAGATTGTAGGAGACAGTAATGACCATAATTGCCTGCCAAGGCTCATTCACATCCACAGCTCAATAAGCTACTGGTTGTATCTGCTTCTCTCTAGTGAACCTGAGCTTGTCTGCTTCTCTCTGTGTCTCATTCAGCACACTGTCTTTGTTTGAACTTCCAAATGTTATTTAGTCTTATTCTCTTCACACCCATCAGACGTCTTTGCCCAGTGACCTTCCACTTTGTTTCCTTTACTTGCTGCCTCTGGCCAGTATCTTCAGCTTTGTCAGTCCATGTAGTTTTACTCCCTTGCAGCTCCCTCCCGTCCAGCACATTTCCTTCCCCGCAGTCCAACACTGTACATCTCTAGGCCTCCATTTTAACAGCCAGTCCTCCCACCAACAGCCTGCCTGCTCTGTGTCTGTGATCCCTGGTGCACCATTGGCATGACTGAGGAAGGCACAGCTGTTTCGGAGCCAGGCGGAGCGGGTACGGACACTGTTCCAGGCTTGCCGGCAGCTGGATTAGCAGTATAGCCATTAGCATCTGATCTCCTGTAATGTGACAGTATGACAGGAACTGTGCCATCTGAGGGCGAGTGGCAGGAGCTCAGAGGGACCGAGGGACGTCCCGAGAAGCCGGGTGAAGTGCAGAACTGGGAAGCAGGTGACTGGATGTTTTACCACAGGAGTCGAGAATACAGGTGCTGAAAGAGTGGACAGGAACTGAGGTTTGGGTGGGAGACAAAAAAGGATAAACATGACATGGTTGAGCCCTGAATTGCTGTAACTCTACGTTTACGGGCCACTGTCAACACTCGATAACAGATGTAAAATGATTACACAATAATAGCGAAATTAGGGGAAATTGTTTATTTCCTAATTCAATCAGTCTCTTATTGTTTTATTTACAATTCTGTCTAACTCATTAATAGTCAATATAATGTTGGCATCATTGAATATGCTGTGATTACTGTCCATGTTCGATTGGATGGCATTTGGTAACAGTAAATATGCAAAAATTCCTGTTTTAGACACTGAGGTTGATCTTTCAAGGAGGAGGAAAGTGCACTTTTGTGATTGTGGTTGTGGATGTGTGGATGTGAAAGAAGTAGCTTCATATTTCTACAATGAATGTGCCTCTCGTGCTGCTTCTTTCTGACATCAGCACAGGTCACATTAGGAGCTATTGTTTACTCACTTACTCGATCACTCCTCTGCTCCATTCTGGATTTAATAACACAGGGAAGCCGTGTTTCAATGACAAGTATAAATCCAGTTGCAAGAAAACGTTATAGCACTGCTCACAGTTTGCTTATTTTTTTTGTTTGTTTGTTTTTTGCATAAGTTGGTCATGAAATGTGATCTGATCTTCACCAAACACACAAATATTAAATCCAACACAGTCATGATGATATTTCATGTCTTTATTGAAGCCATTCAACATTCACAGTGATGCTGGTAAAGGTAAAAACAACCTTTGTCACCAATAGTCTTGAGCTTCCTGTGGCTGTGGATTAGACCTGTTCATTCCAGAGGAATTCAGAACCAGAGTGTCAGACAGAGCTGAACCAAGTCAGCAGGGTTTATATTCTTGGAACATCTGGTGTAAATGGTTCTTCTAAGTCGTTTCCACAGAATATCTGTTGGCTTGTAGATTGACTTTAGTGTTTAGGGTCATTGTCCTGCTGCGTCACCCAGCTCCTTCTGAGCTTAAGCTTGTAGACAGCCACCCTGACATTATCCCGTAGGATACCTTGATAAAATTGGGAATCTATTTTTGCTGTGTTGTGGAGCATCAAGGTGTTTTTTTTTTTTTTTTGCAAACTTCAGGCATGCTGCAGCTTTGGTTTTAGAAAGCTGTGGTGTCCTGCCATGGAAACCATGTCTCTTCAGTGTTTTGTGTAGGTGCGACTCATGAACAGAGGCGTTAACCAACTGTAATGCATCCATTTTTTTCCTTTGTAACCTACTTCAATGACCTCAGAAGCCTAGTGCCATTATGTTACTATCGCTTTGTATGTTTAGTGGTTGTGTCCATTAAAGACTTTACCTGTGTTTTATTGGCCTAGAATTGGGTTGTTGTGTTAATATTTGTGACTTTGGTGAAGATCAAATCCTATTTAGTGACCAATTTAGGCCAAACAGCATAATGGGAACAGTGGCATTACTTTTTCTTGCGACTGTATTTCAGCATTAATTGAACACATTCTTGTGTTCACTTAAAATACCACAAATGTGTCTTTTCTTTTACCCCTATTGTCTCTTGAGGGCCTACCTGCTGGCACCGCTACATTTTCTCTGTTTCTTATAAACCATTTCATCTGTCAGTACTTATGGCTTTATCCAAAAATGATACAGCTGAACCATGATAACATAAATTAAAACCATTACAGATGAGGGCACGCAATGAAAACAACATAAATTACCCAATTTTAGTAGTGTCAAAAACTAATTACGTGTTAACACGACTGTAACACAGGAATGAGAGGTGATACACATAGAACACAAAGTGGGACATCAATATGGTGTTTAGCATAATAATCCAACATTTTCAACATTGTTAATCACAAATATCAGTAGCTTTATGCAGGCTATTTATAATTGAGTTTAGAGCAATTTGCTGTAATATAACTTCTGCAATTATGCAAATGTTAAGCTAAAACATGTACTGACAGGCGCCGAGCATGCGGACCTAAAGCCACTGCTGCACATACCTTAGTTATGATTCAGGGTCAATGTCAGCACATTTTATACATATAGTGAAAGCATATTCAAATATTAAATATTCTTATGACCAATCAGGGTTACAGTTCAATTTCTCTTATCAGTAGGGGTCACCATTGCTGAGCTCCACCCCTGTTAGCACAGAATTGGCCCTTTGCTCAGGTAATTACAGCTTTCAGACTCTGCCCCACCAAACCAAAGATGAATGTAAATCTGTTTCTATGACTTTATTAAATCACTGTCTGTCAAGCCGTAGCAGAAAAGCCACGTGTGTTCTCCAAATTGACTCCAAATTGACAGAGTAGAGTTGCACATTGCACACACATCACACGGCAGAAGTAGCTCAATTATTCAAATCTTCTGCTGAAACATTATTCTTCTGTTTAGGTTTAGCACCTAAATGCTTTAGCAGAGCAGATTTACAGCTTCATGTTTAACAATATGAAATTGTTCAGGAAAAGCTCTTTTCGATTATAGCAAAAAGCTTAATGATAATTATTTTTGACTTTGAAAAATCATGCGTTTTCTTACTGGTGGCAAGTCTGTGGAGGAGTTTTTCATGTTTTTATTGTTTTTTTCGAACGCACCAATCACACCTTTATCTGATATAACATTTTACAACAATAGCAGAGCGTTTTTACTGTATTTACCGTTTGTAGCGCAGTAATGTTTAAAATTGGTACATTGATTTTTTTTATAACACTAACTTAGTCAGATTGTTAGCCTAAGAAATCTTTTTCTTAATGGAGTTCTTGTAATTTTGTGACTAAACAAAAATTTGCAGGAGCTATTCAGCTTGAGTAAATTTAAGTAGTACTCTGAATACCTGTTTAAGCAAGTACACAGTCACACTTTTTTGAGTAATACATTTATGTAACTATGCACTAAGTTTTGTCAGTGCAAAGATATGTTGCCACATAATGCCAAAAAAAAACAAAAAACAAAAAAAAACACACTCATTAGGGACAGGATTCCAGTTGGATTTTCTTGCATAGTAGAAAATAGATAGGAGGGGCCATTAGTAAAAACTCCTTTCACCAAACAAAGTGATTATAATAGTGCTGCTAATTTTATTCAAATTAAAACAATAACTGTGGTGAGAGATCCTATAGAATGAAACCTTGCACCCTATGAGTTTCTTCATCCTTTAATTTTGGTCTCTGGGTTTTCTTTTTCACTGTGAATCTTTGTCTGTTGGTACCGCCACCTTCTTGAAAGGACTAAGCGAGCGTTCAGAAGCAGGGAACTGATTATTTAGTCAGGCCTTGGTGAGTTACTGCTGGGGAAAAACACTGTACAACAAGCGAAAGAAGTAGCAAAGACAGGGCACACGAGAGATGGAGCACTAAGCTAATTACTGCTGTCAATCTCTGCATTTGCTTTGAGTAATTAAAAACAGTGCTAATTAAGTAAGGATTGGCCATTGGCAGGCCATTGGTTAATTTAGCCCCTTTGTATCTTGGGGCCAGACATTAGTCTCCTGTCCTTTATTGCTACAGTAATCCTCTCGCACACAACTCCACCTTTAAACAACCTCTTGGTAAGAGCAATGATCTGCAATCTTCTGTCCATATTTAAATTTGAAATTGTTAAACCACTGCAGTGGTTGATTATGCAGTTTGATTTGTGTAAGTAAATATACATTATGCAACTTTTTCCATAAAAGCTTGTGATAGAACAACACTTGAAGTCAAACCACTCTGCCCTGCATAGCGCTCTGTGTCCCTGCTCTGCTATGCTCTGCTACAGAACACCATGCTCTGACCATTGTTAGTCATAGCAGAGAAGCTGAAATAATTGGCCTTATCTAATTGGTTAGGAGGATGAGCATTGCTCAAAGAAGAAATATCGATGCAATGCCCAGGGTTTTCAGTGAGACAGGGTTACTGAAGCCTTTGGCTGCACCTCTCCGCATTAAGATTTTGGAGCATATCTCCACCAAAAAATATTAGAAATGAAAAAGCTTTAATTTCCTTTCAGACCTCCCTTGTTTTTTATGATTGATGGCAATGTGTTTGTGATCACATAATTACATAAATGCTTGTGTCACGTTTACAAAGTCACAAAATCAACCTTACAACGTATGAGACTCAATGACATGCTCAACAACTCCCAATTGAATCCCATTAAATTTAGAGGCTCTTGACTAACACTTGAGTCGTCTATGAAAGAGAAATTTGTACCTTCCAATAAAAAAAATTGAAATAAAACAGAGTAACACAATAATCCAATCAACCCCTGTCCTTCTTACATCTTCAACTTTCAGTAATTCCAACTGCATTGGTGAAATTGCCATTAATCTACCAAAATGTGTATAACAAATAGCATGTTAGCTGAGAGGAATCTTATTACATAGTCATGGCACTCAACATTCACTGTGAGATGCAGTGTTGTCATTACTTCAAAAATTTCATGACAAAACACGTTGAATTCCTGACTGATGCCGTCTGACAGAAACTGAGAACACTTTTCTTTCTTTACGTCCTAACATGTCAACTCACCACTGTTAAATATGAATAAACCCAAAAGGAACATTTAGATAATGGACGCCTTTATTATAAAGTGAAGTCATAATTTAAAAAATATTCCACAGCTGAAAATGGTTTTAGATGATGCCCGTGAGGAGATATTTCTTTGCCACAGATACGTATCTGTGTCAGGCCAAATCCAAGCCCAAGATAACCACCTGCCCAATCATTCATCCATTTTCTCACTCACTCCAAAGCCCCAAAGCGAACCCAGTAGGCACTCACAGCCGTTGACCTGGTTCCCTGTGGGCTGAATCCGTTGTCACAGGCAGAGCTGCATTTAGATACAATGCTCCATTACATCAATAATAGATAGGAGGATGAAGGCGGTAGGACAAATAGGGTGGGACAGCTCACTCAACAAAAGATGACACGTCGCAATGATGGAGAAAAGTGTGTGTTCTAGTGTGTGTTCTAGTGTGTGCACGTGTGCAGTTTAGAAATGTGTGTGTTCAGAGTTGCACATGCTACGTGTACAAGAGGTGCATGCGAGAGTAAGATGACAAGCAAGTGACGATATTGACTTAGTGGGTTTCTGCTACGATGGCATCGTTTAGGATCGGACTGACCCAGTTTCCTCGGAGCCCATACATTTTAGATAATCTGCAGGAAACTGGGTTTGCACAGTCTACCTCCCCCTGCACGGCTTTACATCGTAGCATGCAGCAGGTAGAAGCGGTGACGCAAAATGAAGCACTTAAAACGTACACGCCGAATCATGCACAGTTGTGTTAAAGAGACGATAATCATTTCCCTCCCTCTGCTGAACCACCTTCCTTTGCTTTTTCCTCCTCTTCCTTCCCTTTCACCTCCCCCGCCCTTCCCTTTTTGCACCAGTTGAAGTGGTTATATGGCTTTATCCGGCAGCCATTTAAATCATTACCTTTCCCACATTGATTCAGCCAGAAGGTAATTGGCTCAATCAAGAGAATTAAAAGCCCGGGTAAGATGGAATAATTCAGCTCGCAGATCAAAAGAGGAGGGGAAGATGAGAGAACGAGGATGGGGGAGGGGAATAAAAGCAGCGTCGATATGAACAGGATGGATGAGAATGTGAGCACTGCAAGTAAAGGGGAGGGCAAAAAGGAATTAAAATAGGAGCATTAGCATATGAATGACATTGAAGTGTATGTCGAGTAAAAGACAGAAAATACAGCAAGATAGTATAGAAACGCACTTAGACTCTAGTTTACCCCAAAGCCACAGTAGTAAATTAGTTATAATATTAAGACACATTTCCAACATTTCCTCTCTGCGTTCAGTCTGAACAGAAGGCCAGTCATTCTGCTCTTCTGTGCATAAGACTATGGGTTGGACTAACAGGCATTGCCTCAATTAATTCTTAATTTAGAGAACAGACAATTGTGATAAATGTTTCAAAGGCTACAAGAGGTGTTAATCTTCCTGCTGTCGATGAATGTCCCAACTTCTGTCTTGAGAAAGTTGTGGCTTGATTTGTGCACATGATTTCACCTTGGTGCCACTTGTGTGGTTTTGTATCAATAGTCCACTGAATTCCTTCATATTTCAGCTATGGGAAGTGCAGTAGGGCCTGCAACGCAATCAATTAAAAGATATGACTCGTTTTGAAGTAATCCACAAACAGCCGCTGAATCCAAATAACAGTATGAAGCGATGGACCTGTAATTGTTACAGTCGTGCATTGTGCTCAAAGTCAGACTGCATTCATGCTGACTTTCTGTGAGAAACAAAACACAGTCCCGTCATCCATTCGAATGAGGCTGTTCTACCAAGCCAAAAGAGTTATGTCATAAAAAAGCAAGGTCGTCCAGCAGAAAAATTTGAACTTGTCTCAGATTTTTCTGCAGTGCAATCGAGCATCATGCGGCAACTGTGCTGCATGTGGACGTGTAATAAGTCTCGCTGGTTATGTACTTAAAAACAGCACGCTCGCATTAATGCAGCCCTTTGTTCTGTCTCATCTTTTACCAGGTCATTAATGAAGTTGTAAATAGATAGTTAATTTGGGTATGGCGTAACCTACATTCCTCCAGCGTGCTTAAAACTTGTTCAGCACCATGTTATGCCAGTGATGTTCTGTCCTTTAGTTGAGTCGCTCAGTATCTTAATGTTATTATCTGTAGTAAAGGTAATAATCAAAGTAAACTTCCAGTTGTACAAGATGCTCATTGTCAAGCTTTGCCATTACCAGACTGTAATGCGGTTGTTTTATGATACTGTGTATGGTTGGACTGTTAGCTTCATGACTTCCACAACCGCTGTATCGTGTGTCTGTACATTATGCAAGTTGGATTCCGGGTCCCAGCAGTTGCCATGTAAGAGTCACAGATGAGCAAACCTAACACAGGCATCACCCTCAGGCTGATTAGGATGAGGGATGAAGACATGTAGAGAAAAAAGAACAGGAGGTGGGGGGTGTAGCATGAAGAGATCACTCCATGACAATTAATGATGTTGATTCTCGCTGTGACATTTTGGAGAAAAAGGAGCAGGAGGAGGGTTGAGAGAAAATTGCTTCGATATGAAAGAACAGTTGTTCAAAAGCACATGGATGTCACGGTTTCTTTTTTTAATTACAGATGGAAGGTTAAAAGGACAATCCCTGCCAGGTTCTCTTGCTGTAGCCTTTTAGTTTTATCTATCCAAGCTCAATCTGGGTGTTTAATTTCAGCTCAGTTCACCTGATAAAGCTCGAATTTTATTGTAAATTTGGAAACAGATGCAGAAATCGGTTTAAACTGGGCAAACACTTTCATGTAATTCATGTTCCAGTTCCGTCAGGCGCATCTTCACAGGAGTCTTCCTGTCGACTTAACTGCAGTCCCAGCTGTGTATGCCAGCCTGTCAGTTTTCTGCCTCTTTCTCACCAGTAGTTGAGTCAAATGAGCCCGGTCCCCCCGCTGCGTTCCCCAGGCTGCTGTGCACACCGCTGCAGAAAAACTCCAGAGGACATGTCTGCGCCTTGAAAGCGCCATGCAGTCAGGCAGAGAGAAGGAGCACAAAAAAACAGACGAGTATATGGCACAGCTGCTAATTCGCACAGTCGATGTGAGCCTTGATAAGTGTGTATGGGATTAAGCAGCTGATTGTGGAGTTAAACGTGGCATTCACGGGTCTGTTTGTGGATGGGTTTTAATTGATGCTCGTAATTACCTTGTGAGTAAATGCATCAACTTCATCAGAATGTTTGTTTTTAATTGAATCAATTTGTATAGTTTTGTTGCGATGACAGCACTGCACTGTTCTCCCAGACACACACACACACACACACGCAGACGAATGACGTCATCGGCACGGTAATGTCATGGAAATGTAACGAGGGAAAGGTTAGGTAATGTTAAGAGTCCAACCAGGCGAGTCTGGAGCATTAGCACTCTCCATGTTAAATGTTGTATGCAGCATGCAACACTTTACCACGCGTCCACTAAACACACAGTCGACATCTTCCTACTTTTGCTTTTAAGACCTCTTTTATGTTTTGTTCCCCACCATTTACTGCACTAAGAAATTGTAAGACGGTGATATGTGCTGGAGTAAGTAGAAAACTGCGTGCGGACTTCAGTGAAACATGTCACTGGCTCATGAATTATGGACATGGTTCATACATCACCTTCATAGTCACATGTGCAAATTTGCATATGAGATTAGTTAAAGCTGCTTGACCTCTAACCAAGGGCATGATGGGTGGTGGAAGGATGTGATGTGGGAGATGAAGCTCTAAAATATGAGTCAATTTCCTGCGGGGCTTATCAGAGCTCGTTGACTGGCGTGTGAGCAGCGAGCGGCCGTCACTTGTCAGGATTTAAACTTAGGGAGGAAATGAGACACTTGGGTGTGCTCTGAATATCATACAATGATAGGATAAAAGTGAGAGAGTGCGAAAAGAGAAAATCCATATACCAAATACGCTGTATCACTGCAGAAAGGAATTCTGCTCTAGTGGTATGGTTTGCATTTACATATCATCTAAATAGAAGGAGACGGCTAATCTGTAGTTTTTCCCAGCATTAACACAGAGCTTCCCCTGGTGTGTTTTGAATAGATCCAGTACATTACTGGCTGAGGTGGCAGCATCGGACTGTCTGGATGACAGACACGTCTTCCTCCCTTCATTAATCTCCATTTCGTTCTGCAGAGAGAGGGAGGGCAGGGACGGCGAGTGTTGGACAGGGGACAAGGCGGAAGAGCAAGATTAAAGATATGGCCAAGAAATGGAAAAGGAGATAGAAGATGGAGCAAAAGGGACAAATGATGGAGAGAAAGAGGACGAGGACAACCCAGAATGAATATTGAAAGTGAAGGTATAGTTGCCTGGAAGACAAATGTAGAAAGTGAGGGAACAGAGAGAGAGAGGTGGGAGCACAGTCAAGCTAAGGAACATAGGTTTAAATTGGAGAAAAACTGAGGCAAGAGAGAACGGCAGGAGGAGGGGAAAGGCAGCCTGCTGTTTGATCTTTAACAGGATTATTTTTCCCTGCTGTCCTTTTATTTATTTGATTTTTCCTCATATTTATTCATATGTAAATGGTGTCTGTGCAGCAGCAGAAAATCATAGTCCTGGGCTTCACTGAGCCCACCCTGTGACTGTGATACGATACACACACAGCTGTACTGGGTTATTCTAAAGGGATTTCTGTGGACCTCAGCAGCCCGGCAGTAGGCTTGGACACAGGCAGGAATGCAGCAGAGTTTATTGGCGATATACTCACTATGGACGGCATCGTTTAGTGCTTTGAGATCTTTTGCTCGTAACACGTCGGCCTTTGTATGTTTGACTATGACCATTTGTTTGTTTGCTGTGTGTGTGAGAGGGAGAGAGACGGAACCGGAGCTGCTCTCTACTCTTTTTACCAGCCCATATTGAAAGGTAGAATGACAAATCCAAGACGAGCCTTTGTCCTGATTATTTTGATTTCCTTGTTATAATCGAGGACATTGGATTTGTCTGGTAGTTAGGCTCTGAGGTTGATAAAGCTTTTTGAGGCTTCTGTGGAGTGGGTTAAACCCTCATCTGAGTGTTCTGGATCCTGTAATCGATATTGATTTGGGCTTTCTCTCAGATTATACAAGTCTGGCTCCGACAATTGTTGGTGAGGCCATCATTGGAAGACTATACTTAATCTCTGCGGCCTGCAGCCCAAGCAGGCTTTAGCTATCTCTGTGTTTGTTAGTTCATGAGGCTGCGTGATTGATCTTTGTAGGAAACGTACTGCACATCCCTTACTGATGTACTAATGCCCTGCTCTCGTTTTGCTTAATGTTCTCTAAACCTAACCAAGTTCTTTTTTTGACTAAACCTCACCAAACAATGACTGTGTGTTTATTATTATAACCATGACAACCACTCCGGTACCACCAGTAGGGGCATTAACACTTTAAAAGGTAAAATATGAGGGTAGAGAAAACTGCCCTACAGTACATGGTCCTTTAGGTTGCAGGACTTGTTTGCCCAACCTCAAATCCCTCTCATCTGGGATGTTCAAGGCCATTCCGGTCAATAAGCAGAAACAGAAAGGGCGTACTCAGCCATCTGTGACATGACTGTATGCTTCAGAAACTCCCCCAGAGCCTCTGTTGAATATGTAGACAGCCACACATACCATATGTATTATCACTCAGCGCTACAACACCCATAGACCTAACCTATATGGGTCCACTGATGTACAAAGACAGAACACAGATATGGGCGTTTCACAAATGCTGAGTCTATAAAGCAGATATTATGTTTGTGTGTGTCTGACTGTCTTTGTGTATGTGTGCACTCCAACTCAAGAGCATAGCCATTAGAGCGCTATTGCAGATTGTCTGGTAGGGTGCTCAGGGCCACAAAATGCAATTAGATTCTAGTATAAAATATTTATTTCCACAACACCTACTCTGCACCAGATAGGAACCTTTACTCACTGTGTGCTTCAATGTGAGAAAAGTATATACTGTGCATGGCTGAGAGCAGCAGCCTCAATTTCTCAGTGTGGGCTCGTGTCCTGGCTCCGTGTCTGTGGGCACAGATGAGTCCATGAGCATAAATGTGAGAGCAGCGCGTGAGGACGGACGACTACTGGAGCTATTATATTCTTGTACATTTGAATCAAATGCACGATATTGCACTTTATAAGTGGCAAACAACTCAAATAATTGTTGGAGTTATTCAATTTCATTCAGTGCAATAAAGTGACTACGTACATTTACCCAAGTGCTCGTGAGTACAAGGAACTTGAACTTGAGGGGCAATATATGGCAGCTATTCTTACTTGATACTGTATTAATATAAAATGTGTAAAATCATTAGAATGTCGTATTGATGCGTCTACTGTGTTTCTTACCTAAAGCTACAATATTAACCTCTTCTAATATTTTTAGTTAAAATCTCCACTAAAAGTATCGTAAGTTGCTGCCAAGGGTGTGTGTGTGGCCCAGACTCATTGAACAGCCTGGGATTGACTGGGGTCAGTCAGCTCAATCAGTTAAGAATATGCCGTCAGTTAATACAGACAGACAATTTGTTCCATCCATCCATCGATCCATTATCTGTAGACTAACTGTTTACTCTGTTCAGGGTTGCAGGGGATGTGCAGTCTATCCCAGCTGTCACTGGACGTGTCATCAGTCTAACTCAGGATCAACACAGAGAGACATGCACAGACAGACGACCATTTAGCCTCACGTTCACACCTACGTGCAATTTAAAGTCACTAATTAACCAAAAATGCATGTCTTTGGATTGTGGGAGGAAACCAGCGAGAACATACAAACTCCACACAGAAAGGTCACAGTCAAGAGCAGAGCCAAACAATCGTTCACCATACTGCCACAATTTTGTCCACTACAGCTATTATAGCTGCTATACATGTGTCCGTAGCTGGACAGACATTATTTGTTCTTAAAGTTGGCTGCCAGTCAACTCTAGCTTCATCATTCTGTTATGTTTATGTAGGACATTCATACTATAAAAGAATAGCTTCCTACCGATGGCAGGGACCCACTGGGAGCCACTTGGGGTTCAGTGTCATAGACGACTGCCTTACGGACTGAGCAAGAAATAAAAAAAAGTGATTAATATTGCCCTTTACAAAAAGCCCAGAAATCTCAAGAATAATTTAAGGTATCATCTTTGAACACCCATTCTGTGCCCAAACCTCTGTAAGATTCAGGCATTAACTTATTGTGGTTCTACTGAAGCAGTGGTTTTGTCTCTACATAGGACCATGAAACTGTGTCTATTCGCCACTGCAGCTCAGACTGAAGTGCTTTTCAACTGACTAACTAGGCTTTTGTTCGGGACTTAATAAAAGTTCATAAACTAATGCTAGATTTATATTTAAAAAAAAAAAAGCAAAAGCAAAGTGCAGAGAACGGTGAACCCCAGCCGTGTGAAGGTGGCAAGAGACAGAGTCAGCAAGCTGCGAGCTAGTTCTGCACAGTGTTTCTCTGTGTTTGTGTGGGTGGATGAGTGGGTGGAGGCCAAATGTTAAGGAATGTGCAGTATGGACAGTTGTTGGTATAAGGAACTGAACTATGGGCAACATAGTCGTCCATAACCAGTAAAAGAAACAACTTTGGGTGCAGGGTTCTGACGATGGTTTTGTGACAGATGCACAGAATTCAAAAGTTCCAAGCCGCCCTACTTATGCGCTGGATGTGTGGAATGAAGCAGGGTGTCCAGTGGATAGTGTCATTTCCTTTTTGTCGTATTTTGTTCTGGCCAAAACATATTGTACAGTATGTACAGTATTTATGCACATGTTTGTATGTGTCGTGTTTGTGTGTTTGTATGTGCGCTTCTGGTCCGCTCTGAGAGGATTACTGTAGATTTACAAGTCCTGGTAACAATGAGCAGACCCACCCCAGGGACCCATATTCAATCACTATTACAATGAAATGCTGCTAATTCCTATTTAAAGCTGCCGCACATGCACTGCCCTTCCTGCTCTCCGGGCCGAGGGAGAGCGGCAGGCTCAGAGACAAAGTGAGGAGGAATCCATGTTATGTTAGACTGTAGAATTTCCTTTCGTTCCTGTCGCTGCTTTCATTTTTTTTTCCATAAATGGTTCTTCTTCTCTTCTTTCCCGGATGTTTTGTGAGGTACCCTGGTGAGACGAATGTGTGTGCCACTGGAGAGCAGTGCATTTTAGCATCTGTGTCATTTGTCTTACAAGTGCCCACCCAACGGCCTTATCCTCTCCATATTGGTGAGCTGATGAATAATTCAGCGCTTTCAGACGTTAAGGGGATTGCTTTAATTCCTGGCTAGCAGGTTAGTATCAGGGGACTTAGGTTGTTTCAGACACTGGCGGTAATTTATAACTTCACCACACGTATTGCAAATAAACACGTGATGCTTTGTTGCTAGAGGTTTGCATCCGTGGAGTGTGAAATGTTTCGTCTGCGTATTCATTCCCGTGTCTTGTTTCTTCATGTACTTATTCTGCATATGGACAAGTTGTTTAATGGAACATAGGCGGTACGATTGAGTGGCAGAGTTGCAGCGTTATCTTCTCTGTTTTGCCGACTGCTGCTGTTTTCTCTCCTGGCTTCTGCACAAGCACATTCATTTAGAGAAGAGCTTTAATTGGCCTCCGAATCAGGGACAGAAATCTCAAGCTACATAAATACTTTAGTGGAGCACATCAGAGGAGTCTGCCTATCTGACTGTTCTGTACTTTTCATCTATTCTTGTTCCCTCCTGTTTCTGTGCATACATGAAGGTGCACCAAAGCACACACATTCCCCGTATGCACATGCACACACGAGCTGTGCAGGTTTCTCCGAAGCCGTGAGGCTTTTTTTATGGCCATAAAGGGGGATGAATAATCACTTGAGGAATCCATTTTACTTACACACTACACACACACGCACACACACACACACACAGAAGCATGCACAAGCAGGCAAGCAAACACACATGCTCATACAGGGTGTCTTTAAACTAGGGCGCTATCATAATGGGGGTAATTGTTTTTGCATTATTAATGAACCAGGCTCCATACTCATCTTTGCTGAATATGTTCTTTCATCTTCAGCGCTGGCTCATTTATCCTCTCACATAATATATGTAAATGGCGTAATACATAAAGTGTAGGAAGTATATGCATGGTCAGAGAGCACTCAGGCTCGTATCCTGCACACATAAAATACATAGGGATGTCAACACAGTCTTCAGTGTGTCTTTTTCAAGCTTGTCGACTCCCAGTTGAGCTTTTCTATCTCTTAAGAGTTTTTGCTTGTTTTTATTGTCACATCACGCTCTGGTTTCTCAATACAGTATCTGTTGTTAAATTCAAAAACGTCGCTGGTGGCCAATTTAATGTCCCGTGAAGTGATGGAAGTGTGTGTGTGTGTGTGTGTGTGTGTGTGCTCCTCTGGGCCCAAGTACCGGTTCTCACTAGAGATGTCTCTTAACTGACTGCATGGAAGGATGGGTCATGGGAGCCATCACTGCTCTCCAACCTCACCTTGATTTAAAATCACATTTCTTATTCAACCATAAATATTATTTGTTTTCGAGACACATATTTCCTGTTATTCATCTGTTGTTTCAGATGCCAGACTAAAGTCACCAAATCCATTATGCAATGCTTTAACCGTAAAATTATTTTAAAAAATGTATACATATATAAAATCTCTTTTTCTGCTTCTTTTTCACAGGCTAAAGAAAAAAATGTCAACCTAAGCTTTTAATTCTTAGGGAAAAAATATTCTATAGAGACATACAGCACATACGCTGTCACTGTGATGCTTATCGTCTCCGATTAATAAATCATTACAATGAATAATGAAACGTGGTAAATAATGAAAAATGCACACTGGTGACCTCAGTAACATACCGATTTATCTTCCACGACTTGACAGCCAGGTGAGGCCCGCCCATAAAACCTGAATACTGTAAATACCATATTGGGTTTTGTTTGTGGTCTGCACCAGAATAACTCCTGCATTACACTCATGACTGTCAGAGTGCAGCACAGGTTTGAGTTCAGAGGCTGATCTGCAGGGATTGCTACAGTCGACCATTAGTGGAGGTTGTTCTCTGTTTAAGATGCCTCTGTGTGTTACTGTCTGCAGTTACACGCATATTTTTGAGTTTCCCTCCAGGCTGTGAGCTGTGTGCCTGTTAATAGAGGTCATAATAAATGTTCTTTCACAAACCTGAGGATACTAAAAACAGTGACCCACTGAACCTGTAAAGAGACTGATCAGTTTCAGGAACTTTCCTTTTTTCTTTTCGCATTGGGAGTTGGATGTCTGACAGATCGAGCTAAGACATGACTTTTAACGGAAGGTTGTGCAACATACTAACAAGGTAGCAGTGATTTGTGCACAGTTTACACACTTAATCCCTTAAGTTTAGGCAACTAATGTCACCGAAACTTAATCAGGATGTTTTAAACCAAACAATGTTTTTTTTTCTAACTCTATCCATGTTGTCAGAGGAGTTGTCCTGTCGGTAGCGGTGTCAGATAAGAAAAAGCCCGTGTTACACTGAAACACCAGCTATGCATTTTGTTGCTTAATGTGGTGGTTTTGTCTAATGGTTCCATCGTTGTTTCTCGAACGCCTAATTCCCACTGTGCTGCAGTCTTTGTCACTGCTAACTGTAACGTGGGCCTGCGGGTCTGGAAAGCAACGCGCTTCTCCCAAAACACTGGAAGCCACCAGCTGCTGCTTTATACCACACAGCCAACAGCTTCACCATGAGGGCTTTCTATCTTGCTTGTTATTCTAAAAACACAAGCATGCCCTAGGGAAAGAGTTTTTTGAAAGGCGGAAAGTTTGTTTTTTAATAAATAAATTCAATAAATATCCTTCCTATTATAGCCAAGGTGTTTGGATCACCTGATTGTTGGGAGCACAATTGTGTGTCTGTGAGTGGAATTTCATGCCCTTGTTTTGTCTCCTTCATCTTCCTTCCTCCTCCTCTTTTTGTAGTGACTCAGGCAGCGAGAAAGAAGAGGGGAGAGAAGCATGGGTGATAATGACTTGTCAAATTAGAAACGATGGAACCTGCAGCTAGTGTAAACACAATTCAGAATGTTCAGATGACATTTTCCAAGCTGTATTTCTACTGGGGCAGATTAGCAGAGTGACAGCTCAGCCTGAAACTCATGGATCACAGCTGCACAATGGAGAGCACTGACACACACACAGACACACACACACAGAAGAAATTACTGGCATTTTAATACTATGTGGCAGGCTGACACCTGCATAGACAAACAGAGATTTTCCCGCTGAACAAAAAAAAAAAACATATGCACACACACTTTGCATTTGTGATTTGTGATTTAAATGCTTTTCCTCTTTCAGTCCTTTCTACCCAGTCATGGTCCAGGGAGCCTGGCTCAGCAAGTCAGCCTTTGTATAGATTCATGTCCATGTAGCCTGCCCACACCCCATCAGCGTGATGGATGGTGTTCACACACAGTCCTGACTTAGAACTCATGGGGACTTTATTTGCATGTCTTCCTATTTCCAGTAAAACCGCACATGATGTAGGTGAGCCGCAGACTTTTCCGTTGTTACGATATTAGAGGGCCGTGTTTCTCAGTGTTCCATTTTACACATGGCTGTCCTCCCCTATACAGCAGCAGCCATGAACAGTGTTGTTCATTTCCCAACTTCGCCTATGAAATAAAGAGCCATTTACGAGGAACAATGTCCCGGCCACCACATCTCCCTCTATCCCGCTCCCACTATTGGGGAGATACTATTGAGCGTCCCGAGCCCATCAATTTGGGCCTCAAATGACTTTCTCCAGCTGGCCAAATCCTGACAAGCTTTCTGTTCTCCTTAAAAAGAGCCCTTTATCATCAAGAGAAAAGAAGAAAGGATGAGCAAGAGAACGAAAGAGAGAGACAGAGAGAGAGAGAGACAGCGAGGAAAGTCAAAAAGCTAATGTCTCACTGACACCCTTTCTCACACAACAGGGGAAATTTCTGTTCTATAACGGGTTCTGGTTAATTTGAAGTCAATTGGAGAGTTATTAAAAGGATATGAGTGAGCTGTGCTGAACTTGGTCAAGGGCAACAAACCCACCCTGGTTTCTGTATGAAACAATAGAAACAGGACCGTCACCTTCAGGCAAACTTGAAAGCTTGTTTGATTTGCTTATAAATTACTTTATACTTATTTCAGCCACAAAGGTTCATTCTAAACACCTGCTTTGCTTCTTTATGTGATTTTTTATTTTTTTGAGGATTTGCTATAGTTTTAGGTATTGTTTTTTAGTTTATTTCTCAAAGCTCCACGTTGCCTTTTAAATTACTCTGTCAATATGTATGCAAATGTCAACATCTACTGCCAGAAATGAGATTGACTTCATTCCTCGACTGCTTCTATATCCTTTTTTCTTGGTCCTCAGGTGCAGACGCAGTAGTTTTAGGTAGCACTGTCGTGCATTACAGCACATTTTATAGGAAGAAAAGATAATAGAGCAATATGCAGAGAACTGGAAGCTCTGATTTAATCAGTGTTCAAGTGTTTCGTACTAAAGTAGACACATACACACAGCTACGTTTTTGTATCGTAAGGGAAACGTATATAAAGACTTATTTATTGTTTTTGACTTAGTTATGTGATCATTTGAATTGTATTTTCTACTTTTTCACAACTGCCAAGCACAAGCAAAACTTTAATATAAAACCATCGTCTGGAAAAATAAAGGAACTAAAAGGGGGACACTTAAATACAGCCTTAGAGAGTTTTTTATTAGTGTACATTCACTCGTTCCTGAAGTTGAAACCTGTTTTACTATGTTAGCATCAAGAATAAGACTGGTACAGATGTGACGGTGTGGATAAACCCAGAAAATTGAATTCCTTGCTTATTAAGTGAAAGATTTGTTGTTACAGACACGAGAGCAGAGTCTGGAACATAATTAAACTGTAGTACCGGTAAATCAGCCAGGGTGGAACTAACACATTTCCACAAGGTTGAACTAATAGGACACTTCCAAATATGCTCTCCAATGTTAGCAGGACATTATCAGAGGGGAATGGGCAGTTCTAGTCAGGGGTCAAACTGGGTTTACTATTGTTTTTAGCACGCTGGCATGCGCCTGTTCATTCCATCCCGCTCTGTATCTCTGCCTCAGGACTCCACGTCCGTCCTTTCACCCCCATCTCAGCTATAATTAAAAATAAGCAGGAGAAGAAGCAACTTTCAACAAAGTAATAAGGCTGTAAATGGACTATATACAGACTGCAAACTATTCAATACATATTTGAACAATCTGCAAAAGCAGCCAAATTTGGGCTGTAATAGGCGTGACGTCGGGAACAGTACATATTCCAAGTCTGCCATCAGTCTGTTCGGGCCTGGCAGACAAGCTGCTTGTTTGCTTTACAATATGCAGACTTCCCTTCACATCCCATTACAGTTTCACTCATCACTTTCCCTCCATTTGTTTTTCTCCCTCTCCTTTTCCAAGCCTTAATTACAATAAGTGTTTGTACTTTTCCACACTCGCCGGAGTTTAGACTTAGGTGACATGCAAGCAGTGGGAACGGTGATGGTTTGGCACGAGCTTCTGCAGCAGAGCCCAAGCATGATAGTGGTTTGGTGGTTCTGTTCAAAGTGTAGCTTTTAAAGCACAATAACTACCGGTCAGATGGCAGGAAATTAGTCATGGAGATCAATGTTTTCCAGAAAAATATTTCTATTGCTCGAATACCATGTGGTTTGAATAAGTTATTTCTGGCATTACGTTCAAATAAATATCAACAACTATGCATATATTGTGTCTAAGGATCAATATAATAACATAAAGTAGACAGATGTTTTTTTTTTATTTTTAAATTAATATTATTAAAACAAACTGACTGGAACAGAAGGGAACCAGTCCTACACTGTTGTTGCCGCAAAAGAAGGATAACATATTTACCTATTACAACATATTGACATTGTCAGATATTGGATTCAAGAGATTTTTTATTTTAAGGTGAATTTATATCTATATTACTATATTTGATATTCCGTATTGACAGAAAGTGAAAGCAGAGGCATAATAGAGTGCTGTTTCCAGTCAAACTTTCTTTTTTGGATAGACAACAATAGTAGTTCACCACCATCTTTGTAGAGAAATTATCTGTTTCAGTCCACATTTGCATATAAATGAACAATGTTGAACTGTCAGTAAAAGAGAACAATGTTGAAACAGAAATACGGAGTAACACAGCACAGACGGACAGATTAAAAAGGCAGATATCAAGTTACTTTGAGTATTTACAAAGTCGAGGAGAAATGGACATAAGGAGAGCAAGTAAATACATGCAATATTTGTGTTTGGTAAGACTTACGTGTGTGTGAAATTAATATTTTTAAACGGTTGCAAAGATATACTTCCATATTTTATGTATAAATATATTTTCCGACTTGAAACATTTATAAATTATGCATTCTTTGTGATTTTTCAACTCACAAGCAGAAAAGATCCGGTATTAATATTCATTCGGACCATTTCAGTTCCCGTTAAACCAGATCTTTGCCCCACTGGAGCGGTTGAAGACCAACTAGCACCAAAACAAAGCCAGGGTACATTAACTGGGTCTGTTCCAGTGCTGCGGATCCCTGTCAACAAAGATGGATGACACAGAAACTTATTTTCCTTATCAACTTCAAAGGCCCGAGGCTGCAACTGTGCTTACAAAATTATTATTTCTTTCTTTCTGAACTAAATCGGTTGACAATTAATACTGAATTATTTATATGGATGAACTGCCTCTCCTGTGTATAGGCTTCATGATAGCCAGTAAGAACAGTTATTTCCATGAGCACCATAATAGATTCTTTGTGGCAGCAAACCAGAACTAAAACAAGACACGAACACATCAAGCACCATGAGTATCGAGCACCTATAGAGCACTAAATTCATCAGCTGATTCTTTCATGCTTCACAACCATTGGCTTGTTCACAGCTGCGACTATCAGCTGTCTGCCAACATCCAGTCATATTTATGCAGACGTACAGCACGGCCATTATAATGAGAAACTCCCGTTTCTCCCAGTGCTATTTGCTTCTGCAGCTCCTCCATATACGTTTTGGTAATCTAGATTAATGTGTTTATTACTGGGAATGAGCTCTCCAGCTGTGTCCTTTTTACTGCTCACATTTTCAAAGCTTAGACCTCAAAATTTAAAATCTTTTCAGGCAAATCATACCGGGTTTTCCTATAATTGCTTGTTGTATAGTATGAGTCTAATGAATCACAAGTTATAGTTCCACACACGTGTAGCGGAGCAGAAGCTGGAGCTGTATTTAAATCACACAACACGTATTTTTATTCATTGTTTTTTGGTTAGCACTCAGCTGTGTTCAACAAATGTTTAGGCTAAAGAAGAGAGAGACAAATATAGAGTGTAGTAAAAATCGAAAATGAAATTTGGTGCGGATGTGCATCTTGATTAAAGTTCTTTTTTGCCTAAATGCCCTTCAGAATCCATTCATATTACTGATATTAAGTGCCATTTAACATATTTTTCAGAAAAAAACAACATTTTTACTCTCAACGGTTTAGATTTCAGCAAGCAAAGGATTGGATTTGGATAAATCCAGTCAAACTACCCACTGCCAGGTGTGTTCAGCCAATCATAAAGAAGGATAAATGGCAAACAGCCAGGGCAGGGGTCCTTGAAGGCCACGAACCCCTAAAATTTGCCCTCACAGCAGCTTAAAGTTAAAAGTTTTCTTAATGGCTTAATAGAAAAAAATTAACCATCACTTTACTTTAACCAATGTGCTTTTCTTGCCTAAACGTCACTGCACGCTGGACAGTGAAGTCAGTTTCAGGTCGGATACACCTGCTGTCCTCTTTGTGACTTGCTGTCAGTTCATACGCTGTTTTTAAATTTAAAAAATACGTTGCAATGGAACCACTGATGTAACATTTGTTACTATAGCTTCATAGTATTTGCAGTTTAGTAACATAACAACATAATTTTTCGGAGATGGCTGACAGCACAGGATAATGAAACATAATATTTGTCATAGTGCGGCGAAGCAGTAACTATAGATTCTGCGCAGTACAACTCCTGCAGATCTATAGTGCATAAACAGCCTTTAGAAAGAATATCTTTAAGAAACTCCATAGTGGATAAAAGGCGTGAATACATTTGTATTAAATTACTTTCTACATGAAATTGTTTTAAAAATCACTTAGAAAACATGAAGTAGGAAATAGAAGAAGAAAAAAACATCAAGCTGGAGGGATTGGGTTGACTGGATAGGGAGATAGAGATCGAATCATTTTGGGAGTGGGTGTGAACTGAGGAGGAGAGAGAGAGAATGAAGGACAGAAAGTTATTAAGAGTCCTTACCCACATATAGATTGTTGAATGTCTTCATGGCCTGTGAAAACCCCGCCGCCCACCGAACATCTGATAATTACACTTCATTAGGAGAGCAGGTAGTGACGAGGCAGACTACCGAGACAGAGCGAGAGACGTGCAAATAGGTGAGGCACGGTGGTGCGACACACACTGTTGTGAAAGGACGATGGGAATTTGATTATTGGGGGGAGAAAAGCAGTAGCCAACTCTGTGGTTTCGTGTGTGTGTGTTTGGCGGATCGGCTCGCTGCAAGTGTGCACTTACTTGCTCGTGTGATTCCATGTGTGTTTATGCATGAGTGTGTGTAAATGTATTCTAGCTCAGGGCTCTGTATTTATTGCCTTGGTTTAGTGTCACACGAAGATGGACAGGCCTGCCTCGACATGGAATGTAATAAGGTTTCTGTGAGACTCTCTCTCTCTCTCTCTCACACACACACACACACACACACACCCACCTATAGCTTGACATTCTCCCCTTGCTATTTCCCGGCACAAGCCGTACCTGTGCCCTACACATAATGCGATGTAGCAGTGTTAGGGTATCAGCAGCAGAGGTGCGCTAGCCAGTAAAGGTGCCACAGCTCACGGTGCTGCAGTGAGATTCAGGGGGAGAGAAGCTGCTTCCCCTCAGTCTGACAGCCATGTGGGAATGTGCCCATATGGACACATCCTTTACAGTATAGGCTTGTCAAAGAGTGGATGAACAGAATCGCTACAGAGGTGTGATATCCCAGAGGTGCATAAGGAAATAGGTGAACAACCTGGGTGTGTGTGTGTGTGTCTGTGTGTAGATGTCTATGTATTGTCAGCAGAGAAAGTAAGAGGTGGGGACTGCTGTATTCCTCCAGCGGGATGCATTGATTTTCCAGCCCAGCGTGGGGATGTGGGAAATGTCAGCCCCTAATTGAGTTGATAAAACCGTTTTGAGTTTCAGACATAAATATGGTCTCCCCCACAAAAGGCCACCGCGTTAGACAACTCCCATTGGGAGGTCTGTTCGGAATGAAAGGTCTCCCTGTTTTGTGCATGTGCGTGTGTTTACATGTGCACACCTCTATGCATGTGGCGTTTGATTCTCAGACAGCCATTCTGCGTGGTGAAAGCAAATGACGAGCACGCCGCCGCCACCGCTGAATAAAATGTTTTCTTTCATTGCGAATCTGGATAGGAGCTTGTTAGGATAAAGCGAGGGAGGGTAGGAAAGGAGAGTGTGAGAGAGAGGTAGAGGTCACATCCATTAGAGGTGTGGAGGGTGAATAAAGAAAAGGCTGAATGAAGCCTCCTATGTCCCTGCTGATTAACAGATTGATATGCAGAGACGGCAGACGACATACCTGCCTTCAGTGGATATGGACCCTAATATTAGAAGAGGAATAGTCATACGTGCTTCATATGTTTCTTTAATGATTGTGTCTTTTTTACACATTTAAAGAAGGTGGTTGACAGTTGTGAGACGGTGGTTCGTCCTTATTTTGTTGTCACGTCCTACATGTCCACAAACCGCCATAGAGTTTTTCAGGAGGCTCCTTAGAGTTCTATAACCAAGTTCAAAGTTGCGGGGAGCGCATATTGTGAGCGTATGATAGAGCACACACTCTTGTTTGCATCTATAGGGGCTCTGCTCTCATTATTAGGGAAAGATAATTAGACAGGGTTTCACACATTGGGTGAACCCCCTCCACCCTCAACGTGCACACGCACACAACACACAACACACACACACAGACAGAAACACATTCTGGTGTATGTAAGTGTGCGCACATTTGTGACTAAGCCTGCTGCTGGTAATTAACAGACATAATTAGGCAGACAACCATTCGTATAGGGAATGCACACTCGTTGAAACACACAGACACACATACACACAACACACACACATTACTTCCCTGGTAATTAAGAGTATTAATTACAAGCATAGCTGTCCCCGTGAGGCTCTGTATCACTCACAGACTGGCACGCAGCAGGCTCCTTATTACTTTATCTCACCACACCATCACTACTTCTCTCTCGCTCTCTCAATCTCTCCGGTTACACGCGCACACGCGTGTATTCTCTAATATTCACCTGCTGGATAAACAAGTGCTACTTAATTAGCCAGAGACTGATAGCTGGCTATAGGTTAACTTCCGGGAGCTCGGAAATGGAGACAGATCTTTTCAGTGGAAACAGTGCAGACGAGTGTGCTTCACGTCTTTGATTTTTGCCAATTTTCCTTTCAGCCACTGTGCCCCACTGTTCTCTCCGCTACACTATGTTGCACTGTAGGAACTGAAGAACACGTGAAACATTGAGCGGGGAGATGCGGTTTCCATCTCCATCACTGTGGTGTAATTACTGCTGTAAGCTAAACCACCTCAGTCCAGAGATACTATGGCTGAGCAGTTAAGTCAGGACCAACACAATATCACAAAGACCCTAAGGAAAAAGAACGTGTCCATAGAACTGTAAAATAAGGACTTCCCCTTCCTTGAAGAGACATATTCCCATTTAATCTGCTGGCCTTGCACACTCTGGAGCTGTGGTGCATTCTCAGCACTTGGAGGAGCTTGACATCGTTTATGGAGATATTTTGCATTTCATTCCCAAATGTCACAGTGATTGCGTGTTTGGATATTGGAGGAGATTGTCTACGCTGTCTCTGCAGAGGCCAAGGTGGTGCACATACAGTTTGCTGAATGTGTGAGCAGCATCGCGATAGGAAGAAAGCAGAGCAGATGCGTCTACCGCAGGTACTGTGCAGTAGGATCTCAGCCTTCGGAAAAAACTCACCGACACTATGGAGCAAAGTGGAGCATGTCCATGCGCTGTTATATTTAATATCTACATCGTGTAAACAGCTCAGGGTCTCATTACTAATAAAGCAATTTGAGTGAATTCTTTCCAATCAAAAAGAAGAGGATTGTTGTGGATGCTTTATGCCCTGCTAAACGTCACCCCCCTTGTAAAGTAATTTGAATATACATAATGTTTTGTTTTGCTGAAATACTGTGAAGTTTTATTCCATGTGTTGTCATCATTCTGTTTTTATCTTGTGTTGTGTTGATCCAAGCGTGTCTTTCCCGTTGTATTTCCCCGCAGTGGACGGCTGTACAGACTGGTCGGTGGACTACCTAAAATACCGGGTGCTGCAGGGCGAGCCGGTGCGGCTGAAGTGCGCTCTGTTCTATGGTTACATCCGAGCGAACTACAGCCAGGCGCAGAGCGTGGGTCTCAGCCTCATGTGGTACCGGAGCTCGGGCCTCGGCCACAGCGACTTCGAGGAGCCCATCTCTTTCGATGGCGTGCGTATGAGCAAGGAGGAAGACGCCATTTGGTTTAGACCTGCTGACCTCCAGGACGTCGGGCTCTACTCCTGTGTCTTACGGTAGGAGGATGAAGCAGAGAATGTGTTGGGATGATGCATTAAAAATCAATTTTTAACAAGTTTCTTAATTCTCAAACATGTATTCCTTTCTAGTGTGACTGGTGCCACTCATTTTTATGTGTGTTAATCGTTTGTTAAATGTTGACCTGGAGACTTTGGCAAAGTTTCCACACAGTTTCCACTAATTTTTGCACAGATATTGCTCACACGTTACCAAAGAAACTGCTCCAGCACAGCACATGGCCTAAACTGGCCTCTTTTGTTTTTCTACTTCAGAATTAATAAACAAAATACAGCATGTAAATTAGTGAGTCTAGAAGTACTTGGCAGGCGAATACTTCCTGCCTTGTCTCCCCTCTTTGCTGCTTCTCTCTACGCTCAACTAGGCTAATTGCCTTCCAGCTCTTGCTCCATACTTGACTCCGAGTCATGACAGTTTTATAGATCATCTGACTTATGGGTCGCAAACAAAGCAAAAATGGGTGTTTCCCAAAATGTTATACTTCATTCTAGTAGTTTTACTGAAGATGACCATCACGACATGTGTCAGAAATGTTTCGGAAGTCTTAGGTTTCCCATTTTATTTTACAGTAGGTATGGACAAGGACAGACAACAAATTACAGTACAGATTAAAACAAATCATAAACACCCACACATACTAACACACATTAGTGGGCCGTAACAGAGAGACTCTGCCTAATACAAGGTGCATAATTATGTGGCAGTTACTTATTAACCTTTACAGTGGAGAACATCCCTCAATAAATGGCTCATTGCAGCTCTTCATTTCAGAGAGTTTTTAATAAACCCAGTTAAAGGCCTCTTAAAGAACCTGGGAAGCTTGCGGAATTCATTGAGTGTGACAGGGAGGGGGGGGGGTTATGTGCAGTGCTACCCCAGCGTGTGCTGCATTTCCGTCCCGCCTTCTTTTACAACAAATCTGGCACAAATACCTCCCGATGCTGCCTGAGTGTACGTTCACGTAATAACAATGCCTGGTTCCTACATTTCTGTGATGTGACACAGCTCTGTGTTTTCTGCCTGTTCATGTTGAGCTGCAAGGATTTAAAATTCTCAGATACCTGAGTTAGTACACCGTGAGAGATGTGCCTCTGAGCTGAAATGAATTGTCTTTTTGTTGGGGAGTAAGCCTTTGAGCCGCTCCGATTTGGCACTTGTGCCACAAACACTCTGCCCTCAAACACCCTATAGTTAGCTGACACACACCTTAACATGTCTGTGGTGATGAAGATGATGTAATGATGATATCTGATCTGCCTAATATTTACCTAGTAAGCTAGAGCTCATTAGTACACACCGTGAAGACCACCTTATTTACATTAATTATTAAGTATAGAATTTGGATTGTGCATGGCAGTATGTGTCTTTTTTAACACTTTGTTTATTGTAAAATAGTCTGTAGACCTGTACCATGGATTTACTGTCATACATGGTTTGCTTTTCTCTAAGAGTGTGTGTTTGCTGAACATTAACATGACGATGGATATATTTGAATTAATTAACTAATATATCATTCAGTTCATGTCTATTAATGGCCTTCCAAAATTAAGTAAAAGTTCTTACTAAATTGCATTTATTGGATTAAATCTCCTCAAATCTGCTGTCAAAGGCAGCATTAACAGGCAGGGTGTGAGATTGACTCAGAGGTAATTGCAGGTAATAGCCTGGTTCACATTGAGCTTTGTCAGTCTGCGCTGGTACAGATTTGCAAACTGAACCAGTGTGGGATTTTGTTCCGGACTTGTTTTTAACAGTATTCTACTAATACTTGCAAGTATTACTGGAAGGTATGACTGGAAGAGGGCAAAACAGAAAACTTTGATTTTGAGTTTAAATTTTGAATTTAAGAAGAGAAATCCCAATCTGATAGAGCTCAAGACCTTTTAGGAGCACAGTCACATAAGTCAGGATGATTTTACTGTTAAACTTGAAATTTGTAAGACAAATTCCAGTAAAACACCTTTTTAAAACAGACCAATCCTGTTGTCATATGTGGAGATATATAAACGATGAAAGAATTTCCGCAGCTGTAACAAAATTAAGTGCAGCCGCTGTTTTAAATCTCAGGCTCTGGGTGAGACACACATCATTCCTGGTGCTGAATCCTGAACACAGGTGTTTAAGCAAATAAAGATTCAGTGTTTTACAAGTTGTCGTGAGCTGCTTAGTCATCACAGAGAACAGCTGTGGGCTGTTGACATTTCTGCAGTAATTTGGGTCAGATAATTATACTTACAAGTACAACAGTGTTGTTAATTTTCTACCCGTCCATCCATTATCTTCTGCTTAACTGGATCGTGGAGGCAGCAGGTTCACTAAAGTAGAAGATCCTTTTCCCAGCAACATTTTCCTGCTCCTCCAGTGAGATCCCAAGGCAATCCCAGGCAGAATGATAATAAAGACTGATGACAAGGGCCAACTCTGGGGGAAACGGTAACGTATTAGACTTACTGCTGAGAATACAGACAACTCAACTGGTGGAGAGGCCAAGTTACCAGCTGGGGGTGCTGCAGCAACCCTAGCACCCCTGCTTCCATGTTCGCTTGGTGCCAGAGATATTGCAAAAACAGGCGCAAACATTTGGAACTGCATTTGGACTAACGCCCGCCGGAAAAAAGACGCAGACGAGTCGGTTTTTCATTTGAATGGCAGTGAAAACACCTCAATAATGTGTCATTGCCCTAATACCTTGTGACTGCACTGTGTAAAGTATACGGCAGGACGGCTTCCAGTAGGCCTGGGCCCGTCGTGTGCCGTCTTTAAACGTAGGTAAATCCCTCTGTGTTAAGTTCAGCTTTCCACTGAAACCCTCCAGATGTTTTCCTCACTAAGAGATATGAAGGCACACCGATTCACTGAAGTGTGTGTCTCTTTGTGCTGCTTATACAGTACATGTGCATTTACTGCAAATGTGTCTGAATTGTTATCTTTGTCCCACTCTGTCTTGAAATGTTAATCCAATTGTCAGTTTTAATGTGTCAGTGACTTCATTTACATATCAATCTCCGCATGGTATCTTTGGCTCCTTCTCCCTTTCACACCTTTGCTCTTCCTCTCCTACTCTTTCCTGTGCGTGTCATCTCGTGTTATAACATTGATTCAGATCCATCAATCTTTCTCGCCGTCTTCCTCGCCAGCGCATACTGCTACAGTCCATCTTCTTTTCACCTGACAAATTATAGTCTAATAATTCCAGTAGTGAGCCTGTGTTCTGGAACAGGCGAAAACCGTGTGCATTTCCTTCCCATGATTACATTATCTGACATGGGGGGACAGTAATGTGCAGAGAATTACAGCTAACATCAGCTGCAAACCAATATCCGCGACTAAAATCCAGCTACACTTGAACAGAATGTGACAGACGTGAGAGACGCCACAGGACTGTGCTTCGACCCCTGGCTGTCCATCACTCAGACACCTTCCCACAATGCCACAGGGCACCTGCTGTGAATATTTAATATGTAGAGATGTCTCCCATGAGCTCCTTGGAGACTCGGATGGCTCAGGTGCCTGCATGCGCTTGTATGTGCACACTCTGTACGCCATTTGCATGTTCTGTATGTGTGCACATGTGTGTTGGCGAGGGGTTGCATTCTCCTTTTTAAAAATACATTTGTTTAGTATACTTTGCAAGCCCACAACATATCATCTTCCCACTCTATTCCCTCTAGATAGGAGGCATTGAGTCAAGAATGTTAAATTTTAGCACTAAGAGGGCATAGCTCTGTTGCAATGTCTTGCATCTTGCTTTTGTTTCCTCCAGCATTTTTCAGATGCCCTTTAAGTCATTCTCTATGTACAGTTGTAGAAATATACTTTTCTCTCACTCCCAGTCGCTGTTCTCCTCCTGCTCCTCTCATTGCTATTGGCACATAGCGCTGCAGCTACACATACACACATTAGTCTTTTAAGCATGTGTGTGCACATTTCTGTGTCTGCATCTGTGTTTTATGGTCCCACGGGGTAAGAGGTGTTTATAGGAGAGAGGGTGACTACCTTATTGCTTCCATAACCCGAGTAGATCATATGTATCCCTGTCATTTACAGTGAATAGAAGCATCTGGCGAGCCATAAATGTAAATTAATGAAATGAAATGAAAGCCCATATGGCTGTAAGCACAGCCTCTCGTTCGATCGACCGCAGGACTGACCGAGTCAGATCGCAGCCAGACGGCAGAGGTTAGAGACACAGACACAGATACATTATAAAAGTATGGGAGCTTTTAGTCGGGGTCTGTTTTTCATGGCTGGAAACCATAATGCTACAGCTAATGATATTCTGTAATGCAGTTTGCATCCAGCTTCGTAGCAGCAGTATATGGAAGACCACTCCTTGTTTCAGCATGACAACATCACCATGCACGATGCGAGTTCCACGAGAATATTTCTTTCCATGTTTGACCTGAAACTCAACTGGTCTGCACGGAGCCTTGACCTCAGCATAATAGACAAAACCATGACATCAGTAGCTGAGGAATGAATGAGAGCAAATGTTTGCAGCCATGCTACAATGTGAGGTATTGTGGAAATTGTGGAGACTGTATTAACAACATAGCTCAGACTTGGAATGATTTGGGTGCTCTGCTTTTCTTCACATGCCACTTGAAATGTTAGAAATGTATTTGGATGGATGGCTGCTATGTGTGTGTATTATTATGTACAGTATTTGCTCTGTAGAATGATGTGGGCATATATGCATATTCAGATTTACATAAGTATACACATAATGTCATTGTGTTCTGCCAAATGTTAGATTTTTATTTCTCATTACTATTGTGCTCATCTAAAGAGGGCATTAAATATTCACATGGGAGGGGACGGTGGGTGGAAAGGTTCACTGTGTAAAACAGAATAAAACTGGAATGATTGAGTATGTGTAAATTCACTCTGTTCTGTGATTGACATTATTTCTAAATAAAAACGTACATTTTATAAAAGAATGGCAGCTGTTAAAGCAGCAAAGGTGTCCACATACATTAGGCCATGTTGGTACTTGCACGTGAGGAGGCAGGTGCAGAGGGGGCGTCATTGTGTCAGCGGCGATGGCGGCTGAAACGATGATGGCCGATGATTACGACAACATTTCATAACAGAGAGCGACATCCTTCACCTCTGCCGGCGACTGTGCGCCAGAGGTGAAGTGTGTGTGTTCGTGGTTGCCGGGAGATGAGCGGAGCTGTGCAGCGGGGGCCGACTCCTTGATGACCAAGCAGCTTTGCCTCCGTGTTTGTCTCTTCTGTGATTAGCATTTGAAGCCCCGCTCATAAAGCCAATAGCGGTGGTGAGTCATGGTAAAGCTGCTGAACACGTTGTTACTGCTAATCCTGCAAACATGGGAGGCAGACGGAGGCAAACAATGGATGGATGAGGTTGAAATAACAAAAGAGTGTCAATTGTTCGTCACATCAACGTATGGATCCTTTCATTTGTCCTTTCTATTATGTAAGATATACTAGCAACGTAGCGCCCTGTGGTGATTAAGATGCTTCAACTCCCGGTGTTCGATAAGTAAGATGAATCTCTTTGTGCTGTTGCTCTGTGCCCGCAGGAATTCAACATACTGCATGAAAGTGTCCATGTCTCTGACTGTGGCAGAAAATGATACAAATCTGTGCTACAACTCCAACATGAGACGAGCTGAGAAGGCAGAGCTCAGCAAGAGTAAAGACATCCTCTGTCCTGACATCGAAGACTACGTTGAGCCCGGCAAAGAGCTGGACATCACCTGGTACAAGGTGGGTAAACCCTCTGACTTTGCACGTTGTGTGATTTGTGTACCGTCCTGAAGGTTAGCTGTGTGTCTTGGATACTTGTATTAGTGATTTGTAAGGGTGAAGTAATAAGGAGGGCGTGTGTATTTGTGATAAGACAACCGAGTAATATTCTTGAACGGCTGGTTGGTTTCTTTCCATCTAATTTCTTGGCTGTTTATGTTCGGAACGTGGTTCCAGATCACTTAGGCGTAATATGTATGGATGCAAATCAGTTCAGTAAATTACTTGAGCTGCGTTTGCAGTGTGCCTCACGGAGAGACTCGTTTAAAGCGAGTGAGGACTGAGCAGAGGGCAGCCAGAGTTGGCTTTTATAATGAACGCAAAACTTTTATTAGGAGGAAATTTGGCAGTGTCACTCTCTGCCCTGTGGAATGACTGGATGTCCTCCAAACGCTCTCAGTCTCTGATCTTTATTCAGCTTGCACCTCCTCCTCCCTTACCTGGGTCCTTGCTTTTCCCAGGTCAGGCATGGCCTGCAGACAACAAACCGCATCCTGGAGAAGGGCTCAGGCCAGACTAATCACAGGCAGATCAGCAGTAGATTAGCTGGCCGGGCTCGACCTCTAGGTTTCTCCAGAATTCAATTACGCTCTGGATAATGACTGGGAGTGCTGGAACCCAGAGTTATTTGGACTACTGCGGAGCCACAGTGATTGAATTCGAAGGTTGCCGGGAGCAATGGTGGAATAGAATCCGCCGAGCCATCGTTGTCCCTACCAGAGAGGCTGTAGAGGGGATCGTGTCATGGACTTACTCATTGTGCCTGCACACACACACAGAACAAACACACTTATTCTGCCAGCAGAGATGACTGTAAATAACATTCCCCGTCCTTTGTGGCTCTGCTGGAATATTGAATGGAGAATATTCAGTTCAGTGCAATAAATCTTGATCGGATAAGTAGGATAATGACTAAGCCGTATCATTTAACATAAGGAGTCTTATGTCCGAGCACCAAGCTATGCGTCCGTTTCCCCCTCCCCCACTTTCTTAACGTTTGACGATAATAAAAAGCTGAAGGTTCAGATAGATGTGTTGACCTACTGGTCCTTTTCTAATGGACAGGAGTGCCGTCCAAAGCAGTGGCGTGCCAGCATCATCCAGAAGAGAGACATCCTGTCTATCCAGGAAGTAAAGGAAGATGACATTGGGAATTATACCTGCGAGGTCCAGTTTGGCGGTTTTCTTGTCCGGAGGACCACTGAGCTCACCGTAACCGGTAAGTTGTTGTCGACTCTTTAAAGTATGTTCCTTATTCTTGTACAGTGCTTTTAAAAGTACACACCCACAAGGTTTTCACCTTTTGTTTTGTTACAATAGTGAATCAATATTAAATAGACACAAAATTAACAAAAAAGTGAAAATATTTTACAAAGAAATCCAAATTATCAAAAATATTAAACTGCAAATATTTGGTTAGGTATTCACTCTCAAGCATTATTATTTAAACTAAAATATATATATATATTATCTCTTGGTTTATGTAAATATTCATATAATCATATAATATCATTAAATTATAATTTGAATAAAGATGATACAATCTTGATATAGCAGGATACATAAATAACCAAATATAAAAATATTTAACAACTTAATCTGTTGGTTGTCTATTCATTTAGATAACTTAATCATCTATTTCACTTTTATTTTTTTGATTGATTTTGATTATTTCATGTTTTAGTAGAAATCCTTTTGTGAAATGTTTTCCAAAAAGCCAAATTAAACTGATTGAGTGTTGCTGTTGCCATAGCACAACAAGTTTCAAATGTGGGGGGGATACGTTTAGCATTCAGTGTGTAGACCACAAAAACAGTGTGGCACTTCTAATAGTCAAAGACACATTAAGAGAAGAAACGAACGGGCACCAGCAGAGATGTCCTGCTGCTGTGTTAATTGCTGTGGGAGGTACAATGCTGTGGGCTGACCTCTGTCCCTCTGTCTAACTCAGCACTTTCCGGCCAACCAAGCAGTGCTGAAATATTTAAAGGCCATAGGCTAAACCCTTTCACACAGGGAGCTAAAGAGCCAGGACCAAGGTCAGGAGATTTAGACTTTACTTAGTCTGCTCTACCCATCCGCCCCCAGCTGCAAGGTGAGCACGCAACAAATAAAAGTATTCTCACATCACATACGCTCCTGTTTGACTCAGTCCTCACTGCCCATGTGATTAGCTTGTGCGTGTAACCACAGCCCGAAGCTGATTTTACGCTTCGTTTTTGCGGCATTTTACGCGTGTAACCGTAATGATTTGTATTGAGTGCTACTAAGACACAAGTGAGCCACGCTTTGCTCTGTTGATGCGCTGCTCACCCTCCTTTTCTATGTACACATGGTGTTACTGTCAGTTTTCTGCCAGGTCAGCCGCTCTGATGAGGTCTGACGAAAGGTCAAATCCAGTTCTTCGCTCTCCTTCTTCTTTTTGCCAAACCACTCTATCCAGGCCCACCCACCGCACCCTAGTGTGTGCGTTCCACACTACAATATGATATTCGCCCACTAGGGCCCCATCGTACAAATAAAAGCCTTAAATGATGGTTCGTTCCCTGCGCTCAGTGACGCTGTAGGAAATAAAATAGAACATTTTCCTATTTATCCCTTGTGGTATCGGTTCATCCAAGATTTAGTTTGTTTGTTTGGTTTTATTTACTCGAGTTGTGAGCTATAGTATGCAGTCAGGATTTACAATAAACAACAGTGGAATTAAGGGCTGCTCCCAGCATCGAAGGATTATATTTTAATAACTGTGGAGCAAAGAGTTTCTAGAGACGGTTACTAAGTGGACTGTTTTATTTAGGTTGTGATGTCTGTGGATTTTTCCATGACGGTGTGTTACCATCGAGTTTATGTTCTCTGAGCGAGACAACATCACTTTCACCTTTTGGCAGAAAAATTGCTCTGCTTGACTTGTTCTTTTATTTAATTTCACCGCACGGTTGAGATACATGTTTAAAGGATTTATTATGTTAAATGTGGAATGTGCGAGTGAATCTCATGTTGGCTGCACTTAACGTGTATGCTCATGTGTCTGCTAGACCGTCAGCTTGACCTCAATGTTCAGTAATGACAGTGATCATAAAAAGTTTATTGTGTCATGAATATACACAGTTCACATTAATGTCAGAAAGAGGAGGAAGGAGAAAATTAAAAGTGGAATGAAGCAGAATCAAATGAAATCTATTTTCCTTCTGCAGGAGAGGTAATATCCAGTAAAAGAGAAAATATTCTATATAATTTGGAACAACAAGCTTTCGGTGACACTGAACCATGTGAACAGGAGTTTGTTAGAAAAGGCAGGAAAAAAATAAAAAAGTGGTTTTACTTTAGATTTTCTGTCACTCTGAACTTCTTTTCCATTTTTCTGCCTGTGAGTCATGCTCTCATGGACACATATGGCTTGCTGTTTGAGCTCGCACACGCTTATACTTTAGATCCGCAGAGAAATGCCCACAGAGTCTCAGGTATGTTGGTGCATGTTTCCCATAATGAAATGTCAATAAGTCATTGAACATGGTATTTTATTTGACACCCAGGCTACAGTGCTGCACAGCTTCAGTGCACGAGTGTGATGTTGGGATCCCACAGTTTTTCTTCTCACAATAAATGAAATAACTCACATGTAGAACACTTTTTGAAAACGAAAACAATGTCCGCTTCCCTCTTGTGACTGGCCTAGTGTCCACTGGAAAATTGCTCTGTAGATGTTTCATTTCGTGCCACCACTGTAAGCGCCCAACTCTGTCACAAATTGTGTTCCACTCACGCTGCCTATAAAAGTGCGGCTTGCTCTGTTACTACAGCATTTGGCCTTATTACCATACCAGCGGGGTACCTCGTTTTTGAAGCTGTAGTGTTCGGATACAATGAGATTAGCTCAGCCATAAGTCCATTTCCTTTAATAAACCTACATCATCATTCCCTCAAGTGGGCGTTAGATTATCCACATTTTTATCGCATGCGGCTAAACCGATATTGTCTGGCCGGCAAACATAAAAGGCCAAACTACATGTGAGATCTGAAAGCTAATGCTGTAGTTTATTTGATAGGCCAGCAGGATGTAGGTGGTCATTAAGTTTAACTGATCTTAAATATAGCGCAATAGAAACTGGCCTCTGCTTCGACCCTGCCTCGCTGCAAAATGTGTGCGTGCCTGGAGACATCAGAGGAGCTACTATCTGAACCGAGGTCAGTCTTGTAATAGAGGTTAACTATGGGCATAAACACAGGCTGGACAAGATCAGACCGATCTAGGAGCCCCTTAATCAAGTGCTGCCGCTCCTCAGGTTAATGGGACCGTAGAAGAAACAGCGACCCCCTTGCCTCGTCTTATGTTTCCTCCAGTTTATTTTAGGGGACATTTAAATGTTCTTCCCTCGGAGACGCATGTGGACACGGGTGGTAGAGCCCGTGCACCAACGGGGTGTGTATTGAGAATAAAAAGACCATTATCAACAGATGGAAAGATTTTGTTTTCTCTTTCCCCTCCACAGACCTTCGCTTCCACCTCCCATCTGTAAATAGAGTGCCTTTTTGTGTACTCTTATAATTGATTCATAGCAACAGCAGGTTCGCTATTTTCCAGTTCCCCTGAGGAATACAGAGTGTGGTCAGATTAGTCTACTCGTGTGTTTATCCTTTTCTGCTGTCAGAGACACGAGAAGCAACGCCTCGGCTGAAACCACAACCTGTCTGATGATTAATTGATATAAGTATATATGATAAAGGCCACTTTATGTTTTGGTTCTCGTGTGTTTGTCTACTTAACATGATATATGCATACCTACAGGTGTCCGCGATGATATGTCTGTTTTTAATAGCACATCTGAATCATTTTTGTTGGATTTTTATAGTTCTCCCAGGCCTTACTCCAGCACTGTAATGGTAATGCTACAATGGTGTAACATCAGATAAAAGCCCTGTTCAGCTGATGTATGCAGCTCCCTCTGCGTTTTGTAGGAAGGAAAATATTATACGGAGAGAGCGGAAGAGGATAAAGAGAACAAGGGAGAGAAAGTGACTGATAACAGCAAAGGAGAGAGAGGAGAAGAGATAGAAAGAATGAGAAAGATAGAGCGGTTGCCGCTCCTGTACCTTATCTGTATTCTTTGCCAGTGTTTCCCAGCAGAAACTGTGTGTCCAGGACTATAAACAGACTATTATCCTAGTGTTTATCACAGTGCACATTACCGTTTGCCTCTGTCGGACTTACTGTAATGGAGTCGTTTGGTTTGATGGATGCCTCCGGCATGGGTTTCTATCTATTGCTCTCATTATACCTCTGTCTGCATCCACTGACTGTAGAAATGTCTGTCTGCACATTCAGCGTAGCCTGCAAGCATGGTGATTGAGGTTATGGCCAATGTAAATGTACCATTTTGGCACAGTGAATTGGAGGTGCATAGGGCAAGAGGAAATGGAGGGGAGGAGAAGAATCATTTACCTAGCCTCTTGTAAAATATCCACAGTGGGCAGGGAGATGCTCGGGTCGCTCGCTTTATGTACTGTACTATGAATAAATGTACAGTGCACTGTATGTGTGAGGAGATAAAATAAGTGAGCTGCTGGGTTTTTTTTTTTTTTTGGTTTCACGTGTGACGTTTGGTTTTCTTCCTTGCACGCGGCATGTGTTATCATTGCCCTTGGCTCCAGATTTGAGACAGAACCTACAGACTACGTGTGGTTTGTGTGTCTGTGTGTGTGTTATTTGTGTTAAGTACGTAATACGGAGGTGATACAGGACGTCATTTTACCCAGTGAATGGTTCCTCAGAGTTATTTTGTTAAAAGTCACCTCAGAAGCACGAACACTTGATAACCTCATGCAGTGTTGCTGCTTCTCCGCATGTTTGCGGAACAGACTGTGTGATGTGATTTATTTATTTTGTTGTGTGATAGCTTGACTTGTGCTTGGCCTGCTGGGCACAACCGCTGCACAGCGGATGTTGAAACTGCAGGAGAGGATGGAGGCAGGCGCAGTCACCAGAGACACGAGGAAAGAGGACTGTGGCGTCCCATAGTCCCTTCATCTGTTTTGCTGTATATTGGTCTAAAGGTGGAAAGATAGATGGAGAGGCAGCGATTAGCACTGATGCTATCCAGGAGAGCAGGTAGAAGAGGAACGAGTGGGGCGAGATAAGAGGTGTAGGGTGAGAAAATGTGATGGGTTTGCTCTCGACCGGAACCTTTCCCGTCTATCCATCTATATGCTTGAGACTTGCCTAAATACATTGCGCCCGTGCTGCCTGTAGTGTGCGGGCGCGTCAGGGTCACGCTAAACACTCAGCTTCAGCTGCGTGTCCTTGGAGAGAAGATGATAAAATCACACCTGAGATAAGTGTTACTCCAGCAGTTGACTTTTCCTGCAAACTACACCTACACACATGCGTACTGTACGGCACATGCGCGTACGTCAGTCACACCCGCATGAACAACCAATGCACACACTCTAAAGACACTTCTGTCTTCTGTTATCCGTTTAGTGTGTGTGTGTGTGTGTGTGTGTGTCTAAAAATATGATCATATGATGATATCTTTGTGACACGGAAGTCTACCCGTTTTGAAATCCTATGAATTTAATGAGCTGCGGAGTTTCTCATGAAATGATAACCGGCGCAGGGTGGAGCTGAATGGCTCATTAGTTTAGGGTGTCTCATGATTAACTGATCTCTCTCTCACTTTCTGTCGCTCTTCCTCACCCTTAACCTCTGCACTCCTCCCTTATTCTCTATTCTTCAAACCCGTTTCATCACTGTTCACCCGCCGCCCTTCGAGACCCTAAGCAGGTCAAGGTTCAAATTCTTTTAATTCAGTTACTACTGACATCAAACTGCATGTAATGAATTTAATTTATATCCTCCACAAGTCAATTTTTCATGGCCTTCCCACATTTTACACATGCGCACACCTTCACTTTCCTGTTACCATCATTAGCTAGACAGAGAATGAAGGAAATTTCATTTTTATGATGACTATTTAAATGTAGATCAATATGCAAATAGTTTATGTTTGGCTGGTAATATGCATTTAACGATTACCTGCCTTATTTTTATTTTAAATATACTGAATTGTTCATTCTTTTATTTAAAAACCTATTGACTTTACCGGTTCAATGTGTTGATGAACACATTACATTACTTATCCTTGGTATGCAGGTGACACACGAACTCTGCACTGCGTTTTGTACTTTACCAACATTAGTACTGACAGTCTGGAAGTGCAAAGTTTTTATTAGACGTGTAAGTGGATTCCTCAGTGTGTCCAGACGTTATCCACATGAGCAAATCTCTGTGTCAGATAGCCTTGACCTTACTGTAAGGGGTCTTTTTATCCTGCGGACACCTTAGTACAAATTCTGTTAATGTCCAAACGAGCCCATGTGTGAACATTTACAATGAGTGAGTGGGTGTGTAACCACCCTTCCATGCCACTGGCACTGATTCCATGTGCTGTGAACAAAACTCTGTGATTCCTGCAGTGTAATTTGTGTGTCATGCGATGCCACCTTCATGGATAAGTCCAGATCTTAATACGGATTCGTTCACAGACGTGTGGGTCCCCAAGTTAAGGTCTAATTGGATCCTTTTGCCTGCACACTCCGACCCAGCTCCACTCGTAACAAAATCAAGCATGTGACGATGCATTTGACACGGACATCTCCCACTGTGTGCTGCATGTGTGAAATGACAGCGCCGGACAATGTCCACACCGGATTTTTGCAGACAGAGTCCAGAGTTATTGTACAGCATGAAAGCAGCGTCAGTGTGTCATAGCCAGTTAAGATAATCATTGTGCCGAGCCACAGTCCAACACATACTGTAACATGCCCTAAAAACAAAGAATTGTTTTCATTTGTTCTCCTCCTGACATAAATCACCCATGTTAGTGCTTCATTTTGCTTTCAGTCCTTTGCCTTTGGGGAGGACAAATCTGTCTCCCTCGCTGTGTGCAGCGTCTGCAAAGCTGTAATTGCACTTCCATTTTGTGTCCAGTTCGTGCTCCAAAACACAATGTCCCTTTAAATAGAGCTCCACAATTAACCATTTTTAAATCAATCACAAAATGTATTCACACCCCTCCACAGTCTCATTCTTAAATGCTTCTGCTGCGTATTCATGAGCAGGTTGGAAACCTGTGCTGTATCAACAAATGATAGAACTGTGTTACAGCACGTCATAATACTCAGGAAGAAAGGGCAGATATTAATTTTAATACTGTGTTTTGAGTAGTTGATTAGCATCAGAAACCACACACATGATTTGCTAAAATAGCTGTGAGAGGTGAGCGAGGATTTGTACTTCATTCTAGTTTTTTTTGTTGTTTTGAATCTATTTATGTTACTTTTGATATTCTGTGCTCTTATAAACAGTTTTTAAATTCCTAAAATTTTGTCTTCCCCTCTCTAACTATGACTGGCTTTTCACTCCATCCCCCAGTAAAGCTGTTCAAAACAACTCTGTTTGGTTTATGGTTTCTCAGAACTGGTTCTTAAGACATGCTGTCTGACCACGTCAGAAATCAAATGTGTTTATAGTCCTTCTGAACGTCCATGCTATCACAGACCATAAATCCTGTTTAAACCATAAGTATATTAAGGAGAAACATATCTACACTCCCTCTCTGTCACTGTCTTGTTTCAAAACACACACACACACACACACACACACACACACACACACAGAGAAGTATTTGAAGTACTATAATTAGGGTGCATTAAAGTTTGAAGTCTGCATGTGAGTTATTGTACAATTCTGTGCCTTAAAGCAAGGTTACAGCTGCTGCAGTCTTTTTCCATTCACTGTAGTGCACGTTCTTATACTGTAGACCTCCTTAAACAATGAAAAGTCTCTGCTTCCTCTCTGTCCGTCTCTTTACCCTCTCCCTCTCCGTATCCATTACTTTACCGCGCATTTTCAAGCGGCCTCTGTGAAGCAATTTTGCTTCTATTTTGTGTCCAGTTCCTGTTTTAAAAGACAAGGTCCTTTTGAACTGCACACTGGGGTGATAGCTCACATGAAGTTCAAAGCCTACATGAGAATTATTGTACAATTTAGTTCCTTATAGCAAGGTTAGTAGGTCCCTACAGTCTCATTTTGAACCCAGCAGTAGCTGCAGTAGCTCTAATGGCCTCAGTGTGAAGTTTAATTTGAACAACTTAGCAGGGAAGGTTTGTGTGTGAGCATGTTGCTTACAGTGTAACACCTTGTACTTAGTCGTGTGGTTTTTCTCTCATTATCTGCCTGTCTCCATCCCTCCTATATGTTAGCTAATGCAGTTAAATACTGTGGACTATTTTGGAACCGATCACGTTATGGTCTTCGTTTCTGTGGTCTCTCTGCAGTCCCTGCCAGCGGTCCGATTGTAATTGGCACGTACACTCTCTGTGGAGACGTTTGCCTTTCCTCTTTTACTCCTTTTCTCTTCTAAACCAGGGATTGTCCGCCTAACTTTGGGATTTGTAGGTGCTGTCTCAATAGAAGAAACCCGTTCACAGTTCTGGTATCATGAGAATAGCGTCAGGTACAAAATGGATCTCATGGCAAAGATATGAAAAGACTGAAGGTCAGTTAGAGGGCCCTAAATAACCTTCTCATTATACAGTGTCCTTAAGAAAAGAACATTTTCGAAAAAACCCTCTCCAATTAAAAGATAAGAAGGTGACCATTAACAAGCACAGGGAGCTTGGACAGAAAATAGACATTGTCACATATTTAATCTTAGCCACAAAGCCATGGTGAACACATGCTTCAGCAAACCCTGACATGTCCAAATTAATAACGGGCTACAGAAGTCACGTGTGAGCGAGTCATGCATTCAAATGCATGTGTGCACCTACTCTATATTGGCACTGGAGAAATGCAACGTCTGTGTATCTGTTCTCAGGAAAGAAAATACGTTTTTGTCAGCATATAGTAGCACAAGCCAAAATAAGCCATACAACTCTACATTAAGTTCCGGCAAATGTCTGTCATCATCTGGTTCGTTGTCGCATTTTTTTTCTGTCCCTTCCAGCCTCTTAGCTCTTTTTCTTCTTGGAGTTAAAGAGAGTTGATGCAACCGTCGTCCTTTCCTTGTCACGCAATATTCAAAATCATATATACAGTAAATAGTGTGAAGTCAAAGCCTCTGAGCCTTGCAGTGGGTAAAAAGTCTGTGTTAAAACTAGTTGAAGAAAAGTCATTCCACTAACATTAACGTGTAACATCTCGTGCTGTTTGTATGTGTTCAGTGTCTGTTTCCCACTTGTCATTATTATTATGCATTAGACAAGGAAAACTGCACCCAACATTAAGCCACAGGGTTCACCTTATTAATACTGTGCCATGAAAACCTTTAAGGGACTTTCTGTATAGCAGGTGAAGTAGAGAACCGATGAAGTCAGATGATCATTGCTGTGTAAGGGGAGAGAGTGTCTATGTAGGGAGGAGGTAAACAGGATCTAGCTCTTCATTTCCCATCTCGTTGGTTCTACTTTAGTAACTAACTCCAGTGAGAGTCAGGTGTAGCTCAGGAGATGGGGTGTGTGTGTGTGTCTCAGTTGTAAATGCCTCTAGTTAACATTGCCAAATGACTGAATGTAAATGTCGGACACTGTTTATCCAAACCACGATCATTTCCTAACGGTGGTAATAAAAATTGCTTTAACCTTACATGCCCTGTGTTTATTTTCGTGACTGTGAAGATAACGGTCCGGCACATGATGGCAGCCTACCGAACCGGCTTGGAGGCGGAGTAGTCTATTAACCGGTACATATGCTCCCAATGACCACTGTTAATGGCCGTTGAATGAGGTGATAACACTGGAGGCAGATGATGGGATTGTGGACACACATATTTGTGTCTTCCCATTTCTGTTCAGGTGCTCGGAATTCTTTAGCCTTTTGCATCATAGTTATTTTAGATGCAATTGTGGTGCCTCTGAAAATGTTGGTTTTGTCAAAATGAGTGTTTTTTTTTTTCAGTTCCTTCCAGTAAGTCCGTGACTAAATGCCTTAACTGTCATTACCATTTTGTGTTGCCACCACTTTCCCTGGTACACAATTGAAATGATGTCTTTACAGCAGCACTGCTGCTTCCCCGGCTCTCTCTGTCTCTCCTCCTCTGGCATCCTTACACAGTTAGAGAAGCTGTCCAGGAACTCAGTGTCAGCATCTACAGTTTGCTTTTAGTGTGTGTGTGTGTGTGTGAGTGCCTTAGTGTATGTGACTTTTTGTCATCTGTTCCTCGGCTTGTTCTTAAATATTTGTGTGTGGGGGCATTTTTAGTGCACATCTGTGGACGTAACTGCAGCTGTACATTTCCTCATCTGCTGCATGCGATATTTGTGTGCGTGTGTGTGTGTGTGTGTGTGTGTGTGTGTGTGTGTGCTGAGAGCACCCATGCATGCCTGCCCAGTTGTGATAAGTGCAAATCAATGGCAGAGTTTCTATTCCACCTGTTCCTCCCTGAAGCCAATTGCCACTTTGGACACACAGGTGTAAGTCCCATAGCTCCTCTCAGCCAAAGAAGAAACTGGATTGTCTAAAACAGGCACTACACCAAAAGGTTGGATGAGCAGTGCCCGTATAGCAGTGATTAGGTGGTGGGTGGCCAAGCTACAGCTGGCCAGCAGATTATGTAGGCTGCCGGAGTTGCTCATGCTGATGAGTGTTTCTGATTGCTACATTCACCTTACTGTCACATTTTAGTCCACTAATTCAGATGCCTAACAACAGGAAATCCATGACCACCTCTGCCTCTTGCTGTGTCTAGTGCAAGATCAGATACCTACCGAAATAGCTGTGGGAAACAAAGACAAAATGTGCTTGCTGAAGGAGTTTGAGTCAGCCTCTATTACTGACTTGTCAGTTTGCTGCAGAATGATGTGGGTGTCAAGAGTCTCATACCGCTTTTTTTCTCCTGCTGTACTGTATGTGCTCACTAATTTCCCCTCTCCTCTCCTCCCCTACTTGCTTATACTGTCCTTCAAATATTGTCTCCTTCAATCTCTTCCTCTCCAGCTGTCTCCTTTCTCCCCCCCCCCCCCCTCCTAAATTCTTTTGTTGTCGCTCAAAAAGAAAGGAGGTAGAGACAGGTAATTACGGCGAGCAGGGTCTCGTTCCCTTTTCTCTCATTTTCTTTATATTCTCTCTCTCACAGTCCCCTTTGCCTTCCTCTCTCTTGCCATAGTGTTTTCTCTCTCTCAGCCTGTATCTGCAGTTATTTTTAAACCTCTTCTAATTACCTGTTTTAACGAGTGTAGTGAAACTATTGTAATTTCTAGGCAAAATCCAGAAAATGTTGTATATTCGTTTATTACATTAATCTCATCTCTGGTCGTGCGTGGCTTCGAATCCCAGTGTGGTGCAGTGTGAGGGTTGGGTCCGTTCCTGCAGTCGTTGTTTAGCGGTGCACTGGAGCAGGCTTTATGCTGATTAACTGCATCACATCTGATGGATTCCCAGCGACCTCTCCACCCCTCAATATAGCTCTGGGAGCCTTTCAGGGGGAAAAGGCTTCCCTTTTTAATTAGACAAGAATAGGAAATCTATTACTGAATGCAGAGAAGGCTCAGTGCTGAATGAGGGATTGCTGAATTCCGTCGGTGTTGAACTAACTACAGTTATCTCCTTCGCCATTACCGCATTCACAAGAGCGCAAGATGGTGCTTTCTGTCACTGTCGCACCCCTATAAGCTAAAGCAAAAAAACATATTGAAAAAAAGGATTTGATGGGCTGAAATGACTCAGCTACAGAGGGGCCAGTGTGTATATTGTAAGTATACTGAACATAGTGTTTGTCAATGTGTGTTTTCCACAGCAGGCATTTCAGTTAAAAAGCAACTAAAGTGGATCCAGAGCCAATGGTAATGGCCTCGTGAGCAGCAGGAGGTGCAGTAGGACCCTGCTAACCCATATCTTTACTGCTGATGACAAACAAATACCATTCACGTGGAGACAATGAAATTAAATGGCGACAACAGGCAAAGGAATTGCCGCATTATTATCCTGACACGTCCCTGTGGCTGTAACGTTCTGTCCATCCTGTCCAGGGTACGAGCTGGGAGGGGCTTCAGTCTATGTCAGGGCCATCACAGAGACATACACACGAGCAGGCTATGAAAATTCTCCCTTAGAGTGTAGACACGGGATCCACTTCAAGGATGAGGGTACAAATATTATTTATCTTCTTTATAGTTCTCACCCGATTCAAATATGTTGATTCAAATCTCACCTGAATCAGTAAATCTATCCAATAAGGTGTTGGGCCTTTCCACCTTTGACTGTTGTCAAACTATTAAAACTAATATTGCTGCAGCTAATGTACGATTTACAACTACTGTAATTTGGATTCTGTGCTATTACCACCACCAGCTGTTTAAGAAATTAATTCAAAGTAAAAAAAAACATACATTTTGTGACATATTCAACATTTCTTCAGTAGGAACAGATGGGTTTTAGGGCTGAGGACTGCAGACAGGCTTAGCCAGACTGATTTATGCTTTTGCTTTTGGTTATTTCATTGGATTTTTGACAGAAACAATATGTAGAGAAAAAAAACACAGACAGCCAAATCTCTACACGGACATGTTGCAGTCGCATAGGCAAGTGCATGCACACAAATATCTACACAAATACTCATGTAATAAGGTAGCACTACACATATCCATAAAGCCATAGCTCCTCTTCTGTTGGGGGGGTAATATTCGACTGTCTATGTTGTATAATGCCCTGTGACTTTGATAAATAAAAGAGCAGAGAGGTCTTCTTCATGATCATGTTATATTTATGTTGAAGAACAAACATTGCGGAGGGAGAATGGAGCTTCAGGGCCACAGCACTCTCCCATGCCCAACCACTCACTGCCTGCAAAGACAAAGCCGAGCTTCAGTGTTTATTACTTTCACAGTAAAAGAAATCTATTAAATTTTTAATGTAGCCACCAAATTTTGACTGGGAAATGTTTGTTGAATGAGTCTTGCTGGTATAGAGGAATATTTGTTCAACACTCAGCTGTAGGTCACGCGAGGACGGCCTTCTTCCTGTAAGGTGCACACTTCCTCGTTGTTTAACTTTACTTAATTGAATGCACGTTAATCTGGGCTGTGAACTTTTTTCCCGCAAGCGGATGCAGAAGACGATGAGACGCAGAGACACATACGTAGTATCTCTCTCGGTGCTTTGCCTTGCAATTCTGCACACTGTTCTACACGCCTTCGTCTCGTGGCATCTGGGGCGTCTCACTGGGATAACATGTTACATAATTAGCACCAAATTAACACTCAATTAGGCAACGTGTGTTGAGAGGGTGGGGATAGGCTGTCTTCAGAGGCTTTAAAAATCACATCAGGGCCTCACGCGCCAATGAGTGTATATTTATATACATGTATACACTCATAAACTTTCACCTCGTATCCATATTTACAATATCATGTTAGAACAATTCAAAGAGTTTGAAAAGAATCTCTGCCCGGCTCCAGTGTTTACCATCAGGGCTGATGTGTTCTGATGTGATCTGCTTCACGATGTTTCACCAAAAAAGCTTTTGTGGGTTTATGATGCGTCTACCCAAAGTAAAGTAGGGAAGAAAAAAGTATTTTTAACAAGTTCAACTTGAATGTGATTTGTCGCATATTCATCTGCGATGGGGATTTACAAAAATGATCTGTGTGATGAGGCCAAACATGAAGAAATGCAACTTAATTTGGCGTGTTTTTCTTATTATTAAAAAAGAAAATGGCGTCCTCGCTAATAACAAAGTAACTTTCCATGGCCGTTTCATTGCAGTATTAAAGTTTCATTGCAGTCCAGCGTCTCGTGTTGTTGCCATCTCTTTTGTCCCCAGACTCGCTCAAGCAATAGATCACAAAGAGACAGAATTAACATCCAGCGAACAGCTAGAAAGTCCTTATTGTCCCAAATGATTTCCCTATTATGCAGGCCAGACTGAGATAAGCAAACCAAAACAAACAAAGTTTCTCGCTTTAAAAATCCATACAGGAGCACGGAGAATTACACAGTACCTGCTCACACTTTATATAGTGGCAAACTTCTTTATCCTTCACTCTCACAGTCACTCTCTTTATCTTTTCAACTCCGTCATAAAATCACGCAGCCTTCACCCGTCTCCGTCTCTCTCTCTCTCTCTCTCGAACGTCCTCCGTCTTGGTCCCTCCGTCTCTCTTTTTGCACACTCCAGCACACACAAATTCACACCTCTGTTGGGGTGGGGTTCTTTATTTCATTAACAGCCGCTTGCACGCCAAAATTCATTATGCCAGCCTTCTGTTCTCACGCACCCAAGCATGCCAGCTAACGTGCGGAACAAATTTCTCTCCCCCTTCTCTTCACCCTTTCTCCCTCACTCGACTCCCCCACTCCTGCTAATAAGTATGTTTAGGATGTGATTCACCTGCATCAAAGGCTCCCTGTGAAGAGGCCTGCTTTGTATCACTAGTCCATAATTAGTCATTACTGTCAAAACCCTCTGTCTTTCCCTGTGCTGCTATGCTTTGAAGCAATCAGGTGGTTGTATCCGAAATGGAAATAACACAGCTACAGTATATCTTTGCATCCTCCCGGGTCTCTCGGCTCTCAGAAAATGCGATGGTAGAGAGCTGGTGGAGCTCTTTTTGTCAGACGTAACTGTACGTGGAGTGGCTGCCTGGTTTATTTTCTTTTATGTGAGGTGGGATATTTGTTGTCTGTGACACAAAATTCTGTATTGTGTGGATATATGCACAGAGTGCTGTAAAGATGGTTATTACTACAGCTCTGCAGCGTCAGTGAGTTGAAAGCGTTGAGGATATGTGGAAACTTCACATCTTAAATATTTCCCTATATTCATGACAGAAAAAGAAGCAGAGTTGAAGTTCAGGTAACAACTAAGCTATGTTTGTTAAGAGATGTTGTTTTTTTTTCCATTCAGCAGATGTGCTTGTTTATATTTCTTCAGGATTATGTGGCCCTGAAACATTTGCTGTAGATTTAAATATCCCTAAACTCTGATTGACCATAACGTGTTTCCATTTTTTCTGTTAATTAAAATATATGAAATCTTAATTCGAAGTAATAAAAATCTGTTCAATAAGGCTTCATTACTTTTAAGAAGAATTCTATCACAAAAAATAGGTTAACAAAGTCTTTAAGATGCCTTCAATAACTCGGCTGAAATAATGTTGCATGTTATCAACTATAGCAATGACTGAAGGTTTAGCTTTGATTTTGAGGTTTAGATTGTGTTTAAGAATTAATGGCTTAAATGTACATGAAATGAGTTATTGATAGTTGTCCCCACTGGACTTGGCGACCTGATGTCCATCCTGGCGGTGAAATGCTGTTTTGGTCCTCAACACTGAAAACAAAACTGTAGCAAGCATCTTTGCATTTGAAATGAAAATAAAAAAAAAAACTTCCTTTGTTCCATTTGAATCTCCAGTGAATAGCCACCTCCACAGGGACTGTCCTAAAGCCCTGCCTACTATACTCTTTTCTACATTTGCCAATGCCACCAAACCTGTTGCCATGGAATTTGATAGGATGGCACCTTGGGTTCAGCTGTGTTGTGACAAGTTATTCTGAGTGAAATAAAAAGGGGTTTTGTCTGGAAACAAAGCTGCAGTTTAGAAGGGCTTTCCAGCCCTCTGGGACCTGCTTTATTTATGAGCCACTAGCGAACACACTGCTATAGAATGAAAAACCCAACATGGCTGCCACTCAGACCATAAGTCTCCGCTGCTTTTTCTTGCCCATTGAGGCATTTGGGTCAAAGACTGCGAATCTTTTTTTTTGTTTATTTATGTGTTTTATGTTTCAGTTACAGTATCTTGTGTGAATGTGTCAGGGATGACACGTGGAGTTACTGCATTCTTGTGTTTTCAGGAGTCCACCCATGGCTCATATTGGTTTCACAGTAATGGTCATATTAATAGCTCTTTCCCGTGTACCTTCCTGGCCTCTCCTTTGCTCACTTCTCATAATTTTTCTTCTCACTTTCTTCTGTCTACTTACCATTCTGCTTTGTACTGTACTCCTTCCACTTCCTCATATTACCCTTTTGCTCTTTCATAAATAAGAAAGAGGCCTTTTCGTTTCTGGTCCACACAGCAACGCTGGTCAGGGATCACCGCGCACATCCCTGTGTGTGTGTGTGTGTGTGTGCGTGTGCATGTGTGTGTGCGTGTATGTGTGTGCGTGCGTGTGCATGTATGGGTTTCTGTAGGCTTGTAATTGCCAGTTGATTTGTGGTCAGAGAGGGTCAGACATCCTGCAGGGAACATGTCAAGCTTTTGAAAGAAGGAAAAAAGAGCCAAGCCCTGCCCCCGTTTAACCTCGACCACCCCCAGGGAGGTCAAAGCACTCAATCAGCTCCTCCACCTTTATTAGCTTTAGAATTCAATGTAAAACACTGGCAAGAGGGTGGCTGCTGGTCTAGTTTAGCACTTGTATGCACTTGGTTTTCTTGTATGCACCTGTGCATCCTGCACTGTACATATGGAGGCTGACATTTGCATAAACCTGTTACAGTGCACAATGGCTTGAATGGAGAGAAGCCGGGGAGGAAATGGGGAGGCTTCCATAGAAGTATATTAGTATGAACAGTATAAGGGAACAAATTCTAATAGGTGGGTTCATTTAGTGAAGAGAAACAAAGACTCTTACTCCAAACACATCGCTGCTGTCGCCAAATACCGAGTGTGACCTTGAACCACCATTTTTACAGTAAATAATTGGTTCAACTTTTCAGCTGCAGAGGAGGCTTCCTGTTAGTTTTACTGCTAAAGCGGCAGCCTTTACTGAACTTTGCAAAATCTTAGCGCTTAAGCAGCATTCACTAGGATAGAGGTTTGCCAAAAAACCAACGCTAAAAGTCCAGCAACAACAATCAGGTGCATTATTCCACAGAAACTCAAATGCAGCAGCACCATTACGGATCATTGCACCGATAGTCAGCTCATCAGTTTGTTGCTAAATATCCCTTCCTGTAGTTGGCCCCACAACCACGGTGTCGTAATGAGAAATTAGGAGTCGGGCCTTGAAGGAAGTGAAAAAAGAAGTGATGGATTCTATCCAGATGGTTATCAGTGCGCTCAGGACAGCGGGAGCTCTGTTAACACCTTTCAACACTTCTGCAAACAGACACACAACTACAGAGTTACAGTGCCAACAGTAAACCCCGTCTCTCTGCAGCGTGGTGTTCATTTTGCCACGTGTCTTCTAATAATGCCATCACTGACAGAGATTCATTATCAAATAATAGATTCTACGTGCCTTTTGGCAGATTGGTGGTTTACTGGGGAATTGCAGTCTGAACGTGTTGCCAGACGCTTTGGCAATCATGACTGCGACTGAATTTTTTTTTAATTTTTACCTCCCGTAGCACAGGTCTATAAAGAAATGGTGTGTCGGGCTCACGTCTGTGGAGCCGCCGCTGGCCATGCTTCTATGTCAAAGACTGGAGGAATGCAGCGACGGAGGCCTTCCTGTTCACTCCGAGATCAGCGGTGTCTAATGGCTTCTCATCAATTCCTCCTGTCTAGGGAAGTGTGTGTCATGACTCCTATAACTACTTCTGACAAGAGTGATGAAGCACTTGTTCAAGTTGTAAGATCCTGCTGGAGTTTGAAACCTGTAGATATAAATCTGTGTAGAGGGAGATGGACAAAGACAGGGAGTGAGGGGCAAACAGGAGGAGGAGATGAGTGAAAAGGTAAGACAAAGAGTGCCTGTGGTTTAGACATGACAGATCGGAGCGAGAATGGGAGGGAGGGAGAGAGAGGGGGAGTGAAAGAAGCTAATGATCTCCATCTGTCTTAGGAGGCTGGGAGAGAAGAGCATCGTTAGGCTTTTGGAATAAGGGGAAGCAAACAAACACATGACTTGCAGATCTCACCCTGGCAGTGTGTTGTGTGACTGGCTTCATTTGAATCAGCTGGTAAAACGTAGCTCAGAGACTGTTTAGACCATCAGTTGTGTCATGCTAATGATTGCTGCTCTCCAGTAAGAGTGTTTGTGCGACAGAATGTTTGTTTACTGTGTGTGTGCCAGAGTCTATTTTAGGTTTGTGTGTGTGTGTGTGTGTGTGTGTGTGTGTGTGTGTGCCGGTGTGTGTCTGTGTTAATGTCTGATTGTGTATTTACAGTGTCTGGGAGTCTAATGCATATATGCACATCTTGTGCTTATGATTACAAATGAAACCACTGAGTCTCTAATTAGAATTTGGCTCAGACTAAACACACTCCATAGTGGCTCTAACATCAAGGACAGGAAGTGTGTGTAGCATTAGTGAGAGTACCGAGAGTGAGTGTTCAGTACTTTCTCTTACTTTTTCGTTGTAGCACGACAGCAATTCCGTCAACAAAGTATGAAAATGTGATTATTTGGCTCCTTTTGCTCCACTCCTGTATTGTAGCTTATACCAGCAAATCAAATGTCTGTATGTTTCTCAGATGAATGCAAACTCCTTTATGATTCTGCTGATAAAGGAACCGAGAGCTAACACATCTCCATACTGAAAGGTGCCCGTTGTCCACGTGTTCGTATCATCCAGTCTGACCTCTCTCCTTGAAATACCTGAGCAAAATCCATTCTGCCCTATCGAAAGGGACCCAACAGGGTGCCAATTACGAGTTAAGCTTCTCTGAGGGAGATGTAAAAATCATTTGGTCCGCTGAGAGAACTGGCTCCGCTGACAGCCAGTTCTCACTGGCTGAATATTAACGCATTCTCTTTGTTCACTTGTAGAAGGTTTTGATCTCTTAAGCTTAATTCTATATTAAATGATTAGTCAAAAATGTGCAGTTCCTCCAGTAGAACAAGGGAGAGCTGGTGAAAAGTGCAACATCAAAACACTGCGGCCTAGTTAAGATACAAAATATTATACATGACGTTAAATTAAGATTTAAAAAGGTGAATAACTACATGGAGTCACTGGCGGCCTATTTAAAGTAAATTGGGACTGGATGTCAGTGAACCGAACAAAGCATGTTGCAAATAGAAATACAGAGCAAAAACATGGCACAGTGCAAAATACTGTACTGAACATTTGTCAAAGAGGAGATCGGAGAATTCTGAAGCTGCTGAGGTTGCTGTGGAGATGGGTCAAAGGGAGCTGATGGAGCAGATGGTGTCGAGGTGAACCAAGCTCACAGCTCACTGTCTGTTTCTCAGTTACTTCTTGTAAAGCTCAGTCCTATATGTGTCACGTTCGGTGTCCTACTGACATTACCGGTGTGTTTACACACCTGCACAGACCTGAGGCTTGTATATAAAAAAAAAAAAAAATGCATAAATGCACACACCCTGCCCGTGGGATTATACACAGTGCATGCTGCTTGTAATGTGCCAGGACTGCGTTAATCCTGTCTCTCAGGAGTGGATCCACCTGCTTTGGCTTTTCCCTGTAGTTGACCGGGTTAGCCCTGTCCTCCTGCTCTGACAGAGTAACAGAACGGACACCGGGCCACTGGGGCTTCCTCCTGAATTGCCCGCAGAGATCAGCGGCGATTAGCGAGCTAATCTTCTGTCATTGCCTAATGTAGGACTTGCTGCTAGATGTTTTGATGATCAGTATCTCGTCTTGTGTGAGAGGTTTTTGTATTCCTTTGTCATGTGTCACGCATCTCCCTCGTTGATTCCCCGTCTGCTTATCTGCGTAAGCTATTGTGCATTTTACGCTTTTTTGTAGAGTTGACTTTATCACCACTCCCTTCGCTCCCCTGGTGACTTCTGTTACATGAGGCTGACGGAGGAGGAGGTCCCCACAGTGCATGACAGTGTGTTGCTGCATGACTGTGAGCAGCCTACAGGTGCAGCACAAGCACAGGCAAATGTTTGCGTCGTGCGTCCGAGCGAGGTACCCGGGGTGTACGCTGATGTGGCGCTGACCCGCTCAGCTCACTGTGTACATCTTGTCTGTGAGCTGAGCCTTAATGGAAGAACGGTGTAGTGTACACTGTACCCATTGGGGAACATTAAAGTTCACTGTGATATCATCCAAGATACATTGCGCAGACAAACAATACGAGCTTCCAGTGAGAGGCTGGGGCATAAGCTGGGTTGAGTACAGAGGGAAAGGGACGTTGGAAAAGAACTGGCAAGATTCTCGGCACGACAAAAGTGACAAAAGGATGAAAAGATGACAGTGGGGAAGAAAGGGAACTTCTTAGTGAGTGAGTGAAAAAATATTGTGCCGCGCTACAGTGAGAGAGGTTAAGAGTCAGAGACAGATGAAAAGACGGAGCTGTTGTGCTCAGTTAAGGCACAAAGCCGACAGTGCTAAGCTACACCTACACAGACTGTTGATGTGTTGATGCTGCTGATAAAGTTGAGTTTTAGGCTGGCAAACTTTGCCTGTAAGCGCAGGGATCTTCTGCCCATGAAGTTCTCCACCTCTCTGTCCTCTTTATTTCCCTCTTGCCTTGTCCTCACCTTGCACCCTGCTTTTGTCCTCTTTGATCGTGCCTCCCCCGCCCGCATTTCGTCTTTTAACTTTCTTTCCACATCATATCCAGCCAAGGTCCCAGAAGCGGCAGCGTTCAGCGTCTGCTCATAAAACAACCACAGACACGCACGTGCTACTTGTAGTTTGCCCTCCCATTTACTCATACTCATTTGAACTTTGCGTTACATCACACATTCTCCAATGCTCCATTTTTTATGTATCCTCACGGGCACATAACCCAGCTAAGAACATTGTACATGCAGTATGTGCTTGCTGTTTCTCTGTTTTCCTGTCTGTTTAGCAAAAGTAGTTCCCTGTCTTGCCTCCCAGTACGTTCAGATAGAAACATGCATGAGTGCACATGCTCACCCTTGTAAGGTTTTTTTTGATCATGCAGACGTGCTATCTCATCTGCAGAGTTTGCACACAGGCACCAGAGTGTTTTCATTGGCCTTTCGACTGTCTTTGTTTTCCAACTCCAGGATATAGTACATTCAGAAATCATAAATATTTTTTGCATTTTTGCCCTGTGAGTCCTGGTCTTTGCTCTAAGTTGTTTGGCACAGAGCATCTGGCAACTGTAAGGCAGGAACAGTCATATTGCATAGCGTAACACCGCAGCACAGTAAACACACCATATGTGTCACAGATCCCCAAAGACTGCAAGGGGAGATGGTTCGGCATTTTATGTGGATATGTGCACATGTTTGGTATTTACGCTACATGTAAGAGAGAAGAGACACTGTGGCTAAAAGTGTAATAACTGTCATTATAGTCAAGTCAACAGTGAAGGAAAATCAGCCATTAATCTTTTTGTATTTCACAGTTTACATCTTCTACGCTCCACAAATTTGAAAACTAATTGCAATTCCTTGTGTCTGTCAATGTTGTGCATATATTCAAGCGTTTTCATTTTTCTCCTTGACTTTGATGCACAAGGGAGTCCGTTAAATCTTGAGGACACCTCTGACTCTCCTGTAAACTCATTCATTTCAAACACATTCCCTGACTGCTTAATTGAAACTCTCGCTGTGAGCACGGTACGCGTTATTCTATCAGCCTGTGTAAAGTATAATCCTTGTGAGAATAAATAATGACATTGTTAATGAGGTTGCTTTTTTAAGTAGAGAGCGCTGCCATGTTATATTGTGTGGAGCTTTAAACATTCTGAGCACTGGGTTTCGCGGCCACTCGCGTTCAGCCTCAAGACGATGCTTCGACTAATTGATGTTGAGTTATTGCAAAGACCTGATAAAGTTGGAGAGGACACACACGTGCACACACACAGTGTACGCACGGCAACGTGGTAAAATTCCAGCAATGGGTCACACTCTTTCTCCGCCTGTTCCATTTGCTCTGTATGTCTTCGTGTCAGTCTCCTACTTCATCTTTTACTTTCTGTAAGATTTCTGTCCCCTTTAATCAAACTCCTCTTTAATTGGACTCCATGTTGGACTCATTGGCTGATGAATTGTTAGATGTAGTTACCATTAGTTAGTTAGCGCATTTTGCAAATGAGCGTAGGACTGACACACATGCACTGGCTTCCACATTCCTCTTTCTTCTTGTTTCACAGAGATATGGATTATTGAGTCCTCGCAGCTGGAACCCTGATTTGAACAGCTCGATCACTGCCGGGTTTCATTATCAGGGTGCCGCTTAGTACGACATATTTGAATAGCCACTTGGTCAACAGGGGCCAGTTGCGCTCACTTTTGGTGATGATAGCTATTTAGCAGTCGGTGTGACTGTGATGCAGGAACCTGTCTAGCCATATTTGTGGGATAGGACGCACTTTCCTGTTGCTTTGATGTTAAAATATTTCAGCTTTGCCAGAGGCAGCACTCTCAAAGAGCACAACAGTGTTGCACAGTGGGGGAGCGTGATTTGGTTTAGGATGAATATAACTTCTTTTATATCCTTACTCTGGATGACACCATCCAGCTCCCTGCTCAGCTTCTCTCAAGTGGGAAATGGCTGGGTTTGGAATTGGATTCTGTATACTCTGAGGTAACTTTATAAAGGGAATCATACAGGATGGTTATTGCACCATCAGGAATGTAATGAAACTGACTCAAAGGTGACAACAGTACAGAGGGAGGTCACTGTTAATATATGGTGATGTCCTCCAGTACAATAAGGGGTTTACCAGCCGTAGAGGAGAACTGAGGATTCTCTAGTCATGCTTGGCACTCTTGGGAGACCCACAAGGACTTTATATTTCCTTAAGTCTCCTTTCTTCTATTTTTGCCTTTTTTGTCCAGCTTGGCCTTTGTTAGTAAAAATACTGAAAACCTTTGGGAGCCAGTTTCTTAAGACCAAAGGACAATGCAGTCTTGTGTTTACAGCTTTGTGTGTGTGTCTGTGTGTGTGTGTGTGTGTGTCCGTGCATGAATGTGTGCATTAATGTCACTCACTGAGCTGCATAAGTGCTTGCAAATGTCCATTTGTATGCCTTTGTAAGCGCTTATGCACCCATGTTATACATTTTGATTTGTTCTTATTTTCACCTTTGTCACCAATTTGCCGACAGCATATTTCTTTATTGCAGTTCACCCACAGTCAACCCCACAAATGAAACAACTAACAGAAAAAGCCCAGTGAACCAAGTATCTCAGCTCCATCCTTAATTCATTAATTTGCTGTTTCTCTAAAGTCAGTCACCCAGAATAATTCATCTGGAAAGTCCAGTGAGCTTTTCTGCCACCAGGCAGAAATGGGATTTTGGATGACTGATCACAAAGCTTATATCCACTGAGTCCCACTCTGTGTTAATGTATCCACATACAGTGCGTAGGCCTGCGTGTCTGTCTACGCGTACACACACACACACACTACAGTGCTGTGCACGCACGGGATCTCTTAGACGCTCCTCGATTGCACTTAAGACCCACTTATAGTGAAGCAGTGTAGTTATTTTATTCTGAATGCTATGTGTCAAAGTACAGTAACATAGGCCTTGAAAACACAAACCCCTCCACGCTTGCGAGGACTTCACACATTTCACCACAGCGGCACCCATCCCAAGTCAAAGGAATTCAGCCCTACAGTCATGTGGACGAAGAGAGTACAGAGATAGTGTGTCACAGTGACTTTGTGTCACCTTCTGAAATGAATTTGGCCTAGTTTGCTGCAGAGAACAGACAATGCTTCTGCCTTGAAGGTACATAAACATCAGTGTCTTTGTGACCCACTCATCTCATAGAGTAATATACAGAAGGAATCAAATCACACTCAGTTTAGTTAACTTCACCCAGCTTTGCTTTCTAACCAGCATCGCTGCAGTTTCTGCAGCATGAAATGTGTGTTTATAAACCGTCCTCCAAATGTGATTTGGTGGGGGTCTGTGGCTCAAGGGGCACTAGAGGTGGTCGTCCATTATTTGCAGGGTTGACGGTCCTAATTGTCCCTTTTCAAGACACAGAACACCAAATTGCGCCTGATGGGCGCCTAGCATGGATGATTTGAGTGTGAATGGATGAATCACAGGTTCAATGTAAAACACTTTGCCTGCACTTATAGCTCTTTTTTTTTTAACCTAAGTGCAGTCGATTTTTCATTCTAAAAAAAATTAAAAAGTATCTCACATACTGTAGTTGTTCAGTGCCCAAACTGGAAACTGTCCAGACTTGCCATTAGTACACCAGCACATAAATGCAGCATAATAGTGTCAAAACACAAATCTAACACCAAAATTAATTTGGCCAAGTGATCACTGAGCACGTTTTTTGTTTGCATGTTTGACAAGGAAGCAGATGGACATAAATTAATGGAGATAAAAGACAAATCTAACATGAAAGTGTAGCATATACAGTTCTAAAAAAAGTCTCATTAGATGCATTAAACATCTATTTCTTTTCTTGTGATGCTTACAAAACCTGTCATTAACAACACGGCAGATATATTTGCATCTTTAATTACCTGTTTCTGTCTGCAGTTTCTTCTTTCCAGACGTTGCCTGGTAATGGCAAGCAGAGACTCTTTCTATTGTTGGGAGTTGCTCCCAATCCTCCACATTTTAAATGGTGCCCCCACAAACCGTGATAATTGATGTATTTCCCATAAAGGAGTGGTAATTAAGATAATGAGATTTTCAGAAGCAAGTGTTGCATGCCAAAATGAGGGGGGAGCGTGTTTCCTGACTGGTTCACTTTGGCTTTATAAATTTCACTTTCCATCCCCTTTCCTGTTTAATTCACTTCATTTCACCAGCTCTACTTTTCTGTCTCGTGATGTCTGCCTCCTATCTGTGTTCTCCTTACCGCATCTGCCTCCCCTCTTGTCTCCCATACGCAGCTTGTCCTCATTTGTTTGCCCAGCGCATAATTAGCTATAGGATCACCCATTGTGTAATTATGTATAGCAGTTTGATGTGTAATTAAAATTGTATCAGTATCCAGTGTAATTTGTGCTGTGTGATTACCTATTAACAGTACAAACAGTTGTGCCTAAAAGCCTGTGACCGCCCCTCTCATAGATGTCACTGTACTCCTTTGTCAGTATTTGCATAGCAGCAGGTGCAACCTTTGAGCAAAACATCTCTATTCAGACAAACACACATTATACATTAGGACTTTTGCGTCTTCGCCAGAAAACTTCTTTCTGACAAGCTTCGCCAATTGTTAAATATGTTATCATACCGCCTTAAACCAAGCACTTTACAAGACCATGCACTTTGCTTCAGACAAGACCATGCACTTTACGGTGCTGAAGGAGTTAGAGCGGCAACATCGCATGGCTCGTTCCTCTCAAACACAGACGCCGAAAAGAGCAGGCCTTTCAAACAGCTTGTTACCGACTCCCCGTAATAAGGTAAAAGAAGAGGCCTTCGCGAGGACATTTCTAAGGAAACATCTTAATGAAAGCACCGGGCTACAAACCGGTCGGAATAAAGCACCACTAAATAATTAGGCATGCCCAAAAAGTCTGTTGCTGGGAGTTGCCTTTGTTTTTATTCAGCGTACGTGTCACCCACGCATATAAATGTCTACGCAAGCTGTGTGTCTCTGCGTAGTGTGCTGCTGTGCACGTGCTTAAAGTTCATGCCCTTCGTATCTGACCTACTGTAAATTCTTCAGAGTCATTACTTTACATTAATATCACTTTACACACATAGAGACATACCTGCATGCCTGTGCACTACTAATGTACTGGGATGCTCAACATACAGATTTAGTGTGGGTTTTTTTTTTTTTTTATTCATTTCAGGACATAACAATCACACAAAATGTCAGCGAAATTCTGCAGGAACGGAGATATAGAATGTAACCTTCTATCTTTATCTCTGGTGCTGCAGTACAGTATAATTAGGATGGTCAGGTTCTGCACTCATTTTAATACAAGAAGAAGACATTCCAAGGTCTGTGATAATATCAACCATGTCGTGCTTGCTAGCAGCAAAATGTGGATAATAATGAGCTCAACATTTCCCATTTTTTTCTTCTGATGTAAGGGCACAGCAATAAAATGTTGCGCCTTACCTAAACTGAGCACCTATTATGTCAAACTCAGGCAAAGTGTTAAAATGAAAAGTGAAAGATGATTTGCGCCACTTGAGATTTCCTTTCTTCTTATATAAAGGGGAGCAAAAATAGTACAGTTATTATACAGAAGAACTATTGATGTGCATGTGTAAAGTTGGGGTTAACACGACTGGTCATTGTCTCCAGCTGTGCTGATACTTGAAGCAACATGACTAAAAGACAAAACAACTGTGCATAATGAAACAAAAACCTGAATACATTCAAACTGAACAAAAACCACCTGCAGCGAGCGATGCAGTGATAGTGGGACAAAGGCCACAGTTTGATTGTAATGAATGCTTTGCACCTTGGCATACAAAGGTGTGAATTTGTGAACAGTCAAGTGAATCAATGAATATTCCCTTTGTTAAAATATGTTTTCTACATCAACTTTCATCTCATAAAGATTAAAAAATAACTTGTTTATGCATATTTAATAGTCCCGAGCACAGTTTGATACAGCGTGTCTTAATCCCACTCCAACATAATCAGAACTACGCTTAGAAACTCTCTTTGAGATGCTGTTTGTTGCGTTTGTGGCTCAGAAAGAAGAGCAGTAGTCCACCAATCGCAGGGTCACTGGTTTGATTCCTGGCTCCTACTGGCATATGTCAAAGTCCGTGACAATGAATCTCGGAAATCAGAGATTTCCTGGTGTCTCAAGCCAGCTGCAGTGAGTGTGGATAGGCACTTTGGATACTGATGAGGCAGGAAAGCGCATTTACCATTTAGATCACATTTTCAATCCAGTTCCAGTGGAGCTGCTCAGTGGCCAGTCGTAGCAAGCTGTCCTGAACACAAAAATATGAATGTGTGGTCAAATAGTGTTGAAATTATTGTCCTCCTGAAATCTGTCTGGTTTCAGCAAGCTTTCAGTTTCTCCTTCCTGAACTTACTCTCCCCGTTTTCTCCTAAACGTCTAACCCTAATGAGCGCAGCCCTTCTTGCAAAACGCACAAACGCTCGTAACAACAATAAGACGGCAGCGTGTTGTGGCATTCCCCAGAGGAGGAACTTCAGCAGTAAGTCTGACATCTGCCGTATGGACGATTAGCATCATTAGAGCATCAGCTGCTCCCTCACACTCAGACGTACACACACTTCAGGATGGTTCTTCAAATGCCTAACACTCATCTAAATTAAATGGTGGGTTGTTCTTGGCAACTCCGTAATGTATCTATGATTAGAGGTAGGTCAGATGAATGGTACCCAAGCTCTTCAGACACTAGAGACCAATTTGTTAGTAAAGATGCGAAGAGTACGTTGGGTAGGAGTGAGTACACACGAAAAGGTAACGTGTATTTATTTTAAATATGAGGCAGGATATCACTTCTGTCTGCAATCTGCTTCAAGGATTCAAACCTGTGTAAGCCAGAGGGAGGTGAGGATAAAACACTGTGGATGAGAAGGACGTGGCATCACTGGAAGTATTCAGTATTCTTCTTCAGTGACAGTTTGCCTGTGTTGTTGGTTTATCTTGTATCATATTAAAATTGGGGTCTTTTCTCCTTTTCAGCTCCTTTGACTGACAAGCCGCCAAAGATCCTGTTTCCCTCGGAAAACAAGATTAGCAATATGGAGCTTCAGCTAGGTAAGACAATGATGGGATTTCCTCCAGCTGCAGTCAGTACTATCTGTGTCATTTCCAAATGACAGGAAATGGATGACTTTACAAATCCTCTCCAACACACCTCCAGGCAGTGAACACAGATTGATGATGGCACTTTTATTTGCTGGAGAGGCAGCAAAAAAAAAAAAAAAAAAAAAACGCAAAAAAAAAAAAAACAACAACAACAATTGTGACAGTGTTTTCCATATATGCAAATGGTGGGTTCTAATGTCCCTAAGGCTGTTTTGTCAACAATGGAGAGCCCATGTGGTGCGAGGGTTCCATACGCTGGCTCGCCACATGGAGAGGCAGCCGCTTTCTGCTGCTGTTGTTTGTCTTCTTTGACGTGGGGTCATGATGGGCCTACCGGTGCATATGCGCATGAGAGAATATATGCGTATGGTTGTGGTTGTTTTGTTTCGTTTTTTTTTTTTTTCCTGCGATGGCATATTGCTTGATTTCTGGGCATAATCCACTGTCCACATGGTGTTCGCCGCTCTGTGAATGGCTAATGTGTCTGTCATGGCGAAGCTGATGGGACAAGACTGAGAGGTCTGGAAAGCAGAGAGTTGGATGAGAGCATTGGCGGAAAAAGAGGGGGTGGGAGACAAAGACCGCGCAGTGATTCACTGAGTGGTTACCTTTTGTCTTCTAGCTGCTGCTATTAGAACCCAGGTACCGTCATTTCAAATGGCTCCACGGCTGGCTGATCAAGAGTGAGAAATTGCTGCTGTTGATAAACTGACAAGCAGAGCCTCACATGTGAGCACACCCACACCCATGCATGAGAAGGCTGCACAATACAGGCCCCTCAGCTATTGATGTCAGTTGTCTCTATTGTGGTTTCCCCGAGACTTTGATGATTTTTTCAATTTATGTTTGCTTTAAGTGAGCTTGTGTGCGCAGTAAAGATTTAGTACCATAAAACTGGGAGACTGCGTATCTGTGAGGCACCATCCCTTCGTTAACCACTTAAGACTGGAAAACGCACATTTCTTTGAAATGAAAAACCCCCAGTTTAGAGTAAAGTATGTGTCTAAGCTTAGGGTTACTTATTGACTTAATTACACTTATCCCAGATAATTACTGGGATTCCCGTTACTAATAGTAATGGAAATGACTTGTAAATAGATTGATATATCTTCTGAATGTGTTCAAAATCTTTCCCCCTCTAACGGTACAGTTCATATACTGCAAAGGCTTGGTGATACCATCATGAAAAGAAAGTCATAGGCAAGGCAGAGAAAACAAGGAAGAAAAAGTATGTGTGATGTCATGCAGTGAGCGCCCACAGATTCCCAGCAGAGTGTCTAAAGCACAGAGACACTGAAGTAAATATTTTACAGCCAGGCTCCATTTTGTGTGCAGAAAAGTTGTCTCTCCCTGTAGACGAGGGTTTCTCTTTTATTTAGCTTTATTTATTCATTCTCCTCTTCCTTAATATTTGTTGAGTCATGCCCTAAGCAGCTTTATGGAGCAATGTTGCAGATTTATGGTTGTCAGGACGCACACACAGTGAGGCCGGTCCCTTATGGCAAGTGAGAGATAGAGAGAAGGAGATGGGATCCAGTGGAGGCCAATGGATGGGCAGTAAAATCAGAGCCGTAAGCAGAGAGATAAATCTGCAACACTGCCGAGAAACACGCACCGGCTTTATCTCCTCTGCTGCGGCGACCAGTCCGGGTTTTCAGACAGCCGCCATCGCTGCCAGCTTTACACAGCCGACATATGTGCTGGCTTAAATAAAACACGTATGTTACGTACATTTATTCAGAAGAAATACAGCTGGGATTGAAAAATAAGTCGAAAGCTGGAAAGTGGGGGGGGGCGCACGAGAGTGGGCTCTGAAGAAAGAGTCGTCGCAGATGAGAATTCAGAGGAAATGCAGTATGTAGTGTGGAAACTGGGGTTTGAGAGAGGCTACTGGGTCCTTTTCTGCTAAAGAGCTAAACTCCACCACCACCCAATACCAGTTTACACACTGTGCGTGTGTGTTTTCCTCTCTTCACAGATCCGCAAAGATTCCTCAAGGATGTGTGACTGTGTGTGGATGTAGATAGCAGGCCTGCCAATATTACTTTCGGACAACTTGACATTTTCAAAGTAGTTTCCAAAGGAGACGCAATCAAGCCTGTGTAAGATGGTTTGGATTTTGTCAGCAGCCAACCGGCTCTCCTTTTGCCAGATTTACTGCTGTCCCCCAGTGGTGAGCTGGTGCAGTCCGCATCTTCTAGAACGGGAGGCCGATTTATGTTGCGGCGCTGCAGTTTGTGTCTGTGTGCTCGGACAGAAACGCACACGCTCGCAATATGTGGCATATTAACACACAGCTCCAAATTTAAAACACACAGTCTCACTGATTTTGTGTTGATTCCCTTGGGATGATTTGTCATGGATTTGCTGTCCCAGATGGTGGGTTACAGGGATTCAACTCACACAGAGAATCTCTCTGTCTCATTAGCTCTCCTTGTTCATTACAGACAGACATTACACACACACACACACACACACACACACACAGAGAGTGTACTCGCACACCCCTACAACACTCGTGATGGGTAGGTCACACACATGCTTGTCGAGTGGTCCTCAGTAACCGTGGAATGACTGTAATTGATAGAGGATTTTACTGTCCCCCAAAGCCAGCAGATGGGTGCACTCTAGTGGAAAGGAATTAGAATCCATTATTTCAGAGAGCCGGACCAAGCAGCAAGGGATGGCCAGCAAGAGGGGAGATGACTCCCACACCTACTTGAGAAGGACTGTGTAAAGGCACAAACACACTGGTTTCACACACACACACAAACGTGTCGATCCGCACACAGTCGGTGGTGGTGTCTGTTTGCAATAGACAGATGTTGATGTTCCCAGTGTTTTAGATGTTGTTGACACGCTCAGAGAGAATGGAGAGACAGGTAGCGAATCACTACTGTAGATCTGATAAATACATCTTTGACCTGCTATTATCTTCATGCTTATTACTTACTTCTGCAGAATTAGAGAATCTGAATCAGAAATCTGTTTATTGCCAGGCACAGTTAAGAACACTTAACAGTTCTAGGAATTTGTCCTGGTGTCAGGTGCAAACACAAAATCTACAGAAAGAAACCTGCTGTTTTATCTTAATACTCTAATTGCTGAGAAGTTCTGTAATAGATTTTAAATGTTGCTATTACAATTGAACATATGGTGGTTAAACATATTTAATAATACTGACATACTGTGCAACATCACACCTACTATATATAAACGTCCGCTTGCTCAAAGAATTGATAATTCATTATTGAGGATTTATTCCCATCTCCTCTCCTCTTTTCTCTCCTCTGAAGAACACATTCTTAATCTTGAGTGCACCTAGTTGTGACACCAGACATGCCACCATTTCATGGAGAAAGGTGGAATTGAAATTGACATTGCTCTAGAGAGTTACTAAAGGTCAATGCAGAGTCACTTCACTAAATTACTCTCTCTTTGTCTCTCTCTCTCTCCCACACAAACACACACACACACACACACACACACAGTTTCAGTCGGTTTTATTGGCACACAGGCTCACTCTTTCCATCACTTGAACGTCATATCTCGGATAGTTGCTCTCACTCACTGTGCCTAGTAAAGAAAGGGATTGTTTAAATAATGATCATAGCTTACATCTAAAATATTTTATTTTGTAAAAATCACAATTGCAAACAGTTTTTTTCATTATAGTAACAACTGTATTATTGCATTATCAAAATACATTCAGTTAAGTATATGAATTTCAACAATACCTAAACCTAAGAACAGAGACAGTTATGTTATCAGTTTTGTCATGATATAAAACAACACGTATTTTTCTATCGCCATATTATACACGTCATCACATCATACAGTCCTAACTTCTGCACGCTAATTGAGTTACAAGAAAATTCATATTCATATAATCAATTTAAATAGTAACTATAAATATCTTTTATATATAAAAGTTCAGCAAAACTTAATATCCAGACTAAAACAATTGCACTTTATAAATACATGTGCATTTGTATATGACTTCCATCAGGTCAGATAATGTTTCAAGTCCTGCAAGATTTATTTGCAGTTTAGTCAATATGTATTGACATTGAACTGCATTGTCACAAACCATTTTTATTAGCAATCTTTGCAAAGTGGGTCACCCAAATTAATTGTATTGGTGGGAAACACCAATACAATTAATTTGGGTGACAATATACAATAGTGTACATATAAATATTAAAGGTACAGAACAAAATGGGCCTCAGCTACAACAGACAAAAACTAGACTGAAATGTTTTTATCAACTAAAACAAAACAAAAATCAATGACTAAAGATCGATTAAAAGGTAATACATTTTCTTTCTTTTTCTAAAAATATCTGGTCCTATAATGACATATTCATATTCTAAGACAGAGGGGTAAAAATCGCTCCGTAAATCGGCCTTAAAGGTCACACAGAGAACAATTTTGTCATCATTCAGTTTGGTTGCAGTCCCGTAGTGACCCGGTGTTAAATAACCCGCGGTGACTGGTATGGTAACTAGTGTGTCAGCAAAACAAAGCAAAATGTTTAAGTGTGTGAACGGCCGCCATTAATCACTGAGTCTGGGGCTGAAAGCTGGAGTCTGCAGTATGATAAATGAACTACCCGCACCTCTGCACATGCCTAACAGGAAAGGGAGAGGGGTGAAGCAGGAGAGTGAGGAAACTCACTGGGAAAGACAGAAACATCGCCACAAAGCAGGCAATAAAGACTGACACAACACCCCACTGCGCATCCCGCAAAGCTGTTTGTTGCCTTTACATTACTCACAGGGGCCTGTAGGAAAATGCAGAAAGGTGTGAACTCCTTCATTCTGGCTCCTGGTTATTTTTTCCTCGGGCGCCAAGCTGAAGCTGGACTGTCAGGCGCCGTCTGTCAGCAGCCGAAGTTTTAGCGTGAGTGTCCAGCACTGCTGGCTTTAATAGACCTTATCAGCAGCTGTTCAGCCGCTTCTGCATGTCGAACGGGCTGAACAGAGACCGAGGTGGACGCTGAGGAAAAAAGGTGTCTGATGGGCTTCTCAGCACAGCGAGTCAGTAATTTCCCCCATTCGCTGGGGTTTCTCCTTCCTCCAGGAGCACAAAGCAAACAAAACCTGAGCTGTGACAGCGCCAACAATTTGTAACACTGGCTTGGAATTAAACCAACGTACTTAGATGTGCAAAAAGCAGGGGAAATGTTTAATGAGCTGCCCAGCCCTGTACCAACTAACTCTTTGATATTTTCACTTACAAATAACTAATATATTCTTTAAATATGCATATATCTTAACCAGAATTTTTTATCTTCAGCAATAAAAGAATGTGCGGCTCTTTTTCTTTGGTACAGTGGTTTGAAAGGTGATGAAGAGCTTTGTGTTTCGGTAATACCGTTTGGGATCAAACACCAACTGACGTTTCATTTCCTGTCACACACATGCAGGCTGTGCGTGCACATCTGCTGCCGGCGGATTGTCTGCTGAGGACTGTCTGCTGTGTGTGTGTGTGTGTGTGAGTGCTACTTAGAAGACGTGAGGCGATGTGAGGTGACGCGTCAGTCTGTTTTTGTCAGCGCTTTCTGTTTGGTGTGTCACGTCCACGAGCTCTGCCCCAAACAGGGCAACAGATCTGCTTTGCCTCTCTCTGTCCTGAGCTCCCACTTTCTGTCAGTGCATGTTGTCAGTTTTGTCAGTCACATTTTGGTGCGTACACGTCTCTGGGTATTTGCCTGTATTTATAACACCTCCCTTATGCAGGCTGTCCTGAGCAGTTGTGTTAAATCTGTCACCTGTACAAGTCTTTCCACCTTTTAAGCTAAGATATGTCTTTAAGGAGAGATGATATAGGTAAATCTGGCTTTTACCTCGTCTGCCTGTGATGCTCAGGCTCGCTGTCAGGTAATCAAAGAGAAGGAGCACCCCGCTCATCACCCTACATTTGATACAACTGTGGCAGACAAGAGCAAAAGGTAGACATAATGAGATCCGTCTCCTTTCCAGGGGTTCGATGCCTCCAGAAACCGCGCTTTCATCTTTTCCCTCCTGTCACTGCCATGTCTGTTTGGCCAAGGTGGCAACGACAAGGTCAGAGGATATGATCTGAAAGAGCAAATCGACATGCAAGCGACATACGGGACGTAACATACAGTGGAAATTGTGTGAATGAATAATTTGGCGAACGATGTGGAAGGACGGTAATAAGAAAGGATGGAGAAAAGAGAGACAAGGATCGAGAAAATGCAAGGCAAAAGGGGGATGGAGCTGGCACTGGAATGACATGCATGAACAGCAAAGCGAGCAGGGGAAAAGACGGCTTTGCCATTCACTTTGAAGCTTGCTCTACTTCTGTCTGTCTTACGTAACTGAAAAATGAAGAAAAATAAGTGCCAAAAAAAAAAAAAAACTAGGCAGGGTAGAGAGCAGAAAAAAGAGGCAAGACAGAACTTTCAAACTTTGGGGCTCTGATGTTTCCGGCAAGTGAGTGGCTGTATCTGGACGATGGAGTTAGTCACCATGCCACACAGAGCTTTGGTGTTGAGCGAAGGGTAAAAGAGTTAGCAGAAAGAGAGGAGAGATCAGTCAGCGGTGTGAAGAGAGACAAGTGAGGAGGGCTGAGAGGAGGCGGTTGGACAGGGAAAGATAAGGAGACGGAGGAGAGAAGAACAGGGGGGATAAAGTGAGAGGAGAGGGACCACATTAAGAGTTGTAACCCCAGATACTTTTACTCTTTCTCTGTGTTACATAAGCCGATCTCTCCATCCTCACTGCTGACAAGTACAAGAGCAGCTGAGGCTCTTCACATATGGCCGTTCATAATTATCCAAAGAAGACCCCCTGCTGGGGGCCCTGGCTTCGTCCAGCAGCACAGAGCACTTTCACACTTTAGCTTACACCTACATTACCTTCTTCTTTCTCCTTTTTCTTTTTTCCCTTCATGACAATCAATCTCCGTGATGTCACTATCGCCCACGGCAGTGAATGTTGCTATGGAGATCAGTAGATCTGCTCCAAACTGCTGCCTTGGGGAGGGTGTATGCAGGCTTACATTAGTGTATGTGTTTGCGTGTGCATCTTCCTGTGTGTGTCTGTGCACACTGCTCATCTTTAATTGCCATCTGCAATCTGCATCCTGAACACAGTCAGTAATTCGAGATGCCCAGCGTGGGGTAAATAGCTAAGACTCATTTACAAGTGTGTTAATGGACTTTATCTTTGTCTTTCTTGTTTCCCTTTCTCTCCTCCGCTCTCCCTGTCACTCTTCCCGTGGTCCTCTCACTCTCTCTCGCTCTGCCTCCTCACAGCAGTCACACCAATTCACAGTGCGTCAGGACATATATTGCCGAGCAGCCGAAGCCCTGTGCAGTTTGGTTTGTGCATAAGTTGTAACATTTAATGAATTAAAACACTCCTTTATGCGAACAATTACGTTCAATTTTGTCATTACCTTAGGTATTGTTGGACTGAGTGTAAGTTGCTGCTGTTGTCTCTAATGTGAAGCACCAGCATTGGCAGGTGCCGTCTGACCGACTGCTCACGGCACAGTACACTGTAGCTGGGTGAGATCCGCTGTGTTGTTTTGTATAACAGTAGCTGGCATTTTCACCACTGTTCAAAAGCTGCAAAAATATGGTAAACTTGATATAAAAAACAGATCAATCTTTTTTGTTTTTACTGTAATTTACCCAGTGGAAGCATGAGAGAAACCCTAATTTCCTTAAGCTATTTTAACCTCTACTGCAATTTCTCCCCTTTTCTCCTCCCCATTTCTTTCCTTCCTCCCTTAACTACTCTCTTCAGCCCCTGAAATGTGTTATTAGTATTAAACAATGCGAGAATAGGCATTTTAAACACCAGCTTTACTTGCCTTAATAACTGCCCTGAATGGTAATAATTACCCCCTGTGACACAAAAGGAAAAAAACAGCCTTTGGGTTAACAGGCAAAAAGTGTGCAGCTGGGATTTAGTGTGTCTGTGTGTGTGTGTGTGTGTGTGTGTTTTCCGTGTGGGTGCACACATATAGCCGAGGACAGGACACATTTTAGTTGAGAGATTTCAGCATAACGATCTTTATTTATGTGTCCTTCCAACCCTCCACACACAACTGAATGATCCTATGATTCTGTCAGCGCTTCCCTAAAGACCACGTTCAGATTAATTCAACCTTACTCCATCACTCACAGGCCGTGTGTACATTTAGTCATTTGGAAGACTCTGTTCATCCAAATGCACTAAACGCTCACCGTGAACACTCCTGTTGTTGACGCTCGTGCTGTGGGCCTTTTGTTGGGAGACTACGATGAAAAAGATGGACTGCAAGAACAATTCTAAAAGTGCATTATGAATTAAACCAAATGCCAAATCAAGTGGATATTTTCATCTTGGCAGTTGTGTGTGGGTTTATTGGCGGTGTTGTGCGTGAAACAACAAACCTACATTGTTAGCTGAGGCTGAGAAATAAATCCTCTGCAAGGAAACACTATCAAGGAAAACCAGAGAATTTTAGACTTAAAAGATGGTAACTGCTTGATGCCCACACACCTTGTTTATGGCAGATTGCTAAAGCCAGTGGAAGCTTCATCTGAATCTTGTCGTGAACAGAACATCATGCTTGGACAGGAGTGGCGTTAGGAAAGTGGCACTGCATGGGAAATGCAAGAGACGTCTCCTGATACCGATTGGACCATCGTAACCCTGTCGGGGTGGGATGATACTTCAAAATCTGATGTACTGTGATACACAAACACAGCAAAATCTATCATTGGGTCTCTCTAAATATATTGAGTAGTCTCATTATGTCTCCAGACTGCACATATTTGCATAACGTTAGGACTTTAAAATGTTCCCCTATAGTTAAGCTCGGCTCTTCTTGAGTCTGTCTCAGCTCACATTCATATACATTTGAGCAACCAGTTAATCTGGTTCCGGTGGAACAGAAGCTGGACTGGATCAGTTCACCTTTTTAGCGGCGTATCTTGGGCGTGTTTTGTTTTGTTTTTTTGTTTTTTTTAGTATAAAATTATACCATAGCAATAAAAGTAAAAAAAAGATGTGCAACTGTTTTGCTTTTATTTCTTATTAGTATTACTATGGTATTTTTAATATTGTGAATAATCATACTGTGAAACCTACAGTGTATGTCTTATATTAATTCATGCTGAGAGAAAGCATAACGTCATATTTTTACAACTCAGGGTATCAGTACTTTCCTTTTTTCCAAAACTAAAACTTGTATATGAACACGTAACATGAGATAAATGATTTTGTCTTTATTTAAGAGTGAACAGTGTCGAGACAGACAGGAAGTTTGGAGAGTGAAAGTGACAACAATGGTCCAGCTTACACTGTTTCAGTTTTATGGCACTTTTCTAAACCGCGACAGCCCAACGAAGCTGCGATCATTAAAGTCTGTCCGATATTCAATTCGCTTGATAAGGTCAGTGTTGATACAAATTCTGACCCAGTGAATTCCGTTACTCATCAACATTCGCGAGCATTAAAATCACAACCTGTCCTTAAACTGACATTCCTGTGAGCTACTAACACTAACCACGCGTCACAGTGACACGTGCTTGCTGTCAATAATAATCACTTAACTAGTTTAAGGCTCACGTTGAGCCCACATTGATCTTGGAGGCTGAATGTGTATGCAAGATTAGGAGTATAGATTGGTTTTGATAACACCCAGCTTTCTCATTGCCTCGGCTTCCTTCCCTGTTTTATTTTTATTGCCTCTACTCAGGTAAATTAGGTAAATCCATGATATGCACCAAGCCAGTGACATTTTAATAGGGTTTGGATGTACCAATCCAAACACTGTCCTCTGCTTTGAAATGTGTCTTCTCTTCCTCACACCTTCCTTCTCTCATTTACATGAGAGTTATATAACAGTGCCAACATCCTTCCACGCAGCCTTGGACAGACGTGACACACATGCTGCCTTGCCTTGTTTACCATAGTGATATTATTGAGGGCCAGCCTGTTTTATCGATGCCTTTTATGGAAATACGAAGCTGAAATTAGTCGCTGGCTATTGTTAATTCCATCAGGGGAACGCGGAATACGATTCATTTTTATGATTGGTCGTGGGACTCTGTGAAACGGAGGCTAATGGGCAGCACCAGCAGAAATGACACAACTAAATACGTCAAATCAAATACGTCTGAAACAATAATGGCCACCGGTCTTAATATTAGCCTAAATGTAATGAGCATCATATGTGCATCACACGTGCTAATAATGCGACTAGGGAATGGTGAGTTAAATTCCCAACAGCATTTGTATTTCAGGAGCACAGCAGAGGCACGGTTGTGCAGTACGTGCTCGCAATTATACTCCCGGATTCAATCCAAATAAGAAAGTGCTTTATATAGCATCTTTATTAGACTCTTGACCTACGTGCTGTATCTAACACGTACAGTATGTAAGAAAACTCTAAACAGGCTGTAATAAGAGTAAAATCAGTGTCTTTAAACTGGGACTGATTTGCATGTTTCTGCATTTAAGTTAGGTGCTGATCTTTCCCATCAGGATATTAATATTAGCTGTTTGTTTAACACGCTGTCCTAATACAGTACATATTTGTGTTTGGTAATTCATCAGAACTAAGACATGAAGGCAGTATTTCATACAGTACAACCAAATCTTAGAGCAAGTAAGAAAACAATCAAGAAAAATTGTTTTAGATCAGCTACTGCACGAGTACTGGCCCTATAAATAACATATTTATACTTAAGGACTTGTAGGCAGTTAAGGTGAATTCTAATGCATTTCTCCAGGTGCAATGTTGACCGTGAGACATTGTCACATACTTCCTGGCTTGTCATCTCTCCTCTTTTCGTCTCACCTCAGGTTGCTGTCACTGTCTATCTCAGCACTCAGAGGAGGTGTTTTTTTTTTTTTTTTTTTTTTTGAATTCCTGTAGAGCTCTCACCATCTGTCCAGTGCTGCCTGCTGGCACCAGAACCTTCCAGTTGTGAGGAATCACTCGTCTGTGCATCCAACAGCCGCCGGACTTGTTTGAATTTGATGCTTCACTTTAGTCCGCCACATCTTCGAATGCCTTTAAGATACGGAAATATGTTTGTTTTCACCTGTTTACCGATTATTATTTTTTTAGCTTATTTACAGGCTCTCTGGTGCAGAGTTTGCAGCTCGTGTTCTCACAGTTTTATAACGCTCTCTTCTGTAACCACGGTGTCATCCGGGGAATGTAGTTGAATATCAGTTGAAACTTAATGTGACTGTGTAAAAATCGGTTATTTATAGATTAAAAGACATGATCTACAATTCCTAGCTCTATTTATAAAACTATTTAAGTGTTGCTAAAAGAAAAAAGAAAAAACACAGCTTCACTCCACTGTCCTGCTTCTGCATTAATATATTTCCTTACATCTTACTTTATTTTTCTTCGACTCTGTGGGTTTTCTAATCACAAGCCCCTTTTCCACATAACATGACCTTTTGTGTGCTGGCAGTTTCCTATGTGACCTTTAAGAGAGAGGCAGACTGAGAGCAGCTGTGGATCAAGTGGAGCATAATATGGGGCTAAAGTGGACCCCATCACCAAGTTCAGTCAGAGAGGGCCATTACAACACTTTGTCCTCAACTGGAAAATGAGAAAATTAGTCACCTTTACGTTTGTGCAAGTGTAGCCAGGCTTACAGGGACTCATCTCTTGTTCTCTTCAGTAGAACAGGCCCTTCAGATCATGCCGTGTTTCACAAGTAATCTGTCGCTTTCTCTTTTTTCTGGTGTTTCTCCTCATCACTTTCTTTGCCGCTCATTGGTTTTGGACTCCTGCTTCTATTTTCTCTCTTCAGCTCCATTGCGGTTTATTTTGCTCTACTTTGTGATTCCCATTCTTGGAGCAAATGTGTTTTTTTTTTTCTTTGAAATCGAAGAATAAGGAGTCCTTACATATACTTTTATTTACAACCCTCACCTCAGCAACATATATTGAAGGTCACTTCACATACAGTGCATCCAGAAAGTATTCACAGCGCTTAACGTCATTATATTACATTTATATTCCAAAATGGATTAAATTCATTGTTTTCCTCAAGGGAGAGTTGGTGCACAGCCGTTTTCAGACCTCTCCAGAGATCGGGTTCAAGTCTGGGCTCTGGCTGGTCCACTGAAGGACATTGTCCTGTAGCCACACCTTTGTTATCTTGGCTGTGTGCTTAGGGTTGTTGTCCTGTTGAAGCATGAACTGTCACCCCAGTCTGAGGTCCAGAGTGCTCTGGCTTCTCATCAAGGTTGTGTCGTTGCTGTATTTGTCTTTCCCTCGATCCTGACTAGTCTCCCAGTTCCTGACTCTGAAAAATATTTCCACCGCACGATGCGGCCACCACCGTGCTTTACTGTAGGGACGATGTTGGCCAGGTGGTGAGCCGTGCCTGGCTTCCTCCAGGCGTGACGCTCAGCTTTTAGGCCAAAGAGTTTAATCTTTGTTTGATCAGAGCAAAGAATTTTGCTCCTCATGGTCTGCGAGTCCTTCAGGTGCCTTTTGGCAAACTCCAGGCGGAGTGTGTGTGCCTGTTACTGAGGAGGGGTTTCCATCTGGCTACTCTACCATGCAGGCCTGATCGGGGGAGTGCTGCAGAGATGGTTGCTTTTGCTGGAAGGTTCTCTTCTCTCCACACCATTGGGTTTTTAGTCACCTCCCTGACTAAAACAGTGGAAAATAATGAATTCAATCCATTTTTCATTAAGGCCATAACAAGAAAATCTGGAAAAAGTTAAACACTGCTACTGTCTGAATTTCTGTAGTATGGTATTGAAATAGCGTGAACACTGATGACTTCCAACCTCTTTTAGTTTCATACGTATAAGTTTTAAAAAACAAAATGTATTATTAGTATTTTATCCCCTTTATACATCTTCCTCACTTGTGAGTGATAATTGTATTAAAAGTAATTTAAGAGCAAGCATCATCATAATATGCCATAGGTCTGCCTTTCTGATCATAACTGATGTGCAGTGGCTGGTTAGTGTTGAACAGTGTATGTGTGCACTGCGTCAGAGCCGCATGGATTATTGGTCTCTGTGTGTTTGTGGCTTTTCATCAGATAGAGCAACTCTATTTAACTCTGCATAAGAAACAAATAACTTTTACATTTCCCGGAATTCCCATGGTCTGCAAGTACAGGTCTCTGAACTCATCTGGCTTCTCACCTGTGTGAATTCAAAGAATGCACACACACTTTTGAACCAACAAGGAAACACACACACACACTTTGCTTTCCACAGTCATATTTTCAGGTCCTCCTGCAGGATCCTGAAGGGTTTTACTTCAGTAATGTGTAGAAGCCCCTTTGGCTGCAGTCACAGCTTCACGTCTTCGTGGCTAAGTCTTTGCAAGCTTTGCACATCTGGATTTGGTCAGGTAATCCCATTCTCAAGCTTCATCACATTGGATTGGAAGCATCTGTAAACTCCCATCATCTGGTCTCTCCAAGGACGAGGTCTCTGTGATGTCAGTGCCACTTAAAGAGTCAAAGACTGGTTCCAAAATCACTCGAGCTGTAATCGTCAAGCTGGTGTTGTGCAGAAAGGTGAGCTGCTGTCCAAGTCTCAGCTCTAATGCTCTCTGGACCAAGTTTTCTTCTCTGACCTTTCTGTATTTGGCTGCTGTCATTCCTACTCCTGCCACTGAGACGCACCCCCACAGCCCAGTGCTGCCCTCACCAAGCTTACCTGTAGAAATGGTGTTAGCAGCTGATAAGCGTCTGAGGTTTGCGTAGACGTAGTGTTTTATATTTCGTGTTTGTGTGTCAAGGCAGATAACGCAGATTTCTCTGCCACGTGTACATGTAAGCAGGTTTCTAGTCGGCTTTCTCGAAGAGCACACGTGCATAACAAAAGTCTTAATGACACGAGATCGTTACTGGGGCAATGCCACTTAATTTTTTTAAACAGATTGCCTTGTAAATGTCCATGTAAGTCCCTCTCAACCACAGATTTTTTTCATTTGGACAGTTCCCGCTGCGTATCAGCTGTGTCTCTCTCCCCTCTCTTTTCCTTTCTCCCCCTGCAGATGTCACTCTGCAGTGACACAACCACAGCAAGATGATCAAAACAAATGAGAAATTCAAAAAACTGTGTTTTATGTCACTATACCGTTCAAATCTGTAAGGCATGTTTCATAAATTACGCTGAGGTGGGGGAGAAATCAGGTTACTTGTCTCCTGAACGTACGTGGATTACGGTGCGTGTAAACCCAGTCATTGCATCGTCCACAATATATGGTGATAATTGCTCTTCATGACAAGAATTATATTGTTAGTGTTTGAATATTTATATTATAGCTGCCTACTGCTACAATGTGGGTGGAAGGACAATAAATAATTCATATTGTATTTATTCTTAATTAGCTATTTAATTTGTTTATTTTCTTTTATTGATGTCCAAGTTTATTCTTTGTGATCATTGATTGTGGTGGCCCGGCTCTAAAGACTCTATGCTTATGTGACCTGCCGCAAAGAGTGTCATATGGCCATATCCTGTATGTCATTACCGAAAAAACACTGGTAAATATTGTCTATTGTAAGTCTATATCGCCAAGTCCTAGAATGATTTGCATGTAACAAAACAGTGGAAATAGGCAGAAAGCAGGATGCTAGCAGAAATTTAGCAAACATTACTCAAAGTTACCCGTTTTCAGTTCTGACTCATATATTTGGCACCAGTATTTTGGACAAATTTTTTCACAAATTGTTAATGCTGTCTCACCTCTACAGTCTCACACAACTTTCAGGCATTTGTTGTTACCCATTTTTATCTGAGCGGTAGCAGTCTCATACAGATTTGCCCAATGCATTTGCATGCTTTGTATATCGTATACAGCGAGCCCACATTAACACAAACACAATGCGTTAATTTGTGTATTACAAAGTTTTGTGCTACAACATGTAATTTATATTTTGATTGTTGCTCTGATGTGATTGCGCTCGCGAGAATGATATTGCAGTGCAGTGGAAAAGTACAGAATGGTAATGATATCCTACAGGAGAAGTTCCAGTCGTGCAGTGATAATCATTTCTACAGGATTAAGTCCTGACCCACATCAGCTCGGCATATTAGCATTCAGAGAGAGTACTGCGGCAAGATTCCACACTAACTAAATGCTTGCAGTCGATGGGCTTGGGACGAGGAAGGAAAATAAGAGTGGGAAACGGAGTGAGTGATAGAAGCAAAAATGGCTCAATAATGTAGGAGCTAGAGTCAGATTTCATTGTGTGTCAGAACTCATGTGTTTGTTATGTGTATTTTATGCCGTTCTTTTTAAAATGAGCCCTCCTGCCAGCCTGCGTTCAGGGCTGCACCACTGTGGATTCATTTGCATCTTAACTCCTGCACCGAAGGAGAGAGGTAACTGTGAAATTTCCTGCACCACAGTGACATTGGATGACTGATATGGAACTTCAGAAGAACAGGTTTTTTCTGCATCATTAAAATACAGATGGCCTTGACTCCAATGTGAGGACCGGAGAGTTTTTAACCACAGCAACATCAATCAAATAGTCAGCGAATGCAGACAAACAAGGAGAGGTTTTATTTTCACACATCAGAAGAGCTTCAAGGCATTTTTATCAAACCAGGATCTGGCTTCATTTTATGTTTCCCCACTTATTTCTAATATGGCTCAACCTTTAATATTTAATGTATTTACTTAGTAATTACAACATTTAGTTAACGTCTTTTAATGGACCTCTACTTTGAGTCTTTCTCTTAGATTTACGTCTGTTTTTCAGTTCCCTCAGCTCATTTTACAGTCCAAATCCCACCAGTCTCTTTAACTTGCTGGCCAGTCAGTGTGCCAGTGAACAGAAACAGGAAGTAGATTACTGTACATTTGGTAATCGCAGTACGTTTTGTAATTATATACGTTAGCAGTGACTTGTTTGCTGATGGTAACTGTCTCACAAAAATGGGTCTCATGTGGATTCTGCACGCGTCCAGTGGACCCTCATCCTGTACATTTGCCTTTCCCCTGCTCAAGAACTGCTGGTTGACAACCTCTGATCTAATCTAGATGTTACCTTCCTGACTTTGCCTTCATTTACCATTCTTCTTCTCTTTGCTTTTCACTTGTGCAAAGAAAACCGTGTGCACTCGTGAATGCTGAAGGTGCTGTAGGTCATCCTGGTGGAGGACAAGCAGCAACTGTTTTCCCACAAACACGGCTAAGTAAACTGTCACAGAACTTTCACCCTAATTAATACCACCTATCATCACAGTGGCCTGGGTGAAGCAGCCTGGACGGAACTATCTGCAGATGTTCATACAGAAGTGTACACATTACAGAACCGTCCTTTAAAAGACTAATTCATAGCATTCATAAAGTGGACCAGTGTGTGACGAGAGGATGGCCTCTCTATTAAATATGAGCAGCTAGAAATTAGAGATCATGAGCGGAGACACTTGCATTACATTTTGTGCTTGTTTCAGAGTCAACACTTTCCAGTGGTGTATTTGTTTGAGGGTGTTTTGGGATTTACTGAATCAGCCTTTCTCTGATGGAAGCCAGAAGCTTGCATTTTATTCTGTAGAAAAGTTGGAAAAAACTGTGTTTGTTTGATACTTTAGGATCCACTAATATTGCACGGTGACACTTTATGTAACATTAGAGAAGAGTTAAATGATCACTTTTATTCTAGATGGCCATTATGCTAAAAGAAATCAACTGCTCTGGTAAATGTGAGCAGTTGGTAGGTGTAGATCAGAAAGAGTTTATGTCAGAGTTTCAGTTTGAAGTTCAGTTAATGAGTAATCTCAACATGCTAATGCCCAGGCACACACACACACACACACACACACACACACACACACACATGCTCACAGCAACACAAACACGTACCCAGAGAATCTGTTTGTTTTTTGCACCAAGTGTCTCCTTTTTGAGTACGTGGAGAATCTCCCAGCTGAACATGCCCCACTTGACAACAAATTTGTTTGAGAAATAATCATAATAATCAAATGTGACCTGAGCATGTATTATATATGCTTCCACTGTTTCAGACACACACAGATGAACACACTTACTCATAATTGCTAGCTGTGTGTATTCGTCAGTATATCTGAGTGTATCTCAGGGCCACTTGTCTCTAAAATGAATTACCACACTGGCTCGCTGGTAATACCTGTCTCTTTATGGAATCAATTCCACAGCACAGCTTCTGTTGTCTCAGAGAATAATCACTTGCACTTTCTATCAGCCCAATGGACCATTAATAAATCTGGGCTATTGTATAGTTTAGTGATGGAATGGTCGTTATCTATCATTTAACGAGGGCTTGCTGTGAATAGTGAGTGTCTATGTGAGTGTGTTCAACGCTGTGTGTTTATGCCGCCTGAAGACAAATGTAGATTTTGCATTTGCAAAACAGAAAAGCTTGTTTGAGCTCTCTGGTTGGCTCTTTGAAATCTGTCAAAAATTGCATCGTCTCTTCTGTCTGTCAACTTGCCGTTTTCTCTTTCTCCGATATCAGTGATAAATGTGGATAAATCCACCCACATTTTAAAAAGTCGCAAATACAATAGTACTTGTCGTCCACTGTGGCCCACTGATCAGTTGTTGCACACAGTCGTGGTTAGCATATGTATTTTTTATACCGGCCAAAGAAGATCTAAGACTAGTGGCTGAAATGTTTTTACTCTCTCTTTGTATCACATATTATACAATACAATACAATAAAATAAAATTATATCAATAAAATCACATCAATAAATGACATAGAGACACAACTATGCTCAACTTGAATAAATATTGGATGGATATAAAAAATGTATGCAAGTAATTTAAAATAAAATCATAGCTTTAAGCAAGCCACATGATTTCAGAGCATGATTAGTTTTAATTTATATTTTTAAAATATTATTTTTAGAGGAGCAACAAGTATATCTGATAAAACTACCTGACTGTATTTTTTAATCATCAAATACCCGTACTCAGTTGGGTACACATAGCTGAGACTAATCCACTCTGATGAATTCCAAATGGATTAGTTTCTTCATTCCTTCATGAAGGTTACAATATTCAGCTTGTTTTGAAACCGTTTAAGATGCTGATTTCACTGTGTCATCATGTTGATGGCTGTGGAGTTTGATTCTGTTGAGTTTCACCACATTTGAAGAACAAAAACATCTGCAGTATCTTCCACAGCGATCATACAGCTGAATCAACTTCCCTAAAAAGAAAACTAAACATTATCACCTTCATGCAGTGAAGATTTGTTATTGGACTCTTGGAAAAATTATTTATTTCTGGAACCATGCTGCCAGTCTAGCCTGCAGACGTGTCAGCAGACAACTTCGTTAATCTCCTGGCTTGAGTGTACTAAGCTGATGCCAATTGATTAGAAATGTGAAAAATGTCAAATATCGCTCTGATTAATGAGCCGGCCGATCAGTCGGTTGACGACTACCCTACACCTGTCGAATGGAGCGGTTATCGGATTCATACAGCGTCGCCTAAACCCAGCGTTAACGGGACTGAGACTGTTTGCTTAAAAAGTTCTGGTGTTGAAAACAATTACTTTGGGGATCGATGGTAACTAGTCTAACCCGCCAGAAAAGAAATATTGACAGAAAAAGCCGAGGATTTAAACCACTGACCCCGCAATTAGTGGACGAGCCAGGTGAGCAGCACAGTTACATCTACTTTAACTGTTATTTTTAATAAAATAATTTCATAGTAGTGACCTAATTGTTTCTGATTATTAATCAGATAATCAGAAATTAATAACTTTAAACATAATTATGTTCAGAAATCTAAAAGAGTAATAATTATCATCATTAATGGTGACATAGAGTTTAGAACTTTATGACTTGGAACTTGAATCTTGTCGAGTTTCTGTTGATTTGGGACTTTACTTGTGCATTTTTAGCCGAGACCTAAATGACTTGGTCCCACCTCTGGGTGAAACAAATGATCCAAGGTTCAAGTTCAGTTTACCATATTTGTACCCATAGGTAAATTTTCTTTACAGTATCAACCGAGATGTGACCTATTAATAACCAGCCATACAACAAAAACAACACATACGTAACTAAGGTAATAAAAACTTACTCAAAATCAATAAAACCGTTAAAAATGCTCCAGCGTGAAACAGCTTTACTTCTGTCTGCACTCATGGACGCTGGGGTTGCAATGCTTGCAATCGTTCTGTAACTGCATTTTCACGATCAAACAAACCAAAGTGCTTCCAGTGCTTAAGTGAACATACTCTTTACAAAGACACAAGCACAAGCCTCTCACCAGGTCATGGTCTTCTGCACACTCTGCTGTCCGCATAGACGACACTGCAGTAAGGAAGCTTGCAAACAGGAAGTGTTCAGTTTACTACTTAGTTTGTTAACTTACAGTCAGACACATTGTCTATTTGCATGAGTGTGTGCACTCTTCCGTGCACACCATCTTCATTTTCGGCGATAATTAAAAGCCTTTTTCACTTTCACTTCACTTCAGGCCACTTTGCCTTGCCAGGCACAAACAGAACCTGGAAACTTTTCTGTTGCCATAGAAACCAGATCCCAGTTGTATTTTTTTTTTAATAATGAACCTCAGGGACAGAAAAGGAGAAAAATGAAAGTAGCATATGATGTGATGGCATCTTGATGTCTTCAAAACAAGGTGTTGGCAAGGAGTCAAAGTTGGGATGCTATGATGTAGCGCGCTGCATATATTCTGCAGATGGACACACGGACATTCAAATACACCGACAAATTAAACCCATCCGGAGTCTCACTAGAAATCATTGGCATAATTAACGTCGTAGCGCTCCCTCGTCGCCACTCGTCGATTGGCTGAAAGTCATCATAAGAAGCGGCTCGGCACAGTTCCCACAGGTATTTTGTGAGTGAAATTATCCCAGTGCTTGGCAAGTACCAGGGGACATCATCAGCCTGTGTTAGCGTGTAAACATTTCTGTTTTCCCCAGTGCCCCTCTGCCCCTGTCTCCAGCCCACTCGGCACAAGTCATTTGTCAGCCTTGATTTAGATTTATCAACCCATAGGTCTCCTGCGGCATGAGCTCAATCTGCACAGCCACTTAAAAGCCCTGAATTTACCGGACGTGCTTTTCGTGGATTTGAAAGGGGGGTGGGTTGCTGGCTGGATGAAGAGGAACAAGGAACTGGGAGACAGATAGATGACACAAAGGGAAAATGTGATGACAAACTGAAAAAAAGGAAGCTGTCAGAGGCAGCAAGGCCCATGTCTCTGTCTGTGGCTGAAGTGATGTGTTGAGATTTGAGGGTCTGGTTCCAAAAAGTAGAGAGTGAAAGGGAGGACGGGGGGCAAGGCTATAGGTGTGATAAGAGGCTGAGGAGTGGAAGATGAAGAGCTGTAGCAGGAGGGGGGTTGGATGAGTGTACAGTAAGTGTGCGTTCAGGGGTGAGGGCTTGTGGGGAACAGAAAAATAATGTAAGTGATTGAGGAAGAAAATAGGGCAGAGGCGAGTTTTGTGATGTTCACAAGATAAGGCAAAGCTGTGGTTGGGGGGTATCTATGAAGACCCCCAAAAAAGTGGAGTCACAGCATATCTGGAGGACAGAGAAGAACTTCAACAGAGGGTCTCTGTCCTCAGGAGGTGAAGATATGTGATCTCTTGCATGGAGAAAGGAGATGAAAGAGAAATGGTAAATTAATTCCTTAGATCTACTTTTCAGCGAAAGCCAGGGGTCCGTGTAAAGCGTGCGGGGGGGGGGTCACAATTTGGTTTGTTCTGATTGGTATAAAGTGACCATAACAGGAACAAGTCTAACTTTACCAGAAACGTAAGATTTTCACAACGTAGCAGTTACATATGGTAGTTAAAACAACTTCATGATACGTTACTGCAGCTCCCAGTTTGGATTTTGGTAAGAAACATCTAATCACTGAAATAAATTCCGTTATATTCACTGATAACAACAGGCTGAAGCTGAAGCTCGTCCGTCCTTTGAGAAAATTAATAACTTGGTTTACATATTTTGTTCCCAGTTGCGACAAACAACACTTCTGATTGAGCTTCAGCTTTGATTCATGTCTCTGACTGACTTCATTTCCATAGCAACATTATCTTAGTTTGTTTATTTCGAACAGTAAAAGGTTTGTGGGCACCACAGTATTTAAAACCATCTGCTGTGCAGCACATTGACAGTGTCTACTGTTCAATTATTTCTTGTTATTATTATTTTAGGGATTATTGAGGACATCTTAAAAGGTAAAATAAAAGAGGTAAAATTGTATATTTTTCATATTTATACTTTTACATAATGCATTATGCCAGTTTAGTTTGTTTTTAAAGTTACTAAAGGTAACTACAACTGTAAATTTAAACTTCCCTTTGATTTCCCTATATGAAAATATGTCTCATCCAGATGGCATCATCCAGAGGAGTTTTTATCATTAGGAGTTCAGATGATCTCATCTACAGGAGCTCTGGATAAGCAGGCTGACCGTGATTACAACCTCCATAGTAAGAGCAACAAGATGACATAATCTGAGCTGAAGGCTCCTCTAAGCGATGTCATCTGGAGGCATTTTTTTCAGATATGTGAGAGATAATTTGAGATAGGGATATAGACGTTTATGACATTTATTTACATGTACTACCCAAACTTGAACCAAACGAACCAAGTTAAATATCAGTGAAGGCTTCGGAACATGACCAGGGGAGGTTCCAGCCAGGAAGTGTGAGGTGAAGCAGGTGATTTTGTTTTTGTTAATAAAAAAACTGATCTTGCTCGGAATTGTTTTGGAACCTGCGTTAGAGCATCAGTGTGAGACATAGCAAATTAATCTGCATCGCTGGAGAGATGATTCTTGCAAATTTTGGGGGATTAAAATTATACCTTATATTAGGATAAATCTGACAATGGGGATGTTGTTTGGGGGTTATGCAAAAGAAATGTAAAAAGTAATGGTGAACAGATGGCTGAAGGGTAAATCACATGCATCCTGGGTCCAAATCTGTGTGGGGGTCTCTGCTGCAGGTCTACCCAGGCCCTCTTCCTGCATGTTCCCTGTCTGCTCTGCACCTAAATCTATCCAATCAAAGAGTGATGTCAGTCACTTGTGATTTCTATTATAAAGTCGGATGTAAACCACTTTTTCTCACCTTTCATGTTACAGTTTTTTACTTTGCGCCTGTATTTTTAGCTTTTAGCCAATGTAACTGCAGTGAAGTGCACTACAGAAAAACATCACAGAGGGTTTAGTTAAACGGGTAGACATTATCGCACCTCGTTAATTATTGTTTTAATCAGGACAATTTTTTTTCTGGTCTCGCTTTTATTTAATTCATTACATTTTATTTTAGTCTTAAAGTCCCACATAAACCACTTCTTGTTTTTGTTGTATTGATATTCTGTCACCTTCTAATTAAATTATAGGACTCGCAGCATGTGTTGTTCAGGTACCATTCCTCTCTCATTAACACCTTAGCTGTGATTACTAAAGAGCGGGGACCCATCATCCACTGTGAACACCATGTTCTGTGATTATTAGAAGCTGGAATGAAGAGATACATAACTGGCGGTCAATCATTGCACTGCAGAGAGTCCAACAACATAACTCATTTTAAAGCACATGACTGAAATACGTCTGTGTTTTATGCATTAATCCATAGAACCGTCGGCACACATCAGTGTTCATGTACCTTCCAAGCTAATTACCTCTCATTACAGTTTGGAGACACGACTGCACTAAAGGAACAGAGGGACTTCCTGCTAACAGAGGTGCGATAATGTCTACCCGTATAAGTAAACCCTCTGCGATTCTCGGGTTAATGGAGGATGCTCGGGTTTAGTGTGACCTGTTCATGGGTAGTGAGCTCTCTTCTTGAGTTAATCTGGCTTCAGTTGATATTCTGGTCAGTGGGTCAGCGCCTGAAGCCAGGCCTCTCTTGGGTCATTTGTTAAAGTGATGTTCCTCGTCAAGTGTTCAAATCACACCATTTAATTGGCCTCGAGCCCCCTGGACAGGAGCCAATTACAGCTCCCTCTCGCTTTTACTCCGGATTTCTGCATTTTTTCTGTAAGCTTCAGTTTGTACCGTTCTCTTACTCTCCAGCTCTTTCTTTTTCCTCTGCACGGTAATTTTCATAATCATTTGAATTAACATTGATTCTCATTTTCAAAATACTTCTGGTCAGCGGCGAATCTCCGAGGGTAAATATCCTCGGCTTTCTCGAGCTGCTTGGAAAGCAGTTCTGAGCTGCTTTACGCCCAGCGTCATCGAGGGAAAATTGCATTCTCTTTGGTCTCAATTTGGCCATAAAGGAGGTTTTCACATGAATGCACATCAGTGTGAAAACTCTGAGGAAAAAGAGAGCGGGATGTGGAGCCTGCAGCAATGTTGAGACATGAGTGACAAAGACAGCTTGTAAGAAAACAATAGACAGTGACTTCTAAATGTCTGAATTTAAATATGTCACAGAGTACAAAAAGGTTAAAAAGGCAGGGGTTCCCAACATGAGTAAGCCAGGCTGCGTTAAGGAGTCTTTGCTTCTTTTCCCATAGTGCATCATTTCCTTTCATACTGTCATGGGACACAGTCAAGGTGGGTTTGGAGAGAGAGGTGGGGGCTACGGGTAATTGCTGCTGCGTTGATTCCTCAGTCTGTGTGAAATAGCTGGAAAGATAAAGGAACGTTTAGTTCATCATTTCATCATCATATAATCCCCCACAATGCTTCTCTTGGTATAATGGGCCTCTGTCTTCCTCTGCCTCGGACTGAGCACCTATTATGTCATCAAAAAGGGACGATTAGCAGGCGAAAGCGAGGGCACCAACTACCTGTTCACAAAGGTCGTAATTTTTACTGGTAATTAAAGGCTTACATTTCCCTGACGGATCATCGGGGGCCACAGAACAAACGGGGAGAACGAGCGACAGAGAGGAAAAAGAAGCAGGATTCTCCTCTGTTAAAAGCTCTCAGGCTTGTAATGGTAATTAAGGACTTGTCTCTGGAGAGGGGACGATATTAGAGCAGAAGAGAGGCTGAGGGGGTGGAGGGGGTGGAGGGGGTGGGCCCCATGTTCTCATTGCCCTTACTCATTCCTCCACTTATTCAGTTCAAATCTTCCAATCCACTCTGTTCACTACTGTACATCTCACCCCTCGAATTCCCCCGTCTCACACCAACCTGCACTTTTCCGCAATGCAGAGTAAAAAGTTCAGCCTATCGTCATTGTTTTACATCAGCACTGCCATGCCATGAAAGAAATCGTTGCATACTTCAGAGTTCCACAATGTTTTTAAGGCTGCACCAACTCCAGGTGTACGTTCGGCCAGAATTTTCTTTTGGCCTTGCTCCTAATTGGAGCTGACGTCGATTGCTGCGTGCCATTGGCACAAATCCACAGAGGTCGAAATGTGGCACAGTACCTGTCTTTTACTGTATTCTCTGTCCTGACGGAGCCTGCAGAGCTGCTCCTACCCAGCACAGTAGGCGTTGTCATGGCAACCCGCAGGCCGGTAAAGGGAGGGAATGACAGATTTGGACTCTTCTGAGCTCGACACCCCACTTCTGATACAACAATACTGATACAGCAAACGCTCCGGGCCGGGTGCGGTTCTGTGGCGATGCCGGATGGTGGATGTGCATTTGTACATTAAGTGCACATGCAGTACATGGTAGTAATGCACTGAAATCCATCGACCACCAAACATAATTCAATCTGAAGACAGTTTGAAATAATTTCTGTTTTTGAAAGCCACACGTGTCTATTTATTGCTTGTCGTGTTCGCTCTCTTATCCTTCCCGTGCGCGGAGAAAGGATTACACAGTACCATGTGCAGTTTTTCATGCTTGTTTCACACCTTGTGGGGGAAGAATCATGACTGACAAGGCTTGAATCAGATTCTCCTGCAGTGATATCTGCAGGAAATCTTCACAAACACACTCACATCTCTCTCTTTCCCGCAGCCACACACTCATATATATGCGCTCGGAAGCCCTTCCTGCTTAGCCATTTTAATTAAGGCTTAAAATACCCAAACTCTGAAATTAAAGTCTCTGTCAAAAGCTAGTGTGTAGAATATCACTGTTCTGCACGGAAAACCTTGTACAATAATTCAATTTTTTGTTATTTTTTCACTTCAGATAAAATATTTTATTTGCTTTAACAGATAAGTACATTTCAAATTGAAGCCCTCTTTAAAATCTCGATAAAAAGCAAGAAACAAAGCAGCTTTATTCTGCTGCATTAAATTTATTGCAGAACTACATTTGAAGAATATGAGGTTTTCACCTGAAAGCACGAAGAAACAGATGCAGATTATTATATAGATTATTAGCCATAATCTGGCTAAATAAAAATCAAAGTCAACTGTTGACTTTCTTATTGCAATAATCAGTGCAGACCATACATGCTTAACACAGTGAGCTCCGCACGCAGATACTTATCGGGCGGTTTGCATCTCGCAAATTAGTCAAACAAGTTTAAACCAGTTCCTAAACTGTGGTGTACAGTCCTGAGATGTGAAAACGCTTTCCCCACTCAAGTTTGATTTCCCAAAAAAGCCTCAATAAGAGCTGAATGGATGCCAACTGGCTGCCATTTTGAGGTCGCATAGTGAATGTCTGTGATTAAAGAAAAGAATATGATATGTCTTTAATCTAATGACTCACTTTCTGCTTAGATTTCTGCCTAATTAATGCTTGAAATACCCAAAGTCGTTTAAAGTCTTAGTCAGAGCTGTAAATGATGGAATATCACTCTTCAGGTTGAAAACACTGTAACTCATGAGATGAAATAAAGGATTATTTGACCCTTTGTGGAAAAATACTTCCAAATCTTATTGGATAACGTTAGGAAGAAACAAACCAGCTTTATTCTGCTGCTGTTAACTCGTCATACGATTCCATTTAAAATAAAAAACCTGACTGAATAACCCGATAATCTGAGCGAATGTTGGTTTCTTTAAAAAAATAAAAAACTCAACCCAACCTGACAGGAGTCCAACTGGCTGCCATTAGGCAACCACAAAAAGCCTAAGACTATCTGTGATAACAGAGGAGGAAATTATATGTTTTTAATGTAATGGCTCACTTGCAACAACCAGCACAAAGTGGTTGAAAAAAGGCACGTTGGGAGCGACGCGTGTGGAAAAATAGCATTAGCAACATGTATAAAGTGGTGAGGTGCAAATATACTGCAGCACAAATATGTTATCAAAAGCAGATGATATCCTTGAAGCAGATGATATTTCTGGGGATGTGAATGTCAAAACCCATATTTTCACTAGATAAAAGTTTTATTTTGTAGCACAGTAACCACATTGTGCATTTGCTGAAGCCATACTTCTTTTGTATAACAAAATACAAAGAAAAACGACATCTGCCAAAATAACATTTTACCATTTAAGATTGAAATGATTAATAATGAGTTTATAAAATGAGTGTGGTAAATTGGTTTTCAGTTTGGCTTGATAAGCAATGACAGTCCCATCAGTTCTTGATAACAATCTATAGATTATTATTGTTTCTATTCATAAAGTCTGACCAAATTAATGAATGTGGTATCTTGAATAGATATTTGGCAACTTTATTTATAATATTAAATAGATATGACTAGTTACTATGATTCCTTCCTAAAAGTTTGACCTTCACTCTACAGATTGTTGCACAGTATGTTGAGAGTTTTTCACCATGAAGCTGTTTTCACATTCGTCTGCTTTACTGTGAGTCTGAAAAACGCACATATGGCCACATTTTTGTGACATCTCAACCACTGTGGAATCCTGCCATCATGGCCAAAAAAACAAATTATCCAAACACAAGTGAAAACTTGAACTCTCCAGTGCTCATGCTGTACTCTTAGATCAGGCTTGAGAGAAGCTGGAGTCAGCGTGAGTCCAGTGGTTACACTTTTGAATTTATAATGAAATCAGAAATTTTTAATGACAGAGAATTTATGCCTCTAGATGTTTTTTTTTTGTTGTTTTTTTTTTTTTTTTTTGTAGTTGCTGTGTTTCTTCAATGTTCTGGACAAAATAAAATGGGAGAATAAAAGTGACTTATTTCCGCAGGTTTCTTCGTGTGTCTTTGCTTTATATTTTTGTCAGATTAAAATGTAAAAAATAAAAATGGAGATGATGCACGAAGCTGTTTCCCTTGGTAACTTCTTGTTTTTAGATGAGTACACTGAGAGTGGTGGGAACAGGCAGTCCTGAGAATGTGATGTGATATTAATAGGAAACTTTTTACATCCCATGCATCCCCAGACTCTCAACACCTCCTGAGTTGGATGCAGAACATAAGATGATCAAGTTTAAACCAGAGTGTTGTGGTTATTTTGTAGCAGTCTGTGTTTTGTGGAGCATGTTCAATGTATCAGAACTTTGTATGTTACGGTTCTGCATTTTGCTGCCCTGAGTTATTGTAGCTGCAGATAGAATACACAGTTTTTCCTGTTTACTTTAGAGGACCGCAGAGACTTCAGTCATCTGAAATGGGAGTTTTTTTGTTTTTTGCTTTGAGAAACAGGATGTGGTACTGCAGGAACGGTTCTAACGTGCAACATGGCAAACGGCGCTGGTTCTCTTGTTGAGAAATGTATAACCCAAATGTATCTTCTCCCGTGCATAATTGTGTAAGGTTGTGTTTTCTGTTCGACACTCCCTCATCAGCATGTCTCTCCTCCCACCTCCAAAAAAAAAAAATACAGGTTCATGTCAGGGTGAGCAAAGCGTCAACATGTGATATCGTTGCCTGTTCCACGCTTCTCCCTGCCCTGAAAAGCACCAAGAAAACGCTGGGTTGCGCTGAGGACTGGAGTGTGTTATGAAACATCAAACACACTATGACTTATTCAAAAAGGACACCATATTGTAGCTTATTCTACAAATAAAACACAGCGGTGGCTGTCACACAGACAAACGCACAAACCAACTCTGTTCCACAGAGTGACGTGTGAAAGACAAGGGTCCTATTCAGTGGATTCTCGGAGAAAAAGATCAGACAGAAATGACATTGACATGCATGTGTGTGTCTGTTCATTTATAATCATGTTTGTATGCATAAGGCTTTATTGTTTTTTTTTTCTGTCTGTTCATTCATCTGCCCTTTTGTCTGCGTATCTGTCAATCTTCTGTGTGCTGTGTGCATCTGTGCTGAATTTGGACAGCATCTGCAGAGTGTTTTCTGTGCAAGGTTTGTTTTCCTCTTCTCTGGCTCGGAAAGTATTTCTCTGTCTGAATCTGCCAGCTCTGTGAAGCCTAATTATCCCAACGACTGTGAAATCAGCTATACGTGCACCGAGAGTTCGTGCAAATCAAATCCACGACCCCGTGCAGCACCCTCACTCGCTCATTTACTCACCCATTAACTAATCCATCCATTTATTCACTAGTCCTTCTAAACACACATTAAATAGAGCTGGAGCTCCACGTGCAGTATTTTGCATCATTATATGCTGAATGCATTAAATAGGGACAGTCATTTAGTTATTGTAAATCACTTTGTGCAAAAGCTTCTGCCAGATTCATGTAATGTAGTGTAACAACGTTAAATTTAATACCTGTAAATCCTTTCTGATTGAATGTGAGAAGCACCTGTGTCCGCACAGGGCACAAAAAAAAAAAGGATTTTCAGTTGCTGTGTGGTGCTTTGTAAAGGAATACTTTGACTTTCCCGTCCAGCGTTAGATGAGAAGACACAAATCTGTACACTTTTACATTCATTTGTGTAATTTGTATAAAAAGCACACTGTAAAAATGTCACGAGGGACTTTGCCAGATTATTCCTTGTTGCTGTGAATGTCAACCTCCTGTACTCAAACCACCAACCTAAAATGTGGAACTGGTTATTTCAGTAGGTGGTTTGTTGTTGTTGGACACAGCCGGGCTAGCTGTTCTCAACTAACCAGAATCATTCGCATTTACCTTACAGATATAGGAGCGGCATCAATCTCCTCAAATAACCCACAGCAAGAAACTAATAAGCATATTTCCCCAAATGCCTGTTCACTTATTATTTTATTATCTTTCCAAAGCCGGCAGAAATAAAAGAGAGAGCGGATCTTAAGTCTACTTTCCATCAGGCACCATAACCAACTTTCAGCTGGGGGAAAGATGTCAATAACTCAGATTACATGGATTTGTTCCACACCCACGCATGCTTGAAGGCAGAAACAACACACTAAGATGTGCACATATAAAGAAACACACACTCATGAGAAACACTTAATCATGCTCTTGTGCTGTACAAGGCACACACTCAGTCAGCGGGGGATATTTCTCACGTCAAATCTTGCCAAGTCTTGTAATGGCACATTTATTTGTGAACATGGAGAAATGACACAGTGATGGACTTTCTGAGTTTTTACCTAAAGGCTGGTAACATGTTAATCCACAGACAGAGAAGCTAGGAGGAATGCACTAAACCAATATTGTTGGCACACTGTGAAATCGTATTTTGCTTAGGTTTGTTTTGTTAACGGTATAATAAAGGCATATTTTGTCAGCGTTTACGGAGCCAGTGTTACGCTTTCTGTTGTTGGTAGGTCTGTCACGATATTTTTACTGCACTATTGTCATGATAAAAATAACATGGTAATCATACAACAGTGTCATAGGAAAACAATATTGTTGTGTAACAGAAGAAAAACATATATAGTGTACACTACAATTCTGTTCAGACAATATTAACCAAATTAAAGATTATTTGCCTGAGAAATTAACAAACAGATTAATTGATACTAAAAACATTAGTAGTTGTGTAGTTGTTGTATAATGTGTGCAGTACTTTTAAATAATATCACAGAACATTCTCAGAACATTTTTGCTTGAAAAATACCTAATATCAGTATTACATTTTTAGAATTATGGAACCAGTGCTTGTCCTGAATTGTATCCTGTGGAAAGTGCTCACTTTAAGTCCAGCCTGCTGCTTTTCCTGCAGAGTTTGTTCATGTTTTTCATGTTGTTCTCCTAAAAGCCTCTCTAACGCCCAAGGTCATAATTTAACTATCTTTGGTTTTCATAGCCCAATGATATGCTTTTACTGGCAACTTTCTCTACCCCTTGTTTAAATGGACCAGTAGGCTTTTAATTACCCCAGTTTTAGATGTGGATGTGCTTCCTCTGGTTTGAAGCCCATGGTGGTCATGGTAGGATTTCCGTAGCTCTCATGCTCACACACACTCCTGCAGACTTCATACTGCAAATTATCTGGTGCTCCTAAAATAATAATGGATTATAATAATAGTGACACTGCTGTGAGATTGGACCGGAGGACAGAACAGAATCATTTTGAAAGCTGTTCCTCCTCCTCTGTAACCTGAAAGTGAGCAAATGTTTCACCTTATTGTTTCAGTCCTGTTTAATAGTCTTCCTACCATCTGCTCAAACTTTAAATGGCTTGACATCATAGTACTTTGCTGGCTCCGAGGCTAATGACAGAGTCCTGCCAGCCGTATGTAAAAATGGCTTTTCTCTATGCCTGGTTAATATTTTTTTCAACAGCAGACACAGTCATTTAGTTACTCTTCATCCTAACTTAAAGTGTGACACTGGTTACATGCCGTAAACTGCATGTAACCCCCGGAGAAAAGAGGTGTTCCTTCACATGCTTAGGTATTATTTCAGCTGTACATTGAAATGTACTGGATATAAAAAAGGCCTCTAGAGAGAGGTGAAGATACATTAAATGCAGGCAGAGAACGTTATGGGACTATGGATGTAATGGAGCTGGATATATTGTACTACAGCTTTGCCGCCAATTTATCCCCATTGGCAGCTGCAGTACAGCAACAAAAACATAATTTTCCCCATAGGCCACTTTTGTAAAAGACATGTCTGTAAAATTGTTACCAGAACATCTTGAATGGCTCACAATGGTGTGTGTTTTGTGAACAGGTAATGGTAGACTATATTAAATATAAGATTTGTAGCCGTAGTTGATGTAGTGACAAAATTGTTCTCCGTTCTTCATATTTTTTCTTCTCAGGAATAAACTTTCAATCCCGACTTTTGCGCCTTTGCGTACAAGAAGTCCTAAAAGTACTAAAAAAAAATGGAAATTGAAGCTACGGTATGTGACTTTTTGGAGTATTTTTAGCAGAAATATGCTCCATCAGAGAACATTAAAACCCGTGCATCACACTTTAGCTTGAAAGACTACCCTGCAGCTATGAGATGTTACGGACTTGGACATTGCTTCCGTAAATGTTGCCTGTAGTGGATTGGTTTCAAATCTGATACCATACGGAGCTTGATTCTCAAATGTTATGATGAACAAAACAATGTAGCTAAACAGCTACACAAACGTATACTCATACTCTAGAAACATTTGTGGGGAATTGTCTTAATTCAAAGTCTGCAGGTTAAGCATTCGTGAGTGTGGGACAATTAGACTGAACGGTTGCCATCTTAGAAGCCAGTGTCCTGCTGTCATGTGAGGGTGAAGCTGCAGATGCGATGCTACCCACCTGAGTTTTCTATTGGTGGAAGAAGTAGCAAAGATGGATTTGAGAGTATTTGGGACAGTGCGGCACCTGGATTAGAATGAGGCAGCATGAGGCCTCCAACAACTTCCTGTGGTTCCAAGGGAGCTCAGTGGAAACTTCCTCTGCAGGCACCGACTGCCAGCAGCCTGACATTCCTGGTTTGCAATTGATCTGTGGGATAAACTAACAGCACAGGGGAGATTTATAAACGGAGTGAAAGGGAAATGTGGCAATGCGTCTCACACGCGGTGTTACAATGTTTTACAATATGTAATTTGCACAGTATGGTTACTTTGCCCATTTGCTAGACAACTAATTAAGACTGTACAGTAATGTGTGTGGGTGTGGGCGTGTGCGTGTAATGACACGCAGAAGGTTCCTGTTTTGTAGGTACAACGTGTAGCCTTTGTAGAGCCCGGCTGTGCACAAATACCAAGCTGAGAGTGGCTGTTGAACTTTGGAAATGTCAGCCACTGCACCTCACAGTCAGTACTATCAGTTCATTCCCGGGTGTCCTCACGTCCTCCTTCCATGGGTGCCATAAAACTTTCCATGTGCTCAGAGTGACCTACTGAAATCTTTTGAAGCCATCACTGGGTTTTGGGCAGTGGAGCACCGATGATACGTGCCCTTGCGTCCGACTTGGTCTTTTTAAAGTAACCTTGCCAGTTTTGCACTGAAGACGCGTGGCATCTGACAAAAAGGTGCTTGTTAGTTGTGTGCGGCAGGTTCAGAGATCATCACACCGGGTGGATAAACCATGACAGAAATCTGTGTAAAATCTTATGGTCTTTCAAGTGTTTTTAGGCTGTAGCTGCGTACTACAGTTTGACTGTAAGGAGCTGTCCGTGGTGCTGTTTCATGCTAAGCGGGATTAATTAGTACATGCCCCATACTAGTACCGTTTACCTTGCACTCCTGCTCATAAATCCTGCTGTGACAGGAAACAGCCACCCCCTTCACCCCATTCCAATCATGCCTCTCTCCCAGTGCTTCCAAAATCATGTGCCTCCCTGTCAGTCACAGCACCCGGCTCTCCCAAGAGGAGCAAGCTCCAACCATACAGTTTGCGCTATGCGCCGCATTAATGAGCTCTCTTCGTCTGCGCGTTGTTGCTGTGTGAGCCAGCATGTCATTTCTACAACCCGGGTCCTTTGAGAACGCCACGCCATAGGAAAGCAAAACAAAAGCGTGTATAGAAATGGCAACCGTGCTATATCTTTATGTTCACTGGCTTAACAAATGCATAGTTCATGGGGATGGAGTGGCTTGCATGAGCGCTCAAAGGGACCTCTGCATGTCATTTCTAATCAGCGCAAAGAAGTGCAGCATGTCACATTAGCTTTGCATGTTTTAGTTTCGCTTTTTACTTCTTTAAATTGGTGCCTTCTCAATACTTCGCCCTCTTTACCGAACCGAGGAGAAAATCCATTACTTCATAGAGAAAAGACTATATCAGCTATTCAGTGACAAATCAACTCTCAGCAAACGGCAGTTGTTGACCTCTGACCTGCTCAGCAGCAGCTCTAAATAAAATAATGTTATTGTCAGCTCCCTCTTGCTTCCTTTCGGGTTTTTCTCTTGTGGACGCACAGTCTCGAGGGGGGTTTTAGGAAGCTCTTGAGTGCCCTCATGTGTTCACTAGGGTTTACTTGCCTTTAGATCAGTAGACTGTATGAATGTGCTATTGACATTAGCAAATCTAAGCATTTCCAGTCGTGTTTCCCTTGAGTCAGTGTGAACGGAAAGGCTGTCGGCTTTTATCAAAGCTGTACATCCCCAAAGGTTTGTTGAGGGTGCTCAAGTGTCCAACTTCAGAATTCTCTTTGGACGCAAATCGTGTCGAGGTATCTGTGGTTTTGTCGGTGTGAGTACATGTATTGATGGTGGCAACCTTGTGCCGCAGCACCACTTGTTTGTGTGATGAGCACTTTACGTAGATTTGCAACATCAAACAAAATAAGATTTCTGACGATCTCACCGACTTTGATTGTACTTCATATGAAATAAGTTTTGAGATAAAGAATCATTTATGACTGCACGCTGTTTTCTGTTTCTGCAGGAACCACTTTGAACCTGACTTGCCGGGCATTTTTCGGCTACAGCGGCGATGTCAGCCCGCTCATTTACTGGATGAAAGGAGAGAAGTTCATCGAGGACCTGGACGAAGAGAGAGTCCAGGAGAGCGACATCAAGTAAGAAACACCCTGCTGCAGTTTAAATAATTTCACTAGATTTAGCAGTAATGAGGAATTAAGAGTAGATGTAGATAAATTCACTGGAAAATATTAAAGGACGACACCATTGGTTTGGCATGTTTTAGACCATTAACTCCAAATTGCGTTCACGACGATGATGATTTTCTAGAGATTTATTCGCTGGCTTTCAAGCAGTTGCTGGTTTCCATTTATTTTGTGTGGTGCGAACATCGTGCTCGATGCTTGTTTCAAATCATTCATTTTGTCACCTTAATTCTTCTGCTGAATTACATTATTGTCCTGAGAGAATGCACCTGAAAGCAGCTGGAAAGAAGATGAGTCATATTGTACTATACTGCGAAAAGAAACAATAGATCTGCCAACAGTACATGAAGTGTATTATAGGAGCTGCTAGGTTCACACAAATAAAATGTGCAGCCTCCTATTAACACTTCTATGTGTATGTGAGCATCATTTCAACAGCAATAAACTGGTAACCGGCTGCACAGTGAGAAAGCAAGTTCTCAGCATTCAGAAACTATAGTTCAGTTTCTCTACCTCCTGCAACATTACAGTGGTGCCTGTGCATTGTATTGGGCTGTACTGTCATATTGATTATTTGTCCAAAGCCTTATTGCATTTACCAGCTGTCAGAAAATCAAGCCCGGACAGAAAAACCAGCAAACCTGTTCTGCACAGTTTGAAAAAGGAAGCCCTGATGTTTTCTTGTTTCTTGCATTAAAAAGTTTCTCTTCAGTCAGGGGCGGACGCTCCAACACGTAGTTTCTACGAACCAGTTTCTGTGCACCTGCAGTGAAGAGCTCACAACAATCTGAAAATAAATACAGGTTTTGAATAGTGCGTCATGATGGATTATCTAACACAAGCAATTTCAAGCCTTGTAGCTGATGCAGTCGTTATGTAAGGTTTAGCGCTGCCCTTTAAGTTGTTGCCAACACGCAGAATAAAATCTATAAAACAAATGCATGGAAAAATAAAGACTACATATTGTGTGTTATATATTTTATTAAATATTCTAACATACTTGTACCTAAAACACAGAAACATAGGTCGTTTATAAAGTTTAAAAGTTGCTTTCGGTCTCTATGTGACACTTACAACTAATGTGTCTAACCATTTCTGTCAAGAGCAAATGTTCTTTCTTCACTCTTCTGTATCTACTGTAGAACAGGCTGTTTGTTTATTCATTGGATTCTATTTAGCATCACACTATGAAACCTCATCTTCACGAAAAGCGCGCAGGTGTGTCTTAACATTTTGCTCTAAATGTGCCAAGTGTCACACGTATCTTCTTTCCCTTGCTCTCTCTTATCATGTCCTTTCAGAGTAACATTGTAAAATTTGGCCTCACTTTCAAGCCTCTTAGACATTTAAAGCAAAGCCCATTTCTGTGTCTCTCCCTCCTAAACAAGTCCATTCCCTGGGCCATGTGCATGTTTCCCATTAGGGCTGTTTGGAGAGGCTGCAGCTCTGGGGAGACAGCCCTGTCAGATGGTTAACAACCGCCATTTTTCACACCGCCACCACTATCGCTATCTACCTCGGTGCACCCACCTATAGCGGCATGCAGATGGGCCGTGGGGAGCTGTGGAGGAGGGGGTAGGAGGGAAAGAGAGGGAGCAAACAGAGAAGAAGTGGAAAGATTAAGAAATATGGTAGAAGTCAGCGAGGAGGAAAGCAAAGAAGACACATTTGTGATAGTGCATTTGCTTGTGCGCTGATATGAACAGGCAACAGAAACGAATCTCATTTTAACCACCGCTGCTGCTCTCCTGCCTTTCTTTCACTCCGTCTCTCTCTTCTTCCATTACTCCCTGACACCAGGATTCCCCCTCTCCCTGGCTGAGGGGTTATCTTTTCAATAATTCATGCCAATATTTCATGCGGCTGATCAATAATGTATTTGATCATCCTCTCGCTGTTGCTGATGCTGCTACCTTTCGCTTGTTTAGGTTCAGTCCGTGCCTTGGTTTACTTCCATGACAGTAGCCAAGGATGGGGATGGGACAAAAAGGAGGAGCGTGAAGAGAGAGGATGGGGAAAAAGTGAAGTTGAATAAATCTGTGCGCTTACCCTGCAGCCAGTCTTCCTTTCAGATGCCACAGTGGGCATGTTTCTGAGGGCAGCCTCTCTTCTTTAGGCCAGCACCCACACACTTTTAGCTTTATTACTAATGCATCAGCAGCCAAACTTGTGCTTGGAGAAGAGCGCTCATACATTAAGCTCAGACTTTCTGCAAGCATCTATTTACCAAACTCTGCGTCTATTGATTTAGAGGAGTTCATTTCTATGGTAACCCAGGCCCATAAATTCTCATTTGCACCACCGGGACGGGGCTATTGTTGTTATCATAGCACAGATGACTGGACATTAGCATAGCGCGCCGTGATTAATAAATTAGCAAAACAAATCTGGCCTCGGCACAATAAAGGAGGTGATCGATATGTTGTTGACCCCATTCAGCTGTTGTTTTGCAGATGTGCGTTGGATTGGATGTATAAATGGGATGAATAAGCTGGAAATTGATCAGTGAAGGAGCGAGCACAGAGCTTTGGCTAATGAGAAGGAGGGAGAATATTGAAACAAAGAAGTCCCTGCAGCAGTCATAGTCTGAAAATGTGCTCATGATTTACTCGTTCGGTCAACTGTGTATCAATAAACTCAATGACCCATAAGAAATGTGGAGGATTTTACTGGCGTTTCACACGTGCAGTTCTACACATCTGACTCTCTCACACAAGTTACAGCAGAGGAACAGTCTGGTGCAGGTCAGCTTACTTAGCAGTGTCGGTGTGTGTGTGTGTGTGTCTGTGTGTGTGTGTGTTATGAGCTGTCATGCGGCACTCTCATCTCTGTCTGTGAGCTTCACCTGCACCTTGTTAGCCACCTACTCTAACTTTAAGCCCTCATCATTTCCATTGGAGACTCAGGTTGAATAACAGCAGTGATTATCCATCAGGTTATGTGGCGGCGAGCTCCAGTTTCTCATAGAGCATGATGATGTAAAATAGGAAGCTTCAAAGTAAACACATCTCCCTGGAGAGCCATGAATTATTCCCATACCTCCTCTCAACACCCCAGCCCCCAGCTCACTTCACAACAAACTCGGCCGAAACTACAAATATCATCAGCGCTGCCTCAGCCTCTACAAAAAGCCAATGATACACTTTCAATTACTGAAGCCAAATCTCCCCAACAAGCTGTCCTTATGTGCAGTTTACCGGTTGAAGGCAAGAGAGAAGAGAGATGCTCGCGAGTCATTATCCCCCTACACACTCAAAACACACACACACACTTTAGTTTTTCCTTATTCCACTTCTCCTCCTCAACAGATAGCCATTATTAACACACACACACACACCAGATAATACATTTACATGCACCCAAGCTCACAAACAGAGGTTATTTCTTTCTAATTTGTACTTTGTTTCCTCCAAAGTGTCATCAGTGCTGCGGGTGCTGTAAAAGTAGGCTAAGTAGTGTGTCTCTGGTATTAGGGAGCATTATCTCCCTGTTCCCTCCTCCATCAGGCTCAACCAGCCCAGTGGGGGACACTCATTTACTTTATGGAATATTACTTTCTCTCCTTCTCTCCGTTACCATGGCAGCCGCTATAAAAAGATTTTCTTCTCATCACCATTATTTGATTTCCCCCCCCGCACGCGCAGAGGAAGAGCCCTTATTGATTTTCATTTCTCATATGTTTTGAGTGCAGAGAAAGAAATTAACATACCGTGAAGTACTTACAGTAACACAAAGGGGGCTTCGCCGAGATACACTTGTGCTACAGATAGATGCTGCGGGTGGGCATTCACAACCGCTTAACCCTTGTGAATTGTAACACAGTATGTTCCGTGATTGCCGCACTCACGAGCTTGCCTTTGAATCACATACATGCTTCTGGGCATCACATACAACTGCATCGATTGCTTGTTGTACATTAGTACAGATCAGGGAAACTAGGTCCTTCACATCTGCGACCTGTAGGTGTTACAGAGGAGCTTTGTTGAGTGTGCTTCATTGTTATTATTGCTTTTGCAGGTTGATCAAAGAACACCTTGGTGAACAGGAAGTTGCCATTTCCTTGACTATTGACTCTTTGGAGGAGGAGGACTTGGGAAATTATTCTTGTTATGTGGAAAATGGTAACGGCCGTCGCCAAGCAACCATCCAGCTCTTCAGGCGGGGTAAGTGTTCATTGACGTTTCTCACTATGACCTTGAGTGTTAACACCTAAACAATTCTGGTTTTGCATTTCGTGTTTGCCTAAGTGTCTTCATGGTTGGAAAAACCCACATGTTCCACTTTGTCAGCTTGTTCCAGCTCTTCATTAAAAGCGTATAATAAATGAAAGACGCACCATTTCATTAAATGGAAACAAATGTTCTGTGCGTAATGTTTTACAGATTGCACAATGTAGAAATATTGTCAGAAATATTTGGTATTGCTGAGAATTAGCACTAGATTTGGCCAGTGTCTTGTAAACTCTCACCACTTATTGTTCTGGTCTTTTCATTTTATTTTACTTGTGACAGCACAAAAAGGTTAGAAAGTGGCTACAAAGTTATGCATTTAGCAGCTAAAAACACAATTTAGACTCAGTTTGTACATAGATTTGCTGAATGGCTCGAAACACTCCACACTTTGCAATTGTTTAATAAATTGTTTGCCATAAAACTCAAAGAGATAATATCAATTTAATTTTAAAGGCTGCCACAAATATGGCCGAAAAATCTGTTAGTGCAGGTTTTAGGGTTTATACATAAAAATTAAAAATTATTTCAGATACTAGAATATCAAAGCAAATGAGGTTAATAACCCACCAGGAGGAATTTTGGGTTCAGTGTTTTTGCCCAAGGACATGTCGACGCATTTCCCTTTTTTTTATTTTCAGTTTTCAATTTGAGTCGTGGTCAATGTAATATTTATATAAATGTTCATAAAAAAGTTTTGATGTTTAAGTGAAAAGCTAATAAATTAAAAATGTGATATGTAAAATAAGTAACTTCCAACTTTAATTTATTTTCCCACATTTATCTTTGCAAAACTACTCAAGTAAGACTGCACAAGGATCACGAGTGAGTGGCTGTGCGCTGGTGTCATCGTCTTGCTGAAAAACAAATATTCTCCTTAGTCGCAATTCCCTGGTTGATTCTGTCAGGTTTAACTTCAGGATGTCGCTGTGTTTTGCTGCATTCATTTTACCCTCTACCAATACATGTTGAGAAGCAGCCTCACAGCATGATGCTGCCACCACCATGCTTCACAGTGGGGAGGGTGTGTTTCTGATGAAGTGAGTTTTGTTTTTCTTAAATATTGCATCACGTTTGATGTGCAAACAGCTCATAGAACGTTTATCCAGTTTCATTGTCCCACGTGCCTTCTGGCCTTTTCTAGAGATTTTCGAGAGATTTTTTCAACACTTTCTACAACTGTACCATCAAGCTTTGACTGGTGAAGAACTTAGGCAGCTGTCAGCCAGCTTGCATGACAAATTTGACATCACAGCTGCCATTGAGAGGTGAACGCTGGTGTTATTTGTGCTCCTGAAGTTGTAAAAAGTTGTAAGTTGTAAAAATGTTGGATCTGGAGGCCAGGGTGCGTGAGCAGGTTCGTCTATTACCTGCTGATATGAGAACACAAATACCTGTTCTCTCAAGATAATGAAAGAGCAGGGAACACACCCAGCAAACAGCTGCGACAGTATCCCAGGCGTGTTTAGAGAACATACGTCTTGTGCAGTACCGCTTCCAGCAGCAACACTAGTTATATACGAGAAGATCGCAGCCAATCAAGAGTCATTTAAGTGCTAGTGCAAATGGTTTTACTTCATGGGCCACACACATCAAGCAGCAGGATGGGAATAATTGCAGCTTAACTTCCTCAGAGGAGTCACATGTCTCATTCTTCCACGGTCACTCCGTTTTTGAGGAAAACCGGCTCTAGGCAGCGTCACGCCTGTGCCACTTTCCTTCCATTTTTTATGGATGTATTTAGCAGTACTTCAGTTTTCATGAGTTAATCCTCTGATGTCTGCTTTTCAATAATCCCCGGGTCTTCTAGGTGTAATGCGATGTGAACTTCCATACACTGATGTTTAAATACTACAGTCACTTGAAACAAATTCACGCCACTTAAGCGATCTCCATTTTCAGCTGTGACTTCCAAAGCTGTGTTGATCGAAGTGAGTCGCAACAAAACAGTTCAGATCTTTCTGGAATGCTTTAAAATAATATTTTTGTGTGTTTTTTAATCAATGTTGAAAATAAGTATAAGAGGAAAACTTCAAAGGGGATGAATACTATTTATAGAAAATGTTCGTACATGAACATTGCTGTATGCCGGATGGAGGCTCCTGCCTTCTTCCATCATTTTGGTGCATTTTTTATGTCTTCACTCCATCTTTGACTGTGTTAACAATCTGTGCATGAGCGCCGTTGGGTTGTGCTGTTTCTCTGTATATTTCCCCCAGCAGCTGTGGAGCTATTTTGGCTCTCTAGCATGACTCGTCTGAAGCTCTTTTCATGCACTGGTTGTCACCCTACAAAGAGAGGTAATTTGAGGCTGTTTAAACAGCAAATTGGTCCACAGCTTTTCTCAACAGACCAATAACGTCAGCATACATTTACGTTTTAAGTCTTTATCTGTCCGTCTCCCCCACTTTAATCTCTGTCTCCGTGACCGTCTTTTGTAGTTGGCCCAATTCTGTTTGAGTGGTCTTTGCAGACTGTAGACAGCTTCATTTAAATCTCTTCTGCCGAAGTAACATTTCTGAGAAGAACGATGCTAGGAAAGAAATTCTGTGTGTGTGTTTGTGTCTTTTTCTCTGGCTCTCTCCTTCTTTTCCACATTATTCTGATGTTTTTTTCATGTTTCCCTTTTCCAGAATGCATCACTCATAGGCCCTGCAGCAGGTTCTATGAAAATCTCTTCAGGCTGCTTTCCTTCCATCTCATAAGAAAGAGATGAGTGAAAAGCACGTAGAAGTTGTGGTCAGTGAAACAAGTGAGACAATGAGGATGATTTCTGGTAGAAAAAATCTGAAGCTCGGAGCAGCAGACATTAGCTCGGCTCAGCACCGAGACTGGAAACATTCATTCAAAGGCCTGATACAGAAATTGTCCAGTGTGTAACCTCCTGTAAATCTGCAGTATATGAATTTTACTCTCAGCTTTATGTACTGTATGATGTAAACAAAGGAGGAAATGCGCAGACAAATGTGTTGAAATGTGGCTTTTCTTTAGTTTCCAGCTTAACTAATCAACCGCCGGCAGTCAATTCATGTTTAGCAGACAAATGTGAGAGTGACACTGATCATCTAATCTACTGTAACTATCACGGGGAAGCAGCTGAGGCGACCTTATGTTGTGGCTCATTGCTGCATTTCCTAAAATGCTGAACTATTCCTTTAATTTTAAAGCTAAAATATGTAACTTGTGATAGTGGTAGCATGACACTCTTCATCCAGACACTCTGCTCTGCTGAGTGCTCATCTGTCCTGCTCTTCTGTGCTCCTCTGCAGTCTGCATCACTCTGCACGGTCCTTCAGTTATTAACAGATCACAATAAATAGGCAGAAATCAAGCAGAAGTTATTTAAACTCTCAGATTGGTTAAAAGGTTTAGCCTTTACTTTAACGTCACCATTTGTGAATTAAACTGCACAAATCCTCTTGAAAGCAGCAATTACTCAGAATTGCAGACGTTTCCTGCACCTGCTGCATTTTGATCTCGTTTTAATAAAAACTGTATACACCCTACAATTTTATGACTTCATCTGATGCTACTATTGCCCGTCAGGATAGAAACCTGTACAGGTCTCATAATATATAGAGTGTATTGCGGTTGCCTTGGCAGCCGTGCAGCGCCTCAGCTCATAATGTGACAGGGATATAAGGTGAACCTGGTTTTAACTGAGCCAACCAGGTAAATGCTGCTTTAATACACACCATAAGTCATCCTTCCCCAAGCTACATCTCTGGGGAGATGGAGAGAAGATAATAGAGAAGAGAAATGAAGAGACAGAGAGAGAAAAGAGGTTGAAGGAAATGTGAGGGAGGGCAGAAGCGGTATGATAGAACGGGGAGTAAGTGAGATAAATAAACTGAACCCTCTTCTTTTGAAAATGCTTTCAACCATGTCCAGAATTGTCACAAGTCCCACTATGGACAACAGCCAAAGTGCAGAGCTGGGTCATGGCTGCGCTGTGCCAAAGAAATGAAACCAGTTTCTCATCATCTCTTTTTTTTCCATGGGTCTCACTGAACTGTGCCCTCTCATTTTTATCCCATACTTACTATGATCCTCAGTTGTCTTCCCCCAAAAAACTGATGTGTCTTTGTTCTGAAAGTAGTGATGGTTCTCCAGCATTCGAGAAAATGTGGGGCAAAATAATGTCCAACCTGGTGCAGAATTATTTTTTAATTTTTTTTTTTGTCTATTCATAACTGACAAAACATCAAATGAAGTTTCAAATTTTTCTGGCCTGTGTGTGTTGTCCTCAACAGAACTCATGTACACGGTGGAGCTGGCCGGAGGGCTGGGAGCGATCCTGCTGCTACTCATCTTTCTCATCTCCCTCTACAAATGCTACAAGATTGAGCTGATGCTTTTCTATAGGAGGCACTTCGGCAGCGAGGACGTAGACGGAGGTAAAGACAGCACAAAGCATCGGGAAAAAATCTCTCTCTCTCTCCCATAAGCTCTGTTTTTTTACCTGGTATTTTGATTATCTAAAATTCACTGTCAAGCAGGCACTGATGACTTTGTATGAGCCTTTGTGGCTTTGCTTTCACGGATGTAAATGTGTTCTATTTGTCTACCACATTATCCACTGCACACTTCTAGGTAGATACACATGTCCTCCCTGTTTCGATTCCAGTGACAGCAGCCCATTTCCTCTCTGCCTCTCTGTGTGTGCTGTTGGGACCGAGGTGCACGTGATTGTGTGTGTACATTGCTGCATTGGCTGCATAGGGAAGAGAGGAGACAGATTTTCAATTTGTTGCCCATTTAAAAAGAGATCAGTCTCAATATGTCATGGAATGATGCCCACCCTCTGCTGTCGAAGGCCAGATAGTGGTACACGGGGACCAGACAGGCTCGGAGCACCTTCCCTGAGTGACAAATGGGAGCATAAACAGCCTGAGATTGGAGGGCAACTTTTTGGTTTCTCTGCAGAACATAGTTAACTTTTGCCTCAGTTAAGGATTCGTCTGTTTGTGCCCCAGTATCTTTCTGTTTTTGCTTTGTATTCTCAGTCTCTCTTTTCTTCTCTGCAATTCTGGAAAGTCTGAACTCGTTTTGAATCACTGGATTGTTGCTACAGTAGCATGAATTATCTATCACAGACTGTTTTGTTGACTCAAACTTCTGCATGATTAAGTCATAGCGTCGGGGAACACCGATACAAGCTGTTTTTGATTTTCCAAGTTCGCTAGGTGGTTAATTTGCAAGGTTGGTTACTAATTTGAAAATGTTGTTTGATGTTTGGATCCTTGTTGAGCGCAGCCCTAGCCTTTCCAGTGTGTTTCAAAGATGTGCATGCTCCTCACAGAATTTGTTAAAAAAAAAAAAACCCTCTTCCCTTTTTGGCTGGCCCACATTCCAGTTTCTGCAGAGCATAATGACTAGGACGTACTGAACATGTCACCACTACGGCTTTTTCCCCCAATTCATCTATTTTCTGCCTTTTTCAGTTGTTCCTCCTGTCTTCAGGGAAATAATTTCAAGGTGGAGATGAGGGTATTGCTTGAATCACAATTTGTGTTTTGCTCCAATTTGTTTCTTATATACATCACATGGCAGTAAATGAACACCACTGTCCACACATGTTTTTATACTCTTGGCGTGAGCCTGTTCTTGAACTAGGCTACTTTCCTTCACTTAAGGGTGGAAAAGCAAAAACTATTTTGGCAGTAGTGGGCTTGGAAATATGTGGAAAGAGTCTGAGAAAGGCTGCTTCTAGTTCCAATATGACCGTGTCCCCATTCACAAAGGTATGTAGAAATGGTTTTGCCAGTGTAATGTCAAAGAACTCGATTGGCTCGCACAAAGCCGTGACCTCATCTCCATTCAAAACCTCTGGGGTGAGCAGTAATGCAGACCGTGAGCCGGGCCTAGATTCAGTCAACTTCATTGCCTCGATCTTGTGGATGAGAGGGAACAAATCTCTTTGGCTGTTTCACACCTTCCCAGTGGAGAAGGAGCATTTATAGCAGCTTATTATAATAATATAATACATATATCTAAGGTTAAACTTTATGGTGGATACAGAACAGGATCAGGACTTTAAATGTAAGTCATCACTTTTTCTTGCCTGATGTAGTTAGACTTACAGTAATTCTTGATATTTAGTAATTGAAATGTAAGGCACTCTGTGTCTTCTGCAAAAATTGTGCATTTCTAACTGCTCTACATTGATGAGGAAAATTTACATTCTTTTAAATACAAAAATTTTAATTGTACACTAAACTTGCGTAATGTATAACTTAATTAGGTGCAGATGTTTTAGTTTTATGGGCTATAAGAACATTTCCGCCCAAAATTAAAACTATATATAACTTTGTTTTGGAAGTTGAGCCAAAGCTGTAATACTCTGGTTTTGAACTGAGACATTGATATATTAAAGACCAGAGCAGTGTCAAGGTGTTCACATGTTTTTGTGCATGTAGTAAAGGTCTCTGGGAAATTTGATTGTCTCAAGGGACATTCTGTTTTTCGTGCTGGATGTTTTTTTAATTAAGTTCCCCTGTGTCATGGCCTGCTCCCTTTTCTTTTATCTCTGCTTTTCAGAAAACAAAGATTATGACGCATACCTGTCCTACACCAAAGTGGACCCTGACCAGTGGAGTCAGGAGACCAGAGAAGAGGAACGTTTTGCCCTGGAGATCCTCCCGGATGTCCTGGAGAAGCATTATGGCTACAAACTCTTTATTCCAGATCGAGACCTCATTCCAACAGGAAGTAAGCGCTACGACTGTCTGTGTATGCATGGTAGCACACATGTTGTAGCGGAGTGTCAGGACACCTGTAGTTTCCACTGTACTGTACTGTAGTTGCAGCAAAGTTCGGCACTTTGTCGTTTCTTACACTTTGTCATAGTTTTCTGTGTGTGTTTGTGTCGTTTGTCTTCAGTGTTTCTCACTGTCGCTGTCTTGTGTTTCAGTGTTTTGTGCTGTTTGGGCAGATTTAAGCTGAGTATTGTCACACTCTAAAAGTGATGAATGCGTGAGAATTTTAACTTTTCAAATTAGGGGAAAGAAACAACGACATATTTAGTCCAAAACTGTCAACGTAAACTCCTCTTGTGTCCTCTCTAAACCTCTGTGGATAAAAGTAGAAGCTCATAGTACTCCTCACTCGCTATTCCCATACTACCTACTACAGATATGGGAATACAGTACACAGAGTGTACTGGGAGCTGATATATGGAACAAATTTATCATCCTCCCTGGTTCTCATCCATGCATTAATAAATCCATGAAAATTCTGTCTGAACATAGTCTCATGTGTGCTAACTCTGCTTAGTAGTGCCAGTCTGTGCCAGCGGTACACAGTGTGCTCTAGTTAATAGTGATGCTGAGTGTTTGTACTGTAGGCTTCATGTGGAACTGATAAAACGCAAACACGTCTAGTTCGTCCAGACAGAATTAAACATCAGTAGGAAATGTTGCTGCTGACTGAGATTCCTCTTTCCTTTAATCAAAAGAAAATTGCCCCCCAGCATCAGTGCCAAGCAAAATTGTCGTAGATGAATGTCCAATGAGGGAAACACGGAATGTGATTAATCATATGTGAAATAAAAACGATGAGTGAGGGGAGACACAGCCACTGTTCTGTTGAGAGTGTTAATCTGTCTGTACTGTGTTCTGCCTGTGACCTGAATGTTAAAATGTTTATGTTTAGGTCTCACCAATGAGCATTACCAGGATGACACACGACTGTTTGGAGGTACTCGCCCTCAGTCTTTTCCTCTTGTATCAGCTGCTGTCATTTTCCTGCTCTTAGCAAGTTTCAAAGAGATGCTTAAAGTGGTACTGCTGTGTGATCAGAAACATCAGGTCCTATTTAATACAAAGCAACTCAGCCCAATCTTGTAAACCTACGTCTCAAACATTTACCCATCTGCAGCCTGTGGGTTTTTTCTCCATCCACACTACTGATTACAAAGCATGGGATACATACAAACAAAGTTGTATTGAAATACATAAAAACCATGCTTCTAGGTGTGTATCTACACACGCATACACGTAATGTATACAGACTAAACAGTGGCAGCTAAAATGAGACCAAATATCAAATGTGGACAGCAAAGTTACCACTTGTCATTGTCTTGTGTTCTGTATTTGAGGCTGTGTTCATCCGTCATCGTTCAGTGTTGTAATCCTGTCCACGGTAAACCTTTAGCTCAAAGCGTTCTCAAAGTACACTTTTTTGCCAAGCTTATGTTTTTGTATTGTTCTTTCGTGTATTTTTCTTGCAGCTTACATAGAGGATGTGGCACGCTGCGTTGACCAGAGCAAACGCCTCATTATAGTCATGACGCCCAACTATGTGGTGCGGCGAGGCTGGAGCATCTTTGAGCTGGAGACGCGGCTGCGCAACATGCTGGTGACTGGTGAGATCAAAGTCATTCTGATTGAGTGCGCCGAGCTGCGCGGCATCATGAACTACCAGGAGGTGGAGGCTCTCAAGCATACCATTAAAACCCTCACTGTCATCAAGTGGCGCGGCCCCAAAAGCAACAAGCTCAACTCCAAGTTCTGGAAGCAGCTGCAGTACGAGATGCCATTCAGGCGCACAGAGCCCATGCTCACCCACGAGCCGGCGCTGGACGTCAGCGAGCAGGGCCCCTTCGGGGAGCTGCAGACCGTCTCCGCCATCTCCATGGCAGCGGCCACCTCCACCGCTATGGCCACCGCTCACCCAGAGCTGCGTTCCTCTTTCCACAACACCTACCACACCACCATGAGGCAGAAACACTACTACCGCAGCTACGAGTATGACATACCCCAAGGAGGGACTCTGCCACCGCTCTCCTCTCTGGGTAACCAGCACACCTACTGCAACATCCCACTCACACTGCTGAACGGACAGAGGCCTGCCGGGAAGAGCCGAGAGCACAGCCTGGAGGAGGCGCACGCTAACAACGCCATGCTCCCGCTGCTGCCGAGGGAAACCAGCATCTCCAGCGTCATCTGGTAACGAGGAACAGACTCGGCGTCAGCTGTACGAAGTCGTGGTCAGGACAAGGCTCAGTCTCGTTGCTATTAGGAAGACAGTTCACAGTGGTTTTGGTGAAAAGGCGTTTGGATCCGTTTGGTTTCTACTGTTGTTAACTAACAGCAAGTAATAGAAACACAGCAGGTTTCGGGACAGCCGTTTTTGTTTCTTCTTTTTTTTTATGGACTGCGCCTCTGTTACCCGGGGATGTTTTCAATGTGAAACTAAAGGAGATACAATGAAAACACTATTTCATCAACTAGCAAGAGACGGACTTGCACGAACTCCATATTAAAGAACCAACACACTTTGGCAATTGCGCACATACATGCATACACACACACTCCCAAATGTGCATACATACAAACACAAGGAAAACAGGGTCTTGTACATATATTTCAATTTATTTGTAGCATCAGTGTTTTCCTGTTTTGTTTTTTATTTGTTTATTAAGTCATGTTTGTTGCCTTCTCTACTGTAGGACTTTGCTTTAACTTTTACAGAGTTGTATATTTTTGTTGTTTTCTCTTTTTATTCTTATTTTACCATGCTTGTTTGAAAAGCCAGTATGTCATGTACCTGCTCTTTGTTTTTTTTTGTTTTTTTGTTTGGTTTAATATGTTTGTTTGTTTTAAAATCTTTGTGTAGTTTAAGAGATCATTTTTTTAACACTTTTTGAATTGCCTGGACATTTCAGGAGCTTCAAGGAGCTGAATCTTTGTTTTGTTTACCTGTAAAAGGTGTATCTAGTTTGAAAGGAAACTCTCTTTTAAAAAAAAAAATCATAGAATATGCAAAAAGAAAGAGGAGCTGGCAAAAACAAACTGTCCTGTGAGACAGAGAACGAGGAGCGGTTGGGGGGCCACGCTAGTCCTCTCCAATCAGATAGACTGATAGACTGGCAGATTTCTCTCTAAAGCTTCATATTTTCTATTGAAACAAACAGCCTCGCTGTTTTAGAGTGATAGTGAAATGCCTCACCTTAAAAAGAAATCTGTAGATTATTTTAAAAAGAATTATATTTTTATAACAGAAATGAGTTTGCTTGAGAAGTCATACTTATTTGCATTTCATCAACCATAGAAAGGGGATTTGTGTATAAGTGTTATGCTGGTTTTGTATCCTTGCAATGTGGTTCCTGGTTTGTTAAGAGATTAAGGTGGCTTTTAAATCCCACATGAAAAAAATATGTCCTATCGTTCTAGATTCAAAAGTAACGCATTTTCAATGTTTTGGTTTTTTAAAACATAATATTATTCCCATCCTGATAATTACTTTGGTCCATATGGATAGTTCATGTTTAAGGAAAGAAAACATTTGTGTTTTGAAAGACTTTTTAAATATATTTGAAGGTGTGATTTTTGAGTATGCATAGCAAATAGATATGTATTCTATATATAATATAGATATTTATATAAATATATAAACACAATTTTCACTTGGAAAGAAATGTCTATCTTTATAGAAACACAATCATTATCAGTTGCCCTTACTTTCTCACTGCACATTAAAAACATTGATTTCCTTTTGATGGTTTTCTTTCGTGTCCAAGTTTGACCGTTTGTTGTCAATAATTCCTAAAAACCATCACACATCCAGTTACTCGTTAATAGTCTCATTTCTCATCTCTCTCTCTTACTGCTTTGATGACAACATTCAACTAGTGGGTTGCAAATTTAGTTTGTCAGTTGAATCACTGATCCCTTCAGAAGATCAGACGAATGGAAAATTAACAAACGTCACTGTCTCCAGATACTGATGAAATTCATTTAAACACTGAAGAACAATATTGTGGCTACAACTGCCAGCTGCTGTTGTGGTGGGCAATGCTACAAGACCATAGCACCAAACAGCGTGAAAACAGTGTGTGCTTCCAGGTAAAATCTTTATCTCTTCTCTCTCATCATTGTCTTAAATTATTACAAATTTTTTCAGTCACCACAAAACAGATTTCTGAAGGGACTATTTGAAATGTGTTTTGCAAACAATTAAATAATATTTGAGTGTAACAAATAAAATCCACTGCTTTCAGTCCTGTGATAATGGAGGTTATGGCAAGAATCTGAACATTGGTGATATATCATCACTACTGATAATAAATGACAAATACAAGTAATGAATGACATAACATGTTTAGTTTTGTTAATGCCTATGAACAACTACTGAGCAATACATAAAGTTTTTAGCTCCACCTTTACCAGAAGCATCAATCTAGTTAGAATATGTGGACTATACTGCATGAAAACATTTTTTGTATTTTGTATATATTGCTGTACTTTTTAGATTTATTTATTTTAGTCTCCCTCCACTTAAAAACATCACTAAACGTTTTCTTCACTGATCTGTCCTCGGTTGTCTGGTCAGGTGGATGTAGGTGCAGAGTTCTGCACTGCGAGTCCACCTTAAAACTAGAGGACATGACCATAATTTGTGACATCACAAACATTTGGAAACTAATCACAGTCTAATAAACAACTTAAAAAGGTAATTCCCAAGATTTACATTGACATTATTCTTATTGTGATTTTGAAGTGGAAAAGAATAGTACTTAAACATTACTCTGCTCTCACAAAATATCAGTTTACTTCTATTTGAAAACTTCTAGACTTCTAGTCATCTGGAGGTGGTCTGCAGGAAGAGGGAACCAGGATGACGATTGTTAAGGACGATTGTTAATATCTTGCACATGTATATTGATGGCAGTTAAGAAATCAGTAAAGCTGTCTATATTAGCCACAGGTGATATGCATGCCTCTAATTTCACATACAGGTGTAAAGTAATTTTGACTTTGAAAACTATTAAACTCTGAAAATAAGCATAAACAATTGTGAGACAGCCCCATGGGCGCGTGTCTCATACAGTTTTCCCTTAATTCTAAATGTCTTCATGCATAACTGGAGGGGACAATAAATTATTTTTAAAAAGACAAGTGGAACAATTAGTGACCCAATGCAGACGAACAACAGGACATTAGGACCAGAAGTTACTCTGAGCTTCACTCAAGCCATGCGATATAATAATAATTTGTGGGCCTTGACGTGGTGTCAGTCAAAACAGTGCAGGCGTTGTGTGGACATGCTAAGCCCTCACATTAACCCTTACTTTAACCCTTACTTAAACCCTTAGCTGCTGACCTTTAACCTCTAGCCGCAGCAGGGAATCTGCCCATTACTTCAGATGAGCTGCGGGATTCACGGCTAATTTCTAAATGTACAGATCAGGTGGAGACGGAAGCAACGACGGAAGCTTTTCTTTTGTTCCTCCTGAACTGGACTGTCGGCAGGGATGGAGGAATCATGTCATACACCGAGCCCATAATTGAGCCCATTAGGAGCCTTGAGGCGATCCGGGAATTAGCCTCCTCCGAGAAGTCGTCAGTGAACATTGTCACCGGCAGGTGTGTGTGTGTTCCTGTGTCTGTCCGTGTGGACTCATTGGTTTTCTCTGTCCAGTTTAGAATCTGCGTCACAAATTTTAACCTTTTGTGTCACTCTCCCCTTGGAGCGCAGCAGGCTAACGCTAGCGTTAGCTAACTTTAGCAAAGTGCGCAGAGGGAAAGACGAGCGCAGCTTCCTGTGGCAAACCGCGGCCTGGTGGTTTAAAAGTTGCTTAACTCGAGCTTCTCCCGAACCGAACTCACACTGAGTCCGAAGGTGCCTCATTTAGCGGTTGGTCAGCTCAAGTTAAGTAAAAAAAGCCATCGTCACCGGTTCAGTTCAGGCAGAATCTAATGAAATATATGAAGACTATACATTTTAAAAGGTAAGCATGTCTTTAATAATGTGTTTTAAGTTTGAAAGAGGATCCACAAGAATTGCAACAAAATTGCATCAGATCATCAGATGGAAGGTTAGTCCTTGGCCAAGCTGCCTTGGTCTCTGTCACATGTTTCTGGTGGCAGGGGAACCTACGCACGCAGGGTGAGAACATGCAAACTCCACACAGAAAGAACCCGAGACCCTCATGCTGGTACCTAAAGCGTTTTACGCTGCTCATTCACACACACCCAGTGGAGAGCTGCTGCGCAAGTGGCCTGCACTCACTGGGAGCAATTAGGTTTGGCCTCATTGTCTTGCTCAAGGACACAGACACGTGACGGAGACATGAGGAGGTGCGAGGAATCAACCTACAACCCTGGACTGGTGGACGATTGCCTTTTCCTCCTGAGCCACAGTTATCCTGTAGTTGTACTGAGATCAAGTGGCTTTAAATGCAGATGAGCCACGCTCATGGTTTTTTCTGACACTTGTACAAAGCAATATGCATTGGCCGGTATTTGAACCTTGGTCTTACATGTAGGGAGGCCAGAGTTCGACCAATATCCAGACCTTTTTTTTGTCTTTTTTTCCTTTTTTAAATGTCATAGTCTAGTCCAGACTTCAGTGCAGCAGTGCCTAGAATGTCAAAAAAAAACTCCATTCATAAAGAAAAGGGAGTTTTCACAAATTTTAGTGGTTTTCAATTCATTTAACCACAATGTCGAACACCAATTCATAACATTAAGCAGAATCATTCACCCAGGAGTGTAACTAAACTTTCCTGTAACCTTCTCTTTTACTGCTGATTCAGAATAGAAAATAGATAGAATAATAATAAATAGAAATCTGATAAATGATGCCCAAGCATGTTTTCTTTCAGTCAACTCAGTTTAGCTTTTCTTAACAAAATTCTTTCAGCTGGGTAGTTATATTCATAATCTATCGAAAGGTGATCAGTCTCATCTGGTGAGGCTTGTCAGTTACCATAACCTTAACCTTAGGTTATTTGTATTACTTATGACTAAGTTTGTATTGCTAATTGTGATTTGTAAGCTAATTGAGGTTTGACTAAAATATGTTGGCACGCATTTATTGTTAATTCCTCCTTTTAAAAAGAGAGCTCTTACAGCATGAAGCCACCAGCTGTTGGCACAGCTGCAGCTGCTCTGCGTGGCTGTGTTGGATGATGCTGTGGTCGTAGCTGTGTTCCTATAGCTGCCCTGACTGGTCTTTACTGCCTCTATAACATTACCCACGCAAGCATCATTAAGTCAGATGCTCAGAATTGGAGCCTAGTGCTACTGTTAGACATGGCAATGTTTTACTAGTACATTCAGGTGTTCAGGAATGCAAAGTGTCACCTTACTGCACACGTGTATTTCGTCACACCCATTACAAACTAATGAGTCACAGCTATGGTGAACCTCACAATCACAGTCAAAGATTTTGTGATCCCAAAACGTGTCAAAATCACAGCCATGGGAGCTTACCGTCATATTGTCTCATGTGATAATTGTAACTTTTTCATTAGCTATCTGCAGTGATGCAGCTGTTTTTGCTCCACAACCAGCATCTGTAACTTACACCTGGGTGTCATGTTTGTTCCTATATTACAGTTCTGCCTTCCTCATTCTCCTCCCTCGGGGGGAATGCACTGATTTTTTTTTTGTTTGTTTGTTTTTTATTTTGGTTTGGGTTATTTTTTTTTGTGAGGAAGCACAAATAGATTTCAGGAAAAAAGTCTCACTGTGACCTCGTGGCAGCTCTGTATCTGACTATTTACATGCCTTTTGTGGATTATTATTTTCCCAGGTGGCACATATTTGAGGATAAAATGGGATTAGTTGCGTTGTGGTATCTTGACAAATCCTCAAGCAGTGTCTGAGCCCATGTGGATAAATATGGCCTGCGATCCCAAGTTAACCGTGATGAAGGAATGAAACGACAGGAGATGGCAACCTTTTGTTCACCTGAGGAGCGGATCGCAACTTACATGTAAGGTGCAGGCTTGTCTACAATCACAGGTACTAAACCCAAGAAAAATGCATCAGTGCTGAGCTTTTTCACAGGAAATGCAGAGTTAAATATTTATTTCATTGTGGTAACTGACATAAAAAGTTAATTATTTTTTATTCTGTGTGTCAAAGCCAAAACAATCAAGAGATTAGAGTTCTTGATTGGTTTGCCAATCAGGGAAAAGCTGATCTGTGTTAAATGCAATCATCTAGACAAACATGTTGCAGAGAAAGTTATTATGTCCTGATTTGAAAACAGAGCTTTACACAAACAATTACAGAGACTGCTTATAGCACACACACTTATATTTCAGAAAGAAAAGAAAGAAAAGAAAGAAAGAAAGAAATATATATATATATGCGCAGTGGATCAGTAATTGAATGACTTATTTTTCTACACACCTTGTTGCTTTACCTCTTGTAGTACATGAATCTCCTGAATTTTGAAAACAGTGTCTTAAATGTTTTTGGTTTGTACTTTAAAACAGTAAAAATGTATGGTTTGCCTCTTTTATAAAGTGAAATAGTCCTAATGAAGGCATTAGCATTAAATTAAAAACCTAGGTATGTGTGTCTGTTGCAGATCGATACTCTCGGACCTTTGCACAGATTTGGTGTCTTCAATATAGTCTCTTAAGTATCACACACAAGCATATTCACATAATTACAGCGGCTGCTTTAAACGCCAGTGTAGAGAAAAGGTGTTCCTTTTCCCTAATAGCTGCTGATGTGGCAGTATGCAGTGTGATTCTGTGCTAGTGGTGGGGGAATAACTTAGGTTTGCTTTTGTGTGGGTCTCTACAGGTTTTTGAGTTGGTCCATGGATTAACTGAGAACACATTGGCAAAAGCAACCAATGAATTTTTCCTACTTACTTCTCACTCAAATGTTCCATGAATTAATAGCGCAGACTTGAAAATGAGCTATACTCTTTGCAGTTTGTCATGAAATGGCTGTGAGCAGTATTTCTCAGTAAACTATTCTTTCATCCTAAATCTGTGTAATTGATGGGCTGTTTGTGTGAGCTCCTTCCAAAAACTGACATTCTTAATTTCTGACATAATGGGACAAATATAGCACTGTCAAAAGAAGCATAGTCAAAATTTCTCGCCTTTTAATTGCTATATAAGCACATTATGCTGTGCTGCATTTAGGCCTTTTCTTCACAGCACTACTGGTATGTTTCACGTGTTCCACCTTGACTGAAAAGTATAAATACTCAATTGTTTTATGATTATTACTGTGCTGTTATGGACACATTGTGCCTCTTGTAATCAATGTGGTCAGTGCTGCACAGCTTAGAAACGGCCTCACCCTTCAAGGCAGTCAGAGAGAAGTAATATATCATACTTGATCAGTACGTTTTTTATTATTCTGATTTACTATAATTTCACTACGACAACTACTGTACCATAAGGCTCTGCAGAGCGTGGTGGAGTGTATAAAGTGAAGCAAAGCTGTGTCGGGGCAGTGACAGTGAGGGCTGGGCTAAGCTGTCAAGCTAGCACCAGCTTAAGTTGCAGACTCTCTGTAAGGGAAAAGAAAACTGCATCCACAGCATCATTTCAGAAAAACAGCTTTATGCTATAGACAGCAAGCAAACCTTAATCTCAGGTGATACATACCCAACATTTCCTCTACATATGACTAGATGAACTAACCTGCTGCTAACAATGCAGCCTTCAGAGTTTAAATGTACCTTGTAATTATATATTTTTTATTAGATACACGCTGATCAGACCTCAGATCTTGTTAAAATATGCTCCACGGCTGGCACATATTAGTGCATTAAGTTACTATCAATATTCACCACTGATTGTGGTTACTTGTTATTTGAGGTCTTCATATTTGAATCATTTAATATGAAAATTCCAACCTGTAATGTGACACTAAAAGCTTTCACATATCTAGTAGGGTTTGAATTCATATCACGTAATCACCATTTCTCTAGTTCAATACTGGCCAAAGACATTTATTGCATTTTTCCTACCCATCTGTCCTGTCAGATAGAAGCAGAGAAAATACACAAAAGATGCTTTTTTTATGTGCTGATATAAGAAACATTCTGCTTTAAAGCACTACTGTCGTTATGGCTCTTTGCAGCACAAGCACAATGGTGTGTGCGTGCTGCCAAACAGTGCCATCTCCTGGGGATAAACACCACCTACAAGAGGTGTTTGTGATTGAACACTGGTAAACACAGAAACACAAAGCAGATTTACTGATTTTCTGTCAATCCCATGAGAGAGCACAGAGAAAAAGAAACTGGGGCAAAGAAAGACACGCACTAGCAAAGTTGGAAGCAGACGAAGGGAGGAAGTAAGTGAAGCAAGCAGACGCGACATGTTTTCGGACCAAAAGAAGAGCTGGTGACTGTTGCATGTTGGCAGCCTCCTGCCAGACAGCTGGAGGTTTATTAGCAGACACAGGATTAATAGACTCTTTATTACCTAGAGCAATTAAGGACTTAATTGGAGAGAAAATAGGCCCCATCGAGAGGGAACATGTAGAGGACACAGGAATAAGAATATCTTAAGGGCAATGTCCACAGCGTTTTATGTAAAAGGGTGTCATTTGTTTGTTGTCATTTCAGTCTTTTCCTGCAGTGTCTTTTCAGACCACGAGGAGCTGCATGAGTCACGTGTGATGGCCTGATGGGGCCATCAAAGTAGTTGCCCTGTTTATTACTGAGTGCACCTCTTCCTTTTCGGTGGTATTTCATTCCAGTTAACGTGGTTATTTTGTGCTGAATTCTGAGAAAAAAGTAGAACAGAAGAAATGCCGTTGCTACTTTAAGGCACACTTGAAAACCTGCTGAGTGGAGAGGTCCCTCGCAGGCTTTATTTAGCCAGACCTGTGAATCAGGCCCATCGTGTGTAGTGTGTCTGATGATACTCGTGTTCTCATCAGTCCTTTTCATTCAACAAAGAGCAGTTAAATAAGGTTGTTTCTTGCTGTAACACCCCTCCTATATGACTTTTGAGCAACACATATATCAGCACTCTTTGCCTTCATCCTGCCTCCGCTACTCTCAGCTCACAGACACACATCGATATGCTGTTACATGGTCACCGATGGCAGTGCTCCCAATTTTAATGTCTAGCCTGGAACAAGAGGTCATTTCATGGTCTAATGACTCTCTTATAGTAAGAGATTTTTTTTTCTCAGGAATTTTCCTCCCAACAGATGAGCCCCATGTAGATCACTGTCCTCATTCTCACTCCCTTCCATTTCGGTGTAGAGGCAAAAAGTAACTAATGTATATTTGCTGAAGTACTCTACTTAAGTCCAACCATGAGTTTTATTGTACTGGAGTATTTGCATTGTTACTAGAAGTGAACATTAGGTGTTTAATCCACTCGGATTACAGACAATTACTACAAAATACAATCAACAAATGTAATGATGTGCTTTCATATGTTAACATACGACTATATTGATCCCTGGTGGGAAATTTATAAGCTAGTTATATTGATATACACAGTATCTTTACTTTTGGTACTTAAAGTATTCTTATTAAGTTCTTTGTTATGTTGCTTCTTAAATATCTGAGTACCTCTCCCACTTCTTTCTGGGTATAATCCAACAGTGATCACAGCACGGGCATATGTAAAATAGTAACCTTGTGGCCAGGTTATTTTATCAGAGTGGGCCAAAACAAAGCCAGGGGGACCAGGCGTATGTGCAGCCCATCTGGCCTCTGAACATTGACTAAGTAATGTAGTTGCAGGAAGAGTTAATCAGGTGTCCAGGGACTCCAGCTCATAACATAACTTGGTCAGACTGTAGACTGTGACAGTGGGAAGTCTTTGTTGTATTTTCCAAGGTGAAAATTCATGCTGTTCAGTATTTCATGTAGAATAAATGAAACCTAATGGCATATGAATTTACTATAAGTCTGCTTTACAGAACTGCTTTCTTGTGCAGTTTCCAGATCCATTTTCTATACAGATTTTAAGTAGATTTTTCCGAGTAAATCTGTCCTCCACTCATCCTCTCAATTCTTTATGCCAGAGATATTTTAGTCTGCATCCACAAAAATCTAGACTGTAATGGCCAGAGTTAGAGGGACAGGTAGAACATTACCCGAGGCACTTTCTCTACACCCTCTCTGCACCAGTCTGTGTGTGTGTGTGTGTGTCTCTGTGTGCTGATGTGTGTGTGTGTAGCACACTTGGTGGATGTGGAATACTGTTGCTCTCTGGTGGTCTAACCTGGCATTTCACCGATATGTGGAAGAAACAGCCAGAGATCCACTTTTCACATGTGTAGCCTGGCTGCTATACAGAACAGTGAACAGCTGGTGTGAATAACCTGTAGCCTTCGGAGACTCATCTTGCTCTAGAGTTGACGTAATAAACTTTTATCCATAACTTGTGTAAACAACGTGACTCAGGTTTTTCAAGGTGATGTCAGTTTTGCAAGTACACTGTGGTTGTCACTGCTTACGCACTCAGGCATATCTCTTTGGCCTCTATAAGATGCTGTCCACAACGGATGTCACATTTGCCCCACTGTGAAGTGTGTCGCCAGTAATCTGAAGGGCCAGGATCACACACAGGAGCACAAGGACAGTGAAAAGTAGCTCACAGAGTATTTTTATTATACAAAAATAGTTTTTATAAAAACAAATAAGTTATGAATTCCAGCAGCTGCATTACACGTTTCCTTTGTAATAACATTCTTTGCCCTTAACACCAAACTTTCATTCTCTCTTGAACACACACACTCACACACTTGCCTGTTGGGCATCTCACAGTCCTTGAAGTTCTCCCACACACATGTAACTGTAAATTCAGTCTTCACTTCCTATCCAGTAAGAGCTCGGAGCATGTCAGTCCACCTGGCAGGTGAATCTGCTAAAATCACGTCAGTCCTGTGTGGACTGCGACCTACTTCCCGTAGAACATCTCCATGAGAACCTCCTCGATGTTGACGGTCCCTATGACGGGTTTGAAGAAGAGCTGGGCGACCACCAGCGGGCTGATGGCCCTCAGCATGGACAGAGCTATGAGCAGCTTGGCGAAGCGCGTTGTGTCCTCACGGTGGATCAGCCTGACGTGCTCCTTCAGAGCCTGGTGTGCCTCCCGCCGCAGCGACTGGATGTAGTGGAGACAGCGCAAACCCTCCAGGTCTGGGGTCAGGAGAAGACACGGAGACGGGAGTGGAGACAATGGAAAGGGAGGCAAAAGTTGACAACAACACGTGGTAGAAAGTCGAGGACACATGCCTTTAAATGGAGAAATGTGCCTTGGATAAACGCTTCATCTCTACACATCTAAGGCCGATCATTTGTAAAGAAGTTTTTAAAGAAATCTGCCAATGCAGGACCTAAACCAGCCCCTCCCGTGCGTTAGTTAAACTAGTTTGACGCGGTGATAAAACTTGGACTTACCCGGGTTAAACAGCACGGCTCCTTTCAGATACGCGTACTCCTTGGTACTGATGTCTACACTCCAGCACTTCCTCAGGAAGGCTTTGATTGCTTCGATTTCCACCACTGAGACCCCTGCCGCCCCCCTGCTGTGGCCGGCCGGCCCGTCGCTCTCCCGGTCCGGTAAGCCCGTTAGGATGCGCTGCAGCATGCTGGGCTCCACGGTCTCCGTGGTCTCAAAGTCCACACGGTCCTGTGCGAGCCCCAGCACGAGCAGGGGCGCCCAGCCGCTCCGGATCAGCACCAGCTGGTCGTCCTCCGGCAACTCCCGGAAACACGGGACGTTTTTCACGAACCGCAGCGTCTTCACCAGAACCGCCGACGCGGCTTTGCACGTCACCTGCGGCGTGCGGAGGACACCTCTGCGCCGCGTGGAGCCGCAGGAGCACGCCTGCGCACGGAGCTCGTGCGCCGAGGCTGGAGCAGAAGTGGCGCTTTTGTGGAGCAAGTGCTGCAGCGTTTGTTGTTGGTCTTGGTCCTGCCGCCGCTGCTGCTGCTGCTGCATTTCTTCCTCCTCTGCGCTCGCAAGGCTGTTGCTCTTTAAAATGCTGTAGAGGATGCTGCTGCTGTTGTTGTTGTTTCGGCCGCTGGCACCACGACAGCGGCAGCCCTCCAGCGTGGCCATGGCCGCTGGCCGCTCTACGCGTCCCGCCGTGTGGTTGAAGCGCCGGAGGTCAGTGACAGAGGTAGCGCTGTTTCCTTAGCCCCCGATAGCCCCGAGTGAAGGGCAACACGTTTATATTAGCTCCCGTCTGTCCCGGCGCTCTGAGAGCCTGTTCACACTCCCTGTACATCCCGCCTCCCGAGGCTCAGGCACCTCCTCTTTCTCCACCTCCTCTCCCTCTCACACACACACACACACACACACACACACATATTTAGCCCTCCACTTTACCAACATATACTTTTTCAGTATAGGACAAAAACGACATTTTTGCAGGTAACCACTTCCAACAGTATAAGGCGCATGTGTCTTGCTCACCTGTGGAAGGTTAGGAAAGCCGCACATAACCCAACATATCTAACTGCATTTGTGGCTTTCAGCTAAACAGATGTGCTGCAGCAGGCAGAAGGCATCGTTGATTAAAGATACTATGTGTTATTGAGAAAGAAGGAATAAAGGAAGGAAGAGAGAAGCAAAGACAGACAAGGAATCAGAGCCCAGTTCTATTCTCAGCATTACCTTGACTCTGGCAGTGCTGTTTATCAGCCGGGAGCTGATAAAAAATATAGGCCAGCGACAGAACTGAAGGCTTAATTATTTTAGGGACAATTTATATGATTTTCTATGAGAAAGGGGTAGGAAGAGCTGAGCTGTGAAGGCCAGACTCCAACCTTGACTCGGACACACTGATATTGATTTAACCGTGAAAACAGGAGCTAGTGAATTATGATGTCATGACTCAGTGCTCTCCTTGCTTCTGTCAGTAAAGGAGGCTGGGGAGCAGAAAGAGGAGGAGGAGAGGGGGGCATGATGGGGTGGTTTGAAGAGGAGGGGGGAGTGGAGGTCAGAGAATGAGAAGAAAGAATTAGAGGTTTAACTTAATTGCTCCTAAGGGGGATCACAGGTTAGGGTTGACTGCTACCTGAGAAACGGAGGGAGGTCGAGGGCTCTGGGAAAATCAGAAGTGATTACAGAGAAGTTTAAACAGGGAAAAAAAATACAGAGAACAAGATGAGGAAAACAATGCAAAAGTTTAAGTCCAGGCATGGAGGGTCCAAAGCTGGAGGTAGATTTGATACCCTCACACTGTTAGTGAAGGGTCTTGATAGAAGGTTGTCTTTGGCATACAGGGTGGATGGTATTGAATGCATGGCCATTAATGAAATAGCAGTAAGCAGGACATCAGTGTCCCCCGCTCTGTTGCATCGAAGGACACAACTATGAATTGAGGCACGATGAAAAACTTTTGCTGTAGTGCTACAACATTGTTCAGAGGCCAAATGTCTTTGTATTGATTTAGCTGAGAGAGAAAACAGAGAGATTTTTCACATGTTTATATCAAGGACACCGCAGGATAAACAGCCTTCACTCAGCCTGTCTTTTCTCCTGCTCAAGGCCCAGCCAGCACAGGTTATAAAAATCCTTCCGTCTCAAGGAGAGATTACATTATGTCTTGTTGCAAAAGCACAGAGTTGAAAAGATAGCTGCAGTCTCTGTCACTCTTGTCCACAGGTCCACTCTTTCTTTTGTTTATTTGTTACATTTATATAAGATGTTCTTAAGTAGCTCTCCACTCTGCCATCTTTCCTCTGATAGAGCGAACAAAATATGTTGTAAGTGTTTCTCTTTTATTTTAAACACCTACTGACATTCGGCTCATGTTACACAGCCGTATATTGTTCAGACAAATAAAATGGAAAATGATGTTGAATTCTTATTCTAAGATCCAAAAGGTAAACGCACAAATATGTCCAGCTTCAGTTTGTATCAAACGACACACATGGCATCAAGTGTGTTTTGACAAATAGAAAACTCATTGCAAATGTTGTGGATTTGAAAATGACGTGCAAACATCTTATAGCTGCAAAAGCTGGAACCAGCTGATATCGACTATATGGGATGTTTTTCTGTAGGGGTGCAGAGATGTGCAGCCTGTTGCCTGCAGGGCTCCATCTAACAGCTCACACTTTGAAAACAATCTCTGTCAGCTCTAACCACAGTGACAAATAGCAAATTTCTAAAGACTACTTCAGGACAGAAGCCATTCTGTGTTTTGTCACATAAACTGTTTCAGCTGTTTGCATTAACAGTAACTTAGGGCATAAGTTTGAGGTTTGTGTGCATGCAAACATCATGAGGACAGTCCTGAAACGATATACCAAACAACCCTAGTACAGATCATATATACTGGGGATTGATTATAGGGGATTAGAGATTAGAATTTATCTTAGAACTTTGAAAACACTTTGATAAAAATTTGAAGGAGATTTCTTAGTGAAGGATTGGCTTCAACATCAAAAACACAAACTGAATGCACTGCCAGAAGAATTTTTCATCCTTAAATGCTTTGCCATCAAAACAGTCAGTTTCACTGTATCAGCTTCAAAAGTCCAGTTTGTTTTCTGTGACATGAAGCAGGCTCTTTCCCTGGCCCAGTGCCTTCTGATTTCCAGCCTAGTTTAAATCAGCTCTGCACAGAGATGCCTTCTCACAGCTCCCCCATATAACTTTAGAGATCCAAACACGCTGATGTTCATAAACTAGTAGACCGTTTTGTTGTTATCATTACCGACTCAACTTAGATATGTCATTGACTGTGTATTCAGAAAAATAGTTGCATGTTTTTATACAAGAACGTGAGGTGTCAGAAGCGATTACTTGTTCTTGTGTAGTTGCATGTACGCACATTTTCATTTGTCTGTGATCTGCACTTCTTAAACGAATCGCTGTGACAGCCAGACAGTCCGAGTCAGACAGCATCAGCCACGCTGTAGCTTTGTGTCTAGTCTTGAAATTTAGAGCAAGGTCAGAACCAAAGCTACTCAGACAAGGGGCATGGGAACGTGAGAGCGACATGCAGGAATAAAAATGAGGAGAAATATCAAGTACCAATAAAAGTAAATTCCATTACTGATAAGAGATTCTGTAAAAGTCCAATTGTCTTGACATCTGTAAATGTTTCTCACAACCTCTTAAGTAAATTGATTGAAGGAGAAACTTTTCTACGTAACATAGTTTAATCTGCCTAAATCTAATCCTATGAACTTTTTCAGTATGTGCAGATTGCACAAGTAAATATATAATGTTTTTAATGAGAGAGTATTGTTACGTTATGTTCTTTTGCAACAGTAAGCATTTCCTGAAGGCTGATCACACAAATGAAACTGAGGTTGCCATGACCCAAGAAGACAGATCTTTGGCAAATTCAGCCGAGCCGGCCTTGAAACACAAGTGTGGAGAAAAACAAGGTTTTTTACCAAACACTTGGGGCTTAGACACCCACAGACACTCTAAGACAGGTCTCAGAAACTTAAGAGGACAACTTTGTATGATTCAAGGCTTTGCATTAAATGGCTCCCCTGGAAAAGTCATGTACTGCATTGTTTGTTGATTTGTTGGGCGCTCTTCAGGCGGTTGCTATAGTGACTGCCTCCATTTTCTCTCTGTGGCTGCTCACATAAAGGACTGTGTCCTTGTCTCCATAATAGTTACAAATTGAATACTGCACTTTCCAAGGACTCATGTCACCAACTTACAGCAGAGTGAAAGTGTGTGTGTGTGTCTGTGTGTGTGTCTGTGTGTGTGTGTGTGAAGAGGAAGAAAGGAGACAAGTTTGCTTTAGATGTGCTTGATTAACGTGAGGTGAAATGCACAGACTTTTGTTGCTCTGATTTATTTTGTGAATCCGACAATACAAATGGGATGATGCAATTTGTTTTATTAGAAGTGTGTGATTGTTTAAAGTGATCTTGTAAATCATACCCGAGTTTAACAAATAACATCATGCACCTGTAGAGGATAAAGTTTGTGTTAGGCTATATTTTTTATTATTTGCATTTCTTGGCCCACTGGATTTTTCTGCCAACTAATCTATAAAACGTGGCCCACAAAAGGCTCAGCATTTTTCACACTATACTTTGTAGCAGTTATAACTCAAACACTTGGACATTTATTTTGAGTTATTTTCTGCTGTGTATTAAGACTTGTTTTCTTATCACTATAGGAGCAGTCAGCGTGTCTGGATTATCACCAGGTTTACAGTTAAGTGCAAGCGTTTGCATCCCACTTTTTTAATGGACAAGGAGTAAAACCTCTGTGACTTCTGATGATGAAAGGACATTAGTACTAGCTGAATGTGCTTTGTCATTATATTAGGTCAAGGGTTAAATTTGCATGCTCTTCAGTGCAATTTGAATGTACGGCAATGCAAACCTAACGTATATAACATAATATTTAATGCACAGTCAGCCGGTATAAATGTTTTTAATCAGCATAAGTAATGGTCAAGGAGTGGATAGAAAAAATGTAATGTTAAATAGTAAAAATAATAGCTGTGAAAAGGTTTGCATACCTCATCATAAATTAATATAAATGCCTGATGAAAGAACATATGTACTAGATCAATGTAGAATAGTGTTTTTAGAAAAAAGACTTTGTAATTTTTTTTAACTCGTTTTGATATTTTAAAATATTGTAAGGTAATGCAAACATTTGCACTCAACTGCATATTTTAAAAGGTCTTATCCTGCTTTTAGCTTCCTTCTTTGGGCTCTATGGCTCTAGTTTGGGGAGTAGAGTATTGCTGCACTACTTTTATGTTCCACTTTCTTATTGATTGAACACGCATAATCCAGGTAATCAGCAGTGGTTGGGTAGAAAACAAGCAGGACTCCAAAAAGAACCAGAGTTTGCCACCCCGATGTATATGAAGGGCATACAGCTTTTTTGTACCTCTCCTCAATTAAAATTTGTTTTTGCTTTTAGCTGGAAATCTCCAAATGAGAACATTAAGTAGAGTTTTGCGCCATCAGGAGTTTCAGATGCTTTAATCCAGAGGGGTTCTGAGCCACAGGTTGACCAAGACTGCACCTATGAGCAGCGAGGTGATATCAAACAGTATAAACTGAAAACCTCCTGTGGATAATAAAGTTTAAGAACATAAACATATGTGTTCCCTTCAAACTAGAACCACAGTGAGAAAGTTAAAAGGTTGACCTTTAAAGAGGTTTAAAGGTTTTGCTGCCGTCTCTGATGCACCTGATGCACCTTAACATCACTGCAGCAAAGGTGAGAAATCAAACCACTGAAGTCAGTGAAAGCAGATAATTCTTTATTATAGACAATTAGAAAATGTGGCATTTCACAGGGAGTTTGGGAGAATCCCTTAAGAAGCACTTGTGGCGTTTCTTATGTTCGGCGTCATTAACGTTATGCAGATGAAGAAATCGCACACAAACGCATCTGCAACCCAGAAGCATCAGTCCACCATCTGTGTTTACATTTCACTGGAAGCATTCTGCCACAATATTATTGTGTAATTTTTGACAGCACTCACACAAACTATCACTATCACTGTTGTTGATGAAAGAGCCTAAGTCATGGTTATACAGCCAATGTAGTGGTCCACTTGCTAGCTTTTTTTTTTTAATTGTTTAGCCACTGCCATAGTTTTTCATGAAGGATGGAGCAAACCTTTCTCTCAGAAATAAGTAGTTATGTTTTGTTCAGAGGCGATCATGTCTTTCAGTAAATGAAAAAGCATTTATCAATTGCACCCAAGCAACAGGGAGGAGGCTGAGGTGAATTTTGGGCGCACAAAGTGCAGGACAGATGGGTCCAAAGTTCAAGTCACTGGAGGCAGGTGTGGCTCGGTGGCTCAGTCCTTGTGCAAGACTCTGCACCCCAGGTTGCCCCAGGAGGGTCAGCACAACAGCTGTTTTCATCTGTAAAGTTTCAATAACTTCAGACCATGTAGCATTTATCTTGAGCCTTGTTTAAGGGGAATTTTTTCTAATCTCCTTTAAACTAAGACCATAATCTTTTTTCCAACGTTAGAGTGCCGCTATATAACCACAGGAGAAGGTTAAAGAAAATAAAAAGACCGCCGGCACTACAAACCGATGTAGAATTAGTGTTTTGGCCGACCAATGGAATACATTGTCCTCATTATGCTAATGGGAAATGTAATTTATTCAACATCGAGTTTTTTTTCAAAATGCATTAGCTGTTTCAGATTAGTTATGTATAAACCTACTTTCAGGAGATAGGGTTTTGTAGAGATAAGTAGGAGACGGTGGTCTTCAGGTGATCTACTATAGGGGGTAATAAAACCTCTGTCTTTCTTGAAGATGAGGTTTGTCATCAGATTTCCTGTTTTTGTTTTGTTTTAATTTTTTTGATGTGCATTGTAACCTCATCAGTCTGACACACACAACCGGTTTTTGAACAAACACAGCTTTGCTCAATGTTTACCTCAGCTGTGAACCTCTCGCTGAACGTGGGTAAACAGCACAAACACATAACACACACTTGTGATAGGATGGTCCATAGTCTATTTGTCTCTCCTCTTGTAACAGTTTTCAAGGTTGGTGTATATACACAAAGTAACCCAGTGTAGAACCAACAGGGCAGCAGAAACGCTGGCTTTGAAGCCAGGTGTGGAGGATTTTGTTATTACAGCCCGTTGCTGGGTTGTGTTCGAACATGCCGTGATAAGATGTGTTGTATTGTGTAATGTTGCTTGGCATTGGTTTGTCTTTATTTCTATGTGTGATGATAGTGGTTCAAGTCATTGCTCTTGCAACAGAGAAGTTTTGGGGAAAATTATTCACTTAATTCATTCTTTAACGTGTTAATGTTTTGTATACAAGTCTATGCAGAAACTTGTAAGGACACTAAAACTCTATGCTACTTTTTTAAAATGAAATCATACACATATTGCATTTTTTACATTAACCTTCAAAATAAATAAATTTAAAACGATCGTATTAGAAGCCCCAAAAGCAATCAAAGTTTAAAAAAAAACATTGTGTTCTGACCTTATGAAAAGGTCCTGAGGACTGCAAAGAAACTAGCCTAGAGAAAGAACTGTATTCACCTCATTGCAGTGGGTGAATCAGGTTCTCCTGCAAAAAATGAGTAATAGCACTGTGGCTGATTTCCACACCAGGAAACTCAGTACTACAATACTTATTTCTCCAATCCAATCCAAGTATTAACATTAAAAAATGTCAGTTGGTTAACCGTTTTTTGTGTTTCTCGTTTGTATTACCAGACTCGTTTTCAAGAAGGCAGCATGTCCCTTTCGGACCGTTGAATTGTCTCGAGTACATTTGTTAAACATTTGTTATTTCACAAAAACCAAAGGTTAGAAATGACTAAATGAACATGAATTTGTGCAGCAGAACTGTAGTCTCTCATGTTTAAGTCCTGTGCTTCATTGCCTCTACTTTATCCTTCTACAGAACTTTTGTTGCAGTGTGAAAACAGATTGTTTCTAACTTTGTGACCATGATTAAAATAGAATTGTTAAAGAATTACTAAAAGTAGAAACATGTGTCTATTTAAAACATCAGTAAAAATGACTTCTACTGTTACTCTAACAGAGACGCCGATTGAAATAACAATTTTCAGCTCAGTGTTAAGGTCTTTGACTGAGATCCCAGTTGTGGGTGGATACAAGGACATGCACTGCCACTGACATCCAACTGGGGCACGATGCCCCGCAAACTGCAGCCTCAGGCTGTTCTCTGACAGAGTACGGGAGTCTTGAGCTTGGCCACACCACTTGACATCCAGCTGCCGACAAGAGCCACCTGTGCGTTAACGCTGTGTTTCACAGATTGTCCGTGTTTACCTCTTTTGGTTTGCCTGAGTCACATGAACACTAATTAAACCAGTCCAGCTTTATTTATTCATTCAATTATTTAACTAAACAATCTTTGTTTAGTTCCACTCATAAAGGACTCTGATCTTCCCAGTTTATCCGTGGGTAATTTTCATATAATTGAGTGCCTGGTACAGTTAGAAGGGTCGACTAATCTTTAAAAAGATTTGTAAATATTTAGGAGCCATTTCTTTCTTGAGACGTTTTGTGTACACAGTAATGATGTCTTGGCAACTCAGAATGCAGGTTTTAGAGCGACACAAGGGCCCTAGTCCTCTTACGTGTTGTTGTTTCCAGGTGTAACAAACCCCAGTTTATTGTAACTCCAGAGTATTGTTGTATGTTTTAATCCTGGATCAGGTTACCCAGTTATGTTGGTTCTTCAAACCCAGTTAAGAACTCAATTAGAAAAGCCTGATCTTATCGGGAGAACGGCACATTCTCATGGTTGTTGACTAGACCACAGTAGAAACCATGATCAGCATGTTTCCTGTTGCCTAATTGCTAACGATAAAATATGAGAGAGAGCGAATAAAAAGGAAGCGTGACAGCGAGAGCAGGTGAACTCATTTTTGAGTTATGTATGTAGGAATTTAAAGATGCTGGAAAAATGCTTAAAGACAAAGGCATTACACGTGACTCATTACTGGCACCATGATGGCATGTCCACTGATCTGACGGTGAATCATTTGAATAAAATCGGCATTACAATCAGGACAAGTAAGCCTGCCGAGAACCTAGGAACAGGTGAAACAAAACTGGTGCCTGTATTTTACTCTTAGCCTTATAATAACAATAATTAATTAATAATAATTAATTTAAAATGAGACATTCCTTTGTTTTCTGAATTGTTTTGTCGCATTACTTACTATCGAACACACTGAAAAAGTTGTGTGTGTGTGTGTGGGTGGACAGTTTTTAATTAAATATAACAACACCAGGTGTGCACATATTCAGATCCATAGGATGAAAGATGACGAAGATGATGGATTATTTGTGTTTTGCCCATACAAGCACAAATGCAGCTAAACACGCCAGAGTAGACTGCCAGTGACATGAGGGAGTGAGCGAGAGGCGGGACAATGCAGTTGTAATGTCCTTGTTGTGGATAAATTGTGTGTTGAACATATGCCACTGGGACATGAGCTAATTAGCCAAGGTTGAGTGGGACTCTGGGGATGGGTGTAAGAAGGGGGAGGCGGCCTGCCAAGGTCAAACCCATGAGTTTGCATGTGCTTCTGAATCCATACGGCACAGACGCTCCCCAGTGCAGCGCTGATGGATTCAGCTCGTTCCGTCTCCCTCGCACTTAAAACCATTTTCACTTTGGCAACACACATCTCGTCCTGCTTACCCCCCTGTGCCTGTATTACCACATCAACTCAAAGGATTTACTGGACAGTGGTGTCGTAAAAATGCAGGTGGACATAACTGCAATTAAAATGCAGATTGCCTCACCTGAGTCTGACGCATATCCCGTTTATGTGCCGTCATGTCTGCTTTCCTTTCTTGTCCTCTGTCTCTGCTTGTCCTTGCTGATCTATTCCTCTTATCAAAATATATGTCACCCCATCAAAAATGTCCCTGTTTCATATGTATAACCATTACCAAACACATGTAAGACATGTGCGAGACATGTTAGGCTGCTGGGTGAAATATGAAATACTTTAGCTGTGGAAGAATAATTTATGCCCCTTCCATCTCATTCTTTATTGGTCTCACAGTGACTACAGTATGAATATTCTACTATACAGCATATTGAGGACAGGGTCATGTTTGCATAAGGAGGTGAATTATGACACTAATAACAATGCTGGCATGTCGAGATGAGACATGCAAGGAGGTCAGGGGGTGAGTGGAAAACAGCGAAGAGCTCACTTTTGTGAAAGACCAAGGTGAGGGAAATGACAATGAGTGCCGCAAAACCCACATTTAGAAAAATCAAATTTTATTCAGTAAAGTGAAGTTTGACTTGTATCTTTTGAATAATACAGTATAATGACTAATTTTCATTCCTATCTCTGAAAACTCTCATTAAATTTGTCAGTGAAGTATTCTTCATTTGAGACTTGTGCACCTTGAGCAGCAACAAAGAGATTTTCCAGACTTCTGCAAATGATTTGCTTGCAGGCAGTGAGTCATGCTGTCTGACTGTCTGACTTTGCTCTGTGCTACACTGATGGATGATTTAGGATTTGCGTAGTCGTGAATATGCAATGTTTTATATATTTTTTTATATTCTGTTTTATGCTGTCCTGTGAAGTATTCGGCAAAATAATATTTTTGTAGTAATGTGAAAGTTGGGATTTTCTTCCAAAACCTAAAAAATAACTTCCAGGCTTCTATTTTGTGCAGCGTTTTACAGTATTTTTATTACCACATGCCAAAGCGAAATTCAATTCAATTTCTTCATATTTTGCTTTTTAAATAAAGAATGCTGCTACCAGTTACTTTGCAGATAAAGATTTAAAAACAAAATGCCGAACTTTACAAAAGTTTCAGGCACTGTAGGTGTTTTGATATCCAGCCATCAGATGCATCAGTATCAATGAGGAGGCATCTGATCCATATCCACTTTATTCTTAACATAATAGGGACCCCAAACATGCAGCCAAAGGTTATAAACCCAATACCCAATGCCCATTTCAACTATAGATGTCCCAGTGCCAAAACCAGAATTGATTTTAGTGCAATATAGGGCAATGTTAAGTTTAAGATTATTGACGACAACGAGCGTCTTAAGAGTCCTAGTTAATATAGCCCATTTCAACGTGTGCACTGGAATTCTAATATTCTCCTGACTTTGTCTGGAAGCGGTGTGTGTGTGTGTGTCCCAACAATTATCTGGACTTCATCCTGCGAGCGCCCTAGTACTGTGTAAGTCTGTGTTTTATGAGACCCTGCGTGGACCCCACTGCTCTGTCTTGAATTGTAGGAAGGATTTAAAGTGAGCAGATGTTGATGACGTTTATCACTCTATTGCCACAGAAGTCGATCAAGAGAACTTTTTTTAGATGCTTGGCTCCAATATGCTGTAAACAAAACATTGTTTCCCACAGCTTAAATATCAGATGTTCGACCAGATGTGTTTTTTAGCATTACACAACTGTTCCAATCTGTTGTTTCCTCTGCCCCAGCCTCCCTGAGACATCTTGCTGTCATCAAATTTATAATAAGCAAATATTTTTCACCATAGAAATTCAACATTTCAACGCCTGATATGTTGTCTTTGTATTGTTTCCAATATTTGCAAATCATTGCATTGTCTTTTTATTAAATTTTTACACATCCTGACTTATCTGTAAATGAGGATTGTACATTGTACAAGCTAAACCTTGATTGGTTATGGATAAATAATAGGCCACTTGAGGCAAAGTACTTAATAAGGTTAAGGTCAACAATATTAGTTCAGTCCTTACTGTAAACAAATTCCATGAAAAGGCTGAAACAAACAATGCATTAGTCTCTCATCTCTCAATACTGCTTTAAGCCCTAAGCCCATTTGTTCTCGCTGATGACGCACATCTTTAAACCAAATAGTGAATGTATATTGTTTGTAGTTGAATGTTTATTTTTTTCATAGAATTTAAAAAACATCACTTGAACAGAACCAAAATATTGAGTTACTGTGCTGTAGTTTCTGTGCAAGTTTGATTTATTGGTAAGTATTTTGAACTCATGTAAGACAGACTGAAAGTAAGTTAGTGTTCCTGTTGATTGGAATAAATTAATAGGTATATTAACCAGTTTTACTGTTTATGCACAGCAATAGAGGTAATTAGACAGATGGAAGTATCTGTCAATTGGAGTCAGAAATGATCAGATTTAGTGATATTTTATGGAACAATTTAGCCAGTTTTTCATCCTAGGACTTATTTTCTGTAGGCGTTCGTAATAAACTGACAGTTGAGTGAAAATTAATTCATTTCTGCAGCACTTAAGTCATAACATAGACCGCTAAATTAAACATACTCTGCATAAAATAAATAACCATGACAATAATCTCTAGGTTTCACTATAGCTTTGACATGTCTGTCTCTAACTGTGAATCTCAGCTGAGCAGGTAGTCCCCTCCTGGCAGAGGAAAGAAGGAAGGAAGGAAGGAAGCTTTTGGTTAAGCGCATTGACGGTTGTGAAGCTTGCCGTTTGCTGAAGATTTTTGTCATTTAACGTACAGTATGCACTAATAGAGTATTTACTCACTTCTGTTGCAAACCCAGAGTTGTGAACTGGTGCTAGTGTTCAGGTAACCTGGGCTTGCTCCATCCTTCCTGTTGTCCACTCTGTGCAGGAGGAGCAGCTGAGGTCTGCCCCTCAGTCACAGAGAGCAGACAGAGTGGAAACTGGGGCACAAAACCTCAGGTATCTGTTCTGGTCAGATTAACTCACTTACTGTTCAGTTCAAACGCCAATCAAATGCATCCGGTTGAGTCACTGATGCTGACATATCCAAATAATTTTACACCTCTGTAGAGTAATTTTCAGTCGCATGTGCAAGTTAAATGCTTACGGTGTAGGCTGAATATGTGTCTGGTGACCTTTTAATTGAATCAGCTGGCATGAGTGCAGACATTGGTCTATGGTAATTATTTAAAAATGTCAAGGATCGCCCCACTTAATCAGCGGATCACTATTAAGGAAGTAGTTTGTTCTCATTATCACAGAATAGGAGTAGATATTGGATGTATCATGACTATATGGTCTTGCTGTTCTGCCTCAGTTATTATTTCTGTGTGTGTCTGATTTATTTTAGATGTGTTTATTAAATCTTTAATTTGCATACTAAGCTTCAAACTTGGATTAATATCAACCATTTGCTGATGCGAGAATCATACGGGTGTATTGACCCTTCTTGACAGGATACGTTTCTAAACAAAGCCTAACAGATTCTTCACCTATGACAACTGGGGTTTGAAGCATGTCACATTTCACCCTTATTAATCTAATTCGACATTCTTTCATAACAAAAAGTTCTTTCCAATTATGCTTCCTTCCTTTCTACCCTTTCAAGTTCATCCACTGGCCTTGCTTAACTGGATAAATTGCTTTAGCGCACCATTCTGCCTCCTCTTCACAATTTATTTGTACCAATATAATTTTCCTGTCTTTTCAGGGTGTTGCTTTATATACATGTTTGCTTTTTCCAAGGCCAAGGTCTCCACTAAATGCCAGTTGAACTAGTTGAATTTCCTGTTTAGAGAACGCAGTCTTTTGCAGAGCTACCTTGCAAGGGCACCGTATATCTTGCATGTGTTTTTAATCACTAGATTTTCGAGACTTCCAACTAAAAACTCAATGACTTCATTTGGATCAATCATGTTAATAGGTAACAGAAAAGTACAGCGTATATTTTATATGCACCAGATTTAGAGAATCATTTTCTTTACTGGAAATAAAGCATTCAAGTCTGTCAGTGGAGAACAGTTTGAACTGAAGGGACAGGGGCCCAGAAATGATATAATGAATCCTAATAATTTTACAATGGGGCACCAAACTTCAATTCTAGTATATTTTGTGCTTACATGCTGCATATTTGTATGCAGCATCCTACTTAATGCTACGAATTTCTAATGAACATAAACGGCATAGTGGGTTACGAGACTAATCGTTTTAGCCCTGGGGCCCCATACCATTTTAATCCGGCCCTGTCAGAAATACGCACTCAAAGCCAGATCGTTTGCTGGTGTCTCTAGTTCTTCCTTTGAATAAAACAGTCAAAGAAAATTGAAAATTAAAGAAATTTTAAATTCATTAAAACGTTTGAATTTCAAACACTCACTTCTCCTTGCTATTTGACTCCACATGAGCCTCTCTTCATTCAGGATTTCAGTGCATTCACAGTATTTTATTCAAACCCATTAACCTTGACTCTCTGTGAAGGTATGGAGAGGTTTTTAAGGTGTGTAAATATTGTGCACTTGAGCTCAAATTACCTGAACTTTGAGGCAGTGTTTACCATAGAACCAGAAAAATAAGTCTTTTTGCAGCAAGGCATCATGGAAAAAGAGTGGGGCAGATGAAACAATTACTGGTGGTAAATATATATATATATATATATATATATATATATATATATATATATATATATATATATATATATATATATATATATATATATATATAGTTGAAAATTGTGTTTTTGATGCTGTAATGGATTCAGTGCTCCATTATTGTAATAGTGTGTGATTAAGGGATCAGTGGATCTATAAAGTAACTTCATCAGCTTGGACTCAACAATACAAACACTGTAGCTTTACAGAAAATTTCTGGTTAATAGAGCACAATTGGTATAATTGCAGATACAAAGAGGAGGCATAACAAGGCATAAAATAAAGTCAGTACATCATAAATACGTGCCACTTTTTGTATTTTTTATTTGTCTCGGCCAATGCGTTACATAGTATAGGGCAGACGTCAGATTCACAAATGAAATTAGTGTTAAAACCGGCAAAATTAGTAGGTAAGACAAAGATGAATAACCATGTGATAAATATTAAAATCATCCAGTTGCCATTCACATTTCTGTGGGCACTGTGCTGTAACATATAGTCATGAATTGCTACATTATGTTTCCCAACCCTTTGAGCGCTGGATCCTGTTGCCCTGCTGTCTGTCAAGGTCTCTCTCTGTCTGCTCCAGCTTCGCCAAGGTCACCCGCTCCGCTGCAGGCTCCCTGAAACCTTGAGCAACTAACTGACCGAGAAATGTGTGTTCTCCGTTCCATCACCTACATGTCCCAGTCTCAATCAGCCAGATACAGAGCCGGACTGTCATAAAATGTTCCAGCATGCTGCCACTTAGACATTAGGTCACTCCAGTAGCTGTAAGCAAGAAAAAAAAACACAGTCGCTCAAGGTCATTGAAGAAATTAACGGGAAGAGCTCAGCCTCTGTTAGTTAATTCATTGCATGATACACCAGCGGTAGTTTAAAAATCTTGAACTTGTGCGGTATTTGTGTGGATGGATGAGACTGAGTATTGCAATTACTGCAGCTGTCCCTTCATGTCTTAGTGAGTCTGTAATGTTTGTCTGTGTGTCTAATCAAAGACTTTATCCATTTGATAAAGTCATCAAATTGAGATGAGGTTCTTAATGATCATGCAATCACAAAGGAAGAAAAACATATAAGTCAGTGGTATATGACTTCTCTAATTAACAAGGCTATATACAAAAAGCTTTATTTAAATACAAGACACAGTGCTACAGAGCATTAAAGCCACAATAGTGAGAGTGTATCTGGGACCTTGGCTTTGATATGAAATCTTGTAGCCTTGCTTCTACTGCCCTCCATGTTAAAAGCTTTTTGTGACGAGGAAATTACTTTATGAACCTCTGAAAGATGCTGCAACACTTAAACCTCCCTGTTACTTTCATTGCGAGACCATGAGAGAAGTGTTTTTCTTTTTCCATTTCTTTTTTTTTTTAAATCACTGCAGCTTGCCATTTGTATTATCATTCTCTGTCCCCCCTCTTATTCCATGGCTTGAGCCCTTTAAACAATCCTTTGCTGTAACAGGGTCTGTTTTTCATTTTTCCAAGGTCTGTGAGAAACGGTTTGTTTCAATATGCTCACTCTACCCGGCCTGGCATTGGGTGAATGATATTTATATGTGAGTGTGTTCTTGTTTAGGTCTTTAAGGACTCGGTTCCTTTAACATGTACCTGGAATGTTCAATCCGGATAGAAGCAGAAATACCGAGCGTGTCTCCGGCCTTGAGACTTCACAGGGCTCCGACTCAGCGCTCAGCCCAGTAAACACAGTTTCCTCCTGTGGCTCTCTGTTTGGACAGGAAACAAGGAAGCTGATCAAACACCGGCTCAGAAGGCCACGACTGCTTCGAGCTGGAATGGAGTCGCAGGTCTTTCAAAGCACTTTAAATAGGGAGAAATGTAAAAACTGACATGTCGCCTTTAGTGTGCAGATCCGCCGCTTTAACGCCCTGCTGAGTGTCGGGCTTGAATTAATTTCCCCAAACAATCATTGCGTGTACATATCCTGATCTCAAGCTGTTTACAAGTAGAGAAAATGATGTCACGCATTATGTGTGCGTGTCCCGCTGCCTGCTTGCTGCAGATATAAAACCCAGTCCCGATGACATCATAGATTACAAATATCATGACTGGGATAATAGGAATAGGAAGTAGCAGCACAAACAGATGTCTGGTGAGGAAGAGAAATGGCAGAAAAATTTGGAATGAGGAAAAAGAGAGGAACAGAAGTCATCAGGGTTAATGAGCTGAGTGATAATGCTTCCCCCTTGTGACTGTTTATTAAATTGCATATTTTGTAGGCAAGAGAGTACTTTATTAATCCCTGAGGGCCTAATGAGCTTCATCATTTGCAGGGCTGCATATCAACAAAAATATGAATATGATATATTAAGAATGATGTCTTTATATAATACTTTAAACATCCAAATGTGGTTTTTTATACAATGTGTGACTATGCAAAAGCACAACCATTTGCACTGAGCCTTGGACTGTATATAAAAACCCCTGCATAAAGATGTACTCCAGTTATTTATATTTGATACAAATACTCTATTTTATTAATAATTTTTGTTTAAAAAATGTTCAGCTACTTGGTGTAAAATATTAAAATTTCCTCTCCTCAGTGCTACTGGTTGTTAAACTATTATATTATTTTGAACTAGTAAGGTAAAAGTTGGGGACAACGTGCTCTCCTGCACCTAAACACAATGACACATTTATTTTAGCATATGAAGAAATGATGGGTATAAATGTTAATCATTTTTCAATAGTTTGATTAGATAACACAAAGGTAGGACCTGGGAAAAAATAACAAGATGAGTTTCGATTTTCAGTTCCTTTCTTTATGGGTTGAAAGTGAAAAATGCACTAGAATGGCACCACACGCGCACAGATGCCAGTGGCATTACTGCATGTCAAAATCATAATGCATAAAAAACCTTGTCCTTGAAATTACTACGCACACACAGCTTGCTTTAAACATCTTCTCACTCGCTAATCAGGGAATTAAAATGTGGTCATCGCTTTACTCTTTTTTTTTTTCACATTTTTTTCTTTTTAATCCCTGTTTGCATTGAAAGTTCCTTCCCACTGCCTTTATTCCTCCGTGTTCTCTGTGAGCTGCTCCCCTGACGCCTCGTTTGAAATCTGCAGGAGGGGGGTGCTGATCTCACTTGACTGCATGTCGCCAGCTACTCGCAGCAGACAGCTCAGGACCATGTCCTTGGCCAGCCCGGCCTCCAGGTTGCCTTCGCGACTCAGCTGCAAAGTGATCTGGTCCAGGCTGGTCAGGACCAGCTCTGAGGCCAGCAGAGGGCAAATGGGGCCTTGGTTAGAATCGGAACTGGGGGCCCCTTCTCTCGCCATATTTTCCATCATATATTGCTGGTACAGATCCAAGAGTTTCTGCTCCAGATAGTGATTTAGAAGTGAGTTTGAGAACGGCCCTTCTCGCCCCTGGAACAAAAAGCTCCGATCCCGGGTGCTCCCTTGTCTCCAACGACTTGAACCTCCCCTGAGTGGATGCGGAAGGCCACTCCGAGCTGCCTGCCCGGGGGGAGAATCCTCCACAGCTGGGAGGACGTCACAGGACTGGAGGAAGGGGCCAGCGAGCTGGACGTCAGCACAGAGCCGCAGCTCACCTTCATTAGCTGACAGAGGCAGCACCTGGTCACCTCCAATGTGGAGGTCACTGTAGTTCTGACAGATGCTCTGACAGAAGGAGGGAACCAAGAAGGGGGCCTCACCAGCAGAGTGAGCCTGAGCTGGGATCTCTATTTCTGGGGAGATGTGTCTGCAGGGACGGCCTCTCTGAAGATCCAAGGACTGCAGAGGAGAAATGTACAACTCCAAGGAAGCACTCGTGCTGTCCACGCTACCTGGCTGCTCGGCGGAGTCGTAATGAACGTGTCTGGTGGAGCCTGGCGTGAGGGTAGCAGCTGCTCTCGGCATCCCATAAGTACTTTTGAGAGGCTTCTGAGGGGGGAGGGAGTCCAGGTCCTCCAGTTCACTAAACATCATGCTCAGCAATCTGCCTTCACAAAGCATGCTGCAACAAAGCGGACATACGCAGATGCTTTGAGTCAAGATTTCAAAACGAAGTGCATGCCAGTATTCAGCGTGTGATAGGATGCAGCTGTGCCCTTGAATGCCGTTATTTTTTTACACACACACACACACACACACAAATATATGTATGTGTATACAAAGACAAACGGTGACATTAGAACTAAAAAAAAATCCACATCTTTGGCTCGATTCCAGGAAGAAAACGTATATTCTGGAAAAACAATCTTCCTACCTTGGAGTGAATTTGAAGTCTCTCAATCAGCTGAGGAGTAGTTTTCGCAGAGGAAACTGCTTCCTAAAAACATTGCATTGTCTGTTTCTGCAGTCCACCAAATGCGTAAACTGTATTCGATTCAAAGTGTGTTTTGGTAGTAGTGCGTGAAGAGTGGTGGTTTTGTACCACACCAGGAGGAAGTGGGAATGCCACAAACTTACTGGTGCAGCCCAAAACACGAATATATACAAAAACATCACTTTGCTGGTGAATGTCTCATTTTCATAGGATTCTTACTGATATTGTTAAATTATATTACTAAATTATACTTGTCCTGTTCTTAACACTTTTACCTATTTACATAAGAATATTTCGACCCCTGTTAGTTTTTCTTCTTGTCAAAAGAAGCGAAATGGCAGGTGCTGTGTGCTTAGGAAGGATACGTGAGCTGTGACCACAACACTCTTGTTTCTCTGTAAAAGGAGCAGGTGTGTTTAGGTCAGAAGCAGAAAGGAAAGTCATACTTCACACGCTAGAATTATCAGGAAATGAAAAGTTTGACTGACGTTGATTCCTGTTTTCATATTCTGACGTGTTACACCGAAACTTGAGCCACCTTTCTTCAAAGGCACTAAAACATGCGTGTTTTTAATAAAATAACTGTTTAGACTTTCCTCCTTCTGTTACGTCTCCAAAGCAGAAGTGGCTTCATGCTCAGTTATGAAAACATAACCGATCATTTCCCCCCCTGAGGCTGAAGCGTCTGCGATGTGTTAATCTAAATGTTATATGTCATAATCACTTTGCATAAAACCCTAAAATGACTATTTTCCACTTAATTTGAGCTCCATTGTGGCACACACTCATTTTGTATCATGTTGGTCATAGAAAGCTCAGTTCTCAGTCATCTGGTGACCGTGACGGAAACTTTCAGACTGTATTTATGGCCCGGACTTTTTTCAAGATGAAAGTACCTCGTCTGCATCTGTGACCTGCTACAGTTGAGACTCTTTTACTTCATCTTTCTCCACTTGCAGCGGGGAAGACCAACAATAGAAGCACGTGACACATAAGAGAGCATGTTCTATTATTAATTAGGTGAGGAAGCGGAGACATAAATCAACATCATACAACTCTTCAACATTTGTGAGAATTGTTTTAGGTCCATAAATATAACTTATATTTTCATGTTCGGCCCAAACAGATGAACTCATCTGGCATTTCCACTTTTTCCTAAAAACAATCTGCTGTCTTGTGTAAATATGTTGTAAAACCAGTGGACGCATTTGTCTAAGCTGTAAAACTGTAAGCATATAGTTTGTTGGATTACTGGATTATTTTGTTCAGAGTCTGGTATGAGTCAGGACATCTGACACAGGACTGCTGCTCAGTAGTAATTGTAGCACAAAGTGTCGAGTTACCGAGCCGTTGTCAGAGCAGGGTTGCTGAGCAACATCCGATAACATTGAGGACATGTTGAGATCAGGGTTGACGGCGGTCTCAGATCTGCTTTTGTTTTGTGTCACAATGGAGCAGGCATTTGGGGATTTCAGCACCGCGGACAGCGCCGGCATCCTGTGAACAGCTTCAGTCGAGATAAATCGCTTTTTGTTGTTTTTGTTTTTTTTCTTTGATTGGTCGTTAGTTCAAACCTTTTTTTGCCTCGAAGGGAAGAATATGGAGAGATGCTTTAAAAACCCTAAAGAATCCAAGGACACCTCTGTAACCCTGAACGGCTTCATTTAGAGCAATGTTTAGGAAGATTAATAATGTATTCCGTCCGAACCATCACGGACACAGAGGGCCCGATGGCGGTGGTGGGTTTCGGTCTGACCAGGACTATCACAACGCCTGCACGCTCAGGCTCGTCCGCAGCACCTCCATGCTCATAGTGGGAGAGAAAACTCAGACAGCCCTGGGCTCGACGTTAAAACGGAGCAAAAGCACAGTGAGCATCGAGTCCACCTTGTACTATTATCAAAGGCAGGAGGACCGGGTATGGCTGTACTCTCAGAATCAGAACTGTCTGGAGTACCTGGAAGCGCTTGTGGCTTTGAGACGGCAGTACATAAAGAGCGTGAGTGACTTAAAAAGCAAAGACGCCAAGGCCACAGTGTCCTCCAAAAAGAAGCCTGCACCTCCACCACCTAAGAAGGAAGAGCCGGTAAGCTTTAATCACCTCTCCCAGAACAAGTCGCAGACAATATCAAAAAAATCAACTGTGTCCGTGTGTTTTAACCGCAGATATCAAGACCCCAAAACTCTGCCCCTTCAGCCTCCAGTGAGGAGGACACCCTACAGTTCTTTGACGCGGTCATCGCCAGCTGCGACAATGAGCCTCTGCGCAAACCTTATGCCGACGATGGACACGCTGATGTGGATTTTATAGGTGACGTTGAAACCTTTTGAGGATTTTATATCAATATTCAAACTTGACTTGCTGCTTAGTAAAGTGAGACCGTAGTTTAGTTTGGGCTTAAACTGTGGTACAAAGCTTAAATAACTAAGTAGTAAGTTACTTACAAGTAATGGAAGGACACACATGATGCAACTCGGTTTTTAGGGGAAAGAATTATACTTGTTGATAAATTTTATGTTTGTTTGTTTTTAACCCCAATGCAAGAATCTGAACACATTTCTATTGCTCCATTTTATACTTTTGCACTTTATCAGTTTTGTTGGACAGTAGAAATTCTACCTTTACAACCGAGCTTAATAATCATGTAACGTATTTTCCGGACTATAAGCCGCTACTTTTTTCCGACGTTTTGAACCATGCAGCTTTTACAGAGATGCGGCTTTTCTATGAATTTTTCTGCAGCCCTCAGATGGGCGCTGTAGATGGAAGTCAGTGCAAACAAAAAAGCGCCAGTTTTTATTCTTAGCGCATGCAACCCAAGATGCACAACAGCAAACATCAGCACTTTTACTGCCGTGTTACAGGCACCATTCAGGTTCAGGTGTATGAATAAACACTTATGGTACAAAATCTTTCTATGTAAATATCTTATTTCTCAGCCTGGATATTGGCGGCTTATAGTCCGATGCGGTTTATATGTGACAAAATATATATTTCTTTTAAATTTTAGCGGGTGCGGCTTAAATTTAGGTGCGCTCTATAGTCCAGAATTTACGGTAATTCCCAACCCCAACCTGAGCAGGGGATTAATTAAATTAAGGTTAAGACCTATTTTGTTCAGCTTCACATACAAGCATCTCTAAATCTTAAGGGGAAATTATACGTTTTGCTCTAAAGTGCATTGCTATTTACATGTTGATTGTAGAAGTATAGTAATGGCTTGTACCACCACTTGGTTCTTGCATCACTAAGTTATAAGAGAAAAAGGACAGATTTAACAAGCTGTTTTACCACAGATAATTCTGCTACTGTTTTTTTCAAACCTTGTCCTAAAAACTAAAATATTTCCACACCATTAATTCAGGCATGTTCTGCAGGAAAAGCATTGTTGTAATCAACATTACGCACAGGCCACAGGACTTAACTAAATCAACAGCTCTAATAATTTCACCCAAGCATTTCCTGTGAACTTATCAAAATGCATTGCTAAAAACAAGATGGGGAATGTAAAGTCCAGTGTAGAGTTCAGTAAGAACTGGGTGATACTGACTCCTTTATTGCCACATCTTTCTGTGGGTTGCTGATTATCTGCACTAGTCATATATAGAATTTGCTTTCTTAGTTTCAATAAAAGCCAGTAGTACTTTGTCTTCAGATGCAGATGAAAGCTATGGGTCCTGAGGTCCAGTTCTCTGCCCTTCTCTCCCACAGTGGCCTCGAGCTCAACTGAACACGACCTCCACTCTAACTGGGTGTTACGAGTTCCTCGGGTCCCAGACGACTCCAACCAAAAAGCTGTTCCCGACTGTGCCAATGAACGCGTTCCAAAAAAGAAAAACCAGAGCGGGTCTACAAGCAGCCGACTGCGACTTCAGAGGAACCCGATCCACCTGCCCAAAGTGGTGGAGAGTGCGTTCCAGACGCTGCGCTTCAAACCCAAATTAAAAAAGCAGTGAAGCTTGATAGACATTTGAAACCACCAGCACTGCTGCAGAGGAGTTTAGCCTTTGTTTGCTTATAAGCAAAAGTCAGTCTGGACAATTAGTACTGATTGACAAACACATAAGTAGAATTTTTATAAACTATTTGAAATTAAAATCTGTGCTGCTGTGAAAGGAAAATGCGTACCTGTGCCTTCCTTACTGTGACATGTCAGAACTTCAGTCAATGCTTGATGGATATATATCAACAAAATGACATAAAGTTGTAGCTATGACTTGGATGACTTTCTGCAGATTAACTATTTTAAAAAAGGTTAATCTGGCTGATATGTCAACATTTCTTACAATTGTGCTTGAATAAGAAGCATGTTCAATTTCATCATGGCTACAAAATTGAGTTTGAGTACGGTTTGGTGGTTCAGACCGGCAGAGACTGTTTCTATCAAAGCCAATCGAGAAATGCAACAATAGCTCCTTTAATGCAATACAAACTGACTGAAAAGTAAACAGAATTCGGAGAGCAGCATGTTTTATATGAGTCGGGTTCAGACACGTTGGAAGACGAGTCCAAGGGCTGAGCTGTCTGAATAGTTGAAAACCTTCCAAGGTTACTTTGCTCTTTAGTACTAAAATTAAAATGGTCTTAAACACGAGGGATCGATTCACCAAAAAATATACTGTTCATCCACAACATCAGAATGATCTGTTAAAAACTGCAGCTTTACTTCTGCTGTCCAAACAGCTCTGTCCCATCAAGGCACAGACTCCACGGGACCTCTCTGTCCTCTAGTGACACCTAGACAGCATCAGCATTGCCTCTGTAAATCCGGAAATGGGAGCCTGACTTTCAGACTGCGTCCTTGTAGAGTCTGGTCCTCAGGTAAATGACACACGCACCCAGATTTCCACATGATGTTAAACAAAATCTGATTATTTTCACCATGCCACCATCTCCCATTGCTCAATGGATGATTCATTGCAAACTCTGACCCAGTGGTCTCATAATTTGGCCCTATTCATACTTGCTTACATTCTTAAACGAATATAATTTTACCTGCTGCCAACACAATATAAAGAAACAACTGTTCTCTTGCAGCTGATCTAACATATTAATTTTCACCTCATGGATGATGATTATTACCTGACCTATTCATTATGGTATTCCTAACAATAGTGACTGCTTTGATTTTGTCAGTCTTTTGATATCTTGGTATTTATACCATTGAAAAATATTTTTAAAAGCCTGTTAGGGCTGCATCCTTGGATAACCCTGGGGATAACAAAAATTAATTACTCTTAGTTAATTGCTAAGCAGCAGTAGGGGAGGATGTTTTCAGAAGCTTCACTTTAGTAAAACAAGGAGTATCTCAGATTAAAATATTGATTTAAAATGTGCGTGCAACCAGAAAAAGGTTGTCAAAGTACACTATATTGTATTGTTTTGTATTAAAATAAAATTACATAAACATGTGCCACATAAGTTTTCTTTCTTTATTACAAAACATGTCATGTACAAGCCAGAAACTATAAAACATTCACTTCTTTTCTGCTTTGACCTTTGGGCTAAAGAAGGATGACATAGGCTTCATGCCGCTCTTGTCCACTTTAGCCAGACTTTTCTGAGCAGCCGTCAGCTTCTTGGGTGGCTGGAATAAGGTGAGGAAGAAAAAAAAAAGTCAATGTAATAATTCAACAACCTTGCACAGAGACAACAGGGAATTGGTTGCAAATTGTGAACTTCAACATTGCCACAAGGTAAGCACTACTGAGCCGTGTGTATAATCTACTCACATAGTTTAAGAAACAAGAAAGATTCTAGTAATAACTAAAGCTTTTTACTAAAAGACCCAGAGAGGCGAGCTATCAAAAGACTAATTTAGCTATTGTACTCTAATCCAAAGAAATTATCATCAAAAGCCATTGATTTCTACAATAACTGTTTGTCTTTTCAGGCAGACGGCTCCACACACACTCACTTTCCGCGCAAAGTCTGCACTGTTGAATTTGGTGTAGTCCTCTCCGGCCTCCACCGGTTTGTCTGAAAGTTTCCGCTTCTGCCAAACGAGGAAGTGAAAAATGCTTTTGATGTCATGGAGTACTCTCCCCCCGTTAATAAAAGGCTTTTTATTAATGATAAACAGCCTTTATGGCCCATATTAGAAAAACACAAGCAGTGACTGAGGATAGTGGACACAACGTGCAAGTGCAGCCATGTTAGGGTGAGGTGGAGGACTACAGATCGTGTTTTCGATAGAGAGCAGAAACAAGAGCATATGTTTCACCAACTTCACTCACGACCACAAGGGGCATTAACAAACCTTGGAAGGAGGCTCTGTCTCTTTGGGGCTTGTCAGCTCTGGTAACCTGTAAAGTAAGAGGAGAGAACGGGTTGAATTATGACCAATGCTTTGCACCAATGACAATCATGGCATCACTGCTCGAAGTCTGAACATACCGCAGGTGTGTGAGGAGGGCTTTGCTCAGGTCTTCACTGATGTACTCTGATATTAGACCGTGGGCATAGCGTAGGTAGTCCTCTGTATCACAAAATGAGACAATGATCGTGATAGCAAATATATAATTCTACAATCAAACTCAAATATCTGGGATGTATTTATTGACTAACCCTAACCCAGTGACAAAAACTACACGTCAGTACTGCCATCTATTGGTCACAATCAAACACTGACGCTTACCCTCACAGCAGTCTGACTCTGATTTCACACGGACGTATGTTGTGGATTTGACTCCTTCTCCCACAGAGATGTTTCTTTTCTTAAGGGCAGTGACTGTCCTCTCTACCTGCAACAAGAAGTAAAAAATGTGGCCCAATTCCAATGTGCAAAAACAAGAATGCTGTATGAATTATGAATGACTTCTTTAAGACTTTACAATACCTTTTTCTTTAACCAGTTCATAGTCTTTTCCTCACTGTATCGATGGAACCTCAGGCTTCCCGCCTCTAGAAGAATAAAAAAACATCTATACTAAGCAACTGACTAGCAACCTTGTTGCTGAGTAATATTAACTCTAAAAATAAAAATTCACCTTTTTCCTCAGCAATGTGGTGCAGGGAGGCCAGGGAATGTGTGCAGCTTAGCAGCCTAGAGCATACAGGGAATTCCTCATCCATAACAACTTGATCCACAGGCTGGAACTTTCCCTGAGCAGAAGATTATCATATTAAAAAAAAAAGTATTTCCATTTTTGTACTATGCTAGATTAAACGCAAAATATGTTTGCATATTGTCTTTGGGCAGTTAAGTAAATTTGGCTAAACAGATAAAGTACAATGTCAGAGTAAGTTCAAAGTAAAAAAAAAAGTGCCAATATAACACTAACTTACAAACATACATATAAAAATTATGTGATCGGTAAATTCTCACTGTCTTTCTATTTCTTACCTCTTTGCCAGATTTAATCAAATAGGGTAAAATTAGATAGAGAGGATCCATTGGTGTCACAAAGACAAGTTTCCCATCTGTTTAAAAAAAAAGAAAATCGTGAAAACAAACATAATGGCCATGTAATAGAATATTTGCCCGAGACTAGATAAAATATTAGAATGAGGATGTTAATTCGACCTGACCGTAAGAGAACTGGTTCGTTTTTATGATCAACTGTCCTAAGTTCCTGTATAGATGACTTGTTATTGCACCTTGTTAGGTGTCCCAAACAGATACCTCCAGATGAGGGATCTGAAGGTTGTTTGAGCAGCATACTTAATTATGACAACATTTTAAGCTTAAGCGTTTACACTGTAATGAGCCAAACCTCTCTGTACAGTCTGTCCAACAAACCACGAGTGAAAAGGTTCCTCAAACGCTTTGACCTCATACAGCTGTGCATCACCACTCCCCAGCATATACAGAGATGCTGCATCTGCACGACAACAAAAAAGCAGAACTCAAACTTTCACTATTACAACTGTATATATGAGATACAAAACTAGACTAAACTGAAAACAGGAGGCAAACATGCAGACAGTTCTGAAGGCTACTTGGTTTTATGAGTGGATTTATTATGTATGCACAATGCAATAATATGAAGAAAAAAGTTATTTATCAGGCACTTTTTGGTGTCATAAATGTAAATATTTGTAATCTTCTGTGATAGTAAATATCTTCAGATTCTTTGTCCATCAGACAATGTCTCTATACGTCACAGTGATTTTAGAAATCAGAACCATTGTTACTTATCTAAACATAAATATAAAATTTTTACTTTTGACTGGACATATAAAAGTGACAGAATAAGAGTAGCAGAGCCAGACCTGTACGGGGATTCCTGAGTCTGACAAAGGCTGGATTCGTGTCGTGCTTCTGTGTGGCAGAGTCTGCAGACATGAAATCAAACATGAGAATCTCCATCTGTTAAACTCACTCGGACGACATGTTCATAAAGGCAACGGCACCAGACCGACTCAACTCACGGCTAATAACTACCGTTAGCTTGTCGTGCTGACGTTATTTTCTTATGCGTGGCACAGTTTGGAGGGACGCTGCCATTAACTGCATTATCTACCACTCGTTACAGTATTTTCTGACAAAAATATCAAGTTTTAATAACTCTGTTTTGTTTATGTGTAGCACATTAGCTCAGTTAGCTCACACTGAATGTACCAACCTGCAGCAATGACAACCCAGCTGTCATTGTCAACATTGGGCGTTCGCTTCTTTTTAGTGGCCATTTTATACAGTTCAGCTTAACGAGATTAACTTCTGTAAATGTTATTTGCTGCTGGTATATTTTGCAGTTTCCGTAACTTAAAAACACTATCGGCCTAGTAGGAATAACTGCTGCTTTTCGCCTGACAACATGAGCTCAGAAAAGGCGCCTCTCTGTTCCCACTTCCTGTTTCTCCCACAGGGGAAACATCGTTTATTAATATAATGCCAGCTCATTTCTATCTCGGGTTTTACATAAGCAACACTAAGTAAGTTTGAAAATGAGAAGAATGTGATGGCGTTGAAAAGTAAAATTAAAAGAAGCGGGACAAAAGCGTGATAGACTTTCTATTTCCCCCTGTTTTGAATATATTGGTACGTCCCGTAATGACGTCAGGCCAGCATGTAGTTACGCAGGAACGCCGCTAGAGGTCGCTCGGTAACTTGGAATAAAAATACAGTATAAGGTCTAATTTTTCCTGCACAGTTCAACTCCTAGTTTATTAGCTTATTTTTAATAAATGTCCTTTGGTCTTCACAGAGAGAAGCAAAAAGGGGTCTGTGCTCCGAGCAGCGTAATGTTTGGTGACTAGTTTTCCTTTGGCACGCTGGCACACAACAGATTGGGGGATCCATCTGTCTTCCAGTCAGAGGAGGGTATCTCTCACCCCCACTCAGGATGTGACACTGCGAGTCCCAGTTGGTTTTCAGTGAGTCATTTGTGTGTTTTTTTTTCCTCCTGCACTGTTTATATGCAGGCTCGAGTAGGGATGTGCATGACACTTGCATGTGTTTCCTTCCCCATTTCATAGCTGTGTCAACAATTTGTTCAGGGATCCCGCTGACATGTTTATGTAGCTTTTTTGGAGCTGTTGATTTCCCTCTCTTCTCTAAGACACCCATAACACAGCCAATAACAGGTTTTTAATTTGCTTGTTTTGTTAATAAGGAAGGAAGGGATTTGTGTGCTGGGTGACTGAGCTTTGAAACATCACCACACAGTGTCCCCGTGTGGAGCCGCGCGTGGAGGAAAACTAGGGCCTACACAGGATGACTTATGGCTTCACGTGCCTCGTTTTTATGTCACTTATTTCTGCATTTGCAGTTTTTATGTGCCTTTTGTTTTTGCCCATTTAATAACAACATTGCCTTGCAGGCCCATTTGCCCAGATTTGAGCCACAAATGTTCAAACCTCTTTGTACAGTGTCTCAACTCCTGGAAATCAGTTGGATTTATGTTGCTGTAGTCTGTGGCACAGAGAGTGTGGGTGAGATATTGTCTGTGAATTACTTGTTTTATGGGTCCCGGGAGAATCATACACAACAGTCTGTGAAGCTATACAGAATGTTTCATGAAAGCTTTCTTTCTTTTCGGGCTGCTTGAGGGAACGTCTGCGTTTCTGACTGCCAGGGAGAACAACAGCGGCCTTTCTGATACCCCGGACCACAGACGACCCCAGAGAACCGAGTCCTCTGTCACCAGCATGCAGACAAGAACAAAGTGGGTCTAAATTTAGGCCCCAATATGGCTTTGTGGACCCAGAATCCAAGACCCCTCTATCCTCTTCCAAACCCAACTCCACAATCCTCATCAATCATACATCCTACAAAGAGAATTTCAACACAACCAAAGCCATGAATGTTTTCTCTTTCTTCCCCTCGAGCTCTACTTCCCCCTTTTCTGTGCGATTCACTTTTCAGTTAGCTATTTCTTGTTTAAAAATAAGACGATTCCAGTAAACGTGTGTGTGGAGGCAGGAGTTTATTGCAGTCAGCAGGCTGCAGACGCTCGGTCACACTCTGCTGAGCACATTGAACAGCCCGTGCTCCTATCCATCTCTGTGGCCTCATTTGTGGTGCTCCAGTGCAGGGTGACAGGTTACAGTTTACATATCGACTCGGCCCTGAGCTGTCAGCATCATCTGCTGTGCATTACTCAGTGTATTTTTTACACCCTTCGACATCTATATTTAGGATTTATGGCGTGAAAAGAGTTCATTTCAAGAGCATACATATTCACTACGGTGCGTTTTTAACTGTGATGGCTGCCAAGAGCAGCAAGTTATAAATAGAAAGGCAACGTCACTCCGGGTGCCACTTTTGCTGTATAGATACACGCATAGGCCGTTATTTCATGCAGCTGTTAAAGCCACATGACCATTTTGAATTCCCCACAGATTTAAACTCCCTCTGTCTCCAGCTCAAGGAGGTAATGTACACAGCGATACACTCCTAATAGACATGCACACACATAAAAACAGATGTGGAGAGAATTCCCCTTGGCAGCAGAAGCCTTTGAGTCATCATCTGGGATTCCCTTCCTCTCACTTCCAAATATGGGTGGGATTGTGAGAGAGCGGGAGGCAGAGTGGAACCCCCTCGTGACGTCAGGCCTGTGAGACTCACGCTGCCTGGAAATGTACGGGAAAGAATGGCAGGAATGCGAGAATGCTACGCTCTCATGCATCTCTGTAAAATCAGAGTTGTAGCACACACGCCTCGTGTGCACCCACACGTACTCAAGTAATGCTTTTTTGCCAGGCCTGTCACTGGGGAGATACTCCTTCCCGTAAAGTATTAGTTCTCTTCCCCACACCCACGTGACCCAAGATCGTGACTCCTTCTTCCCAGCATCAGTTGCTCTGTGTGAGGCCTCTGGTTCAATGTGGTATTTCCCTCCGGCCTGAGTTAGACTGGTGTAATGGCTTGAACATTAACTGTGCTTCGTACAGCCAGTTATGTTTCAAACCGTGGTGGTTCAGCGGTCAGCACCAGCGAGACCGTGCTGGGTTTGAACCCTTGAGCTTACTGGGCTTTTTCTGTGTAGAGTTTGCATGTGCTTCCTCCCACAGTCCAGATGCATAGTTTCATTTGTGAAAGTGCCCATAGACTCACATAGACTGTGAGTGCGAGTGCTTGTCTGTCTTTAGTGTGGATCTGTGATGCAATGCTAATGTTTACCCCGCGCCTCACTCAGTGACAGATACGCTCCAGCACCTCTGCACCGCTCAACAGGATAAGCACCATAGATAGTGTATATAATGTTGTCGTTGTGATTGTCCACAATGTGCAGTAAATCTACTGTTCTGTTTTTATTGTTGTTCTATTTGTTGTTACGCTGAAAGCAAGTTAATTTACAGAATATATGCAACACATAAAGTATATTCATAGAGTATAATCCACATCACCATGCACGGCTGCATTAACCTTCCTAAGTTTAGAGGCATAAATGTGCAGTGGGCCCTGTAGCCTTTAAGAAGCCCTCAGGTACATTTAACAAACACTAGGCCACTATAAATGTCTTACATCCAGTATTTGGTGTGTGTGGTAAATTTGACATAAATGCATATAGAAGTAATTCAAGCAAGCACAATATAACATCAAATAATACAGGCACGCAACTCTGTACAGGACAGGCTCGAGCTTCTTTGCTCTCAGTGTGTGTCCAGGTGAGATAAAAACCCACACTACAGGATCCACCTGTTTACTGACCGAGGCATCAGCAACACGGTCTTTCCTTGCCAGGACTCACCCGGCATTTTAATATGCTCCGCTACCGTTACAACGAATACAGTCTCACAGTGCAGAAATTTCTCTCTAGTAGCTGCTAGTGTGTAACTTAGCTGAGAGCTGGTAATGTGGAACTTACCCGCAGCGGCCAGAAAAATGGAATTCCTGCACCCAACTGATGTTTTACTTTACTGTTTGGCTTGATCTATCACACTCCCTGCCTCATTCACTTAAAGCACTTAAAACATGTTTGTTCATTCTACTGTGGCTTCCAAACTGCAAGGTGATGCAGAACCAGCACCAATTGCCTTGGTATATTTGCTTTTACACAGAAACATTTGCTCCTATCTCACATAAGTTTATGATGGTATGGTAGCTGGCCTATGTGATCTCACCCAGCTATTTTGGAAGAAGTAAAATTTAGTGGCCATAGTTTCATTTTGTAGTGTTGCACATGACTGGGGACATGTAAACAGAAATAGTGTCAAATATGCAAAAGAGAGCAGAGAGAGAAAACTAACTCTGACTCGTTCCCACCCGGCAGCACCACTGACCAATCAATCATGAAGCTTGAAGTCGGTGTGAGTGTCGGAAATCAGTCAAAAGTCTCGACAGCTCCAAAGTTCCTGGAACAACAGAATCGTAGGAACTGAACTCTAAACTAAATCTTCTTTAATGCATTCAAATCACTGTGAAGATTTGCCCAAATGACACCATTAATGGATTTAATCGCCCAACACATAGTGATTCTCCAGTTGAAATGTTTGCACTGCTGCATGACTTTGTTTGAGTCAAACATGATAAAGGAGCAAAAGTAGCACCGTAACGCAATGTTTTGATGAGTGGTTTTCTGTTTTGGTTGTATCTCATGCGCACCACTGAAGACACAAATCACACCATGTACATTCCTGCCAGTGGTTTCACACTGTCCCACTGTTTGTGGGTGATGGTAACGTGCCCAGAAAAGTAGCACTGAGCCAGTAAATTGTAGGGAAGAAAAAAAAACTAACTATAGCAAACATGGATGTAGGACATACAGGTTTAAAATTTTCAAAAACATAAAGTGTTGTGAGATTTGTGTGAGGGAGCAAATGTATTCAAATGTTTACTAATTAAACATAACATTTTCACACTGTGCACTTGGTGAGGAAATTTTTGTTTAAAGAAAAACTCCACATTATACCGTCAATATCAGTATTTAAATATTGAAATGAGTGTTGGACTTCTCTTCTCATTTCTACGTCTTCAGAAACCTTTTATACTGAATTACAGTATAAAACAAATTTGCTGCCCCTTGTAAATTTCCAATCAGCTTTTAAAGCAAAAATCCAAATATTCACTAATTGCAGTTTGTCCAATGTGGTGATTTTTTCTGTGGCTTTTTTCTGTTTCTTATGATCATAATTTGAATACCTTCAGTCTTTATTCAGTTTTTTTTAACAACGACCTTAAATGTAATTATTGAAATACTGAAATGACTCAATAATGAGTTTACTGATATTAGAAATTATTGACACATTATTTAAAATTTGAAGAGTCACTTGAAGCCCCTGCACGGAACCCTGATGCGCAGTGATCGATTCATATTTAAACTTTCATCCTTGGGGGCCGTCTGTCCCAGGGGCTTTCATCTGCCCATGATCCCTGCCTGTCTCCCTTCTCGTTCCCTCTTTTTACTCTGTCCCGCCGAGCAGACGTCCCACAATACACCATCCCCAACCCTAATTACTGTTTACTGGGATCAGTCTCTCTCTCCCTGTCCCTCTCTCAATCTGTCTCTCTCTCCCTCGCTGTCTCCCTCTCTCTCAGTGTACCAGGGACCAGAGATGATGTGGTAATTACATCTGCCGACTGCTGGTCTGCCGCAGACGGCTCCGCAAGTCTCTCTGCTCAGAGAGAAATTAGAGACTGCTCAGCACATGTTCAGGGCTGCAATTAGAATAAGTACTCTGTGTATGAAATGTGTTTATTTGTTTATTTATGAGACCCCTGAATTCCAGGACACGACTCTTTTTGCTTCTGCTTTCTAACTTTGGCTCATGTCAGTGGATGAGCCCCTGTTTGATGAGTAAGACGCTGCAGAGAACCATATTTACTTTGTCAGCGTGTGTCTTCGTTTGACATTTTTTAGTACAAATGTAGGTTCTGAAAAAGAACACAGGTTTTTGGCCCTGGTCTTTTGATATCAGCTGTTTCTCTTTGACCCGTTCCTCGTCTATTCTTTAGCTCTCTTCTGTATTCCCTCCTGTCACCTCGCCCCGTCTATTCTCACCTGGAGTCCATTTGGTTTAATCTGTTCATTTGCTATTTAAGCTGCTTCCATCTTTCACTCCTGGCTCGTTTGTCTTGTCCCCACTTAGGGTCACCAAATCGAATCTCTCTTTTTGCTCCAGGACCATGTTGTGAAACGTTTTTTACTGTCATCACTCGCTAACATGTCACACGTCTCATCTCCTGTTGCTATGTAAAAGGTTGAGTGTGAGGTAACCAACCTGACTGTTACCTGTCGAAGTTGATATGGAGCTTCTTAACGCGCATAATCCTGTTAATGAGAGGTTGTTTCAGTGTCTTCAAGGATTTCCCAGGTGTATGCTGTGGTTTCAATCTAGACTCATCTTGCCTCTGCATTTGGGTCCAGGCCTGCCCCTGAAACATCATATGAACTTGCTCTGGCCAAGATTGTGAACCAGCAACTTAAGATCACTAATTTTGTATTCAACTAATCCCTACAAATTACAAATTGCAGTCATACTTTATGTCTTGTGTTGGACTAATTGGTCAAACTGGCTGCTGTCCACTTACACTGGCTCCCTATTGTCGCCCTATTAAAGACTATGTTGCATAAGATAGAATTAGCACAACGAGGCTTGAAGTCAGTCTGCTCTGCTCCATGATCCCTCTCCCTGCGCTGCTACACTCTGCACAATCCTTCAAGAAGTCATGATTATCAGATAAGACATTTTCTGATGGGTTAGAAGAGCTCACCTTGCTCAAATGTTTAGATGCAAGCACAGTAGTAGATCAGCAGTGGTGACAGCGCAGTTCAGTGATTGTAGGCCCGGAAAGCTTGGACAGCAAAAGTGTGTGTCTGTCCTCAAAGAGCATTTGCCTTCCTGATTCATTTATTTATAAGTTATCGTTTATTTTATAAGTTTTCATTTGAGTCATGCTATTATAAGGACGGGAGCTATGTAAACACTATTTAATAGAATTGGATGGACCATTTAGAAAAAGTACAAATTACTCCTAAGTGGAAGAAGCTCAAGACATCCGGCTCTAATTTTAAAATGCCTTTTCCAGAATTTAACTTTCACAATGAGAGACACATGCACTTTTATTATCTTGACACCACTGGTTTCCCCTTGCTAACAGAGCACCAACAGGACCTTCAAAAACAATTGGATCTCTCATTTGAAGCAAACAACTAATATTTTCCTTATGGCCTCACATCCCCCCTTTAGATTTGAAGTCCACTTTCAGGCGCAATCCATTCAAGGGGACCCAGTGCTGCCGAGGGCCGCTTTCCCCACTCCCAGATTTATGAGCTGTGCAGTGAGACAGTCGACAACTCGGGCCATTAAAAGATTATCTGGATCTTTCACAGTCATACTGGGATAATTTGGGAGCAAAGTCATTATGTTCATAGCGTATAAATCTACAAGGTGCAGGGTGACACGCTGGGGAGGGAACAGCCTATTACACAGTGTAGTTGTGTGCATGTATGTGTGTTTCTGCATGTGCTGTGACACATCTGCGATTATTTCATGCCCCCCCAAGACACATAAATTCTTCTCTATTTACAGAAACCATGTACATATGTTCATGCCTTTGTTCACAGAAGACGGTTTTGATTTTGATGCCAAATCACTGCCGTCATGTATTGCACATCATCTCTGATCAAGAACGCTGAACGAGGTCTGGAGTGTTTATAAGCAGCTTTGTATTTTCATAATTTTTACTGCTTTTTTTCAGCGCTCTCACACTCAATCTGAGAATCATTAGTGAAACAGAGAAGCAGATGCCGACTGAGAGTGGAGGACTGGCAGACAGACAGACACGGAGGCAGAGAGACTACACGGCAGTGACAGGTACCGGATGGCTGAGACGTGTAGCCTTTAAACTTACCTCAGAAGATGGATCGGCCGAGCTGCTTCATAAAATAAGACTTTTAGTGAAATTGTTCCAGTGATGGATCTATGCTTTTATGTCAGAACTGTCATTTTTCCACTAAACTGAAACGACTATTGTCATGATTTCATGTGCTCTGAAAGACTTTGCGTTAGAGTGGTGCTGAATTTCTTGACCCGGAGCGCATAATCAATAAACACCTTGGCATTTTAAACGCAATCTTTTTAAAGTAATTCTCAAAATGGTGTAGGTCAGCAAATATTTATATAGAGACATGGATGGATAGACAGTGTGTAAGCCCACATGACTACATTATTCATGACAAGAGAGACAAAAACATAATTCATGTGACATAAGGGGTTTGGCCAGTCTCCATGCTATAGGTAATGACTACTTTACCTGCCAACACCAATATCTCAAAGAGTGACCAAGAACCTTAATTCTAGCAATAAACTCCTCTCACTGGACAACAATAGCTGAACCAGACGGTCCCATCTCAATAGTGAAATTAGCAATTACTCTCCCGACTGCACCAAGTCTCTCAGTCTGCATTTCGTCCTTGGCTTTTCAGGGATAAGGGTCTTGGCATGAACCAGCCAAGTGTAATGTAATCGAAAAAGGTACGGCCGTGAATCTGGTGCTGTGATGTCATCACTCTGAGACACTCGTGTGATATCATAATTATGAGGTAATGGCGGGAGGGGTGTGTAAGTTTATGACTTTGGCACACGCTCAGTTTACCGTCAGCCGACTGCAACAGGGTACTAATGAGAATAGATGGCCTGCCTCAAGCTATCCATGTGTGTGCGTGTGTGTGTGTGTGTGTGTGTGTGTGTGTGTGTGTGTGTGTGTGTGTGTGTGTGTGTGTGTGTGTGTGTGTGTGTGTGTGTGAGGCAGGGGCAGAGTGCACATGTTCATACTGTGATAAATTGATGGTTATTGGCTGAATGGAGTAGTCAAGAAAGGGCTGAGTCAAATGACCTGCAGGTACTCCCGCCACTGCATGTGGAGTTCGAGGTCAGTAAGTTTTACATGAATGTGATTCAGTTTTCCGTGCACACACATTGGTTTTAGACCATGTCTCATGACACAAGGATCCAGACAATACAAAGCCACTCAACAGACGCGTATCATTGTTAATTCAATCGCTCAGAGTGAGCAACAGTTGAGTCTTTTTCCAAATTTACTCTGTGGTTCGATCAGTCACCGCAGTTCTCACACATAAGCCACTGCCACAGACGGCTGAGCTTCAGTGTATTTGATTTCCTGAACTCTGATTGCCAGTTAGTTTGGAAAGTAGTAACGTTTTTTACTGATTTGGACTCATTGTTGATCCTAGAAGAAGGATCCTTCCTCTCTCACTGTTGCTCTTCCAAAGGTCCAGTGGCACATACAAGCTGTCTTGGGGGCGCTGATGGGGGGGGGATCTAAAGGGCACCCGAAATCAGCAGAGAACAACGATGCATGATTTGTCAGGGCACTACATCCCTTCCTCAGATGTGTGGGGGGACATTTGGGGGCACCCTGAAGCTTTTTCTCCACTGTGGGGGCACCTCATGAGGTACATGTTTGGGGGGAACGTCTTTGTGTTTGTTCTCCTGTTGAGGCATATTAGAGGCTTTTTTTATCCAATTGTCTTTACTGTGGGGAGCCCCACAGGCCGCAGTGTAAAGGCTTTGATTTACTGTGGAGGCACTTTCAAAGACTCTTTATTGTATTTGCTCCGTTGTGGGGGAAACATAGAGGGCGCGTCGCTGTATTTGTTTAACCTTGTGGGCAGCACCTTCGTATTTTGAGTTTTTCCATGAAGCAGTGGTTTGAGAATATAATGCCATTTTACATACATGCATACACTGGCAAGAAAATGTTCAGAAACATCTAGACACTTATGTTTTTTTAAATGATCTTTTGTTGGTTTTATTCATTTATCAAATGAATATTTTTAAGCATAATTGAGCACAGAATAATGATGAAATCATAAAAAAACTAATCTGTGCTTTGCAGCAATACCTGCATGACAAATTTGTGTCATAATACTAATCACACATGAGATATTCAGGTGTGATTTCCTCCCGGGCCTTCAGCAGAACTTCCCAAAGATGTGCTGTGTCCGTTCAGCTTCTCCCGCACCGGCTCACGGCGTTCAGATCTGATGACGGAGCAGGCCAAGTCATCAAATGGAGTAATCGAGATAATTCTTACTCAACCATGAATAACGCTTTGGGTCATTTTCTTCCACGATGACTGAAGATGCCTTGCACATGATGCAGATCATCCACACTCCCACTGACGATCCCCAGACCGTCACATTTTCACCTCCTTGTTCATCGATAGGGATCATCTTTTCGTGAGCTCTGCTCCTGATGTATTTTCGTCACCTAAATCCAACCCCCTCATACTCCGACTCATCAGTCTACAAGACTTTGTTCCAGTCATCTAAAGTCCATTGTTTTTGCATCTTGGCCCATTGCAAACTTTTCTTCCGATTTGCCAACCGCAGTAGGGTTTTTTCTCTGTACCTTGGCGCAGGAGTGTCCTGTGTAACGTGGCCACTGGCTTTTCTATTGTTTTATTCAACAATGCAGCCACTTCAGGAGCAGTAAGGTGTTTGTTTTTCAAGGAGGACACTTTTAAATACTTCGATGTTCGATTGATCGAGTTGCAGCATGTCTTTAGAGGCTAGTGTACAGCTTTTCAAGAAATCTTTTATTTCTAGCTTTCCTTTCTTAAAACAAGTGTATGAGTTACTAAGGAAAGGTGATTTGGCTTGGCCATTTTAGTTTTAAATTTACCCTGAAAACGACCATTTAAGAGCATCCGTATGTTTGGCAGTTTTCTTGATGAAAGTAAAGTTTAACAGGTCAATTTAATTTGACCATTATTCTTTGCTTATATGCTTAAAATTAAATATTGCTTGTTTTTTGAGTTTTGTGGTCCATTTACAATATTTTTTTATTGAATAAATAGAATAGAAATAGAATAAATAGGTTTCTTACCAGTCTATGTGATTTGGGATAAATTAAATAAATTAAAATGTTTTGATCATCTATGGTTTTTCTAACTCATATTGGAATTATAATCCTGGATGTGAGGATGGTAAATCAGTGAAATGCCAAGGAAAATGCACAGTAATACCCTACCCTAAATGTTGGACATTATTATTGCACCCAGCGCTTTTTTCTTTGGTTGACAACATTATTTTTACTTTTAATAATAGGTGGCAAATTGTTTCGAGTTCTGGACTATGTAATGTGAAAATTATTGCTGTTCTTTAAAGCTTAAATACGGAGAATTGGCAAGCTAGTTTGACATTTTAAGACCAAAACCTTTTTTAAATATGATTACACATATGGAGAAAATGTTGACCTCAGAATTACGCTTGCATGCAATAAGTGTTCTGCAACAGTGGCATACATGATGCCTAAAAGCCAAGCACACATAGTAAACCGCTTCACCAATAAGACACACACAATAAATCTTGCAAAAATGAATCCTATGATTTGTTTATGCTATAATTAAATTGCTAACACATTCCGAAGCTGTTAATTCTGACTACCTAATTGTCAGCAAAATTTGACATGGCTCAATCTGCAGCAGTGACCTGCTGTTTCACTGTCAATTACAGCGAAGTGAAAGTGTGACCTCACCCAAACGATCACATGTGCCAAAGTCACCCTGCAGAAATGACATCATGGGTAATGATGTCATCCCAAGAATCCAGACCCTCTCCCATTCCCAGTTAAATGCTTTTAGGCTTGGCTGCACACTCACGCACACACACACACACACACACACACACACTCACACAAAAGCGTGTGCATGTTCACACACATGCTCATTTACAACACACACATGCACACACACACACACACAAAACCCACTCAAGGAGCCGCGCCCAAGACTGAATCGTGATATAAACAAGACAAACACACAACAGATGCGATAAGGATGTCATTTGGCCTCAGAACAAATAAAACAAGTCTGCAGAACTAAACATGCCTAATAATAAGCTTGTAAACCATCAGGTTTCTGACAGAAGCCAGGCCACAGCTTCTCATATTCCGCCGGGAAAAAGCTACTTTAAATCAGACTCTAAGTGTAATCACATTGAGCTTATTTTAAAAAGGGCCAGAAATAGAATTGTAGGCCACTGCTTTAATTGTCTGGAGCTTATACACAGGGTCTCTCACAAGTTAAGAAATCACAGACAGTAAAACCTGACTTTCCCTCGTGAGTGTGAAAAGAACCGTGTAAAAGCCCGACGTCTCTGAGCAGGCGAATGCATGTGTGTCTCCAGTGTTTGAATATGACTATATTATCTGGATTTACATAGACTGTCTACACTGAGCAGATGACAATTTGTTGAAGTGGTTATGCTCCCGTGCGTTGGTTTAGATAAGCTGAGCTAAAATTTGTGGTATTATGATGGCAGCAGTGGATTCCAATTAAACTAACTTCCTTCTCCGTCTTTCCCTCTCCCCATCTATTCGCCTTTCTCAAACCGTACGCAGGCTCCCCCAAGGGCTCTGTGCCCAGCGCCTGACCTTAGTAAATACGTGGCTAATTTGAAGCATGTGGCGGCAAATTGGAAACACTGAGCGTTTAAAACTGTGGACTTTACTTTTGCACATGCTAATTCCTCCCAGGAGATTCCACCAGATGAAATGACCCAAAACATGTCAATGTTAGGGCGTCATTTGGGCCCACGGGGTGAAGGGGGAGGGCGGCGTAGAATAGGGTTCGAAGCGTGGACAAAGAGCAGCTGAAGGGCAGAGGAGCGAGTTAAAGAGGGCGTGTTTAAAAGAGGGAAATTCATTCAAGTCATCCCTCAATAAAACACCACTTCCACTCTCCACCCTCTTTTACTGTCTCCCTATTTATCTGTCACTTACGAGCAAACACACACATGCACAAACACACACACACACACACACACCTCCCACACACAGGTGGAAATTCTTAGTACTCTACCTCCTGTTCAAGGGAGAGCTGCATGTTCCATATAGGACAACAGGTGCATGCAAGGCAGGAGAGCACATGCACTTTTAGTCTGAGTGTGTGTGAGTGTGTGTGTGTGGGTGTGCATATGTTCACACTACGACTCTTTATTTTGAGAGGAGCACAGAAGAGAGTGTGAGCTTTTGGCCACGCTCCACATCTCCCTCTGGGTGGACTCCTTGCCCAGCCCCTCAAAAAGTCTTCTGCTGCACCTCATCATCCTACTGTACTGCTTTTCTTACCATCTTCTTTGCATGTTAAAAATATTAAGCTATTCACAAACGTTTTTCCAGATATCTTTATTTGTCTTTGTACTTTTCCACTCACATCAGTCAGCACAAAGATTGCCTTCTGCTTTTCAACAAACACAGAGATTGAGTGACAAGGCCCGATGAGTGGCCACATAAAATGTTCCAGGATCATCTGAATTTGTTAATAAAAAATTACCCAGAGGGGATATCAGCACCACTTTTAGTGCGGCGACCATTTCTTAAAAATATCCACTTCATGGTGGCACTAGAAGAAGAGTCAAGGTCATCTGATGGATCCTCTGGGGACCATGAATATCAGTACAAATAATGTGAATTCATTTAAAAGCTTATGAGAAATTGTGGCCTCAACTATAGTGCTGGACAGACATCCACATTCTGCAATGCCATCAGCTAACATTTAAATCCGTGAGGATGTATAGTTTTTTATGTTAAATGTTAGACATGAAAATAAGATTTTCGTTCAGTAAATAAACTCCCTCTATGCTTGGCTCAAAGATGATGGCGCCCAGTTTTCCAACAATCTGGAGGATCTCTGTCCCGCATGTTGTTGTATGTTGTTTTAAATTTAGCTCTGGTTCCCTAGAGGCTTAAACAGGTGGAGGTGACGGGGGCCTTGGCCTGTCCTCATGGGACAGACGGGTGAACGCCATGACCAAAGCCCCAGACTTCACAATCTAGTTATAGAACTGATAATAAAATCCCTCCACCTCAGAGCGCACACACACACACCTCTAAAAATGAGTCTGTCATTGCCTCAACTGATGATTATAATCTGTGTCATGCTGGGTTACAATCCCAAGCTGAAAACAACAGATTTCACTGGCAGACTCTAAAACCACTTATCAAAACTTTTCAGCACCGCCACATGAAAACCTCCAACCATGCCTCAATATTTTGAGACTTGCAACATGCAATTTGAGACCAGCTTTTGTGGGCACACAGTCTCCAAAGCTCACCATTGTCCCCTCTACAGAAAAAAAAGGAAACACACACACACACGCTGCAACTTTACCTTTCTGTCATAAAGACTCCAGTGCTGCTGCTATACATGATGTCTGTCCTCTCCGTTTCTCATTTCAGAAACTTGCTGATCCCCATATTGCTGGGCCATTCACCAAGATGACATCATTGGCTCAGACTGTGCCAACTGTGCTCAATAAAGCCCAGGCGTGTTTCAGTGTGGGAGTGCCTCTGCTGCACTGAGACTCATATGAAAACCGTGAGTGAGAAGATCTTTGTACTAAATTAGTCATGGCAAATAATGTTTGCAAAAAGAGAGTGTTTCTTGACACCGCTACTCACGGAGTAACTGTAAAGGCTTGAATCATCACAAAAACATTTTTTTTTTCCTACCCGCGGTAGATGTTAGCGTGCAAGTGTGAGCGGTTTGAATAATTATAAAGCATTAATTAGCGCACTTTACAGATCCTGGAAGGTAGTTTGAGGCTGCACTACCAAGAGAGCATCCATCAGTTCACCAAGTTCACTAGAGCTAAACACATTCATGTGGATGTGACAAAGCCAAATGAATTCTTATGGGAGCAAAAGAGGAAGTGAGGACACAACGTGTGTGTGTGCAGAGGAGGTCAAGGTGAGTGGATGGTTGGGTCAACAAAAAACATCAGACTTTAACAAGAGAGACCGTAGTGTGTTTCCCGTTTCACGCTGGCAGGCTACGCTGTTTATTTTTTAAAGCTTGACCGCACTCATTCTATAACCTTAACCATGTGTTCCTTATTTTAACCATCACAACAAAAGTCATTTCAACAATAAACCATGTTCTTTCACTAAACCTAACCAAACATTAACACCATGAAACAGGTTTATTTTTCGACGTTGCATCAGGTCAGAAAACATGTGTGTGTGTCATTCTGATTTCAAGGAGGACTTCTTTGGTAGTTTGCGTTCCGGCCAGCGAGATCAACACCACTTTCATGCTTGCACGATGAATGTGAAGTAAAAGCCAGCGGCAGGTTAGCTCAGCTTAGCAGAAAGACTGGAAACCGGGGGGGACAGAGCTACCCTGGCACTGTCCACTGGTCCACTGAAAAAAGCCTCCTAATTTACACATTATACTTCATTTTATAATCCACACAAAAAGCCAAGTGTAAATACAGAAAGATGTGGTTTTATGGGGATTTCTTGGCTGGGAGCAGTGACTCCAAGAAACAGTCCAGCACATAACCCTTTAAAACCACAATGTATTATTTTTATCCTTGATTTTCTTTCTTTCTTTTTCTTTTTTCTTTTCTTTTTTTTTTTTTTTTGCATGGATTTAACAAACAGGATACCGTGAGTTAATTAGTGAAGGGGGGTGCTGGCGAGATTTAGCAGCTGAGATTCCCTCCTCTTCCAAATCTACACACAGCAAGGTGCAGAGCAGTGCTGATCTTAAAACAAGCTGTACAGCGCTTCTCCAGCGCAGTATTCTTTATTCACCAAATGTTTTTTGGCAAGCTGCGAGAGAGATGAAAATCAGCGTTGAATGAAGCATAGTACGAAGCATAATGTGTCTTAATTTTCACTGATTCAGGCAGAGGCCGGATTGCTCGGCAGCTACGTGCTCATATTAAGTGCTAAAAACATTTCTGTGTTCTCACCAAACTCATAATATCCACCGGGTAATGGTTCCCAAAATGTTGACTTATTCTTTAAGCTTCCCAGGATGTGAAATCTTAAACACTCCATAACCGTGTTAACAACAGACAATTGAGCCAAATATAATGCAGAGTGTCTGTGGCACTGCTCCATGTTCTAGTTTTTATCTTAATGACAGCCTGCGCTTTGTGGTGTTATGGTAGCAGCAATATTGTGTAATTAAACTAACTTGCCCCTCAGAGCCCATCCCCTCCCTGCGCCCTCACCACACCTCCACTCTTCTTCCCCTGTCCTCACATCACACCACTACTGCTCTAAAGACTACCTCACCTCCTTCTTTTGTGCGCCTGCATTTCTGCCTTCCTGGCAGTCCGTGTCTATCTCCCTCATTCTCCTTGCCCTGCTCTCTGCAAGAAAGTTGTGCTAGCACGGCAGTTTGGCTGACGGTCTGGGTATAGCGGGTGTGTGTCAAACAGCACCTTCCCTCTGAGGAAAGAAGCAGAGGGAAGGCTGCAGGAGGAGGAGGAGAGGGGAGGCACACACACACACACACACACACACACTGCATGGTGATGTCATCTAAAATGACATCATCCCATGGAGAGGAGCCAAGGGACCTGATGGGTTAGCATCCTCCAGTGAGTTAAAGGGAGAGAGCAAGATGGAGACAGAGAAAGAGAGAGAGAGAGTTGTAAATAAAAAGAAAGAAAAGGTAATGGACACTATAAGAGAGACCGAATGGCTGCGGTTTGAATGCTCCTCCTTTTATTATCTACATGGCTGACACTCGTTCTTGTCCTGTCTTCGCAGAGCCACGCGTCTTTCCTTTTAGGAATACTTGCTTCATTTCCATTTGCAGGTGTGACCATCCTGAGGGAAGTATGCATGAGTGCAGCTAAAGTGCAGCTAGAGTGCAAGGGAATCAATAGGAGCGAGCTAATACCAGCCATCATCACATGAGCGTGGTATCTCCCAGACATCGAGTGCATGCGCTCCCGTGCTGCATTATGTGCATGTAGCACGGTGACGTGACTATTACGGTGACACAGGCTCACAAAGGGACACAGTCTCATGCATGTTGGGTTTCTTTGTGGGGACACCTGTGTCTCTGCGTGTTTCCATTGTTGTCCACTTGGCTGTGCTGTGCTCCACACTGTGCTCCCAGCACGCCTGCCATCTGAAACCAAACACCTATGGATCGGCATCCTGCTGGATTGATGCACCTCTCCTTCTCTGGAGACACTGAAGAAGATGTTCCACTTGGTGCACACTCATCATAAAAACCTTGCTTTGCTTTATTTATTGATAACATCGATTTTCTTCATATCTGGTCGTGTACATTTGAACTCCGTGTCCAACTGTCCCTAACTGTTTGCTTCAAAACAACATTGTATTGATAAATGGAAGATGGTGTTTCTAATACATGATGATTCAATCTTCCTTACTGCTCACTGCTGTCAGTGGCAAACTGACTCAACAGTATAAATAGAGAGGCATGTAGTGTGGGACAGAGAGGAGCAGGGATGAGAGATAGGAAGGGAATGAGGGAGGGCTCATCGTGATGTGAGGGTGTGAGTCCACACAATGCAGGAAAAAATTTGTCAGGGATAATCAAACAAAATAACCAGCAAAGATGAAGCTGCCCTGACAGCTTCTACTCTCGGCAGCCTTATTGCTAACAGACTTATTTTAATAAACTGCAGCACACATGTGATGCACGGGGAGCGAGCTGCCTAGATTTCAGCGGCCCTGTTCTCGTACGGAGCCTCGTGTGATCGTACGTGCTCAACAAAGTTGACAAGACAGATACAGTTTGAACAGAGAAGAGGAAGCAGACATTTTAGTGACTACTTCCCCTTTAAGTCCCTTCTTTTAGTGTAGTGTTCTGTTAAAATGACTGCTTGCATGCTATCCCATCCATGACTTTGAAAAAACTGTCTAATAAACACAGTATACTGATCATTTACATCCACGGCCACGCAGTCACTGTGCACTGTGAGACACGACATGCTTGATTATAAGTCTGCTTGTGGGGTCAGAAAGTTCATCAAAATGTAAATGTTTACTTAAAGGAGTGTGATTCGCACTACCATCCCACTCCACACACACAGCCTATGATTGGTCTTATTTGGTGTATCCGTGCCTGGTCCAATCACTGTCCACTCGATCCTACCTTCTTTCTTTTCTCTGCAGCATTGGTATGGCAACATTGGCACAGGCACACTCCTACTCTCTTCCGATCTTAGTCATAGGCCTCACTCATAAGGCACCAGCTGAAGCCCTCCAACAGTTGATATGTTTGGTCACTTCCGTGTGTTTTCTCTCTGCGCCTTTATCACTCTTGCACACACACGCTGCACACATGCAAATAGAGCCCGAGTCCAGCTCTCAACTCAGAATAAGAATAAAGAGGAAACGGGTTCAATTTAAAGTAGAGTCTCCCTGTTTTGCCAACTTATTCAGGTAAGTTAGGCTTGCATGCAGCTAAATAAAGGTGAGCCTTTGTGGCTATACGGTTGTAATTAGCTATTGTATTCAGGCTTTCCCTGGAAAAGTGTCTCGGCTCAGGTGGCTAAGTTACCTGTTGATTCCCATTGTGCTGAGAGAAGAAGCAGGGCTGGACAGGGAACTTTTCACAGGAGCACTTCCTGTCCCTATGGACACCAGCTCACGAGAACCTTGTGAATATGGAGCCTTTTGTGCGTTGTCAGGGTCTAAGTGTGTGACGCGTTTCGCCATAGACTGTATAGACGACAGAAAGCAAATTTGCAGCAAATGTGAGTGTAATGAATTATTTTCTTTCACTTCTTATTCTTGGATTAAATCTCCTTCTGAGTTACAGTTTTACATTCTTCCAGTTGCATTAACGTTTTTCTGGGGGTAGTTAATACTGAGATCTAGCTTTCAGTGGGTTGAGATTTACTTTTATAACTAAAAACCTTTAATGTGAATAAGGACATGTAATTTGAATTTTAACCTAGACCAGAGTATATCCATTAGTGATGCCTTGAAACTTTATGGCAAGAGTCTTGCAGATTCTGCAAAGCCTCTACAAAGTGACATCTTTTAAATTGCTTCTCAAAGAACACTTCTACAAAATACTATTGTAGCATCTTGATTTTATTGTCTTATCACTTTTCGTGTCCTTGAATGTTATGTATCGTCCAGGTTAATTTCATTTTTAACCGGATTGCTCCTTTTATAAATAACTGTGTATTTCACGCACTGTACTTTCTTTGCTGAAAAACACAATCTGTTGTTTTGTACTTTGACAAAGGCTGTATTTGCACACTGAACGTCTGGATGTGAATGCAACCTATGGCAAAAATGGGAAGAAGAAAGCCGTGTTGGAAAAGCTAGACCTTTGAATGTATGGCAGGCTCTTTGCCATTAAAAAGCATAATTGAAGGGGTCCAGTGAAGGGCTCTCAGCCCACTCCCAACTAAATGGCTGACAGTTTATTTAAGGGGACAAATAGGTCAAAGAGTCTCTAATTATCCCTCAATCGAAGGCAAGGATTTTCTTCTTCTGCTTTTTTCTCCTTTTCTTTTTTCTTCTGTGTGTGTGTAAGAGAGAGAAAGCAGCATCGTTCCAACTCACCAACCAGCGGTCTCTGTTGACCTAGTTCTGCTCTGGACACAGGGTGCTTTAGTAGGGACAAGCCTCACCCACTGCCTCCTCTAGGGCCCCTAGACACACAGCCACGACTTAAACATATTCATTTCAAGAAAAGCTTTACGCACTCACATCCATAACCCCTCTGACATTTCATCCATTGGGTTAATTGAGTGAACATCATTGATCTTGGATGCGTCCCCAGCTGACAGGGAGACTATTGTCAGAGTGACAGTGATTACATTTGCCTGCTGGCAGGGCATTTTCAGTCTATAGAACATGAGTGAAAACCACGACTCTCATGTGAAGTGTGAACGTAAATATCTTCAAGATCAAAATGTCTAATCTAATTTATATTAAAGTAGGTTTGCTTTGACTCAACCGATGGCCCAACTTGAGCTGGGGCTTACACTGATAAGGTCTCAACTCTTTCAGAGCAATCATCCTTCAGCATCTGAAATACTTATATTTTGACTTCCCCACTATCTGTAAAACCAAAATGCAAACAAACAACAACTCGTTACAGTTGAACAGGCCGCTGAAATGTCAAAAAGCTGAGATAATTTGGATCACTGTGTCATGTGCGCTATTACACACAAACCACACAAAGAAACAGTCACAAACAGACACACGCTTGGGTTACTCATTCTTTCGTTTTGAATCGTATAGAATCCTCCCACACAATATGACATTTCAGTTGCTCCTCATATTCTAAATATCTAAGTAACACAAACGCTGCGTTGTTTGTGACTGTCCTGGTCTTGCGCAACAGAATGTGCTCCTTATGTGCCCATGACTCTTATGCATGCTGAGATGCTGCGGATAGTAATAGATTACAAAGTTGAATCATGACCATTTTGCAGGCCACTGTTGTAATGCGCAGAGGTGAGAAGATTTGAATTCAGTCGCTCTGTCTTTGCTTTTCTGTCTTTATTGTTGCAAATATTTGACGTGCTGGATTATTTATCCAGTCGAGTTCAAAGAGAGAAACGAGAACTCAAAGTTAAACGCTTAAAACATATTTTTTTTATGCGCGTAAAAGTCAGGAGTCGTAGAAAGGCAGCACCAGTCTTCGCACATTTCAAAGTTTGTTTAGAAAACCGTTTCAAAATTATAAATTATGAACTTTCCCCACAGTAATTTTCGCGCTTTCTCTGTGCAGTCATGCTCTTCATCGATGACCTTTAAGGTAAACTTTAACTCATCAGATTATGGTGCCAGATTACTGTTTCTTCTTTGCATTCTGACTGTGCATCTGCCCACACATCGGGAGAATATTCAAATACTGCTGCATAACCGTGAGCGTGACACTCCCAAAACACACACACACACACACACACACACACACAAACGCTCACACACACGGAGAGAGAGAGAACAGGCGACTCAACAACTAGTTTTTCTTCAACACTGTCAGAAGATCAGTTGAGTTTAATTTGCGCAGAGAGCACAGAAACATAAAGGTAAATGGCCATTTACACACACTCAATATGAGTAATTAATAGCAAAAACAGATTCTCAGAAAATTGCATTATGTATGCCTGTGGACTTGTCATTCCGGTTTTTAGCACCCCCAGCTTCAGGTTTCAACTTATTTTTTAAAGAGTGCCTTGCTTCTATCACACTCAGCAAACAGCATGTGTTAAACATGTAATAAAAGGATTTGTAGTTTTGCCACATGATGGGAATATCCAACTATGGTTAAGAAATTTGTTACATTTTCTCCAAGCAGAAAAACTCGTTCCGCGCATTTTCTGGACCTCGAGCATCCACGCACGGATGACATCATCAATTTATAGGCTTGAATATTTATTTATCCACAGGAACAATAAAGAAAGAAAATATTTAACTGTTTTTTTTTTCAGAATATGTATCCCACATAACTGCAATACGCTTCCATTAGATTTTAAAACCAAATGAGCCTCAAAACCAGATTATCTCATGCTGCATGTTTTGTTGTGCTTATATTCTCACTTTTCAGTGCGAACAATAAAAGTTCGGATGTGGTGTAGCAGACCACCTGTGGCGCATGTAAGGCGAACGATGGCTGTCGTGCATTTGCCGTCGTGGGCACAAGGTCTAAAATAGGTACAAATCAAACCTTTTCTGAAGGTGAAGATTGTCTTTACCTTCATGTAAATCGTGTGTTTGCCTGTTCACTTAAGGTGTGGTGGAAAGGTGCTCGTTGGACAGTTGAACTGGTTCCTCGGTGAGTTTCTGGAAAAAGATTAATCTTCTGAAAAGAGGCAGAACCAGAATCAGACGTGCATCCTCATCCTGCAGCGCAGACGACCGCGTCAATCCTTTCCTACGTGCAGTGTTGAAAACGTGACAGAAAACTTTGTAGAAAACCCCAGGAGCATCTTTACGGAGTCACACACAACGAGCTTGTTTAGAAATCAAATATTTCATAAAAACTCTACGTTTCATTTCTATTTCACCATGACAAATCTGAACCCAACAGATCTGTGCATCGACTATTACGCACGTCCGTTCTCCTCGCAACGCTTTTCTCTTGGCCACAGTGACTGCACCTGGTGTAAACTCAGCCTGTGAGTTTGATGTTAAGTTAATTTTGCAAAATCTCCTTAAATTATCTACTGCACATTAGTTTTTTTTTTCTACAACCGTTAACCCGTAAGATGCGCATAGCTTCATCAGCGTCTGTAAAGCGTTGACAGTCAGAGCAGGCCTGAAAGCGCAGGCCTGGGCTGTGTGCGAGCTCTGTCTGCACTGTCTGCTGGTTGACTTGCTGTGATAAAGCCGCTGCACCGACCAGAAGTGCGTTTTTCTCTCTGTGCCGTCTCAATAAATCCATCTACAACCTTTGAAATTTACTTCCTCGTCGTTGCAGCCCTGCAGCCTCTTATTTCTCACGTGCCAAACATTTTCTCACAGCCTCTCTCTCGGGCAGAGGTCAAAATCTTTTATGGATACGTGTGAGAGCAATGGGTGATTTTCATTTGATACAGAAAGGATGTGAGCGCTCCCTGCGAAGCCTGTCGACAAGCTGGATGGAGAGAAGGGCGTCTTGATGGTGACTTCACCAACAACTTCCTGACGCAACGCTACTGTAACAGCAGCGGCGAAAAGGGAGCTCACCTTTTTATCCGATGAACCAACATGATCCTATTTCTGCATAGTAAGCCGTCTCAGCTCTCCCTCCCCTCGGTTCCAAGAAGACAGACGGGCTCGTTACATCAAACACTGTACTGTGTTTACACCTCGGTTATTATAATGCGAAAGCGCAGTCGTCATTCGTTGGGCTGCACTGTACTTGTTGCATTGCTTTATGGCCCTTGTCTTTAAAAGGCAGAAAGCAGGAAATGAAAGTACCTGTCCTGCAAGTGGTGCGCAAATTGCCCTGTTAGCTCCTGTTTGACAACGCAGAGAGAGAATCAACTTTTACGTTGCAGGGAGCGAGTAAAACGTCGAGAAAACGAGTGGATGGAATGGATCATTAGTCATATCCAGGTCGGTGTTTAAAGCTGAAGGAAAGGGGAATTCTTATTTGATCAAATGTTGTTGTTTTTTTTTTTTTTGTTTCGTTTTTTTTTTTTTTATTAAATTACCCCGAGTCTCAGTAGTTCTGCTCCTTGCTGAGGCACCCGGCAGTAACGCGTTACTGGGCATTGCCTCACGGCCCTGTACTGTCCGGGAACTTACCCCCCCCCCTTGGAAGGGGGGGAAAGGCGTGTAGGCTTGAAGACTCCAGCTCGGTGAAGTACCACAAGGGGGGTGGGGGGGAATCGAGAGCCACGGAGTGTGAGGACTAATGGATTCGGTAGTTCTCCGATGGAACCCTGGTTACCGCGCGGAGCTATGCAAACGCCTCTGCTCCTCCAGGCGCGCGCGGGGCGCACCGACCTGTAGTAGCCTGATCTTGGACAGCCTATCGGACCCGGGCACCGCGTTCTGGGTCGCTCGTCTCTTTCACTTTGCAGGGATGCTGCTCGTCTCGGACACGTGAGCTCAGCTGATGAGACGACTTTGTGGCGGATTTAGACGAGGTGTTTTTCTGCGCGTTAACGGCCAGGCGTGTGAACTAAGCCACGGTGCGCTCCGATGGTTTTTTTTTTTTCTTTCTCTCTCTCGGTCTCTCTCTGTATCCACCGCTCCGCCTCCCCCTTTTCGCAACATTGACGCAACCAAAAATACTGGAACAAAAGAAACAACTTCCTTGAAGCTTTGCTGAAACTGCACTTACTCGCAGAATGGAAGCTTGTTGTCAACTTGTCTGGATGGAAATGTCGAGGTGAGGGTGTCACCAGTGGCCGGCTGGCAGCGGGGGAGATGCAGTCGATCGCTCCTAAACGCATCCAGGCTATCGAGTAAGTGCCATTAAACCTTTAGTGGAGTAATTTCGAACTTTTGCTGTCTGACCTCTCGACTAGTTGACTTTGCCATACGGTGTCACTCGGAGCGAAAACGAAGTCGTTTTGGTCGATTCTCTGCGACACTGGGCACAAAGTAAAGTCCCTTTAAGGTAATGCTGTCGAATTGACGAGCCACAATATAAGTTATAGGCCTATAGCCTGTGTTCTTTGTGGTAAATGTCGATGGGCATGCTGCTCAGATGGACAAGTTCGCACTCTTTTTTATGACAATTTGACATTTAGAGGCCATTGTTAACGAGGCTGCCACTACTCTGGGCTTGTGGGTTTAAATCCATCCAACGTGAACGGGAAATCATTTTACATGAGCCAACTGTCAACAATGCCCGTGGACGAGGTGTCCGAGTGGACATCGGCACGTTGGACACTGAAAGTCTCCAACACGGGCTTCCAGCGTATTATTGTTATTCATGCAGCAGCCCCGAGCAGTCGCCGGTTGCATGAAGATTCCCGGCGAGCAACAAACATGTCCAGAACCGAGCGGCGGTGCCGTCATTTTATTAAACCGACGTGGTGTCATCGTTTTCGGTGATGTGTGTAACTTTGCCGTGAGGTTTGATCCGCAGTTTGGGCGGACGATCACTCTGCTTTGTCGCGTCGGTGTTTTTACTGCATGAACAAAGGACTGGATGGAGTAGTCGGCTCGGCACAGAGCGTCGGTGGAGAGCAGGCGGGCTGTTTACAATAATAACACGATCGTGGTGACGCGCCTGAGCGACAGCGGCCTCGGCCAATGAGGAGGCCGCGTAGCCATCAGCAACACGCTATATTTGGAAAGTGGTTACATCATCGAGGTGCAAGAGTGGCCCGTGCAGGGAGGGACTTCCGCAGGAATTCTTAGTTTGTAGTCCAGAAACAGGACAATGAGTACATCAGTTCTGTCCCTGGAGCTTAAAGTGAGGATTGTGACAGTTTGTCTGCGTTTGCTTTGTGCAGATGGTGCAATGTGCCCCTTTAACACTGCATGTGCACGGGCCATTGTCACGCAGGCGTCAATAGGTAACATAAAACTCAAAAAATGCCTCTATAGTGTCAGTGGAAAAATGTGGGTATTTATCATTAACATGCTTCCGGTTTTAGTCCTATAAATAATTGGTTGTGAAAGAGGGAGTACTGTAGTAATTTGCAGAAGTCATGTCACAATCTACAAAGCAAACAAACAAACAAAAAACAAAGAGGCAGGTAAGAAATAATACAGGCTGATATTTATTTTCACACATGTTCCTCCATATAAAATGTCACAGCATCAGCCCACTGTGTAAGTGTCCGCTGACCCTCAGAGACTGTTGTGTTCGTCGTCGGTGCTTATGCTGCAACACCTGCATCCCTGTGTAAAGTAAGACTATCAATTGTGTTGCTCAGCAATGTCGTCCTGTACCCTGTAAAAACAGAATGGCTGTGCATTAGTTACAAAAAACAATTACTGATTCTAATACCAACTTGCTACGTTGCTCCAAATTAGTTCCACATGCGATATTGTTAAATACCAAAATAGCTTAAACACACCATGCAATACTAAAATAGATACCTCGTAGTTGCTTACAGTTTAAATTCTCAGGTTGCTACCTAATTACCTCACAAACCTTACACCTTGTTGTCCTTTACCTAAAGGCCTAATGTAAATTTTGGTGCTTTGTGCGGTTAAATCCTTACATTAAAAACGGTATGCTGTACATGTTTAAATTGCAGCGCATATGCCAGGTGGAATTTAGTATTAATGCCAGTTTTATCAGGAGTATTTATTCTAATTTATACCACAAATATTTGTGGTATAGAAAATGTTGTAGTAAACACAAAGTTGATCACTTATACTAGTTGTGAATAAAAGCTTTTGCTTTTTAAATGCACGGGTAGATGTTTGGCTTCAGCAATACAGATCTGTTTAAAGATGTTAGGGTTGATCATGAGAAAGACCCTACAAAGCTGCAACAAAAGGGAAACTGTGTCCAAAAGGATTTATACTGATAGATGTTGTGCAGAAAGAGTCTTGAGCTGAATACAGTATCTTTGTTAGACGCTACCGGAATCAGTCGCAGGTGTCTTGCAGTGGTAGTAGTAGGATTGTATGAGACTGTAATAGAATAAATATACAAATGTAGACACTAATCTACTTAATTCTCGTTTTAAGGTGTTGAATATTTTCGTCAATTAAAATGTGTACGCAGCCAGGGAGTACAAATGACCAGCATTCGTTTATAGCAATAATCAGCTTCAGTGATACCTGCTTTAACACTGGGTAAATTCAAACCAATATTGAAGGTATCGCGCATGATTACTACAGAACACATTCGAATCCCTCTGCACTCTGAACAGTGTTTCCCATGAGAGCATAAAATCATTAGGCACAAGCATGCATGTTAGTCTATCCCTTCCACTTAAACGAAGGGATAAACTAACTACGGGACAGGCATGAGTCCCAATGAAGACCGTGCTTTCGTTAGATTGAACGCAAACAGTTATCTCATGAAAGAGCAGTGTCTATTCAATGTATAAGAAAATATTGCAGTACCCCTTATGGTGAATCAGGGTGATAAAACCACAGTCCAGTGTACAGAAACATTACGGTTTCAGTATCATCTACAAGTCTTTTGTAATAGATGTATGATAGTTGCAATAAGTGAAATCAAGAATACTGGTTGTGACAGTAGAGTCTGAGAATAGCTTATATAATAGTATAAAAAGTATAAGTAGACTGAAACATAAATTTAAAATAACAATACCTTGCGATTCCAGCAAACTTTTTCTTTACAGTTCGACAACTTCAGTGTCATCCATGACGATGCCCCAAATAACTAATCAAACTCTCATTATAATTCCTAATGTGTATTTGTGTGTATTAAGTATCGCTTACATTGGAAATTGGTGTGTAATGGTTGCTTGTAAAATTGTTTGTGGACACAGACTAATCACAAGATGGAAAAGAAACGCCAAGTCTAAACATAATCTAAATGTTATCTAAACACTGATATTCATACAGTACGAACACAGGAATGTTGCCCAACACTCATGAATGCAATTTATGAAATCTAGTGGAAGCCTTAGCGGTTTTTATATCCTCTGTGGACTGGAAAATGTTACTGGGTGCTGTGACCTAAACTAAGCTTGTTATCAGTTTAATGTAAAAGATAGCAATGGTAAAACAGTACACGAGTCACATTATCGTGTAAAAAAATGTCAATAGAAGTGTGTTCTAGCACGGTTCAGTTTAATATGTGCTTCATTTTAGCCTTCTCAATGTCTCTTGATGTGGAATAATACTGTATTATAATTTGCAGTAATGCATTCATTTGAGTCTTATTGATGGATTTCATGTATTAATTGTACACCTTTTTGTGCCTGTAACCTGATTTTTTTTAAACTCAGTATTTGGATTTGATTGTGCACTAATATGCACATAAAAATTATCAGTATACTTCATTAATACTATTTGCACGGATGTCTAAGTGGAGAGGCGTACGTTCTGTGTTGAAGTTACATTTCATGATGTACTTAACTTTATCTTTTGGAACACTCACCCACAAATTTACAGATAAAGCATGCACGAGCAACATGCTCTCACTGAATCTTCAGGCAAAACACAGCACTGTTAACATCGGCCTTCAAAAAAACTTATTCTTCAAGGCCTTTTCGGTAACTGTGCTGGCCTAGGATTAGATCATGCTTGTGTTTAGCCTTCTCTGTAATCCCTCTCAGCAGTCTGCCTCAGTAAAGAAAAAAGACTGAGGGGTGTGGGCAATCCAGCGTAGTTAAAAAAAAAATACTACTAGACCAGGAAACACCATGAATAATGTTTTGTTGGGTGATTTAAACCTGCCCTGAAAATAACGAAACCATTTCCTTTAAATAAAAAAAGACCTGACCAACTGCGCTCTACATATGTGATTCTCAAAGTAGTAATACACATCTCTGAAGTTATTCATCAAATTTTATTACTTCATGTAGGAGGGTCTGTGCTTTGTTTGGCACGACTTCACATTTGTTCTTGAAAACACAGTAGTAAGTACATATGGAAATAGACAACTGCCGTTAACCGAGTTCAAAAACGCAAAGTCAAGATGCTCTCGAGAATGTCTTTGGCAGATTATGTCTTTCGTGGTGTCTACAGTGAAGCTTTTGCTAATTGCTTTGGTATTTATCATACAAAATGTTCAAAGGATGTCCTACACCAAAGAATTGACTAGTGGAACCTTAGCTCGCCTTCCTTTAGTTTTACTATACACCTCCCAGTCCATGTTACAGTTCAGCTAGTTTCTTCTTAATTGTCCCGCTTTTTGAAATGTAATTTTTAGCTCTATGAATTATGTCCACTTAATTTAATTGCCATGTGTGATAATGTCTGTGAGCTTATACTGAGACTAAATAAAAAAGACTTCTTGTGCTGTAACATCTGTTGGCTAACCATGTGATTGTGTTTAGCAGAACCCTGACTATCAAAGCATGATCTTTGCTTTTTACTTTAAGCTTAGCAGCTTATGAGATGAGGTTAGGAGGTTTGTTAGAACACAGAATAAGAAACAATACTTTATTATGCTTTCTGACTAAACATTAGATGATGATGTACCGCAGTTGTACGTGTGTGTGTGTGTGTGTGCGTGCATGCTTGTGCACTTTTTATAGAGCCCGGGGGCTAATGTGACCACCTCGCGGCCTTTGTGCTAAAAAGAGGTCAGAGGTCTCTGTTGTGTTTTCAGGGTCTGCTTGTGACTATTAGCCATTGATAAATGTGATGTCCCACAAGTGTGCGGGCCCGACCCCTCCAAAAGGGGAGGTGTCATAGCACGCCCCACGCTAACCTCCCAGCCAACCCCACCTCAACTACTGCATACACACACGCAAACACACAATCTGCCCTGCTGACAGGAGCACAAGGGGGCAGCTGCTACAGATGTCTCATAGAGAGAGGGGGAGGGGAACCGAGGACACATCAATGGAGAGTCTCTCTCCAGTATGGAGTTCTCAGTGGGGCTCATTGTGTTCTCTAAAGACCAAGACGAGGGAATAGGCCACGTTAATATAGTAAGACTATAGTCTCTCCAACTTTCTCTCTCTTTGGCATTGCCAAATGCCCTTAAATGTCAGTGTCAGTTTACACACGCCCATATTTTCGATGAATTTTTTTCTCGCTACTCCTTACTCCGTATGTTGGATTTAATAATAAAAGTAAGCCTCGCGTTTTACTTTGCAGGCTGCGGTGTGTAAACTGATTCAAAACGTGAATGGAACAAGCCACAGTTTATTTAAAGTGATGATCTTCCTAAATTCACTTCTGCAGTGAGCAGGGAATAATTCAAAACTACTGCATGGTCTCGTTTCAGCCTACACTTAATGCCCTCATGAAAAAGAAATTTCACTGTATAGCAGAAGTTCAGCCAGACTGAGGTGAAATCACCTGCTACTGCCTCAAGCTGACATGAATGGTGCAAGCTATTTTCCTGTGTTACGCGGGTGCTTATCTGCAGATAATATCAGCTCTGACCATAATTACACTTTTGGGTGTTTTCAAAGTATCATTTAGTCTTTTGTTAATGTTTTCGTAATTTCAGTAATTCCAAATAAGCCCATAGTTGAACCATTTGTGAGGCGAGCTGTTACCAATGTCTATTCAACCATCAGTTGCTGTGATGCAGTCCCCATGTCTGGTGGTGTGAAAGGCCATCTTTTTAGCTGCATTAGGGAAGCGAGAAACAAATCTGTAAAACTTCTCCTTGAATGAGAAGCAGCTGAGTGTAACAGCCAACTATGCACGCAAGTCATCTAACATGAAATCAAATTACGCTGGACTAAAACTGCCCCAGCGTGGCAACTTTGCAGCCGGGTTAGCCTGCTGTGGCCAAACACCACGATACACGACACTGTGGCTCTTGTTCAGCTCATCCACCAGAAGACAAGGGAGAGCCCCACTCAGTCTCAGCCCTCCTAATGAAGAGATGCATTATGATGTGATTTCATTTGGGCCTGCAAAAAAAGCTGCCGTGGATAACAGACCAGTCTGAGTAGCATGGTTCATTTGTGTAGTGACATGTGACTTGTGTTTTCGTGAGTCATAAGGATCTCCTGCCTAATGGAAGGCAGTGTGTGCTCATGTGACAGTGACACAATGCAGGATGAACTGTATAGTATTCACCAGAGCTCAGCTTGGCTACTGTTTGGCACTACTAATCGAGACCCATGAGTGTCTTTTTATCTTGTTAATTTATGTCATGGTGACACTAAACAAACTAGGATTTCCGTTCATGTCGTTGACAAGTTTTGGTTATAGTCGCTACAAATTTTTATAAAACTTTTTGAAACATTTTTTAGGCAACACCAGTATGCAAAGCTGGACATGTGTCTTTGTAGATATCAACGTGTGTGTGTGTGTGTGTGTGTGTGTGTGTGATGTCTTTGAGTACTGCATCATAATCTTCCCTATGGTCACGCTTGTGTTTTTGCTGGCTCATCCCTGCCTCTCCGCATGCCTGTTTAACAACACAGAGCTCCTCCTTACTGGCTTCCTGTCCAAACCAGTTTATCTGTAAACAAGTGTGTTTTTTTCCTCTCCGCCCCATTGTCCACATTACACCAGAACGCATACACAATGGGCGCCCTCTCTCTCCCAGTCTGCTTTTGTACTCCAAAGTAAAAAACATTATGCTTTTACTACCATACACAGCAATGCAAGGAAATTAGATGGGCCTTCCTGAGGGCTAAAGAAAGATAAACTTTTAAATCATCATCACCATGAATAAAAAAAAAAAGACATTTGGAATCGGGCAAACTTCTTCTGATCAGAAAAGTAGATATATGACCTGATTTAAAGTTGTGTTTAAAATATTGGCCTATGTCCACTTAAGCAAACCTAAAAACTAATAGCAACTTGCAGTAAATTTTTTTTTCCACTGGCATAGCAGGTGAATGTAATGTATTATTATGTGTGCATTGGGATGAAATGGCTGTCTTTGTTTATCTTGCCTGAGGTGCACTATGCTACAGTAGATATGATAACAGCAGGGTTATTGTGGCAGAGCCCAACCCGTCCGTGCTTCGGCCGTTGCATGTACTGTACTCTGCAGTGGTGTGCCTACATGTAGTGTTGCAAGGCTAATCTTAAATTGAGAAGATGTGGATGTGCCATATCATTTACTTGTGGAATTTGTTTCTTTTAAGCTGAATACACAAGTGAAAAGCGCAAGAACAAATGAGTCAAAAGTTGTTTTTAAAAAAATGGGTCGACAGAAATGAAACTTTATGGAAATGAAAAATTAGGGAGGGCAATAAGATGTCACAGCAATTTAAGATAAGGAAGCAATGTCCTTTTTCGAACTGTGCAAAATAAACTGAGTGTCTTTCAAACCCACAATATGATTTAGAAGAGGATGAAGGGAGAGAACAACTGATGACTGAGCTTCTATGCAGTGCCTTTATGTTACTGAATCAAAGTAAGACCTTGCTTGATCCCTGACATTTCGGTTTTATCTCCTCAGCCTTTGACTTACATATAGTATATACCAGATCTTATAGCTCTGCCATCTATTGCTGCAGTAAGGTGTTTTATTTGGCTATTCTTTGATTGTTTTGATAGGCCTGTCATTCCAAGACAAGCACTATTGTGCTAACCACTCATTCTATAAATAAGGACCACATTTTGAATAGACATTCATAGTGCTCATATCAAGGATGGTGAGAGAAGTATTGCAATGTAGCATTCCTACACAACTATAGTACCAAGCCTCTATATGTACTTTATATGAAACATTATCTGTCTAAAATCAATGTGCTGTTAACAGTGGCTTTGTAAATGTCTGTGGGTTCTGTATATTTTGTAAGATTTCTGACTAAGTGTGAATTTCTATACAGAATATTGCTGGTAAGGACTAATCTGTAGATGAAATTGCAGTAACAGACAGCAGAGATTTAATTTCAGGTCATAAAGGTGAAAAACAGTGTAGTCCAACCAGGAGGCCAGATGCAAGCCCGGTCACTGTTCCTTTGTTGTGGGTCACAGTGGAGGAAGGATTTGAATCTGTCTGTCTGTCTGACCAGTTGAGTTGGTGACACAGGCATTTATCATGTGTAAAGGCACAGGCCTGTGGAGCTTTGACTTAAAGTTGTTTGCAGCTTTTGAGAATCAAACTAGTGGAGACTCGAAATCAGTCCACTCAGCTCCACCCAGCCCTCCCTCTCCCTGCTTAGCTATGCTCTGCCCAGCCCTTCAGGTATTAAAGATTACAATAAATAAGAAACCACAAAACTTACCAGTCGAGCACATATGATTGACCTTGTCCAACTGCTCAAAAATCTTTAGACGGGAATGTCTGCACTCTGAGGCCAGGCTGTGCAGTGATTCTGGGTCACAGAATCCTTGACTGCACATCATATTAAGATATGTTTTGGATATATACTGTTGCTTTTAAGTCTGCAATTCTTCACTAGTACATCACATGAGAAATGTTCATGTTTGGTATAAGTCTAAAGAATCGAATGCAACTATATTTTTAAAAAATGGATTCATGGCATGTTCTTTTGTACCTAATAGTTTGTACTGGACTAGTGATTTTTCTCAGTCTACTGTAATACACTGACTTTGTGACTTGTAAAAATTACATGATATTATTAAAAGTCAGTGAAATTCGTGTCATTCATTAAATCTAAAAACGCCTGCTTTAAACAAGAGTGTACGCAACGATTTTCGTGTAAATTGTTCCTCTAACAGTGACTCAGGGACCTAAAGAGCTAATTGTCTCCGTTGAGCACTGTGGTGGGCTGCGAGATCATTCGAGAGTGCATTTTCAGCGACCAATCAGCAGCTCGAAGTCCACTCCGCATTCAGCCAATGGGAGGAATGGGAGGCTCTATCGAATTTGAATGAGGAGTGTATCTTTCGGCGCCATTTTCGAGTGAGCAGCGATTGCCTCAACAGCTGCGGAGAGAGGATGCTGCGAATATGTAAAGCTGAGACGGGGGGAGAAACCAAGCGCTCAGAATTAAACTACGCTTTTAGAGAGGGAAAGCGATTAATTTCAACGGAGAGACAGGTAAACGCAGCTGCATGTTATTCAAATTGATTTTTAACAGGGCTGTATAGACGCACCGAAGGGGAGGAATACGTGGAAGAGCAGGAGAGACCGACCGTGGCGGGGAGACGTTAGCCATTTGGCCAGCTTTGCCAGCTTGTACTACTCCTAGCAGCTAGCCTGCTAGCTTAGCGTGCTAGCACACAGAGCGATTCCTGACTTTGCTGCGCTGTAACGGTAAAAAAAAAAATGCATAGCGAAACAGCGGTCGGTTTTTTTTTTCCAGGAGGTGAGGGGGATATTTTTATTTTTTTTTAAATCGAACAGATGGAATATTATTTTATACGAGGGAGGCATGTAACGTGATGATTATTAATCAAAGTTGAACTAAAACGGATCCTTTTTTTTTTTTTCGCACCGGAGCCCAGTTTTGAGCGGGAGGTGTAAAAGCAGCCAGGCTGGAGCAGAGGAGAAGCACAGTCGGCAGTGTCAACAAATGCACACGGCACCGACTCCGGCTTGGGAGGGAAAAAATCCAAACGCCACACGGAGACGGACACAGTGCCTTTTGTGGTAACTTCATTTCACCAGACGTGTTAAAGTTAGCCGAGGCAGAGCTCTGGTCCGAGCTTGTCAGCTGCGTGACGTTACGTTTGGTTTAAAGCGCATTCGGCTTGTTGGACACCTGGGAACTTTGTCATTATATCGCCGTTTGACGTTAAGGTCTATGACGCCTTCAGCAGTAATTATGACGGAGTTAGTTTTATTTTCCAGCCTCCACAGCACAGACGGTGTTTGCTAATGACAGCTCTAGTATTAATGTAACGTTAACTGCAAATAAATATTAACTTCGGATCCGATATTAAATTCGTACTTTATGTTAGTCTCTGTAAAATGGCTCGAATATCTTACAGGGAGGTTGTATGATCAATGTGGCTCTCAGCCAAGTGGCAACAATTATAGGTCCGAACTTACATCGGTTCAACTTTAATAGGCGTGTTAAACGTTCGACGAATGGCTGTCATAACCACTAACAATGCAGTTAAGATGAATTAACCCGAGTTAATAAAAAAATAAAGCTTTGTAATGTTAGGTGTGATGCTGCTCGCTGTAGTGTTGGGGCTTTTGCTTCATTGTAGTTTGATGCTGGACGTTTTTTACTCATTGCCTTTTTTCATTTTGCTTTTTTTGTGCCCATACTAGCCTTGCTCCGCTTTCTGCGAGCCCTGGACCCTGATTAAACACAAGTACACTAGGCGGGGAGGGGGGGGGGGGGTAAAAAACGAAAAATCAAATCGGTTTCCTAATGAGTGACAAAATAGACAATGACGAGTTGTTGGATAGGTTGTATTTGCTGTATTGTTTGCAGCCATATGCTTCTCATCATTTACATGATTACTTGACTATTAAAGTACAAGAGAGGCAAAGAGAGGCTCCATATAATTGTGTGTCTAAACCCGCCCCTTCTACTTCCTTCTAAGTAGAGATCGGTTTAATGTGTTACATAATGTTAGTCCTTTCTATCTTTTACATCGTTGCGTTCATTTAAAACGTGTGTCTGTTTTGGCAAGTCTGAGGTTTTAAATTGTAAATGTTCATATTCAAATGATGTGTATTGAGAAAATGAGGCAAAGTCTAAGCAATTGTGTCCTTTTTTCTTTGGCCTGTTACCTCTCATAGTGAGCTCAGTATTAGAATTTCTCAAGGATTTTAAATTTTCTCATAGTTATTTTTCCGGAGTAAGGTCAAGCCATGTGCTTCTGTTTTAATTAGATGTATTACCTGAATTAAAATATAACTAAATGCCACACTTTTAAGAATATTCATAGTCACTGGAAGTGTGTTTTGTAACATTAGTATAATAATAATTGCAGAAGTGGGACAGCATTTTCATGATAAAACCACCCACCTCACATAGTAAGATTTAGTTTATTTTTTATGGCATTTAGTTGGAGGGAAGTTAGCTAATGTGATATGAGGCAAAGATCTTTCACAGCCACATACCAGAGCAAAGAGGTGGTGGAGGAAGAAATTACTGTACTATAAAAGCTGATGTGTCACTGTCAAGAAAGTTAATTTGTGGGTGTATGAAACACAATGAATAGTATGATGACTACAAAATATGACAGGCATATTATTATCTACCTAACGAATAAATAAGTTTGTTGATTATTTTGTGTATACCACATGCTCTATTTAAATGTATGGGTAAATTATGTTTATTCCAAGTTTCCATTTTACTCAATATACTGTGCATGCTCATGAAATTCACACACATATTTTACAACATCCTTGCCTGTTAGGTGATAGTTGCTTACATTCATCTTCAGTACTTAAAAACTATTTAGGTCACAAAACAGGTTAAAGTGTGTTTTGAACCATTTGTCATACAAGTACACCTGATGTAAATGAGTACATGAAAAATATAGGATGATTCCCATTTTGAGTATTGCTACTCTCATATGTATACTATATAGCTGTCATATAGATTGATAGGTATAGACATAAATCTGCTGGGTTATTTCTTGCTAAAATCTAAAATTGTCTACATGCAGGACTGTCTGCTTGACTGTGTGAATGCAGCCATATAGCCGGTTTAAAAAGAGGAAGTCAAAACACTAAGAGTTAAAATGGATAAAATATTACCAAAAGCTTGCATTTAAGTGTAAATTAAAAAAACACACACTGATGTGTCTCTCATGTTAAAATGTAGAGATGCTAAAATACACTCATAAACTGTTACTTAATATTTCAGTTATGGCAGCACTAGTGATAATTAATGTTAAGTTTCATCCAATTTATTGATCAAAGCAGTCTTTATTGTGGACTCTGTAGTATCATATGCTGTGTGTGCTTATGCTGATATTTTTGTGTCATAGAAGCTCCAGAGTTGAATTTGCAGATCTAATCTCTAGAAGGCAGGGGGTAGCACTTTGTCAAACTGAAATTTTACAATCAGAAATCTTAGTAATATATTTATGTAGCCTTTTACTGTAAGGTCACCTACATTTAGGATTTGTATTTTACTGTGCTTACACAGGTGAAATTAGTGTAAATAGTTTGCTTATATTATTTAAATAGGGATTTCAGGATTTTTGTCTCTGTCTCTGAATGCAATTGTCAAAGTAGTAGTGGTGTATTTAACAGTTGTCATTTGTGTGGTGCCTACAGCTTATCTCCCATAAATGCTACAGGTCTATGTTTCCCCTCCGTTCTCTGGTATTTGCCTTTTCACTCTTGTTGCAGAGCACCGTTGTGCTGTTTCAGACCGTTAGCATGACATTCTGTGACTCATCATTCTGTCTTCTCAGACCCCCCGGCAAAATGGGCTCCCACCCCCATTTCCTGGTGAAAGTGCCTCTCTTCTTGTACTTCACATGTGTTGTAGCCAGGCTACATAGAACGCCCACCCTTCTCTTCCTTCTTTCTGCAGCACTCAGCACAAACTTTATAGTATTCAAATTTGCTGTGATGAGAACAAGTTTATACAGGTCTTGTTGGTTAATTTCCAGAAGTAGGCTTTGGTTTCAATTCTATGTCTTAGTAGCACTAAATAGAAGCTGTGAAATGCTTTTTGTGTGCATCAGTGAGTTATCTTGCATAACTTACATAATTTAATTCCTGAAGTAATCTAAACGTTAATCTTTGGTAAACCTTAAATTCGATCTTTAGTGAAAATCGCTGTCTGTTTACTTTGCATGATGTATTTAACCATAAAGTTGAATCTGATAATGTCAGTGGCAGCAGTGCAGAATACAGTATGATGGTGCCAGGTCCTTGCAGGCTTCTCACAAGCATATGTTTTGCATTGGCTTTGATTTTTTTTTTTTTTTTTTTTTTTTTTTTTTTTTTTTTTTTTTTGCATACAATAGGTGCTACATCACTCTGGTGAAAAGGCCTTTACACCTGTTTCACTAATATGATTAAAAGGTTCAAACTGTTCTTTGAGATCCATAACAGTTTTGTATAATTGTCAGTTATGTGCCTAACTGCTGTTATGGTTTCTGTATGTTTAACAGTAAATGAGTTTTTTTAAAGTGTTTGTCGAATTTTGTGGCATTTAAAAAGTTGCATATTTTCTTTAATTGGTGTTTCCTCAGTAGTGAAAGATGAATTTGGACGCCATGTTTAGAAATAACCAGTCTCTGCTTGATAATTCAATTTTAGGTAGTAATATGATAACCTGCAACAGCACTGGCTGTAAGATCTGACATTGCACGAGTAAGTCTCCTCTGACTAGAGACACGTTTTTTTGTTTTTTTTTTTTTGTGCGCGTGTGTGTGTTTCGTTTTTTTTCCCTCCCCTGCTGCACCGGCTTTTTTTCCACTAAAGGCCACTAGATTAGCTCAAAGTAATGCATTCTAAGTCATTAGATGGGAAAGATTTCTTATGTTGCTAATATAGTGGTGGCTGAGTTTTGTGTTTTGATTTTTATTAGCCCTAACTTGGTAAATTAGTAACCCCTCATCCCCTGTCCTCATCCAGGCAGTCTGCTTAGCTGCATGTAGACTGGCCACAGGTACTTTCTTACACGGTCTGACCAACAGTGTCTTAGGTCAAATTTAAGTTAGCTCCAAACAATTTATTTGGTGTACCTTGATGTTGACACTCAGTTTTAGATTTGCTGCTGTAATTACTGTTGATCTGCTGGTGTGTAATACTTAGTGCCTGTACAGTTATAAGTAGGTAGGTAAGACCCAGCCAGAAATGAGGTGAAATCATGAAAAATATTATTGACATGGAAATCATTTGTAATTTGACCTGACACAAAAGCATAAGCCATAATTTTGAATCAGTGTGTAAATTTGGTCAAAAGTGTAACAGCATGACTGTTAGTCCTTGGAAAGCCTCACTTTTTTTAGCAAGAATAATTTGGATTGCAGTGAGGGTTTAACATTTTTACAGCGTGTCATTATCTGAATTCAAGCTAGACATTTGATTTGTAATATGTACAAAAACAAGTTAAGTCTTTGTGTTTGTGTAGTTGTTGCATGAGTGTTTGGGTGTGCCATTCAGCACTCACACTTCAGCTTTGCTTCCTCTTTTGCCCCTCCTTCTTATGCTTATATGCACATTCAACATAGATTACATACTTTACTTTGATATTAATGTCAGCCTTTACTAATGATTCTGTAAATAGTGATTAACTGTGATGAAAGAATTTGTAGTAGTTGTGTTAAGTTTTGACAACTTCTACAACCTTTAATTTGCTGATGTGGTTGTAACCATGCTTTTTTTTTTTTATAGTTTCATACTATTGGTCAAGTGTAAATCAGGTCCTCATGTCTTACTTTTAAAATTGCACCACAGTGTACTGCTTTGTCTGCATCCTGTTTATTGCTGCTGTCTTTCGTGACCGTAGGAGGAACCTAGAGATGGTTCAAATAAGTAGTAAATAACTGGATAAGTCAGACGTTAATTTGCTGAGGCATATATAATACTGAGGTGAAATTTTTGTTTACACGGGAGGCGCAGGTACAACAATTGTGTTTGCATGAAATATTTTACCAGCCACTCTGAAAACACTGGTGTGTTTATATGACAGACACTGCTGTTGGTCTTGGGGCAATGTTATGTGGTCCACACTTTCACTGGAAGTGGTAAAAGAAATGGCCCTAACATAATTAAACCACTGAAGGAAAGCATTGCCCTTCTGTAAGGCATGATCGCAGTAACTAATTTAAAACAGCAGAATGAAACATATTAATCATTATTTTAAATGATTGTTATGCTTTTATTAACCAGAGACATTGGTAACCATATATTTAATTTTATTATGAATTAAATCCAAACTTGATTCATAGTTCAGTGTTTCAAATATTTGTAGTCATTAGTACATGTTTTGTCTATCTCAGGTATAAAGAATCTTCCTTTCACAGTCACACCTGACGATAACTCGGGGGGGGGGGGGGTTGTATACCTGTGTATACCTCTCAGCTGTCTGCTAGTGTCGTCCTGTGAGAGGGTATTCAGTTATCAGTTGTCATGGTTTGTTTTTTAACACAAATTATTTGACAAGATATAACTGAAGCTTTTCCAGGGAATCCCAGAATCGTTTTGCCTTTGCTTTGGTGGACATGGTTTGCTTGCTTTGCAAATCTAACACGTTTTTCTAGGATTAACACATACCATTACAGTGCTGGTGTTTATAGCATCCCTGGTTTACAGTGAACATTCACCACCTCCTGGGTTATTTTAACACTGGCAGACCTTCTCAAAGTACAACTAGTAAAATGTGCAAATTCTTCCATTACTGATATGTCATCATGACCATTTTAACATTATGGGTTAGCTGGTTTTGTAACAGCTTTTAATTCTGTTGAGATTTTGTGCTGTGTACACACTGCTCCAGTAGCTGATGAAAACAACAACTTCTGAAGTTTGTGGCACTGTGAACAAGGTATATTTGTACTTTGTGGACATTGCCAAACACAGGAAAACAATGATTTGGCCAGCCTGAAACCTGATATTATCTGTCTTAAATGTTACAGGTGATGGGCCTGTATTTGTGTGGGGACATATTTGCTTTTATGACAGTGAAAATTGAAAGAAAAAAATAGTACAGTTGTTTTTTACATTCACTGATAGATGGTTGAGTAAAATGTGAAAAGCATATTAATCAGTAATGTTTTTAATTAGTATAGCTGTCAAACTAGACTGTTTGCAGTTAATTAAAAAAGTTGCTCACATGTTATAATGATCCATGATAGAAGGCATCATCAACACAATGAGAAGAGTAACATTTGTATAGATCTTTTTCACATTTTAAGGTTTTTGTTTGTTTGCTTGTTTCGTTTTGTTTTTCCCACCCTTATGTCATTGCAGCTCTCCCTTTAGTTTGTGTTTTTACAGGCGGATGACAGCGTAGCACAAATGAGAAGGGGCCAGCCCAGACCACTTGATCTAGGAAGGTGATGCGTTGTCATGTCCATGTTCCTGTACCCAATGGGGTGTAGGAGGTTACGTGACCTTCAACCTTGAGGTCAGGCGACTCTTTGATGCCATTGTATGGGGAGCTAATGTCGTAGGAATGGGTTAAAAAGGCTGAGCAGTGACGGTGACATGTCCGGGCATGCTTCCTTAAAGGAGAGGAGAAGAATAGGGAGAGGTTAGAGTCATTGATGTGAACATTTTTACCAGGACTTGTAAAGACATTATCTCCTTAAAAGGAAATGACACTACCTACCAGCTTAGTTCCTTTGTGCATTTTTGTTAAATAATCTGTAAACATAAAAAAATTTAAATGGTTGTTATATGGTAGTTTTGGTTAAATTTGTGTTACTGTGTTGGCCTTTGACTAAATTAGCTAAAAGAATAAATGTACAAATTACACACAAGAAAAGGGCTGGACAGAGAACAAGTGACTTTGACTATACAGAGCTCTGTTCCATCCCAGACTTATCAAGGACCATTTATGACTTTACACTTCTTATTTTGTCAGGAATGCTAAAATAGCTATTGCAGATCCTCATATTTCACAAGCTGAAACCAGCAGATATGTGGCATTTTATGTATCAAGTCTATTTATTGTTTGTAAAAATGTATTGTTAATTTTCTTTGTTGCTCAAATGATTTTAAGACTAGTAGAGGTGATTTTGGCATGTTCCACAGATCAGAATATTATACACCTCTGGTAGAAAGTTGTGTGTAATATGGTTGCTGGTGTATCTGATATCTTGATAATAACAGTGGACTTTTTAATCCCTTGTGAAACAATTTTTGCCTTGTATCATTGTAACAGAACTAATAAGTAACACTTCCAAATTAAATTATTATGTATAAGTTAGAATATTTTTTTGCCAAGGCTTTTTACAGATTTTTGGAAAATATGTATTTTAAGATGCTAGATTTAATCTGAGTACTAAAGTTAAACTACACAATTTCCTGAGGAAATGCTTGATTGTCATACAAAATTAGCTTGTACTATGTTTGTCTGTGCTAGGCTTGTTAGAGGCATTGTTTTTGGTTGTGGCAGAAATGTTATATGTAATTAAAGGGCAAGGCTTCTACTCACACTTTTTTTTTAAATTTGAGCAATGCACAAAATACTCTTATATCAATATGATTAAAATGCATAAGCTGTACCTTAGACTTTGAGCACATATTTACACATTATCACTTATATTACATTATACCACTAAGTATAATGGGGGAAATCTCCATCAAATGAAGCCTTTTTATAGTTATAAATTTGCTGGAGGTGACATTTATGAAAATTTTAGGTATCATAGTGTAACATTTAATTTGAACAATCACTTGGTTTACTGTTAACCATTTTTTAAATTTAAAACCACTGTTTTTTCAGATTGACTTTCCTTGACCTTTTACCTAACTGTTACTTGAAGTGTGGGGGATCCATCACAGTAAACAATTCCTTTGTGTGTCCTTTCTCGGTGTTTCCCTGGCAGTTTAATTATGACTAGTTCAGAGCAATAAATTTCTCCAAGTGACTTTAAAATCATATTTTGAGGGTTGTGACATAAATGTAACTGTAATGTAGACAGAAGAAATGAAGTGAGTTATTTTTGTTACTTTGTGAGATGGCTTTTAAAACTTCTTTCAGCTACACTGATGTGTGTGTGTGTGTGTGTGTGTGTAAGTAAGAGAGCTAGAGGGATAGGTCTTGAACGTGTCATTTTGGATATATGTAGAGATGTCATTACATTCAGGCATTATGTCCATTTCAAAGCAAGGTCATAATTACAGGTCCATTGAGACCTCTAGTGGCAACCTAATCACTGGATTTATCAGGATACAGTTTCTTAACACTGCCTGCAAACTGGGTTTTGATAAGTGATGAATGTTTCTGAAGTTTATTATTGATAGCATCAAACATATTTCTACATATGTTTAGATTTCTGTTTAAACTAGAATATAAACTTTTTGTTGTACTTAATTGCATCATTCCTCTAGTGGGATGAAATGTCTTTTGATTTTCTTCCACATGTGAGATCAACCACTGAACAATACCTCTGATGCTGGTACAGACTCAATGATGTGACACTTGGAACAAACAATAACTTGTGCAAACTTTGGTTTGTGGTCTATCCACCACAAAGTTGAATCTGCCTGTCACAGATGTCACACTTTTTTTAAAAATAACAAAAAGTATTTTTTTTTGGGGGGGAGGGCGTTAATTTAACTGCCAAGTGTAGTGGGATAGTGACTATGAACCAGAGTTTTCAGTTTGTATAAAGACATACTGTCCCCTGTCTCTGACAAGCAACTGTTTTTGTAACTAGGACAAAATATATGTACTTGGAATGTTGAACTATGATCAAAGGGGAAAGGAATTTTACTTCTTAACTAAGAAGTAATTTAACTTCTTAACTAAGAAGTTAAATTACTTTAATACACTCTATGGTCAGTGTGTGGACAGCTCTACCCGTGAGCTTGGTGCCAGTTAAGGGGAATCCTGATGCTACATTTTTACTTTTGACAGCTATTGCTTTTTACTGTTGAGCATAGAAACATCCCGGCCTTCTCATTTTGGAAGATCTTGCCTGGTCCGGAAAGATCCCTGACCTCAATCCCATATAGTTGCTTTGAAATGAACTGGAAGCTTAGGGGCCAGGCCTTGTCACCCCCACATATGTTCAGCCAGGTACAGAACTATGAGAAGTTTTCTCAGGGAAGTGGAGGCTTTGCTGATACCGGCAGATGCTCTGCTGTCCACACCTGCATGACACACTGCATTTTCAGCTGGCTGACCTCAGATTTCAATTATATTTTTTTTGTGTGTGTTTCAGATGTAAATCCTCTGTGCCTGCTCAGGAGTGGAAGGACATCTTCAATCTGCAAAAGGTGCTGATCATCTGAACATCTTTAGGTAGATAAAAGTTAGATATTAAGTGTATATCCATCAGTGAGCATACAGTTAGGACTTTAAACCTGGAAGATGGAGCGTGTAAATGACACAGAAGATGAGAAGAGTTGGAGGCAGAGGGACCATGACAGTAATTTTGGTGATGCTGTAGCAGCACGGAATGGTTTGTGGGCTAGATTGAGATACAGGCCATACTGTGCTGCTGCAGTAAAACCTGAATACACAACCTGGATGTCACCTTTTGTTTCTCCAACACAGCTGCCCCGTTTCACTGACATGTTTTTACTAAGCTTCACTGAGTGAATTATTGCCACATGGATGTTTTCTCTGTGATACTGAAAAGTTATCATTCTGATCTGCTGGTCACTTTACTGTAGCAGCACGTAAATATTGGAGTTAAGACTCTACCTGAAGCCTCCAGTATTGATCGTGCTGCTGAAGCAAAGCCTGCCACTCACAATCACTGCAGCTAACCAAGTGTACACACACCATGCTGAAGGTGTGTGAAAGTGACCTTAGGAGATGCTCAAATGTACAGAAATTTGTCCAAGTCAAGCTTTAACATTTATGTCTTTTAGTTTACATGTATGTCTGCAGATTTGCATAAATAAATTTTTAATGGGATTTTGTCTGTAATGTGTTTGACATGCTAAACCGTTGAGCATCATGATGTCAATATTATACACTGACTTTGAAGTTGCGCTAAAAACGTGTTAACGTGGCGTTTTAGTCGCTGCCGCCATCAGCCGCACCGAAAAGCCCGCGTGTGGTTTTCCGTGGCCTTCCGCGGCGCTGGTTTGATGTCCGGCCTGCCCAGCAGGAGCCCTGGCAGATTTGGTCCGGATTATAGTCATTACGGTTATTGTACTCTGTAGACTGAACACTGGAATTATCCATGAATTGCAAATAAGGCATTCATTTCTAAAAATCCCGTGTTTTTTTTTTTTCCTCAAAAATAATGTCTGTAATATTTCGGGCCGGTCTTTTTCTCTGATTCTTTATATTTGCTCTATTATAACGACAATCTCTTAGTTTGCTGCGTGTCTGCCTTATACAAACCTAAAATGATTAATTCCGATGTTCAGTCAAATAACAGTGCAAGGCTGTAACGAAGAATGTGCGTCCATGTTATGAGGCTGGAATTTATTTCAAACGCGTGCGGACGCAAGGCACGTTTTTGTGTGCTACCAGAGCATTCGCCGAGATACTCCCAAATCAGGCATTGGTAATTTAAAAAAAAAACTATACATGTCATTTTACTTCTATTTAGAGTATTATAGAAACAGTTTTCACTAATAAAAATGTGGGCTACGAGCTGTAGGCGAACTATTTTATTTTTCTTTCTTTTTTTTCTTTTTTTTTTTTAGTTATAAAGTTAGGATAGTTGAAGCTGACTGTAGTTACACCTGTACCAAGCCATACGGGCCAGCCTTAGTTTTTATGATAATAAACGAAATTCATAAATCTTAACATGATCTCCCCCACTTTTTTTTTTTTAAATTTGAGTTTCCATAATGAACATAGATGTTTAATAAAAAAAACAGTAAAGCCCAGGAATATTTTGCTGTCCTCATGTTACAGCTGTGTGTGTGTGTGTGTGTATTCCCAACCCATTCGGCCTTTTGGGCCTCTCACTGATGAGTCAAAATTCTCATTTTTGGCAACAGTGTCATTTTCGCAAAAATAATTTTAAGTTTGAATGGTAATCAGAAATATTAAAATTTGCGGCTAGTTTAAACTTTTTTTTTTTCATGGAGACTTGCCCCTAGGTAAACAGAAAAAAGATTTATTTCTTATATGTTTTATAATATTCAGGCGTTAGTATCAAAGGAAATTTTCCCAGAATTTAATGTGTTTTATAACGACATGCCCACAAGGTGGACTTTAAAAATGCATTTTCTCTCCCTCTCTGTGTTTGTGTGTGTGTGTGTGTATGTGTCTATTAGTGGCCTCAACATAATTCACCATAAAATAATTTAGAAAAAAGTGCAAAACTTTTCATAAGTGCAGTGATTTAAATGCAAAGTATGTATTTTGCATATTACATAAATTGCTCATTCAAATATAGAAGCTGCAATTGATAATCGGCCTCATATTGCCTATTTTATCCCTTTTTAATTTAGTTTTTGCTAGTGTGACTTACGTGCATTTTTTTTGTAAACTTTATATCGAACATTCCGATTTTATTAACCTGTAGTATTTAAATGTACAATTACACACCTATTGACAGTGTTTCCGTCGGGGGTTGTATGCGCTTGTAGGCTACATTGTTTGCGAACACACTTTTTTAAAAAACTGAAAAGAAATTTTGTGTTACAGAATATATAATACATTTTTATAACAAATAATAAAAAAGGACAAATTGTCTACACACACTCAGAGCCACAAGTGCTTTATCCAGGGATGCGATTATACGCGGTTTACCCCGAAAATAAGGTGAACAGCCTGTTCACTTGATTTTTGTATATTTAGTATCTTTGACTGTTTATCTTTATTAAACCTCATCACAGGGCTACTTTAATACGAAGTGGTCATATGCAATTTTGCCTTCTGGTACTTTTTCAGAAAAGTAGTTACACACAGTTATTTAATATATAATATTTCGTTAAATTGACCAGGCTATACTTAAATTTGCATGTTGGTAATTTAAATATGAACGCAATGTAGAACTCTTATGTTCATCTTATATTTGCCTGGCAACAGAAGGCTATATATATGTACATGCGTGCTATGACGTAGGCTGCATGCTGAATTATTGTGAGTGCTGACATCACGGTTTCACTCTGTGGGCTGATCTTAGATTTATTTTTTATTTTTTTGGCCCACAAAATACATCTACACTCAGAGGAATAAATACATAACAGCATAAATGATCGATGCACCATTCAATGTCCGTTTGCTTTGACCTACTTTAATAAAAATCGTTGTTGGTAATGAGCCAAACATCTTATTGAATCTGAGCTAACCCAAAATTTGAAAGAATTTAACTGCTTTCACCTCCCCCACACATTTGCATTTTGATATAAAGCTAAGAGAAGCTTATTAGAAATTTGTCCCACGCTGTACTTAAAATGTAACAGCCTGCAGATGGTTTGCTTTATACACTGGGCAAGTCATGCAACGACTGAATCTTAATACCATCTGAAAATATATTTTCTATATTAAGTGACTGCCCAGCACAAGTCAGGTTGAGCAAATCTGGCGTTTGCCGAAGACAAAATGATTTCATAGGACAGTGTTTTCCTCTTGCACTGTGACTGCAGCCTGCTCAATATTTCACGCGGGCCCCTGTTATGCAACGTTTGTAACCTTGAAGAGGTTGCAGCATCACTGTGATGCAGACACACTGAGGGGAACAGCCCGAATTTCTTCTTTCCTCAGAACTCTCTTCGTTCCCTAAATAGTTGTCGGGTCTGGCCTGCCGCACTAAATAAGACAAACAACAAGGAACCGTATAAATGTAATTTCTCACTTTTATTTATCAAGATCATCTTGGTCAAGTATAAAATTTTCAGCGTGTTAAGAAAAAGAGATTGCACATCCCCGTGAATAAATTTGAGCGGCGTCTATCGGATATGAGCAAACCTAAGTTATAATCTTTGACTTAACGACTGATTCTTGATTCTCTGGTTTCACGAGTAAACAAAAACAAGCTAAACACGTGTTTCCGTGTATCCGGGGGCATTTCTGTCACTAGATATGTCGATCTCACTGATCACTTTGCAAACTTTGAACTTTTAATGAAATTGACAAAGGAGTTAATTACATCCTCTAGACGTTCCTGACCTGAGCCAATCAATTGTTTGCAGATTTCAATCATTTCCTGAAGGTAAACAGGGCAGGTAATGTGCGAGGAAAGTGCAGTGTGAATGGGTTCACGTTGCGAGGTCACGTATGCTGTAAGGCTGCATGGTTTCAGGCGCAGTATTAGAAGTATAAGGCATAAACTCATAAGGATCTTCCATTTATGACGTGTCATCCATAAGACCCCCGCTCGGTAGAAGCTCTTGTCATCTGAAACTGAGATCCTGTCCACTTCTCTAAGCTTGACTGAATCCCACTTTTTAACATCGACGTTGCGTGTAAATGGTCCGAAGTCCGTGTCTTTCAGGGAGGGCTGCGGAGTCTCTTTGAGGACTCTCAACTTTTCACGAAACTCCTGCATCTTCTGCAGAAACAACAAGGGCTCGGAGACGCTTCTGAACGAGTCCGCGATGCTGAGAGCCACTCTTTGATCCTCCAGCGCTGCGCTCAGCTTGGCGATCTCCGGGTCGTACGCCTGCATCACCACCAGCTTCAGGGCTTCCAAATCGCAGAGGATCTCGTTCTTTTTGCCTTCGAGGGAGCTGACGAGTTGATCGAAGTAGTCGGTCACCGTTTCTGCGTCCTTGGACAACGACCGAAGAGCTTTTTTCTTATTGGTCTGCAGTGTCTCCAGGCAGGACAGCGCGTCTGCGCTCCGCCAGCTCTTCACTCCGTCAAGCAGCGTTTGAAAAGCCTCCTTCTCCCGTGTGCACGCCTCCTCCAGGGAGCTGAACGTGTGCCCTCGGTGCTCGAGCGTCGTTGCGCAAAACCCACAGATGAGTTTCAGGTCCGTGGCGCAAAACATGTTTAGAGGCTGGTCAAAGTGTTGTTTACAAAAGGACATTTTTGGCATAACCCTTATTTTGCTGTACTTCTCCACTATTCCGCTCAAGGAATAGTTGACCTGGAGGCTGTTGGCGCCGTTGTGCGGGGTTTCTTTGCGGCAAGTGGGGCATTTGAGAGGCGTCCTGAAACCTGCACCTCGGTTCCCCTCCAAAAGTCCCTCTAAGCATTTCTTGCAAAAGCTGTGCGAGCACAACAAGACCCGTGGGTCCTCGAAGAGGCTGCAGCAGATTGGGCAAGTGAGTTCCTCCTCTAGCTGCTCCATGACATCCTGTAAACACATCATGCAAGAGTCAAATCGGTGCTCAACACAAGCAGAGCTCGATAAATCAAAATTCATAAGGCACGTTGCATAATACGCACCCAGACTCTGCCACGTAATAGAGGACAGCGGCAATAAATTACACACGAAAAAATGCTGTAACATCGCAAAGGATACAGATTCTGGAGTCATGTTCCAGCTGTGCCCGGAGAATCCCCATCCCGAAAGCGAAACCGACTTGCAAGGCTGTGCCCGCGTAAAAGGTTGGCACGAGTTCTGCCGAAGGCTCCGTTTTCCGATCTAATCTTAAGTGACATCCTCATTTCTTTAGTCTTTTTTTATTTTTTACAGCCACCTGGCACCGTGCTGCGCTCCAAACTGCGCTCCACGACCAGACTTGGATACGTGTCCAAATCGTCCGTAACTTTACAGGTGCAAACCAACTGTCCTCTCTTTGCTTTCTATTAGAGAACAGCAGGACCGTGGTTAGCCGAGGTGAGCCCTAAATTAGCGCCTCTAACCAATCCAGTGCGACAAACGATCGACAAGCAGCGCTCGCTGTGCCGTCGCTCCTGTTGGCAAGGTACCGAAGGAGAGCTGTGACAGATTCTGCAAGCGCATAGTAACATGCAACCACTGGACCAAAAGGATCACTCACCAGCTGCTGAGACGCTCGGTGCAACGCAATCATGGCGCTTGTTGCTGTGCAGACTTCGCCCTTTCCGGGTCCGGAGTTAACCATTTCAGTGACGCACAGAACATTCTCGTATTCTGACCCGCCTTTATTATTGCGCAGGAATATCAAAGGCGGTAACATGTTGCCATTAACGTGAAGTATATTGGAATTTGGATTTATTTGGGAGCTGATTTTTTTGAAGTTCGGAGCCTTTACGCAATTGTAACGGTTTGGTAAATTGCACAGGATCCCTGGCAGTCGGATGGGGGAGGGGCTGTTGCTATGCAAAACACTACAGCGTGAAAAACTGTCAACTAGATTGTGGTCCCAGTTTGGCACAACAGGGTTTTATACTGGCCCAGTTGAGTCACTACAACTGGGCGATACAGGAACACGTTTCCAGGTTAAAACAGTCAACGGTGCAGGTGAAGGCACCTGGTGGATCAACTAAGGCGAAAAGTTCTCTTGGTGTTTGTGGCAAGTGGTAGTTGATGTGGGCACAGCGATTGAAGTCAAGTTGCAGTAATATTGAGTTTGGATTTACTTTGAACCAGCTCAAACCAACCTCCGAGGTCAATCCTTAGTTATGCAGCAGTATGAGCAACTGTTCACCCCAGAGTATTTGATATTTCCTCCTAAACTCACTTTGTGTTCGTTTGTGGTTATGTAACTTCGACATCCAATAGTTATTTAGTCACGTGTAGAAAATTTGACCTTGATTTTCTTCCCTTGTTTCCATGCCATCAGGAGCAACTGCCTATCGTAGCCGCTGTGATTGGATACAGTGCGGCAGCGCGGGCCCACGTCGGCCCGACCTCCGCCGCCAGGTGTCGCTGTTGTGCGATGGAAGCCTGGCGTGTCACGTCAAACCCTCTTTGGTGGGATGAGGCGACTTTGTTTCCGGATGTTTAGCTGCCATTGGACTAAGAATGGCTGCGATGTTTACGTGTTGTCTAGGCTGCTGCGGAGATGGTGGATCGGGCCACATCCCCCTGAAAGAAATGCCCACTGTTCAGTTAGACACTCACCACATGGGTAAGTGCGATCGGCCCCAGTTCAGACGGTTCGTGTATGGACGGTTTTGTTTACACGCGTCTGGGCGTCTGCGGCACGACGGGTTGCCACTTCCGCCGCTGCTAGCTAGCTAGCGAACGTGGCTAACCTATGCTAAGAGCCCACAGACTCAACAGACTCCGAACCGAACTCTGTTGAATCTAATTTGGACCCGACGCAAACAGTGGAAGCTCACACACTCCACTAACCCACGGCTTTAAGGATGTTCTGTAACGTACGTTGTGTGAGCTGTCTAGGGCTAAAAGTGCTGGATCCAGCTATCAGGATCCTCAATTTTGATTATGAATCCAATTAGGATGGCAGATTTGACAGTGCAGATAAAGGTTGATGTTGAAAACTGGGATTAACACTTGTGGTGTTACTTTTGCCGATTTGCTTGCCTTGCACGCAGTTTTGAATAGTGAGGCAATGACAAAAAACGTGTCAAAGATTAATATTTCTGTGCAAAACTCACAGATTGAAATCACAAACCTCAGCTGGAGACATAAGGAGATAATAATGTCTCCAGTTCAGCGTCAGCTTGTTTGTGCCAGAGTTTAAAGACTTAGTCAATTCCCCCATTAATACAGAATAATGTCTTCTGTAAGTAATTATGGAGGTATTAGCAAACATTTATGTGAATCTCCAGAACGCGTGAGACTGGAAATACAGCAAACAAACCTTTAAGGTGTGTATGTAAATACCCCAAATTGTTAGAGTAGTTATTGCATGAAATAAAATTCATAAAATCTAATGAAATAACTAAAATATGTATACTTTTAAATGTCACCTCCAGTTAATTCATACTGGTCAGCAGCAGTAGGTTTAAGACTTCAATACTGTGTGGATTGACTAACAGTTTTGATTCAAAAAGTACAAATTTTCTTCAGGTTGAAATCCAAATGCTTGCAAAAATATCCAGGGTATCCAAAAGTAACCAACTCAAGCTCAAATGACTTATTAAAAATCTTTGCTTTGTTCATTCAATAAAACACACTCTGAACTTGTAATCTCAGCTTTTGAAAAAGGCTTATGTATTTCATGGTACAGAGCATATTAATAAACAGCAAGAATAAATGTGCTAGATTATGGCAAAAACTGTTTCTTTCCATTCAGTCTCTAGACAGCTAAAAAAAACGACAGTGAAACACACTGAAAGCACAAATGCAAAATACATATTAGACAAATCAGTAAAACAGATTAAAAGTGGTCACAAACTTGTATAGATTTCATCCATTGGTTGAGGTGTCTCTTAATGTGTGGTGCAATATCTGGTGCTTGTCTCTTTCACTGCTGGAACACTGGAATTTCCCCATTGTGGGATCAATAAAGTTTTATCTCATCTTATCTTATCTTACCTAAATGTTTTTTATGATGAGCAGTCTCCTATAGCAGTAACAGGCTATTGTAATTTTATACATTTAACTAAGTACACAGTTTGTCCCACTGACATTTTTCAATTTAATAATGTCCTTCAAAGGAGGAGGGGCAAGACCGTGCATAACTTTATAAATGAAACAATAATTTTTAAAATGGATAACAATATAAATATTTTGTAAATTTTATTAAGTTAGTACAGTGCAGTGATGAGATGAAGTGGGTTTTTGTTCAAGGACTTTTATTGTTCTTTATAAAGGAGACTGCATTGGGTTTAATGTTGCGCCAGCAGCAGGTGACCAGGTTTTGATACAATATTCAATATGGGAAAAAAACTCACTGAAAATAAAAACATTAATCGTAATAAAAGGTCTGACCGGTTTAAAATTGTATATGTTAAAATTAACTGTCTTTGTAAATGTTTCTTAAATGTTAACTTTGAATCTAGTGTCAAACCAAGAAATGTGAACTTATTCACTAACTGATGATGATCTCATTTTGATCTCAAATATTTGACAAAGTAGTAATAAAAGAAGTTGTTAGTTGCATCATAAAGTTTTTGTGATTGTGCTGCATAATTTATTCTTGCGTTTTTATTCTTTAATTTAATTTATTCTTTTGTATTTTAGGCACAGATGTTGTGATTGTGAAGAGTGGTCGAAGAATATGTGGCACTGGAGGCTGCCTGGCAAATGCTCCACTGCATCAGAACAAAAGTTATTTTGAGTTTAAGATCCAGTCCACTGGTAAGTGTTTGGCTTTTAGTTGATGAGGACTGTGTTTTTGCCAGATTGCCATTTCCTGCTGCATTTGTAGTAGTCATTATTGATTCTGACACCACAGATTTTAGTAATTACTCTGGCTTGTGACTGCATGCTCATTGGTGAAATACTGGTCGCTTATAAAGACTTTTCCTGCTGCTTTCTTTCATGTAGGACTCTAGGTTTTACTGTACAGCATTTGTCAAAATGCCATGAATACAGCAATAACATGAGAATAAATGAATTTAATTTTTTACCAGGTATTTCAGTGTTGTACTTTGTGTTTAGGTGTGTGGGGAGTAGGTGTGGCTACGCAGAAAGTGAATCTTAATCAAGTGCCTTTGGGCAGAGACACAAACAGCCTAGTCCTGAGGCATGATGGGTCTGTGTACCACAATAATGAAGAGAAGAGTCGCCTACCTGCAAACAGCCTTCCCCAGGAGGGTGACATTGTGGTAAGGGCACAATCTGTTTCAGTTAAGCATCAAAACAACCCTAAAACAAGTTTGATTACTTTAATCTTTGTGATGAAAGTGTGATTTTGTTAAGATCAGCCCATCTGGTTTTCATTTCAAAATCACAAAGATTAAAGTAATCAAACTTGGGTGCTCATAGAATTTATTGCAGACTAGAGGTATTGCACTAAAATTTGTTGAGTTATCTCATTGTCTTCTAACACACATGTGACCTTTAACAAATGTTAGTCAACCTCTACTGACTAATTATGTGTTAGAAGCTTGACAGTCTGCTGGTCCCATGAGAGCCACACACTGGATTGAGTTTGATTTCTTTATTTACCGTCTTCTTTATTCAGCAGACTGATTTATTTATTAAGGCAGCTAGTTGACAGCAACAGTCACACAGAACTTGATGCTCTGCTGTGGGAGAATTGCCTTCTATTTGTGACAGTTTGACAAAAACTTATACCAAATGTCGACCAAATTGCTATTTGACATACGTTTTTATACACAAACTGCTGGCCAGGGCTCAGAAATAATTTAGTTAAATACAATGCTAGTAATCACAGGCTTGGTACATATATATTGCAGAGCAGAAATAAATAAAAGCAGTGGCAGGTGGGGACTGTTTTAAAACACACGTATACATCTGTTCATATTTGTCAGTAACTGCCATTATCTGCACAAAGATAATTAAACTTTGTGTCGCCCACATTTTCTGGTTGGATGGACGTGTCACTGATCATTATGCAGCGATAATTAAACTTTAAGCCTCCATAACTCTGTAGGCGAAAGTGTTACATACACAAAATCAAAAAATACACCCATAAATGTCTTCTTACTGTATTATGTGGTTAAACGCTTATCCAAATTGTTTGTCCTCAGAAAATGAGAGCAGGTTGCCTTTGCTTCTTTTTAAGGCCAAAGATGTTATATAGTCAAGTGTATTACACATAGGAAGGTTTTTTTTGTTTTAGTAGGAAACCACTACCACAGGAAACCATTCAGTAATTAATTCTATTTCTGTTTCTATTCCTCAGGGCATCACATATGACCATGTGGAGCTGAATTTGTACCTGAATGGAAAGAACATGCACTGTCCTGCCTCTGGGATCCGAGGCACTGTATACCCAGTTGTTTATGGTAAGTTTGCTTGTCTAATTAACCAAGTTTTTTAATTATTGGCTTAGTTTTGAAAATTGTTTGAAATTACTAAAAGGAAATTATTTAAACAATACTGCAGAATAGCTTTTCCAGAAACATTGCCGGGAGTTGCATGTTTATTCCACTAGAGGGCCATATTTGTACAGTTTTACATTATCAGGTTTTTAGTTTTATACTAAAAACCTGATTGAAACCTGACCTGAAAGGGTATTTATTTATGTTTTGGCCACAGACATATTAAACAGACTATTAATCTACAAATTAGTAATTTTACCTAATAAAAATGAGAAATTAGCAAGACAGGGATTGACACAGGCATGTGTTATTTCATGTCAAAGGCCACATCAGTGAAATGAAATTTCTTGTTAAATTGTTATGATGGAAAAAAAACATATAGGCTGTAGGTATGTAGTAATAGTTTTGCCTATAGCGACACTAAATCAGTAATAGTGAATAATTATTTAGTTGTCAATGTGCAGTGTAAACTGCACCTTCACGTTTTTCATAAAATCTCTTTGCTTATCTGGCATGTTTTGAGTTAAAATTCAGCTACATTATTCTATACAATGCAGTGCCATAATATAGTGTTTTATTATTTGAATGATCACACTTTGAGTTAGGTCTGTAATTAAACTCAGTAAAAAAATGTATATAAACTGGCAATGGAAAACAGCACTCAAGTTGCATCTGTCAACCAAAATTAAAACTTTACATATAACAATACTTCCATGAGCTGCAGTGGCAGCAGAATAGTTTTGTTACTACTCTCGTTTAAAGTGGTCGAGAATCATTTTGTGTGTTTTTTTTTTAAATGGATCAATGAATGACTTGATGTTGAGAGAATTTCATCCCTTCCAGTGACACAGTTCTGTAAGTTGGTGTGCCCAGTTTGTGGGGCCCAGAGGTGTGGCTGCTTTTACAGCTAAAAATGATTTGCATGAGTCAGTTACTAAGCTGTCTACGCTGCCAAAACTATGTCGACCTGAAGGTTTCAGTTTTCCCAAACTCAGACAGGTCTGCAGGTGTCAATAAAAACACAAAGAAAACATCTATTTATATGTCCAAGGTCCATGGTCGTGGTATTTGGCATAGTGGTTCTCTGTCATGTTATATAGTCAGTTATTACTATAAAATTTACAGTGTCTACAGTGAAAGAAGAACAAGTTACTAAGTATTAAAAATACGAAAAAGCACAGTCACCTAACTTGGTACATAAATATAGTTCAATTTTGATTTAAAATGACAACGGACAGGTTAAATTTAATGATCTTTCTTTTATCATTGCCATTTTTTTTTCACATTAAAGATTCTTGTTTTTGTGTTGATGATTTGTTTTTCTCACTGGCTATAAGGTTTGTATAACAATATTTGATCAAAAAAGAACTATGGTTGTGTGCCAGGCCACACAGGCAGTCAAATGTAGTCAAACTGCATCCACAATCATGATATGCAGGTTAGTCAGTGTTTTCTTGAATAAAATGTACCTAATATTTTGTCTTTGCTGATTTAGTCATAATACAGATCTTACAGCACACAATGAATTAATAATACAGAAAATGTACATGCTTTTAAACTAAATATTTAAAGGCTTTAAATGTGAAATAAAGTAAAGGGCATGTTGGGGATAACCTGTGATGTTTGTGCTTTATTGTGTCCTTTATTGCTCTTTTGTTGCAGTGGATGACAGTGCCATCTTAGACTGCCAGTTTAGTGACTTCTATCACACACCTCCACAAGGATTCGAGAAGATCCTCTTCGAACAACAAATCTTCTGAAGAGGACTTCAGTCTCCGTTTCTCTTTGTTGCTCTTTGTTGTCCTCTTCTAGCAACCTCTGTGACACTACAGTTTGACCTTGATTGATTGTTATCAATGTGTGGCTTGAATGCCTGTTTTGTTTCCCTTGATTACTCTATCTCTGTAACGCTGCTCTGGATTGACTTTGGATTACCCTTGAAGATGTGGTGATTTCTGACTTTCATTGTTTGGCTATCATGAGCTGTCATTGTATATCCTCACGGAAAAACAACATCATTACCTTGTGTCAGTGGTAATCACTTTTTATCAACTGAAACTTTCTGTGTGTAGAGGCCAGGATCAGAAGCCATGTTTTATTGGCATTGCTTTAAACACATGTTCATCAATATATAGTCTCCTCAGTGCCCCACCTATCTTTTTTTCATAAACTCTATATATATATATATATGGGAGTCACAAATTAAAGTGATGTCTTGGATGTGAAACTCTGGTCAGCAACATTTAGTGAAGTCAGTGCTTACACAGAAATCAGCAATATCCCATTGCTGCACTTCATAATTCATGCCAGTGTTTCAGTTTGATTTGATTTATTACAGAGAGGGTTGCAATCGTACAAAACGCCTGTGTCTGGAATGTACAAAATGCCAGTGTATGTTCTAGAGAACAGTTAGTGTCTGAAATCGACTTTTCACTGACGCATGCTAAGGTTAGGGTGCTGGAAAAAGTTAAAACTGAAATTATTCTTTAAAACCAGACACTAATGTATATTAAGTTTGATTTCTAAATAACTTTTGGAACAGTAATTTATTTTCCCCCACACCTCCTTTGTCCTGAAATGTTTTATGGAGTATTTATGCTATTCTATATCACAATATGACCAGCGCTGGAGCTGGCTGCGTCCAGTTAGAGATGTGGTTAAAAATGTCAATATGCTTCGTGTTGTATTGGCATTGCATATCCACTGCTGAAGTGTGACAGTTGATTATTTCAAAAAGCTTTTTTTGTTTGTTTGCACTAACAATGTTACTCTTCAAGCGAACATTAAGTATCGATTTATTAAACGTGTGTGTCTGGAAGTCCACTTTCTGAGTGTCGTTGCGTTTGTTGAAGTTGCCTTTCATGTTTGAAGAGGAATTGTCGATGAGTTTGTGACGAGCTGCGTTGACCGGGGCCGTGCGGGGAATGCGCGCTGACTCCTCCCCTCGCTCTGCGACCTGTTACGTCCTCCTCCGCCTCCTCCCGGAGCCAGCAGCAGTAAAGGAGCTGCCGTGCCTCGTCTTTCACGGAGGAGTTCCCGCAAAGCCGGAGTATTAGCAAAACCCCATATAGCCATGGCAGAAAACGCCGGCTTGGAAAACCACCGCATCAAGAGCTTTAAAAATAAGGGACGTGATGTCGAGGTGAGCTGACATGCAAATGCGAGTGCAATGAACTCGAATAGACGTGGTTTTACGTGGGAAACGACAGTCTTTGGGCCTCGCTGGGGAGCCTGGCCCCAACTGCAAGGCAGCTAACGCCAACCTAGCTAGCTAACTAGCTAGCTAGCTAGCCCACGAAAGCTACCATTAAAGAGTTCGCCATCAGAAAGGCTTAACGTTATTGGCCTATGATGTTAACGTCTAATTTCCCAAATAACTATGGTCGTGATTATTGTTGTCCGTTACCACAAGCAGCCTATCACCCAGCGATCGGTTTTCAGGGATCAGCAATATCAGCGTTGTACCGTTGGAAATTGGGAGACTTGAGTGCAGGCTATGTAGCTGTCACTGCCAGCTAACGATAACTAGCTAGTTGGATGGACACCGGTCGCAAACGAGGCTGGGCCTCGCCGGTACCGCAAATTCAATTTTTACTACGTTTTACAGCCAGCTGGTGTAATTTATATCACTGCTACATTGTGAAGAGTAGATGAAGTTATCGGATTATGTGGATTTGACGCTACCCAGTTGGTCCACATCCACTAACTAAACATTGCCCCTCCTTGTTAGCTTGCTAACGTTGTCAAGCACATAGCTAGCATGTTCTGCCAGGTGATCCAGCTAAACCGAGCTGCTAGCTAAGCCTCCAAGCAGTTAGCGGAATGGTAATGATGCAATGACCCACATTTTAGGCTCAGTTGGAAAGTAAACGGTAAATCTGCTGTTAATTAAACAAATTAAATAGCGGTTATTCATTGTTTGAATATGTATAGTAATAGAAAGGCAGGGCATGTTTGAATAACAGTACTGGGGTGAAGAAGTGCCTTTTAACTGTTTATAACTTGACCAAAGGTAATCTCTGATCTCTCAAATATCTTCATATTTATGCCTACACATTTTCCAAACTGACATTGCTATAGTAAAGTACACAATAAACACCAGCAAACCCACAGTCTCAAAGGCTGGGGATTGCAGCATCATTCGGTGATCAAGTCAAACTATAAATGTCTGTGACAGCATTTGTCTGTAATGCTCATTAACATGGTGACCAAACCATTTGGCAAAGGCTTGTTCAGACAAGCCGAGCTAACCGAAGCTAAAGGTGCTGAACCAAAAGAAGACGTTTAGATCATAGGTATATGGATATAATTTATTATTATAGCAATCCCAGCCAATCCTTTGCCGTCTTTTTTGTTCTAGGTAATGCAGGAATAAAACTTGATAGTTTTACTAACGGCTACCTAAAATCACAGATTAGTGCCCCATAATTTGTTGTTTTGAAACTTTGTGTCAGTGTGAGACGCACATGGCTACTATGACAGGGAGACTTTGCTAAGTACATTCCTGATGCTATTTCAGGCAACTTGGGTGTCTGTCCAGGGTTCTCTTGAGAGCCTCTGAATCAATTTGAGTGTCTTAAATGGATGACTCAGACAACACCAAGAAATGATTCCACTTTTCATTTTTATTTAGGTCAGATGTAACAAATTAAATTTTAATTTCTGAAATCATTAGGAAAAGCTTTCAATTCCAAAGCAGTAAAGCCTCACGTGATGTGGTCATAACCTCAGTTTTCCCATATATTGTGTAAAATATAGCTATTTTGGTTTGGGTTGGAGACGTGTTTTATCCCAACAAACATGGATATCATTACTTTTTTGTTTTTCAGCATCTCCTGAGGTTCAGTCTCCTCCCATTTTTTTCAATACATATATTTTGTTTAACAAATAAATCAACAAAATTATGCAAATTAAGACAGTGTAAGTTTATCACGCTCTCCAATATTTTGTGATTCATTTTCGATTGTATTTTATCGTTTTGTTGTCCAAAGGGACAATTTGCGTCAGTGTAGCGGCGTTGTTGTTTTGCAGTGGTTGGGAGACACTACTCTTCTTTGCAGCCTCCTGAGTTATGACTGTCCCAGATTATGTAAGAGGCTATTTAGGAAGGCAACATGAACCTCTCCAAACAGTCACAAGATGCTAGACAATATCAGATGAGTTGGGATAAACTGGAACAGACACACAAATACAGCAATTGGTTAAACTTGTGTTGTGCTGCTTTTGAGTTGTTTTATAGTCACTTTACTTTGGTGTTGGTGATGCTTTCGGTTTTAGGATCCACTCACAGAATTTTGGAAAAAATTGAAATGCCCATGTACCTGCCCACTGCTGTTAGAAATTAATTTACAATGATTTTGTAGAGCCTGAAATTAAATAAAGATTATCAGAGAGGTGTGCAATCGAATGAGAAACAACATAAGATATCTTTTGCTCATGTTTGTTGTGATTTGCCAATTTATTTAATTTATTCATTTTATTTTACAAGTAAATGTCTAACATATAAATTTGTCCCAAATAGTTGATTTTCATGTTTACTTATTTCTGCCATACTTTTTTTTTTTTCTTTGTGGCAGACTATGAGAAGACATCGAAATGAGGTGACAGTGGAGTTGAGAAAGGTAAGATGCGCCACCTGTCAACACACATTAAGACCTGAGTTAAAGTATTATGAACCTGTCTGAGATTCTAGGCCGTATATTGCTCAAGTCTTAAGCGAATAGGTTAACATCTTGGCAAAGCCTCGTTCAGTGCACGCTACACTACTGTCTTTAGAACTGACCAAGTATCTGTTACAAGAACTGTTGGAAGACATATATTTTTGATTTTCTTCCATATTGCTAATCTGTCAGTTTCAATCAGACGTACCCATGGGACATTTTCTCTCCTCATAGTTAAGTAGTCTCATGTGCTTGATGTTCATAAATTCTGAAGGCCTCTTCCAAACAGGCACCATATGAAAATGGCGTTGTTAAATATGAGAATTTTTGCACACTGTGTAATTGATTAGTGGAAATTAAACTTCCCTGTGATTACAGTGGGAGATTGATATTCATCTGAAGTCATTTACATTTGACAGCCAGCTCACTGAACTACCTATGTTTATATCCAAATGATAATGATTAACAGCGCCTGTTCGGCCTTGTTTTCACACTAGACTCTATTGTTTTAAGTAGGATATCCTGTTGATACCGAATGTTTCTTTCATTACGAAACCATCTTTGTCTGTGCATTTATACACTGACTGACATACAGAGACCACATTATTGGTGTGTTTAATTTTTTTACTTTGTTTTTGAAATTAATTGAAAGTCCCAGTCCAAGGTAACCATAAAGCCTATAGAAAGTAGAATTAGCACAAGAGGCTACTAGATATTTTAAGTGATTTAAATGATCAGACTATAGTATTTAGTTATTACTCACAGTAGCAAAATGGAAAACTTGAAGGCAAAAATGACATTCTTTGATGACGTGCTCTCTTGTTGTCCAGAAAAATGAACATAAAGGGCATGATACTTAAATGCATCATGTAAATTGTGCACTTTGGGTATATTACATTTTTGTAGTTTTGGCACTCCTGGGGACAATAAATAAAAACACTTTAGCTTTAAAATTATATTGTCAACAGTGAACAGTGCAACGATTGTAATTATGGAAAGCTGTGAGTGAATTTTTTGCAGTCACGGATTGCCTGAAAACCTCTCTTTGCAAATATGAGTCATGTTTAAACAATTATAATTTGGTGTATATTATCATTCATTCTATGTAAGTCTCTGGAGTCAGAAGAAACTGGCATTTCAAAGCAGTGGTTGCATAGGTATTTACTCCTTTCAAGTCCATACTTAGTAGATGAATCTTTAAACAAAGTTACAGTATTGAATGTTTTTTAGATGGGTCTCAATCAGCTTTGAACATCTGCTGACAGCATTTTGTTCCCCCCAGTCTTCTTTGCAAAACTGCTTAACCTATGACATAGCTTGGAAGCACATCCTCTAAAAGGCTGATGTTTAAGGTCAGGCTCTGCACTTGGATCATGGTTGTTTGTTGCAGAGTTCTCATATCTTGAGATCACTAGAATAAGTCACGGTGTCTTTAGACTTACAATTATTGTAAGTTGCTCTTGAATAGCTGTGAAGTAACTAATAGCTTGTGATAATTGTTTAATAGATCAAGATCAATAGATCATTAACACATTCGCTGGGTTGAGAATTCTTTTCTATGTGGTGTCCCGTACGTCAAAGATCACTCTCAGTTATCACTTATTTTCCCTGAAACATTTAGTGTGTAAATTGTACATGAGACATACAGTGCTATTACAGTCGCTGTAAATTATCCACTAGGGCAGGGCTTTATGAATTCTGTCCACAATACCCAATGCAAGTGTGTTTAGTCAATTGAAGCTGGAATGTGCTGTCCTGGAAAGAAATGAAGTGGTGAAAATGGAATTGTTATCTTCCAGCTTCTGATTGGCTGAACACACCTGGTTATTAGCTTTGGGAAGGTAAGAATAGTGTACAAACAAGCAGACAGTGCACCTTAAGAGCAAAGTTTCGAAACCCCTGCACCATGGTTTAATAGCTACCATAAACAACGTTGAGGAAGCCATGGAAAGCAGGACAGGCCGTGCAGGGAATATGCATCTGTATATCAAACCATATTTAAGCATTAATTTAGTAGGGACCATCTTTATCTATATTTGTTGAGTCATGGTATTAGATTTGTTTGTACCTACTGGAATAGGAAAAGCGCATGTAGGCAGAAGAAGAATGTGAGGTCTAGTTCTGGCAACTGGGATTTAGACAAAATGATTGGAATTAATTTTGCGAAGTCATTGCTCTGTGCAAATGTTTTTGACAGCTCAGCGTGCCGCAGAATTGACACGATCAACAAAATAACAAAAATTGAACATGTAGATCACAGTTGTGCATGTAGAGGCATGCTTTACAATGTGTTCATCTGGACCAAACCCGAGGCCATCGATTACTTTCACAATATTAATAAAAAAAACATGTAGAGCAGCACAGCCATCGTGAGACTTTGTTAAAACGTCATTTCTGTAGAGTGCTGAAGTGGTCTTAAATCTAGCACATTCCATTTAGCTGGATCAGAGCAGTAAGAAACACTGCACTAGCCTATTAGTCACCAGTGACGCACATCAGCATGATGCTCAGTATGTAGGGCAAGGGAATCTCCTCCTACCACTGACTCACATCCCATGTAAATTGAGGGATGTGTGGATCTCTCTGCCTGTCTCTGTAAACATTCCTTTTGTATTTCCACGTTGAATGAACGTGTGCTTGCTTCACACCCTTCGTACTGTACATATAATCAAAGTTTGGTCTAGTTTAAGTCTGTGTCTGCTCCCTCGACGTGACGTAATAGGCAGGACTCCAAGGCCCATGTCAACCTCTTATACCAGCTGCTGCTTCAAGCAGCACAACACTGGCTAGCCATAGCTTCAGCTTGTGTCTCTCTTGCACAGCTGCTGGTGATGTCAGCCTTAGCATACTAGATGGGAGCTGGGAAAACAACTGGATTTATTCCTTGGCATTTGCAATGAACACAAATCACAGACCCAGTGATAACGGTGTTGGGCCCAGGGCTTCATATTGCATTTTTAAATATGCTTTTTAAGTACAAGCATTCAAGTAGTACAACAGTAGGACTAATTTACCATGTAGTTTTACCTTTTCCAAAAGTTCAGTGTCCTGCCAAGATGAGCTTATAATTGCTTTGTGGATAAGCTTGCAAGCAGATCGTCAGACTTGGCCACTTAAAATGCACATTCAAACATGAACACTTCAGGAAGTAATGGTTTGGGGGGAGAGGGAAGAGAAATTGTTTTCGAGGTAGGCCATTTTCTTTTAAGAATTAATGAATGCATTGATGAGCACTTTTATCTCCTCCCCTCATTGCTCTTCTGTTTTTTTTTTTTTTTGTTCATCTTGTCGCTTGTCAGAACAAACGAGACGAGCATCTACTGAAGAAGAGAAATGTCCCGCAGGAAGAGAGTTTGGAGGACTCTGATGTCGACTCAGACTTCAAAGGAGTAAGTGGGGGTGTGTGGGCATTTACTTGAGTGACAAAGGGGTAGAGACACCGGGCTGTCTGGATAACAGGCCAGAAGGTTTAAAATCAAGTGGGCAGTATATTTTCTGTCTGTAGAACACACATGAAACCGTAGTTTCAGTGAAGATAGACGGATAAAATATGTCCTTAGGGGAAGGTCTGGAATTTTTTCCTAAATAAAGCATGTACAATGCAAATTAAATGTCAGTGCTTTGTCATGTTATGATTGCTCTGTCAGCAGAATTTATTGTTTGAAACTTCACAGTACCAATTCATTTTTTTGCTTAGTTGAGACTAAAAGTTCTTACTTGTCATCTTAGAATAATCAGATGACAATAGTGTCTATTGTGAAGCTTTCAGTCATGTTACATGCTCTTCCTCAGCAGATGGAGGTTTTTCTCTCGACACAGTTTTGTAGATGTTCCTATAGGTTTTTGGTTAGAAAATTCAATATATTCTAAAGAGCTTAGATGAATGGAAACTTGGACATTATGGCTTGTATGACAACTCCATAAGCCGAGGAAGATCGTGGGATATGTTTAGAGGCTCTTTAACAGCTACTAATGGCAGTTTTGGTGATTTTTTTTTTTTTTTTTATTTTTTTTTTTATATTTAGAGCATTCATTCTTTTCTTTGGTTGTTGTTAATATCTATATACTAGTACCTTAATCAAAGTTATGGTGTTAAGGTATTAATTAAAGGTATGGTAAATTTGGTAGTGTTACTTGACTTTACTGCTTCTCTTTTACTATTTTAATATGACACTTTCAAAGGAATAGCTAGTATTACACCCCCCTAATCATATCTGATCAACACAAAACTTAACATAATCGTGAAGACAGAAGGGAAATGTGCCTACAATACCTATTAAAATATCACTGACAAAATGTTTTGTAAGGGATCACAGTGCTAATCCTTTATATATTTGTTTTTGTGCAGCAAAATGTTACGCTTGATGCCATCTTACAGGTATGAGTTTACATCATTTCCTTACACAGTACTGAGACAATAATTGACATAAATAAAAGGTTGCCATGTTTAGTTTTTATTATATCAATTGACTTGAAGCAGAATGCTATATACTTAAACCAAATCAAATTTGGTGTTGCTTTTAAAACAGCAGAACTTCTCATAGGTATATTCCAATACACCATTTCTAAAATACTTAGTTATAATGTTTTAACAATCCTAAAGAACTACAATTATTCTTTGCACGTCATCTCGGTGTCTTCTGCCTGTTCATGTAATGCCATCCCAGACTGATTTGACGATGCTGATGCCATAGCATTTGTTACAGGAGTCCTAGTTCTTCATGTCAATAAAGAGAGTTCTTTGTGACCCTGCTATGCATGTTTGAGTTTGTTATGCTGCCTAATGAATATAGATTTCTTCCTGTTGGTTTACATGATGGATTAGAATATCTAAAGAGCCTAACAATTTTGTACAATGCTGTGTATTAGTCTTTCTCAAATGAACCAGCAATAACATGTTAAGCATTGTATAATTTTTTGTCACTACAGAATGCTACCAGTGATAATGCAGTGATACAGCTCAGTGCTGTACAGGCAGCCAGGTGAGTTGGTGACACAATAAACACACATACCATCTGTTTTTGTGTATGACATTTTTAAGATGTTTTTTTTCTTGTTTTTTGGCAGAAAACTGCTCTCAAGTGACAGAAACCCTCCCATTGATGACTTGATAAAGTCTGGAATCCTGCCCATTTTAGTCAAATGTCTGGAAAGGGATGACAAGTAAGTCTGGTGTTATTTCTCTCTGGCATGATGCACTGAGTGTTCCAGCTGATAAGCCTGCAGACTGCTGTGCAGTTTTTGATGGATTACTGATGCTGCTACATCATGCTGCAACAGAGGCTTTGTGTGCACGAATGTGTATATCCGTCTGTGGCCACACGTGAGAGCGTGTGGAGGCACACAGGGCAGTTGGCTGGCCCTCAGTCCAGGCCAAGCCAAATATAACAGCATTCCGATCTCTTGGAGTTCCCCAATTCCCAGGACCTTATGTTCACCAAGGGGGGAAGAATGAATAGTTGGGGTTGAAAAACTTTTAAAAAAGAAGCTGCAAATATTTATTTATTTTTTTGTCCATGCAACCCACAACAGATAGCATCATGTTAACACATACTCATTTTGGATATTTGTTATTTTGTGTTCTTCTGAATGCAGTGTAACGCATGGGCATACATAAAGAAACAATTATGCTCTGTGTTGCTATAGCATTATGGCAGAAAGCCAAGCCATCTTAGCTCGACACGTTGAGGCAGAGAATTACAATGAAATGTAATGAAAGCTTGAAATGCAGGACCACTTCACATGAACAACAGACAACATACATTCGGAGGTTTTCAAGTTAAGTCCATCAAATCTAAGGACTAAAAACTACATTTTGGTTGGTTACATTACAAAGAGCACCGCCATCTATTTACTGTTGAAATCCAGCTTAAATTGTAGGAAAAAAAACGATCATAGTTGGTTGTCTTATACAAAAAAAACCAGACAAACTTCCCACCCTCTGCTGTGATTTACTAGCATTTGGCTGGTGGGTGGTGTTAGATTCATTTTCGACTCATTTAAGAATTTTTTGTGTTGCATCATTTTTTTTTAAATTATAATTTCATAATAGACTTCTCTTTTTGAGCATAGCCTTAGCTTTCCAAACAGCATGATCTGCACATTACATTGTGCTTCAACCCGGGATTTCACATAAATTGTTGCACTGCTCGTTAACACCCGTCCATATTTATTCCAGACTCTTGCTATAGAAACTTGTTAAACTTTCTTTGTCTTTACATAGTTTTGTTGTCTTTGTCCTACAGCCCTTCTCTTCAGTTTGAGGCAGCTTGGGCTCTGACCAACATTGCCTCTGGGACGTCAGCACAGACTCAGGCTGTGGTTAAATCCAGTAAGTTGACCCTTGTCCTCCTGAATTTTACTCCTTCAGTCTGTGTTTGTATGCTATCTGCAATCTGCCAAGCAAGCATATTTATTTCCCATTCATTAAGGCGCAGGCATTATTTGGGAGGCTGCTCTGTTTTAAAATTAGTATTCTGATCTGATAAAACATCATGACTGGTGACTGAGCACCATGGCAGTATTCATAGGATTAACTGGCTGATACAGGGACAGCATCTGTGTACATAAAGTTACAGTTGGCAGCTTAAAGCAGCCCTAGGATGAGATTCAGGTTCAGTCCAGTTTTCTCCAACCTTTCCCTCTACTGCTCTGCTATGCTCCTCTACCATCTGCTGCACTCCATAGTCCATCAGGTATTAAGCATTATCACATTACAGTAAATATGAACACTTCATAACTAAAAAGCAGAAATGCCTGAAAAACTCCTAGTGATCAGAAGGTTGTGCATTGTTCTAACCTTATAGAACTTAACACCACTGAACAGCTGCCAGTGCTCCCATAAGTCTAAATTCACATGAGGCCTTTAATATACCATTGATCATATTTCTACCAAAAAATATTTTATCAAACTTTTCTGAATGTGTTCAGCTACTTTTGGTCCAACTAAGAATGTGGCCTAGCCCAATATTAACATTATTTGTAACTGTTACATTTGTAAATTGTCTATTCTACTCTGTAAGATGACCATCTGTGTTTTCCTGTGTGTTTTTTAACATAGTTGTAATTCAGGGATATCAAATCAATCAAATATTCAAATATTTGTGTTTATTTGACTTTGAATGTGACCAGACAACAGAGCTTGTATCTTGAGTTGCATGAACTGACTTGCGGCAAGTTATTAGGAATATTGATGTTTGTGTCCCCAGATGCAGTGCCCCTTTTCCTTCGACTTCTACACTCCCCCCACCAAAATGTATGTGAACAGGCTGTATGGGCTTTAGGAAACATTATAGGTAAGTATTGTCCTTACCTTTATAGTGTGAGTGTGTAAAGCAGCTTCTCGGAGTGATGTTGACCTCTGCCTTCCTCCTGCCCAGGTGATGGTCCACAGTGCAGGGATTATGTCATCTCCCTGGGTGTGGTCAAGCCCCTGCTTTCTTTCATCAACCCGTCAATCCCCATTACCTTCCTCCGCAATGTTACCTGGGTCATTGTTAACCTCTGCCGCAACAAGGATCCACCACCACCCATGGAGACTGTACAGGAGGTGAGAGCCTCTGCACGCCTTCATGTGCCAGACAGATGGATGTGTTACTTTCCATATGACTGTCACTTGCAGGCTGAGTCACACAGAGCTTGTCGGTAATCAAATCGGCCTCGGCGCCCTGTAGATTGTCTAACTATAAAAGCTCTTTTGCCAAATTTTAAAGTTTTGACAGCTTTTCCCTTCTTGTCTCTCCACCATGTTTCTGCCTTTATCTAATGTCTTTTCCTGTGCCTTCAGTCAGCCCACTCACTGCCTACTTTTCTTTTCCCACAGATTTTGCCTGCTCTCTGTGTGTTAATATATCACACCGATATAAATGTAAGTATGAGTGAGGGGTGACTGTCCCACTTATTTACTGTGTTAATTCTGAAGACTGGGATTGAAATTTATGTAAATGTTATTTTTATTTTTTAAATTAATTTTGGTGGAAGGGCTCCTCAATTGTGGCTAATCGTTTTGTTAAATATTGTCATGATTATCTGATTCACTATTATCTGATTGACTTTAGAACCAAAATGCATTTATTGAACTTCCTCAACTTTACATATAAATGAACTGAAAAAACAATGATAAATTAACAAATACAGCCCGAGCGAGACTTTACAGGAGGCTTTTGTTTTTGTTTTATTTCTTACGCCCGTTGCACAATCAGGTGCTTAGATTTCATCTTGCAATGTATATATTTGTTTTTACAACCTCAGCATAGCATTTATACTGTACTTGCAGTTTATTGTATTGTTTGTGCGTCCACTCCTCTCAAAAATCTTGTTCACATCCTGTGTAGTGAGGGGATGTGCCACATCTGTTCGTTTTGCCATTATTATAAAGGGTCAGCATAAGCAGCACTTAGCATCATTAGCGTCTCTTCACTCCACATCAGCCACACTGCTATGCTAAGCTAAAACACATAAGGACGCTGTCATAGCCTGTCAATGATGGTGATTAGCTGCGTAAATACGTATGTGAATCACATCATTGGCTGGAGCAGCCAGTCACCGGTCACTCACTGACTCACATTGCAAAATAGCACAGAAAGAATTATGTGTTTATTTTATTTATAATTCAGTTTTGTTTTGTTTTTATTTACTTATTTATTTTTTTGTTGTGCAACACAGATTTTATGTGCGCAAAGACCGTGTCAGTAGTGCGCAATTGCGCATATGCACAGCTTAGAGGGAACAGTGGTTGTTGGTTTATAGGTAACATTAGATCCCAAAGCTTGGAAAGATACTCCAGGGAAAGTGGTCTCCTTTCCCCTAGAATTACATTTCAGATGAAACACTCTTAACATAACCAGTTACTAATCACCTCCCTCGGAACCTAATATTTACGTCAACATCTGTCTGATACCCTATTCTCACCAGACTAAGCAGGACAAGTGCCCACACATTTCTGCCCAAAATGGCTTTGTTGTGTCTTTGACTGAATTAAACATCCACCTGCCTGGATGAGAGAAACGTAAAGGAAACGTGTGCTAGATGTATGTAGTAAGACATGACAAACTGCATCATTGCAAAACAGAGGCTCACAATCATTTTATCTTTCTTATTTTCATAATTGGAAGAAGCCTTAATCATAATTGAAAATCAAAGTTTGATTAATGAACAACCCTACTTTTTGTTATGAGCATGCAAGTTTTGTGAATGTTTACAGCATAATTAGTGGATGTCTACATAAGTGACAATATATGCATATACAATTTTGTGTGTTAAGATCCTAGTAGACACAGTGTGGGCTCTGTCCTACTTGACGGATGGAGGCAATGAGCAGATCCAGATGGTCATTGATTCCGGAGTCGTTCCATTTCTTGTGCCTCTCCTCAGTCATCAGGAGGTGAAAGTTCAGGTAAGATTTTTTTTTTTTTTTTTTTTTCCCCAAGTCATCACCCATTTCCCCATTGTCTCCAGTCACGTGACTATTTTCATAATTCATTTCTAAATTCTTTATTATTCACCTTGCAGACAGCAGCTCTGAGAGCTGTGGGAAATATTGTGACCGGGACAGATGAGCAGACACAGGTTGTGCTTAACTGTGACGTCCTTTCACATTTCCCCAACCTGCTCACACACCCTAAGGAAAAGATCAACAAGGTATCACATCCCCTCAACTATAATGTAGTTGTTTAATTTTTTTATTTGACATAGTAATTCTGCTTTTCTAGCACAAGTGGGTGTCTGTTTCACTGTCAGGAAGTATAATCTATCATACACCTGTGTTTTTTGTTCCCTCTTACTCGTCCTTTTTAAGTAGTTGAGCTGACAGTCTAATTAGTAGGGTTTTTTTCATGGAAAAATACAACTTTTAATTGAAAACCCATGTAAATGAGATTATGTTCTTCATCCTGTTTGCACCGTAAAAGGTTATTTTAAACATTACACAGAAATCAAATCCTTTCAAGAGCAGTTTGACTGATCTTCTTTATTCATAGTGAAGGTGCATCCATTGAAAACAAAGTAAAATTTTACATTAGCCTTTCTTGTTAACGCTCACAGAATACCCATTTTAGGGTGATGCAGCTTTAATTGCAGAATCATGTGTAACAGGTCTGGGGAGTGGAGCCAGCATCGGATTTTGGCAGCAAATCGAGAAATGACTGGTGTTTGAGAGTGTTTGTGTGTGGAAACTAGAGTGCATGTTTTGACCGCTTGTGGTTGGTCTGTTTGCAGGAAGCCGTCTGGTTCCTGTCCAACATTACAGCTGGAAACCAGCAGCAAGTTCAAGCTGTGATCGATGCAGGACTGATTCCTATGATCATTCACCAACTGGCTAAGGTTTGTTCACCGTGGAACAGCAGTAAAGAAAATTCTTAAGCTTTAAATTATCTGTTCAGTCAGTTTTTCAGTGCTAAACTTGGAAAGTGTAATGTTGGCATTGATTTTATGTATTTAGTTGCACAGACATAGTCTTTGCTTTGTAGTTAGTGAAGCAAACAACTTCGATAAATAAAACTGACACTGAATGCAAATGTGGCCTAGATTTTCTGTGTGACTTGGCGTTTTGCCATTGTAGAAAAGACCAGCTATGTGCACATCTTAGTGACAGCCTGTCTCTCTACAGGGTGACTTTGGCACTCAGAAAGAAGCAGCATGGGCCATCAGCAATCTCACCATCAGTGGGAGGAAAGACCAGGTGAGCTGGCCCTTTTGGACTAGTGATGTAGAAATTTTGTGCGTGTGTTTAATGCTGTGAGGTATTTTTTTTTTTAACCTGTGATTTAATTTATAATGAAATCTTACCTAGTACATTCAAACCTGTAATGGTAAATGTTTACTATGCCATTTCAAACTTTTAGAAGAAACTGAACTGTCTCATCAGTCAAGGATGAAGGGATTGTTGAATTGTTGTGAGTTTCAAGGACATGTTCCACATCTGTAACCATACACTTGTGTTGTAATCAAGTATGGATGTGGTGTGTATGTGTGGGTTTGTGTAGGTGGAGTTCTTGGTGGAGCAGAACGTCATCCCTCCATTTTGTAATCTGCTGTCAGTGAAGGACTCCCAGGTGGTGCAGGTAGTCCTGGATGGCCTCAAGAATATCCTTATCATGGCAGGAGATGAAGCCAGTACTATTGCGGAGATCATTGAGGAGTGCGGAGGTCTGTTCCTTGCATTAAACCTCTGCCCCTACTCTAAAACATCTAAGCTGTGGTGTTTTTGTTTTCCGTTGTTTTTATTCAAGGATTAGACATTAAAGATTTTTTTGTAAATATAAGTTTGCACATTTTTCAAGCTTTCTCGAGTTGTTAAACTGTGAAATTAACCATCCAAGTTACTGCATCAGCCGGTTTCCAGTGTTTACAACAACAAATATTTTATTTGTCATCATTCTGATTTTTCAGGTTTGGAGAAGATAGAAAATCTGCAGCAGCATGAGAATGAGGACATCTACAAACTAGCCTTTGAGATTATTGATCAATACTTTTCAGGAGATGATGTGAGTTATCCATCTTATGTATTTATTGCACTGTCACAAGTATGCTGTACTGTGATCTCATGATGTGTCTCTTCTCAGATTGATGAAGATACCAGCTTGATTCCTGAAACCACTCAAGGAGGAACCTATAACTTTGATTCGGCTCCTAACATGCAAGCAAAGGAGTTTAATTTCTAAAAGCCAGGATGTTTGGTTCAACCAGCAGCACAGGTACTCTGTAATCACCCCATCCATCTCTCTTCAAACCTGGCAACCTGGTACCGAAGGATTTACTTAGCATCACATCGACATGGAAACTCACCACTGAAGGATTTACCAACACCCACCTCTGCACTGTGGGATGTCTTCTTTTTTTCTTTTCCTTTTTTAATGGTCATCCATCCAGGACATGGCAACCCTTCATAGGAGTCCTGGTCATTCAACAGACACCATCACCATCTGGCAACCTGCATCAGGAGTATTATCAATATTCCCTGCCAGTGCTTCTAAATATTACACAAAAATAAAACCAGACGGGAGAAAAGGCCGTGGTGGCAAAATTTAATTGCCAAATGTTAAGTCTTCACAAAGACAGAAGCACATTTCCAGACACAAACATGCGCACACACTCTGATATATACACACACTTTTTGACACTTAGAATTTGTGTGCATACTTCTGTTAGAAGCCATCATATCACTTATGGGGAAGAAATACTGCTGTTTTGTGGTTTATTTTGTGCTTTTCCTTCCCTTGGATAGTCCTCTGGTATTAATTCACGCATGCGTGCACACATTCAAGAACACACATCAACACACTTAGTCACACTGATTACTGATGGCCGGGCACCTCGATAACCCCCTCTCACCCAGTTAAGAGTTAATCCCAGAGCTAAGCCATTATTTAACCACGGACCCCTGCTGCCCACCCAGAAGAGTTCTGGTGTAGGTGGACGGGGGAAAAAGGGCTCTAAGGCAAAAAGAGGAACTCCGTGGCAAACTGAATGATGGGACTTCTGACTCAGTGTGGTCACTTTTCTGATGTGACCTTCATTGAATGATCAAACTCAATGTTTGTTTAGGGAAAAAAAAATCATCAAATGTGAAGAAAATGCCATAATTTTTCTGACACACATAACTTTGAGACCTGCTTAATGCCTGCTTCTGATTCAGCAGAGTGACAACATTTTTGTTTTCTTATGTGAATACCTGTCACGGGAGGAAGTACCCTTCGGGTGAAGAGACTTAGGAAAGATGTCAGCTGTAGCGATTATCCACCCCCTTCCACAGGACATCCATTTCTGCAGCATGAGCTCAGTCACGTCACGTGATCAAGTGAACTGTTTGCTCGGGACTCCCCTGTAATGTGAAACTTGGATGGGGGGGTTTAACAAAAAAGCTATAAAGAAAAAACAAACAAAAAAAAAAAACACAAACCTAAAATCATCCTAAATTGCTTATCTGACATTAAGCTTGTTTTATTTCTTTCAAATTCTGTCTTCAATAAGGTGTTTGAGGTTCACGTTTTAGCTTCTTCTGGTTGAGTCTGTGGAGCTTCCATATGTTTTTTTGTTTTAGTTTTTTTTTTTTCCCTTACTTCAGTTTTATGCACACATTTCAGACACATTGATGTCTGCCTGCAGGAAGGGACCTACATTTCCTGAAGACTAAACTTGTTTAAGGAGGACAGGCCCTGACTTTATAATACTTAGCTATTTTTGATGAAGAGGTCACATGTCATCACTCAATTTGAATAATTGTACAAAAATGTAATGTGTATCTCTCCTTGCCGTCTAATGAATATATTAACATAGAGCCTGTACAAAGCTGCTGCAGCTGACGGTCATTGGATGGACAATAATCTTACTGTCGATGATGGCCAGGGAGTTTATTTTTCGTTGGAGCAATATTTCTTTGTTTTATTGTTCTTATTTGACTTGCATATGTATTGTGATGACATGCTGATAAATTGGAACAGGCTTTTTTTTTTTTTTCCTTTTTTCTTCTTCGTAGTGGTGACGGGCTGTTTAAAATGTGCCGTCCCGTGTCCCAGTTGGTGTGTGGGTTTGGGTTTGAGGTGTCAAACCCTGAGCCTGACCCTAACCCTGGTCTCGAAGACTTTATGATCCTCTGGTTGGCTGCTAACTACTGAGAGGGGGTCACACTGGGGTTTTGAATATTGGGTGGGGTTGTTATGAGCAGCCCAGGCTTGTTTTTGGGACTAGCTGTTTATTACTGAACAAAACTATAGAGAGGGTGTACAGTCATGATCTAGCAGATTAGACCGAGCCACTTTAAAGATTTACAATTTCGTTGCCTTGTATCTGAATTAGATACAAGCTTATGTTTGTTGCAAGATTTTTACTTGCTAATGAAAAGTTGTTTTAAATAAAATAATAGAAGAAAAGCAACAGACAGCGTTTTGGCCTCTGATTGTTTATATCTTTTTATAAATTTTAGATTGAATTCTTTAAGGTGGCTCATTGATGCTTTCAACTCTTGTGCATATTAAAGACAAGAATGAGTTGAAAATCATTGTGCCTTTTGTTTTTCATTTCAACAAAACTAGGTTTCATTGAATAGAAAAGATTCTTTGAGCACATGGAGAATTTTGAAATGGGAGATGTGGCTACAGTAATATTGGTCTCCCTGTTGTTGGAGTTTGCCATGAGAATGGTCAATGCTGCTCTCTGCTGTTGAGAGTAACTGCTCCTTTCCAAACGTATTCACTGAACATTGTAACCCACCATTTCTCCCACTCATTAACTACCCCTCCCTCAAATGCCACAAACCGTCATTGCCATATTTCAGTAAGAGGATTTTGACATCATCTCCTCATCTCACCCTCAGGACATTATCTGTGTTTCTGATCCTAACCAAAATAAACTTGCTGTTTAGCTGTTGGATCCTCCATGCTTGCAAGTGTTGTGATTCACACATACAGTAGTTGCTGATCAAATCTAAATTAATCTGAGTAGTTTTTAACACTAATGGATTTTACGCTGAGTATCGGTACGATGTTTTTCTGAGCAAATAGGTTTTTATCCTTTTTTTAAATTCTCTACATCTGCATGGGGGCAAATTTACCATTTTCTCTTATCTTAAACAAATCTGTTTCCCTCTGGTAAATCCTTGAGATGACAGGTGAAATTTCAGTAGCAAATAAAAGGATGGGGGTAATGGAGTTATTGGTTTATGACTCTGGAATGTTCTCTTCCATTGGGTAATGATGTCTGTGGTTTTACCTGATCACCCAGTCGCTGCCCGGCCCGTGTGTTTTCACTGCTGGAAATTACATCAGACACTTGGAACAGCTCTATGTTTAATTAACATGTTTGTTTTGTAAGCTGCATATTTTCTATCTGCTAAATCCATTGGTGTGTTGGTGAACACACAGACTGAACGTAATGATTAACTACAGACTTAGAATTTGGGTTTCAAATGAGGTATTCAACAATGAGGTGCAAAATAAAATAACAGTTGATCCAGTTTCCACAGGGCCTAGGTTTGGTAATTTCCTTTAGTTGAACAAAGGAGAATACTGTATAACCTGAGATGGCAAAGCCTTCAAAATTTTACTAGATATTACATTCTCTCAAAATCCAGCTTTAATGCCTGTACTTTTCTGATTGTGCCATTCATATTTCTAAGCAAATGTATTATCAATAACCACAAACTGACATACAGCAAACCTTAAGGTGGGGGACTACTCCTTCAAAGAAACCTTAAAGTCCCCAGGAAAACTTAACTTGCGTCTCATGAAATGGAACACTTCTTCTGATAGCGCTTTGATGTTTTCTTCTTGGCTTAGATTTCTGTTTGCCTTGTACCTCCCTTCTAAGTTGCTTTGGATAAAAGCTTGACCTTGTAAAAAACAGCAGTTGACAAAACAGTCAAGGCACCCTGTGAAAATAGTTGTTCCAAAGCTTCCTATAGTATTAGCTATACAATCTTCCTTTTAAGGTGAAATTGCCTAGTTGGGATTTAAGGAGTTTAATGGGCAAAGGCCAGCTACTGTTGAGGGATCATTAAATGTGGTGGAGAGCTCCAGAAACTTCGGAGTTTTGTCATCCAATCTCTAAGTCAGTTATTGGGGCCAAAATGTTTTCCATTTATACAATTTGCCAAACCATAAATGGGCTTGCTAGTCTTTATCAGGGTAGCTTGTTCCACCATCATAGGATAACTAAGCTAAATAGATTTGCTTGGTCTACTTTGTGTGGTAATAGGATGACCAGACATTGTTTGTTGTGGAGGGATTGTAGACCTGAATGAGGGAGTTGAGGTAAGCAGGAGCTGTTGATTTGACCACTCTGTAGGCAAGAGACAGAGCTTTGAACCTACACAACTAACGCAGCTGACATTGCAGTACATTAGTCTACACTAGACCATCCTAGAGCTGCAAAAATTAGTAAATTTATGGATGACTAGAAATTTAAAATTGATCAGCAAACTTTGATTTTAAATAATAAAGCCATAATGGCATTTAAACAGTGGACAATAATTTATTAAATTATATATGTGAGGCTTATAATGTCCTCCATCAATCCATTATCTGTAACCACTTATACTGTGTAGGCTAGTGGGGGGGCAGAGAGGCAGGGTACACCCTAGACATGTCTCCAGTCTATCTCAGAGCCTTGAAAATAATGTGACAATATTAAATTATGTTTTCAAGCTGTCTTTGTTCAGAATAGAATCACTGAGGGCCTCCTTGTCTTTTCCAGGAACTTTGACCGTTACACACTCACGATCCTGTGGTATCTCAGCAACTCCACTGAAGCAGTGAGGGGTTGAGGGTCTTGTTCAAAGCCACCATAGTGGGGTTGATGAGGGAGAAAACAAGTGCTGCTTTTTTACTTGTTCCACTCAGATTTTGTCCTGTGGTCTGGGAATTGAGTCAGCACCGCTTGGCCACAAGCCACACGCTTGCTTCTCTGAGCTTTGAGTCACGACCACCTGCCTTAATGAAAATGTACTTTGTCCTGATCACTTAAACATTTCCTGACAAACCACAACAATATAAACCTAAAGCATGCAGGCATGAATGGATTACTGAACAGGGTCTACCAGGTACAGGCTCATGGGCCACAGCCAGTTTCAATATTGTTTTGAAGGTCCCAGTTTAAAGATACAAATGACAGACAAAAAAAAATAAAGATGACGAACGACTGAAAAATTGTGAACAATGACCCGACACTTCCCAAAAAAGGTCCAAAAAAGAAATAATATACAATGATCAAAAAACAGACACCATATTACTTAAAAAAAGACTTTAAACATACACAAAAACAAATGTTAAATTACCTCAAAATTTAATTAACCTTAAAAGTAGGTTCTGTCTCCCTCAACTGGACGTTGAATGATGAAGGGCCTGTGATATAATTTTCAAACAAATCTGGGAATTCTCACATAATCTACCATTATATTTAGGTCAAGGCCACAGTAGCGCCTGATCTGTATGTGCACAATCGATGGAATTATGTCTTACTACCAGAAACCGCATCTCCGCAATCGATTATTTTAGCCTGTCGGACACGTGACGTAAGTTTTCCTTCTCACTTCCGCAAATAAACGGCAGAGCAGCTCGGTGGCTCCCACCGTGTGTCGATGGCTGAGTGTGGCAGCTCCAGCAGAAAGTGTGATCACGGACACACACCCGACACCGACACATGTGCAATGGTGGAACCGTTAGACAAAGCCGACACCGACGCCGCAGACGGACCCGTATAACAGGTACGTGTGACGGACCCCTGGTGCTAACTTCTCCGCAGGCAGCTGGAAAACATCTCAGCCCAGATTAGAGACTTTCCGGGCGGATCAGTCTAGTACCGCCTCCGTTCACCGTGCTGTGTTGTGTCAGCTGGATAGTTTGCTGAATAATGTCTTTGGAACAATGGCCAACACTAGCCAGTTAGCCAGCAGGTACAGTGAGCTCTGTGTTTGCTGAAAGTATTAATAACAGGCCGACCCATAACTTTACACAGACGAAGGTTTAGAAAGGCTGTTCAGTGACACTTTGCTGTCTCACTGACCTGCTTTTCTAGATTTTCAGCAACGTCACAAATCCTTAAAGGTCCCCTCTGCTTTAAATAAGGCAGTCTGTGTATGTGTTTTACATTTAAAAAAATCTGGATCTTTGAATATTTAATATTTAAACATTGTTCACCTCAAACTTTAAAAGTGAAAATCCTAATGTTGAATATAACACTTTTTAAATGTCAGTATTAGACTAGTATTAGGTGTCTTACATAATAGACAAAATTTTTGTTGTTCTGTCAAACTGCACAAGTGTCAGTCTAAGCAGTAAACTGAAAAAAGGAGAAGTAAATCCAAACCTATTCTATTCATTGGGCCATAGCTGTTTATTAACATGGACAAATGAGAGCACCTAAAGCAGTTAATCGATATATTTTTGGATTTATTTTGGCAGCAGTTTATTTTAACAAATTTATTTGCTGTTGGTAAGTTTAATCAATAACTAAACATGGTCTCTGTGTAATCTCTTTGTACGTGTTTGTTTTACTCTTGCCTCTTCCTGCAGTTGCTGCGCTTGATTAATTAGGTAAACTTCAGAGGCAACTATCTAACATTGGCAATGTACATACTTCTGTTTTGCTGAACTATGTTTCTGTCCCATAGCCCACCTCACTGGCATCGGCACAATTCAGTTGAGCAAAACAGGCTGAACAAAGTTTTCTGGCTCGAAACATCAGTCAAGTCCGAAGTTGCTTAACTGTTGTTAGACTTAGAATGGAACCACCTTTGGGAAAGATGTTCTGACACAGTCTCATCTCATCCCAATATCACCCTGCAAAGCTCTTGCATAATGTTCCTGGCAGATAAATTCACGGTTGCAAGTGTTTCTAATGGATCATACACTGAGCTCAGCATGGATAGGATCCCTCCTCCAGTGGTTTGCTTTGGATGATAACGATGGAAGTGTGTTTTGATCCATATCTAGGTCCTTTATTTCTATCGTCTTCTCTTCTGGGATGGCTGCTAACAGCATGTGATTGTTAGAGTTCATTTTTTAATCTGATGCCACCCTTCTGACAGATTCAACTGATTTTAGGCAATCGTGAACCTAAAAATTCTACAAGACGGTATTTAGCGCACAAGCGTCAAGCACATGTGTTGTCCTCTGCACATCGTCTGAGGGCATAGCTTGCACAACTAGGTGATTAAGTAGCTCCCAACAGATGCACATTCAGCCCGTACTCTATCATCGACTGGTGACGCCATCTGGCCACCACAAAGGCCTGAGTAGGTCAGCATCTTCTGGCGGGACCTTTAACTGATGGAACATTTCTTCCACATCAGCCACTATTGCTACAGGTTTTTGATGAAACTTAGTCTGAACACCAGAAATGGTGTTGGTGAGATCTGGTCATTGAAGAAGTTGATCATTTAGTGACGTTCCTTGATGAAGCCCCACAGTCAAAAACCACATGAAGTTTGTACTTCTTAGTCTAATACACTCCATGATGAGGGATATACCAAACCTTTTATATCACTGCGGCCTAGCTCCTTGTCTGGAACCTTCACTGGATATACGGATTATACAGACTGAACGAATGTTCTGTGCGTTCCTGGACCCAGTAACCAAATGCTGTCAACAGCTGGTGTTGACAAATCCACTAGACGCTGTCTGTTCATCCTCTGGCCTTCTTCCCTTTACTGTAGTGCTACGTAGTGATACGTGCAGCAATGGGGAATACGTCTTTAAGCAAACCTGGCAACTTGACCTCTCCCGACAGGGTTTGCTCATGTGCCCTGGTTTCAGGCAGCTGAAGCATATGGCCTTGCTTGTGAGGAAGTCTACCTTAACCTCATGAGGTTAAAAAATGTACAAAAAAACGTGCAAGCCTGTTTCCACTTAACGCTGTGACATGGTAACAGTGGACTGCAGGAGTGTTTTCAACTTCTCTGATGATTAATAAAATTACTGTGCAGTATTAATATGGTTACAAGGATAGAGGTTTATAAAGGAGGACGTGCGTGTTAAATGTAATTGCAGCCAATTTAATGACTTCCTGCACGGATTACGACCACTTTATTTGATTTGATTTCCCACTCTTTCACTCTCTCCTGCTCACAGATTGAATCTCGGACAAGGAAGTTTAACGGAATTCCTGTTATGAGCAAAAATATGTGAAGGTTGCTAGCTTTAAATTTTTTGCAGACTAAAAATGAAATTTCGTCATAGCAGCCAGTTATATTATATTAAAGATAACGTTTTACGTAATTTCTCTTAATCTGTTTTGCCTGCGGTGGGTGGGAAACGTCATCATGGCCCTGTTGAGAATCAGTGACAGCTTCCACATTTACATCGGACGAAGAAGAGACCACTTCCTCTGCAGCTAAACTTTAACTTGCCCTTTCATAGACATTCTTCCCTTTCTGTGATGTGACAGTTATTCCACGAAAAGCAGCTTGGGACAACTCCGTTCATGAGACGACTGCAGCCTGCGTCACTGATCCTCCAGAGTGAAGTGCTGACTACAAATGTCCGTGCTGCTTCTTTGCACCCCAAAGCGTGGTCGTTTGTCTCCACCCCCCTTTTTTTTCTTCCCAAGTTTTGGATCTTTTGGAAATGAGTGAAAGGACAAATATTTCTGTTTTTGCACTGAACACGCGCATTCAGGTTCGCTACAAAAGCTCCAGTTCTGCCATTGTTAACTTACAATAACTTACAATGGAAGCCCGTTTGCAACAGTTTTAGGTTTAGGAATGCAGAAGCGTGAAAAAGGTCTGTGGAACCTTTTACAGTCCTTTCTTCTGGTTAAACCGACTTGTGCGAGGCTTCGAAGACTCGAAGTGCCCTTCTTGGTGAAGCTGGGCTCTTTTAACACATCCTTTTGAACATTTACATCAATTGCATTGTTGGTGAAACTCGTTTTGCTACTACCTGCATTTACCTGACTTGGAAAAGGAAGCACACGTTATGCGCCCTTGGGTGCACTCTGGATTTAGCTTGTTCCTTTACAAACTCCCCTAGTTCTTTAAATGTAGCCTTGAGCTACATTACAGCTCAGCTTTATTTAATTTCTTTGTTCCACAATTGAGCTTATGACAAATAATTCTACAGCGTTTTATAATATGTTGACTTCTGGAGTGGACCATTGTTGGACCCTCTCTACAACGACTAACTGCTTGGATTAAAAGTTGTGTGATTAATGGAGGGTCTGCAGACGTTATTCTGACATTGATTCCAAATCACTTCCTTCTCATAAAATCCCTCCTTCTTCTAGAAACCCCATTTATGCCTCCAGGAATTTTCCAGAAAGATGATCCAGTAGCCCAGGAAGTTATTCTTTTATCCATCGTTTCCAAAAGATGTCCAGCAATGACAAAAATGGAATTTCGTCCCTGGGGACATAGTGTTGATTGTTTATGAGTCAGCACCTTAGAACTGACATCCACACAATAAAGGCCGGACATGGTCTAGTCCGCCAGGTTTCGATCAAAATGCTTTTTTTGCTGTTTTTGTAATAAAAACTTACAAGTTAGTTGTTAAAGGTCAGAGTTTAGCTGTGGAGGTCCACGGTTTTCCTAACGTGCTCTGTGGCAGTTAGGTTATTATATCAATATGATCTGTAGAAATATTTAGTCTTGATTTACAACAATAATCTTAGCAACCTAGCTATCATTTGAAGAAGTGCATTTAGGTATTGGCCTCCACTGATAAAGATTACAGTGTTTTTAACTTCCCTCAGAACTTCTTATAAAGCTGGGCTGTAATGTGATGTATATCTGATGCTCCCTAACTATTTTCACACCCAACCACAGTGGCAATTTGCCAAACCCATCTCATCCCCTGCCCCTGTTTCCAGCTCTGCCTTTAGATTGAAGTTCATCCCTTTGCCCCATCACCATCACTACGCCGTCATTTCAGAGTGCATCATGGTGGATGTGACCAAATGGCCCCTTTTCAGCCTGATGGGGCCTCAGGAGCTCTCAGCGATACGAAAAGCATGCGTGTTTGGAACGTCTGCTAATGAGGCCATCTACATCACCAATGACAATGAGGTGAGAGGTCAAAGAGAAAGCAGGGTGGCTGTTTGTGTGTGTGTGTGTTTGAAAAAAAAAATATTGATAATGCAGCAAAAAGTCAGTGCTTTAGGTTGGGATGTAAGGCTGGAAGCCTTACAGCTGATTCGCTTCTCTTTGAAGTAACTGGGTTATACTTCATAAAAGGCCTGATGGTTTTTGCAGATTTGAGCCTTTACATATCAAGTACATATCACCTCTAGTTTACATTACTGAAGTTTTGTGGTATACTCTGGGTTTTGTAATTGGTCATCAACCAATTTTCTTGGTTCCATGATGTCAGAAGTAAATGTGCTTTCAATAAGTTTCTTTAATTTCTTTTGTCTCTGTCACTGTGCCAGTATTGTTCCATTGTTATACATTAGTAAGGTGAGACCAACTGTTTTACTGCCTTATCCATCGATTAAAGGACCATTTCTAGTATGAAATATGAAACTCAAAGTCTTGAAATCATATAATCATCCACTCTGCAGTCCTCAACTTAACTCACCTTTTTAGCATCTTTCAGCTTATTGTGTGTGCTTTTATTTATTTTTTTATTACTATTATTTTTTGTACAGCCCACGAATTTGCTGTTTAGCTTTTGTAAAACTTGGCTCATTAACCTTTTTTCCAGCTCCAAGAAAAAAGCTCTGCTAAACCCAGTGTACACAACATGCTCAGCACCCAACAATAAACAGAGTTCGGAACTGGCGGGCTAACACAGCAAAGCCTTTAGCTGCTAAAAAGAGCTGAAAATCGAGCTGGATGTGTCACTTTTATTGGTTAAATCAATAAATGCTTCGCGTCTGCTTGATGTGTACTCTGCAATTGATTAATAGCACTTAGCAGCAGCAATTTCATTAGGTGAAATCAATGTTGAGTTTTTAGTTTGCTCGAGTAGCCAGTTAATCAATTAATGGAGCTTTAAGAAGGATCCCAGCAACTCGGATTTGAGATTTGTCACTGGAAAGTTTTACTTTCATATTCTTTGTTGTGTTGAAGGTCACTTAGGCAAACAGAAGTGGGGGGTCTATGATTGACTCGAGAGCACAGTGACAACACCGCTGTCATGATTGGATTGTGAACAGAAATTAAAATAAAAAGCTACAATGAAATAAACAGTTAAGCGTTTAAAGCTGTTTATTCTTGTAAGCACTTATTTCGTAATAGTTTGTATTATTCATGGTCCTTAAATAAACACTACTAAAGAAAATATTAAATTACCCTCAAGACCAGGGCTCCTGTCATTTTCTAATACCTTTCAGTATAATAGAGGTATGGAGTGTTAGATGTCACCTGACCTAAAGCTGCGGCTCTTATCAGTACTGCCTGCTGGTGTTGGTGTTTGTGTCCTGTGCGACCTATTGCCTACTGCGTGACTCTGATGCTTATCACAAATCCAAATTACATCTTGTCTCTTTTGTCCTGGCTGTGTCCACACTCAGGTGTTTGTGTTTGGCCTGAACTGCAGTAACTGTCTGGGAACGGGAGACAGCCAGAGCACCATTGTACCCAAGAAGCTGGACTTCCTGTGTGGGAGTAAAGTGGTCAGCCTGAGCTACGGCAGTGGACCCCACATCCTTCTGGCCACAGAGGGTAGCTGCAAAACAACATGTAATCCTCTTCACAGTTGGATTAAAAAGTGCAGCGGAATGACTGGTCTCTTTGTGTTTCAGATGGAGAAGTATTTGCTTGGGGCCATAACGGCTACAGCCAACTGGGAAATGGGACGACCAACCAAGGGTTAGCTCCACTGCTTGTATCTGCCAACCTGCTGAATAAAAAGGTCACAGAGGTAGCCTGTGGCTCGCACCATTCAATGGCTCTGACTGACTCAGGAGAAGTGAGTAAAGAAAGAACAGGGAAGCCTCATATGTGTCTGTACAATAAATGTGAAGTTTTCACCAGCAACTACAGTTTCGTGCTAAGTTGGCCAAGGTATAAATAGGTTTAAGGTATAAATCGTATTTGTTTCCACGAATGCAACCGCAATGTATTTTTCCCACATTCTACTACTACTACTTCTCTTTCGGCTTTTCCCATCAGGGGTCGCCACAGCGAATCATCCTTTTCCACCTCACTCTATCCTGGACATCTTCCTCTCTGACACCAGCTAACCTCATGTCCTCTGTTAGAACATCCATATATCTCCTCCTTGGTCGTCCTCTCGCCCTCTTGCCTGGCAGCTCCATCTCCAACATCCTTCTAGCAATATATTCACTGTCCCTCCTCTGCACATGTCCAAACCATCTCAATCTGGCCTCTCTGACTTTGTTGCTAACACAGGCAACGTGTGCTGTCCCTCTGATGAACTCGTTCCTAATTCTGTCCAACCTTGTGACTCCTAAGGAGAACCTCAACATCTTCATCTCTGCTGCTTCCATCTCTGCCTCTTGACTCTTTCTCACTGCTACTGTCTCTAACTCATAGAGCAGAGCTGGTCTCACCACTGTCCTGTACACCTTTCCTTTGAGTCTTGCTGACACTCTTCTGTCACACAACACTCCCGACACTTTCCTCCACCCAGTCCAACCCGCCTGCACTCGCCTCTTCACCTCTTTTCCACACTCCCCATCACACTGAACTGTTGACCCCAAGTACTTAAACTCCTGCACCTTCTTCACCTCAGCCCCCTGTAACCTCACAGTTCTACCTGGCTCCCTCTCGTTTGCACACATGTATTCTGTCTTGCTACGACTGACTTTCATGCCTCTTCTTTCCAGAGCAAACCTCCACCTCTGTCATATACTACTGTGAACTCAAAATATAAACACTTAAACTATAATAAAATTTGAATTGTTGAATTGTGTTGTTGAATTGTGTAAACACTGCAGCCAACTATTGATTTACCTCTTAGCATTCAGAAGCTTGATCTCTGGATAGTATTTCATTCCTCGTTATTCAGAAAAACCTGGATCCACAACCAAAAGGCCAATTTAAACGAGCCCTCTCTATTATTTGAATGAATTGTGTTGGCTGGATTGTTTTACTTCTTTTTTTTTTTTTTTGCAAGGTGTACGCATGGGGCTTTAACAACTGCGGTCAGGTGGGCTCGGGATCCACAGCAAACCAGCCTACCCCCCGCAGAGTGTCCAGCTGCTTGCAGAACAAGGTGGCTGTCAGTATTGTCTGTGGTCAGACTTCATCACTGGCAGTAGTGGACAATGGAGAGGTGATTGTCCGGTTCATAATGGAGATATAAAGAGTTCATCTGGCAGAAGAAAACACGCTTGATCTGTTCTTGTCTCTGCAGGTGTATGGTTGGGGTTACAATGGGAATGGACAACTTGGAATTGGAAATAATGGGAATCAGCTCACTCCTTGTCGACTTGTGGCTCTGCAGGGTTTATGTGTACAACAGGTGTGAACTATTTCAGAGCTCATGTGGCTGTGTTCATCACAGTGCCTGAGGCCTCAAAGATCACTCAACGTTGTTTTCCACATTTTGCCTTTTTGTTCTGAAAATGTAAAATTGTCTCGCAATGTTTTAAACGATGACCCATCTTTGCCTTTGATGGATGCTCCTTTTATATCCAGTCATATTTGAGCTGAAATTTTTAAGATCATTCCGAGTGGAATTAAACATTTTTTTAAACCTCTCAGCCTTATTTTGCCTTGGTCGCAACTTTATTTTGAGTATGTTGCAGACAAGGCTGAAGCTGAAATTGACAAATAATAGTTTATAGTATTTACTGCACTTTAGAAAAAGTCTCAGGTTTTCTGGAGATGGGGATTGTGACATGTCTGCTAAAAACATGCCCAAACTCATTCACTTTCTTTTCAGTAGCTATTAGAATTTATTTTCTCCTCTGTGTAATTGGTTTCAGACTATTTACCTTTTTAACAGTAATCACAGCTGAAAGTGAGGCCGTATAATATTGTATAACAGATGCACTTTTTGTTTCCATATTTAAGTGACTACTTGGATAGTTTTTAAAATTAATTAGTGTAATTAAACAAAAACTGAATTATTTATTATACTTTTATGAAGTGTAGACTCTGATTGTTTTATTTAAAATGTGGAATGTGAGATACATTTTCTTCATTGTAAAAAGGTTGGTGCCCTCTCCCCGCAGATTGTCTCAGGCTATGCCCACTCCATGGCTCTAACGGATGAAGGTTTGCTCTACACTTGGGGTGCCAACACATATGGACAACTAGGCACCGGCAACAAGAACAACCAGCTGAGCCCAACTCAGATCATGACTGAGAAAGAGCGGTGAGCACGGCCATTACCCTAGAAAAAATGAATCCCAGATTTTCTGTATCTTGCACTACCTTTGACTGACATGTTGTCTCTGGCTTCTCTGACAGAATTGTAGAGATTGCTGCCTGCTATTCCACACATACATCAGCTGCCAAAACCCAGAGCGGTCAGGTGTACATGTGGGGCCAGTGCAGAGGCCAGTCAATTGTGTTGCCTCACCTGACCCATTTTAACTGCACTGACGATGTCTTTGCATGCTTTGCCACGCCTTCAGTTATGTGGAGGCTTCTTTCCATGGGTAAGACAAGTTCACGTATCATTGTTTTTCAAGGTCAGTTTTATAATTTTTCAACCAATATGGAGTTTTAGCTTATGCATGTGATGTGTCAACAGTCTTAAAACCTTGTATAGGTAACTCATCACAGCGAACATGTACACTTGAAAACTAATTTGATTTATATACCAAAGTACATTGTTGCATTTTTCAAGGAAGCTTTCAAAGAAATTATCTGAAATACATAAAATAAACCCTCATAAGACGTACTCACACTGTGCTCCTTCACGTATGAGTTATACAAACAACATTACTGCAAGAGTTTCTATCTTTCTAGTGCCAGAGGTTGATATGCGTGGGATTGTTTTATTGCTGCAGAGTATGACGACTTCTTGACTGTGGCCCAGTCTCTGAAGAAAGAGTTTGACAACCCAGAGACAGCTGACCTCAAGTTCTGTGTTGATGGCAAATATATTTATGTCCACAAAGCAGTTCTCAAAATCAGGTCAGGAAGTTTACCTCACAGCTCTCACTTGAAGTCATGCAACTGTAAAATAATTAAAAATGAATAACTGAATATCTGTATCCTTTCTCAACCACCTATGAAGGTGTGAACACTTCAGGTCCATGTTTCAGTCCCACTGGAATGAAGACATGAAGGAGGTGATTGAAATAAACCAGTTCTCCTACCCGGTCTATCGCTCCTTCCTGGAGTTCCTCTACACAGACAATGTGGAGTTGCCTCCTGAGGATGCTATCGGTTAGACACTCGAATGTCCCAGCTTAATATCTATTGACATTGCCATTATTAGGTGTTCATGTTTACTCTGCTTTCTCAGGGCTGCTGGATCTGGCCACATCGTACTGTGAGAATCGCCTGAAACGACTTTGTCAACACATTATCAAAAGGGGAATCACAGTTGAAAACGCCTTCTCTCTGCTGTCTGCTGCTGTGCGCTATGATGCAGAGGTCAGTTCTCCCCATGAGCGTTCCAGCCATCCTGTGTTTAATTGTGCATGATGTAAAGAGCGGTATTCACATTGAAATACATATAGAACACGGGTATTTTAAAGTAAAAATAATTATGGATGTTTCCTCACTAAAAAATAAAAAAGTGGGAACAACAGTCCTCCACATATCTCAGGGTAAGTAGTTTAACCTTCTAGTCTCTGGGGAAGACACTGAACCCCTTGTTGCGAGCACCTAGTGCGGCAGCCACTGCTATTGGTGTAAGAGGGTGAACGAGAAGTAATATTGTAAAGCACTTTATATAAAAGTGCGATATAAGCATTTTGGCAGTGGCCCAGTCAGAGCACTGACCTCAACCTAACAGAGATGCTGTGGAGTGACCACAAGAGAGCTGTTCTTACTCCTCAACACTGTGCAGGTCTAATCCACAGCTTGCTTGAGTTTATTGTGGTTCAAAGCAGTGCTACTTCTTTTTCCACCATCAGTTTGAATGTTTTAATTGGTGTCTTAATAAAGACATTAAGAGATCATGACTGTTTTATTAACTTGTTAACTAAACATTACCTTTATTGATATTTGTGACTTTGGTAGAGATCAGATCACGTTTCATGACAAATTTACTGTATGCCGAAAACCAGGAATTTGCAAACAGGACCACAGTAACTCACTTTGTGCAATGCTACGTTGAAACACGCACCTCTTGAATGTCTACCAACCTATTGAGATTCTCATGAACTGTAGGAAAAAGTTTTTTTTTTGTATTACACTTGAATCTTCAGCTCTTTATTATAAAATCGATTCACTGAAATTGATCGACAAGTGTTTTCCATCCAACAGAACTCCCACATTCCCCTGCATTTCTTTACAGACTTGTCTTGACCGGTCAAATGTGGCAACATTATTGATGAATTTTCCACTGCCTGTCTTGTTTTAAATGTTTGTGTTTTGGTTGTTCCCAATTGTCACACTACGCCAAGCTAAGCTAATCAGCTATAAGTGCAGTCAATCTTCTCATTTGCTTTTTTTATCAAGAAAGCAAATTACAGTTTCAAAAGACTTACAAACAGTTCCTTAAGCTTCTGTGTTTAAGTTAGTAAGTAAGAAAAACTTATGACGTTGTGTTAAACTGCTAAGACAATTGTCTCCATGAGCTGGATATGCAAAGAAACACATTTTTTTAGCAACTGAAAAAGTGGTTGGAGAATCTCTAAAGATGACAAAACATTTGGACAAAATGAAAAAAGTTTTTCTTCTTTGCTTTTGCTCTTTAGGACTTGGAGGATTTCTGCTTTAAGTTCTGCATCAATCACCTCACAGAGGTCACCCAGACCGCTGCTTTCTGGCAGACTGACGGCAACCTGCTCAAAGACTTCATTTGTCGAGCCAGTCGTTGTGGAGCCTTCAAAAACTGACCTCAGGCTGTGGGATGACGTGGGACTCCTCAAAGGACGTCGTCACCCCCGTCAGCCCCACAGACCTTTACTGACAAGTGGTTACACAGTGAAATAAATCTGTTTTCCATCTCATTCCTGACATGAACCAGTGCAACCCTTTTAGGAGCTATACACACTGACATTACTAGGCAGTGCTGACAGGTAGCTGCATCATTGTAGTGTGTTTGCCACAGTGCCTGCCTGCTTATACATTTACACATATTGTGTAAAGCAGGAGCTGAAATTCATTGAGGTGTATTAAAGTTTAATTGAATTCTTGTTTAACTTGAACGATTCTTGCCAGTTGCCTCTTATCACTTTCCTTTTTTAGTTTTAATTGACCAAGTTACTTCTGTAGTATTTGCAGCTATGTGACATGTTTGGATATGATTTTCTTTGCACTTGTAGATGCTAGGACACAGGGAGAATTTCGAAGAACGGACATTAACAAAGAATACAGACTAAAGGTTTAAGTTTAGGTCAAACGTCAGTGCTTGGTAATCGTAGTGGCTTACTTCTTTGCAATGCTGCGGTGTAATTTCCTTTGTCTAGGTCGCAGGATAACCCAAAGATGGGAACTCAGGGTAAAAGTAAGAATCGGAGCAGAGTGAGAATCAGTTTTAAACTTTGGATTTCACTCTACAATTGTGGATTCCGTTGTTTGGGAGGTGTTATTTTGTGCAGCTACAGCTCTGTTACATATTAAAAAGCTAATTAAGAATGTCTGGTTTTATTTCATAAAACAATTTAGTTGGTGTTCGACTTACCTGCTGAAGCAAACATTTGGAGTCTTGTTGTCAGATTGGCCTTGCAGTAGCATATATTAAGAGGGCTGGCCTTTTTTTGTGTTTGTTTTTTTATTATTATTATTAGAAACACTTTTCCATCAACTTATATATCTACTGTGCTAAACAATATTTTACAGTATTAATATTTAGAGAGTTGTTTAGTGAAATCTGCACTACTGCTGTGAGTATTTTGAAGAAGAGATTTGCTCATCTCTATGCAGGACATTTCCTATTTGAAAATAATAATGTGTTATTGATTGAATATTTTGACGTGTCAGTAAATCTTTTGGCTCTTCAAACAAATAAATAAATAAATAGACTCTGATCTCCTTTTGTTTTCTGTAAACATGTGTTGCTGAGTATTCTGACAGACTTTTCAGGTTGATGAATACAAAAAATGAATAATTTGCAGGACAGTGTAAATTGAAATATTTTTAGATGGTACCTAATACATTTTTTATATTTTATATTTAAATTAAATTGAGTATTTGTATACATGGAGAAAAATTCCAAAGCAGTAGTTTTCCACCATTATGAATTATGTCATGAGTTATCAGCTGCATAAGTAATTCAACTTTCACTTCTGAGCTCTGTCTAGCATAAATTCTGCAAGTTCCCATAGTGTGTTTGTATATCAAAGAGTTTTTACTAGTGTTTACCAAGCCGTTGGCAAGGCCAGGCATGATATACAGCTCAGTGGTTAACACTGCTGACTTTGGTGCCACAGAGTGCGGGTTTGATTCCTTGTTAGGAAAATATCCAGTGAGGGCTGGAAGAAACACCTGATATCACAACTAGAGACTTAAGAGGTACGACACAAATGCTACGGCAAGGGGGAGCCAGGACGATAGTGGGGAGTGGGGATATATCATCATCATCCCCACGATGGGATATGGGGTTTTATAAAAATAGACAGGTGAGCATCGACAGATGAGATACCTCTGAAAGTCTGCTGTGAATAAGGTGCATGAATCAATAGAGTTTGAAGAAAGTAGAAATGAGTTAAAAACTCTATTTAATAATAGAGTTTTTTTTCTATTTAATATTTAAAAGTATATTATAAATGTTAGTATTTTGAATATGAAGGAGCTGTAAACATGTCTGCAACATGCTAACATAATAATAAATTATTATTTATTAAATAATAAATTATTTTTTTTTTTCCAGAACCTATTTAATATTTAAAATTTAAAAACCAGTAAAATATGTAAAAACGTAAACTTACAAAATTATAAATGTCAGTATTTTGACAGGAGAATATGAAGGAGCTGTAAACATGTCTGCAACATGCTAACATAATAATAATTTATTATTTAATAAATAATAATTTATTATTTAATAATAGAGTTTTTTTTTCCAGAACCTATTTAATATTTAAAATTTAAAAACCAGTAAAATATGTAAAAACGTAAACTTACAAAATTATAAATGTCAGTATTTTGACAGGAGAATATGAAGGAGAAGTTAGCCGTAAACATGTGTGCAACCTAAATGTCGCTGATGGTGGCCTGGGGTGACAGGCCTAGTGTGAGAGGTGGTCTCAGCGCTGAGACGACCTCCTTCATAGCTGCTGCTGCCTTTGTCAGCTCTCTTTGTTTCTTCAGTAACTCTGTGGAATACATGTCATTTATTGTAGTTATAATAACAAATGGCAATGTTGAATTTATAAGTCTGCTTTGGTTGTTGCAGATCTATTTGGCTCATGGCGCTGAGGAAACACAAGTCCAAATACAAACGCCAACTCTTGGCTATTCATTTGACTTATTTTTAAATTAACTAAAAAGAAAATGAACATATGTCGTTAAAATTGTACTTTACCTTTCTGTTGCTTGGCCACTAAGTCAAACAGCTTTCCAGAAGATGCTATGACTCTTAGAGCAAGATCATAATCTGTGAATGAAAGACTGAGCTTAGCTTCCAGTTGTTCTAAACTCAAAATAAAATGCTCACGTTACCCTTTGAGGATGTTTGATGTTCTCTCTTACCCTCCTGACTGGCCTGGTGTGACTGAATTCTGCTGGAGATATTGTTCATCTCATTCATGAAATCAGCAAAGATGGCCTCTGTACATCCAGCCGCAGTGCAGCCTTTCCAGAAGCTGACGGAGTCGATATTGGGCTCTGAAGGATGGGTCATAGCAGATTGTGGAACACAGACGGCTTCAGGTGAATCTGGTGAAATACCTGCACTGGTGCACGGTGGTGAGCCAGAAACACTGTGGGGGTGGGAGCCGTCAGGAGAGGAAGTGGTCTCAGCGCAGCTCTGCTGTGGGGCAGAGGGTCTGCATCCTGAGGACAGAGGCAGCTCCATGTATTATCACAGCTAATTACAGTCACTGTATGTAGGGTTTCATAGATGGAAACGCACTTCTGGATAGGTGAGGGGTAAGATTTGTTTTGGGTCTTATCTTATGTCATCTTATTTTAAGACGACTTGTTTATAACCTGCTTTTGTCTTTAGTGAGTCTGGCAACATGATCGGTTTTAAAAGTCTATTATGCGTGGGAATACATTCTATAATTTTAGCATCATTTTCTAGTTTCTAGACCTGACAGACATTCCGGATTTTCTTTTTAATCATATGGTTGATTGTCTGAGATAATTTGACTGTACTTCAGATCTAAGCTCCAAGAAAGTTGATTTAGGCAGTAATAGATATGTTTCTGCTGATGGTTATAAGAGTTTTGGGGAAGTTGGACTTGACTTATCCTCATGAGTATCATATACAGAATCACCTAGGTGATCCTTGACTCTCTCGCTTGCTCCACCATGAGGTTCACATTTGTTGTTTTGAGCAAAATGTCTCAGTTATTGAATAGTTTGCCATGGCACATGAAAAAAAAATCATAATCCACAGGGTAAAGTGTAAGGACTCTCATGATATCTTAACTTTTCATCTAGCGCCATCATCAGGTCAGAATTTATAATAACAGAAGTTTTTGTCCTATTTAAAAGTAGGATAAAAAACTGTGAAACTAATGACATTCCTCCTTCCCGCAGATGTACCTTGTCTTTACTGCCAGAGACAGTTACTGCTATTTTTTAAATGTCTACAGCAAAAATAAAGGAATTACTTTATCACTATTCCAATACGTTTGGAGGCAATTTACTTGCAGCACAAGTTGCAGCTTGTTGAAATGATCATGAAGGGATCTGCACATACTGCATGTAGTGCACTGGGAATTGAGCTTTGAAATCTACGCATGGGTAGATATTAAACTAAAACATTATGACACATGGCTCTGTTCCTATTCTTTTTACTTCAACCTTACTTCTCAAACTGTAACAATTCTGTAGTTTAATAAAGAACCTGGTTTCAAGCAACTTTTCCAGCAAGCAACCATGATCCTGAGTCCCATAAACCGCTGCCACCAGATGGAATGCAGAATAACTGATGCTCTTTAATTATTATATCCACAATCTTCTCTAGTACGGTAAAAACTTCAAGTTACCTCCATCATTTTTTATTCTCATGTCTTCTGTCTTATCCAAAACCACTACGCAATCTGCAGTTGATGTTGTAGTAGTTACAACTTCAACAGATGTCGCTTCCTTGGAGCTTCCCACAGGACACAGCAGACTCTGCGACTCAGCATCCTGTAAGAAAGGAAACACAAATCAAGTCATATTACTCCTCTGCTAGTGTTCATGAATACATAGCCAAATGATGACAACAGAAGAAGGACTGTAGGAAAAACAGACAAGCGTGGATGCATATTTAAGAATAATGATGCAATGAGTAACTCACTGATAGTGTGATTATTTCATCTTCATCTTCGTTTCCATCTCTGCTCTCTGGTTGATTTTCTTGAGGGGAGAAGCAGAAGTTTCCAAACCATTTGTACACAACACTGGGTCTTAGGCACATACTTTACTGAGTGAATCTGCTGTGACTGTTTACCTGAGCTGGGCCCCGTGGGAATCGCAGAGTCGTTTCTGTGAGTGGAGAGCAGCATAATTTATACAGAGTAAACCAATGACACAAGAAAACAGCCAGTGTTAATGCAGTTCGATACTCCTCAATGTTCCTGGCATAAAAACAAACATTTATTTAAATTATGAATATATAGACTGTGGTTAGTAGCTATCTTAAGATTACAATAATTTCACACTTATTTGTTGTAAATCGCAGAACTGTTCTTACCCAATAAGCTGAGGCACAGTCAAGTATTGGAGAAGAGTAAGTGAAAGAGAAGATAAACTAATGAGAATATTAAATATTTTCAACCTCTACATATTACAGAGGAGTAATTGGAGATTAGACTTACTTGCTGTTCTGGAATAGAGTTTGCACTTTCGTCTAAATCCGACTCTAAGGGGGCAAAGATTTGACTTTCTGTCGTAGTTTCATTCTCATCTAATAAAAAAAACAAAAAATAAATCTGTGGTGAATTTCTATGTCATAAATCCACACATGTTACAGTGTCTCATTTAGTGTTAGTGGGTTTACCTGAATTTGAAGAGCAGTCTGATATTCTCCTCTTTTTAGGCATCTCTTCCGATCTGTGACAAAACAGAGAGAACAGGCACTTTAACCATAATATGACTATTAGGATTTTTTAGAGGGTTTATGCAAAAGCAAAAAGTGTTGGGGTTGCAAAAAAACAAAAAGCTAGGACGTGACTGAAGAAAAACAAGCTATTACACAAAAGAATAATCCCATCAGAACACAACCAACCTGTTTAACTGTTGTAACGTCTGTAACCGTGACCACACATTCTACATTAAAGGCTTAAAATACTGATATAGTAAAGCGTTATAATTTTAATCCAGAATGCAAGTTATTATATACTTACTCATCACTGAATCTCAGCCGTCTCTGATTAGAAAAAAGAAAATTTAAATCATTCAAATTCTTGTTTTACATTCATTCTGAAAAAGATAAAATGTGTTTTTATTTTAAATAATTAATATGTCTACCTTGGAACGTGACTGACTGCTAGATGAGTTGGAATCGCTGCTGTAAGCAAGTGCTCTGGCTGCTGAAGTTTTATCTGTGAAGAAGACACACGTGAGCTGTGATAAAAAGAAAAAAATATTTCCAATCTAAACAAAGATGAGACACTGAGGCAGACTTACCATTCCTCTTGTATGACAAAGAGGCACGTGCATATATGTCACAATACAACCTGAAAACGCACGTAATTGGTTGTGATCATATATTAATGGTAAGAACAGATAAAAATAGCAATTTTTAATTTTCAGAACAAGATGTTTGCAAAATGATAAGATACTTACATAACAACGCAGTTAGACAGACGTCCCAAAATTATTTATCCTTGTCATAGGCAGGGCAACATTCCTCATGAAAATAAAATACTGTATCAAGACCAGACTAAAAACATGTGATGTAAAGTTTCTCACTAGACTAACGAAACGTTTCCAACAGAAACACATAATTGAACTTGTGACGTGTTCCTTCAATGTAATGAACACAGAATTTGTTGTTTATTTGTAATTAATACCACATAAACTTTCTACTACTGGAAAAACTGCCTAAGGAACAAAATGTTTATTAATCTGCCCTAGAATTCCTCCCCAATAATTGCACGTCCTCTGGCTTGCATGATATTTGCTGTTTGGATATTACTGCGCTTTTGTTAAAAATGTGCAGTTTTAGGTCTATGTGGTAGTCGGAGCAGTTCTGTTAACCAAACCTTAGATGGTCCAGCTTCATTGGAATTTTCAGATGTTGTAGGATTGTTTTCTAGAATAGACAAAAAACATATATTAACATAAAATATCTCACATTAAAAAAATGGCCTCAGGAAGAGAAACAAGAATTCAGAGATGCCCACTTACTTCGGTGTTTAGGACAGTACACCCTAGTGCAAAAACACAAAAACAGTCAGTTCAACTGCAACTTAAAACGACATGTAGTGCAGTACAGGATGTGTTGTAATACATAAACATTTCGAGAAAAATAAAAAATAAACTTATGTTAAACTGACTGATATGTCTCCGAGGCTGAATCCTCAATAATCTCAGCTCCCCCTTCAACCGCACATGGATAGTGGTAGGACTTCGGGCAGCGTTTCACTTCACACCCAACCGTGGCCCCATTCTTCTTACATTTGGAACAAATCTAATGCAAACACACAATTAACACAACCCTAAACGGTTTCTAGAACATAGTTACTTTTTGACAAAAAATGCTGAAATGCTTTTACTTTTTACATTTTCTTGCTTTGTGAATTTACAATGACATGCAAAAAATAATAAGCGTGCACATGTTTACACAATTATGCACATTGACACTGAAAACATATTCCTAAAGCAATTTAGGAAATTAAATAAAAATTAAAAACTGAAGTCTCTCATTTACATAAAGAAGCAGAGTTGTGAATTTGAACTTTGAGTGTGACATCACCAACGCCATGACGTAAAGCATTTGATACAATATGGAAAGAAACAGCAAAGTCTACTTGGATTTTTGGTTCAAGCACAAGTGATTTTCTTCCGAGTAAATTGTAGACCTTATGATCACTTAAGTAGAATTAAGAAGCTATAGAAAAGCACGAGAAACATCAGTTTTAAAGTTGATCCACGGAAACCTTGAAACCACAAAAGCATTTTGACTGATGGTATGAATTAAACTGTACAACTCACCCTCCTTTCAGGACTAAAACTGGACAATCATGTTTCCCTGTCATGTTTATCACAACCACATAATAACACAAGGTTTTTTGGTATCATGACTGTAACTCTTAACTATCTGATAATTTATGCTCAAATCCAACTTTCGACCATAAATATTATATTCTGTCAGTGGTCAGGCTGTTGGCCACAGGTGGACTAGGCCCTGTCCATATGTACGCAGGTGTTTTTAAAAACATATTTTCATTGTGCATTTTAAGCTTTTGTCCACAAACTTTGCACAAGGTCAATGAAAATGAACCCTCTGGAAAATTCCATCCAGGGTGAGGATATTTTTTTAAACACAGAGTTCAGTTTTCAATTTCTATTATGTAATTTTTTTTTTATTATGAAGAGATTGATGAAGAATATACTTTTTTTCAATTTTAAAATACATTTACAATGGAGGACATTCTGCAAACAGTTCAGTCTCTACCCTGTATGTGTGTGAAAATATCAATAAGCTTTACCAGTCGTCTTCCTCGTTTCACCTCCTTCCTCACATCTTCCACAGAGAAACCAAACAGGTCGTCGAACTCTGGTGAATTTTGGTTATAAATACCTGAGGAAAATAACTGTAAAACAGAAACAGTACAAGAAGAATGAAACGTAGCAGTAATAAGATACTGTTCATATTTAACAATTTCAGCTGGGAGCAGGAATAAACCTTAGCTGTAAATGAAGGCTTTACGAGACTGAAGACTGACAAGCATCGATCCATCAATTATGTGTAACCACTTCTCCTGTGAAGGAGTGTGTGGGGTTGGAGCCTCGCCCTGGAAAGGCCAAATCAAAGAGACCCACACAGACAAACTGCCAAATTACACCTACGGGCAATTAGACTAGAGTCACCAATTAACCTAACATCAGTCTTTGGACTGTCAGAGGACACTTGGTTACCCAGAGGAAGCCCACGCAAATGGGACGACCTTCCTGAACTTCTAGCTGTGAGGCACCAGCACTAACCACTTCACCAACCCCATCTTTAAGAAACAGTCAAATTTATTGATGAGGATTGATCATGTGCATCATTCTCCTTGGTAAAGTACCAGCTTTGATGATGTCGCTCTGTGGTGAAGGTCAGTAACAACAGACTGGGTTTGGCAATTCTTATATGGCTGTTCCTTAAATATTCAGGTTTGGCTGCTAACGAAGGACCTGTGACAAGCAGACTGACACAGATCATATAAAAATCCTAAGAAGGACATTAATCCTTTAATAATACCTGCCAATAATTGACATAATAGCTACAAAATCAGTGGAAGTCATGGATTTCAAAGTCAATGGATCTGCAGCCTGGCTGTGACTGCACAAACTGAGCTGGTGTATATGTCTATTTTTTTTTTACATAAACCTCACAAGTGCAGGGCCATATCTGACTGGTAATCCCAGGTGCCACCAGGGTGAGAAGCTGCTGTAGAAGTTTCAGCACAGGACGAGCTGAACTGTTGACTTGTTGTCAGCCAACTCATTGGTGTTTATCAGAAAAGCAATTTGCCCAATGAACGTTCCCATGAAAGAAAGTTTAAGTAAGTGACAGGAAACAGGTTCACTGCTTTACTGGGTTCCTTTTCGTAAACGTTCTGTCTTAAAGACGACAGAGAACAGAGATGAAGTACAAGTCAACCATTTGGAAACCAAAGAGAGTTCTGAACTCGTTCATTGAGGGGATTTACCAGTTGGGTGACAAACAACCACAGTACTCTTGGTAGGTTGTTGAAAGACATTCGTTATCGGTTTCCTGTGTATGGCAGCGCTACAGAACACTTCCTTTTTTGGTGTTAACTCGGAGAGATCCACACAGACAAAGTGTCAGTTAGAGCAGAGTCACCAATTAACACAACATGCAGTGTGTTTGGAGTGTCGGAGGAAACTTGGTTACCCAGCGGCAGCTCATGCAAACTCCAAACGGACTCAGATTTACTGAGGAAAAACTAAGATTGACTTTAGTTGTTTCGTTTCTGCAGTGGTACATGCAAATGAAGTCCAACAGTACAACCAAGTCATCTAAGGGGACCACTTGAGATGAAAATTGGTGCTATATGAAAAAGTTTAATTGAAAAAAATATACATGAGTTGAGCAGGCACAACTGAAATCCATGACTTTTATTTTCTGTGTTAATATTGTTAATTGTTAAGACTTAATCCTTGATAGCACATCTGATATATTTAGAAATTACCCAACTTGTTGATCAGACAGACGTCTCATTAGAGATGTGCTAAAACTGAATACCTGCCCTCATCAAGGATTATGAATGATTTCATGGGTTAAATAATGCTTGATCTTGGACCAGTTTTGGGGGCCATAGTTATGTGCACTTCCTTGTTCCTAATTCAGCTTTCACTCTGCTAAATGGGAAAATGTAGAAGCAGATCCAGGTTGGACAACAACAACAACAGCAGAATCATAGCCTTTATGAACTTATGTTTTATTGGTATATAGATGGCCCAATAAGAACCCTCCATCTGTTAAACCCTGGCTGGGAGACTGATGTTGTGTTGTTGGGTTAATGCAAATACAGAGATTCCCTGTATTTGCATTAACCGGATTTTGGCATCTGCTGTTGCTGAGTTGCATGTGAGTAATGAGAAGTTTCTTTGGACGATAATCCAAATAATTTTCACGACCTTTTCGTGTTTCAGAAAACCCCGGCGAAAAAATTGTTATCCAAAAAAAAATATATGTGCATATATTTATCTTTACCAGGCAGTTCTGATGGGCAGTGACAGAGTTTTTGGTGGACAAGGGTCCGGTGGTCCTCGTCTCTCTGGACAAGGAACAAAGTTGACACGACACTTTGTTCCGGTGTTTCATTTCCGCACACAGCAGAAAAACTCCAATAAAATCCAAATATATCCGCAGAGACTTTCCTTACGTGCTGGTGACTGATTACAGATCGTACTGAGCGCCGATGCCGCTTCCGCTTCTTACCGCGGCGGGTGGTTGCCAGGTTGTCACACAAACACCCCTCTTCCATAAGGCTGCCCAAACTCCACGGTTGTTTTCGTCTCTATAGGAAAATTTCTATTAGAAAAACGGATGTGTCTTGTTAAAAAAACGTCGTGTTTGTGTTGCTACAGCGGTGCTTGAAAGTTTGTGAGCCCTCTAGAAGTTTATTTCTATATAGAAATATGTCCTAAAACATGATCGGTTTATCGAAATCAACAGAAAAAAGCAATCAGAGTCTCAGTTCTGGGGGAAATTTACAAAATATTAGTATTTATTCGAATATTAAGGAAATTAATTAGCGCTACAAAAACAATTATATATTATGTTAAGTATATTTTATATCTCCCATCACTAAACATTAGAACAGCTGCGCTCTATGGTTTTATTGAAGTGAGATTTTGAGCCGCAGTTTAATTTACTTACAATTAATAGATCCCCAGGATAGAGTGAAGTGGAAAAGGATGATTCGCTGTGGCGACCACTAATAGGAAAAGCCAAAAGAGTAGTAGTAGTAGTAGTAATAGTATAATTATATCTTCTGTAATCAAAGAGTTGCCGAGTTATGTAGCTTAAAACAGTATTTTTGGTTTCAAATTCAAATTCGCAAACCATAAAATGTAAATCTACCCCACTTTAAAACTGGTTGTTGAGCATCCGAGGTTGGGAACATGAGGATTATTTGCCTTGTTTTAGTTAAACCTGGCAACCCCTTCGTACAGCGTCACTTTCGTTTCTGATCATACGGAAGCTTCGTCGGTGCGTGACACTTCGCACGAACGATCAAGATGCTCCCGGAAGTTATTTTTCTGTTTACTCAGAAAATGTGTAGAGACGCCCGAGAATGACATGTGAGAGGGGAAAAAAAATAAAAAACAATTTTTTTGCGAGAGCTCGCAAATGTAAAGTAAACGTACTTCCGGGTTAGTCAACCAGAAAAAAACACCAAAATAAGACACAGACGTTTATAGAGCTTTATTGAAAAAAAATGAACCCTTTGTCTTCTTTCTCTCACGCCCCAACTTCAAAAAAAAAAAAAATATATATATATAAAAAAAATAATCCAAGCATCTATTTTTTTTGTCGCTCCGTAAATTTTAATGTTTAACTAGAGAAAATAGTATTTTTTTGTGCAATCAGGTAACATAAAGTGTGCAAAAGTATATACACAAAACAAAGACACAATGACTGAATTATCAAGTTGTTTATGTAAAAACAAATTAGACAGGTCACGAAGTAGTGACATCACCATACTTAATGTACAATATAGCATCTCCAATAACAAACATGTAAAGACAGACAGATATTAATGAATAATATCTACATTCAGAACACGTTCCCTTCTATACAGTCATCTCTGATTATTCACACTGAGAAACGTTTTTTAAACTGCAGGGTTTATGAAAACTCATTAAGAGTTTGACAATCATAAGACAAAAGCCTGTAGACAAAGTCAACTATCATCCCCATATGATCACTATCCCCATTTATAATGAGAAGACAAATAGATGCATTAACTGAGATCAGTCCTGCTGGCCCATTCATACATCTTTTACATAACATGGATCCTGCATAAAAATTACACAGGTGAGTGTGCGACTGGAGGAAGACCACTTCACTACACTGTGAAATTACCCTATTTATTTGTTCTGCGTCTTCACTGTAGGATGGCACCACAGTCAAATCTCTAACATGTGCAGTCTATAACTTGTGGTGCTTGTGTGCGTAATAAAAAATAATGAATAAATACAGCTTTCTGTGGAAACCTGACAAAAGTCTAATTTGTACGGATGTTGGCAATAGGGCAGTTTGGTGATGGAGCACGTACTGAAGCGTTCAGGGTTTGATGTCAGAGAAGTTTGTGTAAGTCTCACTGCAACTGGATGAGGTGCTGAGATTTCCAGAGCCACTGCCTTCTGTTAGAAACACACACACACACACACACGTCAGAGGTTAATGTTTAGGCATAGTGTTTTTGCATAACTTTATGTATTATTGTCTCGCACACTTTCTTTGTTTGAATACCTGAGCTGGTGAGGGACTGGCAAGACTTGGACTTTGCAATGAGTGTGATAAGATTAGCAGCAGTGATCCAGCCCTCCTTAGAGGTGCTCGGGTTACGTACAAGCCTGCAGGATCCCAAACACACACACACACACACACACACACACAGAAGTATTACAGCAGTACTGAATAAATTGTTAATTCCAATGGACAGAATTACCGCTGTATTCTTACCACTGTCCTTCATCCCCCTCTTTGACCAGCTGCACCATGTCTCCACTCTTCACTGAGAGATCTTCTCCACCCTTCTCATAGTCGGCCATCACTGTGTATTTTCCCACACACTGTTCACAGTAAAGATCAGAAAGAGGCACGTTACATACACACGTCAGAACAAAACTACTGTTATCCAACAGTGTGCTCATTGATACGGTCTAATCGTAAAAAAGTTTCTCTGTGGTCAGACTAAATACATATTCTTATCCACTCTCTGTTGATATCTCGATATGAAAATGGGAGGTCACCGACTGTGTATAATCAGACTTTTGTCTCCAGGTTGACGCATTTGTCGCACGACTCACCAGCCTCTTGCCGTTGTCGTCTTCTGGCTCAGAGTTAAGAGGATCCTCGGCGCTGGAGTAGCCATCATGTTCCTCTGAGGCATCCATTGAAAGGGAGGTCTTGTTCCATCCTGGGTTGAGGATGGAAACACATCTGTTAGTTTGCACAAACATTTAACCTCAGCGGCTGTCAGGCACGTGCGTGACCTGCAGTGAGAGATCAACGTGCATGAAAGAGTGAAGGGAAGAACCACAAAAGGCCAAACATCCCAGGATCCCAGTGCAAGATAGTGAGCTCCACGACTATCATCAGAAGCTCTGTGATTGGGGAGAGGGGCATGCAACTCTACATTTCAAGGTGTCTGACTGAGAAGAAATAAAGTCACAGGCACCATTTCTGCACAGTGTGCATTTCTGTAGTTATTACTAACTCTGAATGGACGGGAAAACAAAACTAGAGAGAGACGATCACTACAGGGATTGTAGTAGTAAAACAGCGGACCAAAAACAGCCAGCGTGAACCAGGTTGTGCAAGTGTACCTCGCCACTTTGTCTGTAAGAGACTAGAGGTGCTAAACCACCTGGTTCTGCTCAGGTGGAGGGGCGGAGAACCTGCATCTGAGGGACAGGAGGGAACGTCCATATATCTCCTCCTTGGTCGTCCTCTTGCCCTCCTGCCTGGCAGCTCCAACATCGTTCTACTAATATATTAGCTATCCCTCCTCTGCACACTCTCACCACTGTCCTGTACACCTTTCCTTTCAGTCTTGCTGACACTCTTCTGTCACACAACACTCCTGACACTTTCCTCCACCCCAAGGTGGTTCATTGTAAACTGAAATATTTTTAGATGGTACTTAATAAATTGCCATTGGATTTTATATTTAAATTAAATAAATTGAGTATTTGTACAGATGGAGAAAAATTCCCAAGCAGTAGGTTGACCATATCAATTACGTCATGAGTTATCAGCTGCATAAATAATTCAACTTTAACCTCTGAGCTCTGCCTAGCATAAACTCTGCAAGTTCCCATAGTGTGTTTGTATATTAAAGACTTTGGTGCCACAAAGTGCGGGTTTGATTCCTTGTTAGGAAAATATCCAGTGAGGGCTGGAAGAAACACCTGATATCACAACTAGAGACTGAAGAGGTACAACACAAATGCTACGGCAAGGGGGAGCCAGGACGATAGGTCAGTGGGGATATATCATCATCGTCCCCACGATGGGAGATTGGGTTTTATAAAAATAGACAGATAAGATGCCTGAAGTTCCCTCTGAAAGTCTGCTAGAAGATGTGAATAAGGTGCGAGAACAGGAAGCAGGATCAATAGAGTTTGAAGCAAGTTCATTAAAAATGCACAAATTCAGTTTTTTTTAATATTTTTCAGTACAATTTTCATTTTTCCAGAACCTTGACATTGATACCTATTTACTGTTAAGTATAAAAAATATTTTAAAAAATCAGTAAAATGTAATATGTAGAAACTTAAACTTAAAAAATACAATCAGTAAAATATGTAGAAACTTAAACTTAAAAAATATAAATGTCTGACAGGAGAATACGAAGCAGAAAAGTTGAAGTGGCAGATAAAGGAGACAGGAGAAGTTAGCAGTAACACGTCTGTAACCTAAATGTCACTGATGGTGGCCTGGGGTGACAGGCCTAGTGTGAGAGGTGGTCTCAGCGCTGAGATGACCTCCTTCATAGCTGCTGCTGCCTTTATCAGCTCTCTTTGTTTCTTCAGTAACTCTGTGGAATACATGTCATTTATTGTAGTTATAATAACAAATGGCAATGTTGAATTTATAAGTCTGCTTTGGTTGTTGCAGATCTATTTGGCTCATGGCGCTGAGGAAACACAAGTCCAAATACAAACGCCAACTCTTGGCTATTCATTTGACTTATTTTTAAATTAACTAAAAAGAAAATGAACATATGTCGTTAAAATTGTACTTTACCTTTCTGTTGCTTGGCCACTAAGTCAAACAGCTTTCCAGAAGATGCTATGACTCTTAGAGCAAGATCATAATCTGTGAATGAAAGACTGAGCTTAGCTTCCAGTTGTTCTAAACTCAAAATAAAATGCTCAGGTTACCCTTTGAGGATGTTTGATGTTCTCTCTTACCCTCCTGACTGGCCTGGTGTGACTGAATTCTGCTGGAGATATTGTTCATCTCATTCATGAAATCAGCAAAGATGGCCTCTGTACATCCAGCCGCAGTGCAGCCTTTCCAGAAGCTGACGGAGTCGATATTGGGCTCTGAAGGATGAGTCATAGCAGATTGTGGAACACAGACGGCTTCAGGTGAATCTGGTGAAATACCTGCACTGGTGCACGGTGGTGAGCCAGAAACACTGTGGGGGTGGGAGCCGTCAGGAGAGGAAGTGGTCTCAGCGCAGCTCTGCTGTGGGGCAGAGGGTCTGCATCCTGAGGACAGAGGCAGCTCCATGTATTATCACAGCTAATTACAGTCACTGTATGTAGGGTTTCATAGATGGAAACGCACTTCTGGATAGGTGAGGGGTAAGATTTGTTTTGGGTCTTATCTTATGTCATCTTATTTTAAGACGACTTGTTTATAACCTGCTTTTGTCTTTAGTGAGTCTGGCAACATGATCGGTTTTAAAAGTCTATTATGCGTGGGAATACATTCTATAATTTTAGCATCATTTTCTAGTTTCTAGACCTGACAGACATTCCTGATTGTCTTTTTAATTATATGGTTGATTGTCTGAGATAATTTCACTGTACTTCTGATCTAAGCTCCAAGAAAGTTGATCTAGGCAGTAATAGATATGTTTCTCCTGATGGTTATAAGAGTTTTGGGGAAGTTGGACTTGACTTATCCTAATGAGTATCATATACAGAATCACCTAGGTGATCCTTGACTCTCTCGCTTGCTCCACCATGAAGTTCACATTTTTTATTTCGAGCAAAATGTCTCAGTTATTGAATAGTTTGCCATGGCACATGAAAAAAAAATCATAATCCACAGGATAAAGTGTAAGGACTCTCATGATATCTTAACTGTTCATCTAGCACCATCATCAGGTCAGAATTTTTAATAACAGAAGATTTTGTCCTATTTAAAAGTAGGATAAAAAACTGTGAAACTAATGACATTCCTCCTTCCCACAGATGTACCTTGTCTTTACTGCCAGAGACAGTTACTGCTATTTTTTAAATGTTTACAGCAAAAATAAAGGAATTACTTTATCACTATTCCAATACGTTTGGAGGCAATTTACTTGCAGCACAAGTTGCAGCTTGTTGAAATGATCATGAAGGGATCTGCACATACTGCATGTAGTGCACTGGGAATTGAGCTTTGAAATCTACGCATGGGTAGATATTAAACTAAAACATTATGACACATGTCTCTGTTCCTATTCTTTTTACTTCAACCTTACTTCTCAAACTGTAACAATTCTGTAGTTTAAAAAAGAACCTGGTTTCAAGCAACTTTTCCAGCAAGCAACCATGATCCTGAGTCCCATACACCGCTGCCACCAGATGGAATGCACATTAACTGATGCTGTTTAATTATTATATCCACAATCTTCTCTAGTACGGTAAAAACTTCAAGCTACCTCCATCATTTTTTATTCTCATGTCTTCTGTCTTATGCAAAACCAGTACACAATCTGCAGTCGATGTTGTAGTAGTTACAACTTCAACAGATGTCGCTTCCTTGGAGCTTCCCACAGGACACAGCAGACTCTGCGACTCAGCATCCTGTAAGAAAGGAAACACAAATCAAGTCATATTACTCCTGTGCTAGTGTTCATGAATACATAGCCAAATGATGACAACAGAAGAAGGACTGTAGGAAAAACAGACACGCGTGGATGCATATTTAAGAATAAAGATGCAATGAGTAACTCACTGATAGTGTGATTATTTCATCTTCATCTTCGTTTCCATCTCTGCTCTCTGGTTGATTTTCTTGAGGGGAGAAGCAGAAGTTTCCAAACCATTTGTACACAACACTGGGTCTTAGGTACATACTTTACTGAGTGAATCTGCTGTGACTGTTTACCTGAGCTGGGCCCCGTGGGAATCGCAGAGTCGTTTCTGTGAGTGGAGAGCAGCATAATTTATACAGAGTAAACCAATGACACAAGAAAACAGCCTGTGTTGATGCAGTTCGATACTCCTCAATATTCCTGGCATAAAAACAAACATTTATTTAAATTATGAATATATAGACTGTGGTTATTAGACACTGTAACTATCTGAAAAATACAATAATTTCACACTTATTTGTAGTAAATTGCAGAACTGTTCTTACCCAATAAGCTGAGGCACAGTCAAGTATTGGAGAAGAGTAAGTGAAAGAGAAGAGAAACTAATGAGAATATTAAATATTTTCAACCTCTACATATTACAGAGGAGTGACTGGAGATTAGACTTACTTGCTGTTCTGGAATAGAGTTTGCACTTTCGTCTAAATCCGACTCTAAGGGGGCAATGAGTTGACTTTCTGTCGTAGTTTCATTCTCATCTAATAAAAAAAACAAAAAATAAATCTGTGGTGAATTTCTATGTCATAAATCCACACATGTTACAGTGTCTCATTTAGTGTTAGTGGGTTTACCTGAATTTGAAGAGCAGTCTGATATTCTCCTCTTTTTAGGCATCTCTTTCAATCTGTGACTAAACAGAGAGAACAGGCACTTTAACCATAATATGACTATTAGGATTTTTTAGAGGGTTTATGCAAAAGCAAAAAGTGTTGGGGTTGCAAAAAAACAAAAAGCTAGGACGTGACTGAAGAAAAACAAGCTATTACACAAAAGAATAATCCCATCAGAACACAACCGACCTGTTTAACTGTTGTAACGTCTGTAACCGTGACCACACATTCTACATTAAAGGCTTAAAATACTGACATAGTAAAGGCTTATAATTTTAATCCAGAATGCAAGTTATTATATACTTACTCATCATTGAATCTCAGCCGTCTCTGATTAGAAAAAAGAAAATTGAAATCATTCAAATTCTTGTTTTACATTCATTCTGAAAACAATAAAATGTGTTTTTATTTTAAATAATTAATATGTCTACCTTGGAACGTGACTGACTGCTAGATGAGTTGGAATCGCTGCTGTTAACACGTGCTCTGGTTTTATCTGTGAAGAAGACACACGTGAGCTGTGATAAAAAGAAAAAACTATTTCCAATCTAAACAAAGATGAGACACTGAGGCAGACTTACCATTCCTCTTGTATGACAAAGAGGCACGTGCATATATGTGACAATACAACCTGAAAACGCACATAATTGTTTGTGATCATATATTAATGGTAAGAACAGATAAAAATAGCAATTTTTAATTTTCAGAACAAGATGTTTGCAAAATGATAAGATACTTACATAACAACGCAGTTAGACAGACGTCCCAAAATTATTTATCCTTGTCATAGGCAGGGCAACATTCCTCATGAAAATAAAATACTGTATCAAGACCAGACTAAAAACATGTGATGTAAAGTTTCTCACTGGACTAACGAAACGTTTCCAACAGAAACACATAATTGAACTTGTGACGTGTTCCTTCAATGTAATGAACACAGAATTTGTTGTTTATTTGTAATTAATACCACATAAACTTTCTACTACTGGAAAAACTGCCTAAGGAACAAAATGTTTATTAATCTGCCCTAGAATTCCTCCCCAATAATTGCACGTCCTCTGGTTTGCATGATATTTGCTGTTTGGATATTACTGCGCCTTTGTCAAAAATGTGCAGTTTTAGGTCTATGTGGTAGTCGGAGCAGTTCTGTTAACCAAACCTTAGATGGTCCAGCTTCATTGGAATTTTCAGATGTTGTAGGATTGTTTTCTAGAATAGAAAAAATACATATATTAACACAAAATATCTCACACATTAAAAAAATGGCCTCAGGAAGAGAAACAAGAATTCAGAGATGCCCACTTACTTCGGTGTTTAGGACAGTACACCCTAGTGCAAAAACACAAAAACAGTCAGTTCAACTGCAACTTAAAACGACATGTAGTGCAGTACAGGATGTGTTGTAATACATAAACATTTCGAGAAAAATAAAAAATAAACTTATGTTAAACTGACTGATATGTCTCCGAGGCTGAATCCTCAATAATCTCAGCTCCCCCTTCAACCGCACATGGATAGTGGTAGGACTTCTGGCAGCGTTTCACTTCACACCCAACCGTGGCCCCATTCTTCTTACATTCGGAACATTTCTAATGCAAACACACAATTAACACAACCCTAAACGGTTTCTAGAACATAGTTAATTTTTGACAAAAAGTGCTGAAATGCTTTTACTTTTTACATTTTCTTGCTTTGTGAATTTACAATGACATGTAAAAAATAATAAGCGTGCACATGTTTACACAATTATGCACATTGACAGTGAAAACATATTCCTAAAGCAATTTAGGAAATTAAATAAAAATTAAAAACTGAAGTCTCTCATTTACATAAAGAAGCAGAGTTGTGAATTTGAATTTTGAGTGTGACATCACCAACGCCATGACGTAAAGCATTTGATACAATATGGAAAGAAACAGCAAAGTCTACTTGGATTTTTGGTTCAAGCACAAGTGATTTTCTTCCGAGTAAATTGTAGACCTTATGATCACTTAACTAAAGTAGAATTAAGAAGCTATAGAAAAGCACGAGACACATCAGTTTTAAAGTTGATCCACGGAAACATTGAAACCACAAAAGCATTTTGACTGATGGTATGAATTAAACTGTACAACTCACCCTCCTTTCAGGACTAAAACTGGACAATCATGTTTTCCTGTCATATTTATCACAACCACATACAGTAATAACACAAGGTTTTTGGTATCATGACTGTAACTCTTAACTATCTGATAATTTATGCTCAAATCCAACTTTTGACCATAAATATTATATTCTGTCAGTGGTCAGGCTGTTGACAAGTTTTGATACTATCCTATGAATTTAACAAGCCAATGATGGCAGGAGCAGACACTCAGTCAAATCAGGTAAGTTGGCCACAGGTGGACTAGGCCCTGTCCATATGTACGCAGGTGTTTTTAAAAACATATTTTTCATTGTGCATTTTAAGCTTTTGTCCACAAACTTTGTACAAGGTAAATGAAAATGAACCCTCTGAAAAATTCCATCCAGGGTGAGGATATTTTTTTAAACACAGAGTTCAGTTTTCAATTTCTATTATGTTATTTTTTTTTATTATGAAGAGATTGATGAAGAATATACTTTTTTTCAATTTTAAAATACATTTACAATGGAGGACATTCTGCAAACAATTCAGTCTCTACCCTGTATGTGTGTGAAAATATCAATAAGCTTTACCAGTTGTGCCCCTCGTTTCACCTCCTTCCTCACATCTTCCACAGAGAAACCAAACAGGTCGTCGAACTCTGGTGAATTTTGGCTATAAATACCTGAGGAAAATAACTGTAAAACAGAAAGAGTACAAGAAGAATGAAACGTAGCAGTAATAAGATACTGTTCATATTTAACAATTTCAGCTGGGAGCAGGAATAAACCTTAGCTGTAAATGAAGGCTTTACGAGACTGAAGACTGACAAGCATCGATCCATCAATTATGTGTAACCACTTCTCCTGTGAAGGAGTGTGTGGGGTTGGAGCCTCGCCCTGGAAAGGCCAAATCAAAGAGACCCACACAGACAAACTGCCAAATTACACCTACGGGCAATTAGACTAGAGTCACCAATTAACCTAACATCAGTCTTTGGATTGTCAGAGGAAACTTGGTTACCCAGAGGCAGCCCACGCAAATGGGACGACCTTCCTGAACTTCTAGCTGTGAGGCACCATCACTAACCACTTCACCAACCCCATCTTTAAGAAACAGTCAAATTTATTGATGAGGATTGATCATGTGCACAATGTAGCGACAGGGGTTGGAAGCCAGTAACTTCTGTGCCGGTCCCAAGCCCGGATAAATAGAGAGGGTTGCGTCAGGAAGGGCATCCGGCGTAAAATTTTGCCAAGTACAACCATGCGAGTCATCCATACCACTTTCATACAGAATCGGTCGAGGCCCGGGTCAACAACGACCGTCACCGGTGCTGTTAACCTACAGGGTGCCGGTGGAAATTGGACTACTGTTGGTCGAAGAAGGAGAGGAGGCAGAAGGGTTCGTGGTCAGAGAGAGAAGGGGAAAGGCAGGAGCTTAGATCTGAGAGTAGGGACTCTTAACGTTGGCACAATGACAGGGAAAGGTAGAGAGCTGGCAGACATGATGGAGAGAAGGAAGGTAGATGTACTGTGTGTGCAGGAGACGAGGTGGAAAGGCAGCAAAGCACGTAGTATTGGAGGAGGATACAAACTGTTCTACCATGGTGTGGATAGGAAGAGAAACGGAGTAGGAGTGTTCCTGAAGGGGGAGTTTGTGAACAATGTCCTAGAGGTGAAAAGAGTCTCAGACAGGGTGATGAGCCTAAAGCTAGAAATTGAAGGGGTGATAATGAACGTAGTCAGTGGGTATGCTCCACAAGTTGGCTGTGAGTTAGAAGAGAAGGAGAGATTCTGGAGTGAGTTTGATGAGGGTATAGAGAGTATCCCCAGAGGAGAGAGAGTAGTTGTTGGAGCAGACTGCAATGGGCATGTTGGTGAAGGGAACAGAGGTGATGAGGAGGTGATGGGCAGGTTTGGTGTGAAGGACAGGAATCCAGAAGGACAGATGGTAGTGGACTTTGCTAAGAGGATGGAAATGGCTTTAGTCAACACTTACTTCCAGAAGAGAGAGGAACACAGAGTGACATACAAGAGTGGAGGTAGGAGTACACAGGTGGACTACATCCTATGTAGACGAGGTCATTTGAGAGAGGTTATTGAGTGTAAAGTGGTGGTAGGAGAGAGTGTAGCCAGACAGCACCGCATGGTGGTGTGTAAGATGACTATGGTGGTCAGGAAGAAGAAGAGAGGAAAGACAGAAAAGAAGACCAAGTGGTGGAAGCTAAAAGGAAGTATGATGTAGAAAGGACTGAGGAAAGTAGACAGGAGTACAAGGAAGTGCAGCGCAGAGTGAAGAGGGGGGTGGCAAAGGCCAAACAGAAAGCTTACATGACATGAAGGAAGGAGAGAAGGACTTGTACAGGATAGCCAGACAGAGACATAGAGATGGGAAAGATGTGCAACAGATAAGGGTGATTAAAGACAGAGATGGAAAGGTGCTAACAAGCCAAGAGAGTGTGCAGAGAAGATGGAAGGAGTATTTTGAGGAGCTGATGAATGAGGAAAATGACAGGGAAAGAAGGGAGGAAGATGTGGATGTTGTGGAGCAGGAAATAGGAGAGATTAGAAAGGATGAGGTGAGGAAGGCTCTGAAAAGGACGAAGAGCAGAAAGGCTGTTTGTCCTGATGACGTACCTGTGGAGGTGTGGAAGTGCCTAGGAGAGACAGCAGTGAAGTTTCTGACAGGTCTGTTTAACAGGATTTTAGAGAGTGAGAAGATGCCTGAGGAATGGAGGAGAAGCGTTCTGGTGCCGATCTTTAAGAACAAGGGTGACACGCAGAACTGCAGCAACTACAGAGGGATAAAGCTGATGAGCCACACAATGAAGCTGTGGGAAAGAGTAGTGGAGGCCAGGCTTAGGAAGGAGGTGGAGATTTGTGAGCAGCAGTATGTTTTCATGCCCCGTAAGAACACCACTGATGCCATTTTCGCTTTGAGGTTGTTGATGGAAAAGTACAGAGATGGTCAGAAGGAGCTGCATTGTGTCTTTGTGGATTTAGAGAAGGCGTATGACAGGGTGCCGAGGGAGGAGCTGTGGTACTGTATGAGGATGTCGGGAGTGGCAGAGAAGTACGTCAGAGTAGTCCAGGACATATATGAGAGGAGCATGACGGCGGTAAGATGTGCCGTAGGTCAGACAGAGGAGTTCAAGGTGGAGGTGGGACTACACCAAGGATCGGCTTTGAGTCCCTTCTTGTTTGCTATGCTGATGGACAGGTTGACAGATGAGGTCAGACAGAAATCTCCCTGGACAATGATGTTTGCAGATGACATTGTGATTTGCAGTGAGAGTAGAGAGCAGGTGGAGGAACAGCTGGAGAGGTGGAGGTTTGCTCTGGAAAGAAGAGGCATGAAAGTCAGTCGTAGCAGGACAGAATACATGTGTGTAAACGAGAGGGATCCAGGTAGAAGTGTGAGGTTACAGGGGGCTGAGGTGAAGAAGGTGCAGGAGTTTAAGTACTTGGGGTCAACAGTTCAGTGTGATGGGGAGTGTGGAATAGAGGTGAAGAGGCGAGTGCAGGCAGGTTGGAGTGGGTGGAGGAAAGTGTCAGGAGTGTTGTGTGACAGAAGAGTGTCAGCAAGACTCAAAGGAAAGGTGTACAGGACAGTGGTGAGACCAGCTCTGCTCTATGGGTTAGAGACAGTAGCAGTGAGAAAGAGACAAGAGGCAGAGATGGAAGCAGCAGAGATGAAGATGTTGAGGTTCTCCTTAGGAGTGACAAGGTTGGACAGAATGAGGAACGAGCTCATCAGAGGGACAGCGCACGTTGCCTGTGTTAGCAACAAAGTCGGAGAAGTCAGATGGAGATGGTTTGGACATGTGCAGAGTAGGGATAGTGATTATATTGGTAGAAGGATGTTGGAGATGGAGCTGCCAGGCAAGAGGGCGAGAGGACGACCGAGGAGGAGATATATGGACGTCCTAACAGAGGACATGAGGTTAGCTGGTGTCAGAGAGGAAGATGCCCAGGATAGAGTGAAGTGGAAAAGGATGATTCGCTGTGGCGACCCCTGATGGGAAAAGCCGAAAGAGTAGTAGATTGATCATGTGCATCATTCTCCTTGGTAAAGTACCAGCTTTGATGATGTCGCTCTGTGGTGAAGGTCAGTAACACCAGAGTGGGTTTGGCAATTCTTATATGGCTGTTCCTTAAATATTCAGGTTTGGCTGCTAACGAAGGACCTGTGACAAGCAGACTGACACAGATCATATAAAAATCCTAAGAAGGACATTAATCCTTTAATAATACCTGCCAATAATTGACATAATAGCTACACAATCAGTGGAAGTCATGGATTTCAAAGTCAATGGATCTGCAGCCTGGCTGTGACTGCACAAACTGAGCTGGTGTATATGTGTTTTTTTTTTTTACATAAACCTCACAAGTGCAGGGCCATATCTGACTGGTAATCCCAGGTGCCACCAGGGTGAGAAGCTGCTGTAGAAGTTTCAGCACAGGACGAGCTGAACTGTTGACTTGTTGTCAGCCAACTCATTGGTGTTTATAAGAAAAGCAATTTGCCCAATGAACGTTCCCATGAAAGAAAGTTTAAGTAAGTGACACAGAAACAGGTTTACTGGGTTCCTTTTCGTAAACGTTCTGTCTTAAAGACGACAGAGAACAGAGATGAAGTAGAAGTCAACCATTTGGAAACCAAAGAGAGTTCTGAACTCGTTCATTGAGGGGATTTACCAGTTGGGTGACAAACAACCACAGTACTCTTGGTAGGTTGTTGAAAGACATTCGTTATCGGTTTCCTGTGTATGGCAGGGCTACAGAACACTTCCTTTTTTGGTGTTAACTCGGAGAGATCCACACAGACAAAGTGTCGATTAAAGCAGAGTCACCAATTAACACAACATGCAGTGTGTTTGGAGTGTCGGAGGAAACTCGGTTACCCAGCGGCAGCTCATGCAAACTCCAAACGGACTCAGATTTACTGAGGAAAAAACTAAGATTGACTTTAGTTGTTTCGTTTCTGCAGTGGTACATGCAAATGAAGTCCAACAGTACAACCAAGTCATCTAAGGGGACCACTTGAGATGAAAATTGGTGCTATATGAAAAAGTTTAATTGAAAAAAAATATACATGAGTTGAGCAGGCACAACTGAAATCCATGACTTTTATTTTCTGTGTTAATATTGTTAATTGTTAAGACTTAATCCTTGATAGCACATCTGATATATTTAGAAATTACCCAACTTGTTGATCAGACAGACGTCTCATTAGAGATGTGCTAAAACTGAATACCTGCCCTCATCAAGGATTATGAATGAATTCATGGGTTAAATAATGCTTGATCTTGGACCAGTTTTGGGGGCCATAGTTATGTGCACTTCCTTGTTCCTAATTCAGCTTTCACTCTGCTAAATGGGAAAATGCAGAAGCAGATCCAGGTTGGACAACAACAACAACAGCAGAATCATAGCCTTTATGAACTTATGTTTTAGTGGTATATAGATGGCCCAATAAGAACCCTCCATCTGTTAAACCCTGGCTGGGAGACTGATGTTGTGTTGTTGGGTTAATGCAAATACAGAGATTCCCTGTATTTGCATTAACCGGATTTTGGCATCTGCTGTTGCTGAGTTGCATGTGAGTAATGAGAAGTTTCTTAAATCACAATTTTAACGTCCTTTCGTGTCTCTGTGTGGAGCTCCACTAAAAATGCTCCCACTCTTTTCTCACGTGGGTCTAAACAAAATCATTTCAGAAAACCCCGGCGAAAAATGTGTTAAGCAAAATATATGCATATATATATATATATTTATCTTTACCAGGCAGTTCTGATGGGCAGCGATAGGGTTTGTGTTGGACAAGGGTCCGGTGATCGTCGTCTCTATGGACAAGGAACAAAGTGCACACGACACTTGTGAAACACGACCGTGGTTCATTTCCGCACACAGCAGACAAACTCCAATAAAATCCAAATATATCCGCAGAGACTTTCCTCACGTGCTGGTGACTGATTACAGATCGTACTGAGCGCCGCTGCCGCTCCCGCTTCTTACAAAGCCCGCGGCGGGCGGTTGCCAGGTTGTCACACAAACATCCCCTTCCATAAGGCTGCCCAAACTCCCTGTTGTTTTCGTCTCTATAGGAAAATTTCTATTAGAAAAACGGATGTGTCTTGTTAAAAAACGTCGTGTTTGTGTTGCTACAGTGGTGCTTGAAAGTTTGTGAGCCCTCTAGAAGTTTATTTCTATATAGAAATATGTCCTAAAACATGATCGGTTTATGCACAATTTATCGAAATTAACAGAAAAAAGCAATCAGAGTCTCAGTTCTGGGGGAAATTTACAAAATATTAGTATTTATTCGGATATTAAGGAAATTAATAAGTGCTACAAAAACAATTATTTTATGTTAAGTATATTTTATATCTCCTATCACTAAACATTAGAGCAGCTGCGCTCTATGGTTATTGAAGTGAGATTTTGAGCCAGTTTAATTTACTTACAATTAATAGTATAATTATATCTTCTGTAATCAAAGAGTTGCCGAGTTATGTAGCTTAAAACATTATTTTCGGTTTGCAAATTCAAATTCGCAAACCATAAAATGCAAATCCACCACAGTTCAAAACTGGTTGTTGAGCATCCGAGGTTGGGAACATGAGGATTATTTGCCTTGTTTTAGTTTAACCTGGCAACCCCTTCGTACAGCGTCACTTTCGTTTCTGATCATACGGAAGCTTCGTCGGTGCGTGACACTTCGCACGAACGATCAAGATGCTCCCGGAAGTTATTTTTCTGTTTACTCAGAAAATGTGTAGAGACGCCCGAGAATGACATGTGAGAGGGAAAAAAATAAAAAACAATTTTTTGCGAGAGCTCGCAAATGTAAAGTAAACGTACTTCCGGGTTAGTCAACCAGAAAAGACACCAAAATAAGGCACAGACGTTTATAGAGCTTTATTGAAAAAAATGAACCCTTTGTCTTCTTTCTCTCACGCCCCAACTTCAAAAAAAAAAAAAAAAAGAATCCAACCATCTATTTTTTTTGTTTTGTTTAACTAGAGAAAATAGTATTTTTTGTGCAATCAGGTAATATCAAGTGTGCAAAAGTATATACACAAAGCAAAGACACAACGATTGAATTATCAAGTTGTTTATGTAAAAACAAATTAGACAGGTCACAAAGTAGTGACATCACCATACTTAATGTACAATATAGCATCTCCAATAACAAACATGTAAAGACAGACGGATATTAATGAACAATATCTACATTCATAACACGTTCCCTCCTATACAGTCATCTCTGATTATTCACACTGAGAAACGTTTTTTAAACTGCAGGGTTTATGAAAACTCATTAAGAGTTAGACAATGATAAGACAAATCTGTAGACAACGACTGGACAGCTGGTGGCAGAGCATGTTTCTAATGACAGGCTGGAACAAATGACAGAAACAAATGAATATCAAACACGTAAATAAATAAAGAAAACGTAGAAACGTAGGACAGAGACGTGATTACACTCAGGCTAAAGAAGCTGCATTTTTTAATTTTACAGTAACTGTAAATAAACTCCTTGGTGAATTAGTGTAGATGAAGACAAAGTCAACTATCATCCCCATATGATCACTATCCCCATTTATAATGTGAAGACAAATAGATGCATTAACTGAGATCAGTCCTGCTGGCCCATTCATACATCTTTTACATAACATGGATCCTGCATAAAAATTACACAGGTGAGTGTGCGACTGGAGGAAGACCACTTCACTACACTTTGAAATTACCCTATTTATTTGTTCTGTGTCTTCACTGTAGGATGGCACCACAGTCAAATCTCTAACATGTGCAGTCTATAACTTGTGGTGCTTGTGTGCGTAATAAAAAATAATGAATAAATACAGCTTTCTGTGGAAACCTGACAAAAGTCTAATTTGTACGGATGTTGGCAATAGAGCACAGATACAGCAATGTGATGCTCGCATTCAGTAGGGCAGTTTGGTGATGGAGCACGTACTGAAGCATTCAGGGTTTGATGTCAGAGAAGTTTGTGTAAGTCTCACTGCAACTGGATGATGTGCTGAGATTTCCAGAGCCACTGCCTTCTGTTAGAAACACGCACACACACACACACATCAGAGGTTAATGTTTAGACATAGTGTTTTTGCATAACTTTATGTATTATTGTCTCGCACACTTTCTTTGTTTGAATACCTGAGCTGGTGAGGGACTGGCAAGACTTGGACTTTGCAATGAGTGTGATAAGATTAGCAGCAGTGATCCAGCCCTCCTTAGAGGTGCTCAGGTTACGTACAAGCCTGCAGGATCCCAAACACACACGCACACACACACACACACACAGAAGTATTACAGCAGTACTGAATAAATTGTTAATTCCAATGGACAGAATTACCGCTGTATTCTTACCACTGTCCTTCATCCCCCTCTTTGACCAGCTGCACCATGTCTCCACTCTTCACTGAGAGATCTTCTCCGCCCTTCTCATAGTCGGCCATCACTGTGTATTTTCCCACACACTGTTCACAGTAAAGATCAGAAAGAGGCACGGTTACATACACACGTCAGAACAAAACTACTGTTATCCAACAGTGTGCTCATTGATACGGTCTAATCGTAAAAAAGTTTCTCTGTGGTCAGACTAAATACATATTCTTATCCACTCTCTGTTGATATCTCGATATGAAAATGGGAGGTCACCAACTGTGTATAATCAGACTTTTGTCTCCAGGTTGACGCATTTGTCGCACGACTCACCAGCCTCTTGCCGTTGTCGTCTTCTGGCTCAGAGTTAAGAGGATCCTCGGCGCTGGAGTAGCCATCATGTTCCTCTGAGGCATCCATTGAAAGGGAGGTCTTGTTCCAGCCTGGGTTGAGGATGGAAACACATCTGTTAGTTTGCACAAACATTTAACCTCAGCGGCTGTCAGGCACGTGCGTGACCTGCAGTGAGAGATCAACATGCATGAAAGAGTGAAGGGAAGAACCACAAAAGGCCGAACATCCCAGGATCCCAGTGCAAGATAGTGAGCTCCACGACTATCATCAGAAGCTCTGTGATTGGGGAGAGGGGCATGCAACTCTACATTTCAAGGTGTCTGACTGAGAAGAAATAAAGTGACAGGCACCATTTCTGCACAGTGTGCATTTCTGTAGTTATTACTAACTCTGAATGGATGGGACAACAAAACTAGAGAGAGACGATCACTACAGGGACTGTAGTAGTAAAACAGCGGACCAGCGTGAACCAGGTTGTGCCAGTGTACCTCGCCACTTTGTCTGTAAGAGACTAGAGGTGCTGAACCACCTGGCTCTGCTCAGGTGGAGGGGCGGAGGACCTGCATCTGAGGGACAGGAGGCAACAATTACATAGCCTGTCACACACCCTGCAGCAGCAGCAGCAGCAGCTATAGCCAATCAAACTTGAGACTTTGGCTTTGCCCCAGAGGAAAGAAAGTGTGCCGTAGCAGAGCAGACTAACTACCTTTGAAGCCGAATGGTGTAGGGTCGCTCTGGCGTTTCGTCTTGTGATCGGGGCTTGTGGGAGATCCTACGATGAAATAAGAAAAAGGAGAGACAGGGATAGTTTGAGAGACGGAAATACACAATACACACAATAATACACAAATTATTAATGGTAAATGGTTTATTTCGAAACCAAAAAAGGTTAACACAAAATTTTGAGCTCTGACTAAATGAGGAAAAACAACTAATACAGGAGAGGAACTTAAAAAATGCAGCTGTTGATTGTAGTCTTTTTGTGAAAGGAAGACCGTCAGATTTCACTGCACTGTACTGAATCAAACTAGGGTCTGAAGCTGTGTGATACCTGGTAACGGGAGGCTCGTCATGGGAAACGTAAAGCTTTTATCATCAGTAGTTGAGGGCTCTGTGGAGGGAAGCATGCAGCTTTTGATCTACTAACCAGACGTCTGAAATTATTTAACTTCTGTACTCGGTTCTTCTTCAACTGTTCCCTAAACAGTTAAACGTTTTTGGAAACAAGCTTCAGCGCTGCTGTTGTGTCTGAATGGAAAATGAGGGTAGTAGGTGATGTGATATGTTGCAAATGAAATTGATGGGGGAGCTATAGTTACCTTTCTGAGCCTTGAGGTTACTGAAGCCCTGTAAAGTAAAGCGCTTTTTAGCCACAGTGGCTCTGTCTGAGGTAGGGCTTGTCACAGCCTCATCTGATCCGGTCGAAAAGGAAAAAGTCGGGACAGACAGAAGACGGGATGGACGAAAGAAAGTAAGTCAAGTGTAAATAAACAAAATTAGTAAAAAGGACAAGATTTAAGGCTTCAGTTAAAAAGACAGAAATTAAAACATGTAATAATTCATTAGAAGAGGGGGTGCAAAGTGCATTAGTAAGCATAGATTAGTGCGCTACAAACTTGAATTCCTCTAACTGGGTCTCTCTTGGACTCCCCCCCCTCACCTTTTCCCATTTGCTTTGGCAAAGACGAGTTGACATCAGGACAGGGATCAGCTTTCTTGTCTTCTCCCTTTTTAAAGCTCTTCTGACCGGACTTGAATGGACTGTGGGTAAACAAATATACAACGTGTGATTTTTAAACTTGAGACAGATTATTAAGTATTCAGCAAAAAATCGAACTGTTATTTTAAACCATTTGGAGAGAAAAACCCTGCGGTGGAAACACTGACGTACCTGAGACTTACTGTCCCATTGGATGCAGTAGGACACTGGGAACCCTGGTCCGGTGCCCTCTGCTGCCTGGCTTCTGAGGCACAAACACAACAACTTCACAACTCAGATTTTATAATCCACATTGATTGAACATTCACATTAGTGTGATCTGGACGTTCATTAAAAACTGACTGACGTTTGCCTCTTTTTGTACCTCTGCACGCCTCCAGCTGGGTTGTCAGAACCTTCCTGATCTCATTTACCCAAGTGGTTTTCGTATCAGCAGATGGTGCCTGAAAAAACGAAAATAAGAAGGGTCAAAAGCCATGTAGCATTTACCACAACGTATATTTTCATGTCATGTATGGTTGTTAAAGCAAAACATGTGTTAGATTATCCACATAGACTATTTATTTATAATCTGGATAATTTTCATGGAGAAATGTACCTGAACGATATAAACCTCCTCTCTGGAGTTGCACCAAATTTCAAACTTCTTATTATCTCCTTTTGCATTCTCAGTAATTCCTACAGCACTCATCTGTTAAAAAATACAGCGAGGGAAATTTTTAAAAAGTGAAAAATCTACATAAAAAAAACTGCAACAGTAAAGCTGCTCACATTTAGAGACTGCTTGAAGCTGTATGACGGTGCTTTCTCGTAACCTTCCCCGTTCTCCTCCCTCCTTTTGCAGAAGAGCAGGGCCTTCTCATGGAGGAAGAGGTGTCTCTGCATGGGCTTGAAACGGGCCAGATCCTTGACCTTGGCGTGACCTTTTTTGTGCTCTGTCCAAACACTGAACGAGCCCTGCATCAGCAGCTTACCCAGGTCACTCAGGTTACCCTGAAGAAGAAAAGTCTATTCATTTATAAGCACATTTTAAGTGCTGTTCAAAATTTAAATGAATAAAGAACTAAAACACAAGCAGCACGGAGGCTATCACGGACATAAACATAGTAAAGATTAAGGGTTCAATATCTCAGAACAGATAAAAGTGATTTACCACAAACTGCATGTCTGGTTGTGGTGTGTTAGTGTTCATCTGTCTATATAAAATTTCTGACCTCATATCCTGTAATGGCAATAAGGTGCATGGAGTCATTGACAGCCTTGAGGATGCCCAAGATGGAGGTTAGTGCCTCCTGCAGGTCGTCGGCCCCCTCACGGCCCTTACTGTACTTCAGCATTTCCTGTAGTTACAAACACGTAATACAAGAATTTCACAGCAATGACTACAAAAGCTGAAGTCTCACTGAATAAGCAATTTAAGAGTCCAGTCGACTTGTACCTTCAGCAGCAGCTGATATTTGGTAATTCTCTGAACAGGCTTCAGCAGGTAAGAATCTAAACCCAGTTTATGCTCCAGCTTTTTCTGACACTCCTGATGTATAAAAAGAAAGAACGTGTCAAATCACGTGTCGGTAAATGAACATTAAGTGAAAAGCTGCAACACGCTGATGGTTGGTTCACCTGGAAAAAGGCACAGTCTGAGCACTGCCTCCAGAGGCTCTCAGAGCGAGGCTTGTTGTGACAGTACTTCTCGTAGATCTGCAGGTCTGTCATCTGCAAAGGACAATAGAAACCATCTGTCTCCTTGAAACCTTTCAATCGGCATGACGGGATTCTCATCTCTGTGTTGGAAATGTGATTGTTTACTCACCCTCTCTAAAAAACACCTTCCAACCAACTCTGGGCAGTCCGTGTACTGCTCCAACTCCCTCAGAAAAGTCCTGCAAACACCAGTGAGCGGTTACAATAACACGTCACAGAGCGGATCATCAATAACTGCCAGACGGCGCTCACTCACCTCTTGTGGAAGTGGTATATTTCCGGCATGTTGCCAAACAGAATCTCTTTTTTGTTCTGCAAAGGAGTGGGGATGAGGTGAGACATGGCGGGATTATCCATCTCAGAGGCGTATCCCTGAAAGGCGCAAAATCAAATGGTGAAATTTCAGCCGCAAGTGAAATACCGAGCGCGAAAGGTTCTGTGGCGTGAACAAACACCTGCAACACACAGAGCAGCTCCTCTACGTACGCTCTTTCGGTCTCCAGCAGCTCGTTCATAACGTGCCTGCAGACAGAAGCCAATTGAAAGACAAAACCAGAGACCTGATGAAGGATTTAGTTAACTGTTTTCACAAGGCCCATTTGCCGTGTAACTTGACTACAGGTGAAGGAGCGACTGCCGATCCCTCACCTCCTGAGCACTGCCAGGTTCTCCTCCTCCTCCGACAGAGAGGCGTGTCTGCTGTTACTGTCTCCGTTCTGCAGTTGGTCATTGCCCTGGAGAAAAACAACCTCATTGCATCACCATGATTCGCCACAGACACACAAATGACGAGCAGACACAAACCACGACTCACTTTGTCACAGTTCTTCCCAGGGTCTGTTTCTGAACTGTTTTTCTCCTGCTGTGCTCTGTGTGCTGCGGATGAGGAAACAGATTCAACATTTAGGGTTATAAAAATTCACATGATTAAAACCTTAACCTTGTGCTGTAGAAAACAGCTTTTAATTATAGTCTCTATCACCTATGTGGTGCAACTCATAGTGGCATAATGTAAAAACTAGCCAGCATCAAATCCTCTAAAAAGGCTGAAAAAACTCTCATAATAAAACATAAACAGTCCTTTTGTGGCTGTGTGGTGACTGACCAGGTGAGCTCAGAGGGGATTTGATGAAGGCCTCGGGTCTAGGGGCTACCGGCTGCACCGGCCTGGTCTGTTTGGCTGCGAGCTTCTTTAAGCTGACCCTCCTCTTGTCGAACATCTCTTGCATGGACGTCTGCTTCTGGAAAACCTTCTCCACTTGGTCCTGAGACACAGAAAGTCATTGGACGAATGCCACACGGCAACACAAAATAACTGATGCATGTTCAGTTTATTTCTCTGAGTATATTTTAAATGTGCCCAGTATCATAACAATTTCAAAAGCACAATACGCTTTAGACATAATAATTGTTATTACAGTATTCCAAGTATTTGGGATATGTTTAACAACCCCCCCAAAATATATTTTTTGGGGTTATAAGACCAAGATGTAGCAAATTTCTCACAAATAAAAGACTCGTCTTTTTCTGTCTTTTTAGGTAACACGGTCCCAGTTTTAATCAACTTTTAAACACATTGTACCAATCTGCATATGGATAATATGTTCTCACCCTAATTGTATGAAAAGATCACAGTTCGCCAGAGTGACCTTTCATACGCAGTATGCATTCTTTGGTTCTCCTCCTTACCCTGAACTGCTGGTTGAGCACTGCCTCATATTCTGTCCAGATTGTGCTGAGGTCTGTCAGCTGGTTCTGGCCTGCATTGTCCATGTAACGCTCCAGCTCCTGCAGAGCGAGCTCTGCCCCCTCGTGTGACTGGCACTTGTCTACTGGCTGAGACGCCAGCAGGTAAATACCATCATCTACCCATTTAGAAGCCTGAGGAGGAGACATGGGGAAGAAGAATCAGTGAGACTAAAGCAAACAAGCAAACATCACTAAGCGCCCTTTGCGTTTCCTTCTCACCCTCTCCAGGCGTTGATGCAGCTCCATGGCTTTGAGGAGAAGGTCCTTCTTCACCCTCAGGGCGCCGCTCACATTCTCGCTGATTGTTTTTAGCTCACTGCACTTAGGCTGAATGGAGTCCTCAGCATAATGAGAGTTCTGGATAAGTTCATCTCCCTCACGAGACAAGGCCAAGGCTCTATCCAGCACCTCCTGTGGACCAGTGTGCAGTCAGTGTTATTACCTCTGCCAAGACAATTTGCAGTTAAACTGCTCATATCTTGTTGTTATAACAAGTTGCACGAAATCCTATATTCCCAAAAAGTTTTTCAGTTCCTCTCTAAAAAACAAGGTCACCGACAGCTTATCAGGATATATGTGTCTTTTGATGTTGATCCGGATCCAAAAGCGAATGGAGTATCTTTTTAATTTTTAAGTACAAAATGAGATGACTGTGCTTCATCAAACCTCATTCAGGGAGGTGCTAAGTAGATACTCATATAACATATACAAGTATATGAATTTAATTGGATAACAGCAAGTGATTCATGTAGCCTTTATTAATTATTTAGAACAAAATACATGTAAGTAATAGTAGAGAACATAATTACAGTTACATGATTAATCATCAACCTGTCATCTGTCATTGAGAAACACTCAACCTATAATATATAAAGAGAGACTTTGGCTGTTTAGATCATGGTCAGACAAAGTTTTAACTGTGAGTTAACGGGGGTTTGACTTACACAGACTCTCTCCTCATACACAGTGAGTTCACTGAAGATATGGTCAGCGTGGGCCGGGCTGATCCCAACTTCAGAGAAGGTTGCCAGTTTCTCAGACACCTGATCCAGCAGAGCCCTCACCTGCCACAGACACAACACAGGTCGTAAAAGGGGAACTGACTGAAGTCTTATCCTGACTGTTTTAACTGCGCTCACAGGCTCATGCTTTTACCTCTCTGTAGTTGTGCTCAAAGTGGCGCAGTTGAAGACACTGCTCCAGCTTGGTGTGATGCCTCACCCAGAACTCATCGAAGGCCCGCTCTGTCTCATCCAGCTGAGACAGCAGTCTGAGAGACGAGCAGAGAAGGAGGTGGATTTCAAAAACAGGCAGCTGAATACAGTAAAAATTGCACTGGGGGGATGCTGACGGCAGTGTTTGAATTTTTTGTGCATGCTACATAGAGCTAATGCCTGCTGACAAGGGAATCAGGACATTGCAAATGTGCTGACTACATTAATGAAAAGGGGGGAGACAGCCACAAACAATTCACCTGATATTAATAAACAAAACAAGGTCCCCTTGGCTTTTCTTTGTTACACTGATGAAAGTGGAAGGCTAAAAAACAACAGTAGCACTACTGCTTATGTTATGACATCTAATACCAATTTCAAACTGTCTTAAAACGTTTCATTTTCCTCGGTAAGCAAAAAACCCTGAATGAACTGGAGAAAAACAATCAACCCTTCACACCGACAAGTACAAACTAGATCTTATTATCTATAAGATAACACAACAAATTCTAAATTACAAAAAAGAACATATTCTTCAAACTTACTCAAATAATTTACTAGTCTTTTAAACTAGCAGTGATCTAAAACATGCATAATAATAGTCAGTGTTTGAAAAATGAGATTCCATAGAGTTTACGTCTAGTATCTTAATTAAAAATGTACAAAATACAGCCTAAAATAAAATATAAATAAATTCAAAAATGAATTATCACTATGCTAATGTAACTAACTAGAAATGACAACGTGGTTGCTAATCTTGATTTAATTCATCCTCTGGATGAATCAGCTTTATATTCTCTGGTTTTCTTTCGCCATCCTTCAGCTGTTTCATCTCTCATGGCTCTAACCTTTGCACAGTAGCCAGGTTCTCCAGTTCATCCTGGTTCATGTTGTGGTCGGGATCCCGCACCACAGGCTCATTGATGCTGTCCAACAGCGTGCTGCCCTGACCCTGAGCCACCAGCAGATCCTCCTATAGACACACCAAAGCATAGACAACTAATGTAATGACACAGCGTAAAGCAAAAGAACGTCCCATCATTTGTATATTAATCGTGTTACCTTCATTTTGTCTTTCTTGCCGGTGTGTGTGCTGAGCAGGATGGTCGTGGCCTGGATTTCGTTTGGTAGTTCCGTTTCAGCCAGCTCGGTTCCAAAAGACTGAAGGGTTTGTGCCGTTTTCTTTACCATCAGTGCAAAACCTTCAATAGCCTGAAACAAACAACACATGACGTGCAAACAGATTAAGGATCTTTTTTTTTTTTGTTAGATGTGGCTTTTATTGTATGAAGGTCATATAGTTTGATAGAACAGCATGTTTTATTGCCTTATTTTTTTGCTGTAAAATATAGTTATTTCATCTCTGGCACTTATTTGTTGAGTAGAAAATCGTTTTGTTATTAACTTTAATCACACTTCCTTGCGCTTCTCACATGCCTGCTGGTTTACATGCACTCGTTTCAGTGTATAATTTTGTAACGCTCTTCGTAACAGCTGTGTGGGAACGTTAGGTTGCTCATGCTGATTGTTCCGTGGATACAGGACTGTGTATTTTACATACAATGCGGTGAGAGATCCACTTCTCGTGGCAGTACTCCAGACACCCCCCAACATCCCGCGTCAGCTGGGTGCAGTCGATGTAGGAGTGCAGCTCAGTTACGGAGCTCAGCATGATCACCTGAGACACAAGAAATATATTCTTATTAATTTGAATATGTTACTATGAGTATATTTAGGAAATTGATTTCTTTTTTGGCCTTGTGACTATTATGAATATCTATTTATATGTGGACGCACCGGCACTTTCATCTTGAAATCATCCTTGTTGAACTTGAAGAGGATGTCGGACAGTGTGCGCTGCAGGAGGGTGGTGGGCCTCAGAACCAGAACCAGCTGGAGGTTCCCTGGGAAGGAGCCCTGAAATTAAGAGAGAACATAAAGACTGTCACTTCTGTATAAAAGCAGACAGGCTCCTCCTCCACTTTGCACCAACTATATATCACTTTTCAGCGGAAAATGTTTTTGCTGACAGCCAGCACTTCTTATATAGTACTGCCTCCTTTTGTTTCACTCAAACATATTCAAGCATGTACACGGAGAGTGTGTGTGTGTGTGAGAGAGTGTGTGTGGAGAGCACGGGAATGGGGAGAAGATGTGGGGGATGTAGTAGGGCACCATCATGTGGCAGGGACATTAATCTTCTTGTCTCTGAAATGTTTCTGCGTGAATAATGACCAAGAACAACCACAGACTCATACATGTGTGCAGGCACGTGAATCCAGGTTATTCTTTAATCACCTGCTATTGTTAAAACCTAAATAAGCATAGATTTGATGCACTAATAGAGAAAAATGCAACTCTTTTTACATCCGTAAAGCTCCATTAAGTGTATCGTAAAATTTTTGGGCTTTATACTAACATTTAATCGCTTTGACATAACCAGAGAGTAAGATTACTATAATAACAAGTCAGCATAAAGAACAAATGTCTCTCTATGCCAAAATGTTTCGGAAAATCCATATTAACCCTCCTCACAATTATCATGTCATGTATTCAGCAGCAGAGCTAATAAAATGATATTTAAAACATCCAGACACATCTCACTAAGAACTCCAGTGAAAGCGGCAGTATGCGGTCGGACAGTGATATCCACTGCTGAGGCAATGCGAGTGTTAATGCATCTTTAATTAGCTAATGACCTAACTGGATGGCTGGTGTGACTGTCCACCCTCCCCACGGGAGTTAAAGAACGGTGGTCCAAGCAGAAATGACAACACTTTGTTAATAAAGGCACTTGGAATCTTCATTGTTAATGGAATTAATAAATCAATTCAGTCTATGTCCTTGACCTGCTGGAAAAGGGAGAATTATTGTGTTTTCCATGTGAAAAAATGAAGACCACATTAGCAGAAATCATAAATGTTGCTGTAATACGCTACAGTAGCTGTAGCGGATGTTACAATAAAACATACACAAAAAAAGTGCATTTGTGGTTTTTACGATGCTATAAAGCAGAAACTGGCTTCCCAAAGAATATCCCTTTATCTCTAGTCTTCTTTTGGTCAATACATATTTGGAAAGTACTTAAATCAACACCAAATGCCAGTTTATCTTGTAAACAATCCTTTAAAACCAGAGGCTGATCTAAAACATATTTAAACCACATATTTGAGCCACACCACTGCACTGAGTGATATGCTCCTGTATTACGATGAACACGAGTACTGCAATTTATTCTGCATGCAACATTCCGCTGGTCTAAATCCTCACTAGTGCAACTAAAAATAGGCCTGATTTATTAGGCTGTTTACTTTTTTTGAGTAATATTTGCTAAAAATGCCTGTGCACAGATGTTAAAGGGATTTAGCATTAATCGATATTGACGACCAGTGATTCGCTGTAGGTCATCAATAGTATTGCAGCTTAGGGCCACTGACAAGTCAGAGAAGACACAGACTCACTCACTGTTTTGACCACAAAGAGAGTGTAATATATGCCCAGCCTTAACCCCTAAATGTATACTGCAGTCTCTAACAATTCAACCATGCTGTTTCAATCTGTGCTCACTGGTATTCATGGTCATGGTCTACTTGTTCTTTGTTGTCTGTCAGTAGCAGGCTGTGAGAGGAACCCCTCTAAGACGGGCTGGAGAAATGTCAAGGGAGGGTGATATGCTTTAGGGACTGACACTGACACAGTAGACATAATTAGCGGCAGTCTATAAACACACTTCCTGTCTGTCATCGGAGCGAGCCCAGCCACGCACGGCACTTATAACACACTGACCCACATGCATGAACAAGTTCGCTCCTAAGAATAGACAAAAAAAATTAAAAATCCTTTAATAGCACAATATGAAGCTCCTTCATGCATATTTGTGATATTTGGTGATAAAATCTCCCACACAGACATAAACTGGGTATAAGAAATAAAAAATCCACAGGGAATGAACTCCAATGAGCTATGTTTAACTAATTTTGTGACTTTAGAAAGTAACTGGTAGCAGCAGTGAGGATTTAGGTGAGTTATAGTGTGTGATTCCTTATGCTATTTACAGTTTAATATTTTTCATATATTTAGAGTTTTTAATACGTTTTGTTAAAAAACTAAATGGCACAATAACTCAATATAATAATAACACTTTTTCAATGTTGGAAAACAAACAAACAAACAAACAAACAAACAAACAAACAAACAAACAAACAAACAAACCCGTAAACAGTTAAACTTTTTCATCACTTGAAACCTTTTTCTATACCCACTCATCCCCCATGCACAGACATTCTTGGGCACATACACCACCTCATGCTTGCATTAGGTGATCTGTCCCATTAACTGCTCACTACAAACAGATAATAGCAGCTTAAAAACTGGCAGCTTTCATCATCCTTCATTTAGCAGCTTGATCACTGCAAACAGGACATTATTGCAAGGATGACTGAATGCCCCCCATTACCAGCCTGTCAGCCAGTAAACTCTCCATGTGGGATTAATAAAGCTTGATTTGATTGGAAACGACTGAGTGGGTCTTCCATGGGTCTGGGGACCATGGTGGCGATATTTATCTGTCATTCTCGTTCTCTCTTTGTGTTTATTTGTTAAATTGCTGCTTTCAGGGGTTACGTCTAGGCCTGTGAGAGTTTGTTCATCTGAAAAAATCTATTTTTTGTATAAACCTAAAAAGAATGGATTTCATATTTTACTGAGTTACCTTTAAACCAGGTTTACTACACTAGCAGAGAAAAAACAAGCTCAATACTGATACGAAAAAAAGATGTAATTATTGGACCACAAATCATTGTCCAAGGTGCCAGTTACACGTCAATATATAAATATGTCTTTTTGGAAAGCGGAAGAATATCAGTAAATCAGGAAAAAAGGTGGATGAACTACCTAAGAGCAATAACTTTTGGATAAAAGCCCATTGACTTAACAGAGAGAAGTCAGTTTCTACAGCTGATTTCCTTCCTACAAAATCATCCTGCAGCTCATCACAGTCCAAAAGAGTGAAACTCAAATTTGAAAGTATTTATGAAAGTCACTAAATCTAGTATTAGTTACTTGACTCATTACGGTATTTAAACAAATTTTGTTTAACTCTGTATTCATTTTTAAATAAATAGATTTGATGTGTACATTTAAATAAGTGTTAAGCATGTGACAGTGTGTTTTTTCTCCGTAGCTATGGAAACACGTGGCCAGCGAGGACTCAAGGATGGTGTTGGCTCATTGCTGTTACAGTAGAACAGAGCGGTGAAATAGAAAGCGTACACCAAAAACTGTCTGTGTTCTCACAAACTCTCTCCCTCCAAGTGCGAGAGTGCAAGGTCAGTGCCTCTCAAACAGCTGATTAAAGAGCACTGTTGTCCATCCACAGACAGTCAAACAAACAATGCACACAGAGAGTTGGTGCATGGCCACGTGTGCAGACACAAAGGCAAACTTACTGCGATACGAAGCAGAGCCCCCTTCACGGCTGCCCATCGGTCCTGCCTGCGATCGATGACCAGGATGAAACCCACACCCGCTGACGACAAACTGCAACGCACACAGAGGCCAAATTAAATATTTACCCCAATTACAAACTCATCTATATCATTTACAGAGATGAATTAAAAATTAAAGGTGAGAAGAGTGAAGAATAAACATTAACATCACACAAGTAAGTCACACACTGCAGCCTCGTGTGAAGGGCTATAGAAACCAAGGGTACAAAAGGAGCCGTAGCAACTGTTTTAGTATCATGATTGTTTACAGACACTTTTAAAGACAAAAAAGGACGGAGCTCACAAAGTGCAAGAGCATAATGAGCAAAAGTCAAAAATAACTAACAACCTGAAACACACAGAGAAGCAGCTGTATTAATGTGATTCACAGCTCACTGTTAACAGTTTGTTTATCTCCTCAGCCAGGTAAAGGGGGACGCAGCAAAGCACCTCCAGATTACTTGTCCATCAGCCTTCAGGCCCCTGTTCTCTCCCTGCACCCCTCCCTGCTATGCTGGACTCTCTGATCCCAGGGGAAAGGCCAGTGCCGGGGATCAGTCGCACATGCATCAGCAGAATCCTCTATCCTTACCTGAAAACGAGATGCAGCTACGGCACAGGTGGCACACGAGCATCTCAGCTGCCTCAGCACTTTCCTCGCAGAAATACCCAAGAAGTGTCTGCCATTTTGTTAACTGCACAAACAGGGAGCAGTCCTTCCAACAACGAGGACGACATACAAACACAGGAGATGAACAGATCCCAGTGTGCTCTGCTGTTTAAGGGAGGAGGCAGCCAAATGTCTCAAACAATCAGAGGATCCAACCTCTGCACCCCCTGCGCTGCTTCTGTGGGCTGCCCAGTGAGACACTCGGAGCTGCTGGGACACAAGCCAATCACAAGGCAGCTGCAAAGAGAGGAGCAGCTTTTACAGCCAATTGGCAGATCTGTACATACACACTCACAGAGGATCCCACTGTGAGCAGAGGGTTTCCTCTTGGTAGAGAAATACTAAATGTTCAGCTGTAACTCTCTACCTTTACTTTTTCCTCAATGTGACATTTTCATTAGTGTCACCGCTCATCCGTTTATCCTGCACATTTCCGCTCCTTTCATCTTTTCCTATTCTCCTTCTGTAGCACCCCCACGTTTCATTTCAGGCCTCAATAATCAACGCGGGCTATCACAACCACTCTGGATTTCAAAGTACAAACTGCATAACATCTCAGACACCGGGAGGAGGAGAGGGGGCAGAAGAGTTGGCCAGGGGTTGTTCTTCCCTTGAGACTGATGATGAAATAAGAAGGAAGTTCATGGTGAACATAAAGCAACACAGGTAAAGAAAAGAACATCAGAAGAACCCAGGGAAAGTTACTGCTTGTGATCTGGTCTGTTAGACCAATGTATAGTTTTGGTTTTGCAAGGGAAGCGGATCATAAAAATATAAAAATGTGAGTGTAAACATAAACACTGTAAATCATATAATTTAAAGTTACCATAGTGTGGCGCAAACACTTCATTTAAATATTCATAGCTTGACTTGCCTGGTGATCCTGTGGCTGCACATGCACAGTTGTCCTAATATTCATTAGATTGCTCAGGACAATATGTGTGGAAGCACCGAAAGCTGATTGTTGAGCTGTGAAAAGCTGTGATGATGGAAATTTGCTGCACGACATAGCAACACACAAACTGTAGTGATACACCTTCCACTTACTGTGTGGTGCTAAACAGAGCAGAGAAGTAAATGTCTGTGCAACGGTATATTAAATTAAAAACGGATTAAATATCCATGAAAGAAGAATGCATGAAATCTCTTAGGACTAACTGCAGCTTTTTAGGATGAAACCTTTGAGCCAAAGTAGATTTAAGTAAGTGTCTGGAAGACAGATAAAGAGAAAAGAGAGCAACAGCTGGGCATTCATTGTTGAATTGAATCAGTGTTTAGATGTGACGCCCAGGGTAAATAAATTCTAGCCTGGTGAAGAAAATAATATGACAAGAAATGAATTCACTATAAAACAAATTCCCACACTCTTGGTGGAATATGACAGGTGAGATGAATGTATATGAAATATCAAGTAACACTGAACCAAATCTATTTGTTGGATTAGCAGCAGCTGTTCGAGGTCACAATACACAGATGCAGAACATCTGTCCGTGGCAATGCACCATGTATGTCTTCTGTGGGATTGTCTTTGCCAGGTGGCTCTGTTGTGTTTATGTATTTTAATGCTTCAGACACAATGTCTGTTTATGACACAGATATTGGTGGAGGTGAGTTTAGACACTTAGAAACACATGCAAAAAATATTTGCATGTTAGCTGCATGTCAGACTCTATTGAAAAAATTGTATTGCTCAAAAACTCAATGGTAATAAAGTTTACACAAGAAAATCTTGTTGAATTAAAAATTTTAATAGTTTGAGTCTCACAGATTTTATGGTTGTATAGTAATATTCACAAATTATTTTATATTATAAGACTTGTAGTTAGGATAGTCTTTGTCAGTGTGTGAAAAAGATAAATGTATATAAAAAATAGTAATAAAATAAAGTTGTCCATTTATATTTACATATATAGTCATAACTGAGGGGTTGTGAATAATACAGATAGTTTAGGAAAATATAAATCAGATACAAAACTGAAAATAATGTGTAGTGTAATCAGAGTCTGACTTGTTGTTGTCCACAAATGATTACAAACAGACAGACACACCACTCCACTGGATGACATATTATCTTCATTCCAAAACCAGTGACCAACGTTGCACCATATGCTCCGATTCGGCGCTTCCTAGTGTTGTAGCTGCACAACATTTACAGTAGAGTGGAAATACGGAGACTGTGAAGAATGTGGACAATATTTTCAAGGGTCTTGATTTTTGAAATGAGGAAATATGGAGTTGCGGGTCTGAATAATGTGTTTTTAATATTTATTGAACAAAAACATCGGTCTACTGCACCAGTGAATTAGCAAATCCAGATGTATGTCTGTTATAAAATAATAATCATGTGGCTTCAGTTGTTTTTATGATTACAAATTGTTTATACACATTTGTTTTACATATGTCTTTTTTGCAATGTATCTTGAGATAAAATACAAACACATACATACCTTCATACCTGTGTGGCCTGTGAATTGATCATGCCCAATTGTCTACACACACACACACACACACACACACACACACACACACAAGCTACTTCAAAAGTCAGCTCTGCTCAGTCTGAATTATTTAGATTAACGCAGCCAAATTCACTGCAGTTTCTATTTCTATACACTTTGTGTCACTCCAGGCAAGATGAAGGAAGGACAATACAAACAGGGGGAAGAGGTAAAATGAAAAATAATAAGGAGTAAATAGTGTAGAAATAAAGACAGAATTGGTAGAAACAATGGGATCTGACACAGCTTTCTAGGAGAATATTCCAACGAAAGGACAATCTTGACCCTTCTCCCCTCCCCCCCATTCTCACCCCACGTGAGCAGAAACAATCTGCAGGAGCCTGATAAAGGCTGTGGCCAAATTATTGATACAGACAGATAAAATAAAACAATACAGCCTTTGGATTTTACAGATCCACTATCAACACCGACAGACAGAACAGGCCCATCTGCTGAACAAATCCAGTTCCTGTAACATCTTTATGCAATAGGCTGAGATTTAGTACCAACTGCTACCTACTGGCAGACTGTCCATCCTTTTCAACTTCACTTGCCAGCTTGCACACATGCAAAAACCACACAAGTCGCCTGTTTAAAACTGGAACCACCGTGGCTCTCAAAGTTTACAGCCGCAGTGCCGTGCTGCGACATGAAGATGGTGTTAAAAATCTTCGTTATTTAACAAAGTAGGATAAGAAATATGTAGTATTCAACCAGACAGGGGCTTTACCTGGGCACGCTGGTCAGGTAGGTCAACACATTGTGAAACTCTTTGTCCGAGACCTCTCCAAATGCAGGGAATTCTGGGAACACAATGATGGGACTGCCATTATCTCCTCTTCCCCCTGAAAGATAGAAAACACTAATAATGTGCATAAATATACAGGAATTACATAAAAATATCTGGCATACAGTATATGGGGATGTTACCTGTTAGTACAGTAAACTAAATATATTTACAGTAAAAACTAAAGTGAAAACAAAAGGACTGGACGAGGTAATTATGGCCACATGGGGGCACCAATGTAAAAGCGGAGTCACTGATGAGTGAATGTTGGACAGAAAAAACTACAGCATCCCACACAACACATCTCTAAAACAAACAGATTGCATAGTTCAACTTCAGGAATTTTGCTGTCTGAATGAGTCAGTGTGTGAAGATATGATCAATAATGTGTGTCAAGAATTAAACATGTCAAAAATGAACTTAATGGTACTGAGAATTACAAAAATGTAAAGAATGAATTGATTTTTTACACTATAATTAATACCTCTCTCTCTGCACACATTTCAAAAAGCCTCTGGTTTTAAGAATCTATTTTTAATTCATGACAAGTACCAATCATAGGCACATATGCAAAAAAAAAAAACCTCCTCAATGAATTCTATTAATAATAAAAAGTTTACCACTTTAAAATTTCAGCAAGTCGGCTTCCACTGGACTGTGAGGGTGTGGTATGATCAGATTTTATCTGTTGCATGGAAACATAAACAAATGACTATTACTGCAGTGAGGTTTTGATGTTGAATCCTGAGTGTGTCACATCACTGCTCTTCAGGTGAGCCTCACACACTTCAAACCCTGACCTCAACCCCAATCTTAAAACCAAGTCTTCCCCTAAACACTCCTTTAAAACAGGCAAGACCAGCCCAAACATGCTCGCAAGAATGAGACCGAACTAAAATGTGTCCACACAACCACAGAAAGACATGTTTACACACACACACACACAGACACAATCTCACTCCTTGTGTGGAACAGCTGCTCTGTCAGCGCATGTGACTGGAATATCAATCTGTCTGCCTTTTCTTCTCTCATTGCTATAGCAACAGCAAGTGCATGGTCATGGTTTCAACGTCTGCTTAGATCTTTGTCTGCAAAATGGTTCCTGACTCTGCTGCAGGGACAAGGTCACGTTTGACAAACACACACACAGATGACGGATATTGTAGGGGATTTATTGTAACACCGGGGCCAAAAAAAAAAAAAAAAGGAAAAACGGTGATGAAAAAATGTACATTTAGAGTCAGTAAGTAAAAGGTCAGATGACAGCTGCAAAAAGGTAGTGGGTGCCCAGACTAAAATCTGACAACCAGGGTTCAGGAAAAAGGGGGCGGTGATATTTGAATAGCAAATGAACAGGAGTTGCACTGCCAAAAGAAAACTGTCGGCATGAGCTATGCAAATAGAAAACTGAACAGTTCAAATATAGATTAATCCACGTGCGGCAGAAAGGAGGAGGATGACCAGGGAAGTGCCGATGAAGAAATAAACTGGCAGCCAGCAGATGTAGCGAGGACGTCGACATCCACACAAGGAGGCAGAGGAAAAAACGAGTATTACCTGACAGGAAGGCAAACTGCTTCTTGAGGTCTGGGATGATGTCCACAGCACGGAGTGGGTTATTGTCCAGCTGCATAATTTCATCTGGAATAAACACACAAAAGCCACAAAATATTAAAGAGAGCAGAGGATGCAGTGTGGAAAGGGCTTAATGTTGATTTATTTACCAGTTATCGTTAGCGTGAATTATTCTTTGTTGCCATTCATACTATGTAAAGGCAGAATCCACCTAAAACAAACGCTGGCTGTAAAATCTCATTTCCACATCAGTTCTCTTTGCTGTTACATCTCACAGATCCTTTCGGCGCTGGATAACATAAATAAGATATCAGGCCACCTTCCACGTCCCTGCAGCCTCCATGAGCTCCCTTCATGGGGATTAAAATAATCAGACTCATTCTGAGCCCATTCCCCCAGTAGGAGATGGGGATTGTATATCATGGATCAAGCTGGAGGCTGGGCTGCAGACTTTAATACGGCGTTGTCGGGGTCGGGGGTTGACTTCAGGGCCAGCTTTCCCGGTACTTTTATATGTCATTACAGTGTCATTACACATATGACACGGGTACTGTGACATTTGGAAGAAGTAAGCAAATACTGTAGTTTTTCAGGAAGATTATTTGGAACAGATAAACGGTCTACACATGCATGCATTTGTTTGCAGGAAACTTTTCACTCCAGCTTGGTGAATGAAAACTGGCCACAGTTCAACTTGAAACTGAGCTACACAGCAAAGGGCAAAACAGATCGATACAGAAAAGTGGCAGCGTATAATTCTTTGTTATGTGATTACAGCGCGGCTGCTTCGCCGTGTGTCTCATTCACTGCCTGTGGGTCTATAATGTAATAAACTGTTTGCATCTGCAGACAGTTTATATGTCCTCCAGTGTTAAAGGAGCAGGTCACTTTTAAATTCAGTGAATGTGGACAAACACACATCACCACACCCTCCTTGTGTCCTCAAACAAAGGAAGTTGTTTGAGTTTTGCGTCGTTTCATTTACCTGCCTCATGTCTCCTTAAGGTGCCATCTTTACTAGACTAAAAGTACATGTCGTACAGAGGAAATAAAACATAAATGTGCATACGGCGGTCAAATACTACTGTGAGGTATAATCGTAATTATCAGGGTATTTCAACGTCTGTGTTAGATCTACCAGTAACGATAAAAACCCACATAAGTCAGATCTGTACTGAGGATATTTAAAGAAGCCTGTACTGTATGTTTCATATCTAGTTTCAGGCAAAAAAACTGCAACTCAAGATATGTAGGCTAGAGAGCTGCAGCCCCTCTGCATGGAAAATTTAAAACATTTCAATGTAAAAATGTTGTACAAACAACGTTTTCCTGTATGTTCCCTCAGATGAAACAGGCTGCAAGTGTGAAAATACATGCAATGGGGACAATAACACGGACAGGCATCGATCGAGGTGCCAGAAAAGTTTGGAGTTTATAGGACAATGTTTTTTTTTACAGCCACAGACATCATTTTGTAAATGTGGTCACAGAGCAAACATGTCGCAGGTGACTTAAAATAACAGCAATGCTGCTGCCTCTGTTTGACATGTTCTTAAGAGGAACTGAGTCACTACACCACTGCCAACCTTCAGTCCGCAAACTTCATGTCTGTCTTTGAATTGAAACAATTTCTGCTGCTCAAATTGCTTCTCTACAAATAGACAACAGTGCTTTTACACACACACACACACGTCTGTGTACAGAGGGTGAAGAAAAAATTAAAAGTCCAGAAGAAAATATGTTAGTGGTCACCTGTACATCATGAAGGATTTTTAAAAACAAAATACATTATGAAGAAAACAACAAATGTCTCCTTCCATTAAGTTAAAGTATCCTGTAAACATGAAGACTCAGAGTCACCGAAATCTATTATTAAAAAAATAGTAAAACACACACACACACACACACACACACACACACACACACACACACACACACACAGCCCAAAAAACAAGGAATCTAATAACCACAACAGTAACTGAGGAGACACAGAAGAACACACATCCCTGTCCTATTTGGCATCATACCTGTCCTGCGAAACCAGCTAAAGTGATGACATCAGGCTCAGAGCCAGTCCAGTCCACCTCCAGCTGGTCTGACATCAAAACCACCAGAGCTCGGTCGAGGCTGCAGTATCACAGAAAATGCCCTCCCTCTTCATGTACATCCTTCAGCTATTTTCCCTGTGTGTTAAGTGGATCCCTTTGACTGCGAGTCGTCCTCTGAGAGCAGTTTAAACAAACCGAAAAGACGTTTGTTCGGCAGTCAAGCCGATCAGGTGACTTGGCCCTTAAGCTGTTACTACACTAACATTCATTCCTTGCAGTTTATCTCTACATCTCTCTCACACAAACACAGGCGTGCACACACACTCGTAAAAACTCAAACTGTTGACTTGCCTCATGGCTCAAGTGTGACTACGTGGTTTGGCATTTTCAGACTCCTCTTTCTTGTGTGAGACCAGCTGCTGTCTTGATGTCATGTCACGTCAAAACAGAAGCTTGTAGCTAATCGAAGGACCGCAGCAGTACACATGAAAGCCAGCACAAAAAAGTCAAAACGGGAAGACTTTCTTCTACTTTCATCTAATGAAATGAAATTTGCTTTGACGGTTTCTCCTTGGCTTTAATGTTTTGCTCTACCGTAAATTGTCCCCAGACAAACTTGACCATCCTGGAGTTACATTTCCATTTACATTGACTGACTCGGCAGCCGCTTTTATCTGAAGCAACTTTCAAGTGAGAATCTGTTCTGACATTTTCACTTGGTATCTTTGGATTTCCATATTTAGTGATTGCCGATTATCATGTCAAAGCTGTCATGTCATGTCATGACATGAAAGGCAGGTGGTTCGCAGTCCTAAAGCATTCGATGCCTTCACTGAAGAATGAAGAATGTGCAGAAAGATGTTTTTCTGCACATTCTTCATTCTTCAGTGGTTCAAATCTCTCAGCTCCAAAGCTCTTTAACAGCCACCTGCTGGAGTGGTACAAAACTGCAAATATGCAAAAACATTTTTGTGTGTTCAATGTCTGCAATCCTAATAATATGTTTGTGGATCTGCAATTATTAAAATACGTTTAAAATAAGTGCTTTAACTTCTAAACTGTTCAGGGCTTCCAGTCTCGCAGCGGCGAAGGCTGCAGGCAGCTGTAGCAGCTCGTTAGCAGGCGGCTTTCACCAATCACACGCATTTTCTTCAGAAAATGCCCAATCCAGTCTTAAATGTCTATGAATTTGAGAAGACACTTGTCTTTAAACATGCCCGTAAATAGAGTTTAGTTTCTCTTTTAACTGTATTAGCATTAATCAACTATGTGTCAAAAACAATCATAGGTGACTGTAATTTGTAATCTGTTTCTTCTTGTCCTCAACAGGAAAAGCTTCTGTTTCCGTTTCTTCAGAGGTTGCACTACCGGTAGCCAAAGATCATTGATCTGCTCTTATTGGCGAGTAAGTTTTGTCCATTTTATTCTTACTAGAAAATACGATACTATGAGCCCTCTCCTCTTGATCAGACCTTCCCAGTGTCATCTGCAGTTAACAGGTGTTGATTAGGGACAGCAGACAAATATCTACAGATGTTATTTGAGACGCAGCTTCCTTTTCCTATTTTTTGTCAATTCAGCCTCTAGAATGGGTGCGCACCAAGTGGCTCCTTAACAGAATCCACGCTCACAGAGAGCTGACTGAATAAATGAGCAGGTTTGTGATGTCTGTAGCTTGGTAAAGTGCTCCCATGTTCACAATGGCCACCTGCAGCCTGAGGTGTTTGGACACAAAGGTTCAAATGTCGAGCCATCCGCAGCGCGCTCACACTTTCCCATGAATTCACGTTCACACAGAAACCTTCGCCGCCTTCCACTTTCTGACCCTGCCTCACTCAGCCAGCCACACCTTGCCCCCAGCAACTCCCACACATATCAAATCAAAGGCATCCCCACACCCAGGCCAGTAAGAAGCACACTTTTGTTTCCAGAAAGGAGCTATAGTATTGTGTTACTAAAGAAATTCCCCTTCTGAAAGATGTCACATCGGAGTTTCAGTCACCACATATAACATCTACTTCAATTGCTCTGATTTTCCACCACTCTTCCATTGTATACGCAGCGCTTCCATTTATACGTCCACTGATTGTCCACACTAACATTCAACCATTAATCACCCGAGAGTGACATCAGTGTCAGACAGTACGACATTTCCAACAAAAGGACAAAGACTGAAACCAATCAAGTGTCTTCTCCTAAGTATCGAGGATGTGTCAATGATCCAGTGAGAGAGGAGGGAAGAAGAAAAAATATACTATTTATTATTATCCGTTTGCCAAAGGAGCTATGATCAGTTTTCATAGGGTCTTTTTATTTAGATGTTTATTATATTGATCCGCGTTGGGATACTGTTATGGACAGCTGCCAAATTCGAGGCACTAGTATTTGTGAGTTCAGTGTTTGAGACATTTTGACACGTGGCCAAGAGGATCCTGTGAACTGAACAAACAACCCTGTGGTTTGTGGATGAATGCTCTACTAGTTATTATCCTTATTATATGTATTTGACTGTGGTCCAAGTGAAACTTAGCCAGTGCTCAGCTGACATTAAAACAAGACGATCGTGGAAGATAAGAGCTTAAATTGCTTTTGGGGTTTATTGTACTCACATTTCTCTGCTCTTTATCGTAAATGAGAGATAATCAGAAGATAACAAAGTTTAGCTGAATGAAAAACTCCACAGACGTTCCTTTCCCTGCAATGCAGACTCTGAACAAACCTAACATTAGTCCAACATTCCACACACACACACACACACACACACACACACACACACACACACACACACACACACATAAACACAAACCACCTGGTTGCTGGTCGAGGCGCTAATGTTTTTTAAAAGGCTTAACGTCAGGGGATTAATGTCCACTCACACTCACGTTTGCGGGTGACGAGTCAAATGTTAGTGGGTCACAGTCACACACCTGTGCAGCCTGACACAGATTAAACAGGACTAGAGCACTAAGTTGAAATCCAGATTCACCGGAACGAAAAGGCCAAACACATTAAAAAAAAATCTATAAACAATGTTAAAAACAGCTGGACAGCATTTTGTTTATTACTCTTAATAATAATCAGCCTAGTCAGAGCTGGATCTCTATCCTGTCCTTCCGGGATGTCTTATAGGAAATGTAATAATGGACAGTTCTGATTTTTTGCTTTTAGTTTGCAGAGTTTATATTCCCTTTATTTTGAGCATGGATACATGCACTGAAATCAATTTCCATCATAATTAAGTAACAGCAAACATTGATCCAGTGGCAGCACTCACAGAAAGTGAAAGAAGAGGAGAGGTAGGAGATGTGGCGTTAAGATAACAGAACCAAACTGTGCTAATAGAGAACAGGGATCAACTCCCAACAAATGAAGCAAATACAGGTTAGAGAAAGAAGGACATGAGAACAAACACCTACCACTCAGCCTGTGGCAGCAGCAGGAAAATCTGTAGTACCTTTCCACCTCTTCCAGGGTGATCCGCACATGACCCCCACTCTCCACTATTGGCCACAAACAAACATCAAATGCTGCCTGGGTTTGTTCTTCTTTGCTCTCCTCACTTTGACCACCTAGCACTAAGCTTCTCTCTGCTTCAGACCCTGAATCAGCCTCCGTTTCACTGTCCCCTTGACTTTGACCCTCTCCCTGATCTCCTGTACGTCCTTCCCTTTGCTTCAGTCCATTAGACAGAGAATCTGTATGTCCTCTCAACACACACCAGTCCAAATCGTCCTCTCTGTCAGGGCATCCATCAGAACCTACACTCACCTGTCCTGCTTGACTCAGCGCCACTTCCACGTAAAACCCAGAGTCTACCTCAGCCTCCAGATCCTCGTCCATCACGAAGCTCCAATCTGCCATCCCCTCTCCTCCCATTCTACTGTCCCAGTCTACATCTCATTCAATCCTGTTCCGCAACACCTGCTTCATGCAGCTTTGCTAGAGATTAGTGCAACAATTTCCCTCTCATGATGGACTCTGACTCCACCTTTCCCGAGCCTCTCGCTCCGTCCCAGGCTGCAGGTGCTCTACAGCCTGCAGGTCGTCTCTCAGTAACTGTGAGGATTTCCTTTTGCAACCTCAGGTTACCTTGCATGTAGACAAAAGCTACACTGTCGCACCCGACCCCACCTTTCCACATTGCCCGACTACCCTTATCCATCCCCGCCCCCAAAAGGACAGTTACCTGACCACTCCTGGCTCAACCGCAAAGTATCCAACCTGCTCATGCATCACTGAGTCTGACCTCTCGAATGAGATCCAGTTATGAGGGTGTAAAACTATTCAGGAACTGGACAAAGTAACGCATGGTGTGTTATGCTCCACTATGTTGTGTCACAGAGGTTAGGTAGGCAGTGCTGCTCCCAGCACTCATTTACCTAGGCCAACAAAGCCCGCACTCCTCGTCTGTCTTATCTCAGGATATGCGGAGCAAGTACAAAGCCTCCTTTCTGACCAGCCTATTCAAACACTGCCCGCATCCCCATTTAACCATTCACAGAGTATATCCATTCAAAGACTCTATTCTTGTTTACACCACTGAAAAGACCCTTTCTTACAAACTCACTGAAAGACTTAATTCTAATGAGACCTCTCAAAGACAGACTCTGTTTCTTAACAGAATGTGGCAATTTAGATTCCAATTCAGTGAGTTGAGTAAAAGATATAGTTCAGTCCAAATGAGCCAATAGACACCAGTTTGTCTCCTAATTTAGAGTAAAAGAAGTTCAGTGGTGAGCAAAGGTTTGGACCAGAGATGTGTGTGTGTGAAGTGCATGCCCATGGCTATGAAACTTGTGTGAGTGTGCACGTATGTGTTTTTTCCTGGCACGGTGTTTAACTTGGGCTTTGCTTTACAACCAAGGGCGTGCTTGAGGTTATCAGGGTCGCAAAGCTTCTGAGATAAAAGCCCAAACCATTTGGTTGGTGACCTGCAGAATGTGAAGTGAGTAAGAAGGTCAAACAATAAAACAGACATCAACTCAGGGACTCAGCCTTCTAGAGTCCAGATAGAACAGAATAGAATAGAATAGAACAGAATAGAATCTGGCAAATTAAAATTCCGAAGGCAGCGTAGCACCATACATACATGTCAGTAATAACAATAAAACACTGTCAGTAATACTAAAAACAAGGATAAAGGATGTAAAACAAAATAAACAAACAGTAATATGTAGTATATTTATTATAAAGTACTAATGCACAAAAGCCGTGAATAAATAAGCAAATAAATAGTTCACAGACTCCCTGCTCCTGCCCATCGTCTGCCATTCTGCTCTTGCCTCCAGTCAGAACAAACTGCCCGAACAACATGTTAAACATAGTTGACACAACTTATTTTTCTCATTCCTTCACTTACGTTTGGTCCAGTAACTACAATAAAAATATGACTCCTCACTGGTGGTTTTAATCAGTCACTCCAAGGAATTTTGGTTTGTAAAATCCTGGAGCACAAGTTTATCACCGTAATCGTACAGTTTTATGTTTAAATTCTCTATGCACTAAGGGAAAAAAATGCTCTCTCTCTCTCACACACACACACACACAAAAAATTATACGTCAAACAAAGTGGAAAGAAGAGCATCATCACTTCAACATTCTCATTTTACGAATCAGCAGTTTGTCTATAACTTGCTGATTAATGTTTTTCTATAATTGACCACAAATGCAAGCAAGCACACAGAAACCTTTCTGAAAAGACACACACACAAAACATCCCCACTTTCCCAGATTTTTTTGGTATCACTTCTACAAGGCAACGATAGATTTTCTGGTGTTTGTTCTACGTTTGTCTTTTCCTACCTACAGTCATGCTGTGTCTCGTCAGGTTAGTGTATGTGCATCACCAATGATATCATATGACACGTCAGATAGTTGCCTTTGAAGTTTGCCTAAATAGTAAGAAAACCATGTGCCCCCACAGTTAATTACTGACCATGCACAACTACCTTGTTGCTCCCGAACACCTGTTTAATGCTTGTGTGGCACAGTCAGTGTTGCATTCTGAGGTTGATGACTGAATAGAAATCAGTTGAATATGTTGAAAAGGCAGAATCTCTCTACCACAGTTTAAAGTCTGTATGTCAGAATGGTGGCTTCAGATTAAATAAGGGCAGCTCTAACAATCGCATCCTGTTAACAGCCATCCCAGAAGAGGATAAGGCGATAGAGATAAAGGACCTAGATTTGGATCAAAGATGCTTCCAATGGAGAGTATTGGGCGTGCAATGGGGCATCCAGTCAGATCAGTTCAAGTTCAGCGTTGTCATCCAAAGCAGACCTCCCACTAGAAGAGGGATCCTCAGTGTATGATCCGTTCGGAATACTTGCACCCACGAATTTATCCACCATAAACATTATTCAAGAGCTTTGCAGATGAAATTGCGATGGGATGAGACTCTGCCCGAAGTTGGTTCCACTGGGTACAAAGTCCACAACAGGTAAGTGAGTTCTTAATTGACCAATATTTCAAGCCAAAAAACTTTGGTCACCCTGTTTGAGCTCAACTGCTTCATTTCACAGATGCTAATTTGGTTGGTTATGGGACAGTAACATACTTAGTTCAGCGAAACAGCAGTTTCCTTATCTGCGGTTCAAGAGTCTCCTTATCTGGAACTGTGTGTGGTCAGAATGCTAAGGAAGGATTGGAGTTACCATTAGAAGACTCCATATTTTGGACAGATGGCACAGCTGTGCTAAAATATATTAGCAAGAATATATCAAGGTTTCGCAAATTTGTACTTAATAGGGTGTCAGCGATTCAGCAGAGCTCAGCAGTCTCATAATGACACTATGTAAACTCACAACTTAATCTGGCAGACTGTGCATCAAGAGGCCAGAGCATGAACACCGTTCTGCAAAACAAACTCTGGATTTCTGGACCTGACAGTCCCGGACCCCACACAGTCAGAGAAATGGCCAAAGAATCTGGGCCACTTGCAAGAGCGGTAGACCGCCGACCCTGAAGTCAAAGGAAATGCTGCAGTGAATGTTCTTGTAGCCAAAGAAATCCCAGACACAATGCAAAGTTTAACTACTACCATCATGGACACGCCTTAAAAGGCTGTAGCATGGCTCCTGCGAATGAAAAAATACTCTTCTAACTTTGTCCAGAAAGAGAAAAGAGCTGTTGGAAAGCATAGACTGAAATGAAAAGGACGAAACCAACCAATGTCATCAGCTTCAAAGAACTACAAAAACACCAGAGCTACAAAACAACTCTTGTTAGGAGAAATCTAACAGTGGATGAACTCAAGGAAGCAGAGGCCGAAATAAGGCCCAAATAATTCTTCACTGTCAGCAAAAGAATTTTCAAGAGGAAATCTCCACTCTGCTAAAGGGAAACCTGTGAAAAGGAGCAGCCACATACATAAACCTCATCCATTGCTGCAGATTGGAATCCTCCGTGTAGGTTGCAGGCTCCGCCGAGGTGCCATGCTAGAGGAATCCAAACGTCCTGCCATTCTGCCTAAGAAGCATCAAGTGTCAAAACTCATACTGCAGGAAATCCATGAAAAGTGGTTGGTTCCAAACATGTCTGGTCTACTTTATGTCAAAAATACTGGATTCCAAATGCAAACTTGCATTTTATATAGAAAATATGCTGATTCAACGTGGTATCAAGTGGATGTTTAATCCCCCATCTGGCTCTCACCATGGACGGGTACGGGACCGTTTAATTCGTTCCATCAGAGAAACACTCAGTGCTACACTGAAAGATCAGTGTTTGGATGAAGAGGGTCTGCAGACGTTATTTTAAGAAACAGAAGCCATTACAAACAGTCGGCCTACAACTACACCTTCCAACGATCAAAATGGCTTGGAGTGACTGACCCCAAATCACCTCTTTCTCCTAAAACCCCATTATCTATTCCTCCGGGACTTTTCCAGGGATTTTGATGGAGACAAGTCCATTATATGGCGGCCCTCCTTTTGGAAATGGCGGTAAAGGAATGTCTGTCTGAGCTAGAAAGACGACAAAAATGGGCAAATATAAAGCGAAATTTCATTGCTGGGGACGAAGTGTTGATTGTCAATAAGTCAGCACCTTGAAACTCATGGGTGATAAGATCATCCACCCAGTGAAGGATGAACAAGGTCTAGTCCGCCAAGTTCAAATCAAGACGAAGACTAACGAGCGTGATAGACCTGTAACCTGGTCTGTCTTTTCCAAGAATCAGAACGAGACAGTCCTAAAAATCAATCAAGTAATTGTGACGATAGGTGCCTTTGAAGTTTGCCTAAATGGTCGTCATGGAAACAAATGTTTGCGTCAGCAGTTAGATAAAAGTAAATGTGGTATTGCTGTTTTGTTATTAGACAAGACAAGGGCAAAAAGTTAGTTATGAAAGGTCAGAGTTTAGCTGTGGAGGCCCACTTGGTTATTATATCAATATGGTTATTATATCAATACGATCTGTACAATTAAACACAGAAATCCAACAAAGATGCAGTGTTTTTTTTTTTATAAGTCGACTTCTAGAATGGATAATTTTTGGACCACGGGACACGATTAAGCCTGCCTCTCACTGGACTCTGTTAGTTTTTTCAGTTTTAAAAACCTAAAAAAAAATCTACATGCTTCCTCTGTTGTATGTATTCAGCGAATGGCTAATGACCTTAACAGAGCTGAAAGGAAAAACGTTTCCTAAAATTACACAGCATCAAGTAAGCACACACACAGCAGACAAGGACAACTTGTCTAGACTATGGGTCCATTCATGCTGGGACACACATGTACTGTATATACAGATGCCGAAAAACCCAGATACACTTTTTCCAAAGGCATAGAAATATGCCATGTATCCATAAATATCTGAGAACAACCTTTGTTACAGGTAAAGCTGCCTCACATTTATCGAATGTGCAAGTTTATCTCGCTTTACATCGGGTCGGCACAGAAAATAGATGCGTAACTCGCACACACAGACACACAAAAACATCATCCATACGTCGCCTGACTCACGTGGCTTGAGTGGGACCATCGGCATCCCACAGTCCCACTGGGAAGCAGTCCGCCGTGCTTTCCTGACCATGCCTTTTCTTCTGTGGGTTAGTAAATCCCACGAGAGTCCTTTTCTGAGCAGTGGCATAACCAAGGTCCCGAACTAGCAACAATCTGGCTGACAGGACACCGAGCTGAAAACTCAGCAGCTTCAATCAGCAGTTCCCACTCCCAGTGTCTGCCGCCAAGGTGCTGCGTGCTGCAATTTCTGCATTTGTTGAAAAATCTGGTACGGAAATTTTGTTCTGCAGTTGCTGAGATGTGTATGTTAGAAACTGAAGTGGCTGTTTAAGATGTGCAGTCACGCACTTACACACACGCACAAAGGCAGACACAGAAAACAGGCCAATAGGGAGCAAAGGGGAGCCCACAGGAAACACTGTGTGTGAGGCTCTGGGCGTGATGCCCTGCAGAACTCTGGCCAGAGCTTCAATCAGGAATATATTACACACACTCTCACACACACACACACACATGCTTGTGCACATAGACATGACGTGCACACATACACACAGATGACACATTGTCTCCATTCCATTCTGTCAGACTTACCATCCCAGTCTCTCCAGGAGTTCCTGCGACTGGCAGGGCTGAAGGAGAAAGAAGAGCCCAGTCCAGAGATGTCCAAGTTCTGGATCAGATGAGTGAGCCGGTTCACGAACCGGTACGACGCCTCGCCACCCTCCCGCAGATACTCATGCAGAGACATGAGAGCCAGCTGCTGGTCTCACACATTCAAAAACACTCTGTCATCCAGACAGACACCTCACTGCACCTGCAAAGCTCTGCTGCACACTCCCGACAGACTCCAAGAGGCGGCCCCCCCTAACGCGGACATGGAAAGGGTCCCGTTGTAAATAAGCCGGGTCACTCAGGATCCAGTGGACATGCTCTGGCATGCATCCTTTGAGGTGTCTGCGGTGTCTTCTGAAGAGCCACACTGGGGACTTGGGAAAGCAGCACAGTGCAAAGCTGGCAGAAGTAAAAACAGCTGAGTCACTGTCTGCACAACCTCTAAAAAAGACACCGTGACTTCCCACTTAAGGTGAGAACGGGCCCTGTCCCGCACAACAACACACGCTCACACGTTCCTCGCCAGTCCAGCTATTGACAGCTCAGAGGTTGGCTAGGAAGGCAAGGTAGGAGGAGGGTGGAGGGGAGCAGAGGGCAGCCGTTGGAGCACAAATCCCCTTCTGCTGCTCGGGCTAATTATAATCCTCTGTCCCCAACTAATAGTCCTCTTCTTTCTCTCTGAGAGTTCTTTGATGCGTTCGGTCCTGTGGATCCATAAAAGCATCCAAAATGCTCTGCAACATTTTAGCGGCTCATTTTTTTAATAAAGGGTAGCATACATACACAACTCAAGGTTGTTGCTCGATGTGTGGTTAGTAACTAAGAGGAGCCAACACAGAGGGTCGTCTTTGACGGAACAGAAGATGCGGTTTCTTTCTGACAGGCTTTTAAGTTTGCGTGTGTGGTTAAATCTGGCAAGCAAAAGGCAGCTTGCAGTTTATAGGCTTAGAGTAGAAATGTGTGTGGAGCTGCACCCTCACACAAACTGATGAGTCCAGACACAAGACATCAGTTTCATATTCTGCGACATTTACCCATCACCCCTCCTCTTTATCTCTCTGTGCACACCCTTAAATCCCCCTCCCACTCCATCTGAGTCCCCCGTTAATTAGGTCTAATCCCTCCTTCAGAGCATCTCCCACCTCCTGCGTGCTTCCTCGTCAGTGGCCCATCCTGACCTTACGCACACATGTACCTGCATGTGTCATTACACAAAAACACAAAACATTTCACGACTCAAACGTGATGCTGGAAGCTGCTAAAAATCCATGTAACGGACTGAACCAGGTGCCTGACCAGCTGACAGGTGAACACTGCCATCCAGCTGCTAGTGTGGCTAAAAACAAATCATTAAAATTGACTATGAATACACTAAAGATCATCTTAAGGCAGAAGATTTGTGTTTTTATTTTTTTATTTTGCTTTCAAATATGTCTGCATACAACATCTACTCTCTGGCTTTAGCTACTTCTGACCTGAGACTAATAGTGACCAGCTGGATCCATCTGGCTGTGCACCTGCTCCGCCTTTAAGGAGGAACGACACAGGTCGCTTATGCAGAATGCCTGATCAAACAAATGATAAATAAATACAAATATCCCAACGGTCCAACGGAGGACCGCTTAATCGATATCAAACTAAAGTACTAGAACAAAAGCAACTGAGATCAAATAGCAATCAGGAAGTCGATGTGAAGCTGCTCCGCAATTTCAACAATCGACACCGGCTGCAGATGAACATAGTGTTGTTGGAAAAGCTGAGACTTATGATGCACTGAACTGGATATGTCCCTTTAAATCAACTGGAAGTAGGTCAAATGCCCAGTTACAGTCATGTAGAGTCTGTGATTAAGGTTGCAAATAACAGTTACTTCTATAAATGATTAATCCTCCATTGCCACGGCTTTAAATCATTTACTCCGCAAAATAAAACGTCCGTTGCCGGCTACTAGAGTTTAACATGCATATTTTTGTGCTTACTGTTACTAAACAAATTTTGCGGCCTAATTTGGTAAACTGTGATGGATTTTTACTGTTGTTAGTCTTGTTTGTCATCCTCAGTCACGTGAGAGTTAGTTGTTTATTTACAATCATATAAAATGAAGGAATGCTAACATTTATGCATTCCATTTTCCCACCCTAGCTTTGCTAAACAGCTCTGCCCACTCAGTGCTGCTCATGGATGGACAGACTGGATCCCTGCCACGGACTATATTCACCAAAAAAGGAAAAACAGCCGCACGGTGGGATGCAAACAGTCTGAGGACACTGCAGAAACTCGGAGGTGCAAAGGACACAAGGTGCGTCTAACCTTTCGTTTGGGGAAAAAGCAAATGAGATGGGTTCTACTGTAGGTATTTTATCCATTTTACTACAGCAACAACCCCACGGCTTAGACAAGGCTAAACCTTTCTTATCCTCAGCTGACTCTGTTTCTCTAAATGTATTTTCCTCACTCTCCCTTTGTCTCTGCTGTCTTCTGTGATCAGTGTTAGTAACTCTCCTCTCTGAGCCGATTACAGCTCTCACCCTCCTGCCACAGAAAATTCCTGTCACATTTGCTTATGCACAGAATGCTACTAGTGGCTCCATATCTATTTGGCAAAGCTGCACACACTTAATATCAGCCCTTCCTGTACACATAAAAGAGAAAATTACAAAAATGTTTGAAATCATTTGCACATTTGCATTTTATTTGTGCATTTAGCAGGTTTCTTTCCACCAACCATGTCCCCCTCTTTCCTCAAGTCCACCCACTCACTACTGCCATACTGGTGCTTTGAAGGAGAGAATACAAAGCCCACTGTGCCGTATAAGTGGTTGAACCACCTCAAAAATCATGCAAAATGGAAGTGTGCCCATAGTGTATTAATAAACCATCATTTCTTTATACTGCACTTACCTGTACTGTAGCTGTACATACACAGTTCCTACAAATGCAGCTGCAGTGAGGTCAGAACTACAATCCAGTGAAACGCTACCAGCACCACATGAAATTAGATATATATACGGACCAAGAGTTCGTTGTGTGTCTGCTAGTATGAGTAGCTACGTGTGGGCAGTGGGAAACCACATTAGTGCTATTAGCTGAAAAAGGAGAAAAATCGGTTCTTCAATTATTAGCAATAAGTCATGATGTGTTGAAGGAGCAACATCAGGAGTTCACATCTGCAGCTGGGACAAAAGTATGATGGTGTCAGCTGAAAAGCCTCCAGAATAACTTTCTTATCCAACGAATTTTCCCTGAAACGAACAACAGCACAGTCATTACCTGGAGGGGGACACGTCTGCGCTGACTGTGTCCACCAGTCTCAGATACTGTAACTGACTAGGGTGGAGTACTGAAGTAGACAGGCCGGTGAGGTACCATAAAAATCTGGTTGCAGCCCACTGTCTGCACGTCAGACTTTATGCAATTTGACATAAGACGTGTTGAAAGTATTGGGAAAAGAAAACCCTGGGTGTAAATTCTTGCTTTATAAATCATTTCAAATGCAGGCACAGCCCTTTCTCTTACTGGACCAAATAATATGGGTCAGTATCACATGTTACACTGCAAGCGAAAAAATATATATGCATATCTTTCAACAAAAACACAGCCTGCTAGTCAAGCACCTGTCTAGCTTCAGGCAGAAGCAGCATGAACAGTAGCACATTAATTTAAGCCAGCTTACAAGCATAATTTTTCCTGCATCTCTATTCATAACTGACATTGTTTAGCATAGTATTTATGCTAAATTCAACTATGCAATAGCTGCAATTCTGTTTCTTATTGCATCTGCTGGATACCGAATCAGCTCGCGTGTGTGCGTCTGTAAATTTGCTGGACACAGATTAGCATGAACATTTCATCTACATCCAGATTTCAAACACATTTATAATCCTGTGTGTTCAAGAATACAATGACCTGTGATTGTAGTTAGCGTTCATTGTGTTGTCACCCACCTATGCTTTGGCTGACAGTCCTCAGTCGCTCCAGCAGCTCCCCCAGGGCCATCTCCTCTGTTTTCATCCACAGGATCATCCTCCAGAGGGACAGCGGAAGACCAGCTGCCCAGCCAACAGACACTTTTGCAGGAAGAAGTGACAGCTTGCCTGCTTTCCCTGAACTGTGCTGCAGAGAGTGGATGACGGTGGGAAGGATGGGAGATGGGGATGCTGCGGCGACAAGCCCAGTCAAGCAACAGGCACTAGAGGGATGCAGCAGAACAGCTCAGAATATGATTGCCTAGAACGAAGCTTGGAGATGTAGGGACGTGAGAGGGGGTGTGTGCACCTTGGCAGTGCTGAGATGCTCGTGAGAATGGTGCGATCGAGGATGGATTTGATGAGGCCGCTCCGCCAGTGACAGCCTCAGCTGCAGGCACGACTCCACCGCCGAGAGATGAAGAGCACAGGTTACCGGCAAAGGGGATTGGGAGGAGCTGGAGCGGGAGGCTCATTCCCACATGTATGCTTCATCACACATGATGATGCAAACCTGTGTACTGTGTAGGCATACAGCAGGGGGAGGGGAAGTGAAGGTCAGTGTTGGATTTTCACACAGCCTGTACAACAGTGACATCCAGTGTGGAGGAAAGGCCTAACAGCTGCGTCACGAAACGCTCATCCACAGAAACATATAGCAGTAGCACTGGTCATGCACCATCGATTATGCTGCATTGCCACCATGTGACCACAGATGGGTATGGCAAAAATGTCTGACGTTCATCCGGAGGGCTGCTGAACAGAGAAAAATATATTGCCTCAAGTCTCTTTAGTCGAGGGAAGGCGCGTTTAAAGACTAAGAGTTGGAAAAATCTGGGGTGGGGGTTTAGAGAAACAAAGGAGGGAGCTCACCAGACATCTGCTGCCTGCTCCTCGCCCCTCATTGAGGTCAGCAGTTTTTACAAGCAAACCTGAATCAAACTGTTGACAACTGGGTAACATGGACATTAAATCTGGAAAATGAGGGACAGATCAGAAGGTACATCCCTGTAAGACGGTATCATTACACATTTCTTATTTAATTTAAAGCACTGAGGACCAGCTCTGAACTGTGTTCTTTTTTATGAAGGGAATTTAAAAAGTACCACTTTAGGAAATTGATTTCTCTGTCGCCAATAGCGCAGAGTTAAAGAAATATCTCACAACTTGCATTTCCTTAACATGAATGTTCAGGTCTTGTCTAGAATTATTTGACATGTGCATCATCATTACTGTTTCTGCATATATCTAAAGTGTTCTGGCCTTATGTTTAATCAATCTACACATTTAAAGGAAAACTACTTCAAAATATTATTTCTGCCCATTTATTTGAAAAATTATCAACTCATTCTCTAAAAAACAATAAAAATAATGTGGCTGGCTGCTGTGGTTCACCTGTAAACAGTGGAGACTGACTGAGGACTGGACAGGGTGGAAATGACAGGACCTGAAATGTGAAAACAGGTTAAAATGTTAAAACTCGGATAATGGCAGGGAAATATAGAAATGATATCAAGATCTGACTGTGACATTATTAGCATACAAGATTATGGAAAGACAAGTGTTTTCACTCTCTTTATTACAAGCATAATGACAATACAGTGCTTTGCCCTCATTTGCTACAGACAGGCTGGCAAAAAAGTCAGTAAATGAACTTTTAAAATCTTTATCCCCCTACCCGCAAAAAAAAAAAAAAAAAAAGGAATCGGTCAAAACCTGTTCAGTAATACAAACAGTGCTGTACTGAAAGTATGATATGAAGTGCGCTGCGCAGTGCACAGAAGTCGACATTTCGGATCTTAGCCAAGCTCAGGAGTGACAGGATGAGCACCTGCTGTTGTGCTGATGGACGTAGAAAAGCAGTTTGACATTCTGATCAGCAGAAGTAGGCTGGTGCAAGAAATTCACACGGAGGCTGATACAATCTGTCCATCCCTAGTCAAGTTATTTGGTCACTTTTATCCCACCTACTACAATCTTTAGGGTTTTTTTTTTTGTATTTTTTTTTTTAGAAAAATAACTTGTGAGGAAGAGTGAATGCTTAGAAACCCCAGTCAACAGGAAAGAGACGCTGCTTTCAGGGGGACAACGGATCTGTGGTAGAACAAAGCGCAGTGTGTACGCCACTGGTGAATTCTATACGTATATGTTGCTCTCATTTTGATTACAAACTTAAAATATAGTCTTCTCTCAGGGATAAAAAAGTAGCAAAAGAAATATGGAAATACAAACACAAAAATGACAGGTAGTGAAAATTGGAGCTGTGGAGGACTCTACTAAAAAACTGTTTACAAAGAATGGCCCATCACTTCCTGACAGTAAGTTAGATCTTACAGCATTCCAGTGGCAGGACTGTTGTGTGACATGTAGAAAAAGTCTAGAAACGTGACGGGGGACGACACTGCATCACAAACACTAAGGCCCTTCCTTTAAAACAGCGGAGGTCAGATCACACTTGTTGGGGCTTTTGGGTGTTTGAATGAGAAAATTCCGAACCTCCTCCACCAAAATGGAGAATAAACTGCAGCAGTAAAAAAAAAAAACTAAACACCTGTTACTAAAACTGTATGTTGGCAGATGGTGATGTGTATGAAAATAAACTGTATTAACATATAAAAATGCTTCGCAATCTGACATTCAAGAATTCCAGAGTCAGTCACTCGCTATATAAGTAGACAGATATGCTTTGGACAACGAGGACTTCAGATGTTAGAAATACAGAAACGAGGTTCATCCATAATAAGCTACAATCTTCTGCTGGAGGACATGATGGACATATCAGTTCGAGATTCTCACTGATTTGATTGTGACATCGCCGATTCAAGTCTCCCACCTACTGACAATGGACTTCTTATATTACAACATATATCAAATGTTTTCAAGTTACATCCACACACAAACAGGGACCGGCACCAATATTTTTTTACAGAAAAAACTCATTAATCAATGCAGGGAAACCCCCTTACCACGACATGACAATAGCATTCTTACATTAGCTTTTGCATGACACAGAGCATGGCAGCAAACACACGAGCACAATGCAACAGAGAGGAATAGTAAGTAAATCAGGACATCCATAAATAAAGACTCCTCCTGTAACCCCACATGGCCACATGGAGGCAGGAGCGGGTGGAGTGCTCACTGCTCCGGGGAAAGGAAAGGTGGCACGGACTGAGATGAATCAGGTCTGAGACAGCAGCAGAGATATGAGATGCTACACTGACGGATGGGAAGAGAAACGATGCTTGGCACTATCACAAAGGTAAAGGAAAGGAATCACCACGGGCACACTGTACCAAACTTAAAAAGTTCTCTGAGCCTCTGACAAACATGGACTATAATCCACTGAAACTGGTTTATGAATTAAGGCAGGTTGGCTAGAATACTGCAAATCCCTCTGCTAATTTCACCCCATATCTCTCCTTCATCCAATGTGATTGTGTGTCTGTGTATGTGTGTGTGTGTGTGTGTGTGTGTGTGTGTGTGTGTGTGTGTGTGTAAGGCTTTGTAATACACCACTTCTACTTATTGACACCTTTCTCCTTTGGCTCCTAGCCTGCTGCTGTGTGGTTACCTGTAAGGCAAAAGTGTGACACATACAAACATACAGTAACAGGCAAATTCATGCACACACTCACGCACATGCACGCACACTCACACCTAAAGGGGCGAGCTTGACGGCTACCCTTTACTTGGCCAGACCACATATTGTACATAAACGTACAAAGAAGCAAAAAGGACACAAAAGTGAAGGAACAGGCAAGAATGTGAGACTGAAACTGAGGATGAAAATTACAAAACAGCAGTCTGTCGACGAGTTGACTGGACAGCTCTGTAGTGCAAGATTTGATGCACCTGCTGCACACATGGTTCCCATTTTGTTCTTAGACTTAAGAGTTTTGAGCTGGACCAGACATGGAAAGAAAAACAAAGTGTGAGAGTGATGAGTCAGGGCATTACTATCTAAAGGGTTATCCACTCGAGTGAAGCCCAGAAAATGCACATGGTGAACTCAGCATGGAGTGCCCATGCTTTTAATGTGCGTGAACATGGTTGTATTTTGTTCCATAAATCCATTTTCCTTAAGATGCAGATCTTGGTCACACATCTTGGGATGTACTGTACGCTGTATCTTTTAGCAAACAGCTTAGTGTTAGAGTCTGTGTGTGTGTTCACACAGAGGTCTCTGGCCCAGGAGCATAGTAGGCAATTCCAGCCCCTGAGAGATGGAGCACGTAGGGGCTGAGGGGGCGCAAGTCTGCCCCTCGCCCTTCGGCCAAGTGGGCCAGCAGTATCTGCGGCAAGGGATCACACCTGCGGAGCGACAGAGTCTCTGCAGCACCAAGGTGGAGGTGAGAGGAGTCTGTGCTTGTCGCTTTGTAGGACTGATAAGAGGACAGTGGAGTCAACTCAGCTAGGCCACCCTGCGACTGCTTGTCGTGATCCTACAGAGAGACGGAGGAAGGATGCATCATCAACAGAAAATTCAAAACTACAAATATGAAAACATGCAGATCACACCATAGAAATAAATGAGAAAAGGTGCAAGAGAGCTTAATGCAACCAGACGGTAAAAGTTTCTTTTAGACAGACAAACAAGTGTGGATTGATAGAAGTTCCTGATCAGTAACCCCCCAAAAAAGAAAAATGAAACAGAAAATCGCCCAAATGATCAAAACTCATGGTAACATGGTTATGAAGTAAGGAAAGAAATTAGGATAATAATCACACAATTCAACACCAGATGTCATCAGTGTTTCTGGAACAAAACTACACTTTTACAGTTGGAGAAGTTGTCTGGGCTCAGCAAACTAATACGTGTGTAATTATGTTGTCAGGTGAGTGTTGTTTTGATAACTAGTGACACTGCCCAGTAAAATATGATTTTGTTAGCAACTAAATCTTTAAAATGTAACTACAGAATTTCTTTAACTATAACACAGGTCTGAAAAGCAGTCACAAGCCTGTAGTTTGCTTGAGCCCACATCAGAAGTGCCAATAGATTTTAAGTAGCACATCTCTAATAATGAGAGGATGAAATTTAATGTCGCTGTTACCCAGGTCAAGCTCATTCCCATAATCACATGCGGAGAGAAGTACAGCTCACTTTGAAAGCAGCACTGCAGTTCAACTGCAGACTATGATTCCTGAAATTAGGTTTGATGGAAGCAAACCTCATGCAGATGCACTTATGTCGGCCCAGTCCACCCCCACACTCCCCAAGCCTGATCCATAACTCAACAGCATGCAGCGCAGCAGCAGGAAGCAGCAGCTTTGGGAACTCGACTCCCCACGTCAATGCCCTGTGTGCTGTTACCATGGCGGCCCTAGCCCACCTGGGGGCGGGACTCTAGGGTTTGCTGAGCGGGGTGCTGTGGCCGCGCGACATCATGGAATCATAGGTCCTAGTAGCTTTTTCTCCACTGTCTCTCTCACAGCTCCTATCAGGGCGGAGCGGGTCCTGCTCATTGCCTCCACCTGCAGGGCCAGGGGCCACACAGCCCTCCAAAGCCCCAGCTGTCTTTACCTTCTGTGGACGACGTTAAAGGAGAGGAAGTGACAATGGAATCTGCTAAGACGTTGTGCCTTGTATCTAATACTTTCCAGATGATCCTAGTTGAAACTGGCTGAACTTCTCACCTGGCATCAGAAAACAGCTTTAAATATTAAAGGAATCAGTTGTTGTGTCTTTCTGTATTTACAGGCTTTAAAATACTGTAGCAAACTCTCCATCTGGGCTTTGTCCTTATTTTGACACATTCAATATAGTGATGACATTTACTATATGTCTAGTATATAGTATGTTTTCATTTTACACATCCTGAGCCACAAACATGTGTGAACCTTGTTCAGTTGGGATCTGATCACCCAAAATACATTTGAGAAATATGTATGAATGAAACATAGATGTGCAACATGCTGCTTCTAATCCCCGTTTTGGATCAAACATTTTTTTTGTTTTTTAAATCAGTCCACCTATTATCAGATGATCTGAGCTTTTTTTGCACTTACTGATGTATTTTTTATGTTTTGTTGAGAAAATGGTCTCAACAACACATCTAAAATCACCTAATATTTTACATTGTTTCATTATTTCATTTAAACATTTTTTGAATAAATAATTATTTTAGTTCAGCAGTTCAACAATACGATGTGGAGACACTCACTAAAAATAAGGTAGTGCATGCAACTTACTGCACAGTTTCTAAATAACACATATAAAAGTGGCATAAAACACATGAAATATACAATGAAATGGTGATTTCATATATGTCAGGAAAGGATTACTACAAATGTAACCTGGCTTACATTACCAGACCCTGTTGCATTTTCTGTAGCATCCTTAATTAGTTTAAGGTTAAGCAAGGTGCTGAGACAGTGATGAGTGGTTTACACTTGGACATGCCACCATGCACACAGAGATGAGGGCTTAAAAGAGAGAGTCACCTCCTCCTCCTGCTCCCCTCTCGTCTCTCTGGGCAAATCAGAAACTCATTCTGCTGGAGGACTGAGAAAGCATGAAGATGGTGGACGGCTCCACAGTAAGGCACGGGCGAGTGGACTGCAGTTACCATGACAGAGCGAGTAGAGTGCAGAGGGCAGAGTCACAACCACACAGGACGGGTGGGGGGGTGAGATGGTAATGAAGAGGGAGGAATAAAGAAGAAAAGGGACGAAGGCAGTGGTGAGGATGAGGGGAAAAAAATATGGGTGAATGAAAGTGAAAGGGAGATAGGAACAATATGTGATGGTGTGAATTTTCATTAGCGGGGTCCATCAGGGAGCAGTGTCAAAGGAGAAAAGAGAAGAAAGAGCACAGGAGGAAGAAATCTGTCAGAACTTTCACTCATTTTTCCATTCGCGATAAAGCTGGCTTCACAGGAAGGTGATGCAAAGCCACAGGGAACAGGGAGTCACGCTAAACCAAGCTGATGCCAAAAGCTTAATAATCTTCGTGAATGATTAAAAGACTGGAATAGATTTGCAGCTTATTCATATAGTTCAGTATTATGAGAAAATAAGTGTGAGCTAGGATTGGAAGTGAACTGAAGTGTACTGTCAAAGTGATTTCTTTTGAAAATCAGAAAAAGTGTTAATTAGCGATCTCGTAATGCTTTAGCAGAGTAATATTTAGTTCATGCTATCAGCAGTTAATATACGGACAATTCTAAAAGTCAGCTGGGAACAAGACAATTTATAGCTTCAGTGTCACGTGGAGTTGATGGGTCCTACCTGTGCACGTTCGGTGGCTGTGGGACATATGGCCCTGCAGAGGACCTTCTTAATGACATCTGGCAGCAAGCTGACCGTAATAAGCAGGATGATGCTGAGCCAGGCAGGACCACTGGACAGCATCTGCATAAACACGTAGTACATCCTCTGGTAGTTCAGGAAAGGCCTGAGTGGCAACAGGAAATACAGTGAAGGATTCATTTCCCCAGAAATGTAATAAGCCACAGAAAGATTAAAGATGTTATTGACAATGAATAATATTATACCAAATGATGCCTCCCCAGAGAAGAGAGAAAATAACGTAGAAAAGTAGCGACCCCCAGATGACAAAGTGATTGATCCAGGTCCAGTGGTGTGTGTCCAATGCGAGCTGAAACAAGCAGAATACATCAACTGTAAAGTCCGTAATAATCAATCTAACAGTCAATACGTCAGAATTTAGCTTTACTGTTGCACAAACTGAGCAGCAGGTGTGGTGGATCATGTATGTGACATAATTAGTAACGTGTGCTGCAAGTTTGCACACACACACACACACACACAACTGCACATTTGCAATGGTAATGATGGTCTTTCACATGCAGGGGTTATGCAATATGATAGTGTTGAGTGTGTTTTTCATCCAATCAACACCTGCTCACACACCTTGAGTGTGACAGTGAACACTAGAACAGTGAAGACCAGAGTCCCAAAGGTCCAGTTCCCAAACATCTGCAAGGGAAGACAGGAAGTAGAAGGTCAAGGGCCACATACAGTACATAACAGTCTTCATGGATTAATTTTACGGTGCATCTATGGGCACAAAAAAGAGCAGACAGACACCTTCACATTACATCTGCTGTGGTAAGAGGTAATCTGTTAAAAACAGCACACCCCTTCTCTTATGGTTCAGGGCCAACAAACCACGAAAACTTTCAATTCACCTCTCAGCATCCACATTTTCCTACCTGCCGAAATCCTAAAAGGTTTGAGCCGACATCAGGAATGAACAGATGGAATGAGAGTTGGCAAGGAGTGAATGAAGGAGGGAGGTAGGTGGAGACAGAAGATCAAGAAACTGGGGGATTTATGTAGTAAATACAGCCGTGTTTAGATACCAGTTAATTTTATTCATTAATCTTTTATTTTTTGAATGATTGAAATGGAGAAGAAATTTGTTTGTCAACAACATAACATGAAAAAAACTCAGCACAACCATAACTGCTGCAGCACTGGACGTGACATATTAACAAATTTGCAAAACTGATTTCACAAATGCGTGGACAAACAAACACACAAATGCACAAACACATTAGACAAAAAAATTAAATTAAATAAAAACAACAAAGAAATAAAATCAAAACCTACAGTACACTACATACGACCATCAATCTATTCACTACCAGAACAAACCACAAGGACAGAAGGTGGGGGGAGAATCTAAGGTTCCTACTATGCCAGTGAAGTTGTTAAGATGCTCTACAGGATTCAGGGCTTTACAGAGATTAGCGGATTAATGGAGCACTAGAAAACTACACATTCAAATGAAAGTGCATGGATGACGTGAAGTGAGAAACTGAAAGCTTAAAACGGTACGACAGGAACTAAAAAGAGTGTGAAAGACAGAGAGAGCTGACAGGAAGGGGAGACAGGCTTACCATCTGTGTGTTGGTGGTCATAAGCTGAGGAGGAAGAATAAGAAGGAGAAGAAGGAGAAGAAGAAGAAGGAGAACAGCAAAATAAAGAGAAAGGAAGCAGAGAGAAGGAGGGGGAAGAAAAGAGAAAAGAATCAGGACAAAAGGATAAAATGAATTCCAGGATGTTTCAACTTAAAAAACAGGACCAAAGGCAATCAAAAACTGTTGACATGATACAAATTAACAGTACAGAGAAAGATGCTACAGCGTTGCCGGTATGAATGGAGATCCAATGTTGCTGACCTATAGGGGGGGCCTCAGGACAGAAACCCTGCTGTTACACATCCATAACGACAAAAACACGACGACCAAGTCATCTCGCAACACTGAACTCCTCTTTCATGAGAATCCAATGGAGATGGATGAGTGTTGGTAAAGATATGCATCCATTATGTCAAAACAGCCCACAGAATGGGGCGATTTCTACTCATTTCAGCTCCGAGGCTCACCTGTCCATTGCTGGTGAAGGTGGTGTTGTCGAACAGGAAGTAGGCACCAAAGAAAAAAATAACAGCATCAAACACCCCCAAGCATGTCCAGTACAGGAAAACAGGCCAGCGGAGGAGGGAGTTCTTGGCTATGTCCCTGAGAGACGATGGTTAGATATAAAAAGAACAAAAGACATTTATGTGCAATGATCGAATTATATTTTTTTTACTAGAACATTTGGGGGATGTCAAATGTTTTCTCCTTACCTGTACAAAGATGGCTCCCTCTTCAGTGTCTCCATGGTAACGTGTTGCTCCACCAGACTGTAGAGGAGGATGGGGAGTGAGGTGAAGCTGATGTTGTACAACGTCAGATAGGCTGTGTCGTACAGAGGCTGTCAAAGGGACAAACACAACACAAACTCACACATTTGGAAATGAAAAGCCATGTTTGTTTTGGGCCCTTTTAGGATCAGTGTGACAAGTTGAAAACAGAACATGAAACGTATTATTAGCTTACTACACTGCCCCTCTGGTGACATTCAGGACAAAAAAAAATAACATTCCAAGGCCACAATTTACCAATCCAAGGTAACAAGGTACTACTGTACCTCACGCCAATGACTGTAATAATAAGTGCAAATAATAAGATGTGGCCACAACTTTATAACACATGTGATGCACACGTGATGTTTGTGGTTTCAATTTGCTAATCTGGGACTAAAACCACACACAATTACAATTAATCACAAAAAACAACACATATAAGCACACACAATCAAAAAAGTCATATGACCTGATGAAGCAGATACAATCAACCTCGTTCACATGCAGAGTGCACATCCCTTCATACTGGCATTTTTTCCCGCTAAACATCACCATACGTCTTCTATACTAGTTTTAACAGCAGATTTCTTTACAAACAGTTGCTTCATTACACACCGAGCCCAAATAAAGTGACGTTTATTAGTTTTTTAATTAGTGGGAAATACATGTCCAGTATTACGTTTTTTAAAATACTTTACTGGTCTGGACTGCTAAAAGCACCACTTTGTTCACCAGCTGGTGACCAGCCTGTCAGCCATATAGTGCTGTGAAGGTAGAAAACCACGAACTGTTCTTGTGTCTGCCAACAGCTGTTAGATGCAGTTAGAAACAGGATTTATGAGAAAGGATTACGTTTTTGGGCAAACGTAATTGTTTAAAAGACAATAAAACACACCAGTGAGGTGAAGAAAACAATGGAATCAGGTGAGACTAGTCTGTGCTTGTATAACAATAAAATAAAAACAAACTGTATTTTAGAAGAAAAAAGACAGTATTTGAACACAGTGAGTATATGTAGTGTACGTATAACACTGTAACTTCAGCACAGTATAAACGACTCACCTGCTGGGAAAACCCACAGAAGAACTGATACAGGAACTGAGGGAAGATGAAGCACACATTCTGGAAAGATTTGAGGGGGGGGGCAACAAGGGGAGAAAGTGATAAGCTTGTGACAAGTACATGTGAAGGTATTTCAAGAATCTAAAAATGCCACTATCTACACATTTTTGTTTATGCAGAGACTGTGCCATAAGCTCAGTGAGTGGGCCGGAGGGAGCTGGCCTGCCAAAAGGAGAAAATGAATCAGTTGGCAGGGCAGCGCTTGCTGTGGAAGCCGCCCACGCTGATCATCGTGCTCATGAATCCAGGAGAGAATGTTGCACCAGGGATTCTTGAATCCTATAATCTGCCTGAGTAGCTGCAAAATCTGGTTCTTTGTAACTCACTGTAGCGCTGGGAATTACGATAAAGTGATTAAAATGTGAGCCACTGGGGAGCACAAGGCCTTCCTTTAGTACCTTGTAGAAGAAGTATTGAACAAGCTCAGCAATTCGGATGTAATAGTAGTGGCCATGAACAAGCAGCATCTTCTTCAGGTGTTTGAACTTTGGGATGGCGTAGTCACTGTTTCTTGCTGCCTGCCGACCTTCTTTACCCATGATGCCTGGGAGAAGAAAAGAGGTTGTTATATATGATCAAATAGTTACAGCAATAAGTACTTTAATTAAGAATTATGAATAATATTTTAGTGACAATTATCCTCTCTCATTATAAATCTCATTATAAAACAAATTTGAGGAGATATTGCCAGAAACATTATTTAACATCACGTTTGTGTGAAAAATATTGGCTCATGCAGCTTTATCAGATTTGCCTTAGGCCTAAATATCAATTTACTCTATATGCTCATCAGCATTGGCTCTAATAAAATAGACTTTTTATTTGGTAATGGATGATTTAGGAAATTAGCCTCTAATCAGGGTGTAATGAGCTCACCAATGCCCACATGTGCTTCCAAGATCATGCTGACATCGTTGGCTCCATCGCCAATGGCAAGGGTTATTGGGTGCTCCTTGGATGCTTTGATTAGCTTCACTATCTGCAGATTAAAAAAAGAAAGCATTTCAATCACTCCCGTTGTTTGTCATTAAGGAAGATGCCTGAAGTGTATTTGCAAAAGTAAGTACCTGAGCTTTCTGCAGTGGTGCCATGCGACAGCAGAGCACGGCACTGCAGTTGCGACAGATCTCTAAAAAGATCTCTCTGTAGTTGCCATGGCCAGCGCCCTCCTGGTGAGACTTTAACACTGCAGACAGAGTGGCCCCATCGATGATTAGACCAAAGTCGAGACAGTCCACCGACAACCTAGAAGAAAATGTCATACACCCATCAACAGAGCTATAGTCTGCAGCCTTGAAATGCTACTTATCCGATGAAAAGTTAAAGATCTAATGTGGATCCACTGCAGTCACCATGTGTTGTTGTGCATGTAGATTACACGCTTATGACCTCATACCCAGATATAGAGCGGTGTCTGAGAACGGTCCTGTTCAGTTCAAACAGCACGTCGTGCAGACTCTGCTCTTCTGTGCGTTTCTTGGTCAGCTCCAGGATCTGTGTGCTGCGACGGAACAGCTTGCTGGCGTAGCAGGTAGCTGCTGCAGTCTCCATCTTGTCTCCCGTCAGGACCCAAACTTTCATCCCAGCCTTGTGGAGTGACTCAATGGTGTCTGCAGCCTTTTCCTGGAGCCTGTGCATCGATAAGTCGATAAGAGTTTCAGCCTCCAGCTGGGTGGGGTCGAGCATCCATCAAAACATCAATCAATCAATCACCAAATGGTGATAATTTATCAATGTGTGGCCACCTCTAGCCCTACCCATCACCGCTTTATTTATTAGAAAGTCAAACTGTCAGGCACCTGATCGATCAGTTTGGTTCATTGCTAAAGTGTGTGTCCTGGGCAACATGTTTTTTTTTGATAGAAAACACCAGAGCACAGATATAAAATGGAGGAGTTAAAAACAGCAGTAAGTCACCTGTCTAAGCTAAGACCGAATTTTGTTTTGCCCTAATGAGTCACATCATTAATTTGAAGAAGGATCCATAAGTCATGAATGGTATTTCCTGTCACTCTGCTGATGCATTGTTTTATTTCCCCTTCTCTCGCTCCATGGTGACAAACCTGTCCTCCACTGCTGTAGCACCCAAAAGCACAAAGTCCCTCTCGATGATGTCATAGGCCTGTGCCAGCCTCTGCTCCCTGTCCTGTAAGGCCAGCTTGGCTTCGGTCAGGTGATGACACGCCTCTTCATATTCAGACTCTAACAATCGTCGATAGGCGACGCACAGAGTCCGCAGTCCCTCCTGGTGTTGCAGTGAAGAGAGAGATCAATAGAGACCAGATTTATGATTTCATGTGTAACCAAAAGCGTTTTGCTGTTATTTGAGGTCATATGATCCAAAGGGAGTTTGTTAAGAAATGCACGTCTGTAGGACAGTGCAATGACCACTTGCGTTTTATCACATTGTAAAGGTGTTATGGACATGAGATTAGCAAAAACTTTTTTTAGTACAACTAGTGCTCAGCAACAATGTTCACCTGATGACTATAATACGTTTCACGTATAAACTCCAGACAATGTCAACAGAATTTTCCTGGGACATTAAAAGAATTAAAAGCGGGCAAGAGGGCGTGTCGATGACATTTTCATCACTCGACTGTCATTGTAGTCGAATGATAGAACCTTTTTTTTTTTTTGATGAACGGCTCCAATGTGCTGTAAACAAACACTGTAAACAAGTTCTTTATTGTGGTACGTGCTGATGTGCACTGAAATCAAGTGAGGACGCTTCTGCGCTTCTGACTCGGAGGATCATGTGAACAGCGTGAAACGTAACTCCAGACAATGTCCAAGGCTGATTTCTGCTGACATTGTCAGGAGTTCATATGTGAACCAAGCTTAAGTCTAGTATTCACTCTATTAGCTCTGCTTTGGTCTTACAAAGCACTCAGGGAAGTATAAACCTCTTCCTGGTGAAGGACTAATATCCCTTCTAATTAATCCACTATCTTCACCAGCTTTTCTGATTCCTTTGTCAGCCATATCAAACAATGTGGTTTTACAGTTTTCAAATAAAATTGCCAAGGGTCAAAATGAGGTAGAGAATTAAGACTAAACTAAGACAGAAAAGCTGGGGGTAGGTACAGCCATTGGTGAGGGGAAATGAGCAGTTTCAGACAAATACAGAGAATCATTGTGAGTTACAGTATGTTCATGCTTTACATGCATTAGTAAAAAAATAACAGTTCATTTATACTAGCTGCACTTACTACAGCGTTCTGCTCCACCCGGGCCTTCACTTGCTCCACCTTCCCAGACACGACCCGTGGAAAAATGGATGAGTCTGCACCTTTGCAGAACAGCAGGTATTCTCCTGAGAGCACACGTGCAAACGCGCAAACACACGAACACACACACACCAAAAGCATTTGAACTGCAAGACCAAATATAGTGTTTGATCATGGACTTGATCAATGTTTTGACAAAGCATCACTTTGTCACTCTGGTGTAAATGGACTTTTACCTGAGCTTGACTTGACGATCACGCTCATTCTCCTCCTGACAGAGTCGAAGTTAAGAACATGGAGCAGCTCGAACCTGAAGGACAGATATTATTAATATTAGCCGATGCCTTGATGGGTTTTTGCAGCTCTTGCAGTGAAGTAAAAATGATCCATGTAGGACCAGCTCAGTTCTCCTTTCACATTGCCCTTTTTTAAGTGGACTGAGGCCTTTTGTCCCAGTTCATTAATTTCTGCTAAGTACATACTCTATATTCTGTACATGCTTCAGTCTGTTGTGTTAGTCGGCACCTCCATTATTCACAGTATAATAACATTTGACGATGATTTACTGTTTAGTAATTTTATACGTTTTCTAAAGTAATTGACTCTTGCAGCATCATCACATCCACGTCAAACTAAATGACCCTCTTCTTTTATTAATTCTGAGAATTGTAGATGATCCTTGAACTTCCTAATGGCCTTTGGGCGTGCTGTATGTCAGATGAAGTGAAGCACAATAATGACTGAAAATCTTTCACCGAGGTTTTTATTTTGGTCTGCTCATTTTAGTCACTGTAGCTGATTCAGATTCCCTGCAGTGGGTTCAAATGTGTAAAAAAAAAAAAAAAAAACTCTATAACCCTCTGCGCTGCCATTGCCTACAAAGTCTTCACATTTGCTGCATGCAACCCCCTCCCCTCCACAGCTCCCCTGCTGCCTTAAAATAGCTCACTATTGACGGGCCACTGCAGAGAGTGATGGAGAGCGAGGATGTTACACGAATACTTCCTACAGATCAACACATTAGACACTTTCTGCAACACCACTTTCTAATGGAATCTTGCCGCCTTTCCATCTTACAGATCAGTTTGAGCATTTTGATTTTACCGAGCTGTTTCTAAAGACAACAATCTGGCCCATTCTTTTGTGGTTGCAGTTTTTTTGTAAACTCTGCTGATCATGAAACACAATCCAAAGGCGGCGTGCCTGCAGGCAGCTAATGTATGGGCACAACTCCATCTACTGACTTCCCGCTATTTCATCTTCTGCAGTGTGACCACAATGGGCTCTTAACACACCAACCTTTCAATCTCATCATCTTTGTTGAGGATCTCCATGTAGCTGTCTTTCAGTCTCAGATAGGTATAACCCAGCCTGCCAACAAGAGGAAAAGATTCATTAAAGGTCTCACAGAAGGTTTCTCTTTAAACTCTTACTCATTTCTTTTCACACTCGGAAAGCCTAAAGGTTTTCCGACACATTAAGTGCAACCAAAGCACGGCTCACACACACACACACACACACACATTTACGCCACAATAATTCAGGTTTATGAAAGTGATCTATGAGAACAATGTCCTGTGATGAGGCATGTGTGACCATGTGTCTTACGTGTGTCTAAGGTTCAGACTGTGTTCGAAAGAAAAAATATGCTGTTATGGATGTGTTTTTTTTCAGGAAAGCTAATCAGACACTAAATCACTGCACATCAGTTTTATGATACTATAAAGAGGGATTATATAACTCTGTCATTTTTTTACTCCTGCAATCATGTCTCTGTCTCTGACATTACGGTCGGTAAGTATTTTAGCAGTTTACACTGTCAGACCGTACTGCAGCTAAAGTCAAACTATGAGCAACATTTTGTTGAATGACCCTGAGATTCTTTGCCAGTGCCCTCTGTTCGCTGCATTGCCAACACAGGAATCTCACTGAAATTAGTGAGGCGGATGTTTTATTGACACACAGTTAAAGACATGGTAAACTCTGAACTCTGTCTATGTTTTCTGTGTTACTCCTTTACCTTAGATTTTAAAGGAAGCAACTGTCATAAGGTTATTCTTCTGGCCTCTGATTTAGTGGCTTTGGGGTGTTCATGCCCTACTTTGTCCAGTCGTGAAGGACTACTATACTTCTTTTTTTTTAAACTTATACTGTCCTAACTTTGGGACACTGCGGCTGCACATCATCCAGCACAGCGGTCCTGACAGGCAAAGTCACTCTCCTGAGCTCAGTCACGTTATAATTGTTGCGCTGGCTGAAGACCAGACTGAAGACAAAAACCCACAGGGCCAAAAGAAAGTGAAGATGCTTTGCAGAACTGGCATCAGCATTGCAGCTAATGCGTGTGAGCCTCCAGAGTGCAAAGTATTTACTACCAAATATCCAATAACAAAACTTCATTATAGATTAGCACACACTGCACTATTAAAAATGGGCATTCTGTTCTTTTGATGTAGGTAAATTGATGCAGACAGTCAGAGCCCCTTGTATTTGAAATCTAATATCGCCACACAGAGAACACTGCTCCACTGCGTAAAAAATCTTTTTTTTCTGACTGTGTTTACCTCTTCATTCCCTCCACCAAAGCTACCTCATCCGGTGATGAGGAGATGTAAAAGGAGGTTGGTCGGCCCTGGTGAATGCCTCTCTTGATGCCATCTACTGTCTCCTCTTCCTTCACCTGCACCGTGTGGCACAGACACAGCGCCCTGAAAAACAGGTCCTCGTGTTCCTACAGACAAGACACAGAAAGATAATTGTATTGTAATATTCTTGCACTATTTAGTTTATGCTAGAGTTTTAAAACATGCCTCACCAATATGAAAGAAAGAGTGAACAATTTCCTTGTCATTGTTTGGATGGCATTTTAATGTGATTTAGTCATTGCTGTGGTTTTTCCCAGAAATATCTTCTGCACGTGTAAATGTTGGCAGAGAGTACTTTGTTCTCTCTGTGGTCATCTGTTGTAGCTACTGCTGCTCTTGCTGACTATACAATTTTTCTTCAATTTACTCCCATCAAATCACTGTTGCTTCTGCCAGAAATGCAAGGCTCATCACTTTTCTGTGTACCAGAGGACTTTTCCATGTAAGAGCAGCAAACCCTTAAGGGTAACAAGGAATTTTTTAGGCCGTGTTAATCAGCAATGGAAATGTGAAAAATCCTACACTTGTTTATATAATAAAATGTCAGAGATAATTACATCAAGAGTCGTGAACATGTTACATTTTCAGCTACTTTTCTTCACTCTTGTCTCCAACTTTATTAGGCAGCCAAATTGGTGCAGCCAAGTTTGAATTCCGGCTGAATTAAAAGGCCCGTTTATTTTAGAAAAACACGCACTTACTCTCCTGTATCCTCCAGGGGAGGAATCAATCATGTCTATACTGGAAGCAGCACTGAGGATTTGGCCGTTGCAGATCACGTGCGGAATGTAGACATTCCCATCGACACAGCATTCAATAAACTCCATGTTGTTCTCAGTCAGAGTGCCAGTCTTATCAGTGAACACATACTCCACCTGGGAGGGAGGAAGGGCAGAATAAGGGCATGTCCACAGAGAGTTCACACTGAGATTCTGTGTGCAAATACGTCTCTGTAAACGTGTGCTGGCGTACCTGCCCCAGCTCTTCATTAAGGTCTGAGGTGTTGACCTGAGCTCCCTCTCCCAGCTCTTCGTCAAACATCTCCTCATCCCAGGTGATGAAATAGGAACCAAGAAATTTTTGCATCTCTACCGTCACATACATGGAAACTGGGATGATGTAATTAAACAAGACCATGAAAGCCAGGAAATCAGTAAATGCTCGAATCACCTGCAGGAGGGAGCAAGAAAGACAACAGCTATGAAGATTAAGGAAAATTCAATTTGAGATTATGTGTCTATATTTCAGTTTTCAAAGTTGATGAGCGGACCACATGGCGTTGACGCTCGTTCTCAGTTCTGTGGTTGTACCAGGGTTCATCTCGGTCGGGAGACCACTGCCACGCGTATTTCAGAACTGTGTTGATCACCGCTTTACTGATCAGGATGCACAGATACACTATAAGAAAGGCATTCATTGACCTGCAGAGAGAGAGAGTAAAGGTCAAGAAGAGGAATCTACCAATCCTCAAAAAACTTCATAGGTGAGAAGGGATGTTAATCATACTTTTCTACAGCGGAGCGCTTTTGAGATTTAGACTGGTAGTTAAGTGCCATCTTGGTTTCCATGCCAGTGTAGACTGCAACAGCTGAGGGCAGAGAAAACACAGTTGTGCCACCTGCCTCTCCTCTATCATTTGCCCAACATGACAACACGTGTAGACACAAAACAGAGTCAACTACTACCATAGATATGCTGCGTGTTCTTCAGCGTGGCTCCTCTAAGGAGCAAGTTCTCAGCTCCAAGTGGTCTGCAAGATTAAAACAGACATTTTTATAAATCTGACATTTTTATAAATCTTAGGAAAGTTTCACAACTAAAATGAACATATTGTAAGATTAACTCACTCACCTAGCCACAGGCTCTTCTTTGTCCCTGTAAATATTGATGCGTCCCACAAACCTGGAAAAGTCATTAGAAAAAAAAAGTTAAGGCATACTGTGGCAATAAATGAGAATTAATTTGTTGCAAGTCCGTGTACAAAGATTCATCAGTGAGAATGTCAGACTCACTTGTAGAGGTCAGGCTGCGGTTGTTCACATTCAATAGTGGCATGTAGCGAATCCACCTCCTGCTCCGTTCTAAAGGCCATGGTATCTGGCACAGCATAATAAGTCTGAGACAGAAAGGTGTAGGAAGGTGGAAGAAGGAGGACAACAGAGGAAAATGTCACCGACAGCCACTAATGAGAGCGCGGCTCATTCAGCTCCTCGGCCCGGCTTCCAGCGGATTTTCTAAATGACTGGGGAGAGGCAGCAAGGAGGAGCCGTTACAGAGCGTGTTCCCTGGGTCAGCCGAGGACAGCGTGCTGGGATGGCGAGCACATCGGGGGGTTGCCCCAGGGCGCGTCTGAGCTGTGTGGGTGGAGGACTCTATGCTACAGTGTGGTTAATGATCTGATGAGCGGCTTCAGTGGAAATAAGAGAAGAGGAAATGTAAAATACGATGTGTGATAATTTGTCACCTACATTTAGTTAGCAAAAATGCAAAAGAATATTTGTTATTGTTCAATAAAGCTTTGCATTTTTTTGTAATAAATAATATTTCTATCTATATAATTTCACACTTTTGTAAATAAAATGCCCACCACTAAACTACTCACTTTACTGTCACACAGGACACAAAAGAGTAGCAAATGTGGAATTTTAAATTCAATTTAAAACAGTAATAAATCTAAAACTTCATTTTTTAAATGTTTCTACTTAAAGAATTATGTATTTGGCTTTGAGATTGTCTGCGTAAATGTTAGCCACATTATGTGTTTTACCCTTTTCTTTTCATCTGATTGTTTACTGACCATGTGCAATCACTCACAAACTATGTGAGCTGCATAAAACTGAAATGCTGTCTTTTATATATAAATAAATGATGCTTCTGATAATGAGTATAACATATATTATGTATAGTGATGTAGAAGATGTATTATTTAATTTTTGTTCTTAAAAATCTAATGTATAAACAGTGTTAGATTTAAAAACTAGGAATGCATTGTTTGAATACAAAATTCCGACATTAGTAGGTCTTAATAGATCCTTGTTTTTCAGGGTCCATGTAAACCTGGGGCTTTTCTGAAGGATCAAAACCAGTAAAGTAAAAATCAAAGCAGAGTAAAAAAAAACAAAATGAATTTAAAACACCTTCCACCTTGTGACTAGACTCCCCATCCAGGCTGGTAGTAGTAACATAGCAGGTGCCATCGTGACGGCTGGAGGAGAGCAGGATGAGGTCACAGGGGAAAGTCTCGTCCTCCCTCACCATGACGATGTCCCCCACCTGACAGAGCAGGGCAGACACATCACACACACACTGTAATGGCTCTGACATCAATAATTAGAAGTATTTTCATGAGAGGCTCATGTGAACACGGAGTAAAACACAGTCAGACAGACCTGCGGGTAATCGTGTGCTCATCCTTTAACATTCCTGTTTTTTTTTTTTTTTTGCAAAGGATTGAGAAGTTGCATAACTGATTATGTGAGCAGAGCAGCTTAAGCTCTGATAAATCCCATCTCCACGGTGACCAGACACATGACACACACTTCCTGATTCTGCATGATTAATATAGTCTTCATCATTATTCCTGGTCCCAATTCACACTCTAATCCTCTCTTTTTGATCTTCGTAAGTGAGAAACCTTGGAACAGAAAACACTGGAAGATGGAGAGATGGACAGAGAGAGACAGAAAAAACAGACTATGCAAGAAGAGAATGGGGACAGTGGCAGACAATCCGTCCATTATCTGTAACCGCTTATCCTGTTTGGGGTCACGGGGGCGCTGGAGCCTATCCCAGCTGTCATACTGTAAGGTCGCCAGTGTATCTCAGGGCCAACACAAAGAGACACACAGAGAGAGAGACAACCATTCACACCTATGGGCAGCTCAGTCACCAATTAACCTAACACCCATGTCTCTGGACTGTGGGAAGAAACCCAAACGTGCACAGGGAGAACATGCAAACTCCCCACACAAAGGCCGCAGTAGGCCGGCTATGCAAAACCCCAACCTTCTGGCTGTGAAGCAGCAGCACTAACCGCTCCGCCACAGACAGTATGTGCGTGTGTGTATGAAAACCACCTTCCTCAATAAATGACACTCAGTGGAAACTGCTGCGGTGCAACAACCTTAAATACTCTGTAACCTTTTAATGCTGTGCAGCTGCACTGTAGTCTCATTTTAAGTTGACCCTCAATGTCTCTGTGCACTCATCAGGAGCAGCAGACACAGCAGAAATGAGATTTGCTGTACCTGCACCCGTTAAATACCCTCTAACGCAATGGCAGACATATAACTATACATCTGCATAGAGGATGCTGAGCAAGACACTCACATTATGCAGCCTGACACCTCGGTTCTTCTTTCACGCTAGGATGATGCGAGAGGGATTTCTGCAGAGCGCCACATAAGATCAGTTCTTGCTTTTCAACAAAATACTTGAAATTCAACCCCACATCTGATACCAGGACTAGGTTTAGAGTAAAATAAAAAACAAAACAAGATTAATGGGTGTCTTTATCCTCTACTACAGTATATCACATCACAATTCTTGTTGCTGTGAGGACTGTTTGAGTCATTGTTTAATCATTTATATCAACCAGTAGTGGCCCCAAACAAACTCTAACAACTAATTAGTTAATATTTAGAAGTAGTACAAGTTAGATGTCACACATTTTAAGTTACGTCTGTGTAACTTAACAACCAGATAAAGTTTCCATGAATGTTTACTTGGCTTATGTTATGTTACATTATAATTTTTATTTTTTATGTTGAAACTGTCAGAAAGTTGATAGTTCTATTAATGTATTTCTTTATTTCTTAGGTCTAATGTTTTGGTCACCTTATGTAAAATGAATGTAGTGTTCACCTCTTAATTTAATACACTCCAGCACACCTGTGATAACTGGATGTAATTATAAATTTGTTTGACACGTGAACACAACCAACAAAACACTTTCTGTACTGGTTTATAGTCCAGCCAAAGAAAATGCTGGTTTATAGGCTTCCTCTAACATCTCAAGGATTATACGAATTCCACTGAGCCCCTCTAGTAAAGGGTGATCTGCTGTTGCATCAGAATGACATAAGAGAACATCAGAGGATGATGACAGGAATATTTGAACTACTGAAATACATCAGTCCTTCATTCTCCAGGGGATTCTTTGTGGGGAGCCAGGGGGATACTGACTGTTTTTCGAACAACCTTTTCCAGGGCATTAATTGGTAGTAAAGAAGAAAAGTAAGGCAACAAGAGGAAGGAAACAAAGTTAATGGGACCACAGAGAGGAGGAGACAAAGTGTATGAGAGCAGCAGATATTGGGAAACCGAGCTGTAGAGCAGTGCAGCAGTGTTACTTTGTGACCTCAGGTGCTGTTCTGTTCTAATGAGGCCATTCTTACCCGTAGCTTGTGACTTTGTGTCCTCACCGCCTTCCCCTGCTGCACCACGTCCACTGGACACTCGTTTATAGAGCAGTCAGCCTTGTGTCTGAGCCAGTCCTCATAGCCCTGAGAGAGATGCAGCGAGGAGAAAGAAAGAGAGAACGTGATTGTAAGGGAAGGAAAAGCCAATGTGTTTGTTGGCAGCGTAGAAACGAAGAAAACAGATTATTGTGCAGAGGGAATTGGGGCCAGAGTGTGGCATAGATCAAGAGGGGGGGGTAGGGAAGGTGAAAAGCATACGTGGTAATTATTTAGCATTGTGTTCCCTGCGCTCAGTGACCTCTTTCCTGGATTTTTAGCAAACATGTCATGTTTTACGTTCATGTCAAAGTAAAGATCAGGCTTTCTTATCCATAACAGCTTCATCTATCATTGATAGTAGCCCATCCCTCAGTACAGAGAGATGGTATAAAGGATGCATCTCCCAGGGGCATGGGATCAGCTAGTGATTAACAGGGGAGAACATTCATTACCATATTTCTCACATCACCAGACATATTCAATAGCATGTTCTTTCAGAGAGAGGGGAATGTGTATATACAGATAATAGAGCATACTACTGATAGAGTGTGTGTTTGTGTGTGTGCATATATTTCAGACTGGGAGTCACTGTTTGTGTTGGTCCTACCTGTTTTATGGCGGTGACAGTGATAACAAAGAAGAGGGGCAGGCCGCTGGTGACTGGGCTGGTGGGGGTGTCGATGATGAGCTGCAAGAGAGGGGGGCGGTGGGGGGAGAGGAGAAAGGGAAATGATGTAATGCAATAGTGAGTGAGGAAGTGCAGGAGAGAAAATCTCTTGTAATAAGGAATCAAGCATCAATCTGGGAACTTAACGTACTCCACTAATGAAATCCTGTTTTATGCCTTTTGCACTTACAGCCGAGCAATATAACACAGGGGGAGCTTTGTAGTCGACAAAAGGAGAGGAGTAATAAACGCTGCAGTTGTGTGCCATGCCCAGTTTGTTCCATTAAGAGTCTGCAGTATTTCACATGCTACTGAGAAAACATACAGCACACAAAGACCTAACTGTGGCTACGCTGCATTGTGGTCGGCCAAAGCAACCGAAGGTATGATGATGGCCGGTGCAAACAAGCGGTTTCTGAGTCTAATTTAGACAAAAAGATGTTGATCAGTACCGCACTCATTACTTCAGGATAATATGATATTAACAAATTCAAATCACATTGGTAATTTCCATGCAGGTAACCTCAAACACAGATGCAGGGCTTAACTGTTAATCCTGGATAATTGCTCTTATTTTGAAATCAGGGAACAATGAGTACAGGAACAAAACAATGATCAGCACTCATGTTATAGACTAGTGCTTAAAGCGACAGCATCTATTAATCAGCCATGAGTTAATTTAAGGCAGCGTTGACCCAAAAATGATCAAAATTAAAAAAAAACCAAAGTAATGTACAAAACAAAACCAACAAAATATGCAATATAAGCAGCTGACTTCTGAAATATAATAATTCCTGAATAAAGTGTCACACATTTTGGCAAGTTAAGTCAATTTTGCCAAATTATTTAGTTATTAAAACAAGTTTTCTGGTTCTATAGATCCAGAAAACAAGTTGGCTATGATGTTAAGTATGAGCTTTATTTTGTGCCTAAAACTTTACTGCGTCAAAAATCCAATTACATGAAAAATCCGTGATTTATTGTTTTGTACTTATTTGTATTCCGTTACCTGCTATATGTGTAAAAATGGGTCAGTGTTCAACTGTCAAACTTCTACAGCTGCCCTAAAAAAATCTTGATGCAAAGCCATGGCCTATAACAAATCTGGGCCAGTTTCATGCAGAAAATAAAAATAGAGACACACAAGAAATACAACATTTGAGATCAGTAACCTTATGTGAGGTTTTGTTGGTTGCTTCAACAAATGGAGCAGATAAAGAATGCTGCACTAGTTTCAGTGTGAGAAATGATGGCACTAATAACATATATCAAGCTCTCACCTGGACCAGAAATATGACCAAGAAGTAGAAGTTAGCAATTCTTCTGAACTGCTCAAACAGATTCTTGGGTATGAAGTTCCAGAAGGTATACTGAGGGAGGGAGCAAGAGCAAAATGGCTATCACGCATAAAACAAGGCAGGGAAACAAAGGCATATTATAACAATCCCTCTGGTGATGCACAGCTTGATGATGTGAAATGTCTCATCCTTTTAAAAAACAAACACCACCAAAAAATGTGGCCACAAAGGGATTATACGGATGTGCAAATGTAAAACAAAGGAATGATAGAGAACAACATTACAGCATTGACTCATGGGTTGTGGCTCACTCACCTTAGAGGAGATGATGCGGTTGTCAGGGTAACGCTGGGGGATGTAGGCCTCAGCTCCCGGAGGGGGTTCTTTATGCCCAATGTACACCGTCCGACTGTCCACCCAGTTCTCCTCCCCCACACACTGACAGACAGAGAGGTAACATACAGATATAAATAGCAGCACAGGCAGAGAGGAAAAATGGGCTGAATTCAACTTAAAATTCATAACCTACCTACTATTATCTGTTTATATGAAGTGGAAATATTAATACCATCCACCCACACATATTTTAAACTTAGAGTGTAGAATGACACAGTATAACCTACATGTGGTTCACAGATTATTCATACCTTTATAGATTTGTTTCCTACTGTTGCTTTTATTGCTCAACTATGCACCATTTGGAACTAAAAGGCATATAATATATTAATAAAGTGCCAACTATATTTATAACTTTATTGTTTGAGTCATAGTTTACTAAGCACGACTGTGAATGATTTGCTAGTTTTAGCTCGTTAGGTGTGAAGAAATGCTTTTTTGTTTAAAACGGTAAATTGTTCTATTTTGGATTGATGTTCATCAGACACACAAACTAATTTAAAGAGTTTCTTATTTACGTCGACTGTCTCTTCTTTCAAACAGCCCAAGACAACTAATTCTGTTAGTGCAGCATCTTGATACAGCACCTGAGTTCCTCTCCTGTATCTGCAGCTCCCACTGGATTAACATAGTGCATTCTGGGAGTGTAGAGTGGCACATATTTGTCCAAGGTGTCCTTCATTAAACAACGGTGGGAATAGAGCTCTCCAGCACAAAAACAGGAGTTAAGAGATTACAAGGTTCAGCTGTTTGTTTCCATCGGGCTTTCTACAGTGCACGGCTCCTAATGCTTTGGCCTGCGCGGGCAGTGTGAGTGTAGCCTTTGGCAGAGCACTCTGCCTGACACAGCTCAAAGCAGAGTTGTTGACCATTAGCAGAAAGTTCTGGAGCGAGCACTACAGTGGAAGCGGCGCTTCACTGGTTTAAACGTCCTTTACATTTTGGCAGCGATGTAGCACATCATTGTCCATTAACTAACTTTTACTGTTAACAAGGGCACGTGATGAAAACTGTAATCCTGTTACTTGTCTTCTAAATGACTATGTAGATTCTGACTAAAGTTTCAGTAAGTGCGAGCGTGGACATAACTTCCAGTGCCGGATGATGTCACTTTTCCTGATGAAATCTGTGTCAGCATGGAACATGTACAGCAAAAGGCTCAGAGTCACATAGCCACTGTGATCAACAGGCGCTCAACAGTGCGATAAAAATAGACATTGAGCCAAGCGCCTAAGCCGACTTGAGACCCCTCCAAAACATCCGGGGGGGCAACACGACCAAGAGACATACAGTGAAATGAGATACAGCGGAAAAAAGAGACGCAGATTGAAGTGGAGCGAGCAGCAGCAGAAGATGGAGGGTAACAAAAGAAAGAAATGACCACCATTGACAGAAAGAAAATGCCCCGTCGAGAGAGGAGCAAAAGGGCTGTGAGACGAGGCCAAGTTTTAAAAAAATCTCCCTGGCATGTTGACCGCATGATGAAGCGCTTGCGAGTTTTTTTAAGTAAGGAATGTACAGTACAGTAACTAACCAAACCAAACAGTTCAAAACACACACAGTCTGTCCCAGGGATGTAGAGGGAGATGTTTACTGGTCTCAAATCAAATGTGTGTCAAAAATAACTCCCCCGACCGGGTTCTTCAAATGAAAACTGCCCCATTAACACCACGCAACATGTCTTACTAATCATGAAACATTTTGCCTCTTGTAACAAACATAAACTCAGAGGTTTGATCCCGCAGAATCTTTCTCCAGATGATCTAAAAATTACGAGAACCGGGAAGAACTGGAAAGTGCAGGTTTTAGATCGTAATCAATCAAACTGAGCTAACAAGGTCATTCTATTCACCAAAGTAGTAAGTAATCTGTAACTAAAGAGCAAAACACTGAATGATCATGAAATAGAACAGTGACAACACAGAGTCATATTTGAATCAATCAAACAATTTCCCATGGTGATATTAATTAACCGCATTAAGAAGAGAAGCCATTAAATTCCGATGACTCGTTACACGTGCAGAGAGATTAGCCTTCTCGCCGTAGAACATCAGTAACTCCTTTTAAGATAGTTTGATTAAACATCTAATCATTCTACTGTACCTACTGCTACTAAACTACAACCTTCCTCTGCTGCCTCAATTCAACTAATGCAACTTTTCCCCCGTAAATCCACGATTCCCTGACTCCATCTTTGACCCCCGGTTATCTGCACTGCTCTCTCCCTTTGTTCCCTCCTGGCGGCGAGTGTCACACCCTGACACAGTGTGGCCGTGGGAGAGGGATGGAGAAAGACACAGAGAGCTCGCTTTGTGATTCGTACTTATCTGATCATTAATCCCAACTGATCCGTATCAATCCCTGGTCCACTGGTCAGACAAAGTGGCTGGCTGCTTGGTTGCAGAACATTGAGGCTTTGTCTCTCTTAGCGACACTGAAACAGCCTCTCTGCAGACAGGCCGGACTTACATCCTCATCGATCATTAGCAATGACAAGATGGATTTAATAACAGTAAACATCCCACCACAGCAACTTCGCTTTATGTGTTTATGACTGTGCACCGGTCTCTTAGGTGGGTGCTTTAAACTCTTCACAAAGGAAGAACAGAAGCAAGTCGTGCTATTTTTAATATCTGAAAGGCTGCTATAAAAGCCAAGACAGTGTTTCTTGTTCTAGTCTCCTCTGATAATATACCCAACATGTGCACTGGTCCACAGCAGTTCGCAGGGCTGTGGGTGCGTGTTGCTTCAGTGCCATAATCTACCCACACTACAGCTTCCTTCCACTGCAGAGGTTTAACCAAAGGTACACACAATCAACTGGTAGGATTATACAGTCGTATCTTATACCTCCTCCGCTGTCCCACCGACTGCGCTGCAGCAGCACACAGCACGCTGAGCATGCATCCCTCTTTAATCCATAGATCAAATTCCTCTGACTGAGCTCTTTCCTAATAAACTACTCATGTCATCTGGATAGAGGATGGATGTAGAAACACACAAACACAGCCACAATGCACAACACCCAGGACGTGCATAAATTATGAGAACCACAAGTGGATTTTTGAGGTCAACTTAAAACGTGTACATTTTAAACTGCACCAAAAGATGGTTTCACCTGCTTTTGTGACGTCAAATCCTGCATGTATGCGTTTACAAAGTCCACGCTGGCACTCGACTAAAAGAAAACATTTGCACTGCACCAACTACCTCTCACAAAGAAATGAGTAAATATTTAATTACTGAATATTTATATTCAGTAACTGCCTGGTTGTCACTAAACGATTATCTTAAATACTAGGGTTGGGTTAGCATTTATTCATGCATTAATATCTCATCCAAAACATAAAAAGCACCAACTATTACAACTATTTAGTATTACAAGTTACACATAGTTACAATAAATATATTCTGTATCAGTGGGTTATGTTACAGCTTGTGGTGTGATATAAACTTCCATCTCACATAATTGATTGTTTATTTACACGACAGAGCGATCATCTCTTTGTAAATTGGAGTTCAAAAAACTGTAAGAAACTGATAAGAACTTATCAGTAGCAGCTGTTTGTCAAAGCACTGAGCAAAGATAAAAAGAGCCTTGAGACCTTGATCATCTAAAAGGGAAAGAAGCTACCTGTGCTCCACTGCTATTCATTAGCTATTAATCACCATGGCAACACCATACCAAACAACACTCACACACCAGGAACACAATGTCTGCGAGTTCTCAATGTGGGTCCACACGGAGGCATCGCCATACCGAGGATCAAATGTGTTAAACTAATTCTGTTCAGGAAAGAGTAAACATCAAAAGCAGCAGTTTGGGAGAAATGAAAAAAGGAGGAGGGGGGATGTGGTTCACAGCGAGGAATAATTGCCATTTTGGTTTAAAAAAATTTTTAAAAAGTGACCTTCAGCATGTGCACACTGTCAAAGCCACCAGACCCCTGGTGACACAAATAACTCTATACCTGCAACAAAATCAAAGGACAAATATGAGAACGGTACCTTCAAATGACAGCATTTGTATTCTGCTGTTGCCCCAGCTTTCTCTCCCACTTGACTTGCTATGATCCAACTGTTACATAAGTCTTTAATCCAGCTGTGCTACTTCCCCTCTTCGCTCGCTCTGTTCTCTCCTTTTTCTACCGCCTCCATAATCTGCATCCCCCAAAAAAAACCTTTTTCTCATTTTGGCTGCGTTTAAAGCCGACAACACGTTAATACAACTGTGTCTTATAATGAAACGTCTTGTGGGCACACTGTGGGGGGAAAAGTCATTCCTGGGAGCAGCGCGCCAATACACGGCCGTTTCCTGTGATATACACGCATGCCGATAGCCAAAGGTTGGCCCGAATGTAAATCCTCTGTGTTTTTGTCACCTGCAGCCTCTGTGTCTCCCCCCCGGGGGGCCACATCTCCAAGGGAAGCAGCAGACAGGAATAGACTGCCCTTAACAGTCTGGAGCACTGAGAACTAATGTGGCCAACAGAAATCTAGCAGGCTGCGTTGCGCCTTTCAACACCAGCCAGGGGACTCAAAGAGCTGTAAAGTTGCTGGAAGCCTTTCTAAAGCCCTTCAGCAACTCCAGGACCTGCTGGCACCTACCTGATCAAAGGGAGACATCGCTGGCCTTTCTTTTTTTATCTGCTGAGGTTGTGAGAGGTCTCGGCAACAATAACAGTTATACATTCAGAGATAAGATGCAAAGCAGGGTGAGGGCTGAGGGGGACGAGGGTAAATCAAGATGAAGACAGGAGAACGCAGTAGTCACAATGCTGATATTAATCAAAATACTGCCACCACAAACGGCTGTTTTATGAAAGTAAAAAATGAGAAGGCAATCTTTATAAATAAGAGGTCATACTGACGCCCCCTGTAAGGTATCAGGTACCATCAGACACAACTTCTAGCATCCTTGATCCCTAGATTATGAGCTCCTGTAGTTTGTACTAGTCTGAAGGATCTCGCCATCGCTGTTATTAATGGCAGACAACAAAAGGGCACCAAAGACAGTGGACAGACATAATATACACACTGACCAACAAAAACACACTCACACTGGATCTGTGAAAAGCACAGGAGGTGATATTACAGATAAATCTCATTATGAATAAAATCTCCTCCTCCTCCATCCTGGCCCAGGGTCTGCTGACATACCAGACCAAAGGTGCGTGCACACATATACACACACTCCTATTGTATTTTATATCTTTTAGCATGAGGGCTTAGCCATTCCATTACGCCAGCAACCTGAAAAATGTTGAACAGATTTAGGTTATTACGCAACAAATTGTCCCATTTAAACTTCACGCATTGCAAAACACCATGACACTATATTTGCCTTTACAGAAAACAATTTGCTGTACTGTTCAGACTCAATTCACCAGCAATTTTGCCTGAGTCAGAATAACAGGCTTATAAGCAGCACAGTACGCACCGCCTTCAGAAAAATTTAATTTCCTTCTCATTATAAAGTGCTGCACTGGACAAATTTGAGTAAGGGTTTGCAGTTATAATAATAAAGTGCAGCAGGCAACACAGTTGACATTCCAACAACAGCTGCTGCACCTTGAGTTAAAGTAAAATAACTGAACTATCTGATATAATGAACAAACTTCTTGCAATTTGTGAAAATGTTGTTCAAACCAAACGTAAAACAACCAAAGTGAGCCGAGTTGAGAAACAGAAAATTCCCTTCACACAAAATGCACCAAGGACAAACCACGAGTCAATGACAAGGTGAAAATCAGGGAACAAGGAACAAAGTAAACTCCTTCAGTGTGGCAACGCAAACTAAAATTAGAAGTAAACTCTGTAATTACTATTATGAACTGATTTTTTGGACAGACACTCTAAAAAGGCCTGAGCCTCCTGCTTATCACAGGCTGATCACCTTGCACGAAGTCGTGTTAGGGCAGCTGTTGTTCAGAAAATTACAGGGTATATAACAGGTGATACAGATGTAGACGAGGCCCAGATTGACGTCAACTAGTCTTCCAATTCTAAATCAATACGTGGTTAATTGAATTATTGATTTATTCCTACTTCATAGTGTCAAGACGGGAAGGGAAAGGGTGAGAAACGAGAGGTGTGTTCAATGACCCTGTCCCTTCCTTCTCACTGATGGTTCTGATTTCCCCTGATATTAAGCCCTGCTGCGGCATCCATCGAGCTCCCTACACACTCTGCTGTACACACAAAAACCCACTCTGACACGCTAATTTATGAAATATAAGCTTCTTCAACAGTGTGCACACACATTTCATAGCACCTGAGCCAGTTTTAGGGTGAATGCCCAGTCTATTAAACGGTGTAATTCAGTCACCAGTCATCCAGCTGCTGATGGCACTGACCTGTTTAAGACCAGACCAATCAGTGACATGATCACAGCTCATCATCCACAGAATGTGAGTTTTCTGTCTCCCTGTGCAGCCTATCAGTGGAAATAAGTGATTTACAGACTAGGCCCGTAAAGTCTTTCCTGCTTGAGAATTATTTCCTCTGCAGAGCCACAGGATAGTTCAGCGTTGGACCTCACTACATCCACTTAAGTGGGCCAGTCACTGTGGCATCTGGAGCAACTGGCACATTCTCCGTCCAGCTCCACAAATGCCACAGTGAAGCCCCAAGTCAGTGGCCCTGCCGGACACCTCGAGTCAGTGTGTGAGTGTTGATCACCGTGAAACACCCATTGCATTTCCGAGACGCATCTACAGCTGCGACTGTGCTGACGGGCCCTTACGTATCTGCTGATGATGTTCCGGAGCCGGCTGAAATCCATCCTGGCAGCAGCTCCGGCCGGCGGCGACTAAACTGTGCGGCAGAGACGTTCAGCTCTCCTCGGGTCGCGGGAAACGCTACCTACAGCGGGTCTGTCCGCCGGGATCCATCGCTCATCATCAGCACCGCCGCCGCCGTGTCGGTGATAGCGCGGAGCAGCGCTCTCTCAGTCGGCTGTCAGGCATTTCACGGCATCCCCGGTGGGAAGAGCCATCCGCCGGCCACGGAGCGATCGCAGCGAGGCGCCCTCACGCCGCTGGCTCCATTTCCGGTGAAAGTTCAGCGCGTGCGGAACTCCGAACCTCTGCCGGTAACGCCAATAAACGCGTTTATCCTCGCAGGAGACGAGGAGTGTGTGTGTGTGTGTGTGTGTGTGTCCCGCTCAGTGTAGCGGCAACGCGAAACGTCCACACTGCTGCTCACACGTCAGATGACTACGCTGCGCATGCGCACTCACGTCCACTCGCATCTCGGAGTAAAGTAACAACAGTGGATGCTGCGTTCACTGGCCACTTTATTAAGTGCAATACAGCCGGTATTATTCTAAGAGGTGGGACAGAGTTTTTAAAAATGAATTATGGGGCCAAAACAAACCACCAAACCAACTCTCACACCACGACTCCACTAACCACTGTGAACTACAGACAAACATAGAGTAGAATTATCACCTTGCTGACAGTGTCTGTAAAACTACTAAATTAAAACCTTATGAAAGTGGAATTCAAGGCTGAGCTGCTGTATTGGATTGCATTAGATCAGATGGTACAGGTGTTCCTAATAAAGTGGCCAGTTGCTGTGTGGGCAGAGGCTTCATGATAAAAAAAAAACTCACACCGATAGAAAGTCAAACGAATCCCTCAGCACTTTATGAAAATAATCTCATTGTGACCGTGGTTTATCTATATCAAAAGGAATATAGTCATTAGGTTATTTTAAAAACATTCAGAGGGATTATTACTACCCCTTTTCAGATTCCTTACCACTACTAAAATCTACCCATTTACCTTAAACATAAATAGTAAACTAATTCATATTTAATTTTATTTCACAAAAAAATAACACAGTAGTGTAAAATGTCCGTTTACTGTGGTTCCTTTATTGTAAAGAGGGAAAATATGCAGGATATATCACACTGTTAGCATTATCATCAAAACATTTGCTCAAGATCAAAAATGGTAACAGAAAAAATATAGGTTTAAAGACAAAAAAGACTAATAGATTTGCAAAAAATAGTCAGTGTTATATAATACTGGAGCTACAAAAAGCTTCCACTTTTGTTAAGCCCATTGTCACATGTAACTTATGAAAAATGTACAAAACTCCACTGTGTTTGTGATTTGGAGAAACTCTAAAATTAGCTACATCTCCATTTAGGGGGATCCTGTGGCAACAGAGAGACAGGATGTGATGTCTGCCCCAGACGTTTCATTTGTGGACTTATGACTTTCAATTAGCACAGACACTATTAATAATGCATGGGGATACAGCACTTTCAGCCATGACCTATTAATGCTTGATGCTGCTGTTTAGCTCCCTTAAAATCCCAGGGTACTTAATGTCTATAGACCAGTTTGCCTCAGTGGACAGATTACAACATGCCTTTTGTTTATGGGCTGTGACAAACATATTTTATGTCTTTGTCATAGTTTGGAGGTGCCTCTCTTGCAAAATGGTAATAAAAATTTTAGCATACCTTATGCAGAAAGATACCACAATGTATTCTGTAATAAGCCTAAAAGAAAGGCGAGCTTTCCTGAATAAATGCATATAAAATCGCTGGAAGATAAAATTTCTCTTTCATGTTCCTGCAGCAGAGGTTTTGCATGCTGAAGATACTGAATGATTAACTCAGACCAATTCTCTGTGCTCGAAATTAACCTACTGCTTCCTTGTTACTTTGGTAAATGTATAATCTGATCATGTCCCATCAGCAAATCTAATTTTGTCTTTTGTCTTTCTTCAGCGGAGCAGCTGGCCCCTGATTCACAGACGAACAGGGTCACAATTGTTGCTCAGCACACACTAGCTTGATGTTTTCACTGCTTTTGCCGTGATTATCACATAGTTGACTAATTTTTTGGTTGTGTTTCATTCAAGTGGATGAACTGGGTCAGTGTTGGCTCCTTCTGCCTTCTGTGAGGGCAAGGGGGAGAGATATATGGGGTAGTGGGCTACATTCCTCATGTGCAGAATCCAAAATCTGGACAGTCCTCGTTAGGCTTAAAATAAATAGAATACCTTCAAAAATACATTGTATTTGGTGTAATCAAATTTTACAAAGGAAAAACTGAACGGATAACAAGTACCCATGACTTGCTCTTTTTAATTTGTCTGATATTACTATCATGATTAACAGACGTATAAGAGTTATGTTAATTAGGAGAACCAGGACCATGTCAGACTGTGGGATTAAGGAGCCAAGAGGATCTCTCAGTTAGTCAAGTATTTGGTGCCATCTAGTGACACTTGTGCAAAAACACACTAGTTGTTTGCAACTCCGTTCGTGCCCACCCCATGACTCTGTTGGTGTAGCTTCAGGTAATTTGGCAGCTAATTAATTGCTTTGATTGGTTGTAATTGGAGGCCCGTTACAGCATGAGTTTCCCCTGTATCATGGGAGCACAAATTAGCAGAAGGTGACAATTAGGCCTATCATCTTTTGCATTAGACTGATTTGTTGTTACTTCACTGAATGAGTTTTTGAGTGTGTTTGGGTGTCCGAGTGATTGCTTCAGTGCTTTAGTTGATGAATGAATGAATGTGCATTTGAGTGAACCGGCTTATAGGGTTTAGGTGTGACCTCTCGACTTATGCCAGAGGTTTGTAAATGTGGCTAATACAGCTTGCGAGAATAAGATTATGTGAGTAAGCACTGCACAACCTGCAGGACGCCGGTCTCTCTCTGAGCAAAGATAATAGGTGTGTTTGTGTCTCTGGCGGTGCCGATGTGCGTCACATGCCTTCTCTCTCCATGCCCAGTTTGGGTGCCAAGAGAGGGGCTTAAACCTGCGTCTGGAGATGGGAGCTGTGGAGATCCCAGGGAGCGGATGCTTGGCACCGTGAAATAGGATTTGGGGAGGACCAAAGCAATGAAGCGAGAGGGAGGAGAGCAACTGCCAAGTCCTCTCTGCGGATTTGGTGCCCCCCTCCTCACCCCTTAAACATATTCAGTTTGAGCGCACGCACACACACATGTGCAGATATGAAGGGGGGAAAGAAAGGGGGAATGAACGGGGGAAGGGGGAGGGATTGCAAATGGAAAGGGAGAGAAAAGAAAAGCAGAGAGGAGAGTGTAATAAGAAGAACAGCGTTTGGAGATATACCATAGTTGGAGAGACAGTGACCTGAACATGTGTTCCTCACCGGAACCAACTCATACAAGTCACTAATCCTGCCAGGGCCTTACCAGGTGCCTCCTGCTTGAGTTTGTGTGTGCATGCCTACAGTACACATGCTGTGGCGTGTGTGCTCATATCTGTGCTTGGCTCACTGCATGCACAGTGTGTACATCATCTTCTATAAGTGACAGGTTGACAAGGAGCGCGAGAAACTGGGGGGAGTGGTGGGGAAATAAAGGGGCGGCGCTACTCACATGGTTGTCAAAGGAGGTGATTGATTTTCCACCCCCTGTTATCGAGACCGGCAGCCACAAGGACCCCTAATACCCCCCTGTCTGACACACACACACGCACACACACACTGTCAGCAGCTCAATACCAAGAAAATAGGCCTATCAAGTATCATCTGCCTCTCTTTCTCTCACGTGGTCATAACAAATATCTAATCAGCATAGTTGGCTCTTCATGCACGGAGCAGAGAGTAGAGGAAAGAGAAAATATAGCTGGCTCAGTTTGCCTCTAACTGTCAGAGGTATAGAAAGGGGAAACAATCAGCTGCAAATGCATCTACGCTGATTGTGGAGCCGAGATGATTCAGGAAAGCAGGATGGATGCATCAGAGTGGACGCTTTCAGACATTCGTATCTCGTCGTTGCCTGTTTCAGGTCATGCTGAATTCTGACGTAAAGATAGCATCAAACCTCAAAGTTGACAGCGTTTTGAGATAAACTGCTGTAAATGTTGCTAAGAAATGGTAAAACGGTGCACAATCAAAAGTGTGATGTTAGGGTGACAAGGCAAAACAGTGCATCACTCTCCTCCTCGCACTTCCTCTTTTCTCTGGCTGCCTTCACCTCTCCTTCCTTTCTTGCCTCTTGTTCCATGCCCTCTCCAACCCCCTCTTGAATGATTTGTTCTTTTTTTTCAATTTTCTACAAAGGACTTGTGCAATTTTGCCATTACTCATATTATTGCTGGTGGCTGCAAACCGAGTCTTGGCGCCATTCCTCAGGGGTAATTGGAAACTGCAGGTGTGAGAGGGCACATTAGCATACACAAGCTTTGCACAGCATACCGCTTCAGCCCTAATGGCAGCATGAAAAATACATCTATCACTCTAATGCCGAAGAGACGGATGTGTACTGTAGTTACACCACTGAGACCAGTCATAAAAATGTGATATCCTGCGGTGTTAGTGAGCTTGTGCACACTTTTTCTCAAAGTGTGTCTGTGTATGTTTGTGTGTGTAGCCGCTACACAGAAAGAGGGGAGGGGGTGAGACAAAGTGGTACTGAACATCTGATAGTGTTTGATAATATAAAGAAAATGCACGTGTAAAACATGTATAAACATGCATTATTGTGTATTATATCATAATAAATTTCACAATGTAGAAATATACAAGCAGTACATGAATACTTATAAAAAAGAGATGGTAAAGAAAACTGAATCTGATTGAGTAAATTCAGATGTGAGGGACAAAGAATTGAAGAAGAAAAGAAACAGGGACAATAAGGATGAACATAGTTGAATCAAATTCATTTAAAAATAAATGTATATCAATAAAGTTGTTTGTTAAAGAACCAGATGAATTTACCAAGCACAGTATCATACTAAATAAAAAGAAGTATTTCAGTGCAAACCAGTGCTGACTTTAAATGTAAAGCAGTGGCTGAAACAAGTTACAGCTATATCATAACTTTAAGTTGGAGTTTTTCTATCCACTCCTCAAAAAAAGCAATAAAAGTACAACTACTACAGCTTTGAGGCACGATTTTCCATGAGTTATCAGCCCCGATATACACCTACAACAACACTTTGTTTCACTACAGCATATTCAGCTTATTTGAAAAAGTACATGATGATAAACTAGGTCAAAGAGCTTCCTGCCTGTGACAAAAAAGTGCATGAAAAGTGACCAATAAAAGGGGTCAGACCAGACCAGTTAGGACTAGAACAAACTCAGATTATATTTCAGTATTTTGGAGAAAACATGATAGCCATAGAACAGTAGACTGCATTAATGGCCTATGCTGGCCATTCACTGAGGAAAAATGTTTACGCAGGTCAATACAGGTCCGACAAACTCAAAACCATTAGTGATGCTTAGAACATATTCATGTCTATCCGCACCAGTAGATAGATTTCACTTTTAATTTTGGCTGTGTGATGTGAAGCCAATTGTATTAATTTGAAAACCTCAGACATTAGTGGTGTTTAATTTTATATTGCCTGTAAATATAAAATGAAGAGTGGAGAAACCATCAAAGCTGAAAACAAATGGCACTAATTTCACCGCAGTGAACCGATCATTTCTGTATAATGTTTATGTCAAGATAGTCAGCCAAAAATTAAAAATCCAGCTGACTATAAAGAGCAATATTGTAGAACATCCATGAGGTTTACGTGGAAGACGTGGGTGGTGAGAAATTATAATGGCTCTGATTTATTAATGAGGACCTGCACAGTCAGGCAGAATCTGAAAACACATTTTTGTTTTTAAGCAGACTATTTATTTGATAAGAAGATAATATTCTGTGTACAACTGCGTACCCGTAGCACTGCAAGCTAAAGGCTTTTACAGGAAGACAGTCATACGTGTAGTTTTGCAGTAATTCAGGTTTGTATTCTGCGTGTGCTGAAATCTAATCTGGCCTATAAGAGGAATTTATCTTCAAGCTGCTCTCATCCGAGCATCCTCCGGGTTGACGACGTGCTCATAAATACTGTGCAAAAAAAGACTTTTCCACAATTAATCCGCTACAAAATGCCATAAGTGTAAGGAATAAAAGAACAGCTTGAATCTAAAGCATTGTAATGAAATTCAAATTGTCAAAAGTAATTGCTGAATTATGTTGTATATCTGGATATCAAGAATGTCACTGTGGCACACTGGCACAAAAAAAACGAGGAATTTAAAGCAGAGCAACTAATTTCTTCCTAGGATGTGAAATAATGACCCATTTAGACCCCCCATAGTGTGTGCATAGGGTGTGCACCCCATCGACTTGCTAACATGGTTTGCAAGTTGAAGCCTGTATATGTTATTACCATATCCACACACACACACACACACACACACACACACACACACATAGGGTCTTTCTTTGTCCTGTCTGCAGTCTGCAGTTTTTCTTGTCTATAACAGTGCTGAAACAGCTTGTTAAACAGTGACTCCCAGACCCCCTGCTGAGCACATCTCCCTGCAGTTAGAGCTTCATGGAAACGAACCAGCCATCATTTCACTTCCTCAGAAAGGCTCCAGTAACAGAGCAGTGACAGACGTGAGGTGCCCCGTACGCGCACGATGAATATACAGTACGAAGGGAAAAATAAAGCGAGGATGTTAAAAGAAGAAGGGAACATCTGGAGAAAGGAGAAACATATCTCATAGATGTTCGGACCCATTCCTTCTCTTTTCCCATTTGCCTTTACTTTAAATGATGTATAATGCCTGCTGTCAAACAACAAAAGGTTACCAAGCCAGAAATGCCAATAACATGTTTATTCTTATTTTTTTAAGAGAATATAAACTCCTCAATTACCTAAATGTTGGCTCTTTGCATGTTCTCTGTGTTCTTATTTTGGTTGTAAATAGCATTTGTTTGTTTTGCTTTAGGAGTTTTACTCTTTATTTCCATTTTTTAAAACACAAAAGACATATTTTGGAAATATTTGAGTATAAATGACAATAGCCTATTTAGCCTGTGCTGCTGCTGGCAAGATGTTTAAGAATCTTCTATCGTTTATGCATATACAGGTCCTTCCCACAGATTTTTCATCCCACACCAAATTAAATGTGTGGTGCATATTCAGAATGTTTGCTATGCATACACTGGCATAACACAAACATTTGGGCCTATATACATGTGCATCCTCATACTCCTCTTCAAATGACAACAGAAATTGGAAAAATCATCTTAAATCTGTGCATATTTCAGGCCATTTCTACAGCAGCCTGTAAGTAAAGTCTTACTTTTTTGTCACGGTGTAGAGATCTTTAATGGGTTAGGTGGAAAGCCACTGAACACTGAGAAAGGATTACTGTATTTCATAATAAACACAGCCGAATCAGATAAAACATGATTTATTTGCAGCATTAAGGTGGATTAGTTGCCTAGAGGTGCTAGACCAGTTGATGGGAGCACACAGGAGTGGAAACCTAAAGGCACAAAAGTGTGGCCTCAGTATTAAAACAGAAAACCTGGGATTATAACCTGCTCCCCAACTGACTGGTCTTAATGCAGGGAATAATATGAAATAATAACTCAGTGGTGTCAGATGATTGCATAAATGAAGCAGACAATGTTATGGATAGAATAACACATGCAGTGTAGACAATTCAGTTTATTAAAGGCTTTTAGATAAGGATACAGTTCAATATCTACTTTATGTATTTTTATGTTTTATTTGTTTATAAATACACAAGGATCTTTTTTTTTTACTGTGAGAATACGTCAGGCTGCAGCTTCTATGTTCAAACTGTGCAACAGTATCTCTGACATGGTTTCAAACCTTACAGCTAATACAGCAGATGTTGTTGTTGTAAATGAAAGACAGCAGGCAAGTGTCTGCATCAGAGCTGGCTTATACTTTTAGGCTGGAGCAGGTGTTTTTCTCACAAAGGTAGAATATGATGAAGTACTTTTGAGGTGCTGCTCTGCGTCTGCAGTTCAACAGTGGAAGTGAAAATGTTACGTGAGAGTCGGATGGAGTTTGTGCAGCGTCTGTTGCTGTTCAAATGTGTACATGTTAAGTGTTAAATGTCTGTGCGTGCACGTGTTTTCCTCGCAGGAGGTCAGGATACTTCTGTGCCGACTGACTGTGAAGGATTATTATGGGATTAGGGGTGTCTCGGTTACCACAGTGAGATGATAATCACAGTGGCTGTCCTCTGATCTCTACGGGGATAGGAGCGTCAATCAAACTGGAGACACTCAGAGATGAGAGGGAGCACTGCTGTGAGTGTGAACACGTGTGTGATGTTTTCTCTGGACTGGGCGTTACGTGTTGTGCTCGTGTGTGTGGATGTTTTGTGTGACTCAGCTGTCGTGTAGAAATACGGGGAGAAGCTGGTGTTTTGTTTTGTTTTTTTGTCACACAGGCAGATGAGTGAATTTATGTTTTACAGAAATAAAATATGGCCCCCACCCCCCCTCCCTACCTCCAGATGGTCCCTGCGGAGAGAGGGTGATTATCTGGCCCATCTCAGCCAGGGAACCTGAGAGTGTTGATGTTGGGTGGGCAGTGCGGTGCCACGCCAAGTCTCCTGTCCCCAGGAGCCTGAATACGATCCCCTTTACCTGCCCCCTGTCTCTGGTCCTCTCCCTCCCTCCTCCACTACACCACCGGCTAGACTTACTGCAACTGCCCCCCCTCCTTCTCCTCCTCCCCCTGCGTCTCCACCCTGGGATAGATTTTCTTCCACCTGACAAGGTTTGGCCTGGATTACTGGAATACCTGGACAGATGAGTCTACTCAGGAAGGTGTCAAGTGCATGTATGTGTTTGTATGTGCGGCAGAGAAGCAGAGAGAGAAAACCGAGAAAATAAAGGGGAGTTTGTAATGCTTAGCAACCTTTCAGGACCAAAACAGCAAACAGGCTCAACATGGTTGTTGGGAACTTGGCAGGGCGCTGTGTTCCAAAGTCCCCTTCAGCAACCCCATGAATAAATAAACAGGGGTCACCCACTCCGTTAATAAAGTCCTTCCATTTGGATTTTCAATCTTCGATCTCCTTCTCTCGCTCCATCATTCTGTCCCTTCTGCTAATTAGGCCAGGTCTTCGGTTTCCTCGTCATGTGTATTATGAGTTCATCAGAGCTGCCTGTCAGGCTGAAGGGGTCAAGGACCGGTGTCGATGGACCAGGCTGCAGCAAGAGCCACGGCACAAACCCGTAACCCAGAGAAGCAAAAGGCTCAGAACAAAAAAACATCCCATCTTCCAAACCCGTCATGTTTTTTTTGAAGCTCAGAAACCGTGGATCTAATAAATGAACTGTATTATTATTACTGTCTGTCTGTAACTGCACCATTATTTCAGCAATAAACAAGTATTAGTTTACTACTATTATTTCAGAATTAGTGACTGTTATTGTCACTTCATGCTTGATGTGACTACAAATAAAAACTTTTCATCCCTTTGGTGTTTTATTTGTACATTTACATTCGGCCATTTGTCAGACGCTTTTATCCAAAGCGACTTACAGAGTAATTTGGTACACACACACACAATGGCGATGGCTGTCACGCAGGGTGGTTAATGTGTCTACAAATAAAAACTTTTTGGTGTTTTATTTATTGTGTTTTATCTCTAAAGTGATATTTGGAACTGCCTCATTATCTAGTACAGTGTCACACACTGTGCTGAGCTTAAAAATGTAAACATTGACAATATTTAAAGCAAAAAAAGTTTTTCTTTGTTTAGCATTTTCAAATTCTATTTTCTGTAAGATTGTAAAAAATTAGATGGACATGAGTTTGATGATAAGTTGACCTTTACTGTCTTTGTGTCTGCTTAAATAATTCACAGATGTAGGAAAATGTCAAATTAAAGGATGCAAAATACAGATTTTCATAGCTATTTTATCACAACATATTCTTTTTTTGGAAAATTAGTTTGTCTCATGCTGTGAGCTGAATAATTTTTAATGAAATGTAATGTAATATAAATACTGACATAATTTATGGATGAATACCTGTGGGTTGTTGGTTTTGAACAGAATATGCCTTATGTATAACAAAAAAATTCTCTCTCAATTCTGGCATCTGTCAGTGGCGTTGTTGCAGAATTGGCTTTTCTATAACATGGTATTAGCGTTTGAAAGAGCTCTCCAGTTGAATTTAGAAATAACATTATGTCTTGAATTCAGTTTTAAATGCATGTCCTCACTACAAGAATATAGGGAGTTATATAAACCAGATAATCCAGTCTGAAAATTACTGAATTAAAGTTTTCATGAAGTTATTTATATTTTAAATGAGTTATTTACTGTCTCATACATATAGCATAATATTTCTTATGCTTCCTGCAGAAAGACAGAAAGAGATAATTACCCGGCAGCACTACAGATCTTTTTAGAGATTTTAGCCACAAGTATTGTATGTTTTGTATTACTGCTTCAGAACTTTAATTTGAATCCTATTACCATGTGTAGCTTTTGCTATGAAGTTGCCGTTTCTCCCTAAGGGTTTTGTTCTGTCTCATTTTGTTGTGCATCATTTCTGTATCTGTTTCCATTTTCTCTGATTTCCAGTCCTGCCGCAGATCACGCTGCAGTGCATTCAAAAGAGGGCAGTGTAACCACACATGCAGGTTTGCTTGATGCTTTTCTCTATTTTTGTATCTATCTTTCATACAAATAATGTTGCACATTGTGTACACCACACGTACATATATTTGGGTTCAACCCTGAGTTTTGGCAAATGAAACCTTTTCCAACAGCAACTTGTTTTTGTTTCAAACTGATTTCTATTTTTCACTGGCAAACTGGCTGAAAAAAAAATGAAGTGTGACTAATATAATTTCAATGGACATTTCAGCAGTCAGAGTGAAAAACCCAATGGTCAAGCTGTGAGAAAAAAGCTGCACCTGGTAATTGCTGCAACACCCACTGACCCCTGTGCAATGTGCATCAGCATACCCCTTGACTACATGGAAGAAAATTGCTTCATATTTAGTGCATTATTGTTTCAGTGATCGTGGAGAGGTTGCCTTGCCTGGCCCTGGGTGGCATCATTAACACAGTCTGGAGTAACACGTTTAAATCAGATGGCATTGTCACAGGTGTAACTACTGCTGTTCATGCATGTGATTAATGTCCCCTTTTTTGATTAATTTCCTACATTGGCTGAAAAGCCCTCGCATTTGTGATTAATGAACCTGCAGCCTAATATAATATAATAGTGGTTTGGTTCATTCAGTGTGTGTGTTTGTGTGTGCGCGCGCGCGCGTGTGTGTATGTGTGTTTGCGCGCAGCATCCTTCAATTTCCCAGTTGAGTCAGTGGTCACAGCCAAAGGTCAAGCCAAAAGAAATCACACATGATCCTTTGACTGTCTGTGTCTTAGAAGCAGAGTTTGTTTCGCTGCGGAGCCGTGACAGGGGCAATACTCTATTTTGGGAATGTGCTGCTACATTAAATGGTGAAAACAAAGACAAGAAAACAGACAAAAACTGGCACAGTGTGCATATGTAAAATTTGTGGCAGGCTGATACATAAATCCAGAGCCAGTGACGCAGCTCTGGTCCCATGGGTCTAAGCTTCTACCCCTGCCTGAGGGCTGGGAAGAGTGTGATCAAGATACTGCAAACCAGAGCCTCACACTCTTCCTCTGTTCACAGGACTGAAAGGGAAAAAGTGAATGGCTTGGTTATACTCACTGTTGACCTTTTGATGTCTAAGTCAATATTCTCTCTTTTTTTTCCCTCTCAGGCTTCTTCCCTCTACACCCCACCTTCCCCTTGTCCCTGGTGGTGACAGAGACGGAGGACACAGGGGTCTGTAATTAGACAGTTGACCCCGGGGTTGGGTTGTGTGACCCTGGCAGCCGTGAAGCGCGGATCCAGCCTGATCAGATGAGTAGTTCTGAGGGATCAGTGGTTGAAAGACAGCCGCCTCCGCGCCTCAGCCAACCCAGTCACATCAGTCAGTTCGGCTGAGATGGGCACTGTTACAGGAGCCCAGCTGCCGAGCCAGAACAAAGTCGCAAACCCTTGTCCGGGTTGTGCACAAACATACAGACGCGCTGCTTTTGAGCGTCCACAGATGCTGATGCGGCTGCAAAGCACACTACCTGCCACCACTCAAGGTAAGGAAAGCAGAAGGAGGGGGGCTGAGTGGTAACCTGACCTGGGCAGGGGAAGGATAGGGGAGGGAGGGGATGGGAGGCGAGGGAGGAGCAGCGCTGGCCCTTGGTCAAGTGCCTTGTATTCCACAAACAGTCCGCATCCAGTTACACTCTACCTGAGAAGGTGAGCCCGAGGAGAGGATTCAAAGAAAAGCATGTGGGCCTCCCTCCGTTAGTTTGCCTTCTCTGGCTAAAGGAAATTTCACTCCAAGTTTGCATCCAAAGATGCGGTGAAAATCAAGGTCACTTCATCTCTAATTGTGTTTTTTTCAAGCTGCAGAAGTATCTAAAGCATTGCTGTGCCATCACAGAGCAGAACCCACGAGCAGGTCAATAATTGGTAAATGTGGCTCAGCTGTCTTTGCTGCCTCCACTACCGACTAAACTAATTAAAAAGAGCAAGATGGGAGAAAGGGAAGGAGTGTCATCAAGGACACGCTGGGAGATGTTCACCTGAGACGACACAGACACTGATGCTCCGGGCACATCAGTATGACCTGATCGCCAGCGCTGTTTGAAGTTGTGACAGAAAGAGAGAGAGACAAAAGTGTCTGGATATGAAACTGCTGCCCTTGGGGGAATAAAGCGATGGGAAGAAACAGAGAGGAGGGAGCGCATGAGGAGTGTGAGGAGATGGAGACAATGATAAAGAACATTTTTTTTTTTTGGTAGATGTAGGAGAAAAAGAGCAAAAAAGGACAGTGTCCCCTGTCATGTCTGCGCGGAAGTGAAGGCCTCCGCTTTGCGCTGCGTATTATTTCACTCGTTGCTCAGTCCTCATCCATTTCCACAGTACCTCTCTACCTCTCTCAAGTCATCATGTTTACACAGGCTGTTACTGCCGTTTCCCTGTTGTCTAACCCTCTGCTGTTTTTCCTCCTTTCCCCCTCTTTCTTTGTCTTTTTCCTGCTGGTTGGAAATCTGCAAGGCTTGCTCATCGGCGCCAGCCTCTGTTAATCCCCTCCCAAAGCACCTTAGCAACGCTAGGAATTTAGAGATGCTAAAAAAAAAAACACAACGACAACAACTGTTCTTAACACTGGGCTCATATTGGCAAGAGTGGCCACATCTTGAGATGCGTGTGTGTGTTTTCCATAAGTAGTTCAGAACAATCTGGAAGGGTGTGATAACCAAGGATCTCTCAAGAGTGCGTGTGTGTGTGTCTCAATGTGTGTGCACAGATTGAGAGTGTGTATGTTTATGTGATATAGTTCCTATAACACCAGCAACCTGGTAATCACTACGTGTAGTCACCTGAGATGCTCATTATCTGGTCTCTGTACATGTTCCGTCTTTGTCTGTTCACCGACACATGCACACACACACACACACATGCGCACACGCACACGAGCTGGACTTGAGTCTCACCAGTGTTTGTCTTTGTGCGGTTGGCTCCACACACCTGAACGAGTCAATGATAAACGGAGACGCCGCGTGAGCGAACAAATAATGAATTATCACAGAAAGTGGTGAAACAGTTTATGTTATTATGGGCCCAACTTTGATGTTAGCCAAATGCTTTGATGAAAAAAAAAATCAATAAAGCAAGGTTACATCACTCACAGCAATTATGCTGTCAGTTATTTTTCATTTGTTGGCTTAGCGGTTTTCACACATCAACACAGAACACCCCCCCACCTCTCTCTTTCTCTGCCCAAAATCAATTACTTAGGGGTAATGGTAAAATAATTGAGGGCACATTTAGGCCTTGAAATTAATACATAGTTTAAATGTTAAAACTTTTCCGTAACTTCTGACTTTGAAGCATTAATTTGCCTTGCAAACTGTATATGGAAAAAAGAAAGGACCATATTTTTTTCTCAGGCAGCACAAGGATTTAGGAGTTTATTTGAATTAATATGTATACTTTTTCCAGCAAACGCTCTGTAATACAATAAAGATCAAATGGATAAACAGACTGCAAAATTTACAAGCTGAGCACATTATACCTGTCTCACATAAAAACTGTATCATCTTTATTTATTTGTTTCAAAAAGGAATATAATAAACTTATGCACAGGGAAGCTATTAACTAGAAGCTAAGCACGTAACCATATAATTCATGTTTAATTCCTTACAACCGACCAGAGGTTTGTGTTCACATGAAAATGACTTGTTTCCACTCCGACTGAGGGTCCAGTGATGATCTGCTCTCAGTGCCAGATCTGCAAATGGTTCCTGCTGGGCTGGTCAAACAGCACATTAAATACATTCACGGCTGTAGAAATATTCATTACAGGCATTTTGACGGATTTTACAAATCTGAAAATGCAGTGGGTTCTTGGAAAACATGCCAAGTGAGGGACTAAGAGTATTAAGACAACGAGGCTGGCTCCAGTGAAACGGGATGGGAGCGAGAGCTGCTGCAGACGCTGCTGTTGTTTTGTTTGTTGTGTTAGTGTTTATTTTTGCTGAATTGGATGAAATATTGGGGCTAGTGTTATTTTTTGTTATGTTGGCTCTTCAGACAACCCACATATAAAAAAAACCCACCTGCTCTGAAATCAGACACTGCACTTCCGAACAAAACATTGGGCAATAGGAGAAAAGGGGTTGCGTAATTAAGGGGTTTAGAGTAGGTAGCATCACAGGGGAAAGAGCGAATGGAGGAAATTTGGGGCTCTGACTGCTGCTGACATTTTCCAAAAGGTCTTTGCGCCCACAGCACCCATCTCCAAGTGCTTGTCGTAATGATGGCCTGCCAGCAGAGGAGACGAGGTGCTATCTGTTAATCACAGTCCTCCCACAGTGATCCATGTCCACTGGTGATAGCCATGATGAACGCTTTGCTGGAAGAGACAGACAGAGAAAGAGGAAGATGGACAATAAGTGGATATTGATTTGAAGGGATATCAAATGTCAAAAGTCAATAAATAAAGACATAGCAGGGCAGACTACACAAAACCCTGTTGTTTCATATTCAAGGTAGTAATATAACAAATACACAGAGTGAACAATGTGCTACATTATATATACATATATATATATATATTTGTGAGTGTGTGTATTCATAGCTACACTCACACATCAGCACACCACCCAGTCAGCTGAATACTTTTGCTGGTTATCAATTAAATTACAAATGAATCAAATTTATCCCATAGCTTAAACAGTCTGATAGCTGACAACAATCTAATGGCTGCGGAAACAAATTGAGTAGGGTTATAATCATTAAGCACAATTTATCTGTGCCTCTCGGACACATTGCTGTGACATAGGCATCTTTCACTTGTTCCAATCTAGCCTATCTAAATGGCCCAGCATTTTGATCACTTGACCCTGCCGGGGTCAAAGGTCGCCCAGTTCAAACAGCTATCGGTGCACTGCAGGTTGCAGGAGGCACAATAAAAGTGCTGTCTCTTATCTGAACTCTTTGACCCCTCATTAACCCCATCTCTCCTGCTTCTGAATTATCCCTGTCACAGAGGAGCAGAAATCCTTTACAGCATCTGGTGGGTTTGTGTGTGTGCAGGGTGGCGATAGAGAAACACTCCGGATGTGTTGTACAGCACGCTTTATTGAGTGGATTGTCGTGTTAGTCTGAGCTAGTTGTCACGTTAATACGACCAAGACTAAAAGCCTCCAGTTGCACTTTGGCACAGCTGGTGCTTTGAATAAAATGCTAACATCAGAATGCTAACATGTCGCCGTGTTTATGTCATGAGAATAAAATTTGGATTTAATTATTTTGAACAACAGTCTTGGACTAGTATGAGGCATTAGTATTTGTTTGATTTTTAGGCACTTTCTTATTATAAGTGCCAAGATGAATATATCTGAGAGTTCCTGTAATTGAGTTATTTAGTTAAGGCTATTTTCAAAGTATGACATCTCTCTGATATGACATGGAAGCAATACAGTGTTTAGCACATGGGTATTCACAATATTAGGCCAATTTTTTTTTTGTCAGATCTGATCTTCTTATGTTGATTATTCACATTCTTATTTGTAGACGGCATGTGAATGAGCTTCTACACTGTCATGCATGTGCAAATGTAACTGAAAGCCATTTGCTTAAATAACGTCATTTGTGCAACAGTCAAATTCACTCAGTTACATATGTTCCGGTTTGGATTGAACCGACGCTGCCTGCTGACACTTAGTGCTGACAGCAGGCAATTTGCACATGTGGACAGAATAAAAAAATTTCAAATTATGATCTGACCGTTCTGACAGCAGTTGAAGTGTCAGAGTTTGGATATGAAACAGATTTAGAACCACATAGGAAAGTCGCACAGATCTGATATAAAAAGATCTGATTTGGTTTGTTCATACTTCCTTTAATAAAAAAATCTACCTAAGCTACTTGAGGCCTGAAAAATCAGACTTGGGGCTATAATGCGAACATTGCCTTTGTGCTTGCATTTGCTAATGATGCCAAAAGCTCCATGATGTTAAAAGCTTCATATTAAATTTATTGCACTTTTGTAGTGAAACTTTAGCCTATTGTTAACCACATTTCGTGGATTTCCATTCAATATTTTTAAATGTTTGTTTGTAGACTTGTGTCCATTTTAAAGCTACTGAGAAGGAAAATTGTGACCTGCTGGTGGTGCTGTAGGAAATGTGCCAAAGTCAGTCACATTCATCCTTTGAGAACCATGAATTTTTACGTCCAAAAAAAGCTGTGTTGCACCTGGGCAAGAAGAAGATGAAATGATGGGTGGGGTTTTGGGTTTTGTACTGAAAGCACAGGAAAGTACAATTATTAATATTAGTAATTACTTTTACCTCTTTGGTAATGGGCTCCTGTGACGGACAGACCACGACTCTCAAACAACCCTAAGTTTGTTTGTCTTCATGATACCATGAAAATCAAACTCTTTTGGAAGCCTCTTACATTGAAAGAGAAGAGGAAAGAAATAACTACCAACAAACACAAGGCCAAAGATCTTTCCTTGAAGACTACAAACAGGAGGTTGTGGAGGATACTTAAATCTTATTCTGTGACCCCATCCTTGTTGTTCTCTTTGCCTCAAATGCTTGGAACAACTGATGTCATAGTGTTTGTCTGATTAGTAGAAACGGCACATTGAGTCCTCAAGAAAATGAGATTTAACTCTAAAACATCCATTTAAAATTTCTCCTTAATTTAAATTACTACTAATATTTATTAATGGAAAATCAAATTGGTTTAATGATTTTATGTCTTATATTGTTATAACAGAGACTAACAAAACTTCTCCACATTTAATCATCCAACAAGGTCCAAAAAAGTGGACAGTGTTAGTCGTCTCTACACCAGCATCTCTAACGTGTGCAGTTCCGACTCCGTGTACACATACGACCCATTGAACCTTTCTAATTGCCTGGCTGCAAGCGTGTCTTGCCCTGTTGGACCCATTTTTGGCGATGTTGCCATGTTCTGAGATCTCGCCAGTTACTTTGGCAAGTAGCGTTGGAAATGATGGACAGAGCTACAAAGAAATCAAGTTGTAATCAACTCCAGCTTTCCAAGTGCACCTGCTGAGTCGCAGCCCTGAATGCAAAATGGAATATGAGTTGAAGGATATAGAGATGAATCATTAACCTCTTAGCCAGTCACATTCTCATACTACTAAAATGGTGGAGCGCGACAAAAGTGACACGCTAAATGGTGAGAAAGTGGTATTGTTCTGTGGATGGTTTAGAGTGGCAAGACCTCAGATCACGCCATAACAGAACCGCAGCCAAGAGCAGATGGTTTCCACCGCTGGATTTGTGTTTGCAGCCATAATGAAAGTTCAACCATGTCATGCTGTATTTTCTATTCTGAACCACAGCGGCAAAAAACAAAACATAAATTTGCGAAAACATTGTTATACACGGTTGCTGACTCATAGGCGTCAGTTAAATGGCTGTTTTAGCATAACAGGTGTTTGTTTTAGAGTGTGATGTGACATCGACCCAATCTGTTTTAGCCATAAGTCTGTATCACATCATCTCTAGATTGTAGGAATATTGACTTACAACCCGACAGTTTGATGTGTGTAGAAGTCAGAGGTGATATTCTGCAGCAGCTTGGTGTCATTTCCACAAGATTTAATCATGTAAACATGATGACACTTCTCAAACTGGAGGCTGCAGGTTTATCATATACTGTGTGATGTATTATGTGGAGAGTGATAAATGATCTGTCCCGCTGCCCTCAGTTAGGAGAAGATTACCACAGATCAGTACAGTAAAAACTGGCATTCCCGACATATGCATTTAAATTTTACGTGACCCTAATTTAAATACATTTACTGCAGTCAGCATGTTCATTCACAACTGTGTACATTTTTACACAGTTTTGCTCTTGTTGACCAAAAACACAGGTTTCCAGCTTAAAGACGTGAAAGAAAGATTGACAGTGCCTTAAAACCTCATTTTTAACCCAAATCCCAACAACGCCGGCTGGGAATATGTCCTACATTCCTATGGGACAGAGAAGTGGTTGGGGTGGATGGTGGAGGATCTGACCCTGACACAGGAGGCCGATATTCGCAGCTCATCTGCGACCGAATGTCACCACCTCCGCCCATGATCTCTAACTTGGGGACAGTGATGAAGCTGAAAAACATTGTTGCCTTTTGACTGAGATAAACTTTTGGCTCTTGTTCAGTCGCTAAGTTCATGTTGTCTAGTCATATGTTTGACAGAACCAATTTACTGAAAACAACTGGCTGAAAGTTACTGAAGTTGGTGTTTAAACAGGAAGCTGCGAAATAGGCTCCTCAGTACTGAATGACTGCCACTGCGTGACCCCTTTTACAATATATTTGCACCCATCATTCCTATAAATATGGTGATTAGTGCAGCTTTAACCAAGCATAAAGGCAGCAGATCAACAACCGTTAATGTCAATAATTTTTGTAACAGCCTTCAGGTAGGTTTTGAAAGCTGTTTAGATTGAGCTCTTGATAAGGAAACAACCTCTTTCAGTTTCTTCAAGTAAATATTGTTTGGGAAATTAATTAAATGCATTCATAGTAAAGGTTCATACACATGTGCCTGTTACTGCTGGGAACAGTTCGCAGAAACATTTTGTAAATGTTGATAAAAGTGAAGAATGTAGACATTAAATTTTGCCCTAAAAATATCTTGCTTTATATATGCTTTATTTAATCAAATTACTCTGTAAGTCGCTTTGGATAAAAGCCTCTGCCAAATGACTAAATGTAAATGTAATAAATTGTTTTACCCTTCATAGGAGAAGTTGGAAGAATTTCATATTCATAAAGTCCCTCCATGAGAGACTAAATGTATTTCTGTATGTATGTACTTAGCCTTGGACAATAAAATACAGAAACCTAAACGTCTCTGCTGATTTGATGATGAAACACTTTTCAGGTCCTTGTTGTAAACAGCCTGGGAGCATCAGAGGGGTTTGGTGGGACTGAAGGAGTTTAAATATATAATGTTGGGGCTTTTAGAGATTCTGATTTATTGTGACTACAGGTCTACATATCAATGACTATACTGTGTGTGTGTGTGTGTGTGTGTGTGGTGGGATTTCATAATCATAAATGATATATCATACTGGCCTAAACAAAATTAGAGAAGAGTGAAATGTATTTTTAGAGTTTTAACAAATTTACTGAGGTCTTACAAAATCTTAGCTGGGTGGGGTTGGACTGGGATGTTCTGGACTTCTAACCTTAGTAAAATCCTGGTCACACCACTGATTGGGAGACTCCCTGTACTTTCATGCACTGATGGACAGTGAGGCCAATCAGTATGCTACATCACGACCCTCAAACTTCCATCTTCCTCAAACTTATTCTTTCCTTTCTCCCCAAAAAAAATCCCCGGTTCCTGTGGAGTGACTGGTTTTGTGTGGTCCCAGCACTGTCCCGTTTTTATCAGTCCTCTGACGGGTTACCCCGGTCCCCCTCGCACCTGCGCCGCTCCCAGGTCCCTACAGGAATGCGCTGGGGCTTGTAATCGCCTTTGTGGGGGCCATTGAGTTGTACGGCTGACTGAAACTTCCCAACCTCACAGCGCGCTGGCCGCTGAATGGGGCTCAGCGTGGGGCGGCTCTCCAAACCGCGGCCGCTGCCAAATTCCTACAGTGGCGCTCCACAATCACTCCCACACAGGCCCCGATATACCGCCAGGCAAGAGGGACAGGGAGGGGGACGGCGGGTCGGGATGTGCTGGTGGTGTGTGTGTGTGTGTGTGTGTGTGTGTGTTGGGGAGAGAAATGGAAAAGTCTACATTTAACTCCAAACACAACGGCCACGCTCCGAGTCTGGACGGACGTGTCTCGGCTTCTTGTCACATTTCGATGAGTCGTTAAGGAGAAACTGTGATTTGGCGCAAGAATAAATCATTTTTAAAGATGGATTTTAATATCTCACCTCGTGTCAAAATGTTCCAGTGCAGATGTTATTCCAACAGCGGAGAAGTCTGCAAAAATGAAAAACGGAAAATAAAAATAGTGTTTGGTGAATGCTGGACAAAGTTAGAGAAAATAAAGCAATTTCTCACAACTTTCGGTGCATTTGCGCCGCGTTTCGGTGCATTAGGTCTGTGCGCCGGCGTACGCCGTGGTAGCTGTGGGTAGATAGAGCAGCACTGCAGGATTAAGAGGCAGCAAGATTGTTAAACATGTCAACGTGTAATTGCACGATAAGGCCCTTCCGAGGAATTCATTGGCCCAGTTGCTTTCTCTATTCCGCGCTAATCTCGCCCGGCACATTCGCTCTGTGCAATCTGTCTCCATAATCTTCTGTGACAGAGCGGGCGACGCGAGCAGGCTGCTCGGTAATTTTTTTTAGGAGGGGGGGGGGGGGACGCGGAGAAAATATGCAGAGGCGTGATAAAGTGACGCTAATTATCCCCATTTAGGACAGGGAGTGCAAGGGATCGGGGCTTTACGAGCAACCGAGTGTGCGCCGGAGCTGATGGCCTCCTAGCACGGAATATATCGGTGGCTACAAGATAAGAGCATCGCGCGGTGGAGAGATTTATTGGCCGGTCAGCAAAACACACCCGCGCACACACGGACACACACACACACACGCACACGAACACTCGCAGCAGCAGCCGTCGCTGCCACACACCCTGTGTACGTTGCACCCTGCACTTAGCGCTCCTCCACCTCAAGGTGTAATTTATTCGGGTTAAATTTGCCAGAACGCTCCTCTTTTAGCCGGGCGATGCGCCGTGACGCGCTCCGCCTCTCCGTGTTCGGGCTCAGGGCTTTCAGTGTTAATCACATCACATCAACAGATAAGATGGAAACAGATGCAGAGCACATAAGGAGGCCATCCTCCGCCATACGCTGCGCGGTGGCGCGCGGAGATGTCTCCGCAGATGCTGTTTGCGGCGGGTTTGGGGAATTTAAACTACTTTCCAGACATTGTTCCTCTGATTTCTCTCAGCAGATTAACGCGCAGCCAAACGTTGCACGCTTTACTATGAGGCCTAACAGGTTTAATTGACATGCCATGGAAGTCTTCATCAGTGTGAAATAGGCCCTTTAACTATGTATTTGAGATTAATTGATTTCTCAAAAAAAATGCTTAAGTAGGCATAAATGTCCCTGATTTGCATGTGTATGCTTATTAGCCTGTATCTACACATGGGGCCTACAGGCGGTAAAAAATGTACATGTCAAAACCAGCTGTGGCCTGTCAAAAAAAAAAGGAAGTCATTCTCAGACTAATATTTATTAATTTAAGCGGATTAATAATCCCAGTCACGTGGTGCCCTTTTTCCTTAAACGTCAGTGACGCTGTTTTTGTTGAAGCCACTAAAGCTTAGTCATATAAAGACAAACAGCTTTGATATTGTGATGAGTCATCAGTGACACCAAGAGATTCTTGTCATGAGTGTGTTGATGGCGGAGAACTTTAGGTCCAGTCTGTGCATCCGTTTGGCTGTGCGCTTTAACGCTTGTGCTCGTTCGACTCTCGAAATATTTCATTCTTCCTTTGGTGAAAGGAGTGAAACTTTCACATCTTGACAAAGCGGCGTTAAGGTTTTTTCCCCCTCCTTACAGTGGCACACTTCATTTCCCCTTAAGTTTCCCCTTAACTGCCTGTCAAACTTGAAATTGTTCACATCTCTGTTTGTCGTCAGGTGTCAGGAGCAAAGCTGCAGAATCAACTCAGTGCGCCTCACTGCTCCTCACATGATGAGAGCGCGCAGTGAAGATAAAAACCCTGGTAAATCACCGGTTACTAGGGAGTGTTACTATGAAACTTATTCATAGCCAAAAGAGCAAGATGACAAAATGAAGTCATCAAGTTAAATATGACAGTGCACTTGTAATATTTTGGATCTGCTGCATTGTTCATCACCATTTAACAATCAATACATAAATGTGTATTAACTGACAAATGACAAATAACGATGGTAAAAAACTTTCATGTCCTGATGACAGTGGATGCAAAATGAACCAGTTCAGCTACAACTACAACTACAACTTAGCCCTTTATTTTTTGATTCATTTGAACACTGAGCTGTTTATTGTATATTATTACTCTTCACTTTTTACATCTGTCTCATGAATTGTGTGTTGTGTTCAGAACAGACGCAGTGACATTACTTGAAAATTTAATTCATAAAAATTATCAGTGCATTCAAAATAGATATTAATCTATTATGACTTGCTGTGGGAATAGATATTAAATTTTAAGCCTGAAATAAAAGCTATATTAAAAAAACTGAAGGGCCAAACAAACGTCTATAGGCTTCGTCGTTTTGTTTTACAGCGTAAATTTCTACTATTTTTATGATAAAAAAAAATCTGATGGATTTCAGGTTAAAGTCTGGGACAAACTTCGTTGGGGAAATAAAAATGTAATTACTGATCACACAGTGTTTTAACATACTGCAAGTTGTTAAAAAAGATTAAATTTTGCTGTTGAAATGTGCCCAAAACAGTGGCATCTCAAAAGGAAAATTGTTTATGTAATTTAAGCTAAACCTCTTATTCCTGTTACTAAATGAGGAGGAAATCTTATTAACAGGTGGTTTGTCACACGAGGCCCTTTCATACTCTATAATAAATCAGATTTTTCCTAAATATTTAAAAACAAACGTGGAAGGACTGTACATAAAAAATAATGTAGGCCATCATCTTGGCCTGTATTAAATTTTAAAATGACCGTTTTGGCCGAATGTCACAGAAATGGATTAAAAAATAACATTACAATTTAGAAATACATTTCTCATTAACTACTTAAAAAGTTTAGCTCATGAAATAACACCAAATTACCTAAAGGGTGTCGTTATGGGCCTGCAAACTGCAGCTTTTACGCACAATTAGTCTGCGTCCAAGAGCGGAATCAAATTGAAAATAGGTGGCTACGTTTGTCGAGAGGATGATCATATTCTTGGTTCCTAAAATGTGAAAAGCACTCCTGCAAGAACACTGTGAAAAGAACCAATCTAAGACCGTTCTCTTAAGAATCAAAGCAACATCTTGTGAAATTTATTCAATTCTTCTTCATTGCAATATTCAGGGCTTTTCACTCGCAGAAAAGCACTTAAATTACAACAGCAGTTGCCCGTCATCCTTTGAAATATTAAAAGTATTCACAATTTACAATAATTAGAGTGTTACAATAAAAAGAGATGATTTCCAAGAAGTAAGACACAGGCTTCTGCAAATGAACACAAATATTTAAAAGAATGTGATTTTCCCATATCTTTTAAAGCACTTTCTTATGATTATGACACGTTTTCTCATTTTCAAATAACTTACAAGAACCCCCAAAAATTATGAGACAATTGAACCAAATGCCCCCATGTGAATCTGGCATAACCCTCAACTAAGACTGTGAAGTAATGGACAAAAAGATGATAGCACAATATCCAATATCTCAGCATCATATTCGTTATATAATTCCACTGGTGGCTATTCAAAAAAAGCCGAAATTAATATGCTATTTACCCTTCATTTACAATATCATAAACATTCTGTACAAAATGCAGGTAGTTCTCGGGACCGGGGTTATTTAGAAAAGAGGTAAATATTTGGTTATGTGTTCGTTTGCAGTTTTCAATTATTCTGTGAGTTCTAAATATGTGTTAGAGGGACCGTCCCGTTCACTCCAGCCGTGGCGCTCTGGTAGTGCTGCGGCAAGGCATGGAGTCTACTTTGCATTGACGGGTCCCCCGGCTCTCCGGTCGGTAAATACATGCTTATCATCTCTCTCAAGTCTCCGGGGCAAGGACCCCGTGAGTGTGTGCTGCTGACGGGAGGGCTTACACTCGGCTCCGACTTCACCAGCGACCCTAACGTCCCCATGGCAGCCGAGGAGGAGACGCCGGAGCCTTGGTGCTGCGTGTAGGTGATCCCTCCGTAGCCGGATGAAGACGCGTTCATGTAGCTCTGAGAGTTCGAGATGGGGCTGTACTGCAGGGCTGTCATGTCGTAGCGGTGCATGGGCTGGGGGTTGTGTGAGTGGTGGTGGTGCGAGTGGTGGTGGTGGTGGTGCGCTCCGCTCCCCGGGTGCTGGCTGTAGGCTAGTTGAGCCTCCTGCATCATCGCCGCGGCTGCAGCGGCTGCAGCCACCTGCCCCGAGTACGCACCGTTCGCCCAGCCGTTCATGTGCGCGTAGCCGGAGCTGGCAGAGCCTCCGTGACCCCCGGGGCTCTCTAACCTCTGCCCGACCCCAGATGAACTCATGCCGACCCCTAAACCAACTCCACCGCCGGCACTGGGCCCAGATAGCAGTCCACTGGCGAGGGAATATTTGTCCTTTTTCAGCAGCGTCTTGGTCTTCCGTCTTGGCCGGTACTTGTAATCCGGATGCTCCTTCATGTGCATGGCTCGCAAACGTTTCGCCTCGTCGATGAAAGGGCGCTTCTCTGCCTCGGACATCACCTTCCACTCGGCGCCCAGCCGCTTGCTGATCTCGGAGTTGTGCATTTTGGGGTTTTCCTGTGCCATCTTTCTCCGCTGCCCACGGGACCACACCATGAACGCGTTCATCGGTCTCTTCACCCGTTCCTGATTCGCTTTGGACCCGCTGTTCGGCCCCGTTTGCCCCGTGCTCGTATTCGTTTGGGGGACGGGGGAATGAAGGTCAGTCTCCATCATCATGCTATACATTCACCTGGCTTTTAAAATTCACCACCAGCAGAGAAAAAAAGAGTCTATTTCAAGATGCGTCAGGCGCGCACAGGATCAGGTGCGCTCAGGATGGCTGGGTTACAAAATTAATATTCTAACCCAAAACGAAGAGAATGCGGAATAAAAAATAATCCGAAAGGGCATTTAAAATGTTTTCCAACCAGTATTTCACCCTGTCTTCGCCCTGGTTGGTTCACATCCACTGTGATAGAATGCGTATTTGAGCCACTTTCCCTGTCGGAGTTGAGAAGTTGGTTAAAGCGGCGGCCATATGATGCGCACTGACAGCGGTTAAATGAGCCACAAGCGGCCAATGAGGCAGTAGCAGCAGAGTGATTTGCATGGCGTTTGGTCAGGTGACTAGAGGACCATAGAGGAAGAACACACCGGAGGAGGAGGAGGAGGAGGAGGAGAAGGAGGAGGCAGAGAGGAGGGTCAATCCCACAAATAGCACAAGGCATGTGAAATTTCCAAACACGCTCTCAGAGACTTCAACTAAACAAAAATAACTAAGATTTGTTAGTAGTGATGTAGCCGCCAAATAGTGGGTGCAGTCTGTGATTAAGATGAGTCAAACATCTCAACATATTTAAAAAAAAATGCATAGGCCTATGGTTGCCGAATTTAAAAAAAAGCTTCCATATCAAGCAGCAGTTTGAATGAAATGATTTTCTCTCCTATATTTAACGGGCTATTCCCACATTCACTGCGCGTCCTAGAGGCCTGGGCCCAACTGTATTTTCGTGCCCTGCAAATGCACTTTAGTCTTCCCGAAAACAACTCAATTCCAGACGACTTGACGCTCAAACACCCCTTTAAAATCCATTTCCAGACCACCTCTCTCCATCTCTCGTTCTCTCCCTCTCCGGGCGCGTAACGCTGGTCTCGACACACGATGACGTGAAAGAGATTTAGTAAAGAACTGTTGTTCTAAGTGGAGAAGCCCATACGGATGGATGGCCATATAATGACGTGAAATTGCCGGGGCAAAGCGCAGTTATCGCCGTCTGCTGGTGATGGCGAACGAGTCCTGGCCGCGTCTCCGTGCGCATTTCAGCCTCTTGTTTAACGTTCAGTCAAGCAGCCCCGTTTGCAAGCCACGAGAGGGAAGCGGTCTATGTGTCTTTGAGTCCGCGCATATATAATCCAGATTTCACAGCTGACCTCCTCTGAAAAGCCCAATCAACCCCTAATTGAAAGGGAAAACGAAATACCACTTCCCGCGGCGAGACTAACGATTTAATCATTCTATCGTTCTTCGCTGTTTTATTTTAATTAGAGCTTAGCTTGATATAGCTCTCTCTGCTTAGGGCCTGAGGGAGCGGGATCACTCGGACAGATCCACACGTCTTTGGTAATGGGGTTAACGGGACATCACAATGGTCAATGAACGTTTCCAGTGGTCCAGGCCATGTGGCTTAAGGCCCGAGAAAGATGACAATGTAATGATGACAAGCAGGAGCGCGCAGGGGGCGGTGAGTGCAGAGGACGAAATGGAAAAAAGAAGGAGAAACGCAGGCTGCACACTGGGATTCTTCTAATAAATAAATGTCTTATTACTGCAACTGGCGCATGGCAGTGAGATTCAGATTTTATTCAGCCTCTACATTTCTTACATTTAAATGTAAAAATCATTATTTGTAGCGAACCAAGCACGTGAAGCAGCACTAGTACAAGTGCAACATAATCTCGTTTTACTCATTAAAATTAAAAATGAAAAACGTTTCCAGAATCACTGGCGCAGGGCTCACAAACAGGAGATCAATGCACAGTCAAACAATACGACCTGACAATTTAAGAATCGAACGGGAAGAACAATTATTATTTTGATGACGATTAATTATTATTATTATTATTATATTATTATTATTATTTAGTATTGTTAAGTGGATTGAAGGACCCCGGTGGTCCCCTGTTTACTCTCTCGGTCATGCCCCATCACTCACTCTTCTTTTAACAAACCTCCGCGCTCCTTTGTGTGCGGCCTCTCTAACAGGATGTGTGCGCACCGCGATTACAGTGCACAACTGGGGTTAAGGGTCAAACCAGTTATCCAGCGCGCCCCGCCTGTCACACACCACAATAAATAAATATAGAAATAACTGAATGATTGAGGATATAAACATCTGCAAGCTTTCAGGGTGGTGCGCAGCGGTCGGTGGGTGTAATTGTGCCTTCAGTTCTGCACTCATTCCTTCATATCCGGAAAGTGCATGAAAAAGTCACAAAACCCCAGACCCTATAGGATCCGAGTTGCCCTTTTAATCTTTGATCCTTTCTTCCACGGTTGTTCACCTGAGCCAGAGCAGCATTTTTTTACTTGTGGTGCGTGGCTGTGCGTTTGTGCACAGGTGGAGTTGGGTGGCGCTGGCTCCGGGGAAGAAAAGGACCTGCTGATCACTTATTTAACCCGTGCTCAAGAGAGAAAGCGCCTCTTTTCGCGCTTCAATTTACACACCCTAAAATCTAAAGATGCGATGATCAGCCTCCCCACCGCTTCCACCCGCCTCCCCACGTCTATACTGAGAAGTAAAAACCACAGAGAAAAGCATGTACCGTAAAACACAGACATGCAGCCACCAACCAGTGAAATGCGTCATGGTTTCATAAACAGCCACGCATTTTTTACAGACGGCAACACGTTTTGTTTTAAATTCATCCCCAAAAAAAAAAAAAAAAAAAAAAGGTGGATAATAACAGATAATAACCACTCATTCAGTCCGGAGCCGGCAATGTCACTTCGGAAAATCAAACTGAGTCGCTTAGAGAGCAACTGGTAGCAGTGTGAGGCAGAGAGCTGTGCGCTCTGTGCATCCAGGCGCTTGTGGAGCTCACTTGTTCCAAAATAAAACGACAGCCTGTTGCAAAAAAAAAAAAAAAAAAAAAAAAAAAAAAAAAAATCCTTTTTCGGCATTGAACTGAACACATCAGAGTGCAGACGCTCCCAAATAAAGGTTGCCATTACAGACACTTATTTTATTGTGCACAATCACTGCGACCAGAAATCGTTCAAGTTCGTATTTCTTTTTTTTTTTTTCAGTAGGAGCCTCGTTTCGTGTTTAGACAACAGCATTTTTACGCGCGAATAACACAGAATAACTGATGCTTCCACAGCTCAAATATTTACATCAACTGCCTTTTGCGTGCGGAATTGTCATGTGCAAACTTACGCATGTTTCCCCTCGTTCCCTTTACTCCAGACCAAGCGGGCAGATTTCTGACTTCATACTCCTAAAGCCGTCCTAAACCCTCCAAAGCTTCATGTAAGACCGCTACTCCCACTACAGTCTGGCCGCTCGAGTGCCAAGGCCATGCGTGCCCGGTGCCCAGACCCACCACTCAACACATACTGAGGGGCAGAGACAAGAAGAAATGACATTTATTATACACCCTAAAAAGACAATTCCAAGTTATTGTTTCGCTCTGCGAAAGGGGCTTGCTTCTAACATAATGAAGCGTCTTTTGTGTGGCGCAGAACAATACAAAACAAGTATTCTAATAAATAGCCACTTTTTTTGGCTCTCCAGGCTGAATGGGCTGGAGCGGCGGGGTTCTGAAAGGCAGCTGTGCCGCATTCGGGGAGGAGGGGCAAGGACTTGGCGAAGAGCCCCGCACCCCCTTCGCCTCCTCCTGGATACTGACTCCCATTACTGATCCTGGAACAGAAAGGGACGCAAAGAAGGGGGGGGGGGGGGGGTGAGGGGAAGAATTGACTTTGGAGGGGGTTTTCAGCCTGGACACACAACATTTGCGACAAGCTTATCTCGAAATCATAAAACATTGCTTCATAAGTTCAGAGTGTCTAATTTAGTTGATGGGTCTCATCTTGCAAAGCATGTGGTTCTGACATCTTCCAGGGTGCAATATTTGAAGACACCGGAAACGCTATGAATCATTTCAAATACTCATTTCTTCTCACTCTAAGCAGCCTAACATGTTCCGTTTGTCTTGCAAACACAGGAGCCTTCATGTTAATGAAGCAGGCGCGCTGCTGCTCACTCCCTCCTGTTGCAGCATCCTCGGTTCAGGGTTGCCAGAGCTGACACACTCTCTGACTTGTAGCTGCTGTAGCTGGCACATGTCTTTGCAGCTTGACACATCCATCTGTGTACTGTTGAGAGCCAAGGTGAAAAATTTATGGGTCCTATAGAAGCAATTTCCTGGATTTCTATTGTTTAGGAACAAGGAGTGACAACAAAGCCGACTCTTGGAGATGCTTTGCCACAAAAGTGATCATTCATTATTGCATAATGACTTGGTGAGATTAACTTGGACAAGCAACCATTTTGTTGCCCACTTATGAAATTCACTCCACAAATCTCTCATTTTAACACAAGAGAACATATCATACATATGCCTCATACAAGGGGATGTGACATGAAAAAAAATAATGTGTAATATTTCTTTGATTATATTTGATAAGTAAGTGGTTAACCAATCTTTGATTTACTTTCTGCCTTTGAAAAAATACATCATCACAGATTCACAGATTCTCAAACAACTTCTGTGTCCTGTCATTTTTTCACTGATTCACTGGAGATTCTTGTCACTTTGTAAGATGTAGTTTATCTCACCCGCACAAGCAAAAGATTGAGATAAAGCAGTACAGGTGAGTATAAGGCAATGCTGAAAGTATTAGGGGGAGAAAAACAAGTAAGAGAGAGCGTGAGCAAGAGGGAGTGATCAGATCACATTCAGGCCAAAAGCTGTGAGCCAATCAGGTCTATCCAATACATAAAGACCTTCAAACCAGTAAGAGACCCCAAAAGTGTATCTTAAATTTGCATCTCTTCAGTTTTTATAACTTTTCTTAGATAATAAATTTGGGATTTTACATAAAATAATACACCAAACACTATACAGGAACACGTGTTTCAGAAGCATGTAAACTGGTATGTTCTTAAAGTTATTTCCACATTAAGAAGAGAATAGAAAAAAGGCAACTTTGGAAGGTGCTTTCATGTCACACAGAAAGTGATGTAAGAATGTACAAAGTTTGAGACTTACTATAAGGTAACAAAACACCACGAGAATCTAAAACACACTAGCTTTTAAAAAGCCTGACAGAGGAGTCAGTATAACCAACAAAATGGACAAACAATGGTTGATGTGGCAGGAAATCCAATATTTTTTTGTTAGTAATGGCTAAAACTGGTTAATATGCAGGACTATTCAGAAAATAACATAATGCGTCGTGTCCTTATTAAGTTTAGAGCAGGATGGTAACCCCAAAATGCCAAACTGAAAGTGTGATTTTTCACAAAGAGCATAACATGCCATTCAAATCTGGGGCACTCTTGTCTACAAGCAATTTGTTCTTTTGTTGCTCCATGTGCTCTATTTTCATCTTCTTCTCTTGTTAGAATTGTAGGAGAAGAGCATATAAGCGCTTGATGGAGTGGTGAGTCAGAGACAGGATGATATGAACAAGTGAGAAGGAGAGTAAGAAAAAAGGGGAGAGAGAGAGAGACAGAGGGGGAGAGAGAGAGAGAGAGAGACCAAGGAGGCCAATGTCAATCCCACAGCAAACAGCAGTGGATAATCATGGGCTTTAGGAAAACACTGTGTCCATAATGCTATTACCCAGGATTACCTACTCCAGCAGAGAAGGCGCGACTCTCTTCACAATGTGCCACAGACCTTTCAGATAATCATCTTATCACAGATGACAAACCCAGAAGAAACATCCCATTATTCAAAAAATCTACAACATGTTTGGATGAAGACATATTGTAATCCTAAATTATTCGAGTGGAAAAATATAAAATTTTGAAATTAGCACGCCAGTCGCTTCCCCACACTCTCTTTCATTCTCTCACTGTCTCTTTCTCCCAGGGCGCTTTCTCCTTTTCCCGCAGGGCAATTAGAGACAAGATTTTATGCATTGTTCAGCTTATCAATTAGCCATAACACCTTCCCCTCTGATTGGTCTGTAATGAACGTAATGGTTTTAACAGTCAGGAGTTGCAACTCTTAGAGGTGCTGTGCTAATGGTGTCGCCACGGCGATGGAGTCACAGTAACAGCTCTGCGGAAAAGCAGGAAGGAGGAGGAGGGGTGGGGGGTAAGTCAGCTCTCCCTAACACATCTCTAATTAGAGCTCACAGTCAGTCATTACTGATGTAATAGGGTGTAACACTAATGGCTATCAGGCAAGCCCCCACAAACAACAGAGGGGGGCTCTTGTAAGGTGAGAGGAGCAGAAAATTTATGGAGGAGGAAAAAAAAAATTGTGAGATTATGTTGAGGAGACGAGGTGAAATGGAAAGTTGGGGTGTGGAGTGGGGGAGGGGGTCAAGGAGTGAGGGGAGTGATTAGGGAAAAGTGTGCCTTGCAGCAGAGAAGGTTTTTAAGTACAGTAGTCTGACAAGGTCAGAGCCCATTAATGGAAAATCCTTCTTTGATGATGGCGAAATATGTCATGTTAGACATTGGCCAGATATAGAGGTTGACAAGACCAAAAAATAAAAAGAAGAAAAATTAAGGAGGCACGAGCGGCCGGCCGGCTCAGGGGAGGCAGAAGACACGAGGGGAGCCAGGAGGACCGCGAGGAAGGAAAGCAGCGAGACGGACTCCTAGTTAACCACTTTGGCACTTAGACCTTGTTAGCACTGATGCACTCTTCAGCCCTTTCAGCTAGTGATGCATGTTTTTACACTTTCCAGCAGCAAATTGCTGCAGCTGTAGCAAAACAGAGGGACGGAGGTAAAGATAAGGAAGGCGGATGACAGGAAACCAATAGGAGGAATAATAAGTTGGAGAAATGAAAAGTGAGAGGTTCAGAGAGATACAGGGTCTCACCGTCTCTGCCTCACGGGAAGAAAAATCAACATTTGTAAAATTAGATTTTGCAGATTACCTTTATTTCAACGTTTATTGTTCAAAATGCATTTATTTTGTGCAGACAGTGAACTACAACACATACCTGTACAGTAACAGAATAGACATTCCCTCGAGTGTTATCATAACTGCTGTAATGTAATTAAGTCCTAAGAAATTTCAGAAAATTGGACCATGAAGAAGCTGTCCTTGTCCATTTACCCTTTGCCATTTTCTGTGCAGTTTTGTTGGACTCTTCACATGATGTTCATCAGCAGATGGCGTTTGCCCGCTGGGTATGAATTTGTAGCTCAAATTTCTGATTTTGTCCTGAACACATCAGTGCGGTCAAAAAAACCCAATGCAAATGCAATGTCACAATAAGGCATGATGATGAACATAATTATTATTCATAAATGTCATCAATGCAACTTAGATAATTAATTCTTTTAAAACCACGGTCGACATGATCATAACTGAATGGACAAAGCAAGTGTCTTCTCACATTTTCATGTCCCGGTGCAATGAAGCGTGTTCTCATCCTTGTGCAGGTTTAATGTAAGTGAGCTGGATTTGCAGCAGTGTTCCATTACATAAACAGCAAAATTGTGGGGCGCGGGATAAACGCACTCTCATACATTACAGTCCAACAGTCCAGGCTGGAGGTTGGATCCAAATATCCTGGGAATCCCTGCAGACAAAAATGTCCCGTTCAAAAGCAGCTCCAACTATTCAGACTCTACTGTACTTACCCATAGAAACATACACAGCACAGTTTTTAATATATGTTCTCTGGATGAAAACTGAAAGCACTGCTTTAAACTGTCCTCATATAAACAAACACTAATTTTTATCTTTGTTCTGTTGATAAGAATCCCTCGGCTGTTCCACCAAGGACGTGAAGTTGAACCTTGGAGGCACATTGTATGTGTAACCTATTGTGTCGCTTTACTAACAACAGTGGTAGCAGCTTGGCCTTTGAGGGAGCTGCAGGACTTCAGGGGGGGGGCTCTCTATTCCTGAACTCAGCCTTGAAAGTCCGTTTGAGTGTGTCTGAGACTTGGGGGGGTGGGGGGGCTCCTCAGTTACCTAACTGCAGTCCCTCACCCAGAATTTGAAATAAGGTCATCGTCCCCGGGAGGCCCCAAGTCAAAGCCTCCCTTATTCACCTGCCCTTTAACTCTCCTCATCGCCTCCTCTTTTCAAATTAACTCTTCACCTGGGTCCCGTGTTTCCTCTTACCTTCACTTCACTTCCTTCTCATTCCTTCCATTTCTCATTTGTTTATATAGCAGTGACCTATTTCCGGGGAAGAAACACTTTCCGAGGAGAGCATGAACACCAAAAAAGAAGAACATCACAATGACTCACCCTCTTCAGTTGTGCTTGTATTAAATATCCTCCTTCAACTCAATAGTTTGCGGCTTGATTTAGTTTGTTTTTTGTCTTGGCCTCTGCAAAAAAAAGAAGAAGAAAAAAAAGACAAACATCCAGTAATGTAATAGGGTCTAGAAATGTAATTTGATTGAAGAAATGAATTTTAAGGATTAGCAAAACAATAAAAACAAAAATAGCATAGTTAATTGATAAGGTAGGTAATAAGTGTATGAAAGCTTGCGGTCTGTGTGTATGTGTATCTGTGTCTAGAGCAGCACAGATGCATATCCAATAGGACGCAGAGTGAGCGGGACAATAACACACCATTCTTATGCTAATCAAGGAGGCCATTAATGTTTACATTCAAAATCAGCCCCCCCAAAGAAATACATTCACTCCCTGCTAAACTAGGATAATTAGTTCCCTCTTAAACCCATATTCCATTAACTCAGGTGAATCCATCTGAGTTTCATCAAATTTCTGCTTCATTTTGCATGATAATGCAATTTAAAAGCAAATGACATATTCAGACTACTCAGGGCGGGAGAGCACCTATGAGAAAGTAATATATGTGTAAAAGGCTTTTTATTCTATTTTATGTGTATCGGCAAATATTTAAAAGTGTTTCACATAATTCAGTGTGACTGATTTATGCATAAATTAACATATTTAAATGTAAACAGCTTATTGGTGATTAGAGACTATTATATTAAATGCTCCCTGCTGGTTTTCTGCACATATATACACACACACAACACTTTATTAGAAAATCACCCTGGTGCTGTAAGGTTGACACTGTGAATTTTCTCATTTAAAGAGGTTTGCATCTGCTGAGACCCCCCACCCCCCCAAACTGTGGTAGAAAAACAACCTTTAGCTTCCACCACTTCCTGAGTGAATGTACAGTCTATTGATTCACAACTTTCTCAGTTTTTCAGAACACGTTTAGCAACATTTACACTTTTTACGTTTTGTAGCACTTTTCCAGGGGTGTGTGTCTGTGCAAGGGCAAAACAAAGAACGTGCAATGTGTGCATGTGTGAGAATGAGTGATTTTATTTCTCAAAACCCTCAAATGTGTAAAATATAACTAATTACCAAAATGTTCCCCATCTCTGGGTTTTCAAATATTGCTTTATAACACAGACATTTACTGTGCTGAAAACACTTATGATTTATATGGTGGGTAGCTTTACATGTCTCTCTCTCTCTTTCGCACACACATACACATAGACACACAATGTAATGGATAGGAGCTGGCTGAGGGCGTCTGTCAGGGGCGACTGTTCTAATCAGAGCAGTGGGGAGAGAGATAAAGGAGAAAATAATGAGTGTGGCATCAGGCCTTTCATAGCGCAACAAAAGGCCACGGGATCAGATAGACACACACAATGTGGAGAGGAGAGGAAGGGAGGAGAGGAAAAGAGGGAGAGAAAAGAGAGAGGGAGGGATGGGAGGAGGTAAAATGGGGGGAGAGAGAGAGAGAGAGCGAGAGGGATGGATGGGGAAAGGGTTTGCTAATAAGCCTTCTTGCACTGTAGGTGATGTAGGTAACAGCGAAATTGCCAAATGCAAGTTTCTGTCTGCCTTTACTCAAAGGATGCCGTCAAATGCCCTGGAGAGATGGTTCTATGACAACATGAATCATTTTAGCACAGAGTAACCGTTCAGCGGAAACTGGTAAATGCATATTTCCGTACACATCCTTTCATTTTCCGTCTCAAAATACTTTGTCGGCCTCTTGCCCTCTTTCTTCCTGCTGATTAGTGCTGCTTCATTTACTGTATGTGATAATTTCCAGTCATCGTTTGATTATTAATGCTTAATTTACCCAGATTACACTCCTTTAATTATTAATGCCTAATTTAGCCTGATGACTCCAGTCATTAGACGGTGCCCAAACTGAAAGCAAACAACCTTAGTGGTCTTCCAATGTACCAATACAGCCTCTTCTACAGATAATGATACTGTTCAGAAAAGCCAGTGGGCCTGTGAGTGTTAAGTCAATGCCCACGTTTTTACCCAAACTCCCATCAAACTTTAAAGAGAAAAGAAATACTAATTAGAAACTGCAAGCTAGGAGAAATGAGCAGGCAGACTCAGAACAGAAAATCCTATTCAGAGACTTAATGAGCTTGTCGAAGCTGAATAATTGATTTCTAATTCTAGCCTGCAGCTGTTGACCCAACCAGGGAGTGTTTTGAATGGAGCTGAAATATGTTGAGCTCTAACTTGGCACTGTTGGCTTTCTGGTAGTGGAACCGTTACCAAACACTCCTGTCTACCTCACACGTTAGGCTTTATTTGGACTCGGGCAAAGTTTTCACAGTTAATTACTTGATATTTGGGGCACAAGTAAACATAATCAGACTCGCCTTTTGAAATGCATCACGGGTATTTAACTTGACAACTTATCCTTCAGATCTTGTTCAATATTGTTGACTGGACACAATTTAATAAAAGGCTGTTTGATTTTCGGCCGTGAAAGCCCAGCGAGGTAAACTCTCCCAGCGTATGAAGCGTTGGGAACCACAGTCCATATCAGATTGTAGGTGTTTTATGTTTCGCTCATTTGCTGCGGAGTGATTCTTTGTTGCCCTGTGTGGACGATCATATCCTGGGGGCTCTAGGGCAGAGGCAGCACAGAGTACCCTGTGTGTGAACCACAGCCGCCCAGCGTCCCTGTAAGATGACCTCACGGAAAATAGGCCTAATTATTGCCGTGACAGCCCATGCTATCATATTCTGCCAGATCAGTCACTACACAGAAGGAGGGGGGGGGAAGAAAAATTAACAGAAATATATACCACCGGGCCACCAAACCCCCCCTAAACTGAGCCGCCCATTTATTTTTAATACCCTAATCAGCAGGTCCCAAAGGTGGTTTGGCTCTCACTCACCTGCACAGACAGACACAGGTGAGTACAGGTAAGGCAGTAGGGACAGAGCAGGCGGAAGGTGGGGAGCAAAGAGATGGCGAGGCAGTTTTGATGTGAGAGGCTTCAACTAGAGTTTTGATCAATGAATAGAAAGTAAGATTGCAAATGACCCTCGCTCTTGGAAAAATTATTCATTAGCTGCAAAGCTGTACACACAGGGAGGGAACTACGTTTTTGAAAAAAAAAAACTCTCTTTCTTCACGTGTAGCAGATAGATCGTAGACGGGGGGCCGAGAGGACACAGTAATTACAAGATGCAGAGTTTAAGGTAGACGGCAGTGATTAACCCAAAGACTGTCCTATTCCTGAAGCCATAGACATTAGAGTTGGATCATTATATGATAGATTTCAGGGCTATTTGCCTGGTTTTGTTCCCAGAGACAGTATTGGGAGAGACACCCTGGGAATGGGACATACTACACCAAAAGCAAGCTCCGTGAGAAAAACACAGCAAATATCAATGCTGTGGATGACACTGATGTGTTTGCTTGCTTGCTTCCATATGAAAGAGGCGAAGTTACAAAACAGGTTTGTATAAAATTTCTACAAAAAGTTTAGACATTTAAACAAATTGCTCAAACACTCTTTTGTAGACTGAAATAACTTTTAATTGACATTCTTTAGACATTTCTGGTCTTTTTTAAAAAGATGTGTTTAGATATTTAGGTAAGTTGTAATCCTACCATTGTGCTCAGCATGTTTGTTTCTGAAATCTGAAAAATGTTGCAGCAACTCAGTTTGTTCGCACTCCACAAGGTAAAATATCACATCTTTGAAAAAGAAGTAAAAAGTCATGTTCAATAACAGCAGGTCAAAGTTCAATCACTAGGTTAGTACGACTACTGTGACACATTTATCAAAAACTGTGTGATGGGCTGCCTGCATTTGTTTCTTTCAAGTCATCCAAATATAAATGTGTTGTTTATTCCATTCCCTCTGGAACAATACAGGCATTTTCTGATTCGGCACCCCCCATCTATAGGATGACATAATAGGGAAATAAAACATTCACAAATCCCTGCTGAAACACATCCACTAATCCTGCGCTAAAGGCTTGGGTAAAGGGAAAGCATGTAAGTTTTTAAAAATATCTTATGAGAAATATGCTATAAAACTCATCTTACCGTGTAGAGCTGCTATCAAAGTCACAGGTGACCCAAACTTATTACAGAACACCGGCAGTGGCGCAGAGAACAAGGCCAGAGGAGCAGCAGTGTGCTGCAGAGCAACTTGACCTAGTGGGCAAACTGTGGTACTGCAAGTTGTGTGATGATCAGGTGACAGACACCGGCCCATGTTTGATCAAGTATCCAGTTCTCATGTACAAACATGGCGGAAATATTTTTTGCTAAAGTTTTGGTAACCGTCCATCCTCTTAACTGATTACCCTGTGTAAGGTAGGGGGCGAGTGGGGGGTGGTGTCTGTCATTGGTCGAGAGGCAGCCTACATCTTGGGCATGTCACTAATCTATCGCAACTGTTCACACTCACATCCACAGCTACAGGCAATTTAGAGTCACCAGTCATACATGTCAACCCAGCTGCATGTCTGGAAAATGAGAAGTAACCGGAGAAAAGCTCGCAACCATTTGGAGAACACGCATACCTCACCCAGAGGATGTCAATTACTTCTGCTTCATTAGTAGGATTTGCAACAATTCTGGTTTCTTGTAATGTCATGACAATGACTACATGAAGTACAAGGCAGAGGGTGATGGAGTGTAGCAGAGGGTAAAGGTCACGACAACAAAGAACTAGTGGTGAGGAAGATCAAATGCTGTGTCGGCAGACGTCCAACAGCCGCCTTAGGACACGCGGCAAAAACCGGAGGCGACAAGCATCTAATGCGGCACGTTCTGCTCCTGTGTGTCATTTCACTCACACTTACCACAGACAGTTTAGAACTACTTCTAATCAAGGATGTGCCCGATAACGTGTTATACATAGTTTTTATGTCGTGGATTCCCAAACATGGACAACAAAGTAAAGTGGTGTCTCTGAGCACTGGGGCAGATGCAGATTTAACTACCCAAAAACCTGCCGATGTGGGTCCAAGATGGTGTAGAAAACACAGCAAAGACCAGGCCACCGGATGCTCCCTGATGCTCCCCAACCGTCTGCTTGGTGTGTCCCAGTCCTAACATTGCACAGCAGAGCAGGGCGCGGGGGGCTCAGTGGAGCAGAATCAAACCTTGTCCCAGCAATTTCACAGCTTTAGGTTCAGACAAAACAAGCATCCATCCATTTCAACCACCTCACTTCACTTTATTACTCTCTATAATTAATAGGGAGTGATTACTCTGACCAATAAATGTAAATATCTTGGGTTTGGGCAGTTACTGAAAGGACTGACATGTAGGACAGGTAGGACAGTCAAATTCTTAGTAAAATTTTATTTATTTTCCAACCTAGTTTTTACTGCCATGTTGCAGTGTCCCAGAACTCAGCTATAAACCCATTAATTATAATTGTATCATAAAAAACATGGCAATAATCACAAAAAATAATATCCAGGTTAAAAGGAATTTGCTTGAAATTACAGTTTGACTATGATGATAGAACAGAAACTAATAATTAAACAGTTTGACAATGTTTAGACCAAGAATAAAGCCACAAAAAAAAACTTCACAAGCATACATGGTACACACACACAGCACACACACACACAGACACACACAAAATCAGGCATGAGTAATAGGCTAATAATATGGTTAATTTCACTGATTAGAAAAATCAGCCTTCTTGAGACAACTCTATTTTCATTTGTGGGTCTCTGATTGTGTGTGTGTTTATACATAGATGCATGTGTGTGTCTGTCACTTTTTGCCGGGAAAGAAAAGAATACAGCAGTAGCCGTGGTGACCCAGCCCTGCCCTCCACCCCTCACACTGTCACTGGCCGTGTGTAGTGTGTAATAGGCACTGACAGTCGTTGCGCAGGTCAGTAACCCTGTGGCCCCGTCTAATTGAGGCTAAGGATCCCGGCTTGTCCTGCCATCTATAATTAACCACATCATCTGCAGCCGTATGAAAGATTCAGCTGGACTGGGAGTGGCCGACACACGATCCGGCTGTTGGTGTTTACTGCTCTTGTGCATAAATGTGTGTGTCAGTGAATCCGCTGCAGGCAAAGTGACTTTAAAGAGTCTTCTGATTTACTCAACAGGTGAAACAATGAGCGTTTTATGCAACGCCGTACTATTATTCTCATCGTTAGACATTTTGCATGCATTTAGTATGAAGCCTGAAACTATAATTTTGCAGGTAACTTTTTGTTGTTTGTAATGCTATTTCTAAATGAAAGCCACTTGTGCAGAGATCCGGTAAGTACAAGCCCCCTCCCAGCTTGATCTTTAGCGTGACAGAAACTTGAAGTGTACTCTGGCCCTTCAAACACCTTGGATCTGGCTTCCCCTGCCCTCTCCTCCTCCTCCACCTCCTGTTCGCTCAGCTCTCCCGTCTCACCCTACCCCACTCAGCTCCTCTCTCTTTCCTGTCGATGCCTTTGAAATACGGCTTTCAAAAATGCTGCTTTTTGAATTAATGAATCATTTTTCGCCAGGTGTCGTTGGGGGAGTAGGAGGTGGAGGATGAGGAGGGTGGAAGGGGTAGGAAGGGGGAGGGAGTGGGGGCTAATAAATACAGAGTGGAGAGAGTCTCACCATTACCAGTCCCTCCCCTCCCTTGCCCGATGCACCTCCACCTCTCCCACCCAACACACACACACACACACACACACACACACACACACACACACACAGACGCACACACACGGCTTTGCTTTCCTCCCACACCCCTCCATCCCCAGCCCTAGATGAAAGGCCTGGCTCGTTCCTGTACCTTTAATTTAAAGCTGAAAAGGAAAACGAGAGCGGGGGTGCGAAACACGCTTATGAATATGGAGAAAATTGAATGAGAACCGTCCCTTTGAATAAATCAGTATGAATGTCCCTTGGCCTTGTTGGGAGGAAGGTCGCAGGAGACCCTTGGATATACAGATGGAGAGGAGCTTGATGGACCAATGTGTGTGTATGTGCGCCTGTCATGTACTATATGTGTGTCCTTGTTATGCGTATTTGCATATGCTTTGAGAAGTTTAGACCGTTCACGATGCTTTTATTGCTAACTATTTTTTGAAGAAAATTACTCCGAGGAATTAAACTCATTTCATTTCTATTTTACTGAAGAGACAAATAATCACAAACAATCAAATCGGTGCGGATTGATGATGTTTTTATCATGATTTCTACATTGTTTCGCCATTTGAGGTTTGACTGGAGCCTTTCATTTGTGCCGTCTTGTTGCATCCTCCATCTATAAAAAATTACTTGGTTATTAATGGATTAGTTGATTTAGAGGCAATTACCCTTTAACTTTGATAATTATTTTATTGTTGCTCATGTCAATTCTGAGTCATAAGGTAAAATATCAACTAGGAAAGATGCAACTTTGGCTTGAAAACATTGTTTTAGGAAATAATTATTGACATTTTCACTATTTCTATGATGGTTTATAGAATAAAAAAACGAAAATTCAATAAATGAATAGCTAAATTGATTAGCTGTCACTTGCACAATTGATTTCCATATTCCAAGAGCTCATACCTCCTTCGGTCGCACCTCCTTTCACTATTCTACATCAAATGACTGGAATCTTTTGCAACAAACTTTAAAGCTCAGCTCTTTTAACACCTCTCTTCTCCTTTAAAAATCTTAATTCAAACATTATGAATGTTTGAATTCCTTTGATTTGTCTATATGTTTTTTCTGTAAGTATTTTGTTTTAAATTAGTTTTGTATCTGTCCTTCATGCCGTGTCTTGGCCAAGTTGTTTATATAAATGAGAATTGGTTCTCAATTAACTCGCCTGGTTAAAATAAATACATAAATACTGTCTAGCTACTGCAAAAAAACTTGCAATTTCTTGTTATTATGAAGCAATGTTGTCTAAAAGGTTGTGTTCTGGTCTATCTGTTCTCTTTTGGTAAAGAGCCTGAACATAACTGAATTCATTTTCCACTGTTAGTTGGCAGGAAAACCAGGCAGAAAAACAGTATGGTGAATGTTACCCAAATATGCAAGAAGGTGTGAGACCAGAAAAGAGCAATAGAACAATACACTATGACCTTGTCAAAAATACATTGGGATGACAGCTGACATACAGATAAAACTTTGAAAAGATTTTAATATTCTGTGCTTCACTGAGCAGTAGTTGTAAAACAACAGAGCTACACACCCAGGGCGCATCTGCTGCACAGCCGCCAAACTGCTTGTAGAGTCGATCGGCACATGATGACGCAGAGCAACTGAAAATAGAAATTTGTTGATTTGACAGAGAAGGTGACAATTAGACTGACAGATAATATCAATCACAGGGGGCAGCTGCAGAAGCATATGAAATGACATGGTGGGTAAAGGTTCAGTTCTAGTCAGAGACCTACAGGTGACATCCATCCTCTAACTGTCCTTCTTGTCTTCATTTATACTATGTCAATAAAGATCAAATGTCACAAAAAAATCTTGACATTGTTCATGTGAAACACTTGTGTATGTGTAAATTAAAAATGATAGTGCCTGGTTGTTTTTTGTAATTAAAAAAAAACTGAACAAAGAAAACACAACAATGTGAAAGTTATCAGAAGAGTTAGAGGAGAGAGGGAGACGGACGTGGATCCGGTGATTCTGAGGACCGTGTCCCATTTCTGATGTTGTCTCTAACATAGTTCACTGTCCAATTGGAAGACAGAGGAAGGGAAAAATCGAATTCCCAACTACTTTAGTGAACAAGGAGAAACTGACTGACACTCATGAGATAAATGCTAACTGAAGGCAGTAAGACGCTGTGAGGTCTGTGGGCTCTGCTTCAATGAACACCACAGTGTATGCAGTAGAATTACAATGTATTAACCCTAAATATATAAAAAATGTCACAAACATCTGTGAAGCCAAACATTCCACATTCGTCTTTTTACATTTTGCAACATTGATTTGTCTCCCGAATAAATCATTCCAATAAGTAGAGGCATAAACATTTTAAAATATGTGACATTTTTAGTTTCATTACTTGGAAACTATCACATGCTGTATCACTATTATAGCTGATGATCAAAATATTTTTTCCTTCCAGCCTTAACTAAAACGTGGCACATTTTCAAGAAAAGCTTGAAAGCCTTTTCTATTACTATACTTGTACCTGGCCTCGTACTGCTGCTCTTAATAACCATGTCAAGATACATGTTTTGTTTATGGCACAATACACAAAATCTTCCCAACCATCTTCAGAGGCAGTCAGCAAACTACATAAAAAAAAAAAAAATCTGTCATGTCAACAAGTGCTGAGAAACAATACTCCCGTATATGTAAGTGACAAAGCCCATAATGAGGATGAGGTTAGGTGACGTAAATATGGAGAGAAAGTTCACATTCAGAGGAGGATGGAAAAAATGGATGGGTCAAAACGGGAGAAACTGCTGTTCATTTACGGTTATTTATTGAGGCCTATAAATCCTTAAACCACAATCATAATCCCTCTGAGGACACTTACTTACTTTTCTGTACATGCCGAGATAAAGTACTGATTCAAGAAGGAAACTGTTGTGATGTGACTCAAAGGTCAGTAAACTCCTCATCAATCCACCGTGCAGTGATGATAGATATGGACAGACAGACAGCGTGAAGCCAAAAGATGATGACATGTCTGAACACTAGCTATAGCTTATGACAGTCTGGACGGAGCACGAGCCTGACAACTACGAAAACTGGGCAGCACATTGAACAACTGGAAGTTTAAAGGTAAAAATCCTACAAATCTGTGAGACTTGAAAAAAATCTTGTGTGTTCTTGTGCCAAAACCAACACGGCGTCAACAAGTAGTTTGGCCTTTTCATAAACAGCGATCTTCCTGTCCTCTTTAGCAGATGACTCCACTTATTCTACATTTCTGATTGTATCTCCTCCGTGCAACACAACATCAGCATCAACTTAGGAGTGACTGTCACTAAAATCAGAACTCTGGGGGTCTTGACGACCAGGTGAGACAACCGTATCAGGTGCATCTCTGACTCTCACCTACAGAGAGGTCAACTCACTAGTGTAAAATCGCACCTTCCCACAAACAGCGTCTGTTGGTCTCTTCATCACACAGCAAAAGATCCCAACTCTTCAGTTCAGTGGTTTCATGATGGGCATCAGTCCCAGTGTTAAAAAAAGTTGTTGAAGACCAAACTGCAACTGAACCGCAATTTCCTATGTGCTTTAACTCTTGAAAAACGTTTCCTATCTGTCCTTGTCTTGCACTCGTGTCTCATGAAATGGAGACATTTCTTCTCATAGCACCAGCTTTAATGTGTTCACCTTGACTTAGATTTTTTGCTTTCTCCGTACTACTTTGGAGACGTGTCTGCCAAACAGCTAAATGTAAATGTAAAGGCATTAACAACATTGATTGTAGAGCCTACAGAGGCAATAAAAAAGGAAAGCACGTGTAATGCAAATGTTACACATGTTTAATGTTACAAATAATCTATATAATGACTGGCACCAACTGGATCTTAAGACTTTAGTAGGGCAGTAGTTGGGTTTGTAGTTGACTTTACACACACCTGGCAACACACTTAATTACTGGTCAGGAGCAACTGGAGGTTCTAGAGACAGACACATCCACAAATCCCACAGGAATGGAGAGGAACTTCTTGTGTGTTTTGCCAAAGCAATTATGGCAGTAACTAGAACCGAGCATGTAAAAGAACAGATAGCAAAAACAGCGCTGAGATCCTGAACGGAAAGGCAAGAAGAACATGGACTACTGTGAGAACAATTGGCAGAAACTGGTCCTCATAAGACGAAAGGCAATATTTACACAGCACACAAGCCATGTCCCACTTTCAATCTGATCACAGCTAGAATAACTGAGAGTAAGTGAACACACCTGTGCTGGTTGTGGATGGCCTTTAAAAAAGTGCAGACGTTTTTTACAGCACAAAGGGTTGACACCACTCTATCTGTGTAGTACTAAACTCAGCTGGGACCAAAAGAGAAGCACATCTGTAGTGTTGGAGAATACTAATGTGCTAACAAGGCGATAGAAATAAATAAAAGTATAAAGATTTTGTAGCTACACAATTGTTAACACTGACACCCCCCTTTTTCTGAACATGTGAACCCATATTTTTTCATGTCAAATAGTTTAAGCTGGACACACGATGTATCGATGCATAACTACAGTTTTTAGCACATGTGCGCAAGGAAGTTGCCAGTTTCTCTATGACATCAGTGTTCGCTGGACACACTAAAACCAACAATGTGCTACGCGTGTGTCAGTCTGCAGCCCGGATTAGCCTGTTCGACTGTACTGTAGAGTAGAGTCACACGAGCTCCGCTGGCTGATATGCTTCTTTATTACAAACTGCAGGATCAAGCGAGTCAGCTGATGTTAAAAGACTACGACATTGATTCTGAGCATTTTTTAAAACAGTTCCTCGGCCATTCAGTTTGGAATGAAGCAACATTCTTTGTGGGTTGATGTGTGTTTAATTGTTGTAGATTGATGGACACTATATGCGAATAGTGGCAAATCATTTTTAGTTTTACTGTCTGTAGAGGGATTGATGAAAGACCAAGTAGTAAAAAGAAGACTTTGAGAGGAGGGTGTCATCAAACGACACTGTCATTGACTCTTAAAACCACTCACGTCGGGATCTTTATAAAGCTCGTTCACAATCTCATTACTATTGTTTGTGTCGAGTTATTTCACCCTGTTGTACTCGTATGTGGAGTAAACAAAGATCCTAATTTAACCGGGACAAAATCAATGTCACTATAGTATATGAAACAATCAGCCGCCTCTAGGTCGATCCAAGCCACGGAAAAATGTGTTTTGCCCTCATACACAGTTAAATGGATCTTGCAAAGTATAGAACCATTTCATCTGACTGCGAACATAAAGATATCGGGTGTTAATCCAGCGAAGCACATACAGACATAAGACACAGGTGTTAATTGGGACAGCACAGTTAGCTGTCCAACTGTCCCTTATACTGAGGCACACTGAACGTGTAACATTACTTGAGTTGCTTCAATGAATAATGAGTTTCCATAACCAACATGCTACCTGCCAGTTGATATCCAGTTAAAAATACAAAGGTGAAATTTTTAGCAACCATCTTAACATTACTTCTCCAACAGCAGCTTCGGATTCTAAGGATTTACCCTTGGATTCACTCTCACCTGCCCTTTACAAGAACCGGATCCCATCTTTAGCTGCTTAACTCTTCTTGCCCTGAATTTTTTTGTTTTGCAGCCTTCACATTTCCATGGGATCTCAGGGGCCAGTGAATGCCAGCACAAGATAAAACTGGGTCGTAGCTGCGGCCACTTTGCTATGTTGATAAAAAATTCTGATACTATTGAAGACCAGCTAACTGAAAGTTGACACTACACAGCGTCTACAAAGAAGCCAATATTAGGCAATGAAACGCAAAAAAACATGAGATACCATTTAAAACGGGCTCTACCCTAGTTGACATACACTAAATAATATTTTATAGAAGCCTTATTCTGGTTCTGTTTATCTACAGTTTAAAACAACAAAGTGCATACACCTGTGATCAACATCACTAAAATGAATTTATGTACTTCTAATACCACTGTGATTTTTAACAGGCTTTTGTTTTTGTAATTGCTCCATTATTAGTATATTAGTATATTAGTGTTAGTATTAATGTAAAGTCTGGTTCTCCACATTCTGCTACACAAAAATATAATATTGTATTGAATTCAAGTCATGGGATCTACTCAATTGGGCCATATTTTTCAAACACTGTGTAAATTCTTTGTAGTCTCTTCAGGATGATTCTCACATTAGAAACATCCTCTCTAGCTGCACTTCTTAAAACTAACGTCATATTTAGATTTTTATTAGAGTATAAACTTGCATTTACAGTGGAAATTGCAAAAACAAAAACATAGATATTAGCACACTCCCACCTTCATGTTTTATGGTTGGCACTGTGAAGTCATGTTGGCAGCTCGGTTTTGTCTCGCAAAAGAATTTAGTTAATGGTTCTTTGTTCCTTGGCAAAGTTTATTGGTACAGTTTATGAATAGCAGTTTTCTCTTTTCACTGAAGGTCTTCACCCTGTGTGACTGGCAGCACGGTTTTCCCTCTTCCTCCTAACCAGGACCAGCACATGCCATCCCTCTCATGTACTGTGTATCAGCAAACTGACCCTAACCACACAAAAAACAATAAAACACAAGGACGCCAACTACTTTTCACTCCCAAAGTGTCAACAAAAGTGAGGTGGGCATTTTACAGATCCACATTCATTGAACCAAACACATAAAAACTCCAAAGACCTGGTTCTAAATTATTTACAGCAGTCATGACAGTGCAACTATTTTCCAAATAAATTCTAATCAGCTCCTCAGACTGAATAAAATCAGTTGAAATCCTTAATTCAAACCAACCACTTTCTCTTGTGCACAAATGCATTATATCATCAGCAGATTCAATAATTAAAAAAACTAGAGAGCAAATAAAGCAGTAGGCAGGTGCAGCGTGACTGACAGTCTTCAACTATTCACAAGCAATATTTTTTAGTTGGCACAAATTTTGCCCGCCTTGTTAAAGTGTGGCTGTAAGCAATTAATACGCCTATATGGATGCATCAGTACTTCTCTTACCACAACCACCACTGTGATTTTTAACAGGCTTTAGTTTTTGTACTTGCTCCAATATTAGTATATTAGTATTAGTATTAATGTAAAGTTTCACGACTTCACACAATTCTCACCACGAGGAGCCAAGCTGCATTAAACACAACCAGGCCCACATTGAAAAGATTGGCATTCACAGGTTATTTCATAACCTTGGTTCTGCAATTAGCCTTAAATGGAATTTACAGATCTACTTCAAGCCATACATTATAACTACTTTACCTAAAGATTTATACATAATATCAAAAACATTAAATTAATTACTATAAGACAGTGCTGAGTCAGGCGGGATAGTCGCGTTCTACAGGGGTTCGCTACAAGGTACGTTCATCACTCAAACACTTTGGTTACTGTTGAAATGCAACTATTTACCATTATAAAAAGGGCAGTTTTAAATGTGCTGTCAGTGATCGCGTATTAAGTGTCAGATTTCGACTTTTTAAACAAAATCTAATGAGCAACATACCTGTCTAATATTTGAGGCTAATGGCCCCAAATCACACAAATGTCTTAGCGTTGCCATGTGGTCATTGTCGTGCAGTAAAAGCACACTGTGAGCCCTACAAATCCAAAGACTGTATGTGGAGAGGAGGCAAGGGTCAGGTGCTGCCAGGCGAATCGGTTTTCCAGCAGATAAATTAGACTATTTTACAGCTGCATACTTCTAGTTATGGGTTCAGGGTGATGGCCTTTATATGGAGAAAAATGTCTTTTACTTGAGCTCCATGTTTTGCTTCTTGTCTTTCATCTGGCTAAAAATGTATATTGACTTTTCCTACATTCCTTCTTCTGCTGTTTAGTCATGAAAAGCGGCTCTGCAGTCTGTACAGTAAGCAATAATCACTAACAGTACTGACAAGGACGCAAGAGAACTGAAACCAATTTCCCTGCAGTATAGGCACAAATGTTAAGCGCTGCAATTAATTCTAGGTAGAGATTGCAAAGGGCATTAATAAATAGGAGCCACACCTAAACGCGTTTGTTCTCGATTTGAGATCCAACACAAACATTCACACCAAAACACACACTCAGATGTTAAAGATTACGTGGGAAAAGTGCATTATTTCTAAGCAGAGCGGAACATTGATTGATTTAACACATTTGCTTGGACATTTTTGAAGTGAGAAGTTTGTATCAGGGCCGCGCGCCTCTTAATGCCGTGCTAATTACAACATTATTAGCAGGGAAGGACTCAGGTGCTGCAGAGTCCTTCAGTGAGGGACATCTGTGGCTGACAGCACCTGGAAGGCCGTGCCATCCAGCCTCAATGGTTAATGAACAAACACAAGGATTTTCTCTCAGATTAATTATCGTCACAATGAATGAATTCCACGTCCTTTTGGTTGTCGTTCTCAGCATATTATCTTCCCATCAGCCTGTCAATCACCTCAGCCCACAAAACAAACGCAGCCGGCACAAACATAGATGCACACTGTCAACCGCACACAAGTACAGATATACCCAAACACACTGACACGCACACACAGGCGTACACAGACACAAAAGGCACACACCCACACAGAAAATCAGATCAGCTAATTAAGACGTGGCGGCTGAGTGGGAAGTAAACTCAAACAGGAATGGACAGATGTCTCACTCTGGTCACTTCAGAAAGGGAAGCAAAGAACACACGGCCATGTAATGTGATTTAGATATAATGCTTCCAGGTCAGGGGTGATAGCTAGACCGCTGGGCAGTGGGAGAGCAGCTGACAAGCGTGTAACTAACCATGACGGATGGGAATTCAATGGACTGCCTACTCTACACACTTTGAGGCCGACGGGAACAAATTACGTGGCTGACCACCTTGTTGGCTAGAGCAGACGAGAAGATTCATTTGTTCTTTTTTGACACGTTGTAGGGACTGTAATCAAGTCAGACAACGTGGTATTGTGAAGGAAATCACCTCCTCTGACCCTGCAAGACTAATGTCCACGCACAGCAGACTGATATCATGATGAATGAGGAAAAAATCTTACGGTTCCTGAAAAATTCAAAATAGGTTACAGAGAGACTGAGAAACAACTGACTTTATGTTTTAAACTTTCAAACCTGATCTTTGACTTCTCTGAAATTTCAACTTTTGCCTAGATATTAGTATAAAGGTATCATGTAATTTGTAACTAAATTGTAAATATCAAAAGACGCAATAACTTTTGTTTTAACAGTCTGACATGATGTTATTGCAGTATTACTCTCTATTTGTTCTCCTAATTTGTTAGATCACTTTAATTACAAGGTCTAAGCAAATGTTCTTTCACAGGATGGCTGCGTTGTTTATGGGTCTTCCTTCCCCGTTCTCATGACTCACCTCCAACCATTCTAACCTGGGCTTATATACAGCATCCACGTTGACGCCATAGATGCAGGAACTCAGACAACATGGGAAATAAAAAAAATGCAAATAACAATAAAAAACAAAAAGTGTGGGTGTGGCATTTTTGGAGAAGAAGCCAGATGCTGCATTTATAAAATCATCATAGCTGTAGCTTCTTTTTATTTTTAATTTCTTTTAGTTATTATTATTTGGTCAGTTTTCTTATGTTTGAGAGACAGACAGACATACAGACAGACAGACAGAGAGAGAGTGGGGCAGTATTTCTGTTGATTAGAGATAGGGATTGACCAAATATGACTAAAACTTTAAATTGAGCTCAATACTAAGACAAAAAATTAACAATGTACATGTTCGAACAGCGCAGAATCACGTGTAGATCATCTGCATGTTCCATACTATCACGAAAATCACCGAACAAAACCAAACAAAAACAACGAGGATGCATAAAAATACATTATGGTCGAATTTGCATGTGTTGCTGTGACTTTCAACACTTGTCAGTTGCTATCACTATGACTAGACCAACGAAGGAGAGCCAGTTAACGCTGTGTAGGACACAGTCTGTGAATATCGTGGGATGAAAACAGCACTGAGCGCTGAGGAGCTGCTGCTGACACAGCAGCGAAATGACAAATATAAACTATATGACGGCTACCGTAGCTTTCCAGTTTGCTCATTTCAAGTTGTAGCAGTCAGGTCTTCCAGAATAAGGCATTAAATTAAAACACATCTTTACTTAGCATTTAGGTTTATGATTCGCTGCTGGCCAACTCAACAACAACTGCTGCCGTTTGACTTTCCCACTCAAGGTCAGAAACTCCATTTTCTAAATATTTGAAAACTGATATAATAATGTTATAAAACTAACTTGCGCAATAGTGGCAGGACCAACGGTGCTAATTATTTACCAAAATACACATTTACTGGTCATATTACAAGTTATGTTATTTGTTTTTCATTATTGCACTCAAACATCATATAAATGAAACACGATCAGTCGATTTTCATGTAGGGAATCCTCAGGTTGCAGAGAAAAGCAACACAACAAAAACCTCTTTTAAGCTCAAGAGAAATCTGTGGTGAAGTCACAAAAGGGAGGAGAGCTGAGATGAGCTATTAAAGGACAAGGAATCAACAGTCAGGAGGAGGTGAAAGAAGGAATTAAGGCAATGAAGGGTTAAAACATTTTGCCTATTATGCTCCTACTCTTTCTTACACTCTGAGAAATTAATAGGAGAAATTAGCAAAGCAATTACCACTTTTAATTGGACTAATTCTTCTGGTCCTGTCACAGCTGCATCCAGAGGTACACTTTTAAACCTCCTCTTACATGTCTTTTTTACCCTTTCACAAACGCTGTTATTAATTTCACAAATTCCCGGGGACTTCTTTGACACCTGAACCATCGAGGGTGAACTGCTGTCAGCTTCACCTTGATTATTATCTTTCATTAGTATCTCTCTCTCTCTTGCTCTCTCTCTCTCTAACACACACACACACACACACACAGATGCACTACATCCTCTATCGCTCTGTACTCCATCAATTATACGTCTCTTATTCTTAAAGGAACAAAACAATGGTGCAGTCATTTGTGACAGAGAAAAATGGTTGCAATTAACAAATGAGCTTTAATGTTGTGTACAAAATCTTTTGGACAAACAACCCTCTTAATGCAACCTTGTCACCTCTTCCTGTATGTGTGACCTTTTACGTTTAGCTCAATTTGCCTGCTCGGTTCAAACGTCGCAAGTTATTCATTTGGCTATTGTAATTGAACAACACACACGGAGCACATAGATCCCTGTTCTGGTTTTATTAATAGCATGTTGGGATGTTTTTAAAAATAGGAATGTTTTCCCAAAATCTTTTATTGCTCAACTCTGGGTAAATATGCGCATTGACTGATTCATGTGGTGGGATGCTTATTAACGCCTGATGTCAGGTATAAATCCAGCTCAACACTTGTTAACACAAACTGTGACATGTAACCAGGAGAAATTTGGGGAAGGCGAACTCCAAATGCCAATGAGTTCATTGTTTAATTTGACAAAACAAATTGACCACAGGAGAGGGGACGCCCTCTCTTCCTCCACGGTGTCGGGAGAGGCCTACGCCTCACCGCTCAGCACTACTGTCTGGGCAATTCATTGATCAGATTGATCCGAGCATTTCATTTTACAGTCCAACTGTATTTTTCACACAGGAAGGTGAAATGGGAGCATCTGTTGCCCCTGATAGCTTTGACTTATTTGACTTTTCCTGACAGAGAAAGATGGGCGCCTCTTTGAAGGCTCTCAGATACGTTCGCCACAATACGGTAACCCAGGCCCACAGCAGCGATTCCCACTGGGGCCACTGAGAATGTCCTGTCCTTATGGGCTGATGGGAATCAGTGGAAATCAATAAGCAATGATAGACTTCTGCTGTCCACTCAGCTAATCCTGTTAGTGATAGCTGTGGATTTAATCGAATGGTTGCACACACTGCCGACCATCAGACACGGAGACAAGCGCGCGCACGCACACGTGCGCACGGACACACACACACACACACACACACACACACACACACCTCTAAGTACACTTAACCCCATAACATTCTTGTGGATAAGATCTGCAGATCTTCCACATACTCTCTGCTGTCATTTTGTTGAGACAAGCAGCAATTTGAGAGACAATTCATTCAGCAGTTACAGGAAAATCAGTCAATTTAATAAATCCTTTGCTCATAGTCCAAGTTGGACCAGATTGCGGGAACATTTTCACTGGAGCTGAAGACACGGAATAAAGACACATTTTGTCCCTATGATCATTCGATAAAGGATCTCTTTTTGATATGGAGATCAGCACAATGCATGGCAGTGTATGGGAGGCAGAGCAGAAATGGATGTCCTTTGACAAAGACGATCTTTCCACATGCTGTATACATATCAAAGTGACATAAACCCTGATAACTACTCTCAGTACATGAGCCACACATATATTGCAAAGTATTTCTGGGTTAATACTTTAACCCCCCACCCCTCCCATGAGTGAATAGACATTATAAAAGCAGCCCCCAGTGGCACATGTTTAAAGGTACATTAAGAGAGCACATCAATTGTAGATGACATAATCCCCAGCCCTCTTTTCAGTCACTCTCTCACTTCCTTAATCTCTCCGTTCTTTAACCCTCATCTTCTAAGAGGCTGAAAGCTCCCTTCATCTTCTCCTCAAGCTTCCAGAGAAACCACAAGCTGCCCGGGGAGAGAGGAGAAGAAGAGGTATTACAGAAGTCTGATTAAATTAACACTGTGATGCAGATTTCCTTCCCTTTTCTCACTGTTGTTGCCTTATCCGGCTGTGCGGCGTCTTTGAAAATTAGATGAACTTGTCACATGAGGGTCTGCATGTGCCCCTGTGTGTACAGTAGAGTGCAAAAGTTTTCATCCCCATGGGTTGTAAAGGCAAAAACAATAAAACAAAAAACTATTTTCTATTAACAGAATATTTAATGCACATTCATCTAGCACAAATTTGCCTTTATTTTTAGATATAACAAATAATAGTCAAGGAGTTTATAAGAAGAAAGTTGCAGTTTGAGTCAGTGCAGTAAGTAAGTAATGAGTGCAGAAGTTTGCATCCCCATTTATAATAAATTGTCTAAGTAACTAACCGTAATATGTTAAATCAGCTGTCTGATCTTTTCAAAAGACTGTCAACACTTAATGCTTCATGAGTAGCACCAGGTGTGTTAAATTGGACTTGCTCTTTAAATTTGTAAGTAAGTAGGTCTCCGGGGGGCCGGTCTCAAGCAGTTTGCTGAGAGCAAAAACAATGGGATCGGGAAACAGCTTTTTGAAGACCTCAAATTGAAATCAGTAAATCTTCATAAAGCTGGAGAGGGGTATTCAAATATTTAATAAGCATTTAGGGATACTAGTTTAAATGCTGAAGATCATAATCCATAAACGGAAGAAACGCGGACACACTAAAGCTTGACTGTGTTGAATTTCTACAGAAGCCAGTAGTGGGCAGTGGGATTTTTGTGCCACCATGTTTCTCTTTTGTTGTTGTTTTTGTTATTGTTGTTTTTATTAATTGATCTACAAAAATAGTGACTCATACTGAACAATTTGTTGGAGTTAAAGCTATCACATGTTAAACTGGAGTTACTTTCATGAAATTACTACAATGCGGGAATGAGAGTAGACGTCAGAGGGGATGGAGTGGATCAGGGACAGTTGTTGAGGCCTGTGTCGCTGCAATGTACAGTTACATCTCTGGGTGTGTGCACGTCAGGCTCCAGTGTGGGGTCTGTACCTAAGCAGAACCTGTGCATATATTTGATGCACGAGTATGAATCACGAATGCAAAACAAACAGCAGGGTAGACGACAATTTCCTTAGAGGCACCTGAAATACAAAATCACGTCTCTGCAATTCACACCTGTGAATGTGTTGGGGTGTATGTCTGCATCAGGCAATGAACCTCTACTTAAAGTAGAAGTAAGTATGAATGATGCCCAGTATAAAAAAAATAAAATTTAAGCAAAGCCTCATATCATCAAAAATATAAACATAAAGAGTCAAAGATCCTTCAACAAGACAATGCTCCATAGTACAAAGCAAAGTCAAGTCAGAAATACTTAAAAAAAATGAATAAAGTGAATTATTTACTGTGGCCTTCCCAGTCTCCAGACTCAAATATCATTAAAAATATGTGGGTACATTTGAAGAATGCTGTACATGGCAAACAACCAAGCAATCTAGTAGATCGAGAACAATTACACCATGAAGAATGTTAGAAAATTACATACAGGATACACATGCCTTTCAGAGGATACTCAAAGAGGTTGGAGAAGATTAAAAATGACAAAGTATCAAAGATCAGTTCATTAGAGGCTATGCAAAGTTTTCCAGTGACTTAAAATCCGGATTTGCCTTTTTAAAAATAAATAAATATAAGACTAAGTTATTACAGCACTGAAGTGCTCTTGTCTCCACCTCATCCACCCACCACTAACCCTCTGTAACCTCCAGCCTCGCCCAGCACTAGTCGAGGCAGAAAGCGAAACCATCCCCTGAAGAAGTACTTTAATTACAAGGTTCCTACATCCAAATAACAAGAGGTTTACATAACTCCCGCATGAGCCGCTCATTATTCAGAAACTATTCTTGCTTTCCCCCGTCCCCCCACTCTAATACAAATGGTGCTCAACAATGTGTGAGCTCCCACAATGCACATCCTATAAGTTAAAGAGAAAATTAAGCAAAGTTCACTTTGTCTAACCTTACATCCAACTTAGCACCTTACATGTGAACTGAATTCCAACTCCGACACTGATTAAATTTCATCAGTCTGAAGCTAATTAATCATTTCCATTGTGTCTAATATTGTCAGGAGAAAGGTGCTTAGTTGACACTCTAATTCACAGAATACGGCACCTCTCGTCGAGTGTGATCACCACAGTATTCCAACAGTAGCAAGAAATACAATCTAGGTCCAACATTTTCTATTTTCAATACAGACAAATACGCAAATGTATATGAAGACGATACTACAAACAAAACGAGCTTTCGTCACTGAACATTGCAGATCGTTAATCGTCAGGCCGGGAGCTTAAATTAAAGCTTTTCATGGTAATAACTATTAGTATTAGATTACAAACACAATCTACTGCAAAATTTGCACCTACACTTCACTATATGAAGCCACTCTTACCCTCCCAGTATTTTGCAGCATGTCCTTAAGCCCATTTGATTATAATTTATCTTAATATATAAATAAATAAAACAAAATTGGTCACAATATGGAAATTGTGCAATTTTATTACTTCTGGCCATTCATTGTCTGAACCAATGCCATAGTCCTGTGTCTTCTTCATTGACCCCCCTCCTGCCTACACCCATCTTCTCCAACAAGGTGATGTTTATCTCCAGCAGGAGGAAATTAAAGCCTTGCTTCATGAGCCGCAGATATGCAAATCTTATACAGTGCAAATAGATTGCAGTGCTCACACAGTGGACGGTGTGTATGGGCCACCCATTGAGCTCCACTGATTTGAAATCCAAATCAAGACACGTGGAATTACAAAACACACATGTGGCTTCCTAAAAAAATCTGGACTTTGAGATATTAAGGAAAATAAATAAAGAGGAGAGGATGAAGAACTAATGGTGCGCCGAAAAATTACAAAAAAAAAAAAAAAGAAGCATTATTTATTCAGCCGGTCCATCAGAGTAGATATGGTTTAATAACTCTTGTTCGACCACAGGTGAACGCTTATCTGAAGCTCTGACACACGCAGCATGGAAATAAGTTCCTGTGATATCACCATTACATGGGATATGTATTTTCTTGAACTCGTGAAATTGGAAAGTAATAGTGGCCATGCAAAATGCCTTGCAGTTGTAGAGTATGTAATTTTGATATGCATTAGTGTTATTGTCAGGCGGGGTGTATGGGCTGTTTCCTTGTGATTGCAGGTCTGGCTCGTATTGTGGAAGGGAAACAGACAGGAGAAGATCGTATTAAACCTGTCCTTGCCATTCCAATCGGTCTGCATGTTTCTCTTTATCATGCTGCAGTTTCTATCCACTTACGCTATAATTAAGTTTCCTGACCCCTGCCTTGCAGCCTTAACTAGGCATTGGGAAATATACAGCCACTGCAGATCTCTTAGCCTGATGTGCTCTCTCTCTCTCTCTCCTCTCCCGCCTCCCTCTTGTGTCTCCTTCCCCGTTTCTGAAAATCTCTCTCTCTCCCACTGTCTCTCTCTTTCTTTCTCTGAGTCTCCATGGCACTGTAATGGAATAAGAATTATTAATCGAGTAATTGTGTGGAACACATTAGTTTGCATTGAATTTCTCTCTCTCATTTTCGATGCTTGATTATCAGGCTATTGGACAGACTCTACCCCCTCCCTTCACCTCTCTACCCACCACACTCCAAAAACATAACACATGCCCACACACATACACACAAAACACACAGCGCTAGATCACACTTCCCTAAATGGCATAATCTCTCTCTCATGTGCATGCATGAAAACTCATACATGCACACACACACACACACACACACACACACACACAGCAGGTTGAAATGTATGTTTGCATCACACCTGATGCTTAATATGTGCGAGCGGAGAAAGCTCCTTGTTACTGGGAGATTTTTGTGAGGTCCCTTCAATCCACCATCCTGTCTGATTTTTAAAAAAAAAAGAAAAAAAAAAAGCCATGCACACAAGAAAATAACCTGCAGCTTATGTACAAACGTGAATTACAAAAGTCGAGCAAAGCCTGAAACCTTAACATCAGAGACACACATGCTGGCACTGACATTCATCATAAAACCCCTCTTCAATCATAATTAGTCTAATTAATTTAAATCAGTGTTGGATGCCTATCTAAATGCAGTGACAACATAAAATGAACATCCTCCCTGCAGCACATAGCCTCAGCCTATACGTTCCCATAGTGAAACACACCCTCGTAGGATTAGAGCTGAAGAATAGGGGGATTATTATTTCATGACCTTTCAATCTGCTGCCTGTCAGGTTGAACTAAAGCCATATATGCTGCTGGAGGACTAATCTCCTTCTCCCTTTGTGTCCGCAAGGGATGTGTCATTTCTTTATCCCCTCTATCCAGATTTACTCCATAAAATAAACTTCCTAGCCTGATCTGATAAGCCATCTCCTTACCGGGATAAGGCTGTGGTGCCTCGTCTCCCTGCTTCCCCGTAGCCGTATTTTTGGGTGTCAGATAACTCAGACGGGGATGGAAACAGTCAGGAAATGCCACTTTGTCTGTCTGGGAGCAGGTGACAACAAAACGACAGTGACTCTGATTAGAAAATACCCTCCTACTCCCCCCCCCCCACCACCACCTCTCTCTGTCTCTCTTCTTAAAACCACCAAAATCACACATTATCAACACTTACCAGGTAGTGTGTAAAACATAAATAGATATTTACAGGTACAAATTTAGACACGACACAGTCCCTGCATCACAGACACACGATTCTGTTGCTTCATGATCGTCCCATCTTAATTACTGGTAAGTCATCACTCCTCCAGATGTCAGTCTGAGCCATGATCTGCTGATCTGGCGGCTGCGGTTTGTTTCTCCCGTCTCACCGCTTGTGTGTGTTATTTTATTTTTAACATTATGGCAACTGAAGTCTGCAAGGCTTAGACTGGTCTGCTGGGTATTAGATATGAGAAAAACAAATATTTCAAGCATTTATATAAAGCATGCTCTCCCCTATTGCCTAAAGGTCACATCCTACAGGTGGCAGAAATGAGAATTATAGATTGAACAGAGGTTTGCAGCAGTCTGGTAGAAAGCATTAAAGCACTGCCATAAAAGTGAAAAACTAAATGCATCCTTGGCCTTGAAAAATAAAAAAAACTGAAGCATAAACTACTGTAAAGGCACGCTGGGCTTCAAGAGCTGACACATATGACGGTATTAAACAGTTTTATGATTTTTGTTTTTATAAAAGTTATTTTATATTGCAACCAGGGGGGTGACCATACCTAATCAGTCATCACAGCCACTATTGGTCCACATTTCACTGCCTCTACTGTTTAGAATAAAAATACTGTTAAAAAGGAAGAGAAAATATGCAAACCAAAAATAAAATAAATGCATGCAGACAAAAAAAAAATACATAAATAAATAAAAAATAATCATATCATGCTGTGCAACAATCAACTGCAGGGTCAATTTTCAGCAATTAAATATGGGTAAACAGGGGAAGAGATTCGGGTCTGAAGCAAAAATAAATATTTTAGTGTAAAACTGTAAAAAGATTAGATGATTGTGCTGAGCCCAATCAAAGCGCAGTGCTGCATAGCTATAGTGCTGCAATACTCATACAGCAAAGTTCCATATTTTGTCAAGGCCACCATAATCCTGAAAGAATTTAATACAGGGCCATCAAGCACACAGTTTTTAATTTTTGGTGTGATGAAATTATTTGTTCTCTTGACACACACACACACACTCACACACACACACACTGTGAGCACAGCCTCTCACACTGACCAACTGAAGTGTAAGTGAATTCACTGCGAGCCGCGCAGCCGCCTGAATTGTGCTTCTGCTCCGGACCTGTCGCCCCCGGCCGGACCCCCGGAAGAACCGAGGAACCCACCTCCTCCAACTCTGCAACCGGCATTATTGCTCCGATTGGCACGGAGCAACATTTTCTGCTTGTCTGCAAAAACAGGACCCCCACACGTCGTGCCCCCCCATCACCATCCCCATCACACACCCCCCCCCCCCTCCTCCTCCACTTCAACGCGGCACAATTGAGAGGCAGGTGCATTTTTTTGGGGGGGGGGGAAGCTGCGGCTATTTACGCGCGCGCCGCATCACCAAAGTGTTTTAAAAAATTAAGCGACCACGGAGGGAGGGAGAGAAATACAGCAGGCTCCGGTGAAAGAGACAAAAATGTCTCTTTTAAAATGTCAGAGTTATGGTGATAAGAATCTGAGGATGCAGGGAAGGACTTTAGTGAGAAGTGACTAATTACCCTGTGGACCGTCCTGATAGTGGAGAATAATTAGATTTACACAAAAGACTCTAAAACAGCATCTGAATAACAAGAGCAACAATTTCAATGGGAAATTTAATTTGATTTTGTTGCGAGTCCCCTCCGTGCACTCGAAAGGGAAAGTGAGAATAAGCATTATAAAAATGACAAAACAAAAGAAAATACGTCTTCCCGGGACAGTCTCATGCCTGATTTGGTTGGAGGAAAAATAATAAAAAAAAAGCTGACAAAAACCCACGGTGATCAAAAGACGAGTGTACGGCCTGCACAGTGGCTTCTACTTCCACAATTAGAGAGCGATTAGATGGAAAAACATATCGACTAAACATGGATCAAATTAAAGAACCAGGCTTATTATGAAAGTCACTGAACGCTTTCACCGTTTCTCTTCTTTTTACAGTGGTTAAAATTAAGAAATGTTAAGATGCTCTGATTTCAGGTAATATTTTAGTTGAGTAAATGTATTAGAAAAGTTAAAATTGACAGCAAGTGAGCTCATCTGTGAAATAATAATAATACATAATAACACACAAATACAAATCTGAAGAATAGTAATAAATAAAAAAAAAAAAAGATGTAAAAGTTTAAAACCCAGTTAAATTGGAAAAAGCTATATTGTTGAATTCAGCTTCCAGGGGAGAATTTTTAATCTAAACAGTGAAATAAACAGAAACTGAGTGAAACTGAAAATGACAGCACAAGAAAATTATTCTTCAATCATTGGCTAAAATATCCATTTTTATCATAGCCTGTATAGACTGGCATATGCAAACTATGTAGGCCATACCACATGCAAATGGTGTAAGAGTGCTTCAGAAGATTAGAAGATAGACACCCGGCCCACAGTGGGCTGAGAGGAGTGGGCTCTCCTCCAAGACTGTGTCCTATCTCCTCAGGACTGAAAAAAGCATCCTAATCCTTTACCTTTCATAGTGATCTAAAGCCGATTTAAAACTGTCACTACCCTAGTTTGTGTTTATTTCATGTTCATCTGCAGCTCAAGGCGATACTCTGCACTCCCACTTATGACATGAGCGAAAAGATGTATCTGTGTGTGTGTGTGTGTGTGTGTGTGTGTGTGTGTGTGTACGAGGGAGACTGAGAACAAGAGACCGCAGAATGAAGAGAGAGAGGCATGCATGCAGCTAACTGACCGGCAGATGAAGGAATACCCAGTGTGTGTGCGCACGTGCACTTGACTGCGATCTGACTATACTAATAGTTCTATTTTCTTTTTATGTGTTCAGACTTTGTGCTTTGAGTCTCAGACATCCACCAGTATTTCATGTGTCATCTAACAAAACCAAGCAACTCAGCTTGAAATTACTTCAAAAAATACACACACAGATAGTCCAGAAGACAGATGAGTAAACAGCCCCTCTCTCTGTAACACACACACACACACACACACACACACTAAACAACACAAACCATTGACCGATGAGGCTGACCACCTTCCTCTCCTCTCCCTCCTGCTCCTCAAGGCCTTACTGTATTATTCTGGAAGCAGCAAGAGCCCAGCATTGACAGAGCTAATCACTGGAGGCAAGGCCTCTCACTCACTCACTCTCTCTCTCTTTCTCTCTCTCACACACACAGACACACACACACATACACAGACAGAGTGATTGACACACAATGGCAACAAATCTATGCAGTGCACCCCCCCCCCCCACCCCACCCCAGTCTTGCTTTTTGCTTTCTCTCGCCCAGCTGAAAAGACAACGGGGGGAGGACAGGACGTATGTGCATGTGTGTGTGTGTATGTTTGTGGTGGTGGGTTTTACAAGGAGTGAGGTCCAGCAAACTGAGACAGAGCCAGAGGAGAAGTGAAGACGGCAAAAGATGAGCTTGTGACTAATGCTGTTGCTATCCCTACTCCTAATCCCCCCCACCCCTCCTTTTTTTTTACGTGCAGCAGCCAATCTGGAGAGAGTCTCAGCCACCCTTCTCATATGAATATGATCCCTGTGCTGGCTGAAGCCCAGTGAACCACTGATCCTGTTATCATCTAAATGGAGAAAAAGGGAGGAAAAAAGAAGGAGGGACAGAGAGAGAAAGGGGAGATGGGAGGTGTGGTTATTGTTTACTCACGCCTCCAGTCATCTGCCAGAATTACCCATAACCCTACTCCATATCCTAAATTCCTCTATAATTTGAGACCTCAAGGGACCAATGTTAAGTTATTTACAGTACATCAGTGGGTGTCCCGTTACTTGTAGGGTCGTGGTTGAAGTGGTTGACTATATTTCTTGTCCAGAAGTTGACAGAATGTTGTTCAGAAGTTGACAGAAGGTTCATAGTGCTATTTTGCTGAACAATTATGGTTGTGATCTTTATTGACCTGCTTTATTGGTAAAAAAAAACTTAAATGTGAAACCAGGAATTAACTGGCCAGTGCCGTAAAATATCATGTAAGCAGCAGTTTTCTTTTTTGTCTTCAATCCAGTGCCTGCCTTCAGATTATAGCAGATCATAAACTCTCTTCTTTTACTTCAAAAAATTTATTTTATTATATCAGTGCACTTTTAATGTCTTATCATATATTTGTTACATGCAAGGATTTGTGTGTGAGAGTTTGCAATGTAACAGTCTAGCTGCACTACAGGATTTTTCCTGTTAATTTATCGTACCTGGCAGGATTAACGTACTATTTATTTATTATTGTTTTGACATTGTGGGTCCAGTTATTTTCTGGCCACCGTGTGCTGGTTACCAAATGCGACAGGAAGTGCAGTGGTTAATTAAAGAGTGGACAGCACTCCAGACTCCACTCACAAACTCCAGGCATTGTCGTAAGTGTTCCCACCACAACACACTCTTTCAAGAGTCATTTCCCTCTGTTTCTTAAGACACGGAGGGCCAAGTTGTGCCCTCTGGGCCACTGAAGCATGCCCTGTTGAGTCTCTCATGGACATGTGGAAGCATGGGCACACACAAGTCCACCGCCACCATCGCTGCACAGACTCTAGATAGCCGGCGGATAACACTTTCAATTCAGATCGATGTTATCGTTTTCCTTTTCTCCGAGAAATATGAACCTGTCACATGGGGCGCCTTACAGATTTGTTATATAGTTCCATGGTAGATAAATCCAACAATAGGGGCCAAGGCCTTGGCCCCCTCTGCATGCAGAGTTAGAAGGATTGCAACACTAATCAGTGAGAGAGAATCACATCTGGCCTGACAGCAGCTGCATCACTGTTTAGAGGAGCTGCCAGCGTGAGAAACACAGAGGTCGATTCCCTTTTCTCCCTGGACAGAGTGGGTGTTCTTCTAATTCATTTCTTCTTTCTTGGCCCTTTCCTTTGAGCTAGCCAATTAACCTGGGAGCAGTGCACTAATGAGATCCCTCTGGTGGCTGTGCACTGCTCAATGGGGAAGAGGGAAGAGCAGGGTGAGCAGAGGGGGAAACGAGGAGTGGGGTCAGGGAAGGACAGCACAGGCCTGCAGGGGGGCTGGAGAGGCGCAGGCACGGCAAAGGCAAAGATGGGCCTAAGAGAGTTTTGAGGAAAGGTAACGAAAGGTGGATAAAGGGGTGAGTAGCGGGGAGGGGTGAGGCCAGAGGGGTTCAGAGGAAGGAAATATGGGATGGGTTGATGCAGCAAGAGAGGGGACAGAGCACCATCCAGTTGGCCACTACGGGCCTATCACCAAGACATTGTCAGCCAGACAATGGGCTTATCAGCCTCCTTTTCACACCAGTCTGATTAACTGGGAGGAATGGGAGGAAGAGGAGGGGAAGGGAAAGGGTACGTCCTTGTACCAGCCCAGTAAATGTCAGAGAATGGGCCAGGCACCTGGACTAGCCTCGTGGACTGTGTGTACATCACCGAGAGAATGGGGACGGTTGAAAAAGCCACATACTCGCCATACAAGCATTAGCTGTGTTAGCAATGGTGGGAGGTTCAACGGCAATAAATCTACAACCTCTGTGAATGTATCTCACTAACCAGACTACCGAGGCAGTAATAAACACGCTTAATGACTATTAGACAAATCTGTGCGTGTCATCAGTCACAGGAAAAAGCACAAAGCCCAGTGAGGTGAAGCGTGTAGCCAAGTTAGTACATGCAAAGGTTAGAAAGGATAAAAGAAAAATCAATGTTTCCAATATTTCTCAAAAAAGAAAAAATGCTTCAATGTCGTTATAGGAGTAAGGGATGCAGAAAAGGAATATTTTTATGTCATTCATAATAATATATCCTCTGCCCTAAATATCACCCAACAAAAAACACTTCACTTGTGAAAAGGTAAAAAACTAAACAGTAACCTCTTGTGTGAATATTTTCTAATCTTGCAGTTATTTATGGATTACTAATTACACCTAAATTAGCGTTATGAATTTAAAAAGCGCTTGTGAGTGACACTGCCTTGCAGATACTAGCACATATTTGATCAAACTGCTCGTGTTTGCCCACCACACTTTCCAAGCTTGGCAAGAGCTGTAGAGAACAACAAATGAGTAAGAGCAAAATTGTTTGTGTCATTGTTCAATTAGTCTCCTGGGATATTGATCCGGGCTTGTTTGTTTACTTGCTTACTGCTTCCCATTTGTCCAGCCTTGACAGCCATCTGTCACACACAGGCAGACAGTGAAAGAAGGGAGGCAGGAGGTGACAGAGTGGGAGGGAAAGTGATTTACAATATGAGTGCTGAGATAAAGGTGGATGGAAAAACTTCCAATAGGTTGTGAGTGGAGATTTAATATAATATAGGAGGGGGGGGGGGGGGATCACAATAAGATCCTTTGTGAAACAGAGCTTGAAATGTTCTTCAAAGTAAAGCTTTTTTGGAAATATAAATTCCTAATCCAATGAATCCATAAAAGCTTACGTTCTCGTTGCTCAATGATGTCAATTCAATAGGGAGTGTTATAAAACCAATGCTTGGAGCAACAAGTGGTCGTACTCTTCTTGCTCTTCATTTCCTTCTTTTTTCTCCACTTCTTTTTTCAGAAGAAAAGGATGCAGTAATTAGAGGGTAGACCAGGTGGAAGTACACAACTCAAGAGCCCAGCGCTAGCTCACCCTCTTCTCCACAGGAAGATGGGAAGAGGGAAATGTGGAGGAGGGTAGAAGAGGGTGACCATGACTGGAGAGGGGAAAGTGGCAGAAGAATACGCCAAGGTAAAAAAACGGGGAGAGGGGGAGCAGCAGCCCGGCTTGGGAGAATATTGGGTCAAAGAAAATAAAACGTGTCATTTAGCCAGAGAAAGAAGATGAGAGCAGTGTGCAAGATGGGGGCAGGGGGGTGGCTGAGCGAGGTGAAGGGGAGGTGGAGGCAAGGTTAGCTGTTAAATAAGGTGGGGGTCATAAGAGAGGGGGTGGATGCCCACCGTGATACAAATGAGGGTCTGCAGGCAGGGGGGCCACCCACAGTACAACTTGGCCAACAAAGGTGCTTCTGTCTTGGCCTCCCTCCTCCACAGACCTCCTTGAGTGGGCAGGATTCCATTAGCAAGCTGCAGAACCTGGGGTCTATTCAACCGCCCGTCCAGGCCTTGTGTGAGTGTTTGTGAGCGCACAGACACGCACACATGCACACACACACACACAGTGACCCACACATGTGCTCACCGAGCACACACGCACGCACTCATTCACATTCATTCGCTCACTCACTCACATACACAACACCGCTAATTAATCCTCAGATTACCCAGCCAATTATTACCACACTTGTACTAATTAGAAATTATTTAAAGCATTTCCCAATTAGGGTTTACATGCTCAGTTGGGCAGGAGTCTGCCTTGATAAACCAACTGGTTTTATAGTTTGGGGGGGTTTAAGGGCGAGCAAGCTCATTCATACATAGATGCTCACGCACACACGCACGCACGCACACACATGCACGCACACACATTTCTGGATCTGACTGTGGTAATCAGGCCGTCTCAACGAGTCCCACTGTTAGGATGAGGGGGATAAGGACAGACAAGAGGAAGAAAAAGAAAGAAATAAAACAACAAAAGACATGCTCCTTCAGTGCAGCAGCAATACTGTAGGTCGCTCTTGTTAGGGCTGGGGACAGTGATTAGGAGAGGCCACAATAAGACCTGCCAGGAAACGCATGCCAATTATGTTACCAGGAGAACTACAGGCCCTCATTGCTATGGGAAACCCACTAGTCTCCCCACCACACGACCCCCCTCACACACAAACACATGCACCCGTGGCCTCATCCGCTAGCTTTTTCAACCCTTTGATTACATTATGACATGGATAAGGGGAGGCCAAGGGAAAAAAGAAAGGTAGAAAGAGGAGATGACACTGCAGTGCAACAGACAAAATGATTGTGTTGAGTCAAGAGAGCAAAAGGTGGAGGCCAAAGCAAAAGCAACAGTTTATGGTTGACATCGAAAGTTGGTTACTAAGAAGGATAAACTTTTACGGTCTCTCTTTGGATTAAAAGTGCGTCTGCTGGTCGTCTGAAGCGTTGCTGAGACAATGGCGGAGGGGGAGAAAGAGTGAAACAGAAAAGCAACGCGCAGGCTGCGGTGGGATAACAGGGGCGGGACTCCAGGGAGAATTATTAGCGGGGAGAATTACAGGCTCATCCATGGGTGACATGTAAGCCTCAGCTACACACTCAAATGTTTACAACACTGATATTTGCTCAACCGCGATGTTATCAGGCCTCGATGTAATACTCAAAGCTTTTGTTCTGACTTGCACGGCAACACTCACCATGTCTACAGATGCAATAACCAAGAAGCAGATAGCGGCAGCATAATGTTTTGCCAGCAACGTTGTCCCGAGAAACTGTGACATGACCCAGGCTGAACAGAGAAAAGTCACTCTGGAATATTTGCGCTGATGTGATGATGGCTGAGATGTTGATTAATGTGCACGGTCCCTGTTATTAAATAAACAGGGTGAATACACAAAATATATTGAATAAATTAGACCGTGAACTGATCTGCTCTGCAACATCCAGCTCATTAGAATGCATGAGGAAACGATGTTCTGATTGCAACAAGAGTCACTCATTAAGCCATGTTTGTCCCCCGCAAGAGCACCATTCCCTGCGTGCTACCCCCCCTCTGCCCCAAAACACTTACCCCTTATGCCTGTCATGCACTCCACACCAAATCCCTCCCTACTGCACACTCTACGGCTAAAAGCTCACTGACTTAACATCACCCCTTTCCAACGGACACGGCGAACAAACCACTAACCCCTTTTTCACTTCGTCCCGGTTCAACCCCCACCCCCCCCTCACCCTTCACACATATCCCTCATTTTCCTCCACCTCCTCCTTCTCCTCTGCTGGGATCTGTGTCATCATTTTAATTAATTTCTAATCAGGCAAGAGTAAACTAATCAGGGGAGGCGTTAAACAATGACAGCTCTGCCTGCACAGCCTCACACTGGGGGCCGCCAGGCTGCTCTGCATGCCGAGAGGAACTGCACATTGATAAACAAGCCGGCGTAGACGGGGTTATCTACACCCATCTCCTCAGCCATACATGTTAATATGGATCACAATGCGACGCATATGTGGCCCATTTGCATTAAGTGAGATTAACCTGCCAGCATTTTGCGTTCGTGGCCACTGTAAGATGACTTTTCCTGAAGCGCCATGCGCAAAGGAAAAACAATGGCAATATGTGACTGAATAAACGCGTCAGCTCGCGGACATGTGATGGAAATGCATGTAAATGATCAGAATGGACCGTCAAGCGCTGTATGAACGGTACAGTATGTATCTGCTCAGGATGGGTTGCATAAAGACTGCACTTATCTGTAGACGGCCAGATCTCACCAAGGCTGAGCCAGAGAGAGGGAGAGAGAGAGAGAGAGACAGACAGAGACAGAGCACTTTGGGCAATACATTAACTGAGACAATTTAACAAGAGAGTGTTGATTAACCTCTTTTAGGCTTACCCTGTGCTTAAAATACCTTAAACCAACATAAGTGAATCATAATTGGCAAATTCTAACTATATGATTGCATGACAATGAAGCTGATGACAACTGATGACAAAAAATTAGTTAATGACCACCATCACACCAGTTGGTGAGGTGACATTTTAAAGGTGCATTTTCTGGCTTAAGTGTGTGATTGGCATCCGAGTGAGCCTTCAAATGTGATTTAGCCCGAGCTACTTGTCTGCAAACTGGCGCCGGCTTCACCACAGGTTCTGACACGGAGTTACATTGCTTACAGTTTTGTGTAGCTGTTATGAAGAGGCTTTTCTGTTTCCCTCATCAATGCTTTGTAACCGGACCTTATTTCTCCTCCTGCTAGCACCATGGCAACTGATGACCGTCAACCTAAGGACCAAAGACCACTGGCATAGTTACAGTACATGACACACAACAAACAGATGTACGCATACACTCGGAGACATAAAAGCAAATAGACACACACAGCCGCGCGCACACACACACACTTCACTCTTAAACTTGGTATAAAGTCACACAACCACAAAAGGACATAAAAGACAAAGCTGCAGTGAAATCAAAGTTTAAATCAAATGTATTTCCGGAACCAAACAGTGGAATTCAGTTAGAATTGGAGATGGATTTGTTTAAAAAGATTTTTTTTTTAAATATCCATGCCCCTCCCCCCTACCTCCCCTCCATCACCACCTCCTTCCTTGCCCTCTTTGCCAAGTATTAGATTCCCATGCCAACCGCTTCCCTGGGATAGAATAAGGATTGCGGAGGTGGGAAGCTGAAACCCTTCCATAACATGTCAAACAACGCTGGAATCCAAAACGCAAGAGGAAGAGAAAAAGGGTTAGAGACAGATTTTCTACAGGGAGAAAGAAACTGTCACATCATCAGATTGGTTATTCTAAGTGAAGGGATGTGGGTATGGGGGCGGGGAGGGAGGGGCGGGGTGGAAGAGGCTTGGGCTGGCAGAATCTGGCAACGATACACGATGGCGGTATTTCCACTAAAATAATCAGCCCCCAGGCAACGGAAGGGGGTGGGGGGGTTGGTGTTGTGGGGGGGTTGCAGGGAAGAGACACACAGAGAGGTTAGGGATTGAAGGGGTAGGAGAAGGAGACGGGGTGGGTGACAGAGAGGGAGGATATAAGGGAGGGAAATAGCAAGATGGAGAGAAAGAAAATCTGGGAAGCTAACCAAGGAAATCTTGCTTCTCAGATATGCAGCTGTGGAATTAAAATTGGTATAAAAACACAAGAACAAAAATATACTTCACACTTCACAAGCCTATTGAAGGGTGGGGAGGGGGTAGGAGGGGGAAGATGTGCCACTCTATGCTGGCACTGAAACCTCAGGCGCAAGGGGTAAACAGCTATTCTCCTCACTCCTCACTTTGTCTGGTGCAGTGGTTTCTGGGTGTGAGCGAGTGAGCGAGTGAGCGAGTGAGCGAGTGAGAGTGATTGGGGGGACTTTGGTGCCCACAGAGGTCTCATTCGACAGGGCAAAAGCAGGAGAGAAACCAAGAGCCCCTCGGAGACCCGGTTTACACAAAATGCCCCATGAAACAATTTCTACACTTCTACGTCCCCCCGAGCACATCACAACGGAACAGAGAGGCATTGATTCAGGATCAAACGACCGTGATCGTCACTTGAATTCAATATTAAAACCTTCACAATCAAAAGCACCCGAAATGTACTGTACCTCTACTTCAGGCCAGGATTAGGCCTTTCTGTGTGCATATTCGCGTTGATGCGCTGCATTACAGAATAAAGAACTATCAGAATCAAAAACCACCATGCAAACACACAGATAAACGACAATTCAATTAATTTTAAATGTGATGAAAAAAAAAACAACACTACTATATTTGATTGCTAACATATGAATGGATTTCTATGAACTATAAAAAATCTAAACAAAATTCCCACCATGAACAATTCAGTGAATGTGGCATTGAAGACAAATGCCAGCACGTGATATGTCAACATATGCACATGCATTAGTTCTAACTTCAAAGGACTTGAAATAAATTTTAACTTGTATTTCACTCAGCAAAACTAAGCAACTTCTTTCATGATAGAAAAAAGAAATCTAATTAATAACTGTGAGTTCTGAGAGCATGTTATCAAATCCAGCCTACTGGAGTGTGACGCCACTAAAATAATACAATCATCAAGCATAATGAGTGAGTTAAGAAGTTCTTCTTATTGCATGTATTAGAGTAAATGGTTCCAGTTGAGTATTGTGTTATTTCACCACGGTGGAGACTTGATCTTAATGCAAATCTCTGTGTAGCGCAGGCCTATTTGTGCAGCCGGATTTTTCCCTCTGGTTCAATTATCACATGCTCTTTTGGAGAGATATTCAATTAAAAAGGCCTCATATATATATCATTTCAAAATACAGTGTGTGCATCAATGAGGATGCTTTGCTGAGCTGAAGTCGAATAAAGTTGGGAAGTCACAAGTTTTAATTAAATAGAAAACATATAAATTAAAAGTGACATGCAATATTTTATTTATTAGATGTTATGCCAAACTCTTCTTTTTTTCTAATTAAGATATTAAATTAGTATAAAAACCCTCTCAATTACAAGTTGAGAGTAGCATACTTGAAAAAGAAGAACAATTAAGTGACCACAAAATGATGGAGCGAAAATGAAAAAGACAGCAGCGAATCTTATTCACTAGTCAGTGTTTTTGTCAGAAGTATTCTCCATTGAATTTGCTGGCTTTCATTTTATTTCTCTGACATTCTCTCTGTCTGACCATCCAAGTCCTCTCCTGAGACAGATGAGTGGAAGCAGGGTTCCAGAGAGAGCTATCAGGATTAGGATAATTAATATCATCTCATTTCACTGTGATCCTCTCCGCAGCCCACTGCACACACAAGGACAGAATGCAGCAAATACTGTGGCAAGAGTATCCTGTGGGCTGTCAATCTAGGCCGCAGTCTCCCCCCCGTCCCCCCACATACACCCACACAACTCACACACACACACACACACACACAAACGCACCCTCCTCAGCGGCTAAATTGCAGTTTGAGAGACACAGGGGAGAGGCAGGGGTGGCAGCGGTGGGGTGGTGGGGAGCGCTCTGCTGGGCCTGAGGGACACCATACAATGGAGTGTGCGGCTGACCAGCGTTCAGGTGAAATTGAATTGGAAATCTTCCACGGCTGGTTAGCATAACAAAGGGCCTCGTGGCTTTAGACAAAGGCTGCTTCTCTAATGCACAAAATCAATCTCTCTACGGGCTCGGCGCATTGTTCCTTCCCGCCATACAGGTGTTCCTTCAATGGTCCTTAATCAAAAGTGTCAAAACAAAGTTAAGAGTTATCTCTGCTCCTTCACAGCTGCTTCTGCAGAGCAGAAAGAGGGAAAGAGACCAGACAGGATAGCGTACAGCTGAGTGAGTGTGTGCACAGGATGCTGAATGCATTCGCCACATACCACTCTGTGGCACAGCCTGCCTGTGCTAAAGTTGAGACTAATCTTATTTCTAACCTGAGCCTTGTCCAAATGTGGGCAGCTGGTGCTCTTTGAGGTGATCACTGAACAAATCTAACCACGAAGAAAGAGGCCGAAGTTTGCCTTGCTTAGCTTATTTCAAAGAAGAAGAGGATGATGGGGGACGAAGAAGATGGAAGCAGTGATGCAAGGATAGGACATTGTATTTTTTTTTTCCTTCTAGATGCAGCCTCCCAGCCATCATTTCTCATCACTACCTTCAATCCGAAGTCATGATTGGTAATATTGGTAATAGCTGCCTTTCTCCTGAAGGTTGTTTAACAATGGGAAAACTCAAGTACAACCCCCCCACCCCATCTCCCTTATGCTCCAATACTGTAACACTCGACCTGCTCTCTATTTCTCTGCAGGCCCAAGACCTTGATTTTTTCAGGGCAGACTGAATGAAATAAGAAGAGTTAAAACACTGAATAGAGACTTCAGCCCATTGCCTCTTTCTCTTTCACTCAGTGTGTGGGCTAACTGATTCATCCATTAAGAGATGGTAAGTGTTGTCATTCCATCCATGCTATATGTGCTTCCTGTCCTGCTCCAGGGCTTGTAATGTGATATTTATACATCTGAACTTTAAGTGCTCCATGTGACACTGCTGTAGCCATAAAGCTAAATAAATACAGACACGGATCCAGTCTTCTGCGTCGGCTACGCGTCCTCCGACTTGTGTGTTCTCCGTTTTCTCACATCAGGCTCCTTAAACATTTCCGATTACAGAACTGTGTGAGAGAAGACTGTATGAGTTATGTTGCATTTATCATCTTATCTGTAGAGAAAAGGCTGCGTTTGATGGTTGCTTGCTTTGATAAGGTAGAAACTCATACCAAACTCATACCGCATAAATAAAGGGATAAATAATCTTTGGACTAATCCCCTCTCCTAATAAGTGCCATCAGACTGAACACCTCCAGTGACACATCCACCAGACGACAGCCCATCATTCCATCAACGCACGTTCCACTCAGCAGTTTGCTGTACCAGCTGGATGGTATCCGGCAAGGTAATATGGTTAAAATAATCTATTAGGAAGATGTTATCTTACACAAGTCATATTCATACAAATCCCTTTAATGTCAACTTTTTGAATATTTACAACTTACAGTTAACAGTACAGTAGCTCCATTGCCTATTAATACTAAAGATGCTAGATGAAAAGACTGCATGGGTTCATATCCCAGTACAGATCACTTCACATCCATATACATATCAAGTGTTGGAACCAATACACCAAAGCCCTAGTCCTCAATCGTGTGGGTCCATGTGTGCAGATCTAACATACAATTTCAACTCTTATCTCTTTACATCTCCATTATTATTTGCAGTGCCATGGTAGCTGGGTAAAAGCCTCTTACAGCAGTCGACTGAATTTTTGTGGCTTTCATCCTTTAACATGATTCTTGATTAGTTATAAAAGCTTTGTTTTTAGGCTTTTTGTTGTTCCTATAGGCTACTACATACTTTATTAATTTACACAGAGAATTCCAACAATAAAGTAAAATGAGGATGCATATACGTTACTTTGTACTAATTGAGAAATTATTTCACACATACAGGTATAGTGGACGGCATCTTCTTTTTATGATTAGTAAACCTCTGTTTCTCAATTGCTTTCATTAAAAACCTAAACTCCTTTGCAACAAAACACAGTGGGAATAAAAAAACTGAACACGTTCAGGAGAAGAAGTAAAAATTGATTTTGTACATATTACAACATTGTAGTTGCTGACCAATAAATTGTATATACATTGTCACTGAGATGCGGAAGTGATAATAACGTAGTAGCTGAGTGGCTGAATGACAAGGAATAAGAAAAAAAAAGATTTACACTTGTATTGACGTTCAGCATGATCCATTGTTGCATATGCTATTGAAAATTAGAGCATGAAATTGCAAACATTTATTCGAGTGCATGACTAAGAGTGACTGAGTAGAAATGCAAAGTGATTCTCCACATTTTGTTGACAACTGAGTAGGGAAGCGAGTGATTGACAGATGTGAAGTTGAGTTGTGGTGCTCACAGTAGTGTCTCTACATTAGTGGGGTGGCATCAGCTCCTCCAGAGCCGGCTGAAGTGATGCATTACTGGAGTTGATGACGACTATAGTCGTTACTAAAACAGAAGTAGGCAATTGCCTGGGCTCCCTAACATACAAGGGCACCAAAAAACAGAAATACACTCTGATGTCTTGACACAGTAGAGTGTTTCCCAAAATGCTTTCTTACTAATAGACATACAAAAGTTACAAAATGTCCTTAAAGCACCTGGTTTATCCCCTACCCCGAGACACCACGCCAAAATATTACGATAAAAGGGATTACCTCCATAGGCGGTGGGTTTGAAAATGCCATCAGTTTTTCATAGCACCTGACCGGAAGAAAAACATAAGTAAGTAAGTAAGCATAAGTAGTTTCTCTTAAATTATGATAACTTGACTGTTTGTTTCTTCATTATTCTTCAACAATTTGCCTTGGACATGAAACTGCAATGTCATGACAAAAATGACTAAATTACATTTCCTGTCACTGGTTTACAATAAATGATCACTGTCTTCTCTGAAAAATTGCTTTTATGTTGTGACGCTGACACCACTGAGAAGGAAATAAGGGCCTGTAAGCTACTCTCAGCTCCGCGTACATTTACTTTTCTGAGTAAAGTGCATCTTAAAATTCTGGATGCTTAAACGGTGAAGTGCAACATGATATGGAGAATGCTCTGCATTGCATTTATTTCTGTGTGTGTTCTGCAAAGAGGAAGAAAAAACACCTGGTTTAAGGTGAGACGGCCCAATCAGAGTGTGTGAGCATGTTAGTTGCTGACTGTCATGAAGGTTTGTTTAGCTGACTGATCTTAGATCAATAAATAACAGGTTCTATAATGTTATGACAATGTCAAATTTACTGTCAGTTACTCAGGACACTGTAGTCAAATGTGTAAGTTTGTTTTCTTATCATTTGAATTCACAAAGGATGGTAGGTGAGTGTGAAAATCACTTAAATTCAATAATGGAATTCTTGTGCAAAAGCTTTGTTAGCTCTTCAAAACTTAATTCAAAATTAAAGTCAAATTCATTTATGACTGTATTCTGCCCCAAACACCATGAATATAAAATTTAATTAGATCATAAACCCTTACTAAACAAAGGTACAAACAGAACCTAGGAAAAAATACATAGACCCAACCAGAAGGTCCTAGTATGAGAAGTAATGATCATGGAATATGAAGGGCCCTTGCTTGGGACCATCAAATCACTAAATCCACCCCTGTACCAGAAAAAGGTAACACAAAGGTGATGTCAGCTTTCCCCACATCCTTGGATCCACCATCATTATTAATTGGTAAAAAAAATGTAGTTTTCTGCATGAATCGGGTTTGACTTGCGATCTGATTTTTAAAGTCAAAGCTAAATACAACCATTAAACATACAAAGTGACGGTAACATGATCTCAACAATAGGCCTCTGACGTTGGTGAACGTCAGCTGGAGTCAGGTGTTTGCAAACCTGGATTCCAGTGCATTAAATAAAAATGTAGGTGTGGTTTAGAGCTGCACAGACATGTGAAATCACTCAAACAGTCTCAGTCTGCTATTCACAGGTAATATCAGCTGATGTAAGCAACGCCTCACAAAAAGAAGATCGGAGAAAAGCTGTGAACAAGCTTGGTGTCCATGGAGGAAGCCGCTGCTCTCGAAAAACAACCCTGCACCCTGACCCTCCGCTGGGAAAACGTCTTGTAGACACGTGAAACAAAGGAAGAATTCTTTGTTGTAAAAACTAAACTCTGCACCAACCATCATCCCATTGAAGTAAGGTGGAGGGAGCTAGATCATTGGATCTGAGCTGCTTGTCCCTGTGGAGGAGAAAATTAGTTTGTCTAAGTTTGCTACTTAATGCCACAGGATACAATCAGGGCGGCTGGAGGTGAAGAAACTGGTTGGAGCAGCAGATCTACTACAGAAAGGAATGAGAGACATAAAATCCAGGTTTTGGAGTGGCCCAGCCCACACCTCAACCCAATAAAAGTGCTGTGGAATGACGTCAGGAGAGCTGTTCACGCCAGATGTCCTAAGAATATGGCCGAGGCAAAGCAGTTCTGCCAGGACAAAAGGTCTAAAACTGTTTCTGAATGTAGTGCAGGTCTCAGGATGCACTTGCTTGAGGTGTATGCTGCCAAATGAGGATGAACCAACCACTGTTGATACTTCAAAACTGTGTTGGTCCAACTGTAAAATCACTCAAATCTGCTGTTGAACTGTAGTTTATTACAGTTCAGACAGGTATATCCACATTTATCCTTCACGGAAACAAGTATGATAAATCAGTAAAATAATCAGAAACCCCTTATTAGTACAATGCATCACAATTCACCAATATCAAATACTGTACTGCTGCTTCCAAAATGATCAAACATTTTTATCGGGCCTTTTCTTTATGCATTCTTAAATTTGAATTCTGCTGTCTGGAATTGGGGATCTGTTAGCGGTGTGCCTATAGGAACTGCATAGCTAATATGCACACACTAATATTTAGTTATAGCAAGACAAATACATGAATATTGTTAGCGCAATATTAAACAGTGTTACTGACATGATAGATTTTCATTGTGCAGACCTACCAGTCAGCGGCATGGCAGGAAACGTATTATTGATATTTTATTTGAGCATGTTTTCCAAATTAGCCATCTTATGGTGGATGTAGTGTGTAGCCCTTTTCACTTTGGCTACCACCAGCTGGCCATCCAACAGACTTCTGCTCAAGCTCTCACTGCCTCTGCTACTTCGACCCTTGGGAGGACTCACGCAGACCAGTTGATTAAAAATCACTTAGTGAGGAATACAAACAAAGCTGTCAGCCTTTGGCTTGCCCTTGGGATTGGAGTGAGGGGGATGCAGCGGAGGGCGTAGAATGAACAAGCAGCGACAAACGGTAAGAAGAGAAGAGGAGACACTTAGCAGGTTGATCTCAAATTGAAAAGTTGGCTAATGCTCCAAAATTGAAACAAACCTCGGTTTACAAACGCCGGATTATTACTTACATGCATTATTAAGCATTAATATTTTGAAATGTTTTCTTGGCAGTATTGAAAACTGAGGTTCAGTCCTAAACCTGAAGTTGATGCAGATATCGTGTAAGGACTTGAAAATACTGTTTTCAGATAAAGATAAACTATGTCTGTTTTAACCATGACAACCAGCTACATCAAAATGCACCAACCAGAATACTACAAAATATTAAACCATATAATAAAGTATATGCGAGGTGAATAACTGAAATGAAAGTAAGCCTTGTACTGTAGATGTGGGTTAGTCCACTCGTCCTGTCAAGCTTGTCTCAATTTAATCGTTGGCTAACTATTTGAATTTACATAAAGGAAGCACTGACACTACAATTTGCACTCAGACACATCATTTAGTACCTGGTGAAAGGGCAAACCTTGCATACGGGTGTGACAAACATAAAAAAATCTTTTCTGACTACAAAGTATCAGAAAACATAAAAACATAAATGTAGCATTTTGACAATACTTACATCAGTGCGAGATTGAAAGGCATTCAGTTTGCAAAAAAGAAGAATTAGCAGCAAATTTTTTGCATTAGTAAAGCTGAAACAAATAACTGTTTATACCTTTTGCAGAGCAGCTGCTGATTAATTATTCTGTTGCTGAAGCAACAGTTAAAAAACACATAATTTCAGCTAATATTTTTAACATTTAATCTGTTTATTGTGGTCATGACATCATTCACTGGAGGTCTACAATAAATCTAATTATTAACAAAAAATATAAAACAAAACAAATGAGTTGGCTGTTGGTCATAACTTCAAACGGAAAACTGAGTGCTACAGAAGAAAAACAAAAAAGTCAGAAGTCAAAGATTCACGGCTGCAGGACCCTGGGAGACAGGAGCAGATGAGCTGATTAGAAAGTAGATGTGTCAAGACATGATGACCGTTACTTTTCTGATGGTAAAGTGACAATCATGACAGTTAGTAATTAGTAGCACACACACAGAAGTACTGTTGTGCACTTTCGTGTGCAACACACACACACACACACACACACAGCTGTCACTGACAAGGGTAGGACAGCACAGCTCAAACGGTTTACTGACCTTCACTTCCAGATGGTAATTTCCATTCACACACACGCACACACACACACTATGGGATAAGATACAAAACATTCAATGTGTACGTCTATGCAATTGATATTTTATGCCAATAATATCTTGGGTTTACATTTAATAAACTATTCATCACAAACTAATGACAACTGAAAAAAACATGACCTCCACAGTTCACACTTTGTGAAAAGCGAATCCTGACAGAATTAAGGCTTGATTGACTTGTATTCTACCACAATAAAGAAGGGTCAGAGGAATATTGAATTCTGACGTACATAAACATTCCCGGTATATAGGAGCAAGGTGAGAAGTGTCCCTGAGGAAGAAAGTTGAAAGAGAACTTGGGAGTACACAGTGAAAGAGTGAAGTACAGGGAGGCAAACGAGAGATAACAGGTATATGGCGAGAATAAAAAGGAAACAATGAATATGGAAGTCTCCTAGACCGCAGGATCAAAGTCACCCCCTCAGAATTCCCACTGGGGCCTTTAAGGGTCAACTGAGAACTAAGAGGCATATTAGTGTCCAGTACATTGCCTGCACAGACTGGAAAGAAGATGGGATAGACACAACCTTGTTTGGTGAATTATACATACATTCACGCACGCACACACACACACACACAAACACACACAGAGGTTACTCTCTGCCTCTCTCTCACGTCAACCTCTCCCACAACTGTTGTGATTCTCCATCTTATTTTTGCTGACCTGTATGTGGCAGGGTTGACAGAGGTGAGCACACAATCTCCCAACGCCCAAACACAGAGAATTGGATCACCCCTGGGCTGACCTCCTTGGAGCGACGCTTCGCCTATCTGCACCCCATGCTGTCAAGAGGACCATTTAGGGCAGACGGTGACCCCTTTGCGTGGCCCCCCCCTGTCCACGGCTCCTCTGCCTCGGCTGCTGGGCAACATGACAACCCATACAAGGCCCTGTCAAACAAATGATTGACACGCACCCGCCCATCTCAACCAAGAGTCACACCCGCCCGAGCAAATTACCCCAAAACCCAGACAGACAACTATATCGCGGGCTGCCTCTTTGCTCCATTGTCATATTCCATATGTTCTACACACACACACATATACACTTGTGTTATGCCTCGTTTGTGCGAGTTCTATTTTCTGACTGTATAAAGGTAGAGCAAGCTGAAGCAAGGCCACAAGACAGGTTTGGTTTAAAATGGAAGAACAGCTTATGTGGCAACTAAAGCAGAATAAATGCAGCGTACAGTATGTTATTTAGTCACTTTTTCCATCCTATTGTGATTGATTTTGTTGCTGCTGTAGGGCAGTCTGATCACGCACCGCTCTTTATAAACCGCGATGTCTGCCTTGCCTTTGCCATACCTGCGGCGGAGATTGGCACACACACACACAAACACAAACAAATCGCAGGCGCACATACAGAAAGCCCATACACACAAACACAAAAAGAGGGTCCCCGCTGTGAGAAAAAGAGCTACAGTACTCGCTACATCAACAGTGGCCTAGATAAACACAATACACACAAAAGAGTCACCCCATGAAAATAACGCTCCATCTAAGCATCACTGCACTTATGTACTCATAAACATAGGGATAAATCAATTCAGTGAGAAACACATTTTTTTTTTCTCTCATTTGAAATTACAGCTGCGGGACCAAAGCTAGCATGATAGCATAGGTCAAATTCACTAACCTCTTTTCTCCATGGCAACAGTCTACCTCTAACAAAAAAAGGCTCTGTGTGGTTTTGTTGAAGTCATTGTGAGATGTTTTTCCCTGACCTGCGAATGTGTGTGTCACAAGCGTGTTGATTTCTTTTTGCGTGTGTTTCACATGGGCAGAAGAATGTGTACATGAGTATACATTCACATGAAGGTATATCTGTCTGCGTGTGTGTGTGTGTGTGTGTGTGTGTGTGTGTGTGTGTGTGTGTGTGTGAGATGACAAACCTGTTATCACAGCGTCTGTATTAGCATTGCAGCGTCTCACCGCTTTGTTTTACTCTGACCTGTATAATCAGTGTCACATTAGCAACACAACAAATCAAACGCTGCAAGTTTCCCGCCTGCATCCTCTCGCAGACATGCACGCACACACACACACACACACACGCACACACACACACTTACGTACCGCATGTCCTCCTTCAAGGTCCCAGCTGGCCGCCATACTCTGTCAAACAGATGCTAATAACGTGATAACTAATACCTACTACATTACATACAAATCTCCAAAAAACACCATTTTAATTCTTTCTTATTTAAAAGCAGAGAGATGAAAAGAATCAACAGGAACTATCGCTTCTCCTCAGGTAATACAGGAAACATCTGAGTAGGTGGTCGCAGAATTCAAGTCGAATATTCATGTAAAGATTTTGTCTCCAACTACAATGCTTGTAGATTTCGGCATCTAAAAACAATACAATGCACTAAAGTGAAATGATTAGTCATTTACTTTTATATCAACCAACAGATAAATAATCTACTGTTTTCAAAATGAATTAATTATAATTTAATTTTGAGGATTTAGTGCATTTTTTATTTGATGTGAAACTGTTAATGTTTTTGGAAACCACATTATTGATGCCACTTTTAGGAACCTATTATATGCATCAAAAAAAGTTGACTCATCTCCTTTATTCAAATTAAAAAATAATCAGCTAATTGCCTAAAACAAAAAATACACTACTCAACCTAATGAAGTCAAGATCTTAGAATTTACTTAGATATGGGATTAGGCACAGCACAGACATCAGCATTTCTTTTTTGTAACTGATTGACTTCATATTTTATTTGACTAAATTTCAGAAGGAAGGTTTTGCTTGAAACACAGTTTTAAATGGATGAAAGTTACAGTGATAGTATATGTTTTTTTTTATTTCCTTACCTTGATGACTAACAGCTGTCAGAAAGATAAATGACATACATGAAAAACGGTTTTGTTTTTATTTTGCTTTGGTTTAACAACTCCTGAGGAAAACCATATGTGTGGGAAATTAATATAAAAAGTACATATCGGATTTATAGATCATCAGCAGTGCAGCAGCTCTTCTCCTTTCCTGATATACGAGCAGGAAAATCAGCATCCGCTTTGCCCCTTCTACTGTAAAACCCTCTACTCCTGGATTAAAAAAAAAAAAGGAGAAGAAAGAAAAAGAGAGGAAGGAAGAAATTGAGAAGAGGAAGAAAAACAGAGGAAGGAAGAGAGAAAAGTCAGACGGAGACAGATGGGCGAAAAGACAAGTGCGGAAAGATAGACGGGAAGAGGGAGCTGAAAGGAGAAGAAGAGGAGTTCGAGGGATGGATTGAGCGAGGAGAAGGAGGCGTACTGTAGGAGATCCAGCTGACATTAGCGGGTGAGTTTATGAGATGTGATGATTAGCCAAATCCTGCTAATCAATGACACATTCACATGGGTTCCTGCTCTGTTGCTAAACACTAATTGGTCTATTCTGCGACAAATAGGGAGATGCTGTTTCCCACTTCACTGTAAGCAATGTGAGCTGACACAGGGGCACATATGGGCACACACAAACACACACGTGTCAAATGTTAGATGCATGCACATACTGTACATCTGTAGCAGATTCTGGTACATAAAAGGTCAAATTGAAACTGACTCAATTTGAGAGTGGATGAGAAGCTGAGGATCCTGCTTGGCTCACTCTAACAATAAGGAGAGAATGGGATCCTAGAGCGGGCCAGTTGAACCAGCAGAAAGGGAGGCGGGAGTGGAGAAGGAGCCCTAAATTCAATTTCACTTTGTTGAGTATTTAGATAATGTCTCCTAATGTAATGCCGGCGTGAGTGGATCCACAGTATAGCTGCAGGGACCGTTAATGGCAACGCAGCAGCAGCGCCACCAATGTCCGAGCGGGAGCACTGCAACACCCAACTGCAAGCTGCAATCATGCTGAGTGCAACACTGTCTAAATATGAAGTTTGTTTTGTAATAAAAATTGCTGAAAGGGTTTTTTTTAAATAAAACATACAACTGTGCAATAACATTTACCGTGCGTATTAATTTGAATATAATTGTTACCTATTATGTGGACTGCACACATACAGCATGTGTGGAGGTGTAACTAAATAACAAGTAACAAGCAATCACTTTGTTTGTGAAGTATTAGAAAATAGTTTTTAAAAAAGTCCCAAAACAATTTCAGAGAGTTAAACATGTCATTGTTTTTTGTTTGTTTGTTTTTTAAGGTTTGACTAGCCTCCGAAAAAAATCAAAAGCAATTTAAATTCAAAAGCAACAACGTTATGAAAATTAAAAGCTGGAACTACAGGGACTTATGGGGCCTAAATTGTGGATTTGTTTAAGAAACAGATTAAAAATTTGGTTTTGTACATACAGCAACAACAACTACTCATTGTAACTGTAAGTATATAAATCACAATGTAATATTCTTAGATTACATCATTATTCATATGACTAATTAAAGTACAATATTTTTGCAACTTATTATGTAACTATGAAATAATGATAATAATGATAAATAGGATATTAATCATTTTGGTCACATAAGCCATCACAGACATTTGTATTCATGCATACGTTACCCACTAAAATAATTTTCTCATAATTGATCATTTACTTAATTTATCAAAAAAATATTATTCTGTAGTAAACACTTCTTCAATGCAGTTTTGATATTTTTTTACATTAAAAACATTTACAGCTTTGGGACTACAAACAAACAATATGAAGAAGTCATTTACCTAATATTTCATTGAATAAAAAGAATAACATTGAAAACACATAAAGCATAGTCATAAATTACAGATACATATCCACTTGCTATAGCACGCCCCTCTGTAGGGACGGTATTGTCATAATATTTTCACACACACATCTATCAGTCCGTCAAAGTACACAGCACACACATGCAGCACATCCACACCCACAGCATGATGAGTACGGTCAACGCGGGGTGTATTCCTCTCTCAGCGAGTGGCGGTGGTTAACAGCGCTTTGCGTTGGAGAGGAGGACAAGAGGAGGGTTCACTAAAACACATGACTGTTACTACCTAAATATTAGTGCAGGGACTCTCCCTCCCTCTCTCTTTCTGAGTGTGCCTCACTATGTGTAGTGTAGCGTGTGCGTGTCTTTGTGTGTGTGTGTGTGTAATTATGTGCAGAGGAGAGGCTGTTTGGGGTAAATAGAGTTGCAATTATTCTTTTAACCTGTTAGATTGTCAGCTCCACTAACACACAGGGCCAGGAGAAGCCAGAACACAGACAGAGACAGACATGCAAGAGCTACACTGAGCGACAAACACATTTAACTCGAAACCAAACGCTTAAATTTCTCCATGATATGTATGATCAGAAATGTGATTTTATTTTGCAGTCAGTCACTCATTCAGTCAGTTTAAATGGTTATATGCCTTCAAAATAGACACTAATATATGTAATTCAATTGTAGCGCCTGTGACCCTGAACAGGTTATAGTAAAAAGCAACGGGTGAATGGATTTATGTGAAAGTATATTTTGTTGTTACATTTTTCCCATTTTTCAAATCCCCTCTGATATACGAGTGTTTAAAGCAGGTGCTAAAATTGCCGCTATAAGTGATTTGATTTGATTGCTGTGTGTCAAGACATGATAACATTGACTTGATTTAATTTGCAATACACTCACTGTTGACAGCTGTTTGACTGAGCTGAAGTGTAATGCTCTATCAGCAGCAAATGGAGTAACCCATTCAACACCAACAGTGCTGCACAAGGGACATGAAGGACATTTTATTTTCCCCCCCAATACGTTCTAAATGGCCTCATAACACAATGATAACTGCATTTTGAATTTTTGCATTTTTCTACAAAGATTTAATGCGGGAGGAGAGATATTGTGACCCTCAATTTGAATAAATGTGAAAACACTACATTTAGGAAATTTTTAATTGTATTCAGTAAGTAAATTAAAAATGCTTTTAATTAAATCTGCACAATTGCACAGTATCAATGAAGGATGTTGAACTGTTTCTGACTAAATGTTGGGTGATGCCTCATGTTAACCTGTGCTGTCTGCAGACACATTTTACCTTTTCCCACTGTCTCATTATATTTCGTGTGCACAGTATAACACACACACACACACACACCACAGGCTAATAATGTTATCGGCTCAGATCACTAACTCAGCAGATCTCAACCTCATGTCACCTACGATAACACACACACACACACACACAGTTCTGTGGCCCTTGTCAATAGGATGTTAAGGGGTTTGGCACTAATGACCAGTGTAGAGATAAGACAGGAGAGGTTAATGTGTTGCTGTGGGTGATCAAGATAAGACCGATCCCCTCAAGCTTGCACACAATGAGACAGTGAGAAAAGGAAAGGAAAAAACAGAGGTACAGGCGAGAAAAAAAATATTCACTGAAAAAAATATGTATGTAACTGTTAGAATATCGCTCACCACTGTGCGTAAACCACTGTTTATCATATTTGACGTGTGAATAAATGGATTCAGTGCTGAGCTGTGCACATAAATATGCACGCAGCAGAGCACTAAACACACACACACACAAACTCAATAGCCACCACCAACCATTGCAGCTTTTCACTGGATGTGTTATCAGCCCAAAAGACAAACCAAATATACGACCCTGTCTCACATACAAAAGGGCTTTATTTGGAAGCTTCCTTTGTGCAGGTCAGGATGTGTGTTTACTGTACATGTGAAAACAGCATCAGAGTGTGTGTGTGTGTGTGTGTCTGTCTGTCTGGTGATATGTTTGTTCAGTGTATTCTTAGTAACGCAGAATAAATACAATTCGTTGCTATGCAAGTACTTTCTCAGCCTTAAATGACACACATTGCATGCGCACACACACAGAGCCACACTTTGTGTGTTTTTGGGAAGATACTCATGCAGTCATGCATTCACTGGCCCCAAACTCCAGCCATACCCACGACTACCAAATACCAAACCATAACCCAAACCCCATTCCAACATTAATCCAAAAATCAAGGCTTAACCCTCTAACAGCCCCTTCACAGTTGTGATGAATGGTCAAAATGTCCTCACAATAATGGCATCAAACCAAATTTGTCCACACAAATACATGAAGATATGTATACACACGCACACACACACACACTTTCATCCCTGTAAGTGAAAGTAGCATAAAATGCCCCCCACCCTCTACACACACACACACACGCTTGTGTGGCAGGCTGGGTCGGCTGACATTTGGACACTTGTCAATCATCTCTTTCAATAGCCAAGCGGCAGGAAAAATGGAGTCAGGGGGTCAGCAGCTCAGTGTATCACCATGGCAACAACTGCACTGAAGTTCATACGCCTGCTGGGACTATAGTTCTAAGTGCATGTATGTTTATGTGAGAGAGAGAGTGTGTGTGCATGTGTGAGAGAATGCCCATTTTTGTTTCTGGTTCGAGTGTGTGTCCTTGTGTGTCCAATTGTTCCCCATCAGCCAGAGGCAAATACTCCTCCCATTTTAGCTCTTCCACCTCTCACCTTGCAACCTCACATGCAGCTTTAGTCTTTTCTCCCTCCTTCCCTCTCTCCTGATTTTTTTTTTACCTCCCCTCTAACCAGCAGGTCAAGAAACAAGGCCCCGCAGGAAGTATAGCATCAAAAAAAAAAAAAAGAGAGAGAGAGAGAGAGAGAGAGAGAGAGAGACGGGGGAGAGAGTACTTAACCTTTCTCTACCTCAGCCTCTCTCTCTCTCTGCCCTTCTGCCCCTTAACGTTTTCCTCTTCCTCGCTGCTGTGCGTTTCACTGTGATCTTCCAATTGCACCCATGCTAAATCTAATTGTTTTCTCATCCTCAGTAGTTGGGCTTTCGTCTGTTCCTCGGTGCTGCATTTGGACTATTGAGTAGGTGAGAAGTGCGCACGTGTTATCCCGTGAACAACCAGCCGAAGAACAAGAGAACCGGGTGACTAAGCGTGCAAACACAGCCACAACAAACTAGGTGGAATCTGCACCATTGGTGGTCTGTTTATGGGATGAATACGAAGGATAATTTGTGTTCTCAGCCAGGGAAAAAAGCTCAGATTGAGCCTGGGAGGACAATCTACTGACCCGTTTACTGAACACTTATCCCAGAGAGGTTCACCAGCACTATTCATCCTCCTCGGGCTCCAGCAGCCCCACACGAGCAAGCAAAAAGTCCCTCCTATCTACCCAGACTTTAATGACAGCACCATGTGCAGTGACAGTAGCCACATAGAAATGATTTCAACACAATGCTCCAAATGGCTGGAAAATCAGCAGTTCTGCGAATAAATAACCCTCATCACAATGTTTACATACACAACGTTTACACAGCAGTTTATTACAGATTGTAGAAATTTTACGACAGTTCAGTTGAAACGTGGTCAAACTTTTGGTGCATCAGACTTGAGCACATTTATGTTTCTTATGGCACAACAAATATTGCCTCTTACAAACCGAAACGTGGCCAGCTGTGTGAGAGAAGGAACGGCACACAGGTTGCAACACGTGTAATAATTTTGTGTCCTTCCACTTTCTATAACTTGTGACTTTTAAGAGTAAAATATGTTGCTAATAGCTGTTTGATGTGGATTAACATGCTCCATTACCCCAATGTACCAACACTGCCAGAATCATTACACACACAGATATACACACTCCATGACACAGACACCAATATTGCTCTATCCAAATCTCCCAGACAACATGTGTGCACATAAACACATCTTCATCCAGCACTCTCCCTCTTCCCTTTCCCATCAATGGACAATGCCTGACTGGAATAGCGCAATTCTGGAGGATAATTCATGGATAATTTTGGGATAATCTCCAGCAAACCATTCGGAGCGCTGCCACCCAGTTTGCCCGCAGCCTGATTACCAGGCTCCGAATGCCAGCCACTTGTAGTGACCAGCACCGCCAGCAACCACTTTGCTGCATGCAAATAAACAAAAACAAGGACCTCCAGCGGGGAGGCATCCAGCTCCGCTCGCACGGATACTCACTGCATATCGCAGGTTATTAAAAAGATGCACACAAAGGAGGCAAAACAGCACAAAAGTAAAACACAGCAAAAGTAAAGACATCTTTTGATATGCTGTGCAAAAGCATGCATGGGGAGAGCATACACTCCCAGCCTAGTCCATGGCCCTGACACACACACACACACTCACACACTCACTTCCATAATGATTTATTGCCATCTTGTGGCAGGATAAACCACGAAATTGAGAATGTATATATATATATATATATCCTACTGTAACAAGTAGTGTGTAGTGTAGTAGTTACATGAAATTAATTTCTACAGTCTAATTTATTTTTAACCTAGGCCAGAGGACAATAACAATATTTCAATTTTTGTTTGACTTTTGATCCATATGCCAACTGACATTGGGATAGCAACAGTATTGTTATTTCAAATATGTAACATTGCAAAAGCATTAACAACAGAACATTATTGTTCTGCACATAAAATTAACATATAGACATTTCTATCTTTGCATTGTTTACATTTATAGAATCATTTGCATAAATTAAAAAAAGTCTTAACATTTGTAAAGCTTCATGGTTCATTTACTGTATGTCCAATGTTTTTAATGTGCTGCCATTCTGCTTCATCTGTTGATATATACTGACATCTAGTGGCTTAGACACAAATCTCGCAGTGTCAGCTGGATTACACGTTGGCAAATACCACCACCCTTTGGCCAAGACATCCACGTACTAATGAGAGGAGCAAACCAGATACTTTTTCCAGTTCTGTTTTTGTTTAGTTACATTTTTTTTTATTCAAAGAATATTTTAATCTTTCCATTTAAATTATAAGCCTAAAAAAGAGGATTTTGCATTCATAAGAGCGTAGAAGCTGTTACACAAAATTACAGCACATAATTTAATAAAGCTGTGTACATCAAAAATATCTTACATGCACATAGGTAAATAAACTGTAACAAAAACATTTACTATAACCATATAAAGCCTGCTGTTTTCAGTTCTTAGTGTTATTCTCCTTAGGATTTTGCATACCTTGCACTGTGCTAACACAATTATTATGCTTAGCTTCATAAGAAAAAAATTGCAGTGACAGCTGACCACAGCTGAGCTGTTTGGAATACTTCACACTGACATCACACTTGCCTCCACCCTGTGCCCATATGTAGATGAAGTGCAATCAGTCAATACTACAGCACACAAACACCTCTGACACACTCACACAAAAAGTGACATTTCAGGTTTACTCACCAGTAAGTAAGAGCTCTATCTTACGCAGCAAATTCAAAGTAGAGGTTCTCACAATTTCATGTTCAACATCCTCTGCTTCCACTGTCCAAAACTCTGTCCGGGAATATTTAAAAAAAAAGGAAGTCGATGTTGCATCATAGAGAAAGGATTTTCCCAAAACATCCCGAGAAACTGTCATCTCCAGTGACTCCCTAATGAAATGGGAAATAGCTCGCAAGTGAATCAGCTGCTCAGAACAGACACAGGAAGCAGGGTTCCCTCAGTCAGCCTGTCACTCCACAGAGCACTTAGGTCCAGCACTTTCCTGGTCCTGCCGTTTGCAAACAACAAACAGAGTAACTCACTTACTGAAGAATGAATCGGCAGAGCTGAGGGTCGTCACGCACAAGCAGCCTTGACCTGCATGATTACAGATGATAAAAGTGAGAGATAAACCAGATAGTGTGATGCGTCTAAGTGGCGAGAAAGCTCACCTGTTTTTTTTTTATGTCTCCAGACAGTGAAAGCCCTCCTGTCAGTTCTGTACCATCGCGCACACACACACTGGTCTCCTCTCGTCTTCCCTCGCCTGTTAGGGATTGACTGCTTTTGCTCTGCTCCATCTCTGCACTTGACCAATCCACTCTACAAACTCCACCACCTTCATCTCCACACAGATTTGCACTGTGCAACCTATTCCTTTTTTTAAGACACTCTCACTCACTTGCCTTCTCCCTCCCACCGCTGTCAAACCAGTCACCTGTAAGCTTAGGTACTCAGAACCATTTCCCAATCTCCTGCTCTCCTCGCCTCATTCTTATCTTTTCGATCTCTCCTATTCCTGTCATTTTCACCTCCCTCATTCCCACTCACTTTTCACTCCTACCCACTTTGAGTCCTTTCACTTTCTCCAATAAGTCCTCTGACTCTACCCAACCATTACCAATTCTCTCTGACCCACTATTTGCTATTAGCCCCTCGTCTTCCTCCTCCCCTCCCTCTTATCCCTCCACTCTCCATCCCTGTCTCTGCCTATCCTCCTTATATATCCTCAGCCTTCGCATTGCCTTCTCCCCATCTCCAGCGGCATGAATATATTATTATCTACACAATGGGGCCCTGCTTATTGTTTATGAATTACCAGCCTTGCGGCCAAACAAAGCCTATTTTCATAAGAAACCTCCATTTCATTTCAGCTCCAATTAGATTGGGGGCTAAAGAATAGGAGTCCTCAGGCCTCAGCCCCTAAGGATGGCAGGTCCATTCAGCTTCATTCAATGGGGCCTTATTGCTTTCCCATACAAAAGAGCACGTGGACGGGCTTTCAGACTGAAACACCAACCAAAAATGACTGGGAGACAGTACTGTACAATAACAAATCTTTAAAGAAAAGACACTGAGTGCTTATCCTCCCATCCATCAATTCATCCCTCACTCTTTGCTTTCTTCTCCTCCTCTGTTCGTATATTGTAAGACCTGGACATTAATGACAGACAGTTGAAAGAGAAAGGGAGTGAAAGAAAGAGAAGAAGAAAGAGGCAGAGCAGCTCAGTTTTTCACAATACATGTCAAGTCTAAATGATCACTGGCTGCTGAATAGACAGAGGGAAGGGAGAAGAAGCGAGTCGTGTGTATGTATGTGTATGTGTGTGTACGGCTGATTGATTCTCTGCTTTGAAATGAGAGAGAAAAGAGTGAACGAAAGAGTGAGAAAGACCTTGATGCTTTTTCTGAGCTCCACAATAGTCAGGGGGTCTGAGCCGTATTGTGGCGCGCCCACAGTGACAAGCTGTCACTCCGTCCTGGTAGGAAGAAAGAGGCAGTGAGAGTGAAGAGGGGCTGGGGTAGGTCAGAATCCTGATAATGTATGTCTGCCTCTTCAATTCACAAGTTTCTCACCCACCAGACACTTGACAGGAAGAAGGAGGCTCGGAAGAAGTTTGTCCTGGCAAAGTGGGAGAAGAAAAAAAGCAAAATCCGAGCCCAAGTGTTAAAGCAGTGCAGCTCCACCTAAGAAGCAGGTAACTTAAGAGACACAGGTAAACTTTCCGGCATCGGTGAAATGGTCGTTTTTATCCTCTGGTTCGTTACTAGAGACTTGAGAGACGAGAGAGTGGCAGGCGGCCAGCGAGACACCGAGAGAGTCGGGCCAGCAAGGTCAGGACGCGACAAAACTGGCCAGACTTTATCTACTGGGATCGGCTTCACAGGATGAATGTCAATTGTGCTTTTGTTCCTACAAAGGAATATTCAACGTGAAACAAAAGGCAACTGTTTTCATTACTAATGAGTGGACAAGGTGAGAGACACAGTGAAAAGGTTGACATCTGTGCTTATTCATCCAGAAGCTACAAAATGGGATCATCTCCCCCTACAAAGCTTGTCACAATTATCAGGGCGCACAATAGATTTCAATAGAGTTGCTGTTTATAAAAGAGGAGGCTGCACACAGATACACAAACATGCCCATGAGCATGAAGGGGTTTTTTTTTTTTTTTGTTAGGGTCAAACACAGGATGCAATCCATATCATCACCACACAAATCCATGTTCTGCTATGCTGCGTGGCTTCTGTTGAATCCAAAATGCCACAACAAGTCTATTTTTTATTTTTTTTGACTCCGCTAACTCATGCGTAACAGATTTCTAAGGTGAATGCAGAACATAAAACAGCATAATTTTGACCTCAGAGCAAGCAGACGTCCACATCAATGTGTCAGAAACTGGAAAGAAATGTAAATATTGGCATTGTAAGGAGCTTTCCGGTCTTAATGTCAGTGTCCTCCCTCTCTTTTTTTGGCCAGCTTGTTCGTCGGATTACCTAATGACTTGCAAGTATATATTTCACGGACACAGTATACACAAATATAGGCTTTGATAAACAAAATATGACCATCAATGTTTAGCTATAAGCTTTGAATTTCTATAATAAATCATTTTATAATAAAAAAATAATTACACAGCTAAAAAGCTGGAGGGTGCAAAGTGGCAACAGTATTACCAAGTATGAGTTTTATAACTTATTAAACAGCAAATTGAGCCATTTTTCAAAGTCTTCTTCGCAACAACTATCGTCCAAAGAAGCAGCCTGCAACAAGAGCGATGACAAACCCACAGTTCCTCAAAGTGAACCAAGATAATGGATCAACTGACTAAAAAAGAAACACTAAAGACTACCGAATGAAATTAAAGAGTTATTTTTAAATTGGTTTGACCCTCACAACCTTATTTATTTTACTGATAAACAGGAATTGGGTCCATGTCTGTGGGATATGTAAACAGACCACAACTGAGGTGCCACCAAGTGGCCAAAAAATAATCAAGACAAAAAAGAAATGCATAACAATTGCTTCACTAGAATGAGCACTGGTGTATCTATGACAGGATATTGGAATTTATTTTATAAGCTACAATTACCCCAAAATGCTACAAAAATGGATATAGTACATTGATAAGTAGGACAATAATGTAACCGTCACTAGAGACCGTAAATTATACAAACAGAAGCTCAGCATCATGATAATCTACTGCTACTGTACAAACACCCAGACATTCAGAAATACAGCCTCTTTATGTCAAATACTCTATGTTACTGTTTATCCTGCTGGAGTGATTTCCAGTCTTTTGTCCTGTGTCGACTGTCCAATACTTAAAAGAAAACTCATACAAGAAAACATGGCCGGAAACAGTTTAAGACAACCCGCCTTTTTTAAATCCCTTCCGATGAGATGTTGGAGGACAGTAGGAGTGGATTTGTCTGAAAGTTCCCTGGACTGTTCTACAAATCTAAGCAGGCTATAATTATAATTATAGACAGCCTGCCTGGGCCTTCAACTCAGGCTAAATGGATCTGATTTGGTTCTTAGGCAGCAGTTTGAGAACAGATTTTTTAATCTTGGATCATCACCTTCTTTCCATCACCTTCAGCTAGATTGATTAAAACTTATTTTCAGTTTTCTAATTTATAGAATTATTTTGTGAACGTTAAGTGGTGGTTAAATTTCTTTACAACCCCGGACAGCACAGCGATGCAATATTGGCTTAGTCGCCACGACGTTTGATGCTGTGTGAGTCTTTTAAGAAACAAGTCCTCTGTAGAAAATAAGTCCATTTGAAAATTCCATGTCATGTTGAACAGAAAAAAAAAAGAAAAAAAAAAAGCACAAAATATCATGGATCCTTTGTGGTGTGGCACCATATTTAGAAGCAACTCACAGCCATTGTTCTAAGAACATTTATTTCTCCCAGAGGGCAAAGGCTCATCTTTTAGCAGTATTTACATGATACAGTACAAGTTCAATATCTGTACAATTCTTTCAGGACATCCATAAAGAAGATCAAGCCTAAACATGATCAGACAAAGAACATGAAACATGAGTTTTCTGACACAAACCTAACTTCAGGCTAAACATCCCTAGTTAAGCCTGAAAAAAAAAAAAAAAAGAAAAGAAGAAAAATTAAATAACAAGAGGTTATGAAATGGTATGGTTCAAGTACAGACTTGTCAGAGGCATTTTCAACCACTAAAGTACCATTTATGTACCACTGGTTAGCGCACAGGGAAATGATTGTCAAATGAGGAAGAGCAACTCTCCAATTGTCTTCCAACCACACTGAACACGGCCAAAGAACCGAAGATGGACGCTTGATCGAAGCACCTGTCACTTCCTTGCTTTCTTTTTGGTGTCAAGGATAGTTATTGTGGAATAGTCTGTTCTGCATCTCATTGTGTTGCAGCGATTCCTTTTGATGAAAAGGATAAGGAACGACATCCAGTACCTGCTTACAGATGTACTTTTAAATTATGACGTATGTGCACACAAGCAAGTCCACACCTAAACAAGCTCCGTTCTCAAAACCTTAGCTGGAGATATAATAAGAGGCTCACAGGTTTGTCTCATCCCATGTTGGGTCATTCATGCTCTTTAAAAACCTCCGCACAACCTTTTCCAGATCCTTCCGTGCTCTCTGCTCCTCTTCCAGTGACCTCTTCATCTTCTTATTATCCTGTGGTGGAAGGGAGGCATGTAACATGTCTTAGCTACATTATACCTAAACTTTACTACAGTTTGTTGATTTTAACTTCATATCAAGTTTCATAAGAGACACCTCACCATCATGCTGCATCATAAATTATCCCAAACATTCACCTGTTTTAGCTCCTGAACCTCGTCCCTCAGGGCATATACCACGTCCACCAGGCTCCTTTAAGACAGTAAGATTTGACTGGTCAACACATCAATGCCCACTAAACTAATAGTCTAATAAATAAACCTGAGTAAATGTGAACCTTTTATCTTTAAAAATATATTTAGATAGTTATACACAAACTGTGCCGATACACATACGTTACACCTGTTGATGTTGTAATTATTGCAAATTGTTGCGTTTTTGCACAAAACGAGAGCTGCCGATTTTGTCCAAATTTTACATGAAACTGAGATCAACCAACCCTCTTAACTGATGCGTTTGTGTTTTACTTTTGTGTTTACTGCCAATTTTTAAAATCCTGTCCATCTGATGCAGTGAACAATTTTATGCATTACAGGACAATTGCTTACAATTGTTTTGAAGGGGAAAAAAAAATTCCACATGAATGAAATTTATTACTACCAGACTACATTTTTAGTTCGTGACAGTTTGTGTGCGCTCATCATGGGCATTAATACACAGATGAACGGAGTAATAAAGAAAAAAGTCAGATTTTAAATATCTAAAAGAGATTTAGGGCAAAGGAGAGAAATAAGAATGACGTTTATCAGCTTACTTTTCTTCCACTGCACTTTGTCCATTGCGACTGGGATCCTCCACAAGGACCTTTTCCTCCCCAGGAATGATCACATGCAGCTCCGCTTCCCTTCGTGGTCCTGTTTCAAAACAAAAGCCCTCAACAATTGGTACTTTGCTTAGTTTCACTTTGTAATATGATGAGCCAGTATTAAGTTATCTTCACTAAATTAAAGCATCAAAGACAAGGAAGCACACACCACAACAGGTGCTAGTAATATGGTAGTCGTGCACAAGTGAGAGAGAAAGTGAAAAGAAACGAGACGCTGTAGAAAAGCCTGCGGGGAAAAAAAAAAAAAAAAAGAATGCACATACACAAATCCCTTCATTCATTCACAGTATATGTCTATCAATCTGAAATTAATAACTCCACAATCTTAACCTTAACAAATCACCAGAATGCCAGCATCTACCAAATGACAGATTTATTCAAAACTCATAATACAGCGTTTGGGACTTGAACACTTCAGCAGTGTGGAACAAATACACTGAAGGCGCCGTTTGCAGATAAGACATGGTCACATGTGTGAATTGAATACAGCATTAGAGCACACAGAGAACAATGTTGGTCAAAGACAGTCTCTTCACCCTGCCTGTCCCACAGTTTGACTAAAGTTTCTTAAACCACAGAATACACCTGTCACAAAATATAGCACATGATATAAGGACAGTGATATTCTTAGCTCAAATATTTATAGGTAGAATGGAATTTTTTTTTTCCCTCTTCTTGTTTCATGACAACTAGTATTTACAGAATAGGAGACTATGTGCTCTTTATATTTCAAGTCCATTCTGACAGTATTCTGAGGTTGAATGACTGGTCCACAGAGAAATGTTCCCAAATAATTGCGGTCTCGTTTCTTTATTAATTTTTTTTTAAGCCTTCAGTGCTTCCAAAAACACGGAAGGTGAGCATTTAAACTATGAATGAGCATTTACTTTACAGTAACACTTAATATTTAAGTCTACCTTTAGGACTATAATCATACACACTCTAGGCAGACGACAAAAAGTACAGAATTTAACAGATTCTATCCCCCCCCACCCACTGGCCCCTCACACATTTGTGCAAAATAATTTAAACACTTCATGTTATATTTTTAAAAAAATTAAAAAAGAAAACAGGGCATATTTTGTAAACATGGACATACAGAACAACAAAAAATGCTTGTATACAAAATTAGTACCATAAAGAAAAAAAAATTCAAACATTAAGTACTACTGTAACATGGACTGATAGATCCCATATGTCACTCAAATTGCTTCCTGTAAGAGGAGAGACAGACTCTAAGAGGATGTCAGCTTGTACTTTAAATACCAACACTGGAAAAATACTTCTTCATAAAAATAGTCATTAATCCAACATAGCATGAGAAATCTCGCAAACCAGACAACGTGAAGGCATGTCTGACCTACGAGATCGTAGCATAGGTGGTAGGTTGTTATGTGACAAAGGGCGTTTGTTATTAGTATAACCAGATTAAATTATGAGAGCACAGTAACAGCAACAAGTTAAAGAAATGCAGTGGCTTCTGCACGTATTCACACCTGACAATAATTTGAAGTGCCACAACAAAGGATCTGATTACTTTTGTAAATGAAAGACATTTTCGCTGCATTATGCAGAGGTAGGGGGACTCAAGTCACACGATTTGACTCAAGTCAGACTCTAATCACAGTTTTCAGGACTTGTGACATGCTTCAGCAACACTGATACAAAACTCGACTTGAGGTTTAACATCAACATGATTGAGACCCATGACTTGAATGTTTATTTTATTATTAAAATACCTGCAGTTTTCTATATAGTGATAAGCTGAAGATATAATTGAGTGATTTTTATAGTAATGCATGCAAACCTGGCAACCTACGTGCAGCAACGCAGCATAGGCCAAAGTCAGTGACTTGAGACTTGCTTGTGACTTACTCCCATCTATGCCATTATGGGTTATCAATAGGCGAATTTCAAATTTATCCCCTTAAAATTAAAACTACCTCTAAAAGAGGAAGGACTGAATACTTTCAGTCATAAGCCACTGCAGTTCCAATTTTTAAAACAAAGGCTCTTTTTTTGGGGTCCCACTCTCATATCTGTACGGTAAATATGAAGCTGGACACGAGCTTACATTACGTCACAGTCTTAGCAGACCGAAAGCTGAAGAAACCGTTAGCCTAGGTAGTTTAAGTATATTTAGAGGTTTCTCATCTCAGGGCACAAATTAGACACTGTGTGATAAGTGGATTGATATCAATTTTTGTTTGGCTGGAAACAAGAGAAATGGCACATCTGGTTCTTCCTAAAGATACAAAATGTTCACAAAGCAGCACCTCTGAAAGATCATTAACAAAGACAGTTTGCTTAATCAGGGAGCATTAACGGTGCTGTTGGTCAGACCTCATCTTTCTGCTTCCAGTCTTTATGCTAAAACTATGGAACAATCAAATATCAGAGTGGGGGTGGTCATATCTCACTGGTTCACATCTGTCTCAGAGCAAGAAAGCAAATTTCCTAAGATACCGAAGCATCAACAGGAGACGCATCGCTGTTCCTGTAGCTGTGCTGGGTTTTTGTTAACAGTTCATTTGTGTCTGGCTGGTTTACTATGCCCGGTTCTGCGAGGAATGTTTTTACTTCATAAAATGGAGTAATTTAAAACAACATACGCAAATGCAACCCTGTGGAGCCACATTACTGAATCTGGCTTTAAATGATGAAGCTTCAGAAATTATACAATTCGGTAAATTGTTCAAATTAACGTCTTAAAGGGTCAGTTCACCAAAAATACAAAAAAAAAAACATACATATCTCACATCTAGTGGATGTATGTACTCATGCAGGTAGTAGGCACTGGCCATTGTCATCTATGGAAAATTCAGAGTAATGGAACATTGTTTCTGGTGTAAGATTTTTTTTTTTAAAGCTGTAATTACAACATTTCAATCACATTCACGCAAACTGCATCAGAGAAAAAGAGGCAAACTAACAAGACATCTAAAAACTTGGGAAAATAAAACCAGCGACATGAGAAGTGTCAAAAAGAGTTTTTTGTAATGTGGGCAAACAGACCCTGTCATTTTAACATTCTTTGTCCTTTAGCTTTTATCCGGTTGGTAAAAGCTTGACTACAGAGCGACATGTATGTGATGACCTCCCCTTCCTGCAGCAGAGGCTACCACAAAACACAGACTGAGTTTCACAAATTATTTAGATTAACAAGAACTGTAAATATTTGTGTTGACTATTATTTTGCTTGGCAGCATGAATAAAACTAATTATGGGAAAAAATCCAATGATATAAAAAATTTTGAATATTACATTTGCACGCTGCTGTATTGTCAGGCAGCAGAGGCATATTTGAACGAACCTGTGTGTGCGTATTTGTCTCATTTGTGCTATGTTTGAGCATAAAGATTCTACAAACACATAGTGGAGAGAAGCGGTACATGGTAAATAAAACACACTTGTTCCTGAATTGCATCTGAATATCAGACAGGAAAAGCTCAGTCCTCATCTCTCCTTCCCCTGGGTCGTCCTCCCCATACTCCACTCCAACATCCCCTTAGCTAAGAAAGTCTGCCACATTTATGGTCAAACAAGGGAAGCGGTCACATTCAAGATAAATTAACAAGAATTACCTAACACTTACTGCATGACAACTACAGAAAGAGAGGAGGCACATAAAAGGGAAAGTGGCAAAGGCAACAGGGAGATGCTTTCAACATCCTCAAATAAACTGTCAGAAAATAAATAAACCAAATAAGTTAACAAAAAAGGACAAATATATAATAGAAAATAAATAGATAAATAAAAAATATCTAGTTTCCTTTAATACATTGAAGGTAAAAGAGGTAAACGTGCTGTACGTTACATTACAGTACAGCATGGCAGTACTGTACGTTCTTTAGTTCTGGTGAGAGATGCAGCTCTTGCGTGGCACTGAACCCATCCTGTAACTGTGGGTGGTCCAGATGGAGTCATAGTCAGAGTCCTCCGAAAGGTCAGAGGATAATTCTGGCCTAGACACACTGGTACGGCGGCCAGGCGAGTCCACACAGGACCGGTCCACATCTGCCAGCACGTGATTGTGCATCAGGTCAGTGCCCTGCCAGGCTGGTGGAGGCAGGTCACGTTACGAATGTGAGGGGGGGTTGGGGGGGGGGGGGGGTGATGGTGAGTGAAGGTAGAGGAGGGAGGGTGCAAAAGGGGAGGCGGCAGCATACGCAACAAATGGTAAAAATCATAAAACCGATGAGAGATGCAGGATGAGATGAACCCAAATCAGAACGCGTGGAGAAATTATGTGACAGTATGGAGAAAAGAACGGTTTATGAAGAAAAAAAAAACCAGAGCAATGTTAAAGAGTGAGGAGTGGAGGAAAAAGAGAAAGGAGATAAGATATTGTTAGAAAGATCAGTTCAGAATACCAGCGTTAACGAAAGACACAGAGTAGCGGCATCTAGTACGAACTTCTCCTCATTTGCGCATGTACAGGTTCGAGTAAAATGCCGAATTTTCTTACTGGAGTTGAGAGTCTGCCTGGTTTTGGCACTGGTGCAGTAAGCCTCGATAACTTTCAGGATCTGGGCATCTTCCTCCAGAGCAGCTGTACCTGAGAGCCGGACACAAAGTTAAACAACTGCTTTTACGCCTCCCTCCCACTGTTCGCATAAATGACAGCATCTGAAAACATTTAGAAGTATAATTTTAAGAAACATGCTTATTTGCCGTCTAGCTGAGTGCGATGAGACCATGAATGCTACTCTCTGTTAACTGTTTAGTTGCTAAAACCTGCATGTGCTAGGTTTAGTTTAGCACAACAGCTGAATGATGGGGGGGAAACAAACTCCTATGCACTTACTTAAATTAAATTAAAAAAAATAAATAAAAACACAAACAAAGAAGCAACCCCCAAAACATTTCATTTTGTTTAAGTAGGAATCTCTGGACTTACTCTTTCTCAAGGCGAATTCCTCCTCAGACTGTTTCCTCTCAGGTTTGCGTTTGGGTAGGAGTTTCTTCACACTCTTTGGACTTTTACTAAGATCCTGTACATGAGATTGTTTTTGTACATCAAATTCTACATTTTAATAAACACGTCAAGATTTCCAAATACACAAACCGGGTCTCTCACCTCCTTGTAGCATAGGGCCGCAGAAGGCCGTAGAGGAGGTGCAGGCCGCAGGCAGCTCAGGCTCCAGGGTTTAGGGGTGTTGGGTGGCTCCAGTGGGCCCCACATCATAGTGCTGTGAGACAGTCCATGGGAGGAGGGGTGAGGAAGAGTGTGGTAGGTGGGGGCCACTGTCATGGCCCTCCCCTCAGCGTGCCGGGACGGAGTGAACGGGTGAGATGGGAGCTGTAAACACAAAAACAGCATTTTTAAAAACGCCCGTCGGCAGATATTACTAACAAGATACATATGAAAAGCTTTCTACATTACTCTATTAAATCCCCACTGGTTAACTCAAAAATGATGAAGACTGGTTAGAAAAATGTCTGGAGAATCTTAGCCATGCAGGTTATAATTGTGTGTATTTTTAAAAATGCTCATAAGTTAAAAAGGTCCTGCAGCGAAAATAATGATTTTTTAAATAAATGTTTATTCTAGGGACAATGTTACTATAAGAGAAATAAGTCACTTTACACATGGCTGTAAAGTGATTCCAGATGATTTTTTTGGTATTATATGAGTCAGCCTCTATTAGCTACTGATTTCACAGTCCACAGTGAGAAATCAACATATGTAAATTCACAGTGTTAAATTTGAGTATTGAATGAAGAGGGAGAAATTATTTGCATGTGGGCAGTGAACCACATGCTCCTGACCGTGTGGCAGGGAACAGTGAGCGGTTTGTGGCTGGGCGCTGTGGCAGTAGTGTGTTTGATCTGTCTGGTCAGGTGTTCCGCCCAGTCCTGCAGGTCCTGCTGGTTGGTGCACACCACCTGGAGACGGTCAAACATCGTTCCTGCAGAGACAGAGACGATGTTACTGAAGGCTTCACGTCCAGGTGAATTACACTCACTTTCACGTTCATCTCGAGTAACCTCACCACTGAGCTCAAAAGCATTTTTATGGGCTTCGCAATCTTCTAGTTTGGTCACCGCCATTCCTGCCAGGGGCAATTTGCCCTGCAGAGAGAAATCATTATTATTAGACAAAACACGAGAGTAAAGGCCTTTCATCCACTGTGTAACGCACAGACATCGGAGTTAAACACCGGGGAGAGGAGGGAAACAAACTGTAAATTAGCTTGATGTGAGGCGGTGTTAATTACTCACTTGAAATATGAAGCCACTCATCCTGGGGCTTGCTGACAACATGAGGAGGACGTGGGGGAAAAGCATGAGGTAACGCTCACTCTTCTCCTGACAAACAAAGTATTTGAAAAAGGAGAAAAACGTTAGATTATAACTTGTTAATTGAAATAGGTTCCCATTATTGAAGCTGAGGCGCCGCGAGATTAAACCCCTTCAGAGACTCTAAGGAAAAGATACAGCTAGATGAATTATAGAGCAAAAAAGATGGTTTCATTTCACAGAAAATGGTCATTTGAATGTCTGATGTTTGGAACTGCTCAGACAGTGGCAGTATTTCACACCAAATAATCTCTAAAGAACGCAGAGTTGACCGCATCTGTTTTTGTAGCTTCAAGTGAAAACTTCCATATTCACAAGTTACATGTCCTGTCTTTATTTTTCAGCCGAATAAAATACATTTTACCAGTGATACCAGTAATTGAGAAAGTGCTTGCATAAAGTAAATGTTGACAAACTACAATAAAACTATTTCTTTTATCTTCATCTTGTGGTTTTGTCCTAAATTACGTCACTAAACGCACACGAACGTTTTTATAAATGAATTTGTGTCCACTCACACCATCAGTCAAAACGCATGAAAACAGGCTGAGTGACAGAACTCTGGGAGTTAGAGAATATGTGCCTTTGTACATGGTTCAATACATGCTGATCCAGGCACCAGTTTGTGATGAGAACTTTCAAATTTTACTGGTCAACAAAACTAATTAGCTGAATTAGAATAATACAGACAACAATTATGAATTCTGTAATTGCATTCACAGCTAATGGTAACTTGTAGCGTAGCAGCAGATGGTGGTGGTGGTACCTCCGAGCCAGGACTCTGGACTAAGACCTGGCTCATGTAAAGCACAGAGCCCAGGGTCTTGATGTCATCGCCCTCCCACAGTCGGATGGTCTCTGTGAGAATCTGCAGCTCGAGCTCCTTCCGCTTCCGTACCTCCTGGCACTGAACCTAGCAGGATGGGAAATGACAGCTGCTTACAGGCCTCCTGCTCATTTAGCTCATTTATCTCATGCTACATCTGACTGAAGAGGACGTTCGGCTTACAGACAGATTTTTGAAAGATGCCATGCACTTCTGAATGTCTGGCCTGTCAGCATGATTCTCCTGAAAGATTAAAAAAAAATAAATAGTCCACATATTACAAACATAAATTGATATTTTGACACTAAAACTTGAGGCAGATGTTTGGGCAGATATCCACACCTCCATGTGCCTCTCCAGCTCTTTGAGTAGGGTAGGGTATTTATCAAGCCTCATAAAGGGTTTACTGAGGGCTGTGGTCAGGGTGAGGATCCCAGGGCTGACTGCACCCCTCCCCTCCATGAACTCCCCCAGGGCTTCGCTGCAAGACGAGGAAAGAGACAACGTTAATTATTCAGTTAGTGTGTCATTCAAACTTGATGACCCACAGTGATCTTCGAAACATTTTCTCTACAACCAAAGCAAGTCCACAGGGTTTGCAATCACCATATCAAACAAAAGAACTAGAGTCTTGCATCCGTCAGTGATCTTACAAACCATTTTAATTAATGTCAAAACAGAAAAACGCCTGTAACCATTTTCTAAAGAAAAATGTGACATCTTCAAATTTCTTGTTGTCTCTCATCAAAAGGCAAACTATTTCATCTACAAAAATAAAAGGCATAGAAAAGATCAAATCCTTATGGAAGAAAAGTAAATAGAATTTGTAAAAAAAGGGAAATAAAAACAAACTTAAATTGTTAAATAGCTCTAGATTGAGCTAAATATAAAAAATGTAATGTCACATATTTCTGCCAATAGTCACCAAAAAAAAAAAAAAAAAAAAAAAAAAAAAAAAAAAGCCTTACCACCACATCATTTGTTTTGAGCACTGCCATGTGTGACTTTACAGGAATTATGTGTTGTAGTCCAATTATTAGCTCAGTTCATGTAATTTATTCAACCTATTAACTCAGATGGAGCCTCCATTTACCTCTGCAATAGTTCTTCACACATCCATTGAAGAGTACAAACATTATTTCATTAAAATAGAGAAACTTTAAAATAAACTGTGGTTCAATTCTTACAAACTGGTGGAGTGTTGTGCTCCTGCAAGGGTTGAAGAGCCTCATCTCTGTTGGGTTTGCACAGATAAGTCGAATGGTAATATCTGTCTTCAGGTCCCAACCAGTTTTAGCATGACAGGCGAAGGTCTTATCATAAATCTTTTCAAATTTGAAACTTTACTTTCCTGCAACATCGTCACTATAATTTGCTTCCTACCTGCACACATTTTTTTTTATGTCAGCTTCATGAAGACACAGCCCTGCCTGAACTGCAGTTGTGATGTTTTATACAAAGACAGTGGACTGACCTGCAGTCTACTTTGCATTATCAGCACATCTGCCACAATCAGCAAATAGAAGATAACTACAAATACACCAGCACAACCAGTCCACTTTCTCCTATTCTAAAACCAGCTTGTATAACATTGTTTTACAGTTTTTTCCACCACATGAAAGCAAGTGAATAATCATACTAAATGCAGCCGACATGTAAATGTACCTGTGCTGGGTGAGCACATTCACTGCAGAGGGGTGATTGGAGCAGTAACCAACGTTAAGACTCTTCATCTGCGGCATAAGGTTGAGAAAGAAGCCACCTACCCTCTGCTGGCTTTCTGGAAGCCTAAAAGGAAAAAAAAAAAAAAAAGACAACACAAAATTATAATTTCTATCGCAACAGGAAAATTGAATAACATGAGACGTAACCAAATTTTCTGGTCTAATCCAACATGGTTGGAGTACATCTATCCCAACACTAGATGTCCCTCTGCTCATTATGAAAAGCTAAAGATGCTGCTGCAGTGGGGCCGTGTGAGCAGGGAGGGACTAACTTGGTGCAATCCTCCAGCGATTGGACAAGCATCTGCTGGAAGGTGCAGATTTCCTCAAGATTTCCCATAATTAAAGCCGCATCTGAGCTGCTCACTCTGGAGGAAAAAGAGATAATTGTTGGAAAAAAAAAAAGAATGATCACTACTTAACTATTCAAGCAACTACATGCTCAGAAACAAAGTCAGCATCAAAAGAAGACTGACCCGGGTTCATGCTATACAAACAAACATGCTAAAATAACCTTGTGCGACTTATGTAAATGATTCATACTTGTCAGCGCTCTGAAGGGGTCGCAGGTAGTTTGTCAAAATGCTCTGAAGGTCCTTGGAATATTCTGTCTCTGTTTCTAAAATGTTCTGCAACACCTACAATCAAAAGAAAACAATTCAAGATTGAAAGTTTATTAGAGGTGCTTCAGACTTCACATTTATAAGTGAAATATATTGGGCAATAAAAAAATTAAACCCCCAAAAAACATTCAAATTTATTTAATCAGAGACTCTGCTCTAACAATAACAAACAACATGTTGCATCCTACATTGAAAAAGGGAGTGATTTTTTTCCCCCCCAGTGATTTTTATGCAGCTGTGATGACGGTTTTGCAAACCATAACTGCCTTCAGTGGAAGCTTCATTGTTGAGGATAGTGACAGGGCATTTTAAACAATAGGAGGAGAGAAAGTATGTCAGTGAGTTGTTTGGAGAGAGCAGCCAACTAGATTTTATCCCAGAACTCCATGTTAATTACTTGCAGGCAACAGAACAAACAAATACTGAATGGAACATAGCAACAATACAAGGATAGATCCGAACCAGATAAAATACTTTTAAACAAGATGTTATTGGAAAAAACAAAATTAAATGAGTTGTGTCCTTACCAAGTTATAGTAGGTCTTGCTGATTGCAGAAGTGTCAAAGCCTTTGGGTGGGCTCTTAAGGGTGCCAGACTTGGGGGACACTTGTTTATCTGTGACCAGAAAGAAAGAATTTCAGAAACCAAAAACTAAATTTGCTATATAAAGCAGCACTACTGACTTCACAAAGTTATGGGTAAAGTGCATCCAAGTACAAAACATTTCCATGGTTTCATGCCGTGTTGACGCACTACAAGCTCGTCGACTGGTTGGATGACGATATGAAGAGCCCTTACTGAAAATAAAAAAATAATTTGGAGGGTGATCAGAAGTGTCTAAAATAGCCTCACCAAAAAACATTTTCAAACTGGTGCCATGTGGCATCTGAACCCGTTTTACAAGCAAACAGCAAAAAAAACCACAGCCGGCTGCGGGAGGCAACAGATGTGAAGCTACGTTAATGTAAAAGTCAGACTGAACGGCAGCGACAGACTTGTGATGTCGCCTGCAATTTGACAGGTTTTGTTCAAAACATGCGTTTCGATTATTTCATTTGTCAAACTGCTCCGTGATAATTCAGAGGGGAATGTCGAGGCAGGAGATGTAGTCACGTACAAGTGGCCTGAAGGATGTAAGTACGCGGTTTTAGAGGCTGCAACAAATACTGAGAAAATAAGTGACATTACTGCACCTTCGGGGCACAAAGGTGTCACTGGAACTGAGGCTGTAGCCAACGGAAGGTCACATCTGTTCCGTTCAGAGGGTATTTATTTGTACCTTTGTAGTAATCGCTATTGCCACTTGAAAAATGTCATTGCTTTTCATTTACCTTGGTCGATGATAATTGAAATGGCAAATTGTCATATGCACAAATATACTTAAAAACAGATTTAAAAACAGACACTCTTATTCAATCACTTAACTTTACAATGGAGCAGCCCGTCACTCGTGTTTAGGGCGCCTGCGATACCTACCAGAGCCTTTAACCTCGCGGACATAGTTGCTAGGGAACCATCCAGTCTTGCCATTGAGTGTCCCCTCCCACCAGCCACCCTCCTCCTGGCGAGTCACGCTGATGATGTCACCCTTCGCAAAGGTGAGCTCATCCTCGTTGGTCTGCTGGAAGTTGAAACGTGCCTTCACCAGCAGCTGCTGTCCACTGTTTTCTGACATGTCCTGATGAGAGAGAGGAATGTCACCAAGGAAACAGACACTGGGTGGTCGTGATATTACTAATGAGACAAGAATATACATTTGTTCCTTTTTTAACTGAAAACAGACGTGACAGGTGAAACCAGCGTCCAACATTTTAGAGAACAGAGCAGAATGAAGACACCTCCGGCTGTGTCATCATGAAACTCACTGTTCCCCATCAGTTCATTTTAGTAAACCTGTTAGGTGATGCCAATTTTATTTTCCCTTTGTAGTTATGCAATTGTGAGAGGCACAAAGTTTGTTAGTTACTCTTTAGGTCGCTGCACAGTGTGTGAACAAAGTCTCCATGTACAAAAAACCCTCAAAAGAAAAAAGGACATTTTAATAATCTAGTGTTTGGAAATAACAGTGTTCTAACAAAATATAGACTGAGAATAAAAATATCTAGAACAAATGCACTACTTTCTATATTATCTATAGATCACTTTTTTTTCCCCCTTAACATTTTTGTGTGTGTACTTATGAGAATGTTTTATGTATTATGGAAAAATATAAAACCCCCTACAAAAATAGCAGGTCTTGTTTTATGGAAGTGATACTCAGATTTTATGTGCTGTGACCAATTGGAATCAACTGACCATATTGAAATACTCAAATACTCGCTGAGCAAACTTAATTGCCTACTTTGTATTAGTATTGAATATTTGTTTATCCTGGGCTGCTGTAAAAAAATAAAAGACAGACACTTCACAATATAATCCAGTCCAACACGGTCATAAAATGATGTGCTTAGCTAAAACTAACAGCCCCTCAGACACTCCTGAAACACTAACTATTAAAAACATCACAGGTGTTATACTCGAGCTTTGGACTGCATTATATTTCGCAGGTGTTCTGTCCTTTCGGTGGGTCAGATCTGTTGTTTCAGTGAGTGTTGATCGTACCAAACTGCGAAACTGGTTCTGCAGAAGCTTAGAGGATCGGGCCAGTGAAGCCTGAGAGGACAGTGACTCAAACGACTTGATGCGGTGGGCTGATGTGTGCCGGGCACACACCGAATCGCTGCCCACGCCGATATCTGGACAGCGGAGACAAAATATTAATACACCAGACCTGGTATTTGCAGACAGCACCCACGCACCTATGACTTTTATAAAAACACTCACACACTGCACATATTTTCACTAACCTGCAGTGACTTTATTCAGAGAAACCAGACTGCTCAGCACCTTGGAGAAGTTCAGTCCCAGCAGCAGGTCACTGGCCTCAAATGGCTGTGGATGAGAGACAGTCACTGTCGGTTTCATTTTTATTTGCTTTTCAAAGCAAATTCTAGCACAACAGGACTGTGTCATCACTTGGCCACACTGCCGGCACTCAGCAGTCAATCGATAGCTCTTGTTATCTGACAGAGGTAGCTGGCGAAACACACATACAGCATCTGCAGCAGCTACAAAGAGACACTGCTGTGCAGTATTGTGCGATACCACATCTCTGTACTAAGAGCAAGAGTTGGCAAGATTTTACATTTTGTCCCTGGTATCAAATCTGACAAAAAGATAAACACAACCATGGATACAGTACAAATATTCTTACTTTTAGGGTTGAATAGATTATTGCTATTGAATCTATGGAGGCAGCTTAATATCAGAAGTAAAAGCAAAGACCCATTATCATATGACATTGTCCATACAAAAAACACGCTATTTTTTTTAGAATACCAAGTGTAAGTGGAGTCATTAGTCAATTATTTGCTCGATTATAAAATTGTTAAAAATGATACTTCAAGGGCCCCAGGGCCCAAAATGTTTTCAAATGTGCTTTGTCGGGCCAACAGTTATTCAACTTTCATGTAACAATAAGTTGCCATCTTTCAAGTTTGACTAATTGATTTACCAATTGTTCCAGGCAGCACAGAAAATTATGAGAAAAATGAGCCACACTATTAAACAGACAAAAAATAAATACAAATAAAATAAAGCACTAATTAATCAAATACAGAGTGTTTTACTGAAAACAAGTAGCACAAAGTAACAAAACCGGTAAAGGATCATTTTGGTCAGTTAACCACAATCACTAAACATTTGCTAAAACCAACAATGAATCTCTTCTACTCACATACAGCTTCTTTTGTTCAATCGTCTCTGGCTTAAACCAACCTGCCTAGTTTGGACAAATCTGTGCTTAAGAAACATTCCACCTATTAGGTGTTTGGCCTATTGGTTTTAATGGGGCAAAAGTTTTTTTATAAACACTATATTTCTCATAATGCGACAGTCTAGTATTAATAGCCACGTCACCATCGGCATAAGCACTTTTACAGAAAAATGCTACTCAGCCTTTAGCCAAGTTTAGCCATTTTGTCTTTTGACAGAACAAACCATATATTTGTTATCCATTATTCATTTTAAACCATTTAAAAAAATAGTAAAAGATAATTAATGCTGCATTTGCGTTACAAAAAAACTAAACTCATATACTCACAATAACTTTCATGCATTCACATGTTTAGACAAGTGAAGATGGCCGCATGACGGCAATATAAATATATCTAATAAATATATCCATTGCATTTGAATCCCTGATTGGGTGCGTCACAGACTGTGTAGGGAAGTCCACGAGTCTTGAGACATGATGAAATAAAAGGATCCATTGTTTGTTGACAGTAGAAAAATGGTATAATGGCAGCTGCAGTAAATGTGTGAGTACGGACTTTGTCACCGTCTCACTCGTGCGTGTCTCTTGCTTAGAATGAATGGCAGTGATTGTATGTGTTGATGTCTGTAGTTTTTTCCCTCTCTTCCTGCGTAACGGCTTCAGATGATTAGTTAGTCCCACTTCACTTCTACTGAGCCTGAGTGACTGTGAGATATGAGTCTCTTTCATCTTCCGCTCTGATTGCAGAGGTGTCCTCAGGGAACATGCGAATGTCTTTATTTGTGTGCGGATTTGTGTGTACAAACTAAAAGACACTGTCATTGTTGATCATTCATGTGGAAGCGCAGTGTTCCTCACCCGCCTGAGACTGGAACTGCAACCCCAAAGCAGTACTGCTTCCCCATGATAACATAAAAATACAATATAAATTCAAGCACTTCCTTCATCTCTAATGTCATGTAATTTTTTTTTTTTTTTTTTTTTTAAATGGGGAACCTGTTAACAATGTATGGTTAAACTTCAGGCGAGCGTAGACATGTCTGCTGGGCTTCAGCCTCACAGTCAGGTAATGATAACTCAGAACAACCTGAGGCAACACCCGTGTTGCACTATTGTTGCCTGTGACTCACGGAGCTACTGCAACTTGGCAAATTGCTCCAACACTTGTCATGATTGAGCAAATGAGTGTTTACCTGCACAACCGACTACTTCTACTCCAGCCAATAGGACACAGTCACATATCAGACCTCTTAGTAAGATAAGCCAAACTTTATGTGGGTGAAATCTGAATGCTTCTATATTTTCCCTTATTGGTAACATCCAATAAGGGGAATGACAAATGACTAAATGTAAATGTAGCTGTTTATGCAATAGATGTATTTAAACAGTGATACCGGATGGAAATCCAAAATGGTGGAGTTCAAGATTTAAGATTCGAGGTGTGTCAATAAAACGTTACTTATTTTCTTACAAATAGGCCCAAAATCCAGGTAATTGGGTTACAATCTAATATTTTTTAAATTCTTTTGTTATTGACAAAAGAAGCCTCTATATCTAAACGCAGAAAAGAGACACTTTTGATCTGAAGCACAGGCTTGATTAATATTATCTAAGCTGAACGAATCTGGTCTCCAGATCCAGGAGCAGTAAGGACTCAGATCCTTTGTTGTGGGGATGGCTGGGGGAGAATTAGTTCACTGTGGTTTGTGGGGATGTTGTTGGATGACTATTAAAATGTTTGTGTAGTATTCATTAATTTTTTAAAAAGACAATGGTTTTTGAAATAATGGACATTGTTTTTAAATATATTAAAAATATTTTAATACTAAATATTAATGTAAATACTATAACATTATAGAACTGAAGAAAACTCAGTAACTAATTGTTTTGTACAAGCACGTCAGCACTCATATGTTCATAAATGTGACCTTTAGTTTGTGTAGATCCTGTTCCTAACAGAAAACACTGGTGAATATCAGAATATGCTTTTTAAGAACAGTAAAGCAGCAGTTTTCATAATGACTAAACAATGACGACCTTTTCACTGATCCAGTCAATCACATGACCTCGATCCAACTGATCACCAGTTTCTAACTGAAGATAAAAAGTCCCTGCAGGAAGTGAAAAGTAAACATTATAGCCTGATTTTTAATATGATTTGATCGTCCGACCTAGATTTTCAAAATAATGACAAATTATCAAATTTAAAAACCTTGAATACATTAAACATTTTGTAATTTTTGCTCACAAAAGTACCTATGATTTATCATCCAAAAAGAAAGTTGTGATTTTATTCCTCATCAAATCCTAAATGCTGGAGTCAACTAGGGCTGAAACATTGTGTGCAACCATTTAAATGTTTGATTAACCAGTGCATTGGTTTGATCAAACGTGGCAAATATTTTTCAAAAATGAGAATAGTTCAAAACTTTGAGAACACAAAAACTATTAGTGGCTGATGACAAAACCCAATTCTTGGTTGCAGCCTGGAACCAGCACCACGAATACATTACACTTGTCTAAATACTCTACACGGTCCTTTGGCAAGTATGAAGTATTGATTTTGATCAACTCTCCAATTATTGGACACAGGTGGATCTGTGATTACCGTCAGGGTGTGCGCAGTGTAAGGTTACTATTCCAGAGAGACCAGTGGCATCATGGGAATTTTAATGATCACTTCCTGTGGTCAAAAGCAGCTGACTTCATGTCAGACATGGTCCTGACTGACAATTCTGAAAAGGGGCATCTAAACTAGATTACTCCAATTTTATTTATAAGGCACCTAAAAACTATAGTTTAAAGGAATGGAATGAAAGAATAAAACATCATCTGCAATAAAAAGATGACATTAAAGCCCTAAAGAGCAATATTATTTACATACAAGTCAAAAGATCAATGCTACGGAAATACCAACACCACATGCAAACTAGGGGAGACCAGCATTGACGCCCAGCCCAACATCCATCATAAACTCATTAAAATGAGGCAGGTAAGGACGGCAAAAGCACAGTGTCTGTCCGTCTTTCACATGCAAAGCGACCTCGACTCTAATCAGCAGCCGCAGCGACCGTGTCAGAGCCAGCAGTGCTCTGGGCTCTGGACAAGATCCATCTTTGCTCTACAGATGGTCAGTGGGACGACTGCCATGTCCCAAAACTACAGTAATCCTGCTCTGTCCAACTCAGTCCAAAAAAAAAAAATAAAGTCATATGGTTTAACGTTCTCTCACACGCAGGACCCAAATGACGAGACAAGAAACTGGTGGCCGTGTTATGGACAGCTTATGACATAAAGGACCAGATGTCAAAAATCGCAGTTTCACCTGCCTGCAACATATAAAGGACATGAGTGACCCAGGGCTCCGTCTCACCCCGTCCCCATCCTCTGGTTCAGCGGCTGGAGACTCGGTGGGGAGAGGCAACGCCTGAGGAACACTGACATTCATTGTCACGCTGGTTCAATCCCCCCTCTATGTACTGGCCAACACACACACTGAACAGCACACACACTGTCTTCAGTTTGCTGCAGATTATGGACATCTCCTCATTAGTCATAACACAGGCAAATATACGGGCCTGCATGGGTGAGGTTCAATCCGAGGACATGTTTGGACTCTGCCCCGTCCAATGAGACTGTAATTAGCGTGTCAAAACAGGCCCTTCTGTCCTCGACAGGTCCTAGATGGAGGGAAAAGTCGATGGTTAAAGACAAACCGGTTTATGCGACGCCTGGCGTGAACTGGCGTCGGGGACAAAGCCACGCGTGGACCCGGACCACAAAGCCCAACCGTGATGCTGGGATGGAAAAATATGAAAAATTGTGATTTACTCGCAGTTATTAAAGTGCTGCAAATGTCGAACCGCTGAACGAACAAGCGAATGCTGCCACAACAAGGGGCGATGGGTGATTGTTCTCGGCTGCTGGATCCCTCCTCCTCCTCCCTCCGTCCGTCCACTCTGCTAAGACCCATTGTTTACTGGACCCGAGTGTCCCGTCGAACCGTCCGTTTCCAGCCGGACACAGTCACGCACAGAGTCACATAAACGCCAGGAATCACGCACAGAGATGTGGAAAGGCACGTACCTCGACGCGGAACGATGTGCAGCCCCTCAGAAACTCCTTGATGTTGCTCAGACGCTCGCCGTCATTTTTCGGGTCCTGGTAGATCTGCAAAGACGAACAGGCTCGTTAGAGACGCACGTCCGATTCACGCCGTTCGCTCGGCGCTTTTCGGGGAGTTCTGCGGCCCGAAATGTGGATCTCGTCCGCCGACGCGCATTCTACAGGCTGCGTTTGACTGTGGGCCCGACGCTCCGGGAGGCTGAAGCCGAAGCCCGCAGCAGGGAAGTGGAAGAGGGGCGGGAAATGACGTGGGCCTCCGAGGATCCCCACGGATGACACAGCCCTTAAAACCGGGGGGACAGTGGATATAACGTCCCTGAAACACATCCATCCATCCATCCATCAATCAATCATCTACTTCACTTATTTTGTACCTCGGGGGATATTTCATCAGCTGCCAGAGGGTAGGTGGAAAAGTTGGAATATATAAAAAATAAAATAAAATAATCACATTAAAAACAATGAAATGTGCACTTACACTGCTGTGGATCTTCCTGTGTGTGAGAATTTAATTTTTCCAGCTTTGACTGGATTTAAAAATAAAATGAGGCTGAGGAACAGCCTCCACAAATGTCTTTAGAGTTTTTGAACGACAAAACGGGCTCAGGTGTGTGATTAGTGGGTGGGTGGGGTTAATTTTTCAATCAGTGTTTGTCTGAGAATTAATTGTTGTTAAAATATTCACTTTTATAAACAGATTCAGTTGTTTTCACACAGACACCGAGGGGAAGTGGAGGTGGGTTAAGACAGGTGAGCCAGAGACAGACACTCACTGATGATGTGTTTGGACTGTGAATTGACTGCACATCATACAAGTCACCCTAAGATGACCTGCTGCATTGGATTACACAAACTTCATAGTTTATGAGGGAATCAATGTGAGCCCAAATGTGATAAGATTTTACATTTTAAAGTATAAAACGGGGACCAAATTAAAACAATTATACAAAATGAACACACCTTTCCATTTATTTACTGTGGAAAAATGATCCAGGCTGCACCTTCAGTAACTGGTGTGACGCACTTTTTGTAGCAATAACTTCAGCAAATCCTTTCCGGTAACTGCTCATCGACTTGGAGGGATTTTAGCCCGTATCTCTTTACAGAACAGCTTGAGCTCAGGGATGCTGCTCAGCTTCAGATGCTTTCACAGTATTTCTATAGGATTAAAGTCAGGACTTTGACTTGGAATTTTGAAAACACTACATTTATTCTGTTTTGGCTTATCTGTGGCAGAGCTGGGCCAAATGATAATCACCAGCATGTTTCACAGATGGGATAAGATTCTTATGCTGGAATGCAGAGTTTGCTTGCCACCAAATATAACACTTCTCATTCACGGCAAGTTCTACTTTGGTCTCATTGTCTACAGAACGTTCTCCCAACAGCCTTCTGGTTAACCACATGACTCACTGTAAGTGAACAGCAATGCTCAATTTCAGGGAGTAGAGACTTCCTCCTTGCAGCTCTGCATGCTGCTGTGTTCTCCTAAAGGCGGATGCATATTTACATCAGCGTGTGAACTCCTAGACTATTACACATTTCTCTTGGTGTGATATTTGTTAGTCAAGTAATCCTGGGAAAGGTCACAGTGGTGTGGATTGTTCTACGTTTGTACACAGCTCTTCATAAAGTCTTTTGTGACCCTTTTGTGACAACTCTTCTTCCAACTGAAACCTTCTTTGTTTGAGCCATGACACACTTCTGTATACCTGTGTTGTCAAGATCCGACTTGTGAAGAGCCAGATTTGTCCTCTCTAAATGAGGCAGGGTCTCACAGACCCACTCCTGAATATCATCCCAACACCTGACTCTAATCATCCCTTCAAGCGAAACGATAATCCTACAGATTTACGTTCATTTCGTCACACACAAATATTTAAGACTGAATAATTCTCCACATGAAATAGATGAATTGTTGTGTAGGCAGAAATGAAAACATTTTAAGGGTTCACAAAGTGCCACTGTAAGTAAGTGAGAGTTTATAAACTCGATTCATCATAATTCAGTGACACAAAATATGAAAAACATTTTGAATATATTCTACTATTTAAATAACCATGTGACCATGTTGTCTACAGACAGTTAATAGTAGACAAGTAAACATTTTAGCGCCCCCTAGTGGTGGAGCCACTGTGATGGAGCCACTGTTTTCTTCACAGTACATTTAGTCGAGTAATGTACTTAAGTACTAGTAATATTTACATTTTTGTTGTGTCATTTTTCTTTTACTCTGCTCCTATTTAAAGTAGAAGATTATATTCTTTACTAGACTATATGTATCTGACAGCTTTACTTGTTAGATACTTTGCAGTTGCACATTGTCAGTAGTCAAAATAATAAACTAATGGAATAACCATCTCTCAGTACATAAAGCGGTTAAAATCAGCACCACTTTTACCATCTGCTACTTTTCTCAATGTAGCAAAGATATTTGATCTTATTTTTCATATTCTTTGCCAGACTTTGAAGGTTTGTGGAAGGAACCGGGCCTGTTGTGTGAGTCCATCACAGAGATAAGTTTGTATAACAGTCGGTGATAGTCACAAAGAGTGTGTGTCTGTTTAAAGAAGACAACATTTAAATGAGATTAAAACGAGGTATATGTGGAGCGGAGGCTATATCTATAAAAATTTCCTCTATCGTCCTCACACTAGGGCTTTGTATTGCTCCCTCTCATTATACTGTGAAGTAGATGGAACAAAGCTGGAGAGCGAAAAAACGAATGCATGTTGAGGAAGCAGGGTGTAATTTTGGCAACGACAACAATATCTTTGGTCTCTAGGGAATGGTATTGTCATCGGTGTCTACCTCAGTGGCAGCTGACATCTGGCTCAGTTGTCCCCCACATCTCCTACTTCCGTCTGGTCTGCATACACATCCAGAACTTCCCAAACTGTCATTATTACTCATTATAATCCAACCAACATAGAGCTTGATAAGGGCCACACACTGAAGATGGCGAAGGCCACATCTGGGCCACATAGTGAATTGATGCGCCCATTGATGCAACAGATACTTTCTAAAGTTTTAAAGTTACACGTTAACAAAAAGTAAATACTGAATAAAATGGGAAGAATGACGTGTCAAACTAAAACAGTGGCATTAGCAGCATCGAGAGCACAACTGATAAAGAGACAAACGTATATTCGGGTGTTAACTTATCAAAGATACATGTACATCAGCATCAGTAAACATGTTGGCTCTAAGCTGACCAAGAATGCCACTGCTTTTATGAACATATTCAGTTTGAAGTAAGAAACAGTGTCCATGGCAAGATTTGTCCGCTAGAGTGCACTAATATGTAAAAGAAAGATTAAAAACTAGAAATGCCCTGCAGTATTCTACTTGTTTGTCACAGTGCTTCAGTCACTGCATTTAAGTGATGCTTTAAAAATACTTGTGACCAGTGTAGAAAATACAGGTTACTCACTGTTATCATATTCTCATTTGTTTTTAAATCAGCCATTATTTGGTGCAATGTTGACCTGATGATGTGAAAATCCTGTTGCAGGGCAGGGCAGAGGCATTTACCTGTGCCAAGTTCCAAAACTCCACTAAGCAATTACTTGATTTAAAACCTACTAAATCCAGCCCTAAAGGAAACGACAGCAGATTTAACTGAATTTAGATTATTAACTGATTATGCCTCACTGCCTTGGGTGGCATCCATTCATCCAGTTATTTGCTCCTAGAGATAAAACCATTGCATATTTTTGCAGAAATATAATTTGATGTTAGAAAAATGATAACAACAGCCCTTTGGAAATGTTTGGAGGAGCCGTAGAAGTGGTTTTACGCGTTTAGGGGACTGCAGGAGGCCCATGAGACCCTCTTTTCAGGAAACCAGGCTGCCTTGTTTATGTGGCAGTGTGAACCCACCGAGGCACAAACACTGCGCTGTTTCTTTAAATGGGGAGAGGGTCCATCGGTGTGTGTGCGCCTTTGCAGTCAATGGCGGCTCGGTGTTCATATCAGTGTACACACAGCCCTCCATCATAGTGTCCACAGTGTGTATGAAAAGACACTGACATACATGCCACATCTGCCCGGATTACAGGGGAATTTTAAAACAGGGGCTTCGGATGTGCTGGGTATTTGAACCAGAACAGAAACACACAACACGAGGCCTTCCTTATTAAGACCATAAAGCCCTAATGGATGATGAAGCTCCCGGTGAATCGGATCAATTCATTTTCATGTTGCAGTGATGTCGCCTCTTCCTTTTTCTTTTTTTTTTTTTTTAGAGCAGATCGACGCGCAGTGGAGACGCTGGCTGGTCTGTTTTACGCGCTGACACGCGTACGTGGAGCCGTGCGGGGCTGTTTTCGCAGACAATAAGCCGGGCTGCCGCTGTGGGCTGCCGCTGTGGGCTGCCGTGACCTACAAAAGGAATCGCCTCATGGACCAGTGGGCAGAAACGAGAAGCCAGACAACAAACCGCGTCGCTTTCACGGATCTAGGCAGCGCACAGACGCGCTGACGGGGAGGGCGGTTGGTTCTGCAGGGGCGAGCGGGGAGGGTGGGTGTGTGTGTGTGTGTGTGTGTGTGTGTTTGTTGCCCTTACTTTCTCCGTGGACCCCGGGTTGAGCCGCTCCAGCAGTCTGCACAAGACCACCCCATCCCTCAAGGAGCTCTGCAGAAACGCTTCGGGATCCGAGATGGTTTTCTTCGGCGATTCCAGCACCCCGAGCGTAATCAGCCATGTAACCGTCTGTTCCGCCGAATTCATGTCCAGGCACAGCAGATCCCGTTCAACAAAGCGGCCGTTTGGGTTTTCTCCGCAGCTCACGGCCCTGGTTACGCGGTCATCTGTGCGTTAGCGCGCATACTCATAATTAATCCGAAGGAGCGATGCCTGAGATGTCGGCAGACGCTGGGAGAGCAGCTCTTCCTCGGGTGGATGCGGATGACGACAAGCTGGTGAAAATCCACCGGCTCTGGTTTCCTCCCTTGAATGATGCTGTGTGTGTGTGTGTGTGTGTGTGTGTGTTTCTCCCTCTAACCTGGCAAGCTGTCAAGTGCGCTTCGCTGTGATGCGTTGAGACAGTGGACTGCATACATGCGCATCGCATCCGCCAGCCGCTCGTCCATCGGATGACATCACACAAGAGGGACAAGCCAGTCCGACCAGTTGTTAGGACACTTCAGCGTGACACCAACAGGCTTTTGCATATCCTGTGCTTTTTTTTTTTTTTTTTATCGGTTTGTGGTAACCCAGCCACAGGCTGTCTGCTGTTATCTGCTGTAAGCCGCAGTGTTTGGGGCACAGCGCAATTCAAAATGGGAAGCAGCTGAGCAGACACGTCACAAATACAGCACCAGCTCCAGAAACGAATATATTCATATTCAAATTAGGATAAAGACCTTAGAGTGAATTTAGCAAATAATATCAGACGAATCAAGCAGAGCTGAGCACTTAGATGATCTGATATATTCATAAAGACCTCAGTGATGCTTTTTTACGGTCATTGAGGGTTTCAGAGTGATTTAGTAAATTTAAAGAGTCACTAAATCATAATAAAGGAAAAAGAAACCAAGTGATTTCTATAGTAAGTTTTTTGTTTCTCTGTGTGTTTTCTTTCTGTGAAATAACTGTGTTCTTGCATCTAATTGACCAATTTCAAAGGGAAAACTTGATGCGGGCCCACATTTATTATGAGGTTCAGAATTACTCCCCACTGTTCTTTACAATCAGTTCCACATCCATGTACCTGCAGAGGAAACACTTTATTCTTCCATATAAAACATTTAGAGATGTTATTCAGCTTAATCTGACTGTGAAATCTGGAGAAAACCCACATGTAAACTCCAACATGGCTGTGACCCAGACCCATCCATGTTAAAACTCACTTAGCTTTTCTTTTACAAAACCACCTCAAATGTGATGTTCATATGTTTCCATTTGTCTTGACCAGGAATGTTTCATTTTAAATGCTTTGATTGTGTATCTGGGAAATGTGGATTTATTTCCTTGACAATTTTGTGACCTGTCAGATCAGCTCTTATTATATTTGACTTCTGTTAAAGCAGAGTAATAAATATGTGACAAATATGTGTGTGTGTGTTTCTATTTGCATGCTCCTGTGTTTATCCTGAAGAGGATAGATACAATATATACCTTTATGACACTATTGATTCTCTTTTGTTAATGTAAATGTATTATGCCCTTTTTAAATCTGTTACCCTTCTTTTTTTGACCTGCCTGAACAGGTCGCCCACAATTTCCAATGTACATGCGCACTCCTTAGAACTTGGACAAATGTCAAAAATAGATAGAACTTAAAAATAGAACCTATTTTATTTCCCAGTCCATGCAGAGGAAATGATGAGCTGTCAGTGTGGTGGCGCACGGCTCCACCTCCACCTTTGTCCACAGGGTGGGGCTCTCTGCAAACCTGTGGTTCCCGGACACTCTCAGTGTCATAAAGCACCTCTAGTTGGCCTTCAGCTATATTCTCAAACAGAGCAGCCTGCTAAGTCAGCAAGGGGCCACTTATTTCCTACTAATAACCTCCATCACCCACTGTGTAAATTAATGGTTGCTAAGCGTTTAATCATTTTTATCACAGGTAAGGGGGTTCTTTGATTACAAAGTTGAGATGGTCTAATACTGTTAAAGAGAGACAAAGTCCTTAAAACAGACCACTGCCAATGAGACACTCTTAAAAAGGAGTTTATTAATGTATCAGTGGACATAATTTAGTAATTTAATTATGGTTTTGTTGTAATTAGTAGAATAACCACTGATAACATTACAAAAGACTGAAAAATATATTAGATGAAATATATGTATAGGATTTCAATTAGTGTGAAGATTATTAACTTGACTTATTGATGTTTAAAATTCCAGATAACTTACTGTCATTGGGTAAAAATTGTGCCTGTTGGGTTATTAGATAGCGTTTGCGAAAATGGTGAATATGTAGTTCACCAAAAGCTTTTCCCAGCCAAGCATTTTTTTCACAACCTGGGAACCGTGGTTTATTATTGACATGTAAAAATGAAGTAAATGTTTTTTTTTTAGCTATTAATAAAAACATTAAAAGCATTATATCCCCTTATAAAGTCTTTAGTGTTACCAAATTGCCCACCGTTCCATCTGCACCTGCAGGAATCTGGAGTACCAACAGGATCACCATGGTAACCGAAGCAAGCCACGCAGACGATGCTTCCATCTCCTCTCACTCATTTTTCCTGTGTGAAAAAGAAAGATGAAGTGTGTGTGTTGTCAGGAAGGCTGACTCCTGAGGCCGACAGTGCTCTAAACAGGCAGTGTCGAGGGATGCCGTTGTGCCTTTGAGGTCCTGTCACCATGGGTCTGTAACCAAGGGCGCTACGGTGTGGCTTGGAGACTGGCCCCAGGCATTTCATATCCCTCCATTCCCAGCTCATCCCTACGTTTCCAGCCTGTTCCACAGGAAAATGCTGTTGCTTTGTTATTGTCTTCTTAGGTTTGTGATACATAAGACATAAGACAACAAAGAGAGAGACGTGTACAACTGCATGGAATCAAATAGAAGCACGACGTCTACAGTTACGATGCCTGTAACGGTCTGGTGTTTGATCAAAGAGATGTAAATTAAATTAAATGCTTTACTAGTGAAGCTATAATAAGTGATGGTGTGGTGTGCTAGGCTGCATTATATTTAGATGTGTTTTTAATGGTCTGTAGAGGGGACAAACCCTCTTAATATAAAAATCTACCTTTCACTTTCTGTTACGAGGTCACCAGCTTACATGTCTGGGAATGGCTGGTATTTTTTGGGTTGCAACCAATGATAGTTTTCTGTTACGTACAACAAAGACAAACATCCCATCCTTGTTCTTAAAAATTATTGGGTTCCATTGTTACCAGGTTAAAAATGGACCAATATATTGATGTAATTACAAATACACACTCATCAGAAACACTCATACCTCTTTAACACAGAATTAATACCACCCTCTGGTTTTAATTTTTTTGTGTGCAGGTCTCAACAAACGGTCTCTTATCACATTGTCAGTGATGCATGAAGACAGAAATATTCAAATTACACTGACTCATCTAATAACAATAACCTTTGTCTCTGCATGTCTACAGCTACAGAATGTGTTGCAAAATCTAGCATCTCTTTCTTTTCCAGGGTAAATTATTAAGAAATTGAAACAACCTTGGAAAAAAATATATTATTGCCATTATTTTTTCTAGTTACCTGCACACATTTACAATTTATTGCACGAGAAACAAAATAAATGTACGGTACAGAGTAAACGTAATTTCTGTTGGAGACAGGAAAATACACAGGCCACAGACTCGAATATGTTTACCCACACAAACACATGAGTGAACACAAAAGAGTGAGTTACAACAGTGAAGTCAGGCGGAATTAACTGGATTGAAAAGATAAAGATACACAGCGTGTCTGGTTTTACCACACTCCCCTGATCACAAACAAACACAAACACCTAACCTTCCTTCAGTCGCTCCGAAACTTTAAACACCACCAACGGCTAGAAACAGTTTCTATAGCGATGGCAGCTACATGCACACAGGTAAACTTCAGAATCGCACAGTTATGTGGGGCTGCCCCTGTCTTCAGTCTTTGACAAGTGCAATAAACAAATAAGGCACGTTGAAGTCTCAGGGGCATGAAGCCTAAATCTAATTTCAGATTCTGTCAGTTGAAAATGCTCTAAAAATATTTTTTTTAGAAGTATCTGGGTGGTTCTAAGGAACATGGTGTCATCTACATGGTCCCTAAAATAAATGTAGTCATTGCTCTGATAAATCGCGCATTATTTGCTCCTTCTTCATCTCCAGGAGCAGCGTGAGCCAGCAAGGAGGCTCATATTTTATTATGACAAGGCTAAATCCATGCAACCCACAGTCACTTCAGGCCAGAATGCATTAAACAGGATAATGGATGGACTCGACAAGCACACCGTGCCCAGATGGAGAAAGGCTGATCAGACGTGCATTTTTTGTAACTGGAGAGGGATGAAGTCCACAGCAGGACCCAGTCAATCCTCCTCTTCTAGAGTTGTTGACCCTGTCATGCCAATGTCTGCCATGCCTTATGTGCAGAGTGAGTTTGCTCACGCCCTTAAAACTCTGTGCACACATGCAAAGTTTGCACGATTCAGGGCAGTTGTTGCACTTCTCATTCCTGTTGACCTGATCTTCCAAATAGCAGGTGAGAAAACAAAATGTGCCTATGGTCCGCCTACTTGGTTGCACCAGATTAAACAACATTTGTATAGTTCTAGTTATTAGTTTTAGTCAGACACAACAGATCTATCTGAAGCAGGAAACCAAACTTTACGGTGTCACCTGTTATGAGTCGGAGATGTATTTTTAACAAGCCACACAAGGTGCTTGCTAAGCTGTGGTTTGTTACAAGCCTGTTAGCAAAGAAAGAAAGTGCTTTCAGCATAGTTTGCTCTTGCCTCTGCATGAGTTTATGTACACTTAATAAAAAAATCAGTGAACGAATTGTAAATATTGATCTAAATATGATTTTACATTTAGAAATGTGGATTAAATGCAGTTGCCTTTTCACTTGTATGGTAACACAAGTGAAAAGGCTCAATAACACCAACAGTAAAAAGCAAAGATTTCCATGTAGTTCTATTTGTAATGTGATTGTGTAATGTGACAAAACCACAAAAAACATCATCAGTTACAGTATATTTCCGGCTCTTTCAACTTTCATTAACGCTTTTACACTGTCAGATGCACAAGTTTGCATCCCCTTATTCTGAACCAGCAAAAAGAGTAAAATACATCATATTTGGTAACATTATGAGCATTATTATAGTTGGATATAGTAGGACAAGTAGGATACAAACTTAATCCCAATGACAAATAATATAAATTAAGTTGGTGCAAACGTACTAATTGAATTATTATTATTATTATAATTTGCCATTTTACAATAAGGGGAAGAGAGGTTTTTCACGCTGCTCTGTAGGTTATAATCATCTGCTGAGCACATTTGGAGAGTTTAGTGCTTCAGGAACCGGACTGGATTTAGCTGAGACCCAGACTTCCCTGACCTGAGCGACCACACATGACTTTGATGGACGTTTGTGCTGCTCATCCTCTCTTGGATTCCACCTTCACACAAAGCGTTTCTGTGTTGTATATAATAAAATAAATAAAAAAAATAAAAAATCACAACTGAGCTTCAATGTCCCTTTATTACTCGTATGTACAGTGTCCGTTGCATTGAGCAGCTCTGCGTGATGGTGGCATCCAAACTGCGCATTCGGATGAGGCGGCACCGGCGTCGATCCGCGGGGCCACTGTGAGTCGTGATCTCCCTGCGTGAGCTGGGTGTGTGTCATCTCTGACGTCGGCGTCCCGCCTACATCGCCCTCCGTCTCCCACAGTGACACACACACACACATACACACACACACACACATCCTCTCCGCCAGCTGCACGGCGGATCCGCGAGTCAAGAGCCGGGCTGTCGGCGCCACGGAGGGGGGAACAGCATCCGCCGCCCGTGACCGTCCTCAGTGGCATGGACGCCGGAGGAGAGCTCTGACCATCCCGGAATCATGCCTACTGTCCTCGGCGGCAAAGGGAAACTTTCCATTGTCTGTCTTCTGCTCCGATGCGCATATTCTCAGGTGAGAGGATGGAGAATGGAAGAGTGTGTTGTGGAGAGACAAAATGAAAAGTTGTGGTTATCTGGGGGGTAAAAGTAGGACGTACACACTTCAGGTTCCTGTACTTGGGTTTGGAAGTAACTCCCCCAGTGTGATTCTTGCACCATGATGTGGTTTTTAAAATCACCCATCAGTGAATGATGAATTCAAACAAGGCAGTGAGAGCTGCAGAGCTGCATTTTGTGCTCTTGAGAATTACCAGGATTCCGTTTACAGATCAAATTTCCCCTGATTTGTAGTTAACATGCTCAGTTTGAGCCGAAAAGGAGCATAACTTCATAACTGGACATACTTTAAGAATGTAACAGGTGGTTAGTTGTTGGCTTCCATGCTGCTTATTGCAGGTGTTGTGATGGGTTGTGGTTTGTTTGGCCCTGGGGGATTTCATTCTTCTGGGTATTGCACCAGAGCTGTGGCCTGTGATGCTAGTGGGTATGGATGCGTGAAACACATAGCACATGATAATAATCTTCTAATGGGCCTGTGAGTGTAAACTGAGGAAGCAAACCTGACTTTTGCCTGCACTCTGCCAACGGGAAGTAAAATACTGTGTTTTGGCTTCTCATTTTCTGCCTATGGCCTCATAACTGCCATGTGGCTGCATTACACATTTTCACACACAGTGCTTTCCATCCGCAGGCTGAAGTCCAGCCCCTGGACGTTAGTGAGTCATGCGTGCATGAAGAAACAGTTTCACACACACACACACACACACATACACATTTATGCACACTGCAGTACACACATTTTCTACTGTGCATACTTATGCTGCACAGATGGCACTGGTGACAAGACTGGGGCATAGAAGTGAGATGCAATTGACCAAAATAAAAATGAACTATATGTAAATGAGTAGCAACAGAAAGACAGAATGAATCCAAGCCTGCAAGTGCACGTGCGACTGCAAAGGTTTTGCAAGTCAAAAGATGAAAAAGTGATTACTGTAGAAATAAAGGGAACTATTTTTTGCTACTACTTTATGCAGCGAGATCATCTGTTTTTACACACAACTCACTGTGACAATAAAACACAATCCCACATAAACCATAATCTCCCACATACAGTTACACAGATGTTCAAACAAGTCAATTCTGCAAAGTGTTTCAGATAGGGAAGTGCGAGTGCTTTGTCTTAAAGCTTGAGCAACACGGTTCTTCGGTTTCATGCCAACAAAGTGGTTCTTACTGTATCTTGAACTGTGAAAAGGAGAGAAACATGGGGGAGGGAGCGAGAGTAGGAGAGTTGAGAGAACAGGGGTTGCTTAACATGGATGGAAACAGAAAGTTGCTTGCAACAGTGTCAGCATCCGTCTGATCATCTGCAGCTGTGATTTCAAAGATATGACTCATCAACGTCCTCTCAGCTCTCACATTTACTCCGTGTGCGTGACTGTGAGTTTTACAGTGCTACACTGAGCTGTGAATGTTGCAGCAAAAAGGCGGGAGGCGGTGTGAAGAAGGTGATTTTCGAACGTGTGTTAACTGTATGTGTGTTAGCCTGTGTTGTGATGGAGACTGAAATATGAAAGTTCAGCTCACGAGCAAATGAATGAGTTTGTGAATGTGAGCAGGTACAGTGTGTTTGCAGCTGAATGCACGGAAGTGGTTACGAAATTTGAATTGTGAATGAGATATGCATTCTACACACATGACTGTACACTAGGTGGTCATACATGGTTTGTTTGCACAGTCTTTGCCACATCTAGTTGATAATTTAACTTACATTTGTGGCTCTGAATTTAACTGCCTCTGATTAGTCGGCAATCTCAACTTCCTGTGTCTTTCACTTCACATGCCATCAACTGTATGCTCTTCTTTCCTCAGGTAACAAGGAACCAACACAACAGCTGTGCCAAAGATATTCTGGAGGTAAGAAAACACTTTAAATGTCTTAATTGACCTTTTCGTTATTACTTGACCTAAATGGTGTTTTAAGTATCACAGTAGATTTATTAATCATTATAAATATCATAAGGTCACAGTGAGTTGTTTGAGTTAAAAGATTTATCAGAAAAGTCGTAGCTTGTCATTGATTAGCAGACAAAACAGCAGAAGCATCTTAAATGGGGATGGAATAAGTTATTACTTTCATTATGGATTTATCGGTTGCTTGCCATTTTATGACTTAAAGAGGATCATTTACTCATTTACTTACTATGAAATGTCACAAAATGGCAAAAATTATACCAAAAATACGCCCAAAATGCCTCATTTGAAATAGTATAAATTACAGAATAAGATAAACAGTAACATCTGAGATACAATGCTAATTGGGAGTTGTAAAATAGAAAATCTCACAGTTTTGCATTAAATTATGGATTATATCAAATGATTTTTATTTGGATCTTTCAGCTCTAGTCTCACAGACCTCTGGGCTCAGTGGTTTTGTTGGAGGCTTTATAGTGCAGAGGATGTCTTTTTGCTAGTGTGGGACAGAGAGGGGGGGAGCAGAGGAAGAGCAGACATACAGTACAGATTGTGGGGTGGGCAAGAGTGGGAGGAAGATAGCAACACATAATGCTCCAAGTGGGAGCCTTGTTGTTGTTGGAGGAGTAAAGGGGTGAGGGCTGGTGCTGTGTCCTTGGTGACTGAGGGAGGGGAGATAATAAGGTGAAAGGATGAGCAGAGACAGGAAACACTTGTCCTCTGGGGCTGACTGTAGAGAGTGGGAATAGGAGGAGAATAGGACTGGAAAAGATTTAGAGTCACCTGCCAGGTTCGTAAAATATTCTTCTTATTCATCAGGCCCCAGTCTAAAGCTCAGCTAGTAACAGCTGACATGTTTGGTTTTATTGGTTTTACAGGCTCCGGTACATCTAGCACATAAGCCCACAGTAAAATCACAAAACGCTGTTTTTCCACTTTCCAGCCTTTACGCTAAGCTGAGGTGACTGGCTACTGGCTGCAAGCCTTATATTAAACAAGGGACAAAATTGTCATTGTTCCTCTTAATCTAAGTCACTCAATGTAACCGTAGGAAGGCAGAAACACTATATTTCTTAAACAGCTCCTGTTACGCCACATCTTGATCTGCTTTCAAACCAGGCATCAAGGCTAAAACCTGATCTTCTCCCGAGCTTGCTCCCTTTCTCAGCAGCTAAGTGACCTTGTGCCCTCGCTCAACAAATCATTGTTGCACATATGTAGTATACTGTATATTACAAACAGAACTCCCATGCTGAGGAACCAGATCATGCCAGAAATCCTGAACGAATATTACAAAATCAGGGCATTTTGTCAGCATCTATGAGCTCTGGTTTTTGTGAGTGTGACTGCAGGCAATCTAATCAGCAGAGATAATAATCAGAGCAGGGGCAAAAACAGCGTGCTCTGTGTGGAGAGCTCTCTCCATGTGGCTGGTTTCCTCTCTGGAAGAACAAATAAGGAATGGGATACATTTTCAGAACAGTTTGCGTGTATAATCATGTGTAATCATCACAGACTCTCCCATCTTCCCTCGGGGTGAGCAGTAATACATGCACACATACATATACATGGAGACTGGCAGAGAAACATTAACTGTGAGCATCCACAACATTTTTTATTTGTTTTCTGCAGAAAACCGTCGAGTAATTTGTAGTTTCTCACTCATCGTGCTTTGGTAAATATCGAACTTAATACATAATACTGAAAGCACTTGGAGCACACACACCTCTGCTTAAATTATATTCTTATAAACTGCATTAAGGATTTGGAGATGTATTTAGTAAATTAAGCATTCGTTAAAGAATCGTGTGTGGAGAAAAGAGAAATTGCTTAGTAATTATTATCACCATATAAATGGTTATAACTGTATTTGCCTTTAGAGGGTGATTAGATGATCCAGTGTGCACATGTAAAGTAAATTTGGTAATAATTTTACAATCCATTCATCCAATAACTTTATTTTGGCTATAGTTAACATATTAATGATTACTGATTATTGGTTGATGATTGATGATTCACTAGGTACACTGTAGGATGTCAACAATAATCCCAAATGTTGACATAAATAACATGTGCAGTAATGTCTTGAAGTTGCTTATTTTACCAAAATTCTGTTTGCACAGTAAACAACAAAAGTATAATAAAATATATCTTATGTAGGCAAACAGGAGCTCACACAGAAGAGATACGAAGCTAAAAGGTTTGGGGCTGTGCTAGCTGTCAATAACAACTAAAGTAAATTATAAATGGGCTGCACTTATAAAGCGCTCTTCCACCTATTGGTACTCAAAAGGTACAAAAAGTACAAAAGTACTCCAGAAAGAAAGATTTTTATGCATGAGTTGAGAAATACTTGAGCCATTTTCAGTTATTATTTATTATCTATTATCTATGTTAGTTCCTGTTATTGGACAGTATTTTCTCCCTGAAAGCAGCATATCTGTCACAGCAGCACCTCAACTTATGATCTGTAATATGTTTATTGTTTAGATATTGTGGTTGAAGGGATGTTTGTTTAATTTCTTCTTTCTGAATTCTTCCCCACCGTTAACACAGTTCTATTTTGTTTACAATTTCTACCTCAACCCTACAACTTAATTAGAACTTGCAGAGAGGGTGTTTGTCAGATGTTGTATTCCTGAGCCACCTGACGATATTCATGTCCACCTCCCCAGGGCAGCCAAAACAAGCAACATATGTTTTGATTAGGTGCATTAAGTTCTAGTTGACTGATGGAACCCCTTTGCCGTTGATATCTTAATAATTGAGCTCTTTAGTTAAATCATACAGCACACAAACCAATCATGATTGTGCACAAATTCACCATCTGAAAAGATGTGAGGCGTGAACAGAGTGTTTGAGAAAGATAAGGCAGATTTTGAATATGGCTGGAAAGAGATACCACCAGCAATCAGTCAAAACAAAACAAAATGACTGTGCAGAAATTCTGACAACACTTCTTTTTACTCACTCCTACTCCCAGCACGTACTGTAATTCACAACCTATATTTGCACCCATCACACTCCCCCTGGTGGGGAGAAACTGTGCTGATAACAGGAGTCAGCTGTCAGACGAGGCTCTCTGCAGTGCACTGCCTGTGTGTAAATGGGAATAATAAGTTACTCCTAAATGAAAGAAAAATAGAAAGCTCTGATGACAGATTTAGGATGCCTGGGGTTGCTCGATGTGAAGATCATCACTCACAGTGGCATCTCACAATTCACCTTTGACCCCCCCACTTCTGTCACACAGGACATGACTCAGTCCTGGCCATCCCAGCAAGCTTTAGGGGGTGAACAGGCCCAACGAATCCTCTACAACCCCAAGGTATGTGTGTGTGCATTTATATTGGATTATTAAAGGGATGCTATACAAATTATACATATAAGTCCTACTCCATTTAAAAAAAACATTTTTTGCGGCTGCAGCAGTCTCCAGACGTCTATTGTAGTGTCACCTAGGTCTTTGTAAGTTAAGTTTCACATTCCACACACATAAAATCCCAGGCCACATTAGTAGCTACTGGAATAACACAATTGACTCTCCACCCAAACAGTGGATGCTTGTTAGATTGTGGTTCATGTTCTGCTGCATCAATCCTCAGTAAGTCTAACCGCATTAAACTGTAGATGAGCAGTGCTTTGAACAATGAAAGAAAAGATTTTAAAGATTCTTTTATTCTCCCACTTTCCTAAGGAGACAAAACAACTGACTACACCACAAAGACAAAGTAAGTGTTGACTGATTAAGCAGCTTGTCCATAAAATAATTTACATTAGATTTTCTGTGAAGTGCTCAGCACATAAATTGTTGCCCGGTTTTATACGTGTTTTCTCTTTGTGTCAGGTCGAGGGGATGTCCAACTGCGAATGACCCGTCATCCACATGTGGCACCTCACAAATCGTAAGTGGTGCATGAGGAAACACGATCCACCAAAAGTCATCAAACCTGAACTGCAACTGTGGAACACACAGGCAATAAAATAAGTCACGCACATGATCGATGGGTTCTTGTAAGCACGTTTTCTACACTTTGATACAAATTAGGAACATGCGCGTCGCTACAACAACAAGGAGGAGCTTTATAAATAGAGAAAAGGAGTGAAGGGAAGTTGATATACAGATTGGGGTCAGTCAGCACATATGAACTGTGTTAATACTACAACAGTAACAACAGGCTGTCGGGCAAAGGTCAGGTCAAAGATCATGTAACATCCTTCAAAGCTGTCAGTGGAGACCGATGTGCTGCTGTTTGTTAACTCTACATCCTCTTTTTAATGTGAAACACATGCTCAGTGTTGTGAGCAAACTGCATGTCTCACATTATCATGCACCCTTTCTCATGCATTGCTTTTGAGACAGTTTGCACAGATAAGATGATGAAATCAGTCCAGTAAACTGGTATTTTTAATCCATTTTTACACATTTAAATTTGAGCAAGATTAAAATGTAAAATTAGCTATAGTTTATAGTTCAGTCCTATAACAGCATCTTAGGTATAAATACAACATTGATGTAAAAATCTTAATTGTTTGTTTGAAATCTAGAGTTGTGCTGATCCAGGACACTGTCCCTGGGCAGACCGTCCTCCAGAATGTGACCTGTCCACATAAAGACTTAAATGTTTCTTCATCAACATCAGTAAAACAATATGTGTTTATACTGTCACTAGTAGTCTGGCATATTTTCCCCTGACACCATCTTACATCACAGAAAAATTATTCCTCTGACTTCCAAAAATGTGATATGCAGTATTAAATTTGAAGAAAAAGACACTGTTATGAATTAGTTTTATAGTTTCAGTGGCGGTAGAGAACAAATGCTCCTTTAAGCTCAATGTTGGGATGACTGTGTTTGTTTACAGAATGCTTGCCGATGACCTGAAGCTGAGCAGCGATGATGAGGACACTCACAGGGTAACACTCTGCATTTTCCCTGCAGCCAATCACTGAGCTTTACAGAGAATATTTAATTAATGATTGCGACCTTACTTAGTCTTCATGCTGTCCTGTGTGTTTGAGGACATAGACAGACAAGGAAAGAGAAAAGAGTAAGCGCGTGTGCGACAGCTCCTGTTGAAGGACGCCTGTATTACTTGCAATGTTTAATGGTGCGTTCACACACTGATATGTAGCACAACTGGCATTTTGTTAAGAATTGTTTTCTTTTTTGTGTCTCATTCCATAAAGACATCAAGCACCAGAGGTTAACACATCAATATTAGTAGATTTGCTTTGCCGCTGCAGTGGATGATAAGTTTCTGTTTTTTTATGCCATGTCCCTGAAGGCCACACATGAGTCAACTTCCTGGGATAGACAGAGGTACCTGATACAGTGTGTGCACATTTGTATTTGCATGAGTGTTTGTCTGTAAACATAACTTAAACCATGTGTGCATGAATAACAGCGGTATCCGTTCGTCTGTCTGTGTAAATGTGTTCCACTGGGCTGTGTACCTACACTGACCCCTGACTAATGTTTGTGTGTGTGTTGACTGACAGCCTGTCAGCACAGCGAGCGCACACACATGGCAGACGGGTGAGACATTCCAGCTCCGACTCTTCGGGCTCAGACTCCTCTGCTGAGTCGGGAAGCAGCAGCCTTCATTCCCGGAGCCCGAGCCAGAGCCCGGAGGTCCACGCAGATCCAGCATCACCTGCCAACACGCAGTCACACTGCACCAGCAAGGAGGTACCAGTGCTGAGACACACGCTCCTCGGCTCTTTATCTTCTCCGTCCGTGTCCTGCTTGTCTTTAGCTGAATGCTATTTAGGGAGTGGTGGCCTTGAGGCAGTTGCTGGCAGGTGTGGGGAGGAACACGCAAATGAGGAATGCCTGTGAGTTGGAGCGGTGGAGGAGGGACAAGATGGGGGGTCGAGAGGCAGAGGTAGCTTTGGGAATTGGTGCCTGGGTGTCATGTCAACAGGCATGAGAGTCTTAAAGAGGAAAGCCCTCAGGAGGTGGAAGACTTGAGTTTGTGTTGACAAATTGAACTAGAGTTACCCTCTTTTTCAACACAACAGGCTGCGGACGACCTCCATTTTAACGCCGCAGATAAATACTGAACCGCTGATGTGTAGCTTGGTAGGTATGATGGACTGTTGGAAGAGAAGGGCATTGTGGGGGTCGCTTTAAAATGTGTGCTATGTGGGGAATGAAGGGGAAACCTGCTAGTCTATGAATAGTAGGCCCTGTATGACATAGTATTACTAACCATGCACTACGTTGGGCCCCTATAGAGAGGGAAGGAGAGGAGTGTGTGTTTGGGAGGTGTACGCCATGTGTTTTTCATTTATGTGGAGTGTTTGAGTGTCTCCCAGGGAAGAGATGGGGGTTGGAGTTGTGGAGGCAGCAAAACCAGAGTTCCAGGTAGTGAGAGAAAGAGGGAGGGACAGACAAGGAGGAGGGAGGGCGGCCGAGACGGTACAAGAGATGCAGTGTCTTCTCTGGAAAGAGGGCGAGGGATGTTGGAGGGGGGCTGGGGTGTCACTGTTTGACTTGAGGAGTAGAGGTTTAATTTAGCTCCCGATCAGCTAGGAGAGAAAAAGAAAAGGCAAGGAAAAGAAAGAATTTCCCTCTCCACCCGTGAGTATCCTTAAAACCTTTTCTCTTTTTTCCTTCATTATACTTAGCAGGCCAGCTGTTAAGCAAATATTAAGCTGGTCATTTGAGCTAATTGGATGGAGTTTTGGTTACTGTGAGTACAGATGAGGAATGTGAAGCCATGTAGCAAGTCATTTACTGAAAGAAGGCTTTTGTGAGTGACACTGTCAGTTTTTAGACATGAGTCATAATCCAGATGTATCATTTAGAGTTTTAATAGAAGCTGAGTCAGTGAGGTTTTTTTTATGTGGAACAAATGTTTTGCAGTGTCTCTATTGGAATGTGCAGATGTTTTAATATGTGAACTTCTCACACATGTTTAAATATAATGGAAAGTGACCCGACATTCTCCGTTTGCATCTACTTTCAGTACAGGGAGCATGTGCAGTGGCGAAATGTGACAATCTACAATCATTAAATTATTTTACTTGGGTGTAGTTTTGAGTTGTACGCATACGTGTTTCAATTTTCTGCTTATTAATACATACAATACTTCACAAACGTTTAGGTTTAACATATATACACATATACATATACATTTTTTATTTATTTTGAAATGATACTGACTGACTGTAAGGCAGCAGTAAAATACTACTTCAGCCTTAATACATTATTAGTAATGCTCCAATACTATAACCAAAAACACCATGAAATGGAACATGGAACACTTTACACATGATTTTTTACACATGAAGTATGTGTTTTATATATCTGATTCCTTTTTTAATGTGGGACTCATCAGACTTTTGCTGTGCTTTCTTAAGGCTGATCACCCCTCTGCTGCCCAGTGGCAATTGGATAAATGGCTGAAAAAATCTCGGAAAAAAACTGCCAGCAGTGAGAAGGATCCTTCCGAGAGCGTTCCGGGAAGGCTGCCGTCTCCTCACGCCCAGCGAGCCCCATCTCCATCCAGGGCATGGGACAGCAATCAGGAATACAGTCCTAGCCAAAGCCCTATTCCCAGTCCGCAGTTCAATTACAGCCACAACAACAGCCCCCTACCTAGCCCTGGCTACAGCTACTGCCCTAGCCCCAGCCCTTTCACCAGCACTTGTCCAAGTCCCAGCCCTAGCACAAGGCATAGCCCCGTCCCCAGTCCGGTTTTAAGTGTTTGCCTCAGTCCATCTGGGAGCCAAAGAGCAAGTCGCAGCCCTAGCCCTATATTGAGAGACCCCCCAAGAAGCCCAAGTCCAAGCTTACCTCCTCCTTCCAGGGTTAGTCACCACCCGGAAGTTCAGAGTCAAACGCAACCTAGCTTAACAATCAATCACCAAAGGACAAAAAGTAGGCCATGGATTACCCCACTACCTAACACTGACACCAAGAACAATCATACAAATAGCGCTCATTCTGAGCCCACTCATCAACATAGGCCAAAGTCTCGGCCACCACAAAACCAAGACCAAAGCAAATCCAAGGCTTCTACTGGTTTAAACTCTCACCAGAATCACAGTCACAAGTTTAGACCTAAGTCTAACTTTCATTCCAATTCTAAACAGCTTTCTGAGGCTCCCAAAGCTAAACAAAGAATACATTTTGAGGAAATCCAAAGTAGCAGGTTGAACCACAGCTCCAACCACAAGTCGAGGTCTCTGTTTCAGCCCATTTCACAACACAGCCCCACAAGAGCAAAGCACTTAGTTCCTACTAGTCGTGAAACCAACACCAATTCCCAATCTACCTCTAAAGCTTCTACTAATAGCGTAGGGTTGAACTCAAGGTATAGTCCTAGTCTAAAAGCTAGGACAAAGTCGTGGGAGGCTACAGCACCATCTAATGTGCATGTTAATCAGACAAAAACATTGCAGAAAAACAACCAACCTAAGGGACAGGAGGTGGACACTAGGGGAGATCGTCTAACCCAGGCCGAAGGAAGAAAACACGAGAGAAAGGGTGAAAGACATAAAGAAAAACAACCAGGGAAACAGGAGAGAAAAGAAGACAGGAGGCTGGCGGAGGAGCAGCTACTGAGACGCCCCTGGATCCAGAGTTCAGCAGAAGAAGAGGAGGAGGAAGAGGAGGAAGGCAGAGTGATAGAGAGGCAGAGGAGGAGAGAGGAGGCAGAAAGAGGGGAAAACAGGAGAAACAGGGAACAGCAGCATAGACGGGAATGGCAACCAGTCCATGTCAAACAGAGGCCGCCTACCAACACCGAACATCAGCGCCTTCCAGAGGGCTCACACCACCAGGGGAGGACAAGAAAAGGAGGGAGAAGTGACGAGGAGAGAGACTCTTCACCTTCTCCTTCGCATTCTCCAACTCCTCACAGACCGTCCTCCTCATCCTCTTCCTCTTCCTCTTCGAGTTCAGATTCCGATTCCGATGATCAGACTTTGATCACCAAAGTTCCAGCAGACTCTACCTCCCATAAGACACTCACTAAGAGAGGGCAGCCAGGCCCAGGCAGACCTGATGCCAACAAGCCGAAGGTGGTGCACTCCAGAGTACCTACTTCAGGTAATCCAAGTGAAGGGCAGCCGAGTGAGGGGAAGCAGAAACTCTACACCCTGGTCCCATTTGGACGAAGTGAGCAGGCAACAGTGTATTCCCAGCGAGGGCTTAGGAATCTGGTGGTGCAGATAGACCTCTGCCTCCTCAAAAGGGTCCCGGATAGCACTACTACTACCCCTGGTAAAAAAGCTTCTTCTTCCTCCTGCCCTTCATCAACCAAGGACAAACAGAAAGAGGCTATGAAGCACCTTTACGTACCTGAGACTGTGACTAAAGACGGCAAAAGAAAACGCAAGGTAAAACATATTCTGTATATTTGCTCTTCTGCTCTGTTGAATGTGACGAATGGGATCTGTACATGTGCTAGCCATGAAATAAATGTGTGTTTGTGTGTGACCAGTTGGAGAACGGTGTGTCACACAGAGAAAGTAAGAGGAGTCTTCCTAATACAACTGACCTCTCAGGCCACAAAGAGTCTTCAGCTCACACAGCTGAGCGCAACTTTGTGACTGAAACCACGCACAATGGGTAAGGAAACACCATCCACACCATTTTGTATCTTGCACTTCAAATTTCATGTGTGGGTATGTGTACTTGCAGATACTTGGACGAGTACTTAGACAGCAAGAGGCCTTTGTCTCCTCTGTCTCCGCTGTCTGACACCCCAGAGTCCACTAAGCCTCCCTCTAAAACAAAACCTTTAGAGCAGCATCACATCCAGAGCCACAAGAACAAGAACAGAGATTCTGCTGTAAAGGTGATACAACCTCATTATATATTTAGCTCATCCCAACTCTACTGCTTGCGATGCTTTGGTCTAATTCTCTTTCTGTCTGCAGCCCAAGATGGAGGTGGAATGTGTTAAAGTGTCAAGACAACCGCAACCACCGTCTGAGTCCTGGGGCCCTGCAGGACACAGAGGGATAGTGCCTAACAATGAAACGTGAGTAATCACACGCAGTCAACAATGTGTGCATCACTACACTGCCCACTCTTATTTTTTGTCAGTTGAAGACTTGTGGTATTGTGACTTTCTGGTTATATACACACTGACTGTACTTATTTTATTTTTCTGTGCTTTTGTTTGTCTTCATAGCCCACATCATGCTGAGTACTACTTACACGAAGCCAAAAGGATGAAGCACCGCGCCGATGCAATGGTGAGTCTTTGACCTTTGAAGAAATATACATGAGATGTTCTAACAGTCCAATTTCTTAATATATAACATATAATAAATATAAAACAGATAACCACCCTCATCTGTTTTTTCCACTTTTCCACACAGTTGCCAATGACTTCAATGTGCTGTTGCAGTCTCTACATTTTTTTTAACACTTGAAAATATTTTTTTTCATGCTAACAAACTCCTCAGTGACTACCTTGATTAGCCGTCTTGATCCTTATAGCATTTTCCAAGCATGTTGGCCTTAATTTTGGGCAAGAGTCAGAAATGACAAAGGACATGCAAATGTCTGATACCAGGAGCTCTAATGAAGAGTGTGGCCTTAGTGGTTCAGTGTGCAGGAGCACTGTAGTGGTGAAGAAACCAGCTGCTCAACTTGCACTTGCGGCAGCCTCTTTAGATTTTGGTAAACCATCATCAAAAGTATGTCAGCGTGGTCAGGCGTGGTCAGGCAATGTCTCAAAACAACGAGCAGATCTTTGGTGCTCGAATGACCAGTTTAAAACCAGAATACCCACTTTTGGACAGTTTTATAAAGTGGCCCTCAGCCATTAAGGTCCAGTTTTTCAAACAGATTTTTAAATAACAAATAAAACTAATAGTATCTAGTATTTATTTATTTTTTGCCTTTATCCAATAGTGGGTTGCATCTTTATTGGTCTTTTATGACCTTACACATTAACTATTAAAGTATTTACCCAAGGTCAAAGTTTATTTTTGCACTTTTTGTCACTCAGCCCAGTTTGGAAATGGCTACAACAGTGGACCTTTCATACATGAATGAAAAAGAAAAGATTCAACCACAAAACTGTTAGAAAATACCTTTGATGTTTTCTGTTTTCTGCTAAATTAGACTAAACACATCCTGTACTGAAGCTAATCTAATTCCTGGATTGTTGTACATAAGACTCTAGTATGTATAAATAAAATCTTAATATAAATAAGCTACGTCTTTAATAATTACTCCCATCTTTTCTTATGTTGCTTTTTTCTCAGGTGGACAAGCTGGGAAAGGCTGTGAATTATGTTGATGCTGCTCTCTCCTTCATGGAATGTGGGAAAGCAATGGAGGAGGGGCCACTTGAGGCCAAATCTCCGTATACCATGTACTCCGAGACTGTGGAGCTTATTAGGTGAATCACACACACATGCAAAAACAAATGCAAGCAATTTGGATTTGAAAATAGAGACAGATAGCCACGGACACATACGTACACATGAACGGCAGCTGCAGTTGCTAACAGTTCTGTGTCTGAAGGTATGCCATGAGGCTGAAGAGCCACTCTGGCCCTGGGGCGAGACAGGAAGACAAACAGCTGGCGGTGCTGTGGTGCGTTTGCCATCTCCTTTGTTTATGCCACATCTATCATCATGCGGAAGGACGTGCATTTTGAGTATGATTTGTGGTCCCTCTGACTTGTGCTTGTGTGTCCACAGTTTCCGATGCCTTGCCCTACTTTACTGGCAGATGTTCCGTTTAAAGAAGGACCACGCTCTAAAATACTCGAAAGTGCTGCTGGACTATTTTAAGGTATGTTTGAGTACAATAAGTCTCTATGGGACATTTACGTAGATTTCTGAGCTGTGTCTGGTACAGTATAAATGTTGAATTAGGACAATTTGTGGTATCATTACAGAGTTCTCCCAAAGTGCCTACGACACCACCGTGCTGGAATGAGTCTGGAAAGTAGGTTGATAAGAAATTAGATCCTTAGCTCTGTCTTTAAATTCATTACTTTCTAATCCAGCCACTAAAACTTCTGTTGTGTTGTCACTTTCAGGGATAGAGGAGGACCCCCATCTTCATTGTCACCCAGTGCCAAACACCATGGACGGGGTTCATACGGGGGCACCACTTCCCCGTCTCTCATAAGCATTCCCCAGCGCATCCATCAGATGGCAGCAAATCACCTAAACATTACCAACAGTATCCTGTACAGCTATGAATACTGGGAGGTGGCAGACAACCTTGCAAAGGAGAACAAAGGTACTTGTGAGGGAATTTTGTTCTGTACAGAATGACATTTATTCTTCATTTATACTTTTTTATAGCAGTGTTTCTCTTTCTCACTCATTCCAGAGTTCTTCAACTACTTGAATACTTTGTCTGGACCATTGACTCTTCACAGTAGCATTGCTCACGCAGTCCAGTACACCAGACAGGCTCTTCAGTGGATACGCATTAGTGCCAAACTTAACTGAGAAGGGGGTTGCCTTAAATCCTTTACCTGCCCACTGGATCTTCAGGCCTCATTTACTGTAGAAGAACCAAAACTCTGGATCTCTATGCAGCTAACAGGGACAGCACTGATGCCTACTGTCCTGTGCGAAACGGAGTTGGTTAAAATCCCAAGGAGCCTGACATTTGTCATCCTCATAGGATGTTGGGGTGCTCACGGTTTGGGCCTTACTGAGCACAAAGCCTTCCAGAGAAGCGAACATTAAACCAGTCACTCCTTATCTACCTGCACCTTTCTCATAAGAAAGGTAGAAGAGTAACCTGAAGAGTCGGGTGCACAGTGGATATATTGAAGTCTTCAACAATTTGCCAAATGTCCTTTGGACCTAAAAAAAATAAACTCACCTACAATTGCATGTGAGAACTCATGTGCATATCGCTTTTCATACTTTGGAATTATTCATTATCCAATGGCCTATTTCTCTGGGGCCACAACAGAAGTAGATGCTGAAAAAGACCAGCGAATCATACACCACTTTCCCCAGCAAAGAAAAATGAGCATCTTTCGCTAAAGAAAGTTTTAATGACAAAATATTTTAGTTGTATATGTTTTTTTTACTGTGCAATATTTGATGGATAATCTGTTTTTTGAAAAAAAGGAGAAAATAAAATATTGGTGAGTCTATAGGCCAGCATTTGGAGTTTCAAAGTATTTTGTCCTTTTTTTGGGTGTGAGAGTAAACTGATACACAGAGTTTGAGATGTCATCTAGTGAAGTTTGCTTTCTTTCTGCACTCCACATTTACAGCTTTTATGAGGGCACTTTATTCCAAGTACATAGTCATTTTTACATCCAGTCTTATAATATCAGAATACCTTAAGACATAAAAGCTCCCCAGGCATGAATGTCTTGCTCTGATTTCCCCACTGTCCTTTATATGTCAGCATATTGATCATAACATTGATGGCAGGCTGCTTTTAATCCTACTGTCATATTTTAATGTTGTTATGTATTTGTCTTGAAAAGCACAAGGATCCTGGAGATTGTTTCTCTCATGCTCTAGCTTTCTTGCTTTTACACACACACACTTACACACACATACCCTACTAGGCATAAGTGGAAGTGGTAGCCTTTGTGAGTCAGACTCATTAGTCAGTCCAGATGCGCAGATCTCTCTCTCTCTCTCTCGCTGCTCCATCCCTCGCCACACACACACACACACACACACACACATCACTCTCTCTTGCTTTCCATCACTGCAACTAGCATTTACTTCCTGCTGCACCAATACAGAAGTCAAACATGAAACTTCAGCTTGATGTCTGGTACCATAGCAACAAAGAACAACCAATAAGGGGATTTTCTAGGACAAAACAAGCATGCGTCTAAAGAATCCTATTTTCCGTGATTCTCTGAATCGGGCTTTGTTGTTTACTAGCTATATATTAGATTAGATTCAACTTTTTTTATATTATATATATAATTTGCATTTCGCTGGGCTGCGGTTTACGTTTTTCTGCAGATGTTGAGGAAAAACAGCTGCCAGGTTGTCTTAACATTTCCCATGTATCCTTGGCTGCAGGTTGATCAAAAAAAAAAAAAGCTGATAAATCATCAAAATCAGGCACAAGAGACACACAGGGAGACTTGAATTTACTGTTTGTACACTGACGTGGGAATGATGGGCAGCTCCTGGGCATTAGTTTCAAATGGGCGTTTTCAAATTAATTTCTATGTGACCGTATGTTTACGGTCACGATGGGGGGTCTTCGGAGCGGACCACCACGTCCAGTGGCGCCGCAGCTGCCTCCATCATCCGGCACGTGTCTGTGCTGCGTGCAGGGCCGTCTGAGGACGACTGTGCCCGATCCAGACAGTCCGCGCACCAGACACTGAAAAAAATCCCAGACTGTTCCTGACTCACTGACTGAGCGGCCGGTGCGGACGGATTTGTGGCACCGTGAGCACAAACTTCCTCCTAATTTAGGCCGCAGAGACGGTTTTTCTAAAGGTGGACGATCTGTCGGAGGGCGATAAGCGGCCGCTGAACGTCAAACGACTGCACGTCAATCAGTGGGCGGCTTTCCACGGACCCGAGCTGTGAGACGCTGAGCCGAGCTGACGTGCACCCGGCTGCCCGCACAGCGGCAGCATCAGAGCGCAACTTCGAGCGAAACACTACCGGGGATGACCTGCGTCGAGCTGATGCTCTGCACACGACACAGGAAGTGGGTTTTTTTTCCTGTTCAAAAATAAAGTCAACACAAAGCACCACCGTTTCCCCTAAATCTAATGTGACTTTAATACTTGATTTGAGAAATAGGATTCAAGCATTTCTTCCAATATAATTTTGTGACACTGTGATACTGTCAAAATTCATGACAAGTGATTATAGTCGAATTTTATGCATTCTGACGGAAAATAGTATTATGATAATAACAAGTATGGGCAGGCTTTTAAGATGCAGTAAATTCGTCAAATCAAACGTATATTTAATTCCTTGTAACATTCAATGTTTCAAAAAACATTAAATTTTCTTGCTGTACGTTAAAACGTTGACATTCAAGATACACGATACAAGCATTTGCATTGCGTTATGTTTTTGTTCATAATCATTCACTTTTTGACCAAACAAAAGGGTTTTGTGAGATACTGTCTCCAGTTTACACTATTTTTGACATGCAACACACACAAACAATTTAGTAGATGCAGGTGGGGTAGTGATAAGAAAATAATTATCAGTTATAGCCTATTGACAATTGAAATTATGGTTTATAAAGGTTGCAATCTTAAACTGCGTCAGTGAATTATGGCCTTGCTTCATTTTTTATGTGTATTGATATTTGGCAATGAAAAGGTAAGGTGTTTGACTGAACACAACTAAAACTTTAAACTTTGACACATACAGTTCCTTTACAAAAATCACAATCACGGGGTGAAAAATGTAAATATCCTAAATGCTAAATGATGCAAAAATGTCCCCATAAATGATTCAGTTATGCAAATGAAGTGAAATATTGTGTGATTTATTAAATTCTGTACACTCATATCATATGTAGGGGCTTCCTGTTGACCTCCGGACAGTCTCATTGGTCCAGTCAGTGTCTTCAGGGTCTGTGTCACAACAACAAACGTTCACTTGTCATCGAATGTTTTACTTTGAAATCTGTATCCGGAAGTGCTAATCTGCAGCCAGTGAACGAAGGGAAAGCGAAGCGACCAGGCGGTAGAAATGGAGAGCACAAGGACTGGGAGGCTGAGCGAAAACGTTGAGGAGACATGGCGTGGCGGCATGACAAAATAAGGGCATCTCGCTTCACTCGGAGGACTTCTGTGGAACAACAGGTCAAGGCCGAGGGGTCGAGCTAAGTGTCGGCGCAGGGGGGGGCGATTCTCATCGCGCCTTTTCTTCGGCGCTGCCTCGCGTTACGCGCCGTTCGTGCTGGGCAGGATCTGCGGAGAGAAAGTCTGCAGCTAACAGCCGCCGTGACACCAGACAAGGTAACGGCCAGCGACTTCTGTTAGCGAACAGCCGAGGCAGCGCCGCCGTTTGTTTACAGGCGGGATTAGCGCTGCGCTCAACTTACACGCTCGCACGGCTGCGCTGTATGGCCATTGTTCGGCAGCGCCGCTGGCGGCTGCAGACAAACACGCCTGCGGTTCTATCTGCGTTCGCTTCAGCTGACACGGTGTTAGTGTTGTGGCGCAGCGACACGCGTGATTAACCAGCTAATGCTCAGCGTGGCTAAGAGAGGCTAGGCTAGTGTTAGCACGACAGGAGTGACAAAGTGCCACATGGGGCTGTGGCGTAACCCAGCTACCTGTCAAAGGTAGAGGAGCTGTCCGGACACAAGCAATTCTCCCCAAGGCGTGCGATCAGTATCATAAGCTGTATGTTGAAGTAACACTTATCTTATAATGTAATAGTTTTAATAACACCTGTAGTCAGTGCTTGTCTGTGTCCTTGTGGGTGATCATGAGGAAAAAAACATTTTTGACTCATGCCAATCTGACAATGTATTGTTATAAACTTTATTGTAACACCTTTGATCTTAATGTTGCCATCCAGCATATAAGTTCAGGATGGATGAAGGGCTGAATATGTGCATCACAAACACATTTTTCTATTCTTGACTTTTAACATAAAAAACCAATGAGTCAAATAAGAAGGAACTTTGCATCTCAGCTTGATTCGCTGTGGCTGAACAGGTCCCCTTGTGCCTTCAGGTAGCTCAGTATGAGTCGAAATGGGTGGACAAAGAAGAAAGCCAATGCCGGTGATGACAATGGTTGGGCTGAAAGGGTGAGTACTGCTCAATCAGCAATGCACGCTGGAAATTCAGCTTCTTTGCATCAGTGGTGATATATCTGAATGTGATTCATCTTCTTCTGTCATTGCTCTTGTACGTGTGTGCAGGGTGGCTACATGGCTGCCAAAATCTCCAAGTTGGATGAGCAGTTTAAACTTGATGCCCCCAGAGAAAAACAGAAAGAGGGCACATGCTCCAACATCTTCAGTGGAGTGGCTATTTATGTTAATGGATACACAGGTAATACTCTGCTACATTGCTTTTTTATTTAGTTATTTCTGTTTTGTCTGTCTTCCTTTTCTCAAAGTGTCTTCAGTCCTTAATAGTATAAATGATAGAATGACAAATGATTTTTCCCCATATCTCCCAATAGACTGAACAAAAACAAGCTTTCTGCATTTCTTTCAGTGCAGTTACTTTTCTCTTTTCCTAAATATGTGTTCAGATCATCTTATTCTGAGGATGAGTTGCTGCCCTTTTACCCATGTGATCAGATCACGGGGCCCTTTCTATTATGTCATTGTCTCGTCAAGTTAATGTACTTCAAAGCAGTCAAATTGCTGCAGGTGGGAGGGTTCAAATGGCAAATAATTAGTGAGCGTGTTGATCAGTCTTTTTGCTGCCTGTGTAGATTCCTTTTTAGTAATAACATTATAGTTGTTTTGGTCTTTTGTGTTACTGTGGTTTCATTGCTGTTTTCTTTGCCTCCATGTGAGCAGAACCAAGTGCAGATGAGCTACGGAGACTGATGATGCTGCATGGTGGCCAGTTCCACATCTACTACTCTCGCTCCAAGACCACCCACATCATTGCAAATAACTTGCCCAACAGCAAAATTCAGGAGCTCAAAGGAGAAAAGGTCATGCGGCCAGAGTGGATCACAGACAGGTGTGTTTAGTGAGAGTCAGTTATCTGCACAGATTGTGGATACTTTTTCATTGTTAATACAGTTGAAATGATACAACATTAGCTGAAAAACTCTGTCCAAACTTTGTCATTTGTCTAAAACAGCATCAAAGCGGGTCGGCTTCTGCCTTACCTGCAGTACCAGCTGTACACAAAACAGAAAGGTCTGCTCTTTCCTGGCATGACTCTGCACCAGACCTCAGACATCGCAGGACCGAGCCATGGGACACTGCAGACGAATGTCCATCAAACATTTTATTTGCCACAGCATAACGTTCAGTGCTCTGTTCCCAGTCATGACCAGTTCTCCAGCTGCCAAAATAGCGCCATCGCTAACCCTAGCAACAGTCAACCTCAGTCTGTCCAACACAGCTCTGCAGCTCAATTCAGTAATCAGCCAAGTCACTTAGAATCCAGTCACCTCAATAACGTTCCCAGACAAAGAAGCCCTTTACAGACCCACCCTGTGTGTAACCCAAGACCCACAAAGCCACCACAGTCTACCATTCAAACACCTCATCCTAATCTCCAGCACCAGAGAGCTGGCCAACAGCAACCTCAGAACTACTCTTCTTGCAACACACACCAGAGTGGCTGCAATGAAGTGGAATTAAAACTGTGAGTATATGAAGATACAAAGGTTACAAATTAAATATTCATTGTTTTATTTTCTTTTTAGCAATAGTTTCCCTGCAGAGTTTGAACATCTTATTACATTAACACTAAGTACTCATCTTTTTATCTCACAGAAATAGATTATTGCAGACCTCGTTGGGTGTGATGAGCCATTTAGTAATGAATGAAATGCAAGAGTGTGACAAAGAAGATCCTCTCCTGCAGGTGGTGACGAAAGTACCCCTGACCAACGGACACACTCACCTTGTTAATGGTGCCTTAAAGCCAGAGGACCTGTCTCCTGTTACAGATAAACCCAGTGCTCACAAGGAACTGCCCGAATGCAGAGTTCTGAGTCTTGCAGATAAAACTCCAGTACAGTTTCAGAACAAACCTGACCCTTATGAGTTTCCCCACAGTCCTCCAAAGCAATGCCACCTGGTAGCCAGTGAGCAAAGACCTAAACCACCTCCACCGACTTATGAAGAGGCTATAAAAGCAACCGAAGCACAGCTACTCCCAAAACGGCTCCAGCCATCCCTTCGGGTTGGTTTAGATTCCAAAAAGACCTCCCTTTCCCCTGCATCATGCTCTCTTTCACTTTCTCCAATTCGACTGAATGGAAGTCACCAGTATGCCTTGTCGTCTGAACCTGCCTCAATTAACAAAACCAACATAACCGACAAACCTGAACCTCCGATTGACCAGTCGTCATCCTCATCATCAAAGTCTGCAGCACACCTGTTGGCACAAACAGGTGATTTGATCTCAGAATTCTACTCTCACTCACGTTTACACCAGATCTCCACATGGAGGACTGGCTTTTCTGAATACGTCAATGAACTGCACAGCAAACGAAAAGCAGCAGGGACTGTATCTTTTCCTGGGAAGGACCGACTAAGAAAATCTATAGCCCAGCGCTCTACAGAGTGTGAAGGTAGGAAAGAAAGAATCAGTTTGATGTTTCTTTACTTGTAAAGAGAGTTTTTGTAATGTTTTTTTTATTAAGGAAGTCTAGTAGATCAAAATCAGTTCATATTGTACAGTACATACTGATTGCTTATCTGTCATAATTTTCATTGTCCAAAAACGCATACTGTTAGTTTTAATGTGAGGTATCGAATAAAGGCTAAATGTTAGAAACATCTTTCTCACAATGGACAGTGTTCATTTGTCATCTCATATATGTTTTGTAATTTATGAGATATCAGTAAACTGATGGCACCTCACGTCAAACTTAAGGCTTGATATACACATTTAACTTACACGTGAGAGGTTGAAACTCTGCTTATGATCTCATATATTTTTATGTCTCAGGTACACCAGCACTGACCAGTGTTAAATCTTGTGTTCTTCATGTGGACATGGATTGTTTTTTTGTGTCTGTGGGGATTCGTCATCGACCAGACCTCAAAGGTAAACCTGTGTACTCTCAGTGAAACATTTGTTTATCAGTAACAAGGAGGATTGATATACAAAGTAGTCTCATACAGTCCAGGCTTTGGTTGAGCTGGTGGTTTTCTTGTAGGGAAACCTGTAGCTGTGACCAGTAACCGTGGGCAGGGCCGAGTGGCCCTCAGACCAGGGGCCAACCCTCAGCTGGAGCAGCAGTACTACCAGAGGAGATACAGTCATCCTCAACCTGGTGAGACTATAATGAAATCCTTTCAGACTTGCGCTGAAAGTCACTAAATCGGATCCAGTGAGATTTTCACATCACTTTCAACACGGCAAACAAACAGTCATATTGGCAGTGGTTCAAATATTCTGTCATTTTCTTGCCTTTTACCGATTGTGTAATAAAGGGCTTTGGCGGATTGAAACTAACTGAGCCTTGAGTGTTGAAATATCAACTCTTTGTGAACAGTGCAATATTTTTTTCATACTACACTAAAATGACTAACGAGAATTAAAAAAATCGAGCCTGTATGGCTATTGTGCCTGTACTGTGGCTGTTTCAGTCACAGTGGAATGAATGCGCCATGAATGTAAAAGTAACCAATGTCTAAATAACATAAAGCCACGACTTTAGCAGATTGCTGAAAGTAGCACAGTTATATATACCATATCTGAAATGGAATATACTCACTCTGTATTTCCTTCAGACTCTTGACCTTGATTTTTATAGATCTGGCCCAGTGTACTGTGTATTTTTCTTTATACATCTATTTTATCTGCTTGACAAAATGTACCCTTGCTCTGATGCTCAGAGAGGAATGATGATCTACACACAACTCCTTCACAAGAGAGTCCAGAGTCCTATGCCAAGGGAGTAGACCCAGATGCTGCTGCCCTCTCAATGGCAGAGATTGCATCCTGCAGTTATGAGGCTAGGTAAGATGTACACGCGGTCATGTATGCCTCATTAATTTTAAACGGTACAAGTAACTACATTTTGCATTAACAAAATTTGTTATCTCTCACAGACAAGCTGGTGTGAGGAATGGGATGTTTTTTGGCAAAGCAAAACAGTTATGTCCATCACTGCAGTCTGTACCGTATGATTTTGAGGCTTATAAAGAGGTGGCTCTCACCATGTATGAGATTCTGGCTGGGTAAGTACAGCTCCCAGGCTGTTGCTTCTTACTCACTTCCCTGTCATTGACCTGTGAAATGACCTAAAGCACTCTCTTTCACTTATGTTTTTTTGCAGTTATACCCATGACATTGAAGCTCTGAGCTGTGATGAAGTGTTGATAGATGGTTCTGCTGTGCTTGCTGAGTTGGGCATCAGCCCAGAAGATCTTGCCAAAGCGATCAGAGCAGAAATCAAGGAGAAAACAGGATGCTGTGCCTCAGTGGGCATGGGTGAGTTTGAGTGTCTTATACCAGAAAATAAAACCAGACGGTGTTTTTATTTTACAAATTCAGACTGACTTCTTATGTGTTCAGGGTCCAACATCCTGTTGGCTCGGCTAGCGACCCGAAAGGCCAAGCCTGATGGGCAGTACTTCTTGAAGTCTGAAGATATAGACGATTTTATTAGAGACTTGCCAGTGACCAACTTACCAGGTACACGTACAGCACCACCTGCTGGTCCTGTTTATTAGACTTTTAGCTTTTGCGTGGAAAACACTTGATAATTACTTTTTTCCCTTTAGGTGTAGGGCCTGTTATGGGAAGAAAGTTGGCTGCTATGGGTGTGATATCATGTGGGGACCTCCGACAGGTGTCTTTGTCTCAGCTGCAGAAGAAGTTTGGACCCCGAACTGGACAAACCCTTTTTCGTTTCTGCAGAGGGCTGGATGACCGACCTGTACGATATGAGAAGGAAAGAAAGTCTGTCTCAGCTGAGATGAACTACAACATTCGCTTTACAAAGGTTAGCCCAATTCTCTGTCTCTCTTTCTCTCTTTTTTTTTTAAATCTTAATTAGTTTTTTTCTAACTCTTTTGTTTCCTTCTTGTGTGAACAGATTGATGAGGCAGAGTGTTTCCTGACTAACTTATCCATGGAGGTGCAAAGACGCTTACAAGAAGCGGGGCTGCGGGGTCGCAGAGTCACTCTTAAGGTCATGGTTCGCAAGGTTGGCGCTCCACTGGAACCAGCTAAATACGGTGGTCATGGTATTTGTGATAATCTAGCCAGGTAAGAAAGAAACAGGTTGATAATGTTATCCTTCCATTGATTTTCCTTTTAATGTGTTTCTGTTGACTCATTTTTATCTGTCTTGCACTGTGTCAGGACTGTGATGCTTGCTCAGTCCACTGACAATGGTCAGCTGATTGCCGCTGCAGTCATCAAGCTGTTCCACGCCATGAAGTTGCAGGTTCAAGACCTGAGAGGAGTTGGCATTCAGGTTCAGCTTCTTGAAGGACACCAATCTGTCCCCCAGGACTCCACAGGTCACGGGTCACGCTCCATCAAAGAAATGTTATTAGGCCAGAGACTGAGTGCACAATCCCACAACAGAGGTTTGTTAAAGGTTTTTGTATCTGCCTTTGTGTCTCTGATGTTGCCTTTAAAGTTATGAGTTCAATGTCAATGTTACAGATGCTGCAGATACTAATGCCCATCAGGAAAACACTTCCTTGACTACAGCCCCGTTACCTGGCTCCTCTCCACATCCTCAATCTTCTCCCGAGCCAGTCCCAGGGACAAGCAAAGACCAGGTGGCGTGCAGACAAACTCCGAAACATTCTCGAACATGTCTCAACCTCAGTATTGAGGTTCCCTCCCCTTCGCAGGTGAGGACTTGAAAGTTATTTTGATTGCTTCAGAAAGCTCTGGGGACTTTAAAGTTATTCCATATCTAACTTTATTGTCTTCCATCTATAGGCTTAAAACCTTTGTGAATAAATTGTTTCTTTTTATGTAAAGGTGGATCGTTCTGTTTTGGAGGCTCTGCCTGCAGAACTGAGGGAACAAGTGGAGCAGTCATGGACTCATCGAGAAAGAAGAAGAAATACCTCTCGTTCACCCAGTCCACAGCCCTCTTCTCTGCTTCCACAACCCTCTTGTCATCACTCTCGCCCTACCTCCCCCCCTCACCCTTCTGCCTCTGGACCTGCACCACATACTTCACCTGCAAGAACATTGGTTCTACAGATTCCAAACCAGCCAAATAGTCCAGGAATTGTACTAGAACTTCCTAACTTCTCACAAGTAAGGATGCGAGTTAAGAGGTTGAGACATCAGTGTTATGATTATTAGGTCGTGTGCACACTTTCAGCAGAAAGAGCAGGGGCATCAAACTGCCATTCTTTTATTACTTGAACTTCTGCAATGGAAAAAAGCAAGAGAGATCCCTCTTTTAAGTTTGTAGATTTATTTACATGTGTAATTTTTTTAAATCAAAATATATATCATAATGCAAACAAAGAAAAAACCTGATTCAATTGTTTAGACTTTCAGCTTCACTCTCGGTTCTGTGACCATAGGTTGATCCAGATGTATTTGCTGCCCTTCCTAAAGAGCTCCAGGAAGAGCTGAAGTCTGCCTATAACCGTGTAAATACTGTCCAGCCTCAGGCAAAAATGTGTAAGTCCCTAGATTAATTAGTTGTAAAGAAGTGGCTTTTTCTTTATCTGTTATCAGCATGCATGTATTTATTTATTTTTATTTTTTTGTAGTGGAGCAGAAGAATCCGCTGCTGCAGCTAAAACAGCCAGGAGGAGGAGTTTGCACTGGCCGGGTGAAACGGCGCTACAAAAGAAAAAATACAGTGAGTCCTGTTAAAAAAGGACTGTCACCTCTAAAGAAACGTCACATAACAAACAGCCCAGCCAAAACCCTACCAACTTCAAAGTCACAGGAAGCAATAAACATGGTAAAGGTGAGCCATTGAACCATTTCATGCATGACAATGAGGTTCTTAAGGTGGCAGTACGGTGTATGGAGATGGTCTATGTCTGTGTCAGCCTTTTCTCTCGAGCTCACCTCTGTTTTTCCTTCCCAGACTGAAAATGGACCATCCACATCCTCCTCAAAACAGAACATCCCAGAGTCTGTATCTAAATTCGTTCCTCGTTCTGCCCCAGCTTTAGCCGGTGCCTATGATCTGAGAGACATTAAAACACTCCTACGAGAATGGGTCACCACCATAACAGGTACAGTATGTACAGTATGTACAGCATGTGCTATTGATTTTGTTGTTAGTGGAATGGCAGACATGTAAATCAAATCTTGATTTTGTTAGAACCCATGGAAGAGGACATCCTGCAGGTGGTGAAATACTGCACTGAACTGATTGAGGATAAAGATCTGGAGAAATTGGATTTGATTATAAAATACATGAAAAGGCAAGTACTGCACAGCTTTGTCCCCCATACTGTTTCCCCCTTGTTTTTGTATTAATGTGTTATGTTTTGTATTGATTTTTTTTTTTCTTCCTCTACAGACTTATGCAGCAGTCAGTGGAGTCCGTTTGGAGTATGGCTTTTGACTTCATCCTAGACAATGTGCAGGTTGTTGTGCAACAGGCTTATGGTAGCACCTTGAAGATAGCCTAAACACCAGTAAGGGGTACTGTTTTCACTGTGTGACACTGTTACATTACCACTTAATATATTGTCTCTGGCTTTATTTTCACAAGGCCCTCTGCACTTATGACATTTGAATGATGATTTTCCTCAACAACCTTTCTTAGTGGCCTCCCCCACAAATTTAACATAAAAATGTTGTACAAGAGCCATGGAAGTATTTGTTGAGTATAGGCAGTACAGTCAGTTGTGTCTTTCTGTACTTTCTCTTGAAGGGACAAGTAACACAAATGGAAGGTCAGGAAATGTAGTTAGCATCTACTAATCAAATCCCAGAACAGTAATAATCGTAGCAGCTTTTTTAAAATTTCCAATTTTTCTTACAAGTTTTTTAAGGCCAAAACTAATTACCATACCCATGTGAAATGTATATTAAGATTCTTTCAGGCAATGCTTGACTATTTCTTTTACATCCAATCAAGCCAAGGAATTGTAAGAGTTTAAACTTCTGTTTTTCTGGTGAGTATTTCCCTTTGGTTGAGCAGTTGAGTTTCCCTTATTTGTCCAGGGATGAAATTTGTACACAGGTACATTAAGCATTTATTGTTTTTGTGTATACACTCAAATGAGTTTTTTTCTAAAATAATGACAGTGGTAAACAACCAAAATGTTAAATAAATAATCATTTAGGGTTTTTCTTTTTGGAGGGGGGGTCAGCCTTGTAGCATTCCGCCGACACATCATTTCAGAAAAGCTAGGATTATAACTACACCTTTAAAATGTTTTCATTCATGTTTTCTTTGGTGCTCCATGCCACTTGTACTGACCTGTGAAAAACCTACTACTGTTGTATCACGAAAGCAGTAAAATATGGACTTTTAGTCTTTATCTTTTTTCTTGTCTCTTGCAAAAAAGTGCCAAACTCTGTTATTATAGTATGTAAATAAGGTTTTTAAGGTTTTAAAACAAAATATGTATGTAGAGGACTTACCTCTTGTATTGTTTACATGTACTGAAATCTTAGTAACTGTCTTTAAATTGTAAATCTTGCTCTAATTGTTTGTAAGTGTTCCAACATGGAAATACGAAGCTGGCCAAAGGACTCTTTATGAGGTTAACTGTTGATTCTCAGTAGCACTCTGACTTTGGGATGATGTTGACAGGGGTTATGGCAATCAATAAGTAGCCTATGCATTTCTTTTTTGACTAATACGTGAGATGTCCCTTCTAGATAATGTAACATTTCATACAGCTTTGTATATTTACTAAATCTTGGTATTCAAGTGTGTTTTCACTGGTTTCATAAATCTGAATATAGAAATAAGATAAAATTTGCATAGGAACAGATGATCAGATTTTTATCTCTGTAACCCATGTTGTGTATTTAAGGCATTTGCAACATTTCTATGGATTGTGGCTACACCATTGTATTTCTATGACGTTAACCATTATGATGGCGATTAGACGTACTCAGCAAATGCGGCTGGCTGACTTGTAACCTCACCATGTAATGAGTGTGGATGAAAAGTTTGTTTAAAACAGTTTCCCTATATGCAAACCAAATCAGTCTGTCAGTTTTTAACTTTACTGCGATGAATGTAATTCATGATGTACAAGTCTCCATTTACTTCAAGATGTTGCTTCTCTTCACCTGTCATATCTTTCCTGAAAGGAATGGCCAGGAGTTAAAATTGGCCAGTCTTGTCTTCTCCAAACTGGCTTGTGCCTGAAGACCTGAAGCTGTGAACTTGTTTGTAAGTTTTATAAATCTTGGTAATAAACTCTGTATTAATTAATTTGTCAGTCTTTGTTGTTTTTCTCCACCCCTCAACCTACTGAACATAATAAGGTGTTAAATATTAATGAAGATTCCATGATATCCATGAGAAATTCCAATCCGACTCAGCGGCCCTGATTGATTTGTTAATCCTGAATAAAATTATCTAATGAAATCACGATCAGCAATTATTGGATCGCATGAATGTTCAACCATGAACATGTGACTTCGGGTACATGAGGTAGGAACGTGTAAACACATGCCAACGTGCACTGACGTAATAGATTAATATCAACTTTACAATTATCTGGTTCATCATTTTCTTACATCATCTTCTGACGGTTGCAATTTTTCACTTCCGTTAAATATTTGCAGTGCTTTTATTCATTTATTTATTAGTTCTACATAGTCCAAAGAAAAGAAAAAAACTGAATTTCGTTTTTGTTTATTTTTCCTTAATATTTGATAAATTGCCCGGATATAGTTTGTCTGAGTGACGTAGCATCCGCAGGAGAGCTTCCCGTTTCCCGCACGAACAGACGTGTTGATGAGCCGCTTTATTCACCGGGGAACCGTGTAACCCGCAGTACGTTCGTCGCCTTTAACGTGTCTGTTTTACACAAACGTGTCGTGTTTTCTCACACCAGCCGCCCGCGAGTTTTAATATCTAAAGCATGTCGGTGTAATGCTAGCTAACACACTTAGCTTAGCAGGGTAACAGTAACTAATGCTGGAGCTAGCTGCTAATTTCTAGCTTCTTTCATGTTTGCCTGCCAAAGTTTGCGTTTTTTGCTCACGTAACGTTATAATTGTCGCTTAACGTGTGCGTGGCGGTGAAATGTAAAAGTAAACTAAAACTACCATAACTATTTTATGTAGCGTTGGTTGACGCAGTTAGGTTGACGCAGTTAGGCTAACGCTAGCTAACAAGCAGACGTAGGTGCGCCCAGTTCTTACCGGGGCTTTGTCCACAGAGAAGACGTTTCCTAGCAACATCCATCAACTAATTTTCAATGTCAGAAACCGATGAAACCAAAACCCAACATTAGAGGTTTCTCAGTCCATAACTATGTTTACATTCTAATATAAATTATCTTCTGTTGGCCTGCACGCAACTTAAAGTACACAGTACATTCATGAAAGAATAGCAGAGCATTGTGGTAAAGATCAATGGTTATTTTCCTTCTTGATCGATCTGTCCCTGAATCACAGAAAAATATTGTTTATCGTCGCAGGTTCGAGAGTGTTAAACTGAGCAGGACAACAATGGCCAACCAATCAATGGACATCATCGCAAAGGTTCTGGAGCAGTCGGCCAAGCTGGTGGAGGAGCAGGTCGATGCACAGTTGAGCAAACTGAATGAAATGGATGAAGATGAATTGGAAAGACTGAAGGAGAGGCGACTGGAGGCACTTAAAAAAGCCCAGAAACAAAAGCAGGTATGTGGATATTTCATACAGTAAATTGTACCTGGCTATAAACAGATGGAACTATAAGTGCTGTTTAGTAAATGTTTTACAGTAAGTTCAACCTCAAAAATCACGACTGTTACAGTCCCTTTTGTGTAGGGGTTAAAGGAAGCAATGGCAGGTGTAACAGAATTATATTTTATATTGTACTGGACCAATCTGGTAACAAAAGGAGGGAGTTCAAGTTTAGTTAAATACAATGTGCAATATAAAATAAAAAAACTGTCAAACAAATACTCTCCAAGTCATCAAATACAAAGTGTTTGGTTGGAAACTGAAAAATAAATGTAGACACACAAAGGAGTAAGTAAGAAAGGCAAACAATATCAGAAGAATTACTGGTTTAAACAAAGGTATGTAAATATTAACAATTATAAGACGGGTATGGTCCCGGCAAGTGTGCACACCAATCTGCACACCAGCACATGGGCCCTGGCTGCAGCAGATTTACATAGACATTCCCACTGGACAGGAAGAGAAGAAAGGAGCCACTGTAAAAATTGTGTTTAATGTTTTCATGCTATTGCTTAAACTGGTATGAGTCCCTGTTGCTGTTGTGGTGACTGATAATAATTAATTGTCCTTTTGGGTTTCTTAGAGGTTTTTTGTTATTCACTGACAGCCTAAAACTTTTCATAGTAAAGTAGTCCTGGAATGCCTGGGAAGAGATTTTGTTTTTTATTGTTTTAAGTAGGAAAAGCTCAAAGGGTGTTTTATTGAAGTACAGAATAAATATATTAATATAGCTACAAATAAACTTTTAGTATAATTTAGAAAGACTTAGATCCTTGTGAATATTGCCCTTGGTCTACGCCAGGAATGAAAATGGATTTTACCTAGGGAAAAAATGGTTTGCCATTGTTCATAAACTGACTTTATTAACAGATAAGACTGCATGTCCTCATTTTCCTCTAGTATGACACCCATTTTTTCTACTGTGGGAGATCTATTGTTCTGAGACCCATGTTAATTTTTTCTTTCAAAGGAGTGGCTGTCTAAAGGCCATGGTGAGTACCGAGAAATCCCGAGTGAGAAAGACTTTTTCGGTGAGGTCAAAGACACCAAGAATGTTGTCTGCCACTTTTACAAAAATTCTACCTTCAGGTAAGTCCATATTGTGTTGTGTTATTTTATCAGCATCATTGTATAAATAAAAAAACTCCAGAACACTCAAGGAGCATTTAGGTCTTCAATTTCATACGAATGATACATTGTCAAATATGCAAGTAATATGTTTTGGATAATAGCTTTATCACTCTTGCTCAATGAGCATTGCTTATAAGTCTGTCTATTTATTATTATTGTCGATTAATATTATTACTATTTAAAGATCTAAATGTTCTTTGACTGCACTGCCATTCTTGCAATTCAGCTTTTTCCATGTTCCTTTTCTAGCTTTGCAACTTGTTGGAATAGTGGGATGCATCTGTCCACATTATTGTGTTTTGTTTAAGTTATTATTATAGATACTTTATTAAATCTGTAAGGGTCATGAGCAACAGAATGGCAGGTGTATGTAATTTAAGGTAGTGCTGAATTGATTATTTGATTAATGCTGTCTGACATATTACCTGCAAAAGTACTGATAGGTCATTCACTTATTTGTCTGGCAAAAGGTTTCAGCATTTCAACTTTAAATTGTGTTTGAAGACATTTTGGTGGTCTTTCCTCCTCTGTCTCCTACATATAGATGTAAGATCCTTGACAAACACTTGGCCATCTTGGCCAAGAAGCATGTGGAGACAAAATTCATCAAACTGAATGCAGAAAAGGCCCCATTTCTGACAGAGAGGCTGCGTATCAAAGTGATTCCTACACTGGCTTTGCTGACTGATGGAAAAACAAAGGACTATATTGTTGGATTCACTGACCTGGGAAATACAGACGAGTTTTCCACAGAGATGCTTGAATGGAGACTTGGCTGTGCAGATGTTATTAACTACAGGTAAGACGGAGACAGTCAATTCATCTTGTAAGACATTTATTGCATATTGCATGAAATAAATAAAAAAAAAACTGCTGTTATTCTACCCTAATGACACCAGCCTTTTTTCCCATCCTAGTGGTAACCTGATGGAACCGCCCACAGTGACACAGAGACCAGGCACAAAGTTCACTAAAGTAGAGAAGAAAACCATCAGAGGACGAGGTTACGACTCAGATTCTGATTCTGGAGATGACTGAACAGAGTTAACTGGTTTTCCCTCTTAGGGCTACCTCATTAATGTAGTCTAGCAGACAGCCCACCTTAATTTATCTACTCAGCTCTTCTCTGTGAGTCACCAGTATATTAAATTTACCACATTTTAACTGTTTTCGTTTCAGCCTTATTTTATAAATTGCAATTTTTCACTAAACATCACGCAGTTCAAGAGAGACTACATATGAACTTTTATATTGCTGTTGATTTGGGTCTCTTTGTTGGATACAACCTCTTGAATTACATGTATGGTCATTTTGGTATTTCTGTTTATTTTATGTTTTACCTGTGAGTCTGACTTTAGAACAGAAATAGACGCATGTGAGTGCCAAAATCATCTTTTATCATCAACATACATTTTTACATGACAATTCCTGGTAGCAAACGTTTGACCTAACCAGTGTAACTAATAAAAAAAAACATTTAAATGTGTGCTCCTAAAACTTGGTACATAGTGTCAGTTATTGTGGCTTATAAAGGTTGATACGGGCTATGTGAGTTCACCTAACTCCACACCAGTGAGAGTTTACCTGCTTTCTCAGGTAGAACCGGACAATGAGAACAGTACCAGCCTGTACTGTACTATATCTGAATCTGTACTACGTAACACATTATCAGGTTGTGTGTCTTCTGTCGTACACTGGCAAAAGTGATAAAGTCCATATACAAACTAGAAGAAACCCATCATGTTTAAGTGTATCGTTTATATGAAAGAGGTGGAGCTCATCTCATCATACATCATCTACATAATTTTACTGACAAAAAAACAAAACATGAGACACATACGTTTTTATTAAGAAAATGATTCAAACAACCTGGTTCTCACAGACCTGGGTTGGAGTTTGGTAGCATTTTGGCATCTCAATTCCAACCATTTTAAACATGCTGCATGCAACTACCGTCAAGCCCACCTAATGCCAAATAATTGTTTTCTGTGTAGTAAAATAAGTTGGTAGCATTTTTTTCCCCATATTTATGTACAATCGATTAGTTTGTCATGAGAGGAACTAAGATTCGATAGCCTTGGGGTCCACAGGTTGGAGGAGACGATGGACAATCAGTTCTCCTTTGCTGTTGATGTATGTGTCAGCCATGTCCTGTTCAGTGGGGAGTCCATAGGGGGTCTTCAGTGGCTGAATCCTGAACAATCCAAAACAGAGATTACAGAAGGGCAGGAATTTGGAGTCTCTTTAATAACTAGAAACATATTTATTAGTCATTTATTAGTCATTTAATTTAAAAATAGATTATTTGTGACTAAACTGAAATGTGTTTGTTATCAGATTCCCTTCTATTGCATGCTTGAGGATTTAGAATATAATCTTACCTCACAAGGTGTTTGACAAATTTCAGTTGGCTATTTACTGCAGGTGTGTTTTTGTGGATCACTGGGGTATGTGCCTAAATTCAAGACAAAGAACAAAATTAGTAAAAAAGACAAAAAACATTTTAAATTGCAAATGTAAGCTTTTGTGATACAATCAGATTGTCACCCAACCTTGAGATACTATACACCAATCAGCCATAACATTATAACCAGTGACAGATGAAGTAAATAACATTATCTGATTACAATGGTACCTGGGATTATGTGGGATGTATTTGGAAGCAAGTGAACATATTGAACCAAAATCCAAGAAGGCCCCACCTCACAACACACAGGACTTCAAGGATCTTCTACTGACTGAGACGATACTACCAGATACCACAGCGTACCTTCAGAGGTCCACTATCAGGCACTGTCCATGCCTATCTGGTAGCGTGGTCGTCCACCAATCCTACAGTTGTTTCATTCCCCGGCTTCCCCAATTACATGTTAACGTGTCCTTGGGCAAGACACTGAACCCTCACTTAGGTGCTCCCGGTGAGTGTTGGCCAGCTGCATAGCAGCTCCCCCATCAGTGTATGAATGTGTGTGTGATTGGGAAAATAAGAAGCAGTGTAAGGAGCTTTGAGTACCAACAGGTAGAAAAGCGCTATATAAAAGTGTAGAACATTTAACATTTGCCTTGCCGGCTTTGGACTGTTGCAAAAGCGGGATCTACTCAATATTAAGCAAGTAGTCTTAATATTATGGTTGATTGGTGTAGGTGGGCTGTTATCATAGAAAGCACTAAACAGGAAATATTCTTTTCTACAGTTAATGCTAAAATATGCAAAACAGTGACAAATGTCTTACCTTCTGAAGCCCCAGGTGTTTCACCATCTCTTTCTCCCAGTATGGTCTTCGCATCACACTCTTCACCCGTGTCACTATATGGAGTTTATGAGGTTGGTTTGGATCCCCACCATATTTTTCATGTTCTGTTGATCTCTCAGAAAAATACTGCAAAGACAAACACAACCTTTGTATACAATGGTGGGAATAAGCTGGAAAAAAGCTTGCAAAAGTGTAGCACAAAGGTGCAGCATTATAATTTTATAATTTCATCTGTGAGGGAGACCAAAATAGTATGACCTCCATAATTGCTAAATTTACCAATATGAACCATGTGAGCACAACAAAAATTTTAATTAGAGATAATAAAAATGTACTATACTTCTGGAACATATAGAATGACGTGTGACATTGGGTTTTTGCTTTTATTCTTACCTGTTCATGGACTCTTGCTTTGGTAAACTTACTGCGTGCTGACATAAACCAGGGGCATGGTGACAAAGCTGTAGTTTCTGTCAGCACCTGCATTATACAAAATCAGACAACAGAAAAACAACAGTTGCATTATTGTATAGGTTAAGAGGCAGCTAAACTATAAGACCACATATTGCCATGTTAAAGCATGGTGGCTATTTCAGCATGAAAACTGAATTGAGTAAAACTTCCACTATAATTGTAAAGTCTAATTTTCCCATGAGCTGGAAAATAAACTAAGATAAGATAATTTAAGCCTTTATTAGTCCCACAATAGGGAAACTAAAATCTTACAGCAGCAAGGAATATTCAGAGTACAGCAAAGAAGAATTATCAGAGTGCAGTGTATACAATATAGTACATACAGAATACAGTATACATAATCCAAAAATAAAAATATATCACATGTTCACAATCACACACACACACACAATCAGTTACACCAAGGGTCATTTGTATTGCACATTTAAAAAATGTTTCAAACATCAAACGACTATGATATTTGATGTTATATTTTAAGGTAAAGTTAATAAACGTTCGCACATCTAATACAGTTGTTGTTTGCCGTGAAATGACTGTGATGTTTGATGTCATATTTTAAGATAAGGTTAATAAACTTTAGCACATATACAGTTGTTATTTGCCGTGAGATGACTGTGATGTGTTACCTTGACTGACACAGAGCTCAAACCGCGACACACGCCTGACATGTTCTATTCTCCGTCCACGGCCACGAGCAGTTGCTAGAACTTCGAGCATGCAGCCCAAGGTTAGAGCTCCGCTAACCTCAAAATAAGCTAAAACGGTGTGAAAATATCACTATTGCAAATATATGATCTGATGCGTCACACATACAATATTAATCCAAGAACTCAAAACAGCGACAAAACAAACGATGTATGTTAACGTATTTCTAATCTAGTCTCCTTCATGGATGTTTCTACCGGAAGTGGCAATGCGTCACATTTAAACTGCGCCGATAAGACAAAGTTTCCTTGTACAATGTTCCTACAAATTATATCTGATATTTCAACAAATTAGTATAGTGATTTTATATAGTAAAGTAAACCTAAATATAGCTTCTTTTATTGAGCGTTTTGTTGAAACCGTATCCATCAAAGTGTCACAAACACTACACGTTTCTTCGGGAGTTATTTTTATGCTACACATGTGTTTAACCATCAAGGTGGGAAGTTGGTACCGCTTCATCCGGTCCAAACGGGTTGGGGCATGAACACACTGCGAGGTTTGTAGAATCTTTTAAAAGAAGAAGGGTGGAGAGAACGATGACACAGAATCATGTGTCAGGGATGGAGACGTCCGCCATCTCCGTCCTAAAGCGGGCGGTGGAGCTGGACCACAGCGGCCGCTTCCAGGAGTGTCTGGTCTGCTACCAGGAGGGAATCCAGCTGCTCATGGACGTGCTCAAAGGTCTGTGTCCTAAAATCTCCTACGTAGACACAAAATAAAGACAATTATAAATATACTTTTTTCTCTTTTTTTTGTTTTGTTTTGTTTGCGTTGCTCGTGTCAGCAGCTGTGAAAGATGAATCGAAGAGGGGCCACTACAGGGAGAAGATCAGGGGCTACATGGACCGAGCAGAGCAAATCAAAGAGCACGTCAACCAGCTGAGAGAAGGTAACGGTGGCCAGTAGTCAACCCAGGGAGGGCTCACAGTGAGTTAGTGTAGTTTAATTTAACACAGATGAGGAGCTCTGAGGGTCTGCGACCCCCAAGGAAACTGTTATGTGTGGCAAATAATCCCCCGCCAGCCCCATATTATCTGTTTTACAGTTACAGTATTTCAATAAGCACAATGTTGAGTGGCAACCGGTGTCATTTTGTGTGCCTTTTAATATCTCAATAGATATTCAAGTTACACTGTCACAAAGTGCTCAAAAACTACTTAACTAAAATACAACAAACATACAGAAAATCTGCATGTTATTTTTTTATTTTGGCTAAAATCGGTCAAGGAGTTCAACGTACTGGGGCTAAAGGGACAGCAGGGTCAGAGGGGCAGTTTGTATGAAGTGCAGAGTCAGAAAGTGCCGAAGTTAAGTGGTTAATCCGACTCCACTGACCACTTCGACCTTGATAATAAACAGAGTGTAGAATTAACATCTTTTTGTCTGAGAAATTATAACAGTGTAAATGTAACATGACAGAGCTGCTGAATGGGATTGCATTAGATTGTACAAGTGTACCTAATAAAGTGGACATTGAGTGTATGTCTATGTGGAGTTGCAAATCAACATAGCTGTGTTGACATATCCGGGTTGAACATCCATAGTAATCTGTATGAACATATAGATATTTATTTTGTTCTAAAAGTCTACCAGGGACAGTATCTGCAAATTAGAGAGTTTTCCCCTAATGCCAACCATCACAGTTGAATACCTAACCCTAATCCCTAGCCCCTAACCCTAACCTAACTCTAACCCTGACCCTAAAACCCAGTCTTGACCCTGCTGGTTCAAACTAAGGCAGGAGCACTAACCACTCTACCACCATACTGCCCTGAATGCACGACGGTCTGTAACAACTGTGATTTATGTTGGTCTTCTGTTTGTCTATCCTTCTCATGTTAGATGGAAAGTACCACGAGCAGATTAGAATATTAGAGGATGCCACTGGTTACAGCTACGAGTCTCTGTTCAAGCCGTACATTAGCAGCACTCTCTCCGAGGTCTGGGTGGAAGACCCATATATACGACAAACTCACCAGGTGAAAGCCTACTTTTTATTGTTGATTTGTGTTGAGGTGGAACCCCTTTTTTACCATAAAAATTTTTATTCATTTTGGGTTTATTTAATTACTGCAACAAAAAAATATTTTCATTCATAGTCACGTTTTTATTAATCAAAGGCTGGATTCCCTCCAGAGCAAAATAACTGTCAACTGTCCTCGAGCCCCAGGTTTTCAGAGTTAAATCAGGGTTTTTTGTTTTTTTTTTCTTTTTACAGAATTAATTTTAACTTTGCCTGTCACGACAGGAATGTACATCATAATAAGAAAAACATTAAACATTAGCATGACTCATAGTGTCGTCCAGTCTTATTACCCAGTCCTAAGGTGAAAGTATGGGATTGAAAGTATGAGTAGAAAAATTAGAGCCAGGTCAATTATAAAGAAAACTCGGAACTAAATTTTAATCTTAACATAAAATTCTTCTGTTTGAACCACAGATTTGATTTATGATGATCGGAGCAAAAAGAAAAGCTGTATGATTTGAATTTTGCAACTCTTTGTGGTTGAAAATCATGTTTTAATACGTGCCTATTAATTGAATACTACAGTAGTTGTTGTCATTTAATTTTATATTATATTTTTCTGTGTTTTAGCTTTGATATACGTCTCACCCCTTTTTCTTTGCTACAGTTGTACAACTTCCTACGGTTCTGTGAGATGCTGTTAAGAGCATCCTGCAAGGTGAAACAGATCCATCTACTCACTTCACTGGATGAAGTACGTTCTGTAAATAACCAGGTGACACACTATGTAATAATTGTACAGGATGGTAATGCTGTTGTTTCATAACCTTCATTCTGTGCTGCAGGCAGGTGGCAGCCAGCAGAGCAGTGCTCTGGCAGAGCTGAAAGAGAGTCTAAGTGCTCAGGGAGTGACTCTGGATCTGCAGTACTCCTCCACTATTCATGACAGGGAAATCAGGTGCAGCTGAAAAACTTTACAGCAGTGTACAGTAATTTTGTTGACAAAATATATGAGAGATTTAATTTTAAAACAACACAGTGAATACATATTTGCAAGAAAGTTCATTTGTAATATCTGGACCTAATTTTGTTTTTTGTAGGTTTGACAATGGTTGGATCATAAAAATTGGGAGAGGGCTGGATTACTATAAGAGACCAAAGGTAAGTTTTCAATTTTGATTTTGATTACAAATAGTATTCAATATTCATGCCTTTCATTTTCACAACCACTGTGCTGAATGTCTATGAATCAATATCAGCCACTTTTTATAAAATGTTCTGTCCCACAGGGCCGATTCTCTATTGGATACTGCGACTATGACCTCAGGCAGTGCCAGGAGACCACTGTAGACATATTTCACACCAAACACACAAAAAGTCTATGAAAATTTATGAAGCTTAAATTTACTTTTTTAACTCTAGAGGCTGAAGTTACTCACCTGCCCACAGACACGTGTGTTGTGTTGCTGGAATTGCCTTAAAATACACATGCGTGTGATCAGCCTCATAACAATTGTGCAATGGAGAAATTGTCAAGGATTTTATGAATACTGTCATAATTGTACGTTTGTTTTGTTGTTGGGATTGGGTAAAAAGGTTTCATACCCCTTATTTTGAAATGGCAAAAATAGTAACATGAATGTTTTTCATCAGCATAAAATTTAATACAAACAGTTAATACAAATGTTGCAATAATTAGACATTTTGAAAATGCTAATTTTTGCACCTTTGTATTTTCTTTATTATATTATTATTTTTACTATAACCTTTATAAATACACTCTTGGATCAGTGCACTACTGATAATGTACTTCTGATGATGAGGGAACATTTGTACTACCACTGATATTATCTTAGGGTTGGGGTTAGGTCTTAGTCTTGGGGGGGGTTGTTTTACTTTTGCTACCTTTGCCATTTTAAAATATTGGCATGCAGCCTTTTTCACCCAACTGTAAATGTTCCTTTCCAGACCTTTTATAAAGACTTTTAATACATTTCTTTTATTATTATGGTGGTCTTAGGGGAAGATACTTTATACAGTGTTAGATTGCCATCTGGTGGAAATATAATTTTTAAATTATATAAATGTTAAATTACAATAAAAGATCTTTTTATTTCATAAAATGTATGTTTTATATTATTTCATTATCAGATGTTTGTCCAGATGCTTAAAAAAGTTTTGAATTGAAAATATGCCATTCTATGCCTAAATATATTTACTTTGTCTGCACATCTAGTTTGATATATATTTGGTAAGTGGATCCCATGTTCAAAATTGTTTTGCTGTTTCCTCCATTTGTTCTGTTTTTGTGAAATCTGCTATTTCCAATTATCAAAACAAACTTCTCTTAGCTACCATGTACTTACCTGCTCTGGACATTTTGTACATATTCCATGAATATGGAATCCTTTTGACAGCACCTCTCCACACTATGGTTTAAAGGATATCTTTTTAAAATTTTTAAACATATTTGGATCAAATAATAGTTTTAATGAATATTTAGTCCTCCCATGGAGCCCGCGGCCCGGTCGAAGCCACCCCTGCCCCGCATAGACTTTAGTGTTACCCCAATTCCACAAAATTTCAATGCAGCAGCAGCTTTATTATGTAGACCTCATATACAAATATTGTTTTTATTCAGTTTCTCCACAAAGCAGTTTCTGCTGCTACTGGCTCCAGGCCCACTGCTTTAAAATGGTTACAATGCCTCTGGGGACTTTGGAATCTAGTGGTTTAAAGAATTATCTGTTTACATGTTCCAACAAATGGCAACTAGTTAATAAGTAACACATGTTTTAATATATATATATAATTATTATGAGCTCAGAACAGGAAAGCCAGTCTGGAATGATCTGTCTGAATCATTCTGTGAAGGATGAGATACAAGTCTTTATGTCATCTGTGATCTCTGGCTTCAATCCAAAATGAATCAAATTAAAATTTAATAACGAAAATGTTTTCCTAATATTCATTTTGTGAGACAACTGTCCCCTATCAAAGACTCGTGGGAAAGAATGAATGGATGAATGGTAGAGCCTCAAATAGTGTCGTGGTCAGATTAGCTATCGACCTTAATCTCGATATGGCCAGTCCTCATCTTGGCTCTGAGTGGAATAAATTATAATCCATCAGGAAATCACGAGGACCAGACACATCAGACTGACAGCAAATGTCAATACCTTTGTTTTCCTTAAGCTGAAAGAACAAAGACTACACACATCAAGTAGCAGTGTTGCATATACTGTACAGACCCCTTTTCTATAAGACAACAGTATCAGATTTATATAAAATAAAGTGTTCATATTGTCCTTCAAGTATAGATTACATTCCATTAATGGAAGGAATTACATAAAACCACATCCCAGACTCTTATGTCACTGGGGTCTCCTAGTACGCTCCATGTGGTTCACTGCATGTCATCCAGCTGTCACTGGCTGAGTTTCAATTCTGCAGGATGAGATCAAGATTTGTGCGATAAGGAGCCTTATCAGAGCAGCTTTTTATTTTTGGCCACATATGCAGACACAAAAAGTAGATGCAAAGGTTTGCTTTCCATTTCCTGCTGCCCTCCCTCCCACTGACTGTAGCCCAGTGGCCTAGATAGTGTTTCCATCTATGAATGTTAGACTGTGTGAATATTCAGAAAGTCAGATTCTCTGCTGCAGTTCTGTGATTGTAAAGTGTGGGGGAGGTATCTTTATGACTGGAAGATTCATTTTTTAGTAGTTTAAGATGTTTCTTTACTTTTACAGAGAAAGATCCTAAATTAAAAAAAACAAACACACAAAACAAGGAAGTTGCACTTTAATGGCCAACACGTTTCTCCACAGGCCACAACAGCCCAAACTTGAGTGTTTGAAAATCAGCTGTGTGTCTCTTTTACATACACAGGCTCTCAACTATTAATTCTAGGACATCTCTTTATACGTTTAGAAATTTGTCTAAACATCTCTATAACTACTGTCTAAACTTCCGTCAGTCTCAGACAGATTTGGATTATTGCTGTGCATCTCTCCAAGGCTCTGAAATGGGTAATTCCTAGTAATTGTTTTACTTTTTAACTTGCTAAGACACACACACACACACACACACACACACACAGAGAGAGAGAGAGAGAGAGAGAGCCCCTGTGATCGTTGGGGGTGTAAGCAACTTGGTGTAATGTGTAAACAGCTCTGTGAGCCATAATTCCTGTACGCCTGTCCTCCTTCCAACTGGAGCTTTATTTTTTCCTTCTACTCTCATTTCTGGGCCTAAAATCAGGTTAACGTTTTATAAGGAGCTTAGCGCAGAGGGCCACAGTGCACCACTAATGTAATAGAGTATCTCTCTCTCTCCCCCCCCCCCCTCTCTCTCTCTCTCATTCTCTTCTGTCCTCTTTTCTCTTTGTGCATTTGCTTACCCCGGCCACGAAGTGACCTTCTCTCTCTTTCTCTTTTCTGCCTGTTTTTCTCCTTCCTTCCACTTTTCTTGCTCAATTGCATCTGCATCTCCCTCCGGCTGCAGATGTGGACACAAGCCTGAGGTTTGAACATTTGGACGGTGACACAGCGGAGACAAGGCAGCCCGTCGTAGAGAGTGGAAGAAAACAGACCAGAAGAGAAGCAGAGCAGCTGCTATTGTGCTTTGGTAAGTTCTCTTATTTTTGTGCTCCACTGTGTGAGAGTGTGTGTGTGTGTGTGTTTAGAGGAGTGGTCTCCCTGTGAATGTGAGGTGAATTTTGTGCTGCAGTACACAGCATGAGAAGTTTGTGATTAAGTTGGATTATAATGATGTGGAATCTTACAGGATCTCTCTGCATTGTCAATAATCCTCTGGGTAATCTTGTGTTTCTGTTGGGGCTGTACAGCTGGATTCAGTGGATGGCAAAACACAAGCACTTCACGAATCTGCTTCATTTATTTTATAAAGATGATTCAAATTTGTATGACAAGAGTCACATATATCACATGCAACTTATTGGAGGGTCATGTGGTACAAATGTGCTTGGAAGGCGTGTTTGCAGTCTAAGAGGTGACTTGGGAGATAGGAAAGGTGCAGCGTGGACTTTGCATGTTATTCCATAACCCGACACATCCCGCCTTATCAGACATGCTGCCGTGCCCATGCTGTAAGATTTGTTGACACCAGCTCCTGGGCCACACAAGGAGAGCGATATGAAACACAGAAAATGGTACATGAATATTGCAAATAGAACATTTTCCCTAGGGTAGTGTTCAAGTCTGTGAAACAAAGGAAACAAGCTGGCTGCTCTAAATCTTGCAACCAGAAACACATCCACTAAATCCGGATGTTTGTCAGGCAACTGCTGCATTAATAAAGCTGCCTGAGAGCAAAATGTTGACTATTGCTAAAAGATGAGGCTGCTTTGATTTGTGATAGTCCAATATTTTTGTGCCCTAGTTGTAATGTCAACTCACCCTCCGTTTCCTTGGTAAGACTGCACTAAATGTCTTTTATGCCCCTGATAAAGCCTCTTTGATTGTGTTGTGTTGATGTTAAGGACAGAGATTTGACTCTACCTAATGCCAGGCAACAGTAACCTGTAGTGCCAATAAACCTTTGAACCTCGAGGCCAGTGTTACATCTTTAGCTATGAGTGAAATTCATATCCCTACCAGAGAACAGACAACATGTCACCGGAGTATTTACACGTTAGGTGCGCTTTATTATTTTAATAACTGTATGCCTACAGTTTTTATTCCTGTTTACAGTCCTTCCAACTACATGTGTCTTTCTTTACACACTTTCATATTGTCTGTGCTTTTTTCAGGGATCAGACCAATGGAGTCTTTTTCTGGGGACACAGAAGAAAGCACTGAGGACATTACAGGTGAGATGTTCTGTCGTAATATTTTACATAAGGGCATAATGTTGAGGAGAAAGCATCTCTTTGATAAAAGTGAGCTATCAAAATAAAAGATTTGAAACAGCATGGCATTAAAGCACAAGAATAACAGAATATTTATTTATTGAGCATTACTAATATTGATAGATGATATTCTACAGCATGGGCTGACAAATGTCTGATGTAACAATAACTTTATTATTCTATACGGTGTAAATATGCACTTATAAATAGTGTGCACATTTGTGAGTTTGAGCTGCTGTTATCTTTCTCAACTTTAATCACTGTTAGGACGCAAAAAGTCCAGACTGAAGTCTCTGAAAACGCGTCTCTTCGGGAGGAGTAAAAGAACAGCTGGAGAGAGAAACAGTAAACTCAGCCAATCGGCCTCTGACATTACTGCAGGAAAAGGCCTTGGATCAGATGAAGATTTGGTGTGAGTGTTTACGTGATAAATAAATTGTGAATATATTCACTTTACAGCCTCATTTTCGGTCCTTATTTATGGTGTTGACTTTCAACCTGTTACTGCGGTTCTTCTTCTGCGCCCACAGATGCCCCCAGGGAATCATGGGATCACGAGCATTGTCCCATGATAGCATCTTCCTGATTGATGAGGTCCTGACAGATGCCGAACCTGTCAAGGTCTTATCCCAGGAGAATGTTCACAGCAAGATCAAAGCTCTGCAGGTACAAGCTTTTCCCCAGGCATTTACATTTTTTTAAGAAATAAACTTTCACAAATGATGTTATTTAACGCCAGAATACTTGAACTCTGGTGTCACAGATTAAGCTTCAGCAGCAGAAGATGCATTTGGGGCCACCCCCTTTGGTTCTGCCCGTCAGACGTTCTGAGGAACTGAGTAGCCGTTTAGAGGATGACAGTCTTCCCCACAGACTCCCTGAGATCTCAGGAGGTGATGCTACAACCCAGGGGGCCCTCAGCAAGGTGATTATTCATCTCACAAGTGAGCTATAATTTACTGCATGGTTGATCCATTCTAGCTGTAGCTTTTAGTGAAGATGAGGAACAAATAGTAACACTAACATTCACAAATCTTTCCTACAAATTACAGAGATTTTCTTATCAGTCCTGGGATTTGAGATATCAACTAATTAGCAGACGAAATGTTTTGTTTCCAATTTTTATTGTTGACATATCCCATAAAAAAGGGTGGGACCTCAGCACCAAGCCCATTATTCTTCTACCAAAGTTGTAAACTGGGTCACAAGTGTTTCATTTAAACAAATGCACAATAATCCCTAAAACATCCTGTTTTTTTAGCAAATGTAATCCAAACAGAAGGAAATACTGCATTTTCAGACACACATGTATTTACAGCAGCAAGTCTTTTTTTTTCATGTCACTCATATGTACAGAATAGACGGCTGACATGTTTTTTATGTGTTTCATGTTGGTTAGCAGGTTTAGTGTAAATTGTTTTTGAAGCCTTAGTAAGCAGTGCTGAAATTATTTGTTGTTTTGTTCTTTTCAGAGCACATCTCAGTCATCCTCTCACCCCCTTTCACCCATCCTCAAACCCACCCTGACGAAACCCGTGCCCTTGACTCCATCTATCCCTTCGCCTCTTTCGGTTTCCTCCAATTCCTCTTTTTCTGTTGCCGAGCCCCCGCTGGACTTCAGTTCTCCGGCTCAGTTCACACCCTGCCTAGATACCTCTGCTGCTCGCCATCGGATGTCTGTCAAGCCCAGAAACCAGAGGGCCAGCACCAAGAAGAGAGTCACAGCAGTAAGTGACCGTGCATGCCAGGATGAACAGCAAACTGCACATAGTCTTCGGTTTCTTAACCTCGATATCTTTTCCATTTTCAGACTGATTCCAGGTCTTATTCACACAACCTAAACAACACTGAACACCCTGAGTCTGTGAAAGAAGAAAAGCAGCAGATTGATGATCAGTTTGAGGATACACTGGAAACAGACCAAGGGAAGTTGGACATTTCTGTCACATCTCAGCTTCCTTCAAAATGCCCAGAGGTGGCAGCAATCACGTCAGAAATAGCACCTTCACTAACTTCCCAAACGCACAGCGTTTCTCCAGGGACGCTGCCCTCTGTATCCTCCCAAGTACTTCGAGTTAAGCCTCACAGAACCATGGAACGACCACATTCGTCCTTTATAGGGTCAGAAGTGAAGGACAAAGGAGAGGAGGAATTTGAGACACAACTCATGTCCCAGGATAAGAGGAATGTTCTAATGAGGATTGGAATCATTAAAGATTCCTCAGATCGGCCTTCCGCTCCTTTCGGCTCTGTGGTGGCACTCGGGTCTTCATCTGTCCACCAGCAGGTTCAGGGTGAGCTAGAGAACACAGAAGGAATAAAAAGACCTCCCTCTGGATCTGGGTCCTTCCATTTAACCGTTACCACTGCCAAAACCCGAGACGGCGAGAGACCCCGATCAAGCAGTTTTGTAGGGGCTTTTGAAATGGCTGAAGCCAGGAACAAGATAATGGGGAGAACGGAGAATAAACCGTTTTCAAGCATGAAGGAAAAGGAGGAACTTAGAGACTTACAGCTCCGATCTGCGGGGGTTAATGTGGGGAGACTTGGACAAGAGGGAGCTTCACCCAAAAGCTCAATACCTACACAGGAGAGGAGCGATAGTCAATCAATGACAACATGTAAAAATGTAGCCAGAGATCCTGGCACAGCCACAGTGGAGGAGCCGGAGACGAGACAGGAGGTGGTGGAAGAGGCAGCGGAAGCACAGGACTCTCAGGAGGAAGAAGGAAAAACAGCATTTGGTATCAAGCTGCGTCCTACATCTCAGTCAATGAGGTTTCGATCTGATGCCTCTTCCCCCCATCGCTTAAAGAGCTCAGTGACTGAGGAGCAAGGGGACAAACAAAAAAGACAGGAAACACGTGATAATGTAACCTGTGCACCTAAAAAACTGCCAGCAAACATCTCAAGCACACCATCCACCCCTGGAGACAACCGACAGACAGGTGGGTTTCTCAGCAAGCGCATGTTTTAATCTTACGGCCACTTCTTAAAAAGAAAATAATATGTGTTACTTTATACTTACTAGCAAAGATTTAAGGTTGAAACACACAGCTGCATTTCTATATAGAGTTAAACATCAAACCGACGCACTGTAATGCTACGTCTGTGAGAGGAGAGGCTTCACATAGTAAATAATCTCTCTCCAGTGATAAGGTTTTTACTGATCACAAGAAACTTTGCACTCATTAAAATACCACCCAGGGTAATTTTAACAGAGCTGCCAAGTGTGTCTAACAGATCTGTGTCATTCCGTAGATACAGCTCCATCTAACCTCTCTGTTCAAGTCAAGAACAACCTGCCATCTGCCGGTGATCCTCCCTCCACTTCTGCAGAAGTCCAGACGGCCTCATCTAACCCTAAACTATTAAAATCTGCCATCCCAGCTCCTCCAGAGCCCCAGCCTGCTGCCCAAGCCACCTCGTCTGAGGTATCGTGGATGAGTCTGGCACTGGAAAAGACCAGAAGCCTGCAGCAGCTTTTTACTAGTCGATTCCCCCGAGACTTTACGCCCATGCAGACCACAGTTCGACCACAAGCACAAGTGTCGACGACAAATCAAACAGAGACACAAACTACAGCAGAAATGCAGCCACAGGCTGTAAACACACAGCCAGCTACCACACTAGTACAGAACGCAAATAACACATCACCTGTAACAGCGAAAGCAGAAACACTGTCTGCCAAACCGTCACAAACGGCAGTGCAACAGAAGGCGCCTACAACGTCTGCTGTACCGTCCTCCAGAGAGCCACAAATGTCAAAACAAATCGATGAACCTCAGTCAGCCCCACAGTCAGCATCGCCTCCATCTTCACAAACCAACCTGTGGACAACCCAGTCTCCACTGCGCTCGTCAACACAAGCAGAGTCCTCATCTAGTGCACCTCAGGCTTTTGCACAAACAACCTTTTCTTTGGGTCAGCACGACGCAGCCCAACAACCACCATGGAGCGGTCGAAGTCTCCACCGCCCCACGATGGTTTCTAATGCCTCATCGGCCACAGCTCCTTCTCCGGTGGAGAAGCAGGAAAAAGGTTCATCGCTGTCAGGAAGACGTCCAGTTTGGGCTGGATCGGTTAGCGAGAGAGCTGCTTTTCTGGAGAAACAAGCAGAGTGGACCAACCCGCTAGTAACCAAAGGGGTTCGTGGTACTTCGTTATAACAGTTTTTCATTAAAGAATAAGTCTAATAAGATTCTGTGTTAACAGTGGTGGTCGATATTGCAGAGGAATAAGCTTTGTCAGGCTTTGGCTACACAAACAAATTGATTAGTAGATTTCTTTCCTTGCTGGTTTATCTATTTAAGGTATTTATAGTTTGTCCTTTAAATTCTATGTTCATATATGAACAATGTATTCTGACTAGGTTAACTAATATTGACTCATTTTCTCAGGTGGAACTAAGGAAAACTCAAACAGAGGTGCAGCCACCAGGAGAAACTTCTGCCTCAGTTAAAGCCATAGCTCCATTGAAGGACACTAAACCTGAAGGAAGAGAAGGGGTAAAACCTGCAGGTGGGTTCATGCACACGATTTACCATAACTGCAGAGACATTTCAGAGACGTCATCTCACTGTATGTCCTTGCAACATCATGTCTTTTTCAGAGTCAAGCCCTGTCAGAGTTCCAGACAGACCTCGTGAGGACAAATGGCCATGGAAAAATGTGTCATCCCCATCGCCCTCATCCTCACCCACAGCACCGTCAGTGTTGCAGTGCGAAATGTCTGAAAGTGGCCAGCCATCGTGGATGGAGCTTGCCAAGAGGAAATCCATGGCCTGGAGCGACAAGACAATGGACTAAAAAGAAAAAGAGACACATATGGGAAGTATGTGAACAGGAACGTAAACAGGCCTGCAGAAAAATATTAACTTTATCAAGGTTAATAAGTTCACTTTTATGTTAGAGCAACAGAAAGATGCTGATTCAACTCTATGGTAATTTATGTTTAAAGGCTTTTGTGTTTGTGTATTTAATTGTATTTAATTGTAAAGAATTATGTCTAAGAGACTAAGCGTATATCAAAAAGTCAATTATTTCCTTTCCACCACAACAGCTTTAAGATAAAGGGTATTTCTGAATAATGTTTTATGTGATTCAGCATTTCTTTGCTGCTAATAATTTATGTTAAAAAATAAAAATTTCAATATTACGCGACTGTGTAATTAAGTCAAATGGCTGCAGAGAAGATGTTATTCGTTCATATTCTCTCAACAACACAAGTTCGAATAAACTATAAGCAATTCTTGCTATAAACTATTATTAAAAAATTCTTAACTAAGACTTATATTAAGTGACCTTAATCCTTCACCCAAGTACGCATCATTAGTGTGATAAATGAAAACGTGTGCTCAGGACTTTGTGGGGTTGGTTACTGCTTCTGTTAACTGAATGGGGATAAAAAGTCGGACATAAGAACAAACTAACAAAACTACAAACCAAAAATCATTTAGATATGTTCTGGAGGTAAAAGCACAGGTGTTACTAATGAACGTTTTGGTTGCTGAATATCAGTTAGCTGCTCCAGATTCAGATCCCACTATTGTCTGTGGTGATTCTCAGGCAAACAGGTCATGGTTTTCCCAGAGGTGCTATTTGGTTGCGTCTGGTTCTGCTACTGTTCCTATTGTCACCGTCACTGACACTTGATTAGAGCAGAGTGCTTTTCACACAATGACTATTTAGAATGTCTACTGCAAAAAGTAAAGATCATATGCTGCCCTGGTTCACGGACACTGGTGTTTGATTTTGCCTGATTAGACCTTCTCTCTTGAATAGGCCAGTGTGAACACCTGACATATCTATTGGTCATTTAATATTTCGATTTTCACAGGTTGAAAGAGCAAAGGTATCCAGTGTGTTATGACAATTAGACAAGGTTAGAAACAAAAAAGGGAACCATCTTGGGAGTCTAGTGAGCAACAAAGCTACCTGCTTACTCTTTTATAAGCAGGTTTATATATAATAAATATTTATAAAAATAGGATGTCAACTGCATATAATTGTGAGATACCCTGCAGATGATTTATCCAATTTGTTTTAAAGGCTTAAGGCTAAGTATTCAACACCACCACCATCATCATCAACAGCGCTGTGCTGCCCTGGAGCAGAGCCCTTCACCCTACTGGACAGCTTTCAGGTGTGTGTGAATGAGATGTGAGGAGCCCTCACAGTGATTGTGTAACGGTTAACGGTTACCGTAACTGGATACTGTGACTATGGGACCCAAAAGCAGAAGCTGAGACACACGGAGAGTGCAGGTGGTTTATTAACACATGAACTTCTAAAAACAGTTAATTATCACACAAAATACTGATACGATTACACTCAGCACAACACTTGAAGAGATGACAATATTAACTCATAAAGAGAGTGGGACTAGGACTAAAATCCCTCAAAAAATTTAACAATATCAACTCATAACAATAGTAACTCAAAGACAGAGACTTAGACTATAACTAACTCACTCACTCACTCAAAAGATTTAACAATATTAACTCATATACTGAGACTGTATATTACAAAATCCTTTAAAACTGGGGCTATTATACTTGGCTCAGACATTTGAGATAACAATACTATCTCAAAGGCATAAACTTAGACCATAACAAAATTCACTCTTAATGAGAAGACCAGCACCATAACAGAAAATCAATCTTACAGAAGAGATTAATATTACAAACAGAAATTTACTCTAAACAAGAACACTAACAAACCTAGCAGAACTATCAACAGACTCCCAACAGTATCAAAGGCAGAAGCTCGGGAAAGGAAGAAGCACCAGAACGGACCATGACACAATAGCAACGCCAAAACTAAACACAATCCTTTAAATACAAACATGCAGGGGCGATGATGATGACTATGATGATGACAGGCAAAGGGCAAGTGCACCGGCAACCAGTCGAGACGGGGAGGAGCACAGAGTCCAGAATCCTAACAATGATGATGAAGAAAGGCAACGGGCAAGTGCAGGGACACACACACGATAAGGGCAGTGAAAAACTAAAACAGCCAAAAACCCCAAAACACCTAACTTATAACAATTCTACCCGGAATAAATTTTGGTAAATAAAGTGTATTTAAATGTTCAAACACAAATTGATTTGATGCGGTTTGTCCTGCAAAATGAAGGTGCACTGCAGGGACATAGAAATCATATATTTATTCATCTTTTAGTGGCACTGGTAAATGAAAAAAGCTGCATGTCTGTCATAGTCTCCAGAATAAATGTGAATGTCTCCAGAAAAGCCTGACAGCTTCTGTAATGACGCATAGTGATGGAGTGAAGATGCCTCTGTCACAGGTGTTGCATTACTCTGCATATGTGGAGTTATAAGTTCATAAACTCTTCATCTATCAGGAGGGGTCGCTGTGGACTTTCCTTTCCCGAAATCCCGTGTTGTTACAGGACACGCACGTGAGTCCGTAAACAAGGCGGCGGCCATCGTCCGAGTCCGGTGCTATGACGGCCCGCTGCCTTCCGCTGCCGCTGGTGGCCAGCGTGCTGTGCGTGTGTCACGGCTACACCCTGAGGGGCTCGGTCTCCTGGGCCGTGTCCTCCAGCGGGGTGGTGGAGGACGCGGACCTGTCGGAGGAGGTCGCCCCGGCGCTGCTGGTGGACAGCGCGGGGCTGTGGAAGCAGGCGTACCCGTCGTCCGGCGTCCTCGGAGACAGCGCGGAGAACCGCGGCGAGCTCGTCAAGTCCGAGGACGAGAGCGCCGAGCGGATTCCGTCCCGCCTGTTCTCGTACAGGCTGGAGCAGGTGGAGCAGGTGGAGCAGAGGAGGAGCAGCGGCGGACCCCCTCCTCTGCTCCAGGAGACCGCCAGGGCTGCCAGACACATGGTTCATTACAGGGACTGGGGACATCTGGCCACCATTTCAAGTCAAGACAAGGTGACACACACACACACACACACACACACGGTGGGGAGTGGTCCTGATTCTGAGCTGCAGCAAGTCATTTTCATATTTTAATATTTAAAGCAGGATTCTTTCAGGACTGAGGTCGAAGCGCTTGACCACTTCATGAAACTTCATTCCACACACTGTTCTTTGGGACTTGGACATTTTGCTGGTTATTTGTTAATTATATAATTAATTTTAGAAGCATGAGATTTACTAGTGACAGTATTTGTATATGCTGCTACTTATATTTTTATATCTCTTATAATTTCCTTGAGTAAATTGTTTAAGCTATCATAAAAGTCAGTGTCAGGTCAAAGTTCACCCCACCGCATATTTTGAAATTATGCTGTGTGTATATTACTCACTGTTTGCCTTTGCCTTCTGTTTATTTTAATGGTCAAGATGTTATCGCACTTTCAAAGTGTTTCAAGCACATTGGCAGAAACAAAAATCCTGGTTTGATTATGTTTAAATTATATACAATTATAATAAATACTCTTCTTTTGTTTGTTTTCATAAACTAAATAATCCACTGGTTGCTGCTAATTGTAACTCCTGCAACAAATACAAAGTGATGAAACTGAACTTTCACAACTAACTTGTTGCTTAAGTCCCCGTGCATCGGTTTCCTGTGACCTTTTAGGCAAATTTCAAAGGCACGTATCTGATGTCCTAGATGATTATTTTTGGTGACGTACATACACTTATTAGTTCACCTAACTGATAAAGACACAGCATGACTGTAGGAAATAACAAAAGTAGAACGAACACATGGGCCATAATTGTGCTCCAATACATAATAATTCCTCTTCCTTATTAGCGGTCTCAGCTTTCGTGTTCTGTATAACACTTGTGTTCTTGAGGTTACACTTGTTTAAACGTGTAAAAACCTCCAATAAAAGTTGTTTCTTAAAAACATCTGAAGCCTACGAATATCTACTGTGGAAAAAATAATGCAATCTGATGCTTTTGTTGAATATCTTGTTTTTCTACACAGATCAAAGGTCTCCCATTTGGGAATATCTTCTCAGTCAGTGACGGACCCCTAGACAACAGCACTGGCGTTATTTACTTCTACGTGACTCCGAAAGACAACACTGTGTTAGACTTGAAAAGTCATCCCTATGCTTCTCTGACCTTCTCGGAGGCTGAGCGAGAATTCTGCAGGTAAGCTGCAACTTCTGAAGTACTATTGTTTTGTGTGTGCCTAACATCTAATCCCATTGTTAACTCTGATGTAACTGATAAATCACAAATTATTTTGGGGAAAAAAGATTAAATTGAATAAATACCTGTAAAGATTTTTAATCATTCTTAGTTATCCTAGAGGAGCTGTTTAGTGGCAACTGCATGGACCCAGTTACAGTCTTCGAAAATATCGAGATGTAAAATGTCTTCAAGAATTTCAAGCAAGTCCTGCTGACACTGAACATCACCCTTTGGTAAATTAGTACGAGTTTATAAAAGAGTTGGAAAACTGTGTATGTGTGCGTGTCCTACAATTGGAATATTATTTTTTTTGTCTCAAGGCAAATGGTGTATGACCCAGAGGATCTGAGATGTGCTCGACTGACACTAACAGGCAAGATGGTGGAGGTGGCCCCAGAAGAGGTTGCATTTGCACAGGAGGCAATGTTCTCAAGGTACTAGAGCTAGTGGAGGGGTCATATCAGTGTCAAAATACACACTGACTCCATACCTGATAATGAGGACACAAAGTAATTAATGTGTTTTGTGTGATTGTGTTCTGCTGTTTTTAGACATCCTGTGATGGCCAAGTGGCCAGTACCACATAAGTGGTTCTTCATGAAGCTGGAGTTGATCCATGTATGGCTGCAGGACTGGATTGGAGGCACATCAGTCATTCCACTTGAGGACTACTTTAAAGCTACGCCCTTCTGAGAACACCCCCCTCTTCTGCATCAGTCTGCCTGTAAACAGATCAGAATCAGCTCTCTACACCACACACAGCCCATTTAATGGGGGATGAGAAATCCCAAAGCAGCAGTGTTCCAAAAATATCTTTTAGATTTTTCAGTTACTGTTGCTAATTTAACTTGTGAAAGTGAAAAAACTCATTTCTGCATTACGCTCATGGTCAGCTTTTCACTTTTATGTATTCATAGTTTGCAGTCTGTGTAATTGAAATCAGTATATGTGAGTAAATAAATGGACACAGTCTTCAAAGCTGGCACAAAAATTTCTGTCATTTAATATATTCTTTAAAACACGGATAGTTTTTATGGGTTTGCAATGAACTCCATGCTATTTAAATTTAGTAATTTGACAAAAACATGTCTACACAGACATTGTGCATACTTTTAGTATATAATAATGGAATAATAATTAGTTGTGTTGAACTGGTTAAACCTTTAGAATGAGTTGTATTTTAAGCACTAACGAGCTCCGTTTCCACAAAATCCAAATGAAGATTAAGTTAACTGAAGTGATGTAGCCTAGATAAAGACTGAACATTGATCCCAGCCTTTTGGTTACAGTAGCTCAAATGAGGGCTCGTAATCTATTTATAGTGTCTGACTCATAACTTGAAAAACATGGTCTCACTCTTCACATTTTGCTCTCTCTGTTGTATCAGAAGTCGTGTCTCATTAAATGTGAAAATGTGTTTTAGTGTTTAGTTAGACCTGCACTGATTTGGTCACGTTTTAAAGGTGTCCTTCATGTGTGGACATTAATGAGAGAGGATTTTATGATATAATAAGTGACATCTAGACTACGTGGATCCAGCCCACGGCAAAAACATGGGCAGTAGATGGCGCACACTGTAATAATAGTATGTAATAAGTGTCACAGCATTTTAAAGGGGCGATCTGACCTGTTTTCAAAATGTTTTGAATCTTAATAACTGATGAGCATAAAAATATGCCTTTATAAATGCATGAACTGCGTTACAGCATGAAAAGAAAAATCATTTTGAGCTGCTGGATTTGACTTTGTGGCATGTGTCATAGATCATACTCTACTAGAGTGGCAATTTATTAAAATGATTATTTGAATTTAGCTAATCGTGAGATTTCACAGATTGAAGGTGCCAACACTTTATTACACCCAGACTCAGAGCTCGTATCTTTATTTTTTTAAATCCTCACCGGAAACGGTTCTTTGGGGCCCGTTGACAGGTGGACTCTGCTGGTTCTAGTTTACGGCGGTGTGTGTTTGTTGTTGTACAGCGTCTGGTCGGTGAATCTCCAACGTGTAACCATTGTGGCGCTAGCAGTGGAGGAGGCTTCGGTTTGGTGTTAAGAGATTGACTCAAATTAGCGGCGTAGCTAAAGCTGAAGTTTCCACTTAATGTTAGCGGCAGCGCGCTAGCTTACCGGCGTTAAGGTTAGCTAACCCAAAGTGTGTCACGTGCAACCAGGAAGCAACAGCTAAACGTCTGTGGAGATAACGAAGAGGGCGGAGCCAGCGCCGGGTTCTGTTACTTTATTCATCTGTGGCCAGTCGAAGCGGAAGCAACGTGATTTGAAGGCGTGGCCTGTCGAACGCCGTCAGCGAGCGAGCAGCCTATCCCGGAGGGGCCAAGCGTCACGCTCTCAGACGCCTTCTGCCTGGAACTTGTAGCGAAGGACTCGCCGTGAATTTCGCATGGACGGTATCGGCAGCTAACCTCCTCATCGATCATGTGAGCCGTCTTGCTATGAAAGTCGCGACACGTGATTGATTAGTGCCGGACGATCACTCGATTCAAGCGACGAGAAGAAGCGACGGAGACTCGGTCCATCCGAGCACGCAGCTCTCGGCGCAGAACTCCCGTGTTTACGGTTGTTTTAACCGGGGCGTTTTAGCGTGTGACGCCCACATATGCCTGCGCCTACGCCCGTGTCAACACCCTGAAGGCAGCGAGAGACGGAGGGGAGGGAGTCAACGGTCGCTCCCGGGTCCGCGACAATCAGCCGAGGAGAGGCATCGCTGAAATGAGATGAGGCTCAGAAATGGAACTGTGGCCACTGCGATTATTTTCTTCACGTCCTTCCTCAGCCTGTCCTGGTACACAGCGTGGCAGAATGGCAAAGGTAGGTCGAAGATTTCTGCCATCGCGCCTTTAAAGCATGTGATTGCGCTTTAGAAGTAGCAGCCCTGACGAGGCCTGGTCCACAAGCTGGGAGGCATCAAGCTGCCCGGGATCAGCAACATGTCGTAGCTGTCCTACGACAGGTGTTGTCATTCACCTCGAACCCATCCGGTTTCTGTCTATCAGATCTGGCATTTCCAGGCATCCTGTCATGTCGTCGTGCCTCTACGTGTTGTGTGAGAGAGCTCTGCCTGTCGTAATCATTGGCCTTGTGTGTTTTTATTTCATGGTTTTGCTCTTTCCACTTTGGTATGAAAGCATGGTCCAGCTGTAGCTCTGACGTTCTCAGTGTTTCTTATGAATCTCACCCAGTTAAGGATGTGTTTGTCATTAAAAGGTCTTTTTCATATTTTGGTTATGTTAAACACTCAATTATGATTGAAATGCATCTTGCCAGGCTTGATCCAGACCATGTGGGGATGGTGATGTGGCCTTAGTAACTCATCAGCTGAGTATAAATATATGCAGCTTTTAGAATAATTCTAGCCAAGGCTACATGCTCGTGAAATGGAGGCCCTGGTCCAGCCAGGACCAGAGCTGGTCCATGCCTTGATAAAAGTTCATTTGTGCGAGAAGCAAAGGTCAAGTGGTGATGCCCTCTCTTCCGTTGGCTGCACCTGTTGATACAGTCCAGTAGGTCTGTAGTTGGTAAAGCGATAGTAGGAGGATCCCTCTGTCTACCAGTTATTTAAAAGCTGAACAGAGGTTCCATTCGTCTCTGCAGTTGAGAAATTAGATTAAAATATACAGTGAAATATTTTCTAATGTAAATGAAAGGGAAACATGTCAGGAAGTATTTGGTTATCAAATTGACACAAATTGATTAGCAAATGTGCTGTCCTTTGCAGTGCAAGATAAAGCTGAACGACTACCCGGGGGAACTCAGTAAAATAGACCAATAGACATAACACATTTTCTAATGTAACAGCACATCCACAGCAATAAAAACATGCTTAAAATGCAGTACAGTACGATATATTTTACAATGTACCACACAGCAAAATTATATTTTCAGTTTTTACATTTATAGTGTGCTGTACAACACATACCTGTCTAACATTTACTTTGGATTTGAGAATAGAATGTGACAAATACGCATGTTCAGAAGTAAACCGTTTTGAGCGGTAATGAAGAGCTCTCTTTGGCCTTGTGAAAGCTGTATTGATTTATACCATAAACTCTGGCCAACATTAAGTTATGTGAAGGCCACTGCCACAAATAGCTCTTATTCTCTGTGTACATGACTAGGCTGTTATCTTTGTTTTTGTGACATATACCACATGCAACATTAAAGTATCCTAGCTGTAATGGAGCGTTTCTTAAACCTGAAAACATAGCATCAAATGCAGTTTATTTCTTTTTTAAATGCATGAGCCTCTTTTAAGTCTGCTATCACTTCTCCCTGTGGTTATGTATCAATGGCTATTCTTTGTGATGCTCCCCGGAGTGGGCGTGTGGAGTTCGCTTGGCCTCTGGCATTTAGTCATACTAAAAACAAAACATTTTAAAACCTGTTTCCGTAGTTGTGCGTGGGAAAATATTTGCATTTAGGGTTGCGGCTGTGCTGTATGATTCATTTACTGTATTGTTTGTAAGATTCTGGAGTAGAGCGAATTTCTTTTGGCCTAAACCTTTGCTTACGACAGCCTGTCTTATTCCTGGTCACTTGACCGCTGTGAATAAGAGCTGTGCCAGTCAGCTGTCCAAACACTCCATGTTGAATGACTCTCCAGAGTGTGTACTTCTGTCGAAGACGGCCGCATTCCGTAGCGAGAGACTGTTCTCTGGTATCTTCATTGCTATTTCTCAACTACACTCTAACAATTGCAATTAGCAGGTTCAATATTAATAACAATGCAGGCAATTTAGTTTGGAGTGGAATGTATTAATTTAGGTAAAACAAACCTTTTGCAATATTTTCAATTTACTGGCAAGTATTAGTAATTTCTAAACTAATTTCCTTAATGAGACAGTTGACATTAGAGCGTTGCCCCCTTGACATTTCATGTTTGTTTACCATATGAATGATAGTAAATTAGTTGGATGAAAAATATACACGTGGCGCAATTTGAACTGATGCATGGACAAAAAGGGAAACATATTAGTGAAGTACAATTTCAGTATCACCTTTCAGACTGTCAGGACAAATACACTTTGCAAATATTATACAGTCCACAGAAGCTTCCCCCATTATCAGTTTACTCTGCTGACAAAAAAATGAGCATTAGTAGGAACGTTGTATTCAAGCTTTAAGTGAGGAAAACCTTGTTATAGCGCTACTAAACATTGTGCCACTAGTAGTCGCTAATTGTTTCGCAGGTTAACGGAACCGAGAGTGCGAACTGTTACATACATCATACATTTTGTGTTATTCTTCCCAGCACAATATCTGTGATTTTCAACCTGAGGTGGAGATTGCTGTAAGTTGCTAATGGTTTCAGCCAATTTTCTAAAAATTAGGAAGTTCTACTCTTTTTTTTTTTTTTGCAAATGTGACTTCCTCCTTTCCTTCTGTGCACTCCTACATTTTTCCTCTGATTTTAAAGCATTTTTCCCCCACCAGCGAGTCATTCGAAACACAATGGACCAGAAATAGCATGAGTGATTCCAGTAAAGGGAATCACTGTTTGAGCAGATAAGGTGGGCTGGTAGGTCAGATGACTTAATTATATTGAAACAGAATATGGCCTGTGCATTGTGTTTTCTCATTTTTAGAGTCTGTATTGTCTTATATTTAGTTTGTGTTTACTGATGTATGGTTGTCTGCCAGAGAAATCCTAAGTGGCCTGGAAGGAAGAAGGGAGTAAAAGCCCAAATCTTAAGAGAGAAGACGAGAAGAGGCTTAGCCCGGCTGTAATGAAAAGAGTGCTGGATACATTTTTTTTGTGATTTTCATTTTGCATCCTGCTTAGTCACACACATACACCCACCTACCTTTATCCCAGACAACCCTTAGTCTGTCCAAACAGATCTTTAGTATGTTAAGAATGGTTGCTGTTTTTCTCCTCTTCCTCACTTCCTCATGTCCACATTGTACATGTTGCCTCTCAACTCTGTACAGAATTTGTCAGTGTACGATCACTCTGCTGTGCACTGACTATATAAAAAGTACCACCCTCCTTTTGTAAGTCTTCCCCATTTATTTATGTATTTTTTCAACAATTAATAGAAAGTAAAATAAATGATTGCATGGATATTCCCACAGTTTTAAAGTAACAGGAGCAGACAGCTTCCAATAGGTTTAATTCTTTTTATAGGCATTGTATATCTAATACATTTATTTGGCTAAGCAGATGTGGTCATGCATACTCTAAGGTAACTACATCAGTCTAAAAAAACGTGCCTATATACACTGTATATATTACTTAAAATTGATGTACTGTAGTACCCCAAATACTAAATATTTTGAAATTTGATGAATTAGTTATATTGATTTGAATAGTATTATAAAATAGAATAGGAATATATAACTAAACTTATTTAGTTGATGGAGAAAGAAAACCTAAAATTGTCACGTTTGTGAAGCTGAAACCAGTATTTGAAAAACTACATTTACTGGTATTTGTCTGAATAGCTAAATATCGACTTTTTAGGGACCGCCAGCCTTTTTTTGTTTTGTCTTTTGAACGCATGATGTGTTGCAATCATAATTAGTCCATATAACTAGAGTCTTCTTTGTCTTTCGGCTGTTCCCTTCTTTTGCACACTCTCCCCAAATAACTTCACGTCCTCTCGCACCACATCCATAAATCTCCTCTTTGGTCTTCCTCTAGACCTCCTGCCTGGAAGCTCCAGCCTCAGCATTCACAATCTCCCCTCTGAACGTTTCCCAACCACCTCATTCTGTTCTCTCTGACTTTATCTCCAAAACGTCTACCATGAGCTGTCCCTCTGATGTCCTCATTCCTCACCCTATTTGTCCTCGTCACTCCCAAAGAAAACCTCAACACCTCCAGCTCTGCCTCCTGTCTTTTCTTCAGTGCCACTCTGTCTAAGCCACACAACATCTCTTGTTTCACCACCATCTTGAACACCTGTCCTTTCATTCTTGCTGATATGATACTCTTTTCTTCACACAACACCTGACTCTTTTCATCCACCTGTATCAACCTGTTTCCACACGTCTCTTCACGTCTCTTTTTCACACTCACTATTTCTCTGAACTGTTGACCCTAAATATTTAATTACATATAATAAATGTACAAATGTATGTACTAAGAGAGAACGTGTGTGCAAGTGTTTTTATGCAAAAGGGATCTTTCTCAAAATAGGAAGAAAGTGTCCCAGATTTTTACAAAAACATTCTGTTGACCTGGTACAAGGGAACGTAACCTGAGAGCATTATTATTATAAAAGAAAGTTGCACATTTCTCTCAGTCGGCTGGAAATCAGTAAACCCTTTCATCGCTAACTGTAGTATTTCCGATGGCCTTAGATCTTCACAACTCACTGGACATTATGCAAATATTGAGTATTTGTGACATCTCTGAATGTGGAGTTGGCAACAAAAGAGCAATCACAACTATTCTGGAGCAAAGTGTAACCAGAGGAGTGAGTAGAGTGGGGCCATGCCCACAGCTTATTGCTGCACGGCGAGTCTGTCACAAAGAGAAACAGCAGCCTGCAGGAGCTGATTATTGCGCATAGCACAATAGATGAAGATGAGCGGATGGAGGTCACATGAAACAATGAGCTAGTGGTCAGGAAGCAAAATTAAGAGTGTGTTGGAAAGCTGCCATAGGGGGAACTTCTTGACTCGGCATATTTTTCATTTTACTGTAAAAGTGAAGTAAAAGGGTTGGTTGTAGTTTGTTGCATTTTCTCTTTCTGCAACCCTTCTGGGAATATCACTCGCCTACTCCGAGATCAGCTTGCACTTATCTTCAGGAAAAATGCAGCCAAAAATCAATAGTACTACTGAGTGCGCAATATTATTTTTGTGTTAGTGTGCTTGTTTTAAATTTATTTTTAAGGAAATGTTGAATGAGGTACACTTTGTGAGGCTGTTAAAGCAAAATAATTTCTCACATGAACTGATGTCTTTTCAGTCAAATTTATGTTGGAATATCTATGAACTTTTAGACCTGCAACCGTACTGCATTATTACTTCTTAATGTAATTTAAATGTAGAATAAAGCTCGTAAAAGAAGTATATAAAGATTTATATTTGATTAGATTTTTTTTTCCCCAATTTTGAATTACAAACAGGGTGATAGTGCCTTATTTTCAAAGCAAAGCTGCCTAAAATTCAACAGAAAATGTAACTATGATAACACAAAGGGCCTCATAGAAGTCCAAAAACGTAACTTTTAAACATTCAGACAGTTTCAGTTGTGGATAAGCTGGGTGTGTTGCAGCTGAGGTTGCATATATACGTGGATTTCCTCTATCCCGCTTACTTAAGTGCATGCAGTTGCAGTCATTGTGCGAGTGACTGGGTACACCCCCATTCTACAGTATCTCAGGTTCATCACCAACCAACCAACCAATGCACGAATTAACAGACGCACAAGCACAGGTGTAAACTTCACCCAGACAGGGAGATTCAGTCCAGGGAACTTCCAGCTGTGAGGTGAAGGTGCTCACTGCACCGCCACTGTGTTGTCTTTCTGCAATGCAACTCTCCCCCAAAACCAACATAATAGTTTCTTTCTGTTAATCTCCACTTTTATCTTTGCACCATTTGCCCTTTTAGGAAATGACAGCCTGCCTAAATGGTTTGTGGTGCACGTAACTGCTGCAGTGAACCGCGTGGCAAGATGTTGCACTTGAGGGTTCCATATATTACTGTGCATGTTTAACGTACACGTGCCACCTATTAAAAATTCAGACCGTCAAATTTTATAGCTGCAAGTCCATAGCAAAAGACTCAGATACAGCTCAGTAACATGGCATCTTTGCAATTACCCAAACTTTGAGGATAACTAATGTTACAGTATTTTTTGGATGAAAGCTGGAGTATTTTTGAGGTTACGTTCTGTCACAACACTGAGACAGTCTGCTGAGATAAAATAGAAAAAAGTTGATGGATCGGAGAAAAACGATAACACACCGAGGCTGATGATTTTGGCGGAACAACTAAAATTGATTTCCTGTAGACATTGAATTTCTCAGATAGCCACTTCTAAAGAAACACGTATTTAAGTGACTAACGCAGTGACAGCATCAGATAGGCTTGTGGTTTAAGGCTCGAAGGTCACATGACATGTCTTCATCTTGGCTTTGGATTTCAAGTTGTCATTTAATTTGTAGACTTTTTGTCTTCTTTGGGTTTATGGGTTAATAAAAACATTGATAGGGCTCTCATGTCTGTTTAGTAAATAGAAAGTATGGCTGGTAGTTGGCTAACTATGCTCGTCACAAAAACTATAAATGAGAAAACATTAAGCCTCCATTCAAGTATAACAAACCAGCTCAACCCAACTAACAGAGACTCTACAAAAAACAGAGATTTGTTTTCTGATTTAAAAATGATTAGTGTATTTTCCCATCATTTACATTTACATTTTTATCAGGTCAACATAAATACAATGAGACTGTTTTCTGATTTTAGTGACTTCCAGTGAATACAGTTCTATGTTCTATTGTATGTACAGCTCAATTGTAATTTGATCTAACTAACTTATGACTGTTACACAATATCCACTGGACAGTTCATGGTTTGTAATTAGGTATTAGCTGAGCCTGTATTTCTCGAAAAATGAATCACAACTTTTCTTGTTTTGGTTGCCATACCCTAAAGTGACAAATGATGCCTCTGCTTTCTACAGTATTTTATAGTTATATTGCGGTTTGATGTCTGGTTCCATCTACACACTAAATGTTTAGTTTTGAATACTGTAGGCCAAGGGCCACTAAAGTAATAGTTTGTCTCAGAAAAATAAAAGAATATACTTTATCAATTGATTTTCTTGGTTATTTGTTTAGGTGCTATTAGTTATTATTGAGTATTATATTTTGAAATTTAGCTGGAAAACTGAAACTTAAATACTTTTAACGATAGTATTTTCATATCATGTGCTGCAACTCACTCATTCAAACACTAAGTGCACAAGTTCCTCATCAGCACTTATGAACCCGCTGTCAGCAGCCCACATCAGCAAAGGAGAGCGAGGTCAAGGGCGAGATCCCTGCAACGGCTTTTGATGAGCTGATGGATTCTCTGATAAAACTCTTAACATGCTGCTGAGTTCAGGGTCGGATTACTGTAATGAATTTCCCAGCTCCACAATCATCCCTGTCCTCTCTTAAAGTGTGAAGTTAAGAGTATTGTTTAGCTTGCTGTGCCTGTCATCTTTTTCTCAGACATCCAGTTTTCGCGTTGTTAAAGAAGTAAAGCTGAGGCCTGAGGGAGTAAGCCCGCTATAAGTTTAAGTATTTAAGTATTTTATGACTGAAAATGAGTAATGTAAAGGTCGGCCGAGTGGTGGAGAACACACACGCGGAGCGGCGGGAGGAACTTCACTGTGTGAAATGGATTTACAGTGAAAGGCATTAAACAGCAGTTCAACTGGTTTTGCTGATAGGTGGAAAAATTATATACAAAAAAGATTAAAAAAAACAACTAAATGAACCGCAAACTGAAAAAAATCAACAAAAGGAAAAACTATGCCAGGCCCATTGCTAATAAGCAACTAGCTGCAGTTTCACATCTTAACTGCAGTGAAACAAAAACTCTTACGGAGCTTCTGCTCCAGGCCTTATATACATCAATTAAGACAATCTAGAAGTTCTCTTCTATAGAAATAATATAAATGTCTTAAATATATTATTCTAGTTTATCCTGTAAGAGGGCTTTAATGCTAAGCAGAACTTTCACAAATACATTAACTTCAGAGTTGAGATACTGTACGACATGATAGCTGAGTAACATCTATTCATTTGATCTTTTCCTTTAGTATTTTCATGTTTCTCAGAATGACAAATTGATACACTACTAACAGTCAGTTTAATAATAAGCTTGTTACCAAAAAAGGAACTTAATTGTGAGTCTGTTTGTTTTAGAGGCTTGTTGTTAAATGTCTGATATATATCCAACTTCCTCCCACGTAGCTTATTAATACATTAAAATAAGCAGAGAAAAGGAATTTAAAATTACAATTCAAGGCCCAATATCTCAGCATATTGAAACGAGATAGAAACGAAAGAGGAGCGGTATGCAGATAATGTAGAAAGACAAGCAGACAACGTGCAAACACAAAGTAGCAGGGGAGGAGGTTATGAGGCGTAGAGTCAGAGCGAAGCCACTTAGCCCTTCCCCCACTACTCATGTTATAGAGAGAGGAGAAGAATAATGAGATTGTGTAGATGCACTCCAGGCCTCAGATGCTTCTAATTGGTTAATGCATTTCTAGTCCTACAATGGCTGTACACAAGTAAAGCAGGTTCACTTTTCAGTTTTTCTTTAATGTGACGATGATTACGCCTAATCAACAGGCTTGGAGTCCGGCAATCAAAGGACTGATGTGAAGATGAAAGTCTCTTTTAGTTTGAACGTGCCCTTCATGATGTGCAGGCCAAGTGACAACATCTGTCTGTGTGTCTTGAAAATCGCATTCACGAGGAACAATACAATTCTGTGTAAACGAGGAGCCCGGGCAGAGTGGACGGACAATAGCTTAGTCAAAGATGGTGACAGACAGAGGAAGATAAAGGGAGTCTGGAGTTTGTTATGTGGAAGAGCTCTCTGCAAGGTCTCAATAAATCTACCACCATAGCGAAGACCAGAGACACACCAAATCCAGACCCCCACCCAACACACACAGATATACACAACCAGGATGTACCTCATACATTTTGGAATAAAATCAAATCTGTACTGGTAATACTGACACCAAAAAAAAAATCACATTTTACTGGTTTTCAACTCAAGACCATGTTTATTTGCTGTCATCTCTGAAAATATTTAATAAACTTTATGAAGCACAGAAACAACGAGCACTTTGTTAAAAATACTAAAATGGAAAAAAACTCCACAACAGTTTCCAACAAAAGACAAAGTAAGCAAGACCGGTTCACGGTATAGCAAGCGTGTATATCAAGACATCTGTGCTGTGTCTTCCACAGCTGTCCGTTTCCTGATAAGTGCTTATTAAAAACTGATTTTTATTTTAATTTCAAGTGTAATTTCCACTAAAACCAGCTGGCTGTAAATTCCTCCTTTTGAGAGTTGAATCGTCATGGTTAGTGATAGGGGTTGTGACAAGTCAAGGTTTTTACATCTGTCTTAAAAAGCCTTGGTGGTAAATTGACAGGTAGCTGTCTGCCTTTCCTTAGCAGATTGTCTTGAAGTTCTCTACAGATATGATATATTCTCTCTAAACTGCTATAGGAAACCTGTTCAGAAACCTTCACATTAATTTTTGTTTTTTTACAGTGAATCATATCAAAGAGCACAGAGTCAAAATTGGACATAATCAACATTTTGAACATTACTGCATTGACCAAGACAATAAACAATATCTAGTGATCCTAATTTATAGTGTAGATTTGAAATAGGTGTTTACAGGACTAGTTGTGGTGCAGAGAACAAGTGATTTGTTTAGTAAAGTTTATGGATTTAAATTAAATCATTAAAAAAAGTAATGCTAAATTTGTGCATGTTTGAAGACCTCTTCTTCTAATCAGTCACTATGGGAAATGGTGTGGTACACCGTATGAATGAATAATATTTCGTCCGAGTTAAATTAAACCTCTTGTTTTAAGTGCAGCTCTGAAGGATTTTGAGTGAAGGTTTTGTTGTCATTTTACTTTCTGCTGTGTTGCCGTTTTGTGGTGTAAGTGAAAGATTTCACAACAGTTGAATAATTTAACTTGACTATCTTCACATATGGACTTGCTACTTTGTGGACACACCGCTTTGCCGTCTTCAAAGTGTAGTTTTATTAGTTTTGGTTCTACCTTATCGGTACCAACAACAGTCAATTCATTCATTTCCTGCTTTTCACACAGTTAAGTGGTTTTTGTTTCAGACCTTGAATTACACAGGTTGTCACGTACTAATGCATCGTATTTTGCTTTTATATTTTAGAGAAGCTGATAGCATACCAGCGGGAGTTTCATGCTTTGAAAGAGCGTCTTCGTGTGGCAGAACACAGGACGCTGCAACGCTCGTCTGAGCTCAACAACATCCTCGAGCAGTTCAGACGTGCCATTGCAGAGACTAACGGCAGCAAAGATGCTCTCACAAACTTCTCAGGTAACACAAACAAGGGATGACTTCACTCTATGAAACTGTCATGGGATCACAAAACTTTCTGCTTGACATTTTTTATTAATTTCTTTTATTTCTGGACATTGAATAAAGTTCTATCAGACCACAAAAGTGCAATGAAAAAACACTCTTTACTAATGAAGTGCAACAGATTATTCAATTTTAAATTTTCATGTGGCTGTATTCTCAAGCACAGACGGGGGTCCTGCAGTCAGGGAATATACAACCCATCTTCAAAGAAGTTAGGACAATGTGTAAAACATGAATAAAACAGAAGGCAATGATTTTCAAATCTCACTTACCTAAATTTTATTAACAACAGGACATAAACAAGATATTGGAGGTCAAAACTGAGAAATGTTACCATTTAATGGAAATATTAGCTCACTTTGAATTTGATGGCAGCACCATATCTCAAAAAAATTGTAACGGGCAACAACAGGCTTGAAAAGTAATGGACACAAATCAAAAACGAATTGAGGAGCGTCTGACAACTAATTAGGTTAATTGGCAACAGGTCAGTAAGATGACAGAGAGAGGCAGAGCAGTCTGCGATAAACTGCTTCTAAAAACAAAACGGTTTCAGAAAATTGTTCCTCAACGTAAAATTGCGAAGACTTCCACCATCTACAGTATATAATTACAGAAAATATTCAGGAGGAATCTCTGTGTGCAAGGGACAAGGTCAAAGGTCAAGCAGCACTGCATTAAAAAGAGACTTGATACTTAACATCACTTCCAGAAATCACACAGTTGGCCGTGCGATCCACAAATGTTAGTTAAAACTGTATCATGCAAAGAAGATGCCACGTGTGAACACAACCCAGAAATGCTGCTGTGTTCCCTGGGACAAAGTTCATTTAAAATTGTCCGAGGGAAAATGGAAAACTGTTGGTGGTCACGAATCAAAATTATGTCCTGCAGACTAAAAAGGAGAGGGACCATCCAGCTTGTTATCAGCAGACAGTTCAAAAACCTGCATCTCTGATGGTATCGAGATGCATTAGTGCCTAGGGTGCGGGCAGCTTACACATCAGGAAGGGCAGCATCAGTGCTGAAAAGTACATAGAATCCTGCATCAGACAAGAATGGAACAGCATTCCTCTCCGCAACTCCAGCAACTGGTCTCGTCACTCCCCAGACCTTTACAGAAAGTTGTTAAAAGAAGAGAGGATGTTATGCAATCGTTAAACATCATACGTGGTTTTGTCTGTTTCAAGAACTGATATGATGCTTATGTTTTAAATAACCCATATTTTATATTTCACTCTGCTCCGGCTTTTTTGAGATGCATTGCTGCCATCAAATTCAAAATGAGCAAATTTCTTTTTCAATATCTGATATGTTGTTTGTCAGTTTCAAACATCTGATATGTTGAACATAATCTCCTCCTCAAATTCTGGTGTTTGAAAGGGGGGGGTGTCAACCCTTTTTATGATGGGGAAAACCCCTCAATAGGTTGTCATGTTATTTATTTTATTAACCCACTGATTTTGTTTTTTTGCAGTTATATAATTGCACAGCCTGTCATTGCACTTGCGATTAATCATGCAGCACTAACAATACTCCTGTCATCATTTGATGTAACTGAGGACTCCACTCAACTTGCTCCTCTGTTCTTTATTTACTTTTAGATGAGACACAGAAACTACTGAAGGAACTGGCAAACAGGAAACCTCTCCAGGTGCCAAATATCTACCACCACATGCCTCATCTACTTAACAATGAGGGCAGCCTGCAACCTGCCGTGCAGGTTGGTCTAGGGCGAACAGGAGGTGAGACGCCTGCATTCACACTAAACATACGGAACCATAGGAAAGTCCCTGATTTATGAGGCTTTTTCTCCAGAATGTGCATCCTTATTCTCCACAAACATGGTCAAATCTCCAGAGATCCTAATTACACAACAGATAGAATCAAGTTTCAACAAGTTTTCAGTTGGTGATGAGTTCACAGCAAGCATCCTCTGTGTACCAAGCTATGCAATAGTTTCTTTCAGGTTATGTAACCTAGCTGTCATTGAACAAGGCTTTGTCTTATGTTTTTATTTCTCCTTTTTTCTGCTTTGACATCCATCTTTCCCTACCTGTGATTCTCTTAATCTCTTGCTTTATGAACCAGTGAGACTCACTGTTGTCTGTCTTTAAGTGCTGTTCAAAGAGAGTCTATATTAGCAACATAAACTACTGGTTTGTTCTACTCCAGTTTTGCTTTTTGCTTTAGATTTTTTTTTCTTTTCACCTCTTAAACAGCAGCATAAATGGTAAATGCCCGCTTACAATCTAGCTTCTCATTCACCCCTTCACACACACACACACACACACACACCACACACCACACACTGATGGTGATGGCTGCTGTGCAAGGTGCTCACCTGACACACCGGGAGCAACTTGAGGGTTCAGTGTCTTGCCACAGGAGACTTTGACACATAGCAGGGAGGTACCGATGGCCGAACCACTGAGCCTGTGGTCTGTGGACAACCACCACCCAGTGTCTGGTATATAAGTCTAGCAAAGAGGTTTGCTTATCAGAAGTGTGATAGGTGGAGTGAGAATTGTGAATGCAGTAAAATTTAGACACTCAACAGCCTCAATGTTGTTTCCACATTCCTAGTGTCAGCGACTAAGGGAAGAAACAGAGGCCTCAGATAAAACCGAGGAAAGGAAGGCGGAGCAAGATAAGAGCAAATAGGAGATCTTTGTTCTTGGTCTGTAGCCCGTTTGCGCCATGAGTTCAAAGTATCCCCAAAGGAAACAAGAAAAAATGCAAGATCCATCATTGCAATCTTGCCTAGCTATTTTCGGTTTCCAGTTCTGGTTTTCTGAGCGGTGCAGACATGATTTTAGCTTTCCTTTTGGCTTTTTCTTAGGAATCTTATGGAGAATGCTTGATCTAAAGCTGAATTTGTTGCTACCTACTGTCTTGATCTCATCAGCTCTCCAGTATAAACCACAGTGAAATTCACTGTACACTGGAATCCACAGGCAAGCTGTAGATCTCTTTGCCGGGAGGTGATCATTGATCTGTGCTGTGGTGGGTTACAGAGCCAGACAACTGGTGCACAGATCTTTGATCACACCACCACCACTCGTGCATGCAACTTGAGGCAAGTTTTGTTTTAGTTCCCCAGCTGCAACTCAATGTCCTCTTTTTCTATTGTTTTCCTTTGTTTGCCTGTCTTTCTTTTTTTTTTTACTTTCAGACTTGTTGCTCTGCTGGTCTAAGCATATCTGACTTTGGGATATTTATAGCGATGCAAATTAGGACACAATCCCACTTTAAATTGGACATGGAGTACAGGGAAAATGAGTTGAGAGCTCACAATGAACGGAGTGGGGGTTCGTCTGAATCCTTTTTAAAAAGCCAACATGAGTATTATTTTAACTTGGCCTTGCTACTCCCAAACACATTTATGGCTTTTAGCAAGTCTTCCTATAGCCAACCTGTGTCCTTTTAAACAGTCACTATGTTGTTTGTTGCCAGCAGCATTAGTTATTCACAAACCTTTTTTGAATACTGCCCAGCTATTCAAAAATGTATAAGCTATAATAATATCTTCACCCTCTGTAATATCAAAGTTGGAATTCCTTTTTATCTTTGTTTGCTGCTGACTCCTCTGTTGCCCTGTGGAAAGTGTAGACAGTCATGTGTCTGCTCAGATACACATTGTTCAAGCTGCTTCTTTTCTCCTTATTATTAGAATAGACCCTCATTGTGAGGGTCTAATGCATGAGAACGTTAACTTCCACCCTCACCCCCCCATTTCCCACCACCCCACCCCTTTGCCATGCAGTAACATGATTATAATCCCTCAACAATTTCCCACTCACTACTGATGCTTGCACTGCCATTTGCCTTCAGTATAAAGAAAAAAAATGTACTTTTTTGCTTCTGTGTGAAAATTATGATGGAAATTATCAAATGACTGTACTGTACTGTAAAACTTCTGTGTATGAGTTTTTGCTTTTTTTGCTTTTCTTTTGCTTAATGTTTTACCCAATCCAAGATTAGACAAAATATAATCGGAAACATTTTTTTGTCCATTGGGAAGGCTGTAGAATTGAACATATTTATACATGTGGGTTATTTATAAATGCATATTTTTTAGTTTTTTTAATTCATACAACAGAGTTTCTAAACTCTTCAAGTCATAAATGTAAAAAAAATGTATTTGTTAAAATGGGTTGGTAGTTTAAATCAAATAATTAACTAACACAGTAAACCAGACATGCTTGCTTATTTTTTCTCAATCATGCAAGGATTTAGTGATGTTAATTCCCATCCTGATGCTAAACGTAACCCTGAATATTGTGTTCCCATGATCTCTGATGAGGAAAATGGACAAAGTTACATTTTAGCTAGATTTAAGCAATTTTCAAACTGTTTGACTTTTGCTGGACATCGAAATATATAAATACAGCTAAACACCAGCATTTTTCATTTGTGTGGCATGCCAAATCTAAATCAGTTTCAAGAGGAGTCGTACAGAAATGTACACTGAATTGCTTTTTTACCTGACGGAGATGAAAGAATGGCAGAGTGAAGCAGGCAGTCTGATCAAGGGACATGGGGAGGGGCAGTCCTGGAGTCGGCGCTGCTCATGCTGCACTTGCATGCATTATCATTCATTCACTTTCTGCCACCCTCCCTTATTCTGTCACTCTTTGTCTTTTTTTCCCTTCCACCCACTTTCTCCTTTCATCCTCGACCTACTTTCTTAGTGGTGGCAGTGGCGGTGGCGGTGGTGGGTGTCTCTATATGACATGGAGCTCAGTGTGAGAAACACAAAGCAAAGCTGGGACAGATTCTCCACGCTGCACAGATCCCTCTGGAGGATTGCACCCTTTCTTGAGTCCACTACCCAGCTCACTTATTCTGAACCTTAAATTTGTTTTGAATCTCTGTAGAAGCCCCTTGTCCTCTGACGTTGGCTCACTCAGCACGTTTCATGTTTCTGCTTTTAAAAGCATCACGAGCACATGCAGAGCCAGTCCATGTGTTGTGCAATCACTGCTATTCATATGGAGCAAGTCCGTTGTGACTACCACTGAGACACGCTGTTTTCCTTTTCTCGAGGAAAGCTTCATACAATTTATGCAAAACCTGTTTAGATTGTGTCACTAGAACCTGAATTCAGTTAAAGCCAGTATAGGGTATCGGATAGAAAGCAAAACAAAAAATGGAAGCATACAAAAGAGTTTCATGCTGCCGCCTTAGCTTACTTTACGTGTCATGAGCAAATGGTAAAATGGCAATTAAATGTCAGATAACCATCGTGATAATGTGTTCGTCCTCAGCGTGGGCTTGCTGTAAACTCTGCTCTCTTGCGCTCGAGCTCGCTCACGCTCTAATTCGCTCTCGTATCCTAGTGAGTAAAATGATGTGGTTTTTCTTCTTTTTCAAGATGGTGCAGTTCAGTGAGTTGTGCTATCGCAATTATTTGCATAGTTTTTTTTTATAGAAATTAACTCAGGATGATTCAGACAACATAATCACTTATTCACTGTGAGTTGGACAAAACAAAGTGCAAAGTGTGTATGGGTTCTGCAAACACTTTAATAATATGCTATTAATAAACTGAAAAATAATAATGCTGCGATACTCTGTCACTGTTGTTATTCTGTTTGACTTCATGTATTTAGCTGGTAAGAAAGTTAATAAAATAATTTAGCAGCACATTGCTTGACTGACGGTAAAGTTTGACGTTGCCAGGGAACATAACTTTTTTTTTTCCACTGGCTAAAGTCCAGTCCCCTCTGCAGTCACCTCTATATATTGCCTGCAGGTGTACATTACATTGTTGGCTGTTTTGTATTTAATAAATTAATACAATACCCAGATAATATTGGGTTGTTATAAAACCACTTTTCTTTGTGGGGTAATGCAGATGCATTACAGACCATCTCTATTAGTCATCCTTCCTGCTGCCATCTGTCAGTCTGGTTAGTGTAATATTTCAATGTCTGGCAGAAAAGATTTAAAAATTGCGGTTTTTAATTTTAACAGCCACCCCTGGAGCTTTTGACACTTCCTTTTCTCACCTCACACCATGTCTTCTTCCCAGTTACCATGGTGATGGGGATCCCCACAGTGAAGCGGAAGGTGAAGTCTTATCTGTCAGAGACGCTGCGTTCGCTAATCGACAAGCTGTCACCAGAGGAGAAACTTGACTGTGTTATTATTGTCTTTGTTGGGGAGGTGAGATCTCATAGTCACGCAGTGGGAGTCCGAACATGATGCTGCTACACAATGGAATAACGACTTCGTCTTATGTCTGTGTCCTGTGTTTAATCTCTGCAGACCGACCTGGATTATGTTCACAGTGTGGTTGCTGACCTGGAGAAAGAGTAAGTGTACCTCTCAGTATTGTAAAAGAGAAAGGAGACTGACCATGTGCGAGGTCTGTGTTGATGTGATCATTGACTTTCTTTCTTAAAGGTTTTCTACAGAGCTGAGTTCAGGCTTGCTGGAGGTGATCTCCCCACCAGCTGCCTATTACCCTGACCTCACCAACCTCAAAGAGACTTTTGGTGACTCCAGAGATAGAGTCCGGTAACTACTTCACTTCGGCATGACATCTGTTTTATCTGTGTATTCGGTGCTCCAACATTTAATCAGACAAAGTGTGATAGAAAGCGTTATGGAAATTGTGGAGAAACAACCGTGGAAGATGAGAAATGCAGGAGAGCTGTGCAAGGAGTGGATGAGTCAGGGGGATAGTAGGAGGGAGCGAGCAAGCGAGAGCCGTAGGTAGGCTACCAAGGTACTTTGTATTTCACAGGCATTTCTCAAAGTCAGATCAAGGTCATCAGCAGCAGCAACCTCTACTCTTTCCCTCTGCACTGCTCCCTGCTATTATCCTCTGCACTTACCTTCTCTTATAGTCAGCTAGCAACTGGATAAATTGGAAATCTGGTTCTGGTGCCGTTTGTGCTGAGAGCGTTTAGTTTGTACTTGGGTAATAGGCTTTTAGGCCCAGAAAAATAGGTCTAATGTTCGCATGTGGGTGTTTGTGAGCACAGATGCTTCCGGTGGTCATCTGAGCAGTTAGTATTTTAGTATGTAATACAAGCGGGGATATTTGGTATATAGTCCTGACTTTGAGTATTTGGCCATATTTTTCTCAGGCTTCACTTGAGTACATTCGATAACAACTCAAACTACTGTGTCAGGCCTTACTTTTTGAGTAGGTTCACATATGTATTGGAAAATTGAATTATCGATTTTAACACACTGCCTAAATAACAGCGAATGGAACCAACAAAACATGTGGGAGACTAAACAAAACAGTCTTGTGACTTGGGGGGAAAGTTATTTGCATGGTTAAATAAATTCCCTTAATCACTGCACACCAAGTCAAAAAACACTCTCCAGGATGTGGGCGTACATTTCTTTGTCAACGAAAAAAAGACTTCCTGACCATTACCTCATTCACCACATAATACAAACTGTCGATAGCCTCAAAAACAAAAATGCTTAACCCTTTAGGCTCCTTCCTTCACACACAGGGAGAACACTTGTCTGCATGCGCCTAAGTCAGTGGTATAGAAGACTTTGTTATATGCCCTCACGACTTAAACTGCATTAACATTTAACCACCTGGAGTTTAAAAGCATGCACATCCATGCCTTCCGATTTGCTGCATCTGCTGACCTGCTTAGAGTGTTAAAAGAAAATGTATTTGTTGTGTATGAAAATCTGTATGCTACACAGCACCTGGTGACCAGCAATGAGTCAGACTCCAAGTGCATATCATTCAGATCAAACAATCTGTGTGACAGCATCGGTTTATAAATTATTCAGGGAGTCCTCTGTTGGAACATTCCCTGTACCTGAGAGAACTAGCTTTGTACAGTTTTACTTTTTTAAATATGAGCTACTGTGTGTTATATAATTTCTAAAGGTGTATAACGATATTTGCTTTTTTAGATGGCGAACGAAGCAGAATCTGGACTATTCCTTCCTCATGATGTACGCTGTGAGCAAAGGGGTTTATTATGTTCAGGTATGTTCTCATAAATAAATAAGGAAATGTACGTTCCAAAGGCAGCTTATCGAACTGCATTTGTACAAAAGCTCCGCCGACATTTACTCATCAATAACAGTGTAAAAACACTGGTTCGGTTTTATTTTGAAGCATGTCCTACCAAATTAAAACATGGCAAGTACTTGAAACAAATGTGTTGTTTTAGTCATTCATCATCAATGTTTTCGGTGTTCTGACCGGAGCCAGTTTCACTTATTTTTAACCTAATCCTCTTAAATCCTCTTTCTTGGCTACAGTAAGCACTTAATTTGGAAATCTTTATATAAATGTTTACTTTCTGCAAATGTGAAATGCTTAATTGTGTTGTTAACCCCCAACCCTTCTGTCTTATGCATGGGTGGTCATTTTCACTCCCTGCTCATCTGGAGGGAGGGAGGTATTGCCTGTCTGACATTTACTGCTACTCTAGTTTAGTTTAGCACATCAGCTCAGCCGTCTCCTTTAGTTCACTTGAGAGTGATGTCCCTGTGTGAAGATTGTAGAGACTCCCTGCCATTTCCTCCTGCAATATCGGCAACAAACCCCAATTATTATTGGTCTTTTCTAAATGCATCGTATTGTCCACAATTATCACATTTGGTTAGTTGTCAGTCTGCAACCTGGATATGCTTGTTTGTTAGTACCAGCCAGCAATAAAGCTCCACTAGATGACCAACAGTAGCTCTTCATTCTAAAAACAAGACCCCTGTAAATATAATCTACATTCTTCAGTCAAGGTAGTTCTACTTTAAATGTTCAATATGCATAGTTTACTGGCCACAATCCAAATCGGAGCATGTGGTGCCGCATTTATTAAAAAGAGAAGGTCACCGCTTTTGGAGTGAAGAAATGTTTAATCCAGTGGAGTGCTGTGTCTGGGTGCTTCTCAATGTGTTCTTTAACAGTTTACTGTTTTACTTTTTGTTTCAGCTGGAGGATGACATTGTGGCCAAGCCTAACTACTTTGCCACAATGAAGAACTTTGCTCTGCAGCTCTCATCAGAGGACTGGATGATCCTGGAGTTCTCTCAGCTGGGCTTTATTGGTACAATATGTTAAGCACTCGATCGGTACTTTACATTCACCAGGGGTTCTGTGTACACTTGACAAGGCATTTGCACACTGTGACACTTGTAGTGTTTTTCATAAATGGCTCAAATATGCCGTGGACAGATCCAGAGCAGCCGGCAACATACTTTAATAATGGTAACCTTCAGAGGAGCCTTGCCTTTGTCCTTTCATTTACTATTCTGCATTCTGTTGTCAACATAAAATATATTATTTCATTTAGCTCTATCCCAAAAAAGGACACTTGACAAAAATGACTAGATTTGACCAGGGTGTAGTGCCCAACTTAATGATTTTTCTAAGAGTCAAAGTTTCCCAAAGAGTACTTTAATTTTTGACATTGATTCCAGTTGATGGCGCTCCTGAATTTACACTGTAGCCACAAGTCACTAAAGCCTGGTTTAATCTTCAAGTTTATCTTATTGCAAACAATTAGTTAGTGGGTGTGAGTGCAACTGAGCAATCTCTTTGCTACAGGAAAAATGTTCCAGGCTCCAGACCTAAACCTCATAGTTGAGTTCATCTTCATGTTCTATAAGGAGAAACCCATCGACTGGCTACTGGACCACATTCTTTGGGTGAAAGTCTGCAATCCAGAGAAAGATGCGGTACTCAGCGTGGTTTCTTTATGGATTTGAGCATGTATGGGTTAAAGGAGAACCACTGTCTCATCCCCATCTTTCTTTTTTCCAGAAACACTGCGAGCGTCAGAAATCCAGCCTACGTGTGCGGTTCAGACCTTCCCTATTTCAGCATGTGGGACTTCATTCTTCTCTTGCTGGGAAGATCCAAAAACTGACAGTGAGTCTCACACTCATTTATTTGCAACAGCTGTGGAGGCTATTTCCTTTGTACAAACACAGACTTTCCTACTCTGATTCTGTAGGACAAAGACTTCCTGAAGCCACTACTCCACAAAATGCACGTCAACCCCCCCGCTGAGGTTTCCACTTCAATGAAGGTATTACTTTAGTGTTCCTATCCCTGTACTATCTAGTTTTCTGTTGTCTAGCCCATAGAAATAACTATAAGAAAAAATTAATTCAAATGACTTGACCTTATATTATTATTGATCACCATGGTACAAAATCTATTGTCTCACACAGGTGTATCAGGGTCATACGTTGGAGAAGGCGTACCTAGGAGAGGACTTCTTTTGGGCCATTACCCCTACTGCAGGCGACTATATCCTCTTTAAATTTGACAGACCAGTTAGCATAGAAAGGTAAATATGAAGGCGAGATTGAATATTTGCGTATTTTAATATTTTTGCCCTTCAAGGTTGTCTTTCTTTCTCTCTCTCTCTCTCTTTCTCTCTCTCGGGATCAGCATGAGCTAATGAGAGTGCTCTAAAATAAGCATTCTCAGGCCAGCCGCATCTCTGTGGAGCAGGGGTAGAAAAAGGCAGTAAATATAAAGAGTCCAAAACCAGAATAAATGCTTGGCTAAGAGCAGACGAGAAAGGGAATCAGCAACTACTGTTGCTGAGCAAGACAGTATTTTGTGTAACTCATCAATGAGTTTCATCTGATCAGTCATAGCACTGTCTGTGACTTGCATAGACATGGGAGTGAACAACCTCCGCAAAATGCAAAAACTGCAAATACAACAAGTACAGAAGTAAGTAAAGACTGTATAACAGGTTTCCATTTACCAAACATTTGGTCAATCCTGTTAAACCCACCATTATTAAGACTAGAATTTTGTGAAAATTCTTCTCTGAGGGACCTTTCACTGCCACGTGGGTGTTCAGGAGCACCTTGAACAGTCCATTCCATTTTCTAGACCTCCAGTGTTATTGACGAAGTTCCCTCACGATCAGCCAATAGATAGGTTTCTGCTGGAGATGGAAAAGCTGCTTTCACCTGTTGAAATATCTGAGACACAGCTGTAGACGGAGATTTACAGTATTGTCAGGATCCTTTTCACACTATGGAGGAAGGATGAGGCCTGGTTTCTGGGTTTAGACCAACATGTGGAGGATGTGCAAACAGAATTTCAAATGGGCTCAACTTACTGTTATGCCTCTTTCTCGTGGTTGAGGCCACGTGTCAACTTAGCAAAATGTGGGCGGAAGCGTTTTGGAAGGCAGGGTTTGTTATCAGGGCCCCACCAAACATCCTTGAACACAGCACCACAAGCTCTCCAGTGTAGTCTTTCCTGCGGGGTAGAAGAAGATTGCATAGCAGTTAGTGAAACAGGTGGCGAGTCAGTCATGTCATCAGAGAAGAGTGTGTGTTCCTGAGAAAGTGATAAGCGAGCAGCTTCAGCTCTGCTATTACCCAAGGAAACAAAATCAGCGCTGTTAGTTTGAGCAATACACTTACAGACAGCAATAGCTTTTGGGAGGAGGATTGCATCTAGAAGTGCTGCAACCTTGTCATGGTGACGGATGAGTTTTCCGTCAGACTTTAGGAAAGCACCAAAATGATGTGTGACCCCAAAAACATAGCATGAATCAACAGATATTGTCACTGTCTTATCCGCTGTCAGTTTACATGATTCAGTCAAGGCCACGAGTTCAGCTGCCTCTGTAGGCACAGGCAGACGCTGAAAACATCACAGCTGAGTCAGTCTCAAGTTGCTTTCAATCGTGTACAGAAGAATGTTTTTTTGTTTTTTTTTAAATGGCCCCATTCATCCATTTTCCCATCCATCTGATTCTGATTTAGCCAATGAAATGTGGGGAACAGCACTTGAAATGTCATGGAGTTGCTCAGTCAGAGAGACAGACAGTGCACATCTGTAATCCGACCAATACAAAAACACTGTAGTCACTGAATCCCATCTGTGTTGGTAAGGTACACCAGGGCCGCGTGAAACCTGCTGTACGATGTAAATCACCCTCTGACACAAAATCTGTGAACGTTACATACAACAAAGAATCAGGGCTATAATTCACCGTGGTGTATGTTTGCAAATCAGAATTTATATACACTTGTTTTCCCTCTGATGTCGACATCATCATTGATCCTCAAATCTCACCACATCAAATTGACAGGACACAATTGTGTCCTGTCATTTTGATGTGGTATGCGGCATATTTGAATGATTGATCTTGAGAACTAACACAAGACAATGTCTTGTGTCAAATGCTCTTTTTGTGGTTTCCCAGAAACACCTACACTGTTCACATCTTAGGAGGTGTTGCAAGTTCAGTTGCTTTGAATACTGGCCTAGTTGCATCACGGTCTACCAAAAATGTCACCTCACATCAGCAACTGTCCCGTCAGTTTGCCCCCAAGTGCCAGCTCCTGAGGACAGTCTCTGGGCCTGTGGCCTCCTTGATGATAATAAGGACACCACACATTCCTAAAGGGACATTCTTTTGTCCATTGTCCTTTTTGGCCACAATTGAGTCACTCCCCAAGCTTCCACCTCCTTGTTCTCTGCGACGCCATCGTCTGCGGTATCCACTGTGGCCCCTTTGATCTGATATAGTTATTCATCATAGTAACAGTTGCCAGGTGAAGTTCTCGTTGGTTTTTCTCTTCATTGCCTTTCTTTCTCGTGAGGGTGTTTTTGGGCATGTATAGCATGTTTGCGGACTTCTTCTTCATCTACACCTTACTCATGCAGCAATGTCAGGCTAACGTCCTCTCAAGAAGTGACTTGTGAGATGTATTTCCCACGATCCAGGAGAATTACCCAACTCTACTGGATGTTAGACTTATTATTCATCTTCACCTTGTTTGCAAGCAGTTGTTTTTATCATATCAATTTTCACTGGGAACTTGAGTTTAAGATCTCCGCCTCTCTGTATGTGGCATTTTCAGCGTGGTTCCACTCTCGGATTTTACATCTGCAGTCGGTCTGTAGGTCAGATGGTTTTGCCTTTGTTGTCAAAATTCATCTCAGTTAAGCTCCAGAGGGTCTGAAGTCTTTGCAGAACGTTTGAAGCTCAGATTGTGAAGGCTGCCCTCCTTCTGCTGCTTGAACTGGTGCTGGATGTCATCCTCCCTCTGCTCCTTGAACTGGTGCTTGTGGAGGAGCTGACGGGCAGGAGTCCAAGTCGGTGTCCAGTTTCAGTGCCGTGAGGTCTGGATAGAGAGGGGACACACTGGGAGTATATGGTGGTTTGTGTTTGCTGTTTGCGCTGCTGAGGTTTTTCTACCGAAGCATTATCTGTTCTGTTTGGCTCAGTAATCAGGCATTTGTTTTCTTGCCCTATTTTTCACTTCAGTTTTCCACATATTTTTTTCCATCATAGTTACATTTAGTCACGTGGAGATGGGTTGTGATTGTTTCACTTCTCTGATAAAGATAACATTACAGCAAGATGAGTGTGAGAGACTGGCAGTTGGTCAGCAAGTTAAGTGGAAGCGAGTGTGAAAGAGACGATCTCCACTGTGTGATTCTGAAGTGTTTTGTATCTGCTTTTGAGTGACTAATTAAACTGCCTCAGTCTGAATTGCTCTTCTATCTAGACAACATCTCAGCAGATGCTCAAGAGATAAATGCGTCCCCGATTGTCAGTCACTGCCTCTGTCTCTAGTCTGTGTTCTGGCTCTTTCTCCTACTCTTTGGTTGCTTAACATTTATTATACGTACTCACAGGCCTTACTTTCATCTAAATGTAAAAGGAACCCGGTTTCAGATAAATTAAGGGAAAGGAGCATTTCTTTTTTTGAATATTAAAACCCAGACAAGTTTAGAAAATGTTATATTTGAACCATGATTTCACAAGGTGTAGTTATTCCTTTACATTCCTTTTTCTTCATTTTGTTTCATGCGTGTGACACCTGTCACACAGGAAAATTTATGGGCTCTGTGTATCTGTTGGCCACCTGTTGTCATGGTAAATAAAATGAATATGAATATAAATTTGATGTAAAATGCTTTATTTGATTGACAGGTTCCTGTTTCGGAGCGGTAACCAGGAGCACCCAGGGGACAAAATTGAGAACACTACTGTGGAAATACTGCCTGTTTCGGTAGAGTAACCCCCCCCCCCCTCTTTCTCTCTCTCTCTCTCTCACACACACACACACACACACACACACACACACACACACACTTTCTCTCACTCACTCTATCACACATTCTCTATCGCTCACGCACTCTCACACCCACACACTCCCTGTCACCATTTGTTTTGTGATGTGCAATGTTTCCGATTAGACTACACTGGGTGGTTGCTCTTACGGACATTGATATTGATTATTGACAGAAAAGAAGTACAACAATTGTTTGCTTTGCTAGCGGTGATACATGTCTGACGTCATCCTCATCTTCACTGTACTAACAGAAGCTAGCTATCTGTTCCAAGTGCTGCTCAAATTAGAAGTGTATCTTATCATAAGATTTCAATAAATGTTTTACACTTTATTCCACTTTCCGTCTTTTGTTCATGTGTTAGGAAGCTGGACTACAGACCAAAGAGAAGAACAAGCGAACAGAGGATCGTTTTTACAGAATCGGTGAGTGGATTTGACGGTCTCTGGTTCGTTCCTTACTGCATACAGATACACTGCAACATCGTGATTAGATTATACACACCGACAAAAGTGTGTGTGAAACGTTCTCATTCACAGCATGTTTTTTGCTTTTCTTCAGTCACCTTCCCTTAATTCTTTTGTTTTACTGATATATTCTTTATTTAGCCATTTATATACTAGTGTTTGTTTTAATGTTCCTTCAAAAAAATTTTCAGTGCTTAAGGTCATGTGCTAAAACACACTGTTTAAATCAATTGATGTGAATACTGATTTTGACACTTCTCTGGTCATTTACCGCAGCTGCGCTCTCTTTCTATATCTTTAAACACAGGTCAGTTTGAGAAGGGCATGGCGGAAGGGGCTGTAGATCCTTCTTTCAATCCTGTTGTGGCACTAAGACTTTCCGTTCTTAAAGACTCAGCTGTGTGGGCCATCCTCAGTGAGGTAAGATAAAGACTGCACCTGATAGGCCGTTCACATTGCAGAGCTTAATTAGCTTCCACAGTCAGATCTGATATTTCTATGTTCATGGTGCTTGTTTGTAAGTGACGTGTGAACATTAAGTTGCTAAACTACCACACAAGCAGATTTATTTGAAATGGGAGCTTCTGCCATACAAGAAAGAGTAAGACATACCCAGACAAGTAAGACATAGAAGTTATTTAAAAAGCCTTCTACTCTTACTTTCAGGGAACAATAGGAGTCCTTCAAAAAATATTTTTCACAATATTCAGCACCGCAAAGTATAGATTGGAGTCACACGCTGTAGTTTTTTAAAGTTGAGGTTTGTAGTTTTTGGCAGTGAGAAATTTAAATGCTGCAGTCAGCTACTTTTCAAGTGAAAGCCTTATTTCACAGTGTATTATTTTTTATAAAATGTAGACAATACAATTATTACATTCCTTTATACCAAGACAGGCTTTATACCAATTCTATTTCTGTAGCAGTATATTTTTTGGACAGCTACTGTCTAATCTATTGTGTTGCTTGACTGTGTGAACATATTCTCATGAGCCCATTTCACTACCAGTGTCTTGTATCACACACTGGGTAGCATCATTAAAAATAAGTTTTAGTCCGCTCTCACTGATGATGATTCATGAGCTGTGTGTGATTTGGGATCATTTATCCACTAAAGGATGACACAGTTTGCCTGCACAATCACGAGTATTAGCGCTGTGATAATGATTCTATTCATGTGTCCTCGTCGGTGCTTGGGACATTTTATCAAATGCTGTGGTCAATGACTCCACCAATCCACACAAGTTCTTTCTAAGACTTATATATTCTTACTCTCACTTCTAAAAGTTGCATAGTCCTGTGAAGTTTTGGCTAGTTAAGAGTAATTTCCTACCCTGAGACAGTTAGTGAAGCGAGTCCAGACATTTGGTTACTTTGCAACACCCATGGTCCAAAAAAAAAAAAAGGGGCGGGAGGGGTACAAACCACTTCCACCAGTTATAGAACAAGGGGACACACCCTATGGTTCGAGTCACTTTGAGGTGAAAAAAAATGGATTCAGACCCTTTTCAAGTATGTAATGTGAATAAAGCCATTAGGTTTTCTACAGTCACATAAAAAAATGCACTTGCCTCAGATGTATATACTGCCATCCTGTTCTTAATGCACTAATTGATGCTCTGCTCTCCTGCTGCAGATACACATAAAGAGGATAACTGGCTGATTGTTCTGGAGGGGGCACGTGAATCATGGCCCTTGGGGGACTAAAATCTCCTAGACTGCTCATGCAAGGCCTTTGGAACCTAGCGACCAGCAGTAAAATAGTGAAATGGTTAGAGCCCACTAGAGTTACTCATCCGAGCTCGTCTGAGGAACGCTACCTCTCTGTCCCCTGCTCTTCCTAATATACCCCGTTACTCTACTTCTTCTCGTTGATCGATTTCTCTCTTTCTTTCTGCATCTCTCCCTCACTTTTGTGCTCTTAATCATTTGTGAGAATGTGAATACTACTGTTTAAAGAACAACAGCAACGTGCGAGAAGACATCTGTTCCCAGCTCTGGCTCTCAGAATGACTATGTTGTTCAGCAGCTTTGAACGCAATCAGAAAACGCCTAGATGAGGAGGACAAAATCATCACGCTGGGGGAGGAACAGTCACCCTGGCCACTGGCGTAGATGCTGCCAAATCCTTCTGTAAATCAATGCTGCCACCCTTGGGTAAGCTGGGGCATTGCACTGTCACTAGCGCCTCAGCGAAGCCCATGATGATTAAGAATGTTGTCATGGCCAGTTGCAGAGGCAATGGAGCTTCAAGATCAACACCAGCTCAAACAAATGTTTTTCTTCATTCCTAGAGTATTGTAAGTCACACTCAAATATTCCTCTTGTCCTGAAGCAAAACCTCAGGATGAGCCGACTGTTCTAAAATCCTACCCACAGCCAGTCGGTGGCAATTGATCATAGGCCAGATTCTGTGGTGTCAACCCCAGTGCATCAAGACAAGAAGTACCATGACGCCATATCTATCTCACCTCCTGTCTGAGAGGCCGTGTTTGACCTCGGTGTCCATTTATAGTAAACCAATCAGACATTGCCTTGGCATCGTTTCCCGAAGGAATAAATTGTTCTATTGATATATTGTTACAGCTATGACGATCTATGAAGGTGACTTAATTTATTTGAAATAAATCTTTAATTTGTACAAGAGGTAAAATATATTTTTATTCTATTAAGAGATGTTTATGGTAGTTCAGAGTTTGTTTTATTTGTGTCTTTTTTTTTATCGACGTATTTTTTATTTTTATTGTAACAGCTTCTTGTGAAATGGCTTTGTCTTCACGTAGCAAGCAGCTTCGTTCAGTTTAAAAACCTTTCCATTTACCTAAAGTGAAATCTTACATGTTTCGTTTCAAAACAAAATAATGAATGAGATATGTGAATAGATAATTTTGAAGTAGCTGTGGCTCGATATTGGAAAATGTGCCTTATATTCAGGCCCCTTGACATTGTCTCCACATTACTCCAGTCTATTCCTTTTTTGTCTACACTTTGCTGGATATACTACTAATTAAAAAATAACTTAGTTTAATTGGCAATCGGATGTTAAGATCAGACTAACTGTCATGCTGAGACAAAGATGTACACTTTAAAAAAAAAAACATTACTCTCTAAAACAGCATGATTTTCACTGCTTTTTCACTGTTTTGTTGCCATCACACCTATCACCATTGTACTTACATTTCAGTGTTCATCACTGGCTCCTTCAAATCCACTTTTTTTTTTTTTTTTTTTACTTATTTTGGTCCAACCACACATGTTTGATAGAACACAATATTAAGACTACTGATCACTGCAAGGTGCACCTTTTGTGATATGGTTTGGATGAGGTTATGTAGTACTTTCACTGACTGTAAATTGCTTTTAAAAAGCAAGTATTTCTTTTTCTCTCACTGTCTTTTTTTTTTTTCCCCTCACCTAACAGTTAATTGAACTTTGTGTTTGATGTGTGGCCGGTGCGAGTGGAGTCTAAGTGGAATTTTACAATTAGTGTAGTGCTTTTTGCTGGAATTGTCATGTAAGTGGGTCAAGGTGGGTGTGTGCACATGTGTCAGAGGAGGCCCCTCCACCTCCTGACCAAACTATTTAGACTGAAGCTCTGCATTGTAATCAGATTCTTTTAATTAGGACATGAATAGAGAAAGCCCTTTAGGGACTATTTGAGGCTGAAACATATTTGCAAAGTGAAAAGACATTTTGTGAGACGGAATGGCAGAATGTCTATGTCACCCACATACAAACTGAATGTAGAGTGGAAAAATGTGATAACCAGAGATTTTGCTAATGGACTTGTGGAAAGTGGATGGGAGACGGAAAGGAATTTCGCCCTTGCTTGATAACTCCATACACCCATCAGTTCATGTGCCTTCATCTTGTACATGTGCCTGCCTCTGATGATTTTGACATTATTTTTCATGGATAACTTTGAAATAAACTATAAGTTGTTAGAAGTCATAGCCATTTTTGTGTTGTGATTTTATTCCACTTGCATTGCCCATGTCATCTGCATCACCAGATTTCATGTCAGCTCCAAAGAAACAGGTTGAGAACTACAATCCTTCCCAGCATGCACTTCTTTGCAACAGGAACTTCCGTTTTCCCATCGTGCCGCTTTAGAAACATGGTGGATCACCGCTTGTACACATGATATTGACTCGAACTAGCCAGTTGTGACACTGACGTTTTCATAAATATCTGTTCATGTGAACTCTGCACGATGCCGAAATATTACGAGGATAAGGAGGAGGACGGTCGAGCGTGCGCCGGCATCAGAGAAGACTTCAAGGCTTGTCTTCTTCAGCACGACTGCGTAGTAAAGGTAAGCGTCCTCCGGTCACAGCGGCAGTGCTGCGGTTACGCGTTAAATAGATCCCAGGTAAACCAGCAGTTTCTAAGTGCGTAAATTCATCCGCAACGGCCCCGCTTTCGTCCCGATGAACTCACCCATAATAACGAAGTTTTTAGTAATTTTCTGCACAAATTCCCGAAAATGGAAAGAAAGAAAAACGTGGTTTTGTTCATAGAAGGTTTAGATACAGACATAGATCAAGTCGTCTTGGCCGAGTCTCACACCTGGATTTTAGGCAGCCTGGTTCTTCCGGTGCCCGGCTGGTTTTCTCGAACTCCGATTGGTTGAGGACAGATGAGGACAGGTTTGTCTCGACTGTTTGCGGACACTCATTGCTATGCAAAAATAAATAAATAATATACATATACATATCCGTCACCTCAGTCTGAGGTTCTTCAAGGAGGTCTCTACCTGCGTGTGTCCCCCACCGCTTGTAGCCAGGTGTGACACAGATGTGCCCGTTTCTAAATCCAATTCACGCAGGCGCTGTAGATATATTACTTGTATTGTCTGATAACGGCAGCCAATTTTCCTTCTATGCCTGGGTTTGATGGCTCTTGTGAGGGAAACATATTTTATTCATTAAAAGGAACCCATTGAATTGTGTGTGTGTGTTTTACTTCTGTTGTAGGAGGGTAAAATGCCCAGTGAGTGTTTGAAGGAAGGCCACTGCAAAGCCCTGCAGACGTCATTCTTTGAGTGCAAGAGGTCAATGGTAAGTGAGCAGTAATTACACTGTGTCTTGTGAAAGGTCGTGCATCTAGAAACAGATGTATCATTTAGTAGGGAGTGGAAATGCAAAAGGAGCAGGGAATGTTTTCTTGATGTGTCTGCAAGCAGTGTTTACACAAAAATGACTAGTAGCAATATAAAATAAATGAAGAATTAAGCTGATATATGGTACATAGATACTATAATTCATTTAAGCAATGCTGCCAAGTCTTACAGTGTGCGTGTGTCATCTATCTACAGCTGGACACAAGGTCAAGGTTCAGAGGGAAAAAAGGATATTGAGATCAACTGAATGCTGATGTTGCCATTTTGTTGAGTGAATAATTTATTTCCAAGGGCATCGCGGATGGATTGTTGTAAAGCCTCATCTGAAGGTGTTAAGAAAAGGGGTAGCAAAGGGCAACCGCACAGGAAAGAAGATTATCAACTGATTAGCAAAATGCACCACTGAAAAACTCTAAGAATCTTTTTCTTTTTTCAAGAAAAATGCTTTTTTTCTGATGAATGAATATGTGTTTTGGATTTTGGAAAACAGAATAAATAGTGTGCAAGTAAATGAAAATGTTCAGTATTATTATGTAAATAAAAATGTCAAGTTTAGTATTAAAGTGTGTTTTAATGATGTATGAGAACAGTGGTAAGTCAAATTTTGCCCTAGTTCATGTTTATTTGTTCTGTAGAAACCAGAAAATGTACAGTTTGCAGTCAGTTATTCATTAGTCTGTAATATTTATAATGTCACAATGTACAATAATGTCAGATATAGAACAAGTACATCATAAAAACAAGATTAATTTTAAGTCCATAAAAAATCCTACAAACTGCATCAACCTATGTGAATTAAAAAAAGACTGTTAGCTCTTAAGTGAGGAGACAGGACTGTCTGAGATTTATCTCAAAGCCGCCATCATCATCTCCTTAAACTTCTCCAAATCCACCTCTCGAATGATGACAGCTTTAGTACTCTTCTTCAGAAAATCAACAGTATCTACTATCATCATTCCTCGCGTGTGCGTACCGGACAACTCTACACTAACTGGATACTGGTCACTCTCTTTTATAAATGAGTCGTCTATGGCGGCTGCCATGGCGTAGGAGTCGCAGGAAACAAAGCCTGTGCCAGCAACTAACTCTTTCTGGAACCGCTCGCTTTGTGATACCTCGATGCTGTGGCGAAAGATCCGTGCCATGAAGCGAGCTTTGTCAGTGTCCTGCGCCAACCAGGCATCACAAAACTCCTGTCAACACCACAATTAATGTCAAGAAAGAGCAGCTTCAAAATTCCTCTGATGACACTGTTGATGTTGTGCGATATCATGTGTCAGCAGCATTAGAAATGTACACCATGTGGGAATGTGTTTAAAAGAAAAAAGTCTCACCCAGGACAACTTGCTTTTGCAAGTGAACTCCCAGCAGGACAAGTAAATAGGACACTGGTACTCATTCAATACGATGTAAGCTGCTTCTGGATCAGCTGCAAAATTGAACTCGCCACACACTGTTGTGTTTCCTCGAGCTGGGGGGAAAAAACACAGATAAAATACTGACTGCATGTCTGGCACTTTGTTTTGAGTTTTTAAATCCACATACATGAGATGATACAACTGACTGAGCTTTGAAAAGATTAGGCTAAAAACATTTCTTTATCCTTCAACTGTTGACATTATGGTGTCCAGCACTTGTGTACCACACACCAGAAAATTTCCACAGTGTTTTACTGACATTCAGTGTTGCCACCCATGATGAAGAGTCCTCTGAGTTTGCTCGGTAGAGATGGATCCATCTTCACAGCTAGAGCCAGGTTAGTAAGAGGGGCTGTCGCAACCAGAGATATCTGGGAAATAAATCCAGATTTAAGACCTACAGGAAACACACACATACATAGAACTCTTGTCACTCGCCTCACCTCTCCTGGGTTTTCATTGACAATCCTTATCATAGCAGACACAGCACCCTCCTTCTGCATCAGATCCAGACCAGGGGCATTGGGGTCAGGGGCATCTCCCAGTCCGTCCAAACCATGGAAGTGTCCAGAATCAATGGGGTTCCCGAGGATAGGCTTAGCAGCACCTTTAAAAACTGGAATCTGGCACATTGAAGAAGAGCAAACAAAGTTAAAGCATGCAAGCATAGAATCTGGGAGGGGGGGATTTCATGGTTTCAGATATCGATCAGTTAATACATTATTTTTGTGCAGGACAGAGTTCAGAAATATAAATACATCCTCAGTGTGAGATAATAGAAATGTGTCACAGTATGATATTGGTAAACTTCAAACTCAGCTCAAAGTGCTGCAAATATGTTTTGCTATTAAAACCCACATTGTTTTTCTAAGAAAAGATTTAACTTTTCTTCAGAGGTGTTGGAACCAGGTCTTGAGGGCTGCCGCCCTGCTTGTTTTCCACCTATCCTTGCATAACCATTGTCTTCCAGCTTCTGACTGGCCACACCTGATCATATATACATACAAATGTCAGGCCACACTCGTGACTTCTGAGCAAGCACAGTGACGTGGTGTTTTTAAAAACCAACACAGTAATTACCAGTATGTTGTGTCAGTTTTATTTCATAACAGTTACACTAGAGCTTCACTCACCTCAAGTTTATTACAGGCCTGCAGAACGCGCAGCGTGTTCTTACACACATTGTCCACCGTGGTGTTTCCATGCACACAGGTGATGCCCACGAGCTCCACACTGGGGGCAGCCAGTGCCAACATGATGGCCTGAGCATCATCCACCCCACAGTCTACATCCACTAACAGTTTTTTCCTCATGATGGACCCTGCGGAACGACTTTAGTAAAAAAAGGAAAAAACATTTTACCTTAGTTAAGTAGTAAATAAGTGAGCTGAATATAACATTTACGTAACAAACACACAACTGTTATCATTTATCTGCCTCAGCAGACACATAAAACCACCTACCGGAGTGTTAAACAGATGTAGCAGTTGTGAAAACCAGTACTCTTCGTCTCAGGAGCTGAAAACAGTGTTGGTCGGTGGCAAACAACCTTTGAACAAGAGAGTATTTTGAAAAGTGATGAGTGGGCTCGGTGGGAGGAGTTAAGGTAATAAGTCAACTTCAGTGAGTAGAAAAACTACAGATCCTGTTCAGGCACTGTTTCTCTGCGCTCTTTAACCCCTGTTTAATTTACAAATTAGTATTTTTGTGTCTTTCAGAGGAGGAAATATTCGGCTCCATTACTAAATTATTAAAACTACGTAAAATCTAATTAATTTAATTATTTCCTTTGTCTTTAATAGAGATGAGTGGACGAACCAAAGATCCACAGTTTGTTTCATTCAGTAAAAGATAATGGCTTGAGAGGGAGTTTTGAAGATACTGAAGTTATTTAAGGAACATTAGTGGTGTGATATGAACAGAAATATAAGAATACTGCCACCTTGGCAATGTATTTATGAAACATTTTAATGTCTCTCACACACAGTAAGATATATTTACATCACTTTACTGAATCATTTCTCAACTTAATTCATTTAATGTGCACATAGCTCCTTGGACACATATTAATTTATAGTTGAATGTAGTGGAGTAAAAAGGATTTCCCTTTGAAACTATTTCAGTTAATAACCTACAGTGCGAACACCCTCATATGTGCTGTAATGTCTTTCGTTATTATCCTCCGCTGGTGTCTGCAAGTCCGCGGTGTTTTGTTCTACATGTGAAATCCTCAGCTGAAAGAAATATCGTGTCGACACGTGTCAGTTCTGTATTTTCACCCGCTGCTCCACAGACACTGAAGAGGAGCGAAGGTGTGAGTCGTGCTCCGATTGGAACGTGCAGCCTCACCTCAGGTCGCCACAGTAACGCTGTAAAACGTACAGGCTGGATAACGGAGCGCCGTAGTTAGTCCCGAAACACCCGAACCCGGAAATAATAACTTCTCGATGCACTTCCGGTGTTATTCATTCATACCGCAGCGGCAATTTTTAGGCCTTTTCGTGTCTTGTTGACAAGGGGCCACATAGGACGACAGACGCTGTCCGGAACGTAACACGTGATCAAACCCAACTCCTTCACTGTGACGTCAATTACGGTTTTATAACCGAATCACTAATTAGGTCACTTCACACTAAGAAATGTTTTTTTTCATAACCGGTAAGGAAACTAGATCAACACTCAATTGGACGTTAAATGATGGTGACGTAAAAATCATGCTACTATTTTATTATTCAGAATAAAAAATTAAAACAAAAGGCGTTGTTGTTTGCTGGGCTGATTCTCTTTCACCAGGCCACAATAAGAACGAAACTCAGTAATTCAGTAACAAATCATTTTACAGTAACTGTGGTATTGTTATGATGCAAATTTTTGTTCCAAACACGTAGTATTTTATTCTTTTCTGGACACAGTGAAATCAGCTGATGAAGTGAGAACCTGTACTGAAGCACGTGTGAAAACTAAACTCATTGATTGATGATGAAGAAGAAGAACACTGGTAGATGATTTGATGAGCCGCTTCCACAAACAAAGTGTCTCATCTCCAGCAACAGATGCAAGTGTGGAGCAGTCTGGGCTCAGAGTCACATTTAAAACTCTGTCTTCATGGCCTAAAATAATAACAATTTAAAACTCTGTCCTCATGGCCTAAAATAAAAAGAATCAATTTGTTTAGACAAGCAGAACCATTACAGCAAGTACAGAGTCGGTCTAGTTAAAACTTACCATGAAGCTCAGCAACTTCGGTGAGAGCGGAGTATTTGGAGATCACTCTATTGTTTTGGTCATTGCCATGGGCAGAGACCAGCTCCTTGTAGTTGGGTGAAAATACCAATGATTAGATCTGAAAAACACAATTAGGTAATATGAGAGTAGTCCTGTGTTATCATAACCAGGTCAAATTCCCAACATAGAATTAAGGTCACATTTTAAATGAATGAATCTCAAGTGTGCAGTAATCTGTGACCGGGTGTTAAGTGTCAGGATGCACGATCCACTGTTTACATTCCATACATGTAATATCCAAAAGTAACGCTAATCACGTTTTGTGTTAACCAAGTTTGCCTTCTTAGCTAGGGGAGCGATGCTAACGCTAGTACTTTTAGCTGATGAGTTCTGTGAGCTACAAAACTAAATTCATCATTAAAATTTAGAAATAAGCTCGTTTCACGTTGCCCCAAACCTTTTGCATTATACCGACTATGTTCATCATTAGCTCCTGCATTAGCTAGATAAATGTGAGCCACTGAAGTGAACGTAAAGGAAATTCTGCTCTGTGGGAAGTCAAGTTAGCGTTAGCATTACCATTAGCATTAAGCTAAAGAGAACAGGGAAAATGAAGTTCTTTATGGTTCTAGGCTCGAAGGAACGCACCTGACTAGGTGAATCAAAGTGAAAACACTAATTAGCTCAAATTTTCTTTGAAAAGTGCAGAGGAGAGAACACAGGTAGGAACACAGCGAACTTTCCTCTGCAGGTTCACAGTTCGAGACTCGCACCAACGGCTGAAACCCAACGAACCTGCGGCGACGATTTGACGTAGTCATTGAATTCTTTCATGTGATTGGTGGAAACGTTGCCTCCCTCGCGCAGGGCGCTGTCCGTCCTCTCTCGCCATCTGCTGGTCAAACGTGGGATTCGTGTTGGAATGTAAAACAGTAAAGTGAAGTGCACAAATAAAAACTGCAGAAAAACAATAGAAGTCAAATTAATCCAGTAGAGCAACCGTCAAATTGTAGGCATTGTAGATCGAGATCAAATTCAAAGTCTTTTATTGCAATTTTTGAGGTTAAGAACCTCTTTTTCAAAAATGAATTGTTTAAGGCGGAGACATTATGTTTTTAATAGATCAAAGGGTGGACTTCTTTGTAATATAATGGTGATGGTTTTTACTTGTGAGTTTTACTGCACCACATAATCAACTGTTCCACTGCTCATCTGTGTGCAGACTCATTTGTCTTGGATGAGGCTGATAATGGCTGTGCCATCCACAATTTTCATGAGCTTGGAAATCAGGTAGCTGAAGGTGCAGTTATTTCTTTAGGGAACGAAAAGCAGAGGGGAGAGGACAAATCCCTGGGGAGAACCAGTGCTAGTTTGCCACATGCAGTATGAATGTATATAGTTGAGTTATATCCTAATAATGGATTGTTACTTTTTTAATCATAAAAGTGGTGTTGAATGTGAAAGAAATATTCAACAAACGTTTGTTTGTGGTGACCAAATGCATCCTGTGAACTCTCCTTTGAGACATTCTGTCTGCACTGTCTTTAGAACACGTTTCCCCAGGACACTGTCCAAGCAGGGAATACATACACCTCCTAATTATGTTCCAGTTCTGTAACGGTGGTTTGCATTGACTCATTCCTTTGTCCTTTTTGTTTCCGCTCGGCTGTGAGCTCGGTGGTCAAAAGGCCAACACGACTTTTAAAACCTTGTCAATCTGATTGTCTCGCTCTGAGAGTAACACTGCTCTGCTCTGTTTCACTTATGAGCTGCTTTTTTGCCTCTTAATGTGTATTACAGTTTTTTGCCACGACATTAATTTTTAAGTTAATCTTCAGGAACAAAATGTCAAAGTATAATAAACTTCTGTTATTTAAATTATAGTTTATTTTTTTAACTTTAACCTGCTTGGCCTACAAAAATGAAATGCAACGACTGGCCAACGCAAAGAGCTTTTACTCTGCTGTTAATTCTCACACCACAAATTGAGAACCAAACCTTTCGACTGAACAGAGGATCAGTGTTTTCACTGAAGTTATTCTTTATTATTAGACAATCTATGGCTGTGATGCAGATTCTGTAATGTTCTTAAAGGGAAACACGTTTATAAATAGAGGGAAATAAAAAATTGTCATATTGGATTTACTATTTTAAGATGCTTCTCCTTAAAGCCATGTGTATGTCAAATAATTAAAGATGAAAATGTTCTTGCAGCCCATTTTATACTCGATAATACCATTGAATTCATTAACACACGCTCGCTTGGCATTGACAAGCTTTTATTCATTATTCAGTTTCAATTCATGACTCAGTGGGGCGTCAGGCATCTCCCAGGATCTCCTGTCTAACCTGTGTGCATGTACACTTGCAGAACAGAAGCCAAACTTTGCTCAGTAATGATAATTAAAACCATAACAGCAGTTGGAAACACCAGCCATATCAACGTAAATACTGTAGCCTACTTGTAAGCAAAATAACATTTTTTTAAAATAAAAAACACAGTCTCAGTATTTTTTGTCCAATAAGTTACATTGGAGCCCATAAAGTGACAACAGAGGAAGTGTTGTTAATGATCAGTTTAATAATGCAATATGCATTATTTCAGTTCAGTCTGAAAACCTTTATCATGGATGCTTTTTGTTGGATACTCTTTGGATTAGTATACAACTGCAATATAATAAAGCAGTGGGGATTTTAATTTTCATGATGGTTCCCATAATGACGTTTTATCCAATTGGGATAATGAAGTTATGCACAATTGAAGTACGTGTTGTAAAAGTGAAAACACACACGTAATAAACAAAAACCCAATTCTGATCAAACCACTGTAGTGCGTATAACCTGTAGGAAGTTCCATAATAAATATCTGTATCTGAAGACATGTAACTATACAAAATGTTGTGATGCGCCACTTTCGAAGACCAACATTTGTAAAACTGTTCCCCACTATTTTTTAAGCATAGCATCAGAAGAACACCATAAATCACATTTGGATATCACTGTAATTGCAGTGGTATATGTACTTCTAAAAGATCTGTGCTCAGTATATAGAGAGATATTGTTTTGAATATTAATGTGATTGAAGAAAAAAGATGAGAAGAGGGAGAGACAGGGGACAAAGACAACTGACAACAGGCAACACTGAAAAAAGGGGCTTTGACTTACGGTAACTAACAGTGGCTGTCCTTCAGGGCAGTTTAGGACCTGAGAAATATCTTTTGATAAAGCTGATCGTCTGTTGTCTTGCATACTTTTGATTTAAAGCTACATTAGGCGACTTTACATGTAGCCAACTCCAAATGGCATCAACAACGTTACATTGTTACATCATTTCCATCCATCCATCAGGTTGTGGTGGAAACACGTTCACCAAGGTAGGTCAGACATGTCCCTCCCAAAACGTGTTTCCAAGTTCTTCCTGGGTAATTTCGTTATGTTTTTTTAGATCTTACAAATAAAGTATATTTTTTCAGCAATTTCATTGCAGTCTCAGTTTTTAATTCAGGTGGAAGTTTTCTACATATAAGTTTGCCTCATGCAGCTCTAAAGACTGAGGCTGGCTGGCATGTAAATATTTTTTTATTGTCAACAAATAAATGATAAATAACAAGCATTATTCCAAATTGTCAATTTTCCAGATTCTATTAAAATGATTCCAATATTCACTGTCTTTTAAGCTCATGGAGAATGTGGACTAGTGTTCTCTTCCGTTGGAGCCTCTTGGCTCCCTGCAAGCATGTTTGAGATTATAATCCAGAAATTATACTGGAACAAATGGACACAATTCTGAGGCTAAAGGGTCAATTTAAAGTGTGTATATCTGCTATTTTAAAGCATAGACAATAATCAGAAAAGGTTCTGATTATTATCAATGGGAATACTGCTCTATGGGATGATGTGCGTGACATTATGAACATGGAAGCTATAGTAAGGTGATTTTGTCACTGTGACATAAGTGCTTCACTGTCCAGTGGTGGTATTTGGTTCGCCAGAGGAGCAGTGTTGAGATGGACTCTAAACTAGAGTGTGGCCGTGTTCACTGTAATGAAGAAACGTGTTAGTCATTGGCGTTTTTGAACAAAAGTTACTGAATATATTTCTTGTTCATATTAGTCTCTGCATAGGATTTGCTGACAATAGACAAATATCACCTGCCTTAATTTTTAACGGACAAAAATAAAATCTGGACAGATAAGTTGACACATTTGCTCATCTTATTTCTAGTGACACAAGTTAAATAGACTCCGTCGCAGTGGCTGGACACTTACTGATGCTACTAATGGTACAGCAGCCAACAGTGATGTCTGTATATTGGCTACTATGCAACACAGAAAGGTATTTCTTTATTGGATTTGGCTGTGAAATGGACACAAAAACTGTGTCATTCTAGTACTACTGAGGGGATAGAGGGAACTGCAATATAACAATCTACAGTAGCACTGGCACTTGGACAATAATAATCTTATCGGTGACTAAGCACAAAAGAAAGGGCTGTTCCAGTTTGTGTTGGTAGTTTTCTTTGTGTGGGGTCATCTTCATTATTCATTCATCTATCCTTATTATCAGTCTTTTGGTTTTCTCCTGATGGACGAGTCCTCTTAGGTCTCTACTTTGCCGTACGTCCCCTCTGGAGGGCGGTACTGAATGGGGAAGGCCTTGAGCTGGAGAGAGTTAAAGGCGTATTTACGACATCCCACATTCTTCATTGTGTTCTCTCTCCTGCAGCCCTCACTGTAGGAATAGCAGGTATAACGCGTTATTTGCATTGCAAACATTGCTTTCCTGATGAGATTTGGTGCAGAGACTGACCTGCGCATGCAGTCCAGAGCTTGGTAGAAGACCTGTGGGGCCAGGGCGTGCTCCTGCTGCAGGATCTGACACTGCTCCAGCGTCAGAGACATGGCTGTGCGGTCCTTGGCGCTCTTACAGCTGGTAAAACGCACTCCATTCAGGCGGCGACATGCCTTTCGAGTTGAAAATAAGAGCGATTAGAGTAGAAAGATGTAGCATTTAAATTTCTCTTGGGCCATGAAAAGCAGGTTTACCTCAGCTGCCTGCCACAAAATGTCCACGTTCTTGCTTTTCTTCGCGTTCACATTCTGACTGAGCTGTTTGAGCAGGTCGGGAACACTTGTGGTACTGTGTGAGCGAGGGAGGCCTGTGAAAATAACCAGTGCAAAATGGTGAGATGAGTAAAATATGAGTAAAACTTTATGGTAACAGTATTTTGAACCTATGCAGACTCACAGTCTTCTGGCAGGACCTCTTTAAACTGATCATAGTAGGAGCTGAGGCGAGTCATGCTCTCCATGTTGATCACTTCCTGCAGTGAGGTGTCTCCAAACCTGGAAAACATGCACAATGTAAGTTAAAATTTTTAACTTTCATCTTTCTCGAATATCACACTAATTTCTAAATGGGAGGTAATTCCAAATAGTTTTTTAATCATTTCATTTTAAAGTCAATACCTTACATGGATAAAATGTTATCCATCAGTGTACATCTAAGCAGCTGTTTCTAAAAACTACATATCTAGCCGGAAATGTACCTTTGTGTCTGCCCTCTCTGCCCTCAAGTCTGTGTCTGACATTTCCTGCACTTTAGTCTCAGTGACTCACTTCTCAGCCAGCGTCTGCTGTTCGTTGATCCCCACATTGAACAGGACGGGCTGCACACGCAGCAGCATCCCATTCTGGATTTCTCGTGGCAGCGTATCAAACATTGCCCCCGGCAGTGGAACCCTGACGTTGAAGCCGTTCCTGTTTCCCGTGATCACCGGCAGCATGTCCGGGGCAAAACCCGAAGTTGCTTGGGTAACTTTAAAGGTGACATTTCTCAGGTCCATCACTCCAACACTCATATCCTCCAGCATGGCCAGCTCTTCCCCTTTAAGAAGTCATTACGTGTGTGTGAAAACAAAATTTACACAGAGTACAATTATTTATAACCTTTGAACTGCCAGCACATGTCAAAACTCTGCTGAAAACATTTCAGTGAGGTATAACGCAGATGCACAGGCACTTGATCTGCCATTTTTAAACATCCCTTTTACATAGTTCACCCAATCATCCAAATGTTTTTATATGAGTCAAAAGTAAAGGTTTTCATTAGTGTATATATATATATATATATTTTTTTTTTTTTTTTTACCATTTTCATGTAATTTAAATATTGTGTACTAACTTGTACAAATCAAAGGTAAGTAAATCCAGCTTTTGACAGCATATGTTGATTTTTATTCCCTTTAAATGCCATCTAGTGTATGGATGGTGCACCAGCAACATGCTTCACATATACGGTTCAAGGTGCAAAGAGAAAGTCTGTAATAAAATGCATAAAATGCGCAAAATTTGTGTTTTGATGCTGACCTAGAGCTACATGTAACATTTCTACACATAAAGAAAAATAAAGGAATTCCTGGAAGATGGTAAAGGCTTTTCTCTTTTCTGTGTGATTATACGTTTCTCAAGCAAACACAGGTTACCATAGGTGCTGAGCAGGCTCTCGTACTGGACCAGTAAGCCGATGGTGTGTAGCTGCCTGAGGAAGCCTGAGTCACAGAGACAGTTCCTCAATTTGAGAATGAAGCCGCAGATCAAAGCCGTCAGCTGTAAGCACAAGTCACATCAATACAGCTGATATACAGTTTGTATATCTATCAAACTTTTTATGAATGACATACACACGGACCGTCTGGCAGAAGACGACGTCCCGGCGGTACTGCAGGGTGAGGCTCATGGCGATGGTCGGGGCGCTGTCCTGCATCAGTAGAAAAATCATGGCCTTCTTGGCTTTGTCGCTCATCAGAGCCGCACAGTCTGTGAGCGTACTGAGGAGAGGATACAGAGCATCGCTCCACTCACCTGCAGCCACAGCACACAGTTTACACCCCTGTACACGCAATACACACACTGTGCATGTGCACATACTACACACAAAAAGGTTTAGTGCAGCTGCATTTAAAGACATTAAGGTGTTTAAAATGACTGAAGTCAAATCTACTAAAATGTCTCAGCATTTTTTTGATCAACTGACCACATTTGCACAACAAGAAGATGATGACTTTAGTATACATCACAGAAAACTGCCATTATTCATTTATCTGATACATGTTAATTCATTGGTCAGAGCAGGGCCTTCTCTTCCCGTAAACAAGTTCAGTTCACGAGTTAAACAGCTCTCTCTATTTCACACACACACACACACACACACACACACACACACACACACAGAGGTTTATTTAGAAATCATTGCGCTCACCTGGGGATGTTTTCTCTACTTCTGGGCTGTTGCCTACATGAGAGAAAGTTAGGAAATGGTTTCTAAAAAACTAAGATAGAAATCAAACTTCAGATGTGTTTTCTACTCCACATTACTTTTAGCATAGAAACACTGAAATAGTTTGAGGTGATAACAAGAATGAACCTACAGAAATGATCAACATGACGTGAAAGGACGATGGATGAAAGATTATGGATGACGATACGGAAGGTAGCTGCACAATGGGAGCACTGAAGATGACGATGATGATAGTAAATCCTTGTCTTTGTGTTTAAGATATAACCAGAAAGGGTCTTGGTTACTATTACATCATGAGAGTGATACATTGATTTTTACTCTTCAAGTTCTTGTAAGATCAGTACATGGCTCCAGTTGTCCCTCACTCAGTGTGTGTGTGTGTGTCTGTGTGTGTGTTTGTGCATGTGTGTACCTTTTTTAGAGGTATTCGCATCCTCAGTGGCGAGAAGGAAGACGTCCTCAGAGCTACTGTCGCTCTGGATTTTGTCTCGCTGCAGTAACCTGTCCACCCTCTGGATCACACACTCCAGGCTTTTATCAACATTTAGCCAAACCTTCTCCTATGAACACACACACGTTGCAAATGAAGTTAGTCAGGACAGAAAACATATGACCCAAGACTGTAAAGAGACACATGGACTTTTTCTTACCCATTCCTCTTCATGCAAATCTGCCTGCAAGGAAGCGCGCTTGTTTTTTAACCCCTCGCTGCCCTCTGGAGGAGCTGCATGGCGAGAAGGGGAGGTGGCAGCACGAGATGGAGAAGTAGGGTGCCGAGAAGGGGAACGGGATGGGGAGCGAGAGGAGGGTGAAAGGGAAGAGGAGGATGGAGACGGGGTGCCCTGCTGAGTGGACTCTGGGCAGGCGGCTGCGAGGGCAAGAATTGCAGTGCAAAGCAGCTTGGAGTCACACACGGTCACCAGCTGACGGGTCTGTGGAGGAATAAAAGAAAGTAGTAAGGTTCTTACATTGTAGGTGAAGTTTAAATAACACTGACTTAAGGGCAAAACATTTAAAGTTCGTGACATTAAAAGCCAGGGCAAAAATGCTGGTAATTATGATTTTTTGTGTTAGCTGTAAGTAAGTTTCCCCTTTGGTAGTTAAGGAAAATATAATTTTATACATTATAAACAATGTTATCTGGTCTACATTTTGTGCATTTCAAAGCTACTTGAGACCTACCTACAACAGGACAAACAACCTAGTAAAATAAAATGAAAAAATTATATATATTAAATTTATAAAACGTTTGACACTCATTCTAATTCTGTGAGTTTAAGTCAGAGTGCAAGTGTAAATTTATTTATGTATTTTGTTTGTTGCGTATTAACCTATTTGTAATCTTTGGCTTGAACTGTTTGTTTATATCTTTGTCACAAGTCAAGTTGAGGCTGAGATACAGTGAAAAACAGAAGCACAGCAAAAAGAAGAGGCCAGAGAGTGAGATTATGTAGAGAGACACATACCTTCTCTGTGAGGATGGCCAGGGTTCTCTCCAAAGCGTTGGCTGAGCGTTCCTTGGCAGCTCGCGACAGTCGCTCAGTGTAGTAACACACTTGTGTCTTCAGAGTGTTAATTTGACCAATCAGCTCCTTTGCTTTCACGACGTCCTGAGGCTGGTATGTCATTCTTTTAGAGCCAGAGCCTGCAGAGCCTTGGCTGTGCAACGATGTGTGTGTGAAAGACAGAGAGATGAAGCAGAACATAAATTGTGGAACGAGTCTGAAATACAAAGCAAAGCCAACACTGCACATAATCTCACCTCTCATCCTCGTGGGTGCTGAATCAAGAAAGGCGAGAAAAATAACAAAGTAAGATCAATTATTCACTTTTAAACCTGGGGCTCATGAGTGCTGGCTCTACTCACTGTTTCCTGGCTTCTTCAAGCTTGTGCAGCAGCTTTCGGAGGCCGCAGCCTTTAAAGCCTTGATGATGCGCTGCAGGAGCTCCAATAGTTACAACATCATATGTCCAGTCTGATCAGAAGACAAAGAGTACGAAATATGATGCTGAATAAACAATAATATTAAACGTGTGGGCTGTGAAACTGTGTATTAGATCCATACAAGCACAAACACCTACCATAACCAGTCTCTCCCTGTACTCTCATCCTCTGGATGTGAAGGTTAGTGGGAATAAACTCCAACTTCCTTTCAGCTTTTAAGGTGCTGGACTTAAATGAAGGACCTAAGAGGAACCAAGAATCACCAGTAATTTCATAACCAGCTTCACACAAAAGCTTTTTGATTAAATTAAACCCTAAATGTTAATTTTCAGCCTAAATTTCTCTACGTAGATTCCATCACCAGTGAGATGTACATGCAGCTTAGAACAAGCCCATACATTAAAATCATGTGGAGGTAATTGTTGTTAATGTGCATGAATAGGTTCTTTTGTCCAAGTCCAAGTTTAACACAGGAGTGTCTACATTTGTTGTTTTAAAGTTGTAAGTCGCTTTGGATAAAAGCATCTGCCAAATGACTAAATGTAAATGTAAAATGTAAATGTTAAAGCACAATAGCCCTAAAGTATAAATCACGATGTAATCAGTAATCACACTGCAGTCATACCTGCTGTGGTGACTCCACACGAATTTCAACCAACTCTGGCTATTGCTTTTTGTGGCAGACAAAATAAGTATTTTTACTCAGAGATTTACATGCACAGTTATTTTTAAAAGATAAGATATTATTGTAATCTCATGTTCAGAGACATCAAGCCACAGGACTCTTTCATCATTTCATGCATTTAGAAAGGGCAAAATTGATTCGTGAGTCCTTCTCAAACATGTCTACATTTGTCAGCCATTACTTTGTCTGGTCAGGTTGGGAAAGTGTCCCTGTAAAATGCTTTACAAAAGCTTGTTGCTCTAACCTTTGTATTCGTGCAGGTCACTTATGGTCTCCTGGTAGGTGAGGATGATGGTTTGGTACTGAGTGATGATCTGCCTCCTCAGGTTTTCCCAGCATGGAGTCAGCTCACCCAGCTCTTCCAGCTCACACACCCTGTGCACCACAAAGGCTTTAATGCTCAAGGCATCAGCTGATGATCTCACAGCAGGCAGTTAGTTCAGCTAGCTCGGTTGAGAACTATGCAATAAACCCAACAATGGAGCATTTACAGCTCTTCAAATTAAGATAGCAATAAAAGATTCTCTGTATCTCAGCGGATGCTTAGCTTGCTACGATACACTGTAGAGTTCAACGTCTTTCCTAAGGACACTTTGAAGTGTGGTGAAGACAGAGCTCGGGATCAAACCACTACTAACCACTAGACTCCGTGCTGCACAGAAAGTAAGCCTTACATAAAACCATTTTACCTGTCATGCCTTGATATATTAATTATTAACAAGTGCAGGACATTGCATGAGATATTTCACCCATCAGCCACAACATTAAATCAATCTGGTGGTTGTGTGTAGTTGTGGTGGACAGGAATCAACAACACTCTGACTGGTCACTGACACCTGTCGATCATGGCAAGCAGAATTCTATTCACCACAAGAATAAAACCCCAAGGTGGATTTACCCTAAGGTTGGGACTGATTGTTATATGGTTTGTCTCATAAACTGGAATGACATCATCAGAGGTTTTGAACCGCTGCACCACAGTTCTCCAGCCCCAGCTGGTCAATAACTTTAAAACAGATTTCAACGGTTACCTGACGGCATCTTCCTCCAGCAGCAGTTTCACAAATTGTCGGGGAACGTGCAGGGAGAGCGTGCTCTCTGCCATCTGCTCCAGGATGCGCAGGTGGTTGCCATCTGTGGTGGGGAAACGGTACGTCCGCGAAAGGATGCCTCCAAACACTGGAGCAAACCAAAACAGGCCATCAGAAACATTAATCACTGTAACACAGGCATCGTTCTAGATTTCAACTGTTACCAAACTCTCATGGTTGTTATAAGATAATATGTAATTCATATGGAGACATACTGACCAGCCTTCAGCAGTGGGTCTTTACACAGAGAAGAAGACTTGGACTTAATGCTCACGGATCCAGTCAGACTTTCATCAACAGGGAGAACCATCTGACACACACACACAAACATCATCAGAATTCAGTAATCAACTCATTACATGCTTACAATAAGTATGCCAGTTCTACATTTTAAGAATTGAGCTATTGAATTAATTGTGTTGCCCACTAATAGTATAAAACTTGTGTATTCGAAAACAACACAAAGATAGCGCTTGGCTTTTCACATGAAAAAAGAGATGGTTATGAAATGAGCTGATCATCTAATTAATTTGTTCTTCCGGCATTGAATACTTTCATGAAAAAAACTAACAGCAATAAGTATCTCTAGCTTTTAACATCAGAAATATAGATTTTGTGTCTCTCACCCGTCCATTAACAGTATCTCCTCTCTGCAACCTTGCAACAGGAGCTCTCTGCTCACGCTTCTCCTCTATCTGCCACGCGATGACGGTGATGTTGCCCACACGCACATTTTCCGCTGACCTGATGTAAAGCCATGTCAAGTTAATTAAAGGTCCCTGAACGCAAAGTCAGTAAGGAATTTATATGTTTGTCATTTATCGAGGAAATTGCTCCGTGTGTTGCTGAATTTCTGTCTGTTACCTGAGAGCCAGATGGAGTCTGTGGTGCTTGTCCTGCAGCAACTCCTTCACAGAAAACATTGATGAACCCAGCATGTACATCTGTCACAAAAAAAACAGTTACAACCAGACAAGTGTAGGCTGTTATGTTTTTAATAAATACGATCTTTGTTTGTTTAAAGGAAGTGGAGTCTTACCGTGCCCTGCGAGCGGTCCTTTACGTCATAGACAGAAAGCTTCACCTGAGTCTGCTGAGTGATCATAGAGTCCTGAAAGAATGCTATGCTGCTCAGGAAGATAGGGTTGCTGGTGGCCTGGACGAAGACAAAGAGAGGGAAGGATGAAATGGGTTTAAAGTCTCTGACGGCAGACAGAAGGGAAGGTAAGTGTGGTGTACCTCGATGATTTCAGTTTGAGCATGCTTGGTCCAGAAGGCCTGAGGCGGAGTGGTGCAGCTGACAGCGACGAAGCTGGCGGGTTTTCGATCAAGGGACGGGGTCACCAGTTCACTGCAGGCTGCGAAACGTTAACACAGCAAGAGATTACAAGATGTGGGATTTACGGGACGGTCACTAATCCTCAGCCGTGGGAGAAATCTAAACCAGTATTTTTATTGTTTACAGTGATGCTTTCAGGATGATCTGTTAAAATGATGCAATCACTGACAACCCGTCATGATCACAATAATCGCATACACAGCCTGATCGTTATGTAATGTGTACCTGTGGGTCCTGACTTACCCACACTAAACTCCAGAACAGGCTCGTCTGGATCCTGACTTTTGCCTGAAAGATTGAGAGAAAGAGCCGATATTTTAAATGCCAATATTTCACCATCAATGAACTAAGCATGTTACCATGGTAGCAGTTACTTAGTTACCCGAGAGAGCCAGCCCCATCATCTCAGCTGAGAGATCAAACGTGTTGGCCCGGTAGACCGACCATGGCCGATGGCGGGGGCTGCGCTCCTTCCCGGCCATGGCGGGTTCACGTCTGGGATGTATTTTAAACCAAAGAGGCCGAAGAGCAGGACGATGTCGAACAGGCGCAAAAGTAGAAGTCAGGCGTATGCTGGTTTCTCCTGTGTGTTGTTCGGGGTAGTCACACACTTCTCAAGGATAAAATCTGAAAAACAAAACAGAAGCAAACATCACAGACGTCACTTGCTGTGCCCACAAAAATGACTCAGATCACAAATCTTCATATCCTTGATACTGATGTCATCCGTTCATCAAGATGGCAGCTGTGCTTGGAAAATAAAAATAGCAAACTGTTTATAATTACTCATTAAATGTTGCCATGTGCTCAGCATCACATTACAGTCTTTTCATGGGGTTAAAGTGATGAATAAATAATATAAGAAAAACTGTGTTTGGCATGATGCTTCATTCTGATGTGAACAGAGATGTTGTGTCGTTTACTTCAAGGACCGCATCTTTCCCTCTGTTAATGTGCTAATTTAGGCAGTGGGAAAATGTTCAAAAGTGTGACTTTTCACACAGCTGTAGAATATGAAACACTGAGCTGCAGCAGACTCTGCACCTTTTACCTCTAAGACAGACAGATAAAGTAAATGCTGCAGTTTGATGAAGAAGACCAGACGCCCACTCTACTCCTGAAGCTTGTCGTAGGAAGGAACCGAGAATCACCAGTTATTTCATAACCAGCTTCACACAAACAAAACCTCAAATTAGGATTTTTGAAATATTTCGGCCTAAATTTCTCTACGTAGTTTCTATCATCAGTGATATGTACATGCAGGATAGAACAGGCCCATATGGGACTAACATCATGTGGAGGTAAATATTGTTAATGTGCCTAAAACTATGAATGTAAATCTTTCAGTATCTCAACAGGGAAACTTGGTTGTTCAAACAGAAAATACAGGAGAAAAAAATAGTTTTAAAGTAAGCCAACAAAGTTTCTGTGCAGTCTAAAGAATATCCAACTCTGTTTGACATGTTTAGAGCTGAGAGAAGAAGGCAGCACACTGCTTGCATTGGATGGAAAATGTATATTGTACCGTGTACATAACTTTTTTTTCAGAGAAAAGAACTTAAACTTGGATTCTGACTATTTTTATGATCCTGCTTATTTTATTAGGAATGAAACTTGGAACCTAAATTACCACATCTGGTATTTATCCATAGTCTGAGAAAACAGCACGATGTTACAATCATAAACATAATAACGAGACTAAACACACTAGTGCTCTTCACCCGTGCAGCAGTAAAACGCACAAAACCTTTACTGCAGCGTTAATGCAGCATTAATAGCGATTTTGGACACATGCAGATTTCCTTTGTGCCTGTGGCATTAGCGTTGATTTTAGCCCTGTTTCATCACTGCTGCTAGCTGATAGTTTCATGTTGGCTGCCACATTTATTCATTAAAGTGGTTATAAAAACGTGCACAGCCTCATGTATATTCACCTCTAGAACGTGATTCCACGTGGACGCCATAACAAGGGATCTAAAACAGTACAACACCAACACCCGACACTGTGCCATCCTGAGACAAAGGCATGTGATAGAAGAGAAGTAAAATTTAATGTCACACATTGGCAACACTCGCTGAATTTGATCCAGCTCCTGTAAAGCAAAACCAAGCATGAATATGAACAATGGAATAGCAAGTGGGGGACAAAAAAAAAGAACGATGCATGGAGGAAATGTGAAAGGTTAAGAGGACAGAAAAAGGAAGCAGCAAGTGGCCTAATTACCCTGAGATGAATGATGCTTCAAATTGCCCTGAGAGGTAAATGATTGTATTTCTTGTGGCAAGTCAGATTTAGTTAAATGCCCCATTAATAAACGTATGTGTGTGTGTGTCTGTGTGTGTGTAATGAGGGAATACGTGGAACTGTGAGCATCTGGCTTGTGTGTGGTTATTCGATATCACACTGACACTGGGAGAAAACATGTGTGTATGTTTGTGTGTGTGTATATTTCATTGTGAATTATGTATAACACCATCGTGATGTCACCTTCTCCCAGTGACATACACAGCAATCAAATCTTCTGCATAGTCACACCCAAAATCCAAAGAAGATGGTTTTTGCCACTTGAATCTCTTGCTTCTGGCATCTCCACGTGGGACCAAAACAGATGACAATTACAGCATGGATGCTCTGCCTCATTAGGCTGTGTGGGAGTCGTTGTCAGTAGGAGATGTCTCTGAACACGCTCTAATCTTCACTGCCTGAGGCCGCTCTCCAGGAAACTCATAGTGAATCTAATGCAAAACCACGGGGAGTCAAAGATCAGCAGTTCATCTGTTTACCAGTCACCAGCTACATGTAGTCTACATGGACTAGTGGTGCCGAAACTATTCAGAACACTGACCGGTGGACAGAAAGAAATTCATGACCATGTCGATTATTGTCTCATTCATCAGGCAAAAGTTGACAGTCGCACAAAACAAGCTACTTGAACATATCCTGGCATTTTATCATTAAACTAACTTGCAATTAAGCATTAAAATGGCTGCAGTTAACAGCGATTTTATTACTGGTACATTTTCTCAATTATTTTACAAATTTGTGGTTTTTAATTTGACCAATTTTCCAAAGCCTAATACTTTAGTTGGTATGTCTGTTTTATCTCGCCAACAGTCAAAAAGACAAATATATAATATCATAACAACATGAAACAGTTAAGAAGTGCCAATCCTCACGCTTTAGAGGCTAGAACCCGACAAACTTTGCTTCTTTTGCTTAAAAATTAATAATTGATTAGCAAAATAGTTGCTGGTTATCTGACTATTGACAAATCAATTTTCAGCTCCTACTGGAGGAGTAAAAGAGATGTGTTATTCTTATCTGGAATCAGGCCTAATTAGTAGCAAACAAGACCGTAGTGCCAGTGAGCAAGAGGCTGCATCCGGACCAGCCTCACAGATGCTGCTCTGCAGGCGACCTCCCACCTCAATAGGGCAAAACAGATCAGGCGGATTCATTCATTTTTCTTTCCTAGCTCTACAGGAAGGTGATGTGGTGAACGTGCAGCAGGAAGCAACTATAGAAATGTAGGAAAGGTGGTCGTCGTGGTGCACAGTCCTCAGGGGCGGAGCGGAGACAAAAGTGACCCAGTTAGTCAGACAGGAGGCTCACAGCTGGGCCCATACAGATGCTGTGTGCGCTGGCTGCACTGCAGTGCTTCACTCACACAAACTCTTTTCAAACTCATCTCCTCTCACATTTAAATGTCTCCCAAATGGCTCATGATCCCCTTATTCTGCTCTGTCATCAACTCTGATCTTTCATTTCCCTCATCCCCCCCGTGTGTGCGCTGGTGCTCCTCTCGATTTCTCTTTATTGAGCCCGTTTTGGTTCAGACCTAAGCTGTGCTGAACGGCTGATGTACAGTGGGGCACACGGCTCCATTGTTTTCTGGAGCGAGACTATGGAAATGAGTTGACTCCCAAGTGGAGAACATTTCTCGTCATACACACAAAAGCAGGGACACATAAAGAAGCAGCAATGGAGCCTCAGAGAGAGACACACAGAAGAAGGCGAGGATGGTGATAAGCGATAATGTCAGTCTATCCTTAGGTATCAGGAGGGAAGTTCAAGGTTTGACCTGAGGGAGCAATACTCAGTAACAGGCAGGTTCAGGTCAAGAATCATCAAAAATCTTCATCACGGTGACTGACCCACAGGTGCGTGAGAGAGAAACAGCAGCTAGGAATGAATCGCAGAGGAACCCGCTTTAATTTAGTTCCTTCTCTGTTATGAAAAGTGTAAAACAGTGATTGAACTGACCTAATCTAATCCTTTACGCTCGGATGGGAGCATCTGGGAAGGCCTGCAATGGCGTGACATGCTGCTTCACAAAAGCACACATCCGGTATTAGATGTTCCATGTATTACAAAAAGAAATATGTAACAATAATAATCCTGCATCATCTATGCCTTGGGCTTCTATGCATGAATCTGGGTGTTATATCCTGCCTATTTACCAGGCTGGATATAAGTCCAGAGCTGACCAATGGAAATCTATTTATGGCACCACGGGCCAATAATACTCTCATTATGCTGAGACAATAACAAATATTGCGTCATGATATCTGCCGCTGCTCCTCCGGTGCTGCAGGGTGGACACTCATAAAAACAGGCCACGTACAAAGACAGAACGGCGAAGTCGAGCATCAGGCAGATCGGATGCTCCGATCCGGCTGCGAGAAGCTGCGAGGACAAACACCCTCCACAAAGCAGCAAACACGAGCGTAAAAACGAGGCTCTCATACCGGTAAGACAGCGGCGATGGTTCCCCCTCGTACTGATGCGCATCCCGGATCCATCCTCGACGATGTCTGCAGTCAGGACTCGCCCTGACTCCCGGTGACACATCGAGACGTAACACGCCTCTGAACGTCCCCTGTCCACACGGGGGCGCTGTCCGCCAGGTCGGCAACCACATTAACAGCGTCTGAAAACTGCGGTATTAAAGTCATAAACCGTAAAAATAATTAAGTACTTTTCACTTTTGAGTCTAACAATGCTGGTCCCTAGTCTAAAATATTTATATATTGTAGGTTAACAATTAAAAAGAAGTTAAAACCTTTATAGAGAATGTAGAAATGCTCAAAAACATGATGTCAAATGTTTGATGTCATGTTATGTTAATATTTTAGGTTATGAACCACATATTTTGTATGATAAACGTGAATAGAAAATCAGAATAAATTAAAAGTATTATTGAATGTTGGAATGGAAATGTTAGAAATAAGAGAGGCCAATTGTAATAGCCTAGGCTGTAAATCTAAATTTTGAGCCTCTAAGTCATATTTCTGAGATGCCAGTCTCTACTTTGACCAGTCAGGAATGAAATATAAGATTTCTAATGTTGTGCATTGTAATGGTTCTAATGTTTTGGCTCCCTCATTCATTTTTTATATAGTAGAGACACTTTTCATGAGGCACTTCAGTATGACTCCACCAGCCACTATGACCTCAGTAATAAACACATAGTAGAATTATCACAGTTTCAACCTAAATTATAAATTATTAGCATATAGAATTTATGGCATATATGCTTTATTGTAGCAGACTGTACAGATGTACCTAATATTCTGGCTGATTGGTGCATCATCTCAAGTATGACATAGTATGTGAGTCAGCTTCAAGTAACAACACAGCACAATGTCTTTGCAGAGCTCAGAGGTTCAGTGAAGCTCATAAGACTCTGTTAACACAAAAACCAAATCACACTAAGTTGGCTGTTGTGAAGCCTAATGTAATCACTGTGGAATTTAAGTCTTCAAATTATGTTATATAGCTGCATGGTGAGTGTGAGCAGGTTGTTTATGTCTTTTTTATGTCTTCCAAGTTTCCTCCAAAAATGAATGATTTAGATTTTCTGACCAATTTCCTTTTGTCAGTTTCAGTTCGCACCATCCTGCATGAAGCTGCTCAATGAAACTGAATTAGCCGCATATCAAACCAACTTAGACTTTAACTAATACTTATTATTTGTAGTGGTGTGTCACCATATTGTTTAAGAAATAAAACTTTGTTTAAAGCACAGCTGCTAATCTGGAAATGTGCAGTACCATATCACTTACAAATGCAGTGAAATTTGCAAGAAAATATCCAAAATATATAGAAATGCGGAATAAAATTAAACATGATTGGAAATATCCAGTCTTTATTTATTTAATATAATACTTTATTTTCTACAAAAGAATCTGCAGACACATGTTCACCACCAGAAACACCTGTCGGTACAGTGAGGCTCATAACAGCAGACTGCTGTCACATATCACAATTTAATTTAGTTTACATGAGAATAATTCCGAGATTAGAGTCAGTGTTCAGGGAATTAAATCTCATCATTCTTAGAATAAGTCCGAATTTTCCTGGATAAAATTCTTTTTCCATAATATTTATACATGCTGGAGATTCCAAATTTAATTGTGCTTATTTGTTTTTTATTAAAACGGTATTAAAACGGTTCATACAAAGTATGACGTATGATGTCCAGATAAATCATAGAAACTTTTGGGTTTCTATTACACCCAAAGGTTCAAACTCGTGTCAGGGAAACTGGTGTCACCGAAACTAAAGGATGGACCTCAGTGGTCAACACAAACGCCACGTCCCGCCCTCCTACCCGCTTCAGACCCAATCAGAGCAGCGCTCGAAGACACACGCGCGCTCCCTGTCGTAACACATGGACGCGCCGCAGGTAAGACTCAGGTGTGATGACTGATGGAGACGACACAGTAAATATTAATCCACAAGTGAAGATGGTTTGTTGAGAACATGCGAGAACATGTAAAGTTCCACGAGGAAGTGACTTTGTTTCACCTCACGTCCGTTGATTTCCGCTTGTGAACCGGAATGTGACGGGATCAGCGACGTCCCCCCTGGATCCGCGTGTTTGAGCAGTTCACGATGAATTTGTGCAGAACAGGAGCTTTGCTCGTTATTTTTGCAGCTTTGACTTTTCACCATGGATCCAGAGGAGAAGTCTCTTCCGGAGGCGTCACACTTGCACCGCCGGTGAAGCCCAGTGATGGTCCCCGCCCGAGTCCGGACGGGGAAAAGGCGGATTTACCTGTGTTTAAAATCAATTATCCAAGAATTCAGATTCCCCTTGAGATCACTCTATGGATGCTACTGGCTTCATTCGCAAAGATCGGTAAGTAGCAACGACTAATGTTTCAAAAAAATCTTAATATTAATCAGATGGATTAAGATCCCTTCAGAGAGGAGGATCCTCATCTCATGTTCCTGTTACTAAAGTCTCATTTCCTTTCTCAGGCTTCAACGTTTACCACAAGATCACCATCTGGGTGCCAGAATCCTGCCTCCTGATCGCCGTGGGTTTGATCGTGGGGGGCATCATATACTGCGTCCACCAGGAGCCCCCTGCTGTGCTCACCAGCAATGTCTTTTTTCTCTACATGCTGCCCCCACTTGTCCTCGAATCGGGCTACTTCATCCCCACCAGGCCTTTCTTCGAGAACACGGGCACGGTCCGTTAAACATCTGCCCTGTCTCCTAAAAACCCGGTCCACTTCTTGTTCTCCCACTACGACAGTTTGAGGTTTTCTTTCTGTGTGTGTGTGTAGGTGCTGTGGTTTGCCATTGTGGGGACCCTGTGGAACATCGTTGGCGTGGGCTTGTCTCTGTTTGCCATATGCCAGATTGAAGCTTTTGGTGTGAAGGACATCAACCTCCAGGAGAACCTGCTGTTTGCCACCGTCATCTCGGCCGTGGACCCTGTGGCTGTGCTGAGCGTCTTTGAGGACGTGTGTGTCAACGAGCAGCTCTACATCGCCATGTTTGGGGAATGCCTCTTCAACGACGCTGTCACTGTGGTGAGTTGGCTGAAACTAAAGAGACCAACTGCATCTGTGTATTTTTAGTTAATTAAGCCATTGAGTATAAGCTATCTGTTTTTTTCAGATGATCTGCAAAATAATTTTTCTTTACTTAGCGTAAACTACAGTATACCTATGTAGTCACGGTCAAGGTGGACACCAGTTCAGGTTAAAAGCATCAGGACCTTGGCTAAACACCAGAGTTCTTCTGCAAACATTCATCTGCAGTTTCATGCTGTCTTGTGATCAAGGGTTTCCTTGTCAGGTGGCATCTGTACAAAGTGACTTTACACTGGTTAATACAGATTTGGACGGATAATCGCTGTGCCAAGTCAGCAGCACTTACCCGTTTCTGCAACGGATGGCATGGAGGCAGAGATACGAATCAGTGTGTGGGGACATTTTCCAAAGACACGGTCAAGGCCAATGCACCATGTTTATTTCTGTTCAAAACCTGCGCCACACATAGAGTGTAGAAGCAAAGTTTAACCAGTTTGGGGGCGGGTCTACAGTCATATCTTGCTCTATATTTCACATCAGAACAACATACATTAGTTTATCAGTTCATTGTAAACCATCCTATAACTTTAAAAACCTATTTATGAGAACGCTAAGATTTCTGTTCTGTTGTGTTGTTTAAAGCTTTTAGTAGATTCTGGGTTAATGTGCAGGGGCTAGAACATAGTGTGTTGGAGGGTAACATTAGTATTATTACTGCACAGGGGATTTATTAAAAATGGAAAAGATGCAACAGTCATATGTCTATAATCGAAGACCATTAACTCTTAAAGCTTGTTTGCGTAGATGTGGCCAAACCAGTTTGTGAGGCGACTGTTGCAACTGATTGGAGGATTTTACACACACTGAAACTTGCCTGAAGTGAGCTCATGCTCCAATTTCCCCTGTTAGTTTCTTCTCATTGTGCTCAAACATTATCCGCCGTCGCACTGGTTTGGTCGTACCTTTGTTGTGCTGACCATTGTTTTAGTGCAGGGTGGCAGAGGCAGAAAACGAAGACAAACATTTCTCCAAGAGACTTGGAAACCCGGCTGCAACCTGTATAGAGGCTTTCCTTTTTAATTGTAACCATTAAACAAGATGTACATTTTTGTTTCTTCAGATATATAACGAGTGCTTTTGTTGCCAGTGAAGAGAAAGGTGGCGACGCTCGTAGAGGTGCAGTGAGGTTTTATGACTGAAGAATAACTTGCCCTCAGGTTGTCCGAGTTCCTACATGTGATCCGCCCTTGACTGAGAGTGTCAGGACATCCAATGAATAACCATCCTCCTACAAATTAAAACCGAGAACAGCTACTGTCCTATTAAAAAACAGATATGTTTGAATATATGTTGAAATAGCAGCAGTCAGTTGCTTGTCTGTCTGCTTGGCCTGACAGTAAGAGGAAGTCTCATGTAAATGAGCGTTATTCAAAATATTTTGTAGGACTTTATCAAGACACTGCTGGGAAACTTCGTTCCCAGTAGAAATTGACCAGTAAACATGGAGCATCTTTCCAGAATCAGAATACATTGAACTGTGATATGTTAGAGGAGTACATACAGATGTTACTCTCATGTTTAAAGCGGGTTTTGACTCAGTAAATGATCCATATCTAATGTAGTAACGGAACTGTGTTTTTGGACAACAGCAGAGCTCCTTATTTCTCCTCAGAGAAATAATTGGGCATTGGCCACAAAATGATAAATGTTAGTGACTGTCTTGATTTGTGAGTGTGTGTGTGTGTGTGTGTGAGAGAGAGAGAGAGACATATGAACTACAATCAAGTTTGTTAGGAGGTGATGTGCTGTGTCCTGTCTCTGCCTTTGACTTTGCTTCATATTAGTGGATTTGTACAACTTTAAAGTGTTAAGACAAAGCTGCTTTCAGTCATTATCAGTGTAAAGAGAAGTAGGAGAATGAGCAAAGACTCAAAGTTTCTGTGAGTCGTTTCACTGTACGGCTCAAATGAAGGAATCAAATTGCAAACAGTGCCGAGTAAATATTACAGTCAATCAATCTTATCTTAAAGTGGGCCATTACAGGCCCCCGCCCTTGTGTGGCCTGTTATGTGTGAGTATGTTTCTGGCTCTGTGTGAACATGTGTGTTTATCTTTTCAGGCACTGTACAACATCTTAGCCTTTGTGGCAAATATGCCAGTGGTGGAGTCGGTGGATTTTTTCCTGGGGGTGGCGAGGTTCGTTGTAGTCGGGCTTGGTGGGATGGGTTTTGGCGTTTTCTTTGGCTTCGCTGCTGCCTTCACAACGAGATTCACCTCCAAGGTCAGAGAGATAGAACCGCTCATCATATTCATGTACAGCTACCTGGCCTATCTGGTGGCCGAGCTCTTCGCCATGTCCTCCATCATGGCGTGAGTAGATATTTGATATTTGATCGTTTACATGTCCTAATATTCCAGTACTGCAAGAATACAGCAAAATAACACTTTTCTGTCTGATTTCCTGCAGCATTGTGATCTGCGCCATCACCATGAAATATTATGTGGAGGAAAATGTTTCCCAGCGCTCGTGCACAACCATCCGCCACATGATAAAAATGTTTGGCTCCATCTCAGAGACCGTCATCTTTTTCTTCCTCGGTGTCGTCACCGTAACAACAGAACACAAGTGGAACTGGGGATACATCCTGTTCACGCTGCTGTTTGCCTTTGTATGGAGAGGTCTGGGTAAGCAGACGGCAACATCAACACTTGTGATCAAAACTTCTGAAAAAAAAACAAAACTGGTCATTTTCCCATTTTGTTTGCCCCCAGGCGTCTTGTTTCTGGCTCAGATCATTAACTTTTTCCGCACCATCCCATTCAACTTCAAAGATCAGTTTGGTCTGACTTATGGTGGTCTGCGAGGTGCGGTTTCCTTCGCCTTGGCCTTCACTCTTCCTCATAACATCAGCCACAGGCAGCTCTTTGTCACCACCACCATTGCCCTGATCCTCTTCACCGTCTTTCTACAGGTAAAGGTCTACACTGATATTTATTTGTCTTGCTGCAGTTGCAAAAGCACCGTTGTCTGCAGATAATTTTTTACTTTAAAGAAATAATTGATCAAGACCGCTCTCGTATGTGCAAAGAGAGGGCAATGAAGCCAATATCTTTGCTTGAGCCTTGGCTTTCCATTCAGTCTTAAAGAGGAACATCTTTACCTACTTCTCTCTAAGTTCTGGGGTTTTTTGGCATATACATTTTTCAGTGTAGAACGACTAGTTTTCAGTCCATGCACTACAGTTGTAATAATGCAGTCACAGTTTTCAAACTCTGTGCAGTTCACGATTCAAGGATTGTGTGCGCATGTTTAGAGAGGACAACATAGCGGAATTTACCTGACTCGACAGTGGACATGGTCAGACCAACTTCTTTTTCACTTCATACATAAATCTCACTATAGCTGAGCAACAAAGAAAAAACAGCTCATATCCAAAAGAGAGGGATGGTCAAGCATCAATTTGAATTGTTCTGATCCCGAAGTGGAAGTTCAAGATCCAGCAGATGTTTCTGTAGCTGAGGCAGCGAGTGACAGACAGGGAATTGCCGTCTTCAGCTGGATGAGCTGAATATGGAGTGTGTTAATGTGTTTTGATATTGTTCATGTACAAAGGTGAAATTGTGTGCAGCAAAATTAAAGAGCGACTAAACCAAGGCAGGTTTAATATGTAGTTTGTGGTGTTTAATAAACTCACCCTCATGAATATCTAAATGAAAAAACGTATTTTCTATTTGTCATATTGTCCATCAGGGCTGATAACCACGATTGTCTCATTACCGTGCTCATATATGTGAATTAACTTGTTGTTCTTATGAAGTTACATTTTCATCACCACTGTATCCACGGCCAACTGCCGCCCAGTTGTGGAAGTACAGATTTTATTTTCAATAGATGGAGGGTTTGACACAAAGTGATTTAGTAATGTCTTTTCACACTGAACAAATTGATTTTACCTCTGCCTTTGTTTTGCCTCCACACTCACAGTATTAAATGGTATTTTCTATTCCATTCTGCGTTTTTATGAGCACCACTACACCAACAGCAGGTGCTCATGCTTAACCTAACATGATTTAACTCATATGTTCTCATTAAGACTTACTAAACTGTATGTGTATATATATATCTACAGTATGTATTTGTGTGTGAGCGTCTCTTTTTCACATGCCTGATCAACAGGCTGTAAAAGGGAAGTAGAAAGAATCAAGGAACTGACAAAGCTAGTCTCTGTCTGTGAAGCTTTGTAAATCTCTCTAAGGGTTTTTGCTGAATGTGTGATGTCTTCTACTTCTCCACAGGGCATCAGTATCCGTCCTCTGATCAAGTTCATTAACATCCGCAGAACCAACCGCAAACTCGACACCATCAATGCGGAGATTCACTGCAGGGTACGACACAGACTGTGGCTATTGTACATGTAGTGGACAGAGATGTAGTTTTTCACGCTGTTCTCTTGCTCTCAGCTCATGGAGCACACGGTCGCAGGCATAGACGACATCTGTGGACAGTGGGGCCACTACTACTTGAAGGACAAGTAAGTAACTTTTCCTCTTTCATTCTACTAACCCCCAAATAACGAGTAACAAGCTGTTGGTCAGTGAACACATATTCTTTTCTGAAGGTCACAATGTGCCGCGGTACATTACTCACAAATATTACTACTATTACTAATGGAACTGGGAGAGAGATACCAGTTTTCCTGCTCTGTTTTCCTCTCTGTGGTTTTATCTGATGCTGTTGTTCAGTAACCGGGTAGGATAATGGCATCTGAGACTAATATTTAGAATTTGGTTTCATTTTCAGCTTCTGTCATCAGTTTTTCTTCCCAAAGCTTTTTTCTTCCTTTCTTGTTGCTTCTTCTGACTCTTCTTCTTACATGCCCACAGTTTCCAGGTACCAGGGACCAGGTTGTTCCCTCCTCATTGTACATTCTCTTCTTGGCTTTGTTGACACATTCTTCCCGTTTACCTTGCGTGACAAGTTTCTCAAGTCTCATGTTGTAGATTTGAAGCTGGATTTGATTTGTCAACATAGGCTGTGAACATGGCTGTAACAAACAGAGCAGTCACTATTAGGACGGCATAATATCATCGTTTTACCTCGTTCCAATGTCTCATTGGAACAGTACTTATGGGATTACCTGCTTTTAGGATAAGAGCATCCAACAGTCTTTAAACTGCATAAATCACATTTGTTTAAACATGTAGTTCCTCAGTTCTTGGACAGTTCTACAGGTCAGTGGTTCTAAAAGTACGAATACAGCACATCAGCAGTACAGTGGTCTGGATTAGCCAATGACCTAATGGGTCGGTAGAAAAAAACACTAAAAAAACAAGCTACAAGGTCAGACAGCAGCAGGAAGATCCACCTGATTATCACCATCACTACCTCAGAAGTGGAATTCTTCAACAAGTACTTCAAATTTGTATTTAGCTAGTAAATATATAATACTATACACAGAATGGAAAAAAGCAATATAAATAGAAACAATCTGGTGTGTTAGGACAGCTATATTGACAAATTAAGTTACATGCAATTTTATGACAATAAGAAGACGTCAAATCTAAGGCTTAAAATATTAGGATTATTGTGCGTTGTTCAATTCAAATATAGCTGGCTGAACTTTGCAAAGTGTGTTTGTCCTAACATTTTATGACCATGACCTGAAGGATTTGAGGCCATAGGACGTCACCTCACCAGGCCTTCAAACATTCAAACACTCACAATCACACACACACTTCGACGTGTTTCACATACAACCACTGTCAGTGTTGTCGACGGCATCTCCTCTGTCTCACTGTCAGGTTTATGAAGTTCAACAATCGATTCTTAAGGAAAATCCTGATCCGAGACCGCAGAGACGAGTCCAGTATTGTGTCACTGTACAAGAAGCTTGAGCTGCAGAATGCGATGGAGATCTTGGACACGGTGTCTGGGGACATCAGTGCCGCTCCATCAATCATCTCTCTCTAGTATGAAACCTTTATCTTGCTCTAACCATCAATACACCTCGTTATTGTTGTTTTAGAGTTAAAAAAAAAATCATTTTGTTTTTAGTGAGGAAAGGAAAAAGTCTGCTAAACCTAAGAAGAAGTTCTTGGAATCTGACGTCAAGAACATGCATAACATCCTGTCCAAGAACATGTACACCACCAGGCAACCGGTAAGATGTTTCATAATCTGTCAGAAAGATATCAGCGTGTATCAGACACTATATTTGATAAATATGCAAAATGAAATGAACAGAATATCATTTTGGTTGTTGAAGAGTTTCAAGTAAAATTGTTGGCATTCTGAGAGGATATGAATATGGAAATTCACTAAAGATCAATTGATGCTGTTAGTGTTTGAAAACAGGTTTTGCTTGTTATGAATGACAGAAAAGCTGTGGGTAAAGTTTGCAGGGTTTACAAATGAAGACATAAATCTTTGGGACCCAAATATTTACGGACAATTTTGGTTGAGTAAGCTGAGCTTCAAAGAAAACTGTCTCCTATCAAAACATCTCCATTGTCTTTTTGTCTCAAGTTAACAAAAGGAGTTTATTAAGCTATTTAAATGAAAACTGTTCAAATTCTTGTAGACGTTTAATCTGAAACTGAGTGAGGTTGTGCAGAAGAGCCTGTTCTCAGCAGCAGAAGAGGAAACACTCCAGTCTGTTTGAGTGAAGCACTTTAAAATACTAACACAGTGATAATCTTCAAGTGGCATTGTTGAAAGATTATCACTGTGTTACAATACTGTACGTTGTGTAGAACTAAAATTAACACAATTACATTAAAATGTGGCAATTTTAAAAAAAGACAACACAAACTGTCAATCACTGCATTTGTAATTTTATGGTTTAAATACAGCAGCATTATTAAATTCTCATATCATAACATAATGGCAAGGACCCAAATGTAATTGCAAACCTAGTGTAGGTTTTTAACAATGTTGCTCGCCTGAGGCTCACATGTAAATTTATGACAGATTGGCATATTATGAGTTGTTGATCTGTAAAGTGTTTTTTTAAAGAGCCTACATCTCCTCTGTGATACTGTTTAGATGGTGGCATACACAAGGAAGCACGCCCTGCCCAATGAGAGCCACACAAAAGAGATACTCATCAGGCGTCATGCCAGCATCCCCCGTAACGTCAGATCTGGCAACTTCAGGCAATCGGTAGGAAGTCAAACTTTATTTAATCTTTAGAATTCAGCTTTTTCCCCTGTTGGCATTTGTATTCACGATTCTGCTGTTTCCTTTCCATGTTGTTGTCAGGTGGTGCCTAAGTACTTCTCCCTTCCTGCTGGAAAGGGTCTAAACTCAAAACTTCCATCTGGGAAGCAGAGAAATGCAGGTGCAGTAGGTTTGATACATCTGTGTTTGGTCCTTTTTATAAAATATGTTTATCTTTAATTAGTTATGATTCCACACACTATGACACGATTAAAAAGTATTTTCTGTGTTTAAATAATTATGTTCAGTGCTTTGTCCAGCCCTCGTGTCTTGTCAGTGAACGGAACACATTTTTAGAGAGACAAATATAAGTAAAATATCAAGATAGAAATGCTTAAAAAAATTAAGGGGACTGTCATGCGACAACAAAGTGTTGATCATCTATTCCCCATCCTGGCTGTTGACTTCAACTAGTTCCTGGTCGAGAGGATTGTGCAGTCTTGATTTAAGATACAGTAGTTACTCCTGCAGCTAAAAATCAGTCTAGTCTGTCTCCTGCCTGACTACAGACCAGAGCTGACTCCCACAGATTGTTGTTGTTGTTGTTATTATTATTTTATCTTTGCTTAGTGTGTTGGTGATGTTCATACTCTGCTTTGTGGACCACACCGACCATTACTTGTTGGCAAATAAATTTGATTTTAATTCTGATCCATTTATGACCAACAACCATTTATGGTCATGCATATTTGATGTCTTTGAATCTTAATTTTGATTATAAATAAAGAAATGGCTGACTTGAAAAATATTTGGCTGCACAACGTTCTTTGCAATAATTGGGCCACTAGCATTGAGCTTTAATGGATAAGACTGCACATTTATTTTTCCAATTCATCAAAGACCAAGCTCTATTTATATGCTGTTGTAATATTCATAACGTGGCTTTATTCAAATCACTGTGCATTTTTTTCCCAAACTGTCACAGATAACTGGGAAACCATGTCAGAGGTGTCCTACCCGTCCAGACACGCTCAGCTTGGTCACCCAGCACGTTCCTCCTCCAGAGCCATGGTGCCCCTACGCAGGCTGGACACCACAAACGCTCCCTCAGTTGACGTCGCAGTTAAGCGCAGGCACAGCACGGCCAGAACAAACTCTTCCTGCGCTGATCCCCACATGCCTGCTCCTTGCCATGACATCGACTCCTCAATTAATAACAGCTCGGCTGACGACTTTATGAATGTAAATCGTGAAGCAGGAAAGAGGGAGCAGCAGCCTTCATCTCCATCTTCAGCCTGGGCTGCTGAGCCCAGAGACAGAGTCACACGAAGACCTTTGCTTAAGCCTCAGTGGAAGCCTACAAAGACCTAAGTGTTTGGGCTTTCAGCAGTAACTTGACTACCACAGACTACAATAGGTCTCAGCTTGTAATACACAGTAGCTTGAGAAGGTATTCAGACCTCTTCACCTCCTGGGACAATTCAGATAGGATTGTATTAGCCAGGTGACATTAAATCTTCAGCTCAACAAAGTAAGTAAAAAGCAAAGGTTTGTATCTTCTGAGGCCACTGTTTCTTAAAGAAAGGGAGCCACCCTTCAAAATGGACAGAAGAAAGAAGTGTTGGGTCCTTAATAAGCTCAGTGCACTATAATGAAATTGAACTTTTACTATGTGGTTAATGTTAAATACTTGGATAAGCATTTAAAGGAATGGAGATTAAACAAATTTCTTGTTTTATTTGTTCCCTTGTTGTATGTAGCTTTGTATGTACAGCTTTGTTTGTGTAGTATTATATAGTCGTGAGAGTAACTGTGGGCCTTTGTGTGTCTGTTATAGTAATGGACCTCAAATATGGAACCACATTTTTTATCATAACATGATGAGTATAAATTAAAGTATGTGAGAATGAAGGCGCCATCCAAAAAAGTAGAGATTGTGGGAAGTGTGTACAGCAGCAATGAATCAAACATACACATTGCATTATCGATTTCAGTGTTTTATAAACCTTAACGCACCGTGGATTCCAACAATTACACTGACTTCTTGACAAATGTACAACTCTTTCCTTCTTGTTCAAGTGTTGTTTGGGTTAAAAAACAAAAACGGTGCACAGAATTCAGTAGAAACTTAGCAAGGAGATTTGAAAATTTTAATTTTTTAATTTAAAAGCATTTAATGCTTTTTCAAATCTCCATTTAAACATTAAAAAACAGTCAGAAATTAGAGAAATATTTTTATTCGAATACCACCATGTGAACCATTTCTGATGCAGTGCGTTAGAAAAAGAAAATCTGTTGAGGTGATTGTTATTGCAAGTAGTTCTGCATGGTGTAATATAATTTATGAATGTTTAAAGTATTGTCGTCCTGTATATTGGTGAAGCAGTAGCAGTGCTAGGAATGTAGTATGTCGTTGTCGGTCCTACTTAAAGTAAAGTCTGGAACATTGGAAAAAATAAGAATAACACATTCATATTAAAAAGTGTACAGTGTTTCCTGTCAAGCTTTCTGAATTCTTATGTGCAAATGCCTGACCAATGAGTGTCTGTGTGTGGAGTTTCGGCCTGGACTTCACCTCACCACTGCTCGGAGGTCTTGAATCCTTTCTTCCTGAGAGAAGGACTGCAGTGCTGGTGATGATGAGCCATTTTGACCCACAGCTTTGTTTGGCAAAAGCCATTCTGTCAGCTATTCAGTTTCAGTTGGGACACATTGTTCCCACTAATGAGTCCTCACAGCTAGACTCCTACAGATAAGAGCACTTCTGAGTGGTGCATATATGCATTGTTTTCATAACCTCTCATAATTCATTCGGCTACTCTCAATTTGGCTGCTTTTGTCATCCCTCTCCTGTCCCATTTGGGGATCCTGATGAGCAGTAAACCTACAGCTGATAGAGCCAGAAACACTCCTAGACTAGGGGGTCCGCAAGGGCTGAATTCCTGAGCAAGTCCAGAAAGAAGAGGAGCCAGGACACGGCCCACAGCCGTAACTGATTGCCCGGCTCCAATCAGAGTCCCGCTGGCCTGGACCCCTCCCCTCTGCAGCTCCAGGTCTGTGACGCACGTCCGTCCGATAGTTGTGGAAATAGCAAAGAAGGTGGAGGTCAGTAGCACCTGCCAGACGCTGGGCGCAGCGGCATAGAGGAAAATAAGCAAGCAAGTCAGCACTGTGGAGTGAAGCAGCAGGGCAGGCATGTTATTTCTGTAGAGCTGTGTGACTGGCCCCACCAAGAAACCAGCCAGGGCCCCTAAGGTGCTGCTGTAGCTGATGAGGTATCCTGTCATCTTTGGTTTTAGTGAGAAACGCTCCTCCATGGCCAGAGAGAAATTACTGTAATAGAGCATGATGGCTATGGCCATTAGAAGACGCACAAGGAAGAGGTCCCACATGTCAGAGGAGGCCACCATGTGGATTTTGGAGCCCACTGAGGACAGCTGTCTCCACGCAGGCTGAAGCAGAGACACCTCCCTCCACCTGAGGCCAGCATAGTGATTCTGTAGAGCCCCGGAGCTCTTTTCAGAATTGTCATTTGCATATGAACCATTTTGTGCAGACTTATGACAGTGGTTGTCATGACAATGTTCACTTGAGTTATTGCTGGAGTTAGTATCATTGCAGTGAACTAGTGTTTCACTCCATGGTAGCATCCATACCAGCCCTGGAAAGATAAATGCACTGTTAGATATATATAGTACAAATACAAGTTACATAATAGATTACATATTATATATACATTATTTATGTACATTATTTATGTACATATTATAACAGTTCTCTCTCTCTCTGTTTCCAACCCACCTGCATTGATAATGAAAATTGCTGCACAAGTAAAGGAAGAGGTGTAAAAGCCTCCTTCGTGCTCGGTGAGGTAGCCCCCCACCACGGGACCCAGAATGAAGCCAACACTGGAGGCTGCATTAAAGTGTCCCATCACGAGAGGGCGCTCGGACTGTGACACCAGGTCCGAGAGCAGGGCTCTGCAGATGGACAGGGAGTGCTTGAAGAGCCCTGAGACAAACAACACGTTGGGAATAAGTAGCTGAGCAATTATCCGTACACTCTGTCCTGCCTTTTAGATAAAGGTGAGGGTACATTAAAGTATATATAGATAAACTGTTAGGGAGGATTTTGTTATTTAATATAATTCAATTTACACAAGAAAAAAAAAGACTCCATCTTTAATGATTTCAATGTTGAATTGAAATTTGAAATGATAAAGAGATAATAATTTAATTTCAAGTTATATAATAAAACAATGAATTGATCCATACAGTTCTAGCCCCCACCTACTTTTTAAAAATTAAATTCTCCTTCTGTCTGATGGTTTATTTGAATTTCTGCACCTTTAAAGAGATTTGCCGCCTAGTTTCAGGGAGGGTCACACTTACCCACAGGTATCCGTGCCAGGACAAACAAAGCTATGTTGGTGGACATTCCCAGCAGGGCATAGCCTAGAGCACTAAGCAGCAGGCAGGTCAGCAGAGAGTATCGCCGTCCCACCACGTCGCTCCAGCTGCCCTGCCAATCACACACAGGAAATCACATGGCCTAAACTTTCTCTGACAAGTATTCGAAAGAAAGCTTAAGGATATTTTGACAAGCCTATAAAACATCTGGACAGGTTGAACTGAGGTCCCGATTCTATTACAATACACTGATTTGAGATCGATAGCATATCCCAACAAATTAAAATGAAGTACAGTACCGATTGCAACTACATAGATTTCTGTCCCCAATTGTTACCCTAAACCTAACTGTACCATAAAACCAGCCCTTTGAAGTTGTGGGGACAAAAATGTACTCACAAGAATGGTATTTGTCTCAAATTTGACAAAACAACCACACACAGACACACACACACACACAACTGATGAAATAATGAAATTAGGAAGAACTGAGTTAGCAGTTTTCTGGATTTAGCTGGGCGGGATTATCAGAGACACACACACATCAGCGAGTCTGCACAGATGAATCAACAAATGACTCTTTATCTGTTTAATATGTTGCATGATCCCTGAGAATTAAACCAATTTAAGGAGCTGTGGGTGGCAGGAGAGAGATATGAAAAGCTAAGAAATTTACATCCGATGCCATGCATCGTCGTAGGGTAGCGTGTATTTCTTGGTAATTTGTTAACATTTTTGACTTGAATTAGATCATCATTCTTTGATATGTCACTGTGCAAATTTTAATGTTTTTTTCTCAATAGGGAGAATATTTCTGGATATGTGGCAAACTAAGAGTTGCATGTGTGTGAATATGAATAGACTATATGTATCGTGTGACCACAATAAACCTGAAACAGTGTTTATTGTTTCCATGAAATACCAGAGATGGCACTAACTGTGTCTGCCTGTGTGCTGCCTTGTCAGGCAAGAGAGACTGAATAGAGGGTTAATGACAGAGACGAAGTTCTAGTTTTTCGAGATGAACACAGAGTCAATACTTACAACTATTGTGCTTGAGAAGAGCTGTAGGATCCCATATGTAGACCCTGCAACATAATTTCAAAATAAGTTTCAATTCATATTTGAAATAAAAAGAGCAGACACGTGTCACATGTTCAGATCTTGTATTGTAAAATGGCTAGAAATACCTTCTTTCTCTGAAAACAAATTTTAATCTTTAAACAGTAAAATATGCTCATATACAGTTGAGCGTCAAGTTTCAAAGCTCAAGTCGTGCAACAAGAAAATCAGCTACAAGTTCAGCACACTGCAACAAGGTTCTGTGCAACGCACTGCATTTCTGTAATGTGTTTGGTTATTAATAAAAGAATGATCCTTTCACGACTAATATTTATAGTTACTTTAAACTTTAAGACAACATATATTCCTTTGTTACTGCAAATATTTTGCAAGCTTGACGTTTGCCTCTTGACAAAGTCTTGCCAGGTTGCTCCATACGTGTGCATCAATTAATAGCTAACCCTACATCCACTGTTTCATAATGTAAATACATTTGCTTGAATTACCTACTATCCCAGCCACAGTGGGACTGGCTCCAAGATCTTTCACATGATGGCTCAGGAGTGGGATGATCATGCTCACCCCAAACAAATCCTAAACAAGAAAGTGAAGAAGAAACCATAAGGAGCAGGACTGACAGCACTGTTTTCCCAGTTATCAATATAATAAATCCCTAAACAACAGGAAATGTGTAAATGAACAAATAATTGAAAAAAATAATTGACCAAAGCCACTGTCTTGTGTCCAAGTCGGAGTTTGAAAATAGATGTGGAGCCACAAGGAGTCATAGCTCATCCTGTTTATCTGCTTTGCTGAGATCAGAGCAGCTTTGCCAAGTTGCTGATTGAAGTCACGCAGTAATAATACAGTGTTCCACCAAAAGCCATTAGACTAATTGGTTACGATTCAGCAGCATTACTGTCCCAGCAGTGTGTGTCTGCTCGCTGTGTTAAAGACCTGAGCTGCCTGCTGTCACTTTACATAGAAAAAAAATTATATTTTATCCAGCTGCACAGACTGAAACAAAAAGTGAGTTTACAGAAGGATGAGTGCAACCCAGTTCATCTTTAGAAATATGAAGTGTGGATGCATCAAGCATGAAGCTTCAAAGTGCCTGTCCACATCAGGACCTCTCCTCGCAGATGTGTGGGACACACTGAAGTGTCCAAACCCCCGGACATGCCCAGTGTGCGTGGACAGTGAAAAGCTTCAGCTGAGATCATGTCCTATGGACCAAAGATTATCTCATATCCCAGTGATAATCCAAACAATGTGACTGCGATCATTGTCATTGTCTTGACAGATTTATGCTATAGTTTTATCTATCTACTATTATGTTGCCATGTGAAACATCCCCACGATAATTAGACTTTGATTCAGACACACACACGTAGCGTTGGACTCGTTTCCATCCCACCTGCCTCATGACTCCACGACCCTGCCCAGGCCGCTCGGACACCGTCAGCTCTCAGCCAGCTACTCACCATGAAACCCACCACGTAGATACACTGGATGATCCTCGTCCGTCCTCTCGCCTTGTGAAACCGGTTCCTACATTTTTGGTTGTTCATCCTCCTGCTGTGGCAGCTCGGCTCCAGCCGAGGCGGAAGCTCACATCCTCTCCACAGTCCAGCGAAGACGTCTCAAACCGGCGTTTGTCTCACGGGCCAGGGGTGACGACTGACTGCCACGTTTTTCCCAAATGTGCAAATGTGACCGGTATAAAATCAGTGGATATAAATATGAAGAATGAAAGATAATTCATGCAATAATGCTGAATGCCCCGCTCATGGTTCATTTCTCAGGTGGTCAGTTGTCGGATCGTCCGCTCTGACTCCCCCGCTGCTGCTCTCACGGGTGGCACCGTCCGCTGACGTCACCAAACGTCACCTATCTGAGTTGTGAAATTCTTATTCATAAAAATAAATCAACATACACAGTTAAACATATTGCAAAAAAATCAAAACGAACAGTGATTTAGAAGACACATGTCTACCCCTCCTAAAAAAATACAAAAATGTTCCGAGGAAAGATGGAAGTTTCCTTTTTCAATCAGGCAATTAATCTGGAACCCAGTTTAATTTCCAGAGATAATCTGCTACCAAAATTCCAATGTGACATTATATATGAAATAATTCTGATCACATAATAGCTATATATGATCTTTAAATTTTTTTCATTTTTATACTCATTTTGTATGATGTTGATTTATTTTAGTCTCACATTTGGCCAGTTCCCCTTGTGGTGAAAGTTGTACATCCGATATCTACCACCTTCCCACTCTGGCGGGGGGGGCAGTCAGATTTTAGGGGGGGGCAGTGCCACCACACAGGCTGTGTTACTGCCCCTGTTGTTGTTTACATTTATATATGTTGTATATATATTATATCTATGTTTTATACAGTGTGTTATTTTTTGTCACAAAATCTATACTAATGAAAAAACTACAAAAGAAATATTGGATCAAGGGTCTTCTCAGATAAAAAGTAAAAAAAAGAAAAATTATACACTTTTTAACAAAATGTGATTTGATAGAGGCATTCATTCAGTTAGTAATATTGTATTGAATGCAATCCCGTTTTAATATACATATGTTTTAATATACATACATCACTTTACAGTAAGACCCATAACAGACAACAGTATGTTTTCCTGAGAATGAATTGACTCACCACTTCCTGTCTTAGATATAGATTTGAATTAGATATGGTATGGATTTTTTAAAAAACATTTATTTATAATTAGGCTATAGGGATTTTGTTTATATGGCATAGACGCAACCCTGTAAAATGTAATTTATGTTTTGCTGCATATCAAGTTTTTTGACTCTTTACATAATTTTATTATTTTACAAATTTGAATCAGATTAAAAATATTTTTCAAACAAACCAATACAAAACCAATTGACAAACAACAAAAAAGTATTCATTATAGAGCTACTCGCTGTTTTGCTTAAAAAGTACAAAAAATATAGAAACTGTTTCTATATTGAAGCTTCTTTTTTTCTTATTCTTACTAATTAGTACTTACTCCTACTTACTGACATTAATAACACTATTTGGCATATATTGGTATTATTAGACTGTGTTGTTACTGGTCTTGAACTGTGTAGAGTGGCTGAGACTGTCACGCCACCACCACCTGCTGGACGAACCGGGGCATCCAGAACATCACACACAGCAAACTCTGAACAAGGTTTTTTTGACAGTTTCTCAATCGCAGCAGTGCTCAAAGAACCATTTTACCTATTCAAGACATTGAATTTATCTGAAATAAGTGATATATGGGCCTCTTGTTGTTGAAACTAATCTGAGAAAAGATGAGATACTTTAGTAAAGTTTTGAAAAATTCTCTTAACTAATTAGCACAGTGAAATAATAATTCTTATGCACAGACTTACATATACAGTAAAATTCTGAGAGACAGGACATCACAGAAACATAACTGACCTAATTCGAGGCAACATAAGCTAAAATAAAAACTCGAGTTAATTATTTAGACATCATATTTTTGAGATGTAGTTACTCTCTGTAGAAAGTATAACGGGTGAAAAGGAAAGATTTGTATTGTATTTCTGTTGTATAACATTGCAACTCAAACAATATGTTGCACCAAATACACTGATAAGTGCAAAGCACGAAACAGACAGAACAGGAAGAATGTATAAATAAAATGATTAAAGTAATCATAGTCATTATGTAGAGGATGGATCCTTCCTCTGTTCTTCTGTTGGTGCTTATCTGATTCAAAGCCCCATGAGGCAAATTTGTGGTTTGTGATATCAATAAAACTTGACTTGATTTGAGTTGAATATAAAATAGTGGACTGGAAAATATCCCCGATCTACTAAATCTATAAAAAAAATTATTGAATTACGTGTTTGTTCTGTCTTAAATATTTGATTATATATGATTTCTCATAAATGTTCGTCTCACATCTTATCCTATACACACACGGGGGGTCTGGGTCACATCAGCGTGTAAATTGTCCAGAGTCTGTATGTATCAGTTCACTGCTAAATATTCCCCTTAGATGCTAATAAACCAGTAGTTGACCCAACACACACTAACAGAGGTTTTTATTCCTTGTTTTGAACATTAATTGACACAATAATAATTTCACAGACAGACATTATATGTGAAATCTGGTAAAACTTTTTCACGTTGAATAGCTTTCATTGTCAAAAACATAAAAGTTGGCTGCAGGGACATATTACAAAAGCCATGTTTTAACACATTTAACAGACTTAACACAGTAATGACCTCTGTCCTCCGGGTCCCTCAGAAGTTCTATGAAATGCTGCATTTACGGTAATTTTCATCACCCTCTTTCACAGGAAACGGTACTGGTTTGTTTACGTGTGTGTTGTCCTTGTTAGGTAGAGCTTTTGGAGGGCGTGATGGGGGGATAGTATGGGATAATTTACTCCTCTTCTGTCCTTTCGCTCTCACCCTGCCTTGACATTCCCGTGCAAATGCTGGGTGTCCAATTGCCTCTGGTTATTTCTGCAATGATCCCCCTCCCTTCACACTCCCCAACTGCTCTACACACTCATCCCCGTGGTGGAGCGAAACAGCCGTCTTCATTATGACCCCAAAAATAGGCCATGGGGTGGGGTGTGAGTTGTGTGGGCTGGCTGCAGCCCTGAGTGAAGGGTCCAAAGGAGTCATGCGCACAACCTTGTCCTCCTATGACTCCCACAGTGGGACCAAAGAGAAACCGAGATCCATTAAGCCAACAGAAATTAGCTGTGCAGAGAAACAACACATCTCGCTTGGCGGATCTACCTGTGCAACAGTGTCTTTGTCACATGCGCTCGCTGTAATTGGAGGGAAGATTCAGAGAAGAGTGTGGGCTGAGAGTCGGTTCAATCCTGGACCATGAAGCTTAGTGTGGCACTGTTTTTTGCCGGGCTCTTTGGGGCATTGGCAGCTGTGTTCATCCTGCTCTCGTTTGGAACTGATTACTGGCTGTTGGCCTCCGAGAGCTGCCACCCAAACCCTGACGGATCTGTGACTGAAGAGGTGAGTGCTGGACTTGAAATAGCAACAGATTAAGGAGACTTACAAAACATCACTTTGTCTACAATAATGTGGTTTTAGTTTGAAAGTGTTTGTAACCCCAGGAATTAATATTAGAAGCCAATAAGTAATTTAAATTCCATTGTTTTACATTGTATTTAAACTTTGTCATGAGGTGGAATCAAAGTTTCTTCTTCTATTTTAAAACTGTGATCAGTTGCTCCAGTCATTCCCTCAGTAAATAAACTGCGGGGCGGAGAGGCATCCCTGCCAGGTGTAATGAGACACTGTTTAATGTAGTGTGTGTGCAGCTATGCAGTGACAGACACAGCTTGTATATGTGAGAGAAATACAAATACCAGTGGTATGATACTGTATTAAATATCACAGACTGGAACATACTTAGCTTTTCATAGTGGGCGCTGATACTGGAATTGAGACACGATATCACCACAATAAAACCAAAGGGGTTGTGGCTAAATACGGGAAGTAGCGGAACGTAATTTCATTGTAATCAATTGTAATCAATTACATTTTGAAAAAATTATACCCAGTTATTTCTTCAGAGACAGTCCCAGCAGCTTTAATTTCTCTGGGAGGATTTTTGAGGATGATGTAACAGACTGGAATGTGTTTTTTTTATCTCACGTTTTCAAAAATAGTGGACACTAATAATGACTTTTTCCTGCGGGGCAAAATACTTGGTGCAAAGCAAAACCTGTCTGAGGTTAGAGGTGCTCACTCAGCTCGAACTTTCACCTGTAAAACAGCTGCTCTGTGCCTCCACGGTGACACACTGTACACCTGCCACAGACTGTAATTACATCAACAGACTGCACACGTAACCAAGTGCCATAACTGCAGACTGTCAATATTTTTTTTATTCCTCTTCCTTTTTTTCAACAGGGGGACACAGGTTTGCAGGACAGTATTCTCTATCATGAGGGGTTTTTCTGGAGGTGTAGCTTTAGCAGCGACGTCGATGATGATAATCTGCACTGGAAACTGTGGTTCAGTAAGTTAATATGGAAGCCATTTGCTCCACTGCTTTATATTTAACTCATTCAAAATCAGCAGTTTTTCTTTAAACATTTCATCACTATCGTCTGAACCTGTAATATTAAATTAAACACAAGTGTGCTGCGATTACCACAGATGACAGATTATCACATGCTTCTCTTCAGTCATGTAACTGTACTATGGCTAACGTGCAGAATGAATGTACGTTGAAATGTGCTGATATTCGGACTATAAAAACTGCATGATGTCATAATGGTAGAAACCATCTCGACCACGGACTATTCAGAGGCTTTGCCATGTGATGTTATTTTAGTCATTTGTCAGGTGATTATGTGTCATCTATTTTCTTGTGGAGACAATGGTGGTGCACTGTCAGAAATGGCCTCCAGCATCAAAAGGACCTTGTGAGGATCTGTGGAATTTCGCTTGTTGAAAGAAAAAACAGAAAACAGCAGAAGAAAGAATATAAACATAAGAGTAAAAGTGCATAATAATTTTGCTGCTCTTCTGCTATAAAAGAAGCTATGGAATTTATCACAGAGTTTAATGTAAACACAAATTATCAGCATGTATGGGACATTATTGTTTCTGTTTGCTGATATAGTGCTTGGAGCCAGACGTGTTTAGTGTCATTCCCCACATAATTATATTTTAAGTCATGTTCTGTTACATTTTGAATTGCTTGTCTTGTGACTTATTCTGTCTGCAGCAAACCAGCCACACTCCAAACAGTGCCAGCATGCCTACCTCTTCCCATTCCCAGTGTCCCATCAGAGCCACAATGCCACAGAGTATGACTCTGCTATAAGTACGTCTCTGTGCTCTTCCATTAGACTCACTGTGCAGTGAGAGACACTGTTTCCCTATAATTTAATTGCTCTGGATACAAATGGCTAATATTTCTGTTTTCCAGTCTACAGAGGTTTCTGGAGCATCTTCATGCTTATTGGTGTGGTGGCTGTAGTGTTCGGCGGGTTCTTCATCATCTGTGCTGCTCCTTTCGCCAGCCACCGCTTGTACAAAGCAGGGGGTGGTCTCTTCTTAGTATCCGGTGAGTGATGTCATTTAAATAAGGACACGTATGCAGTGCACCCAAATTTTATTATTTGTGTCAAAGGTTTATGTGAGGTTCATCACAGTCCCTGACTTGTGTTGCCTTTCTTTGGACCAGGTCTCTTCCTGCTCTGTGTGGTGGTGATGTACGTACTGTGGGTGCAGGTGTTGGACGTGGTGGACGTCTACATAGACCACAAACGCTCAACAGGGTGTCCACAGTTCCAGCTGTCCCTCACCTATGGCCTGTCCTTCATGTTTGCACCCATTGGCATCTTCTTCTGCTTTCTGGCTGGTTTACTTTTCCTCCTCATCGGCCGAACCGTCCAGATTCACTACAAATGAGTTTAACCAGTAGGGTGTCAGAGGATTATTATGAGCTTGACATGTTTGTAATGCAGATGTTCCCTTTCATTCTAAAAAGACGACCTTTTGCCGTTATACCACGTTGTCTGTCTTGTAAAATTAGGCCTCAGTAGATTCGACATGGCAGCTTAAGGGTATAAATGATCTAAAAGACGTGGGCACTTTGTTCTAATATAAAACTATTACAACCCAATGTTTAGCTCATTATAATCACTCCACTTTAAGCTAGATGTATCCTGATCACTGTATAAATGCCTGTGGTGCAATACGTGTTGAGATGATGTTTATAAGTGTGTGTTTGAACGTGACAACAAATGCCAAAAACGGCAGAAATTTGGTCTCTGCAGCATTTTTGCTTGCATGAAAATGTGCATTCTAATGTTCTGTATATACAGTACTGTCAGTGGGGTTTTGGAAAGGCCCAGCATCCTTTTCTGTATTCAACTCAGTCAATTAAATATAACATGATGATATTTTTTGCTATTGTACACAAATCCAATGAAAAGAACAAACCCAACAGTTAATTACTGTCATTACTCTCTTAGTCCGTGTCACCCAAAATCCAAAAATTAAAACACAGATCACAGATCACAAATACTCGTGACTGTTATAACTAACATCAATTTCTGAAACCAACAATCACAGTACATTTTTTTAATCAACTTTTGCAGCTGCAGCTTAAATTACGTATTTACACTGTATAATGGTAGGGATAATCTGTTGTTGGTGCTGGTGTTTGGATGGCATTTCTGAAAAATCTAGAATATCGTCAGACTTTCCAAAACTTTTGGTGCCTTATGCTTCATATTTTCTGCTTTTCCGTATTATTTAACCATATCTGAACATAACCTGAAACTTTACACCTGATTTGGTTGCATTGTGTCTTTGTGACCTGTTCACTGGTTAAAAACATTTTATTTTCTTTAAAAGTGAAGCCTGATGCATGAATTACTTTTTATGTTCCTTTTGTGGGGCAGTTTGGTGTTCATGTTGTGTGTTTTTTTTTTTTGTATGTTTCGCTATTAGTTTGTTTTCTCTCAGATTTTGGTAAATGTACTGTAAGATTCTGACATAATCGTTTAATATCTGTCCAAATAAACAAAATATTTTTCTGTTTGCCAATAAAAAGACACACTGTATTTATAAGAGGCAGGCAAAAAGATGCAAAATACCAGCTCTTTAAAATGCAAAAAAGAATTAATTTATCATCCGGCAGCCATGCAGTCACTTCATGTGGAATAACTAACAGAAAGACTAAAGACACAGACAGGAAACTAAACCTCCTTTTCTTGTTAAGATGGGGACTAATTTTCTGAGCAATAGGATGAAAAGTGCAAAAAGATTCACCCAAAATATCACAAGGTGGCACTGCTGTCTCGCTTGTCTTAAAGTTGGACCTACATCCTGAGAGGCAGAAATCCCATTTTGCTTATCTAGAGTCAGTTTGGAGTGTATGTGGCTGTATGCATTTAATCACAACTTCAGAGGTAGGATCTGTAGATGAAAGAATTCACACCTTGGCTGACAGACGGATGGTAATTTCACTCATGAATGGAGCATTTGATCAGGATCTGAATGGACTCCTGTGTCGATTCTCATGTGTCTGTATCAACTCTGTGCCTTTCAAGCTTTATAATATACTTATCATACATAGGGAAATGCATCTACATTTCGCTTTAGAATGCAGGAGAGTGACACAATGTAAAGCACTGATTACTTTGTGAGATTGATTTGCCTTCTCAGAGAACTCTTGTGATGGAGTTTCACACTTCCGCGTTTGTGAAATTTTTAAATTCAAACGGCCTGTGCCCACACATACTGAAGGAGAAGCCACACCAAACCTTAGCACAGCCGGGTGAGAAGCCTCACTGAGGTGAACCACTGCAGACCCCACGCGGAGGCCGCGGAGGTTGGCAGGTGCAAACGTATTTGTAAGATAAGATCATGGGATTTGTCCTGTTTCAGGTTGGAGTGGTCCTTTCAGCCAAGTCTCCCCTGGGAGAGAGGTTTCTTATCTGGTGGACTTCCTGGTTTAAATGAAATCCTAATAAGATAAAAAAAAAAAAAGGTTTAATCATTTCCTAGTGACAGTGTGTGTGAGAAAGAGAGAGAAAGGTTAATGCAGGAGTAAAGCAAGCTACCTGCAGGAGAAGCCAGAGCCTTGCAGTCAGTAATGTCATCAGAGTGGGAGTCCCAGCTGAATTCAGCACTGTTCTGCATGATTGCCCATGATAATTGTGTGTTGATAGGGAACGCCGGAGATGGAATATAATTTCCACCGAGAGATTCCTAAACAAATACCTGTGCTCAGCAGAGGGATGGAGTGCAGTAGGAGGTGAGGAGGAGAATAGTGGATGAGGGGAGATAGAGGATGAGAGGGTAATGCTTCCAGAGGAGGAGGAGGAGGAGGAGGAGGAGGAGGAGGAGGAGGGACATGAAGCAGCAGTCTCTCTGCAGGTCCTTAACAGTCTGTACATAATGTGACCAGAGACAGCACTGTGAGACGCTGCACTTAAAAAAAATGAGGATGGAAATCTTTGCGCTCCCATGGTGAGGCTGCAAAAACAGAGAAGACAAAAGAGAAGAAAAGGAGAGAAGCAGTGAGACAATTACTTAAAGATCTGATGTTAATACTATTGATCTCTCTTAATCCAATAAGTTCTAAAATAAGCGATTAAAAAGTAAAAATAAAAACATAGCAGAGGTACAGAAAGTATCCAACACAGGGCGATATTCTATCTGCAGAAAGAGCTGGAAACACGTGTTTCAGGAATAGGACAAGAAAATGAAAAAACTGAAAGCACGGCAATATAGGGAAAAATGTTAACCAGAATCTATCGCTCAGATGCCAACTTTATGCTTTTAATTTTGCAGTGGCTAAGATGACAATTCAAGCCTCTGGAAACACAAATATTGTTACAGTCCTTTTACTTCAACTGTTAAAATTCTATGTTTGGCCCTGTGCACAAGGTTATAATACTAAACATATGTTGCCTTTGTTTGTGTTTCCCTCTTCATATCAAAACTTGACAGCGGCTTGATGTAAAGGTAGGTAAGAAATAGGTCATGTGATAATAAAAAGAGGACATTTGATGATCTTTCCAGACATTTTATGAGAAAAAAGGAAACAGCTTTGAATAATAATTTATCATATATGATTTTCCCATAACAAGTTCAGATACCAAAATAAAAACATCTAATTAAAAGCATCTACCGCTTTTCCCTAATTAAAAAAATGAAGGATTTGTGAAAATGTCAAATATTAAAAAACACAGCAAATGTCTCCTGCGAAGTAAAGTGTTTGTGCACACTGGGTTTCACTCTTTCCACGTCATCTGTGGTGACGTTCTAAACAACGCTTTGCATTTTGGTTCACATGGTTTTATATGCCATGTGCCTTACAATGGAGAGAAACAATTTTGGCTATTAATAAACAGAAAATATATGCGCATGTACTGGATGTTGCTTGTGCGAAAGGATCCGAAAACAAACAACGTCCGTGCAGAAGCAGAGGAACGCTGTGGCATATGTTGAAGTCCTTCGCTCGTCTGATCGAGAAGATGCCCTAAGTTCAACTCTCAGTCAACACTTGTATATTTAACCTTGAGGGAGGTTTAAGTTAATTGGAAAACACTCTTTGCCTGAGTGCTCTCACCTCGCACGTAGAGTAGTTATCATAGCTTATCTTCCAAATGTATCATAATCCCACATGACATGCAAGTCAGATTTCATTTCAATCTGATTACTTTCAACTCTCAGAAAAAGCAAAGTATTTGAATTGCATGAACAATATGGCAAGTCATATTACACGCTGCTTTCCTCTTTAGAGATAGTTTTACATAATTTCCCATTCGTTTTGAAATAATGAATAGACAATGGGCTGTATAATTGTGAGAATTTACAATTCAGAGGACCACGTCGTATAATCACCATGCATAATTCAGAGAGTTGAGCACATAGGTCACCGGTGGCAGTGGCACAAAAAGTAACTCAGGTCTTCAAACAAACAATTGAAAATCAACACTTTTATTGTTGCTCGGCTTGAAACATTAAACAAAACCTCTTTGATGCGGCAACACATTCCTTCAAGATCATTGAAGGAATATGAAAAAAAAAAAGTACTAGCAGAACATCCAATTATCTATAAACCTCATGTTATCTTTTCGGCGGTGAGATTGTTTCAATGAAGTCTGTAAGTTCAGAGGAGCTCAGTGATGTGTAAAGTGGCACTGGCAGTATAAAAACGGTTATTACATTGTTGGCCAGTGAAAGCTACACCTGTACTGAGTGGATCCTTTCTGCCCCTCTAACATCCTCTGGCCTCACACCTCAGTTTGTGCATATAAATTACATTCCAAAGTGTGTATGGATAGCCCTTGTTCATACTCAAGGTCTCTTGTTTCAAAGGCATGCTAATGTCTTTCACAGTGAAACTCCTCTCAGTGGCCCTCTTTCATCCGCCAGAGCAACTGTGTAGGAGATGATTGGGACTCTTCAACCAGCTCTCCTCTTGAATATTCATACATTTTTAATGGCACATATATATCCGCAAATCCTAAACAAAGAGAAGGTTGCGTTACCCATGACAGAGTATTTCAATTCTGAAAAGTTTCAGCTGCTTTATCGGCTTTTTCCGCTCGAAACATCTCCCACATCTTGTAGGTGCATGTTAATTGTTAAATAAATGAATAAAACCTTTCGTCGCTGATATCTCATGCTGTTTGAAAGCTCCATACTGTGTTAGCACCAACTAGTCAAGAATTTCTCACTTTTTAATTCTTCCTTTAGGATTGCCGTGCTTCAGCACCGAGCACTTTGGCTCCTTATTTAGGTTTAGCTTCCCCTCGAGCAACTAATTAATGCTACAGTACAAACAGCCGATGGATTTGGTCATGAATATTCAAATATACCTCTTGCACATGATTTCCTATTCAGCGTTGTAACACAACGCTGAATAGCAGGCAGGCATCGTGGCTTCAAAACTATTCAGAGTTTTCTGTATAGTATCTATGTGTTGTGATCAGAACAGCAAATCTGTTGCTGCAGTGATTTTTAAACTAAACTTTCAGAGGTGTTGTGCTACGAGGGAACAATTAGTCATTATTATAAAATGTTCTAAATGCTTTAACTGTATTTATTTTAATAACATTATTTCATACATGTTTGTATTGGTTTTTATTACATATTGTTATACAATGTTTCTAAATTACAAATTTTCTCCAAAACCCTGTCGCGAGGGTTGTAATTTCCTTTTCAGTCCCTGTTCGTACAAATAAGCAATTCAATAAATTTATTTTCACTATAAATTCATGCTTTACTGGTTTTGCAAAAAAAATGTGATTGTGCACAAAAAATTGGTTTTACTTTGCCTTTTTGCTTCATAAACATGAGGATTTGTTTCAGCTCGTCTAAAACACTTTATGGCTATTCATAGAACAGACACATTCATCAAGTCATAGTGTGGAAATTTTACAAACTAAACACAAACTTACAACTTTAAAGGAAAAATCCCCCCTGGTTGCACGTGCTGCTTTAAACGTCCGTCTCTGCATCTATTGCATCTCAGAGGTAAAACAAAATATTTGCTGTTCCAATCTGGTGAACCATAATCCCCCAGTCTGTCTTAATGACACACATGTTTATTAATGCCATTTTACAAGAGGGCATTGTCATATTTGTTAGTCTTAAACATGTCAGCATGTAGATAAATAAACAGGCACAAGCACTGTTTACCATACTGAATATACAATTCTAATGTAACTATTCAAATGATTTCTACTCTCTTTGTTTTACTCTTCATGTGTATTCATTAGTATTGCTTCATATGCAACTTCACTTCATTAGAGTAACATTTATGAAAATTATGTATTATGTATTAAAATTACAGAATAGCAAACACAGCCCTATTATTAACACTCGAACTACATCGGTACAGACATTAGAGTCACGTCGCCGGCACATTAGCGAAGGCTAAAGTTACAAAGGCACAAAAGCGCAGAACTGGAAATGTTTCAGTGGCTTGGGGTTATGTGTGTGCTGCCACAAAGCAGACTGGGTTAAGAGAGGAAAAAAAAAACTCTTCAAACCGTAAAGATATAAGAAAGAGAGAAGCTTAAACCACAAGATTAAAGGATGATTTTGTATTCAACAAGCAGCTTATTTAAGAATCACCATTAAACACGATTAAACATAATTATCAGTGTGATATACGCAAAACTGGCTTGAAGCAAATAAAACTGTGAATGTTAAAAGATGCGGAGAAATCAAAGAAACGAAACAGTGCAGAATTAAATAGTTTTTTTTTTTCCCAGAAACTTACCTGCTGATTCCCTTTGAAATGTTGCAGCAGCAGACAATCCTTTGTGTGGTCGCAGTTTCAAATCTCAGCCTAATTTAATCAAAAGTCATGTTACAGTCGTTTTTCTTCAGCCCTGGAAACGACATCCTGTGTGTCCCCGTCCTGCGGCTGCTGCTGTGCTTTTATACCGGTTTCATCTTGCAAAATTATACCTTTGACCCCAACTAGGGTTGACATTCCTTGAAAGTAAGATGTGGTGTGTGGTGTTTGGTTTTGCAATGGTAAAAGTAAACTTTGTATTAATTGAAGTATAATGATACCCCTAACTTGGATGTTGGGAAAAGAAGAAGGCAGTGAATAATGTATCTTCACTGCAAATGAACGTGCTCATATATTCATTTATTAATTTATACATTTCAAGTGCATTTTGGCTTGTTTCTTCACACATATCTTTACATTTTGCACTGAAATCTGAAACACATGTTGGGTTGCTTATCATTTTGATAATTCAGACTTTGGGGTAGGATCCCAGTTTTCCTAACATAGTAAAATTTATACTCCGCTTTTCAATTTGTCCTTCACTTTGTCCTGTTTGTGTGTGTGTTCAACCTTATGTACGATTCCTTTCCCCGAGTCTCCTTTTATGTCCTCTCTCCTTTTCTTTCTTATTCATATCCCAAGATAAACAGAAGAAGTAAGAAGCCCCGATAAACAGATTGCAAAGTTCTGCAAAGTTCTACAAAGTTTAAAGGAAATGGCAGCTGAGGAGACGATGCCGAGCTCCAGGCAGTTGAAGCCACATGCCAGAGCGACCATACGGGGGCTGGTAAATGTTACCGATGATAAATAAACATTATTTAAAAGCTCTGTCAGCCCCTGTTAGGACGTATCCGTGGTTCATTTGTTACGCTGCTCTGAGGGTAAAAGGAATATTTAATCACTCGTCTGAATTACATGAATAATCACAGATACCATTTCTGCAAGCCACACATCAATGATGGCTCGCGCACTGATGTTTAAGATTAACATAGTAACAACATTTACATTTGTGTGACTCTGAAAAACGTAAAATATTACATCTGTGTGTTAGATACTCTCACCTGAGAGCTACATTCTACACAAAGCTTTATAACACAAAGCCTTGTATCTGTAGTTCATTGCAAAAAATATTAGATATAAGAAAATCCTGTGTTGTTAAAGAACAAAACAACACAATTTGTTTTCAGGTGTGTGACTCCAAATCACCACAGCTTGTGTGTCCAAACTTAAGACCCCTGAATTTGAAATTCATGTCCTAAGCTATTAAAAAGACACCTGAGAATAATAACAATTTATGATATTTCAAATCCATCTTTACATCCCGTGACACACACTGTTGATCATGTCAATTCTTTTTTGTTCGTGTGGCAAATTTGTACAATTCTTGTTCGTGTTTCTGCACTTTGGTCAGACCAGCCCTAAGTTAAAAGCTGTGATGGACGTTATGACATCTCTTTAATTTCAAATGTACGTCTATATTCTTTTGTCAGTTTTTTCACGACACCAACAAGGTTTTTTTTCTTCTGCGAGACCTTCCAGAGTGCAGGACTGTGTTCAGCCTTTCCAAAATGTACAGAAGCATTTTTAGTAGTAATGATGAGGCGTTGGATATTCTGTGGTACTGCTACTGCAGTAGCAATTATTTCTGCATAAGGATGTAGGATGAGAAACGCTGCTAAATGAGGTCTGCTCTCCCTCTCTGTATGTGTCTGCTCGGAGGAGAAAAAAGTTTTCTCGTCCCATAAAATGTATGTAAGAATACTTTTAAATTTGGTAAACAAAATGAGTGACGATCTATAAAAAAGCGCCATGGGAGCCAAATGTTTACGGTCGAGGCCACATAACCACAGGGTCCAGGGTTTGAATCCATCTGGGGACCATTGCTGCGTGTCATACCCCATCTTTCTTTCCTGTCTTCTTCACTTCAGACAATTACAAAACGGTCCGTTGAATATCTTAATGGCTTAATATTTTAATGACTCCACGGGGGCCGATAAATGCACTTCAACCTGTTTGCATTAGCCTGTGTAAGCTCAGTCCAGCCTCTGCTCTGCACTTCTGCACTCAGCAGAAGATGCTCTCGTGCCCGTGGGCACACAGGAATCCTGCTTGTTGGCAGGCCGACATCTAAGCTGGACGAGCGCAGGGGCATCTGCAGAGCAGGCAGAGAGGCCGAATGGGTTGCCCTTAGCAACAGGCAAACATATTGGATAAATGGCAAGGGTTTTCATTCTTTAAGTTGAAAATGTATTTATACAATTTTAAATATATCTATTTATCTATCTGTCTAAATCAATATGCACTTCATCAGTGGCCTCTACTTAAATTAGACACCCCTGCTGTCACATCTAATATGTCATATAAAAATCACCACATTATGGTAAAAGTTGTTGAAAGTTTGGATAACTTGGGAGCATCTGTCCGGACACATCTGTGCGCCAGTGTGGGAAAACATCTAAATCAAGCTTTACTCAACACTTGCATGCGAGGGACTGTAACATTTTGTGTATGACATTTTCATTCTGCCTCTGACCGTTCGGCAGTTTTTCTTGCCTCTCATCACTTCTTCTTCTTCTAACGCCATTTCTCCTGCCCCTTCAACACATTCCTGATTCTTATAATTCTTTGATTTAGCAGCCTGGATATCTGCAGTAAACAAGAAACATTATGATTTATAGTGACTGCTTACACTATGTGCATGTCAGATTTTTGAAACCAGTGAACAAGCTGACATCATTAAAAGTTTGAAACTCTCCTCCTGTATTACCATAATGATTTGGAAGTCATTCTCCATTTCAGCAAATCATCTCTTTAGATAAATTTATACACTTGTGTGAATAGTTTCAGTAGATATAATGTGCCTCCAGTTATAGTTTAAGTTCAAAATGATTGAATATTTATATGATTGTGAAGTTTGAAGGCGTGCCACCTGCAGTCTTCTCCTTTTTTAACCTTCACTAAATGCTTAAGCAGCATTTTATTCTCATTTCAGTTTGTAGGAATACATTTTCTCAGAGTCAGTTTAATATCTTTTTTGCATTAGGTGCCACAGTGATGGATTATCTTGATCATAGATTTGAACATTGACAAGACAGAGAGGGTGAAGAAGCAGCATAAAACGCCATTTGGTGGCGTTTGTCTAAACCTCACAGTCTTATCCACACAGGACAATAAATCTTCGAAATGCATATTTAACACTGAATCAATGAGCACGGCAGCTTGAAGGTTAACTTGCTTTATTTTGTTCAGATTTGTTATTTAAATGCAGCATTTGTGAAGTCACAACACTTATTCATGGCCCACTGATTGTCTGTGTCTTGTAATTAGGAAAAAACATTCTACAGTCATGAATTAAATACGCTATGTATGTTGAGCTTGCTGATTTTGCCTTGCTGTGTAACACTGTTTGGTCAGAAATTCAGCCTTAAAGTTCATAAATGCCGCAGGATGATGGTGGATCAGTTAGTGCTGCCGCCTCAAAGCTTAAAGGTCCTTAGTGACCTGGTGACCTGTCCAGTACCCTGCCTCGTGAACCCGAACTGCATAAGCGGTTAGAGACTGGGACACCATCCACAGAAAGACCCCAGCTGATTGTTATACCCCCAAAAATGTAGTTAAACACCTTTCATACAAGATATACGGGGGAACTTTTGTAGTTCAAAATGAAACATTGCAGAAAAAGCACTACATGTGCATGATATTCAAAACACAAAACACTGATTAGGTGGTTCAAAGTCTCTTATTGATTTCCTTCTTTTTTTCAAACCAACCAGAGGCAGATAATCACACAGAAAGAGAAATTACTGGACTCAAATCTCTGAGACTTTATAACTCTGTATGCAAAGTCTCTTCTCTTGGTTTTAATCTGCACACGTATTTTCAATATTTCTGGGGGAAGTATCTCCATACAAGAGAAAGTGGCAAAATGCATGAATTTAAGAGGTTTGTGACACACTTTAGCAAAGGTTTTACAGCTGTATTGTACAATGTACATGTAGACGTATTATAATTTTGCCTGATAGAGTAATTCCACACTTCATAAACGACACTTGCTTTCCACTTTGAACTGGAGGTGCAGCTTTGCAGGCACCAGTGCATCTTGTCTTGGGATTATGAGCCCCTGTTCTGTTAACAAGGTGCTGTGGCTACGAATCAGAGCCGCTAATGACTTAAAGAGCATATCAGCTATGGCTCGTTTGCTGAACAGCAGAGGAGCACAGCGCTTGGAGTTTCTACTTTAATTAGGGACTGGCTAAAACACAGCTCCCTGTGGTCCTGACACATTACCAATACTCCTGTGCTCATGTCTATTAGTGTTTAAAACAACTCCACAAGGACTGCAGGTTTTCCCACAGCTGTCTGATAAGTAATATATAAGAATATAATGTTTCTGAAGTATTCTGTTGACACAGACAACGTGACACCACAGGTGCATAATGCATTTATGCATTTCCAGCATTATTCATTCAGTGATGCAGGTATTGACCAAGTTCTGCGCAGAGGTCAAAAGTTCACCTTCTTGAGCAGACATTCATATTCTTACAGGGATAAAAAAAAAAAAAAAAAACTAGTCAACCTCTCTCAATCAAGCCCTGATCAAGCACAAAGGCAGATCCAACTCTAAATAATACATGACATGCCTTCCCATATACACTCCCCACTGGGACACTGAGAAGAGGGTGTGAGTTCAAACATCTTTCCTCATCTTCAAACGTCCTGCCTTCATCTTAGCTGCTGCCAGATTCTCTGACACTGCTTAGACCTAGAAATATCAGAAAAGACAGATTTTTAAAGGGAGATGCCGCTCATTTCAGAGCACGTCTGGCCTTGTCCTCAAACACTCTCTGTTTGATTGGGAGACCATGGCATCCACCCTCATTACAGAGGATACACAAGATAGACAAACAGACTCTTTAAGCATATTTAGATCATGTTAGAGCTAATAGTTACAATTTTAAAGTCACGTTGTTTGTCGGGAAGGAAAGGTAAAGAGCCGGCCGGCAGCTCCGAACACCTCTGACCTCTCTACGGCATAAACTCGAACAATGTGCTCAGTGCTGTTTTCTGCACAAGTCTCTCTTTGGGAAGAGGGAGTTCTTCTCAGCTGCTCTTCTCAAGGTTTTCCTCCACGTTGTTGTGTTGGGGGGGCGTCAAAGAGTGTCAGATGTTGTACAGATGCTGCACATATTGTAAAATCCCTTCAGGCAAAATTTGTGTTTGCTTATAGAAAAAAAAAAAAACGAACTTGTCTTGAGTGAATAATTATCTCAGCTTTCAGGGGCGGGATTTTGCAAAAAAAGCAAAATGCTAATTGAGGTCTATGTTAACTTTTCTTGTCCGAATGCTGGTCATTTGACTAGAACAAAATAATATTCCCCCTTCGTTAACTGGGAATGCAGACACAGGCACAGAAGGCAGGCGGCTCAGTAGAAGTCACAGTGCTGCTGCTCTTTGGCTGGTGATAAAGATTCAGCCTGTTCCTTTAGCTCCAAGTGTAGTCATGTGTATAATTGCTCTGGGACTGGAAACGCACCATGTGTGAATATAAAGGAAGGGCCATCTAATAGGAGACACTGTTCAAACAACATAGTTTCAGTTTGTCTAAATGTCCCATGTCACAGAGAAACTGCAGAGGACAGGAGGGTTGAGGGTAGCAACAAACAGCGAGAGTGAGAGGCGCTAACAAGAATAAGGAACCAGACAAAAAGTGATGAAAGACTGCTATTCACTGTTAAAACTAAACTTTTAAGCAAAAGATTATGCAAATGAGTCCACTGACATATCAAAAGCAAGATGATTCTCACTCATGTCTTTTGTCACGCGCATACACTGTCGTCCCCTGCAATGCTTGGACTTTGTTGGCTTCTTCATCGTGATTATTGTTGCCTGCAGACTGCAAGCAAAAAAAAAAATGTGATTTGCAGTTGTGGGTTTCTAAAATTGGCAGGTGTAAAACAATTGCGAGTAAAATGTTAAAAAGTGCACGTGGCCAATCAGCGACGTTCTGCTCTGCTCTGCTAAAAGTTCTTGAGCAGCGACTTTTTCGAGTAAAACTAGCTGAATTTAGACTCTGGTTCCTCTGGTGGGAAAAAAACTGCACCTTGTTAATTATAGGGAGTCATTTTGGACTTTTTACGCACCGAAAGCAACACCTTACACATACATGTTGTCATGAGATACACTGTTAAAATATGTTAATAATAAAATATGTTAATTATATGAACTTTAAGTGAAAAACGGGGTCCACGTTTAAATGATGACAGCAAGAGAAACTGATCTAAAGCAGGAAACAATAAGAGGCACTGACGCACATTGCAAATGAGCCCCATCACCGCTGGTGTGAGTGTGTTTGTTAATGTGCGAAGAAAAAAATATAAAGCACTTTTGACTGTCAAGGTAGAAAAGTGCCATAGAAATGCAACAGAAATGCAGTCAGTAAAACAGGGACTGAACAGAGCCAGCGCACACACACACTGCACTTGGTATCAATCATATTGAGAGACATTTTCCTGCATCATCATAATAATGAAAAGCAGTTAATTTGAATCTCTACCTGAAGAAATGAGGAAAGAGGTGTTCAGACTGTAATGAGATGCTGATTTGCAGACACATATCAAAGAAAGGAGTGACAAAGCACGCAGCGCCGAAACATTGATATCTAAAGCCTGAAATAAAAAAAGACAGAATTGGAATTAAGCGAGAGCTGCTACCTGCAGAACAATATATGTAAAAACAGAGAGAAGAAGACAGAGCTGTTTGTGAGAGAACGGGCAACACGGAGAAAAGATAGTGGAGGAGGTGGTGAAATGTGGAGGTACTGTAAGGTGTGTCTGACTGGACTAAACGTGAACGTCTCATTGATCCTTTTGCTGAAGCAGAGACCCTGCTCCTATTGATCAGCTCAAGGCCAGATACCGACCTCCATCACCCCGACCTTGGCCTAAATCCAGAAACTGGCCTTTAGCCTTCATCTCGTGACCCCTGGCCAACAGCAGCCTGTGTTGGCTGTGCTCCGTTTTTGTTAGACAAACTACCTGCAGCCAAAGGAACATCTTCAGAGATCTCGGGAGAGGGGGGGGGGGTGTTAAAATAAGTCAAAATGTTTCACTTGAATGCAGCTTCACCTGAAAGGTGTGACCACAGTCTGAAAGCTGAGAGAGAAACGAGAGAGTGAGATCGCAGAAGAGAGGAGGGAGAAAGTAAGTTTTCCATACACACTTACAGTAAGAAGCTGTTGTAAGGTTATTAGCAGCTGTTGTATTGATCAGCTGCTTTAATGACATGAGCATATATTAAACAGATCACAGGATCAGGCAGACTGTACTTTCTGTCAGTTGGAATAGAATACCACAGAAGAAGATGCTGCATTCATACTATATGTCCTTAATTCAGCATAACATTCCTGTTACATTTTTATGACTACATTTTTGGAATCAGAATTCAGAGTTTAATTGTAGATGTTTTGCTCCAGCCGTTATAAAGCTTCCTAAGGGAAAATTAGAATTAAACTCAGTAAACTGACTTAATCTAATATACAGGCATGAAATAAACTGACAAACACAGAGACACAATGTACTTGTTCACGTTCATTTCAGTGAACATACAGTCACATGGTAACCACATGTTAATGTTTGTGGATGTCTCATGTCTTCATTATCATCAGGAATATGTAAAAACACTTACTAGTTATTTTTGACTTGAAGAATGAATCAGATGATGTGTCCTAAATGACTCAAAGACAATTTCAGAAATAGTGTCAGTGCAGTTGGAGTTACTTTATGTTGGTTAGTCCCTGTAGTTTGTGAACGGATGGATAAATCTAACCGTGATCCTCCAGTTGTACTTGCAAATATCTTATGGCCATTGTGTGACTTTGTGTGTTACAGACGCATAACATGACAGACTATGAAACCAGAACTAAGCAAACTTCATCTCCATTCTCTCTGTTTGAGTGTGTGTGTGTGTGTGTGTTGGGGGGGGTGTTATTGACCACCACCGCCCACGTTGGCCAATTGGAGGAAGCACCTGAGCATCTCATAAATCAGCTATGACTTTGCCAGTGTGTGAACGGTGAGGAAAAAATAGAAGACGGCCGCATCATAAGGGGAATTTCTGGTGAAATTTTACACTGACTGTCACACTTTGGTTATGCTGAGGCTCCCCGCATGTGGTATAAGGCAATAATGACTGAAGCAATTAACTCAGCTGATCTTTTCAGTAACACCTGCAGCACAAGGGGCTCAATCACATGTTCCTCAGAAGCAAACGAGGAACAATTTCCATGTCGCTAATTGTCTTGTTATGTGGTCCTGGTGTGTTCAAGTCTTCATACTGTAAGTTCACAGCCCCGTCCCGTCTCCAGTCGCTCCACATTGTGCGCTTATTGCCTTTATCAATCTACTGGAGCCCAGAACAAAGACCTCCGTGTTCAAACAGTGATTACTCTCTCATCTCCTGAGGCATCAGCACAGGCCTAATTGGATTTAAATGAACCCCCCAAATTTCCCTTTGTTACAGCAAATAATATGCAAGGCTTTTTAATTAAGATCCGATACAAGCCCACGTGGAGGGTCTGCAGTTGCTTTCATGTCCTGCTCTTCAAATAAAGGTTCTGGCTTGTGCGGTGGACGACTCGGTGCAGAGTGTGTCTCAGCAGGAGGTTTGCCTGTGGTGTTTGTGTGTTTGTGTGTGTGTGTGTGTTGTCGAAGTTGTTGTACATCAAGTGAGTTAATTAAGAGCTTTAATGTGACGGATCAACTTCTTCCTTTTGTTGTCTAGTTTTTCCAAATTCCTCTTCTTTAAGGTGCAGTGGGGGTTATGTAGAACAGGTCTTGTTTAGTCCAACTCGACTGTTATTTATGAGCTCACTAATATTAATATTGTGATACTGGTAAACTTAATTTTACTGCACAATTATTAATAAATAAGTCCGGTTTTACCCTAAACCCACAATCGATTGATCTGCTTCCCATCTTCTCTTAGAGAATGCAGCTCTAATAGTGGCTGGAGCAGGAAGCAATCAGTCATGACTCATTCCGCATTTCACTTCCTTTTGTGAATCAGCTCTGGTCAGTCGCGTTCAAAGATTTTTTTATTTCTAATATTTTGTGACATTTCCATTGCTGTCATTGTTGTGTGATTTCCAATTTGAGATCAAATTTGAGCTAATGCCACAAAACAACCACCAAAGTCTTCTAGTGTGGAGTTTAAAGTATGGATTGAATTCTGCAGTGCTTCAGTGAACGAGCAGAGGAAATCATCTTTTCATTTGCCCATAGCCGACCTCTTTTTTCATACACAGTTTAGGTCATTTCTTTTAGCCCAGCTGAGACTTTGGAAGATAACGATAAGCAATACCTAGTCACACAGAATTTTCCATATGGTGTCATCACTTCATTAAAATCAAGCAAACCCGACCAGCATGTGTTTAAGTGCATAGAAGTGTTTGTGGCAAAAAAGATGGAGCTTCATGTTTGGAGTGTGGAGATACAGCTGAAAGTGTGTAAGCCGAGAGCCTGATCAAGAGTGAATGGAGCTGTGAGTGGTTCAATCCCTCTCGTTGCTCCCTCTTTTCAAGTCCAGAGAATCCATCTCTTATTCCATGAGGTAAAGTCAAACAGTTCCTTGTGGTTTGTGAGTGGATTAATCATGATGATTAATTGGCTTTCAAGTTAAATATCCAGTGAGTGATGTCAGGCCGCCAGACATCAGGGATAAATTGACAGGCCTTTAAGGAGAAGCAGATTGATTTACACAGCAGCTAATGAATCCCCCTCCACCCAGAAGGGGAGAAAAGGTAAACAGGTCTTTTTATTTCCTTCCTCCCATCTGCTTTGTTCAAGTACACTTTGCTCTTGGTATTGAACTCTAACCTGGTTTAGAGACTCAGAAACTATTGATGAAATCCCATTTTCTATTTCCTTCTGCACAACATTAACAGGGCAGATTAAAGAAATTGTTCATCACTGTTAAAGTTGCACGATAGTGAAAATACTGTATTTATGTTATTTGGAGCTTTCAGAAAATAAATATTTGCAGTATTTCAGTGGATGGTCTATGGTCTATCTTCCACTTTGTTCCACATTGAAGTATCTGAGCAATTACTGGATGGTATTCTATGAACTTTTGCAGACATTCAAAAAGCCAAGATGTTGAATCATAATGTTGTTTAGTAAGGTTTGCCATTTCCTGACTTTACTGTGATAGATACGCACGATGCATGTTATTAAAGAGCTGAAAAATAAACTGCAAATTTAAAACAAACCACGTCATCTGTCATCAACTGTCAGAAGTGAGATTTAACAAGGTCAGTGCCTTTGACAGGGTCCATCTGGAGGCAGGAAGCTCTTTTTCTACTTTCAGGTGCAACGCATATAATTGCACCTGGAAACAAGAAATCCAGTGTTGCAGCATCCATTCGTGAACCAGCACATGACTTGGAACACTTCCTGTCAGCTTCCCTCGCTGAAGACAACCCAACTCCCTTTGGTCCTGGGGAGGAGAGGAGGAAAAAGGTGCTTGTAGGTGTTTTGTTGTATTGTCTCATTATACACAATGTTAAGATGCTCATAAACTTTCATGACAGCGGGAGCTAAGACAACGTGGTTCCAGACTGCAGGAGGATGAGGGTCATGTCTGGCTGCGGTGATTACTCACATACAGTGTGTTAGAGCGTGCTTAGATAATCATGGAGTTTAGAGATTTGCATCAAGGGCATGACTGTTATCCATCTTATCACACTTTAAGGATAAACTGCAGGAAGCAGCAGCTTTATCAAGATATATGCCAATATTAAAATGTTAAGACATACATGTTTGTTCAGATTCACCCATCGTCATCTCACATTTAAATGTTTGGATCTTAGTGAACCTGCCGCAGTCTGTGATGAAATGGTTTCTGGTTGAGCTGCCTGACTTCTTTCCACACAGGCAAGGAGACGGTACAGGTACATTTTGTTCTCAGGAGTGTACATCAGGTCATTCAACAATTATCACAGGAGGAGGAGAAGCTGTTCTGGTGGTCAGTTAGCTTGGTTAGTAACAGGCAAATACACAACGAATTCAAAAAAAAACAACGTGTATTTGCATCTCCCACTCCTGTCTGGCTTTCCTTTTATCGTGGACCAATTTACACATCCACCGCAGCGGATCAATAAAAGATGGGGCCGCACAGCTGAGCAGAGGTACCTTTGAATTGAGATCATTTTTAAAAATTTTGCCTTCACACTATCTGTTTTATCCAGGATCAGCTACTGTACTGATTGAACAAAAACAATAGATCCTTCCTTCACTTAGTCCTTCGTCTTCAACACTATTTCTGTTGGTTTTATTTTGGTATTTCTTTCTTGCAGAACAAATTCATAATTTCCATGTTACATCCTTTTGCTGGTGTTGAAAGGTCAAGGCTGGTGAAAAGCAGAAACTGGAGGACTAGCTCTGTTTTGATGTTCAGTGCTACCTATTCCCTCTCTCTAACCCCCCTAAGCCCCTCTGATCTACTGCGCTGCTCATTAAAACACCCTCTCCACCTCCACATTAGCATCAGAGTCATGGTCAGACGGCTTTGTGTTATAAGGATGGAAAACAATATCAATAACAAAAACAAAAACAATAGTAGCCTTTGGTCCAGGGAGGAGAGGAGGAAAAAGGTCTTTGATAATGTACATCAAAGAGACGCTGAAGTGCGTTGTATTTTCACTGCGTGCATGCCAAGGTTGTCTCTGATCCTGCTCGTGTGGTGCTCGCACTGGGGGCCAGTTTGATGGCACAAGGTGAGCTGCTGGGTCTGCAGGACGTGTCCTCAGCGATGGGAAGTCAAACGCTGCGCGCAACAAACTGTTGTTATACGTTTAGTTTGTGGCCCCACGAGTCCGTGCGCGAGGGAGGGCGCGTGCGTGCGTGCGTGCGTTTGAAAGCCTTGCATCCTTAAACATGCAGTTCCGTGTTAAAGTCTGAACACACACCAGTGTCACTTTGAATATTCGTATCATAGGAAACTTCCATCTGTGTTATGAGAGTGCACGAGGCCCCAGCAGTTGGGCTGAGTTCACACATACATTAGTCCTGTGCTGAAACAGTGTGGAGGGGCCGTGTCGGCGGAGCTGTGCTGGCTCATGTTCGAGTGAGACGGTTAGGGGAACTGATTGTGTTTGGGGTTATCCTGGCAGTGATTTCAAGGCAAGTTGGGCTTTCATGTTACAGAATAATCCACGAAGAATGCACAGTTGCACGTATTTGATCGGCCAAGGCAGCGCCGCGCTGGAGGACATCAGGTTGGGTTGCAATAAAAGTCTAAGTAAGTCCAATGTTGTTCCCACACAAAGCCGTGTGTTTTGTACAACTCTCTCTCTCGATGCCCCTCTTGCTGTGTGACTGAACTTTTTCCATTTAAACCAATGAGAACAACTGTAGTACTTGTGGATTTCAGTGTGTGAACTGGAAACTTGCTTTCTAATCTTTTCCTACACACCAGGACTACTCATTTTTACAGGTTTTAACCATTTTAACTAGTAGCTGTCAAATCAATGTCCCAAAGGTTATTCCATTGTTAAAAAATGATTTCAGAAACATTAATCTGAATCCTTTAAAGTGAAAGTAGGATTCTTTAGAAAACTTAATCAGTCAGTCTGCGTGATGTCTCTGACAAAACACTAAAGGTGTCACTTTAACCCAAAATGTAAAAAAAATTAAATCATTAAATAACTAAAAGTGTCTCGCTGCTCCCCCAAGGAACCAGTGATGGAGGCTGTAAGTTCTGAAGTGTGCAGTGTTGATATGAAACTCTCCTTACTGTGCAGAGAATAAGTGTTAATTCCAAAGCTGCATGGCACCAGCGACCCGCTGGGTTTCAGGGTATATGTCGTGACTGATGTCTCAGCTGATGTGCAGAGTACTGTACTTAGTGTTCAACAGTGTTCTTTTGTTACTCTGTTTTTAATTTCCTCAAACATAATTTGACAAAATACTGATTATTTTCTTACTCTCCTAAACAATCAAAATGGATTTATTTATTAATTACATCGATTTTTTTAAACCAATCGCGTTTTCAACAACCCTGTACAGACATTGATTTGCCTCTGTTCACATTTAGCGTCTGTGTATCTACAACCTGGATTCAGTTCTTCATCTGTGCTGTAGACCTTCATTGTTGTCCAAAAGCAACTGAAATCCTCTCAGAAAGACACACCGCTCCACCGGGTGACATGAGAAGTTTTTTAATGTTGCCCCAAATGATCAGAATTGCCATAATTCCACTGTAAATTTGCACACGTGTAGCTGGCTGCTTTACTTCCATCTGCTGTACAAACTTATGGTGAATTAGAACATTTGGGGCATTTGCTAATGATAATAACTATATAACTTGATCTACTGGAACACGGTGTAAGATCACGAATCAAAATGCTACAAACCGTCCTGCTACTAGTACGTTATTTAATATCTGATACTTCCCTCTTTCCTTCCAAACCCACCTGAGAAATCATCCTAACTACAGAGAGCCTTTATTACCATGTGGACCTTGGAGAAATCTGTCCATTCATGAAAGGCTCAGGGCCAGACAGAGTCTGCCAGACCAGCCCTTCAGGGACACTGGCTGTTTGACTTGGTTCACTGACTGGGCCTGGGTACAGGGCTGCAGTTGTCCATAGCCGCAGGCTGCGGAACTGCAGGTATTTCCTGACTAAATTTCTCATGCTGTTTGCAGTCATACACACAGGACGGCCGGGAACTTCACAGAGAAAAAACAGATAGAAACTCATTAGATGCCGGTGTAGGAAGACGCAAATGCAACCACAAACTTATTTTTTTCGATTTCTATTTCTGGTCGTGAGTCTTGCTAAAAGCTAAGAGGAAATTAAAAACTCAAAAGCTTTCGCTGATAATATAAGCGCCAAATTTTGGTATAGGATGTGACTTCGTCTGAAAGCACTGAACCCCACAAGCCTCATCTTTTCTGAATTTCCTCCATTTTTCTTCTACCATGGTCCAGATGTTGCTCTTCTGTGTTTAGTTTAGCATAAATATTATTCATAGACGTCTACGCCATCATTCCAAGAACATCTTTCACCATTATGTTAATGCATATAGACACTTAGGAACGGGCACATTTGAGCCTCTGCACACACCTGCAAGCACCTGGTTACACACAAACACACACCAAACACACACACACACAGAAAGAGAGATGCCTGGTTTTTGTACCATTTCCCAACTGTATTCTCTTGATTCGATGTCACTTTGGCCCCTTTCAAATTATCTGTTGGGATTAATGAATGTAATTTTCACACATTAACTTCATTTTATTCATACATAATGGGCCAGCTAACAATGGTGTTTAACCAGTGCATCTGCCCATTGGGTGTCGTCTCTTAAGTCACAGCGGGGTTTGTAATTGACAATTGTTCCAGTGTAGTAAACACCACTGTCGCCTTGTCGTCTTCTCCTGGCCTCTGCTGATTCCACCACATCGTGTACAGTAAAAAAAAATGGACGGCCGTCCCAGAATCACTTTGCATGCCCAATGAGTAATTTAAAATGTCACATCACAGCACATTAAGACAAGTGGAAAAACCTCATAGATGACATCTGCCTTAAAATGTGAAAATAATTGGTCATTTTTGAACTGGAAATGGATATGCTTTGATCACTGCCCCTCCGTACCCTCTGTTTCCCAGTCTCCCTGTAGCCCGACTACCACACTTTGTCTCCCCTTCTCTCTTTCTCATCTCTGTGGCTGTCTCTGCTTCTGATTTAAACACCCAGCAGGGGGTTGTGGGTAGAGACTCATGCTGTGAAGGATCCCTCTGACTCAGGGAGAGCTGAAGGTCAAACACACTCATGATCAGAACCACAGGATGACGCTGAAGAGGTGGAATATAAAGAGTGCGGGGATGAAAGCGAAGGAGAGATAAGTTGTGTTCCCTCAGCTGCGTTGCCCGTGTAGACAAGCACTTCCGTGCAGTTCACTGTGTAAACACCACGTTGTATGGGTCACAGCACAGGAAGTCAAAAATTTGTCTGGTCATATAGTGAAGCATCCACCATCTTCATATGATGATTCGGTAAGAAGATAGGAAACAGATATATTTCTGTGGTCTGCAGATAAACTTATTAACAATGGCGATACCGACACTGTCATCACCACAACTTAATTTTTATTTCGTCTGTCTTGTTTGTGTTTCTCTCTCTTCTTAATTAGACAGACATTTGACTGACAAAGTAAACAGAGCTAGAACAAGAGCATGAACACGAAAAAAAAGCATCTGTTTCTTTGAATGGAAAACTCCTGGAGCCCAGATGAAGGTTTTTCCTTTTCTTCTTCGCAATTTTCATTGGAAGCATTTGCATATTTCAAAAGTCTACCAAAGAAAATAGCCTGGGGGCAGAAATGGCCGATCTGCATATTGAAGACTCAACAGAGGGCGAGGAGCGGGGGGACAGAGAGGGAGGGAACGAGAGAGAGAAAGTCTCTGTATGAAAGATTTCAAGATGATCTAAAAGAAACAATAATGTCAATTAGCTGATGGTGTCACGCTCATTATGCTGCCGTAATTGCAGCATTCACTACAACTAAAACAGATTATTTGCTTAGTTGTCAAGCAGCTCCGTGGAGGGAGGGAGAGGGAGAGAGAGAGGGAGGGAGCAGAGAGAAAAATGTGCATCATAAGAAGGCCTCTTCACCCAGCTTCCTTCATGAATAACAAATAGAGGACCCAGTGCTGTGACCAGCCAGCACAACACATGAAAAACATTACTGCATTCCCTGAGTCGTCTAGTTTCCTCTGCATTGTGCTGGTAGACTTGGAACAGTAGAAACTATGTGCTGCTTTTGGATGTTTCTACTTTGTTTTATTTTACAATAGGCGGGTTTTGAAAGCTGTGGAATAAATAATCAGGCAGTTATGAAAAATAAATGTTTTATGAAACACTTACACCAAGTCGGTACGCGTTCAGTAATGCAAATTAGTAACTATGAGTTTATTGATAAATTAGAGATCTTTTACTAATGTTTGTCAGACCTCTTAAAAGCTAATAATTTGTAAAAAAAAAAAAAAAAAAAGACTTGTTTGCCTGTGAAAAATGCCTCTGGCTGTTTTATACCCTTCTCCCACGTGACACTTGGTAATGACAAAATAAATCTGTAATCAAGCATTATTGCAGTTGCCACTTGGCAGTTGTGAATGTGGGTTTTGTAAATTAAATCTTAGATCCTCGTTAAGGGCTATTTGATAATATAGACCAGATATAACTAAAAGACTCAAACAGGAGGTAGTCAAATGTAAGTACAAGAGACAACAAAGTCCTTCATAAAAGCATTTCAATATCTGATCTGATTACAGAAGCTATGGCACATATTCCAGATGTAACTCAGTTTCAATGCATTATTCTCATTTAACTGTAAACACTGTATACATCAACTTTTAAATAACCTCTCAAAACCACAAAGACAAAGTTTACCTCTTATAGTGTCTGGGAAAAAAATATTCCTCACTGCCTGGAAAATGGCTGCAGAGCATCTGGACAAACATGTATAGCTTTAATAAAAATTATTCCTCCAATTGGAGACGTTGGATAATTTTAAAACTGTAACTTAATTACCAGGTAACATTTTTAACCCTGTCTCTGAAGAAAATACTTTCTTGTGTATTTTTTGGAGGAGGAAAAGTTCTACTACCCATTTTTAATAACCCAAAAGTTAAACATTCTCTATGAAGCATCATTAAAGAGGTTATTAACCAAAAGCCTTTGGTTTGAACTTGGTTTAAATAAGCTGGTGTCGAGCTCAGTTTTATGGGTGAGTCTGGAAGCGCCACCCTGTCCCTGTAAAAAGGACGCTGTTTGGGAGACACGTAGCAGAACACCCTGACCAGTTTCCATGGTAATTTTGGAAATGATACACGAGTAAATATTTTCACAAAAACATGAAGAACGGTTTAATTTAAAAGTAGCTAAAGTGTTTGTCCTGGAAGTGAATGTGCACTCACGTTGCTCAGTGAGTTTATTGTGACTTTTTCAATTTGATAAATTTCTCTGTAAATTCCAACATGACAAAATGCTGGGCATGTGGATTTAACTGTTCGCCATTAAACGCTTCGTTTATGTTGCAGTTCTGCCAAAATGTATTTCTGTGTCTCTTAATCTTTTACCGATTGGATGAGATCCAAGACAAATGTGCAGAAAACACAAATTACACATGTATTAGTCTGCACCTGGCTCTCAGTCCCACAACTTCGTGCGCCTCGGTTCGAAAGCTCGAGGTACGAAATTCCCCCCAACACACACACACGTTTATTGAACGGACCGTCCATAAACGGATCCAGCACGGAAACACATCACCACCGCTGGTTTGTTTTTGGAGGTTGGAAAAATCAAACTGGAGGCTGGTTTTGTGCGCGCCTTCAGCGCCCAGGCGTCACGCCACCGTGGCCTTGGCTTTACCATATGAAAAGAGGGACGCATTAAGATGCAAGAGGCGTACAAACCCCCTGTGTCCCCAAAGCGGACTCGAGTATCCTTGACACAGGCCTCGCTGCTCTGGGTTATTATCCAATATATAACTTACAAATAGTTGGCAATATTTAGTCTGGCAAATTAAATCTGATGACTTTAAGAAACCACACAGAACTGATTAATGATAACAGTAATTATAATTGTCATAATTTATTTTTGAGGTACGTTTTCTCAGGGTTTTCCTCACTCCTGTTCTTCTTATCCGCTTTGAGCGTCCCTGAACACACAGCCCGAGCATCCCGCGTTTCTGGTCGTGTCCTGTTCTGTGTTCTAATGTTTTCCAGCGTGTTCTTGCCATTTTCCTGCAGCTAGAACTTTGTGCAGCCGAGTCTCGATTGTGAGACGCAGCAGTTCCTCTCCGGCCGCGCGTCCAATCAGCAGGAGCCCTGCCGAGCCTTCCACTTGTAATTGGATGGAGATGGAAGCAGGAATATGCAGCCGCGGCGCAACGTAAACACACGCTCGTCTGCTTCGCTCCACAGAGGACGCACCAGGTTGAGGTGGAGCGAGCCAAACAAGGGAAGGACTGAAAGGGCTTTTAATGTTTTGGTTGCTGTCATTTGTCATCGGATTTAAAGAGTTAATGTCAGAGAAACTGCTCACAAGTTCGGGCTGTCGCGCCTCAGCTTTGCGCGGATGAGCGGTGTTTTTTTCTGGATTACGCACGGCGGAGCTCCCGGGACAGACAAAAGTTTTGACAACTGTCGCTTTGTGCGTTTTGTCCAACAGGAATGCGCATCTGTGTGTTTGTTCCGCAGAGGTCAGAGCAAGCTGCTATAACCCAAGACTCAGAGGATTGATTTTGGCACTTTTTGGGGGGTCAACTGCGCGCACATTTCGCTCATGCGTGTGCCAGATGAATTTGATTTTTGGTGCAGATTACTGTAAAGTGGGACTTTAAGCAAACATCCGAAGAACTCGACATATCGACATATATGCTTTGGGGTATGGCAACAGCCACCTCAAGTCCATACCTAGCCAGCAGCAGGATCCTGTCCGGCCCGGTCCTTCACTCTGATCGGAGGGGTGGTGGCATGCAGCCGGGCAGCACCACTGTTTCCAGTGGATACAGAGGGGACCACTCAGTGAAAATGGTGCAGAGTGACTTCATGCAGGGCGCAATGGTGGCGAGCAACGGGGGGCACATGCTCAGCCATGCCCACCAGTGGGTGACATCGTTGCCTCACGCAGCAGCCGCAGCAGCTGCAGCCGCGGTGGCAGCCGCGGAGGCCGGCTCTCCGTGGCCCCCCAGCTCCCAGCCGCAGGAGGTGAAGAGAAACGCCGGTAGGGATGACCTCCACTCGGGCTCTGCTCTGCACCACCACAGATCCCCGCATCTGGGTCCCCACCAGACGCACCCGGGAAACTGGGGAGGCTCCTCCGCGGCTCACATCACTGAAGGGCAGCAGCAGCAACAGTCGCTCGTCTACTCCCAGTCCGGCGGGTTCACGGTCAACGGGATGCTGAGCTCGCACACCGGCCAGAGCCTCATGCACCCGGGGCTGGTGCGCAGGGAGTCCCCGGAGCTGGAGCACGGCAACCACCATCACCACCAGCACCACCACGGTAACCAGGCGCATCATCATCATCAGCCCCACGGTGTGAGCCACGAGAGCCACTCCGACGAGGACACCCCGACCTCCGACGACCTGGAGCATTTCGCCAAACAGTTCAAGCAGCGGCGCATCAAGCTCGGTTTCACGCAGGCAGACGTGGGCTTGGCTCTGGGCACCCTGTACGGCAACGTGTTCTCCCAGACCACCATCTGCAGGTTCGAGGCGCTGCAGCTGAGCTTCAAGAACATGTGCAAGCTGAAGCCCCTGCTCAACAAATGGCTGGAGGAGGCCGACTCCACGACCGGGAGCCCGACCAGCATCGACAAGATCGCCACGCAGGGCAGGAAGCGGAAAAAGCGCACGTCGATCGAGGTGAGCGTGAAAGGCGCGTTGGAAAGCCACTTCCTCAAGTGTCCCAAGCCGTCCGCCCAGGAGATCAACTCTCTGGCGGACAGTCTGCAGCTGGAGAAGGAGGTGGTCAGGGTCTGGTTCTGCAACCGCAGGCAGAAGGAGAAGCGCATGACGCCGCCGGGACTCCCACGCACCCCGGAGGACGCGTACTCGCAGGTGGGCAGCATGGGTCCCGACACGCCGTCACCCTCCATAGACTGCAAGCGGATGTACAGCGACACGTGAAAGTCGCCGAACGACGGAACAGGTTTCTAGGGAACGGTTCCTCCTCTGAAGAACCGCATCACTTGGCGAACTCGTCTTGCAGTACAAGGACCACTGTCCGTCCGTGCATCCACAGTAATGTTGTCCAGTGTGTGTCCATTTCTGAGCAGGAACAACCTCGACTTTTATGCATACGATTTTTCTGCACTATGAAATCAGCCTTTTGGGACAGACAATGAAGTTTGTTCATCGGACGATGACAGAAATCTACAAATTCTCTGTACTGTCAAAATAAAAGTTCCCTTGTAATGCTGCAAGTTTGATGTCTCACAGGCCAGACTGGGCTGTAGTCTTCTTTTTATTTTCTATTTGGACATTGACTTTATGCGCTTTATTCAGCATTGATTTGTTTTTATTGGGATACAACTTCCTTTCCTTTAAACGTGTTCATTCTTTTTGTGTTTGTGTGCCAGTGGATTTATGTTGTGACACACGTTATGATGGTCCAAAAGCAAAAACAATCCCACTATTGTGCTTTCAATTATAGGAAACCTATTTTTTAACTAGCAACCGCTCCCCGAAGTTTATGTACATTTATGTGTGCTGTGTATTGGTGTGTGATGACTTGGACTATTTATTTTTTTCCACGTGTTTATTTTCATGGAATAGACTAATTATTTAATAAAACTGACACAAGGGAAATTGTGTTAAGATATCTGAGATGACATCATTATTAAAGTTCCTTGTGGGACACACACACACACACACACACAAATTTATTTGTCAATGAAATACACATGTAGGATGTAGTTTGGATGCATAAGCATATGCCAATAATGTCCAATAAGGATCAATAAGCCAACAAGGATCTTTCTGTCAAAATGGCTAATTTTGAAGGTATTTTGTGAGGATCATAGACAATATACACACATTATGTGAATGCATAAAACGTCATTCTGCTTGTTGACAGAGCTAAAACAACAGTTTAATTAATAAATTATTTGATCTACCCAGAATTCCTTAACGACCATTTCAGTCATGTACTAATTGTATTTATAATTTTAGTCATCGTTTAAGTAAATTGTCAAACTTTTGCTGTTCAAATTCTCAGATGTGTGGATGTGATGATTCTCACATATGATCAAATAAGTAAACTAAATGTCTATATGATTTGGCTGAATAAAACAAGCAATATCATTTTATCTTCATGTGCTGTGGGAAAATCAAACAGGTATTTTCACAATTTCTTGACATGTTATTGATGAATAATCATTAAACTTATCACCAGATCCACTGATAATTAAAATGCAGGTGCAACCCTCACGGCTTAAAAATGTCCCCCAGCTCAATATTTGATTCAATATAAATCAAATAATCTGACACCATCCAGCACCATTTCCCAGTTTTTGTTCCGGCTGCTTGTGTGAAGCTATGTCGACTCTGAAGCCGATTGAACACATCCCAAAAAAAGCCTGTTTTTGTTCTTGCTTCAAAATTCTGGTGTGAAACACTGTGTATCAGTTCAGCCACATACATCCTGTGGCAGCCAGCTGAGGCTCGCTCTCCCAGCTGGCAGTTCACCTCGGCAGCAGTTGCCAAGGTGACAGCGAGATGGAGTGACACAAGGCAGCAGATCTTTTGCCACAGATGATGTGTTTGGCAGATAGGCAGCGAGAAGCTCAGGACGTTGGCTCTGAAAAACAATCTGCATTTCTGCTGCTCACACACTCGCACCGACTCACAATAACACACTAATGCAGAAACGTAGACATACTGAGCTGATATTACGAGTTCAAAATCTCATTGATAATAAAGGGGAGAGTCAGAGTCATAGCCAGCGTGATGCTGTAGTAGCAGTAAAACTTGGAGGGACATCAACAGTCTGATGCCAAACCCGGGAATAAACAGAAACCTGGAAGTTAACACACTTCTGGAGCTGTTACACTTTTATTTACAGTGTATGTATGTGTGCGTATTTATATTGACTGGTTTCAACCTCCGGTCTTGCAAAAACAGATGACTGACGCACATATTTTTGGTAACTCCGTCACTCATTAAGAGATTCATCATTAAATTGTTACAGTCTCCACTGGAACAAAATGTCCCCTAAGGTGCCAAAAAATTGAACATGTGTTATTACTGTTGTCAAAGCGCATGATGGAAATCACACAACCATCCCAGCAAGCATGAAAGGTGTGTGTTCGCCCGTGCGTGTGTTGGCTGCACATTTGCAGGATCTAATACAAACTGGGGCCTCGAACGGCTAGTTTCATTTAATCAGCCTTTACAGCCGCTGTCAATACAGGCCAAGCTTCAACGTCTGAAGCAGCTAAAGGCAGACAAGAAGATATGCCAGGAACACGTGGGTGAGACCTTATTACGGGCCAGAGAAAACCCTTTACTCAAAGTTAAACAAATGGATGCTGACGATGGAGCTGGATTCTTAGCTACGAACAAATTCACATTTTGGAGACACTGTGTTTTAGACAATGAGAATATTGAAAATGTTCACTTGAAGTATTTGCTATATATTGACGCACTGAGCATCATCAGCAAGTATTTAAAAAACACATAAACAACGTTCTGCAATGAAAAGCACTGACCGTCTGTGAAAAAGACACAGTGCTAAGGCAAAGGGATACTCAGACATGGACAGGTGCCACCGCAGCCCATTGACATCATCCACCTGGGCCTCTTAACATGATGTATTACTAATCCAAAAAAGGAACAATAAAAAAACAAACTCTCACATAAAACGACAATCAAAACCTACGTGAGCCTCCAGGATTGCAGTGTGATTCTCCCAAATCTCAGTGACGTACAGCTAGGAGCTAAGAATGACACTGAGGGGGGTAAAAAGCCCTTTAAAAGCTTTTGTCATCACACAACGCTCGATGTCTTCTTTGAATATTATTGAATGTATCAACGGTGGGATCTGAATGTACAATGAATGTTACTTTAGACTCCCAAACCTCTCGGTCACCAGAAAAGTGCATCACGCATCCGACCTTTTAACATTGTATGAGATTGGCCTTATATAACACATACATGTTCCGGTAACATTTAGTGCGTTTTGTTTCTTGCATCACTGAGACAGTTTGCAGTTACACACTAAGGATGTTATTACCTCCTCCTATAATAACTGCTAATATAATTGCTCATAATTGCCTTGCTCAGAAGTACTTTACATAAAGCAATTATTGCCTGATAATCCTTTCTTTAATGCTCATTGTTATTGTGTCACAGTTCAGGCACAGTCACACACAACCTGAACCAACCTCAAATAAACATAACAACAAAGTTTTATAATATTAACTATTTCTCTGTGCACATTATCAGTCCTCACTCTTTGGTGTTGATTATTTTCACGCTGTGGCGACTGGTTAACCACAAAAGTCTAACACTTGATGAAAACATTGTGGTTCTCTCAGTGTGAATCAAAATGCAACACATAAGTCTTACCTGAAGTCAAAAACTGTGGTGTTCAGGAATAAAATGGGAGGTGGGTGTAATGTCAAAGCCGTTTTATTTGTAGGTGAGTGCATTAAAATGTCTGAACGTGGGTCATTTAATATTGATACTTGTGTGGGATGACTGCTCTCTTCTGAATATTGTGATTTGCTGGTGAACATTTTTAATTTTGCCTGCGTTTTGCTTTGATTTTTTATTTATTTCTGTGGTGGAATATCAAAGTCTCTCCATCAAGAAGAAATTAAAGCAAACATCTGTGGAATAATGGACAGGGAAATGAATTCTCTCACTATGGCAAGTTGGGTTGTGTGGGTGCCACTGAACGTGATGAGCATGCAACTGCCAGACCGGTGGAGTGGAACTGCTTTGATGCGCATGTTCAACACATGGGCATGATGCCAATTTAGACAAGCATGCCCATGAAAAGACTCTCAGTCTGCATGCTAAATGAGTGAACATAACCGTCTGCGTAATTGTACGTGTGTGATTGCTAATACAACAGATTTTTTTCCTATAAATTAATTGAACTGAATTTCACGTGGGGTAATGGGTCTGTATGTTGTTTTTAGATCTACACTCAGCGTCCCTACATCATCTGCCAGTATATTTAAATATGATGAGTATGATTAATAGCTCCTCTAGAAAGAGCCACTACAACTTTACATACTTTCAACTGAAAAACTTCCAGCTAAGCACACAGCCGGCTCCCAGAACACACCTGAAGGCCAGGTGGACATCATGTACAATGCTGCCATCTCCTGGAAAAAAATATTCATACACGTAGACTGATTTTACATCAGTATGAGGGTAAAGAATTACAAAGATTGCACAACAGGCCTGATAACTATGTGTGTGTGTGTGTGTGTGTGTGTGTAAATCTCAACTCGCCCCGTCCTTCTTTGGAGCGGTCTTATTCCTTCCTTCAAGCTCAGGTCCTCTACCAGAGGCCTGGGAGCTTAAGGATCCTGTGCAGTATCTCAGCTGTTCCTAGCATTTTGACTTTGGACTTCCAGCCCGCACTCACACAGATGTGCCTATATGCCTGACTCTTGGTTATAGTGTCCATGTATGTCCTGCCTGCTGGCATCTCACACCCTGCTGGATCGTCTCAGCACATCATCACTTGGGGTCATCTGCCTGATGTATTCATTGATCTTAGTTGTTTCATCCTGGATAGTGGCTCTGACGTTCATTAATCCTCGGCCTCCTTCACTTACAGATCAGTGTCAGGATGCTGGATTCGGGGTGAAACCCTCCATGCATTGTAAGGAGCTTCCTCGTCTAGATGTCAGTAGCTTCCATCTCCTCCTTTAGCCAGCTTTTCTTTTTTCTTTTATTTCTTCTGCTTGTTCCTGTAAATGCAATAAATGTGACTTGTTATACCACGTTCTTTATGAAAACTTTTAACTTGCTTTCTATGGCTCTAGCTTAGGCTGTACATGTACAATAACATTTTTAAACTTCCCTCTGTATTAACTATATTAAAATATTCCTCTGCTTCTTCTGGAGCTTTTCATTCTTCAGGAGTTCAAATGATGTCCTCTGGGGAAAGTAGGATGACCATGATTACAAACTCCATAATGTCAGCAGAAAAATAACATGAAGGTGTCTCCAAGTGATGTTTTTTTTTTTATGTAGAAGTAGAGATAAAGTTTGAGATTAAAAAGTCAAAGGTAAGTCAAAGAACCAAAAGAAGCAAGATTAAAATCAATGAAGGCGCCCAGTAATGTGCAGCCTCAATAAAAATAAGATGATTCGTCTTTTATGTGTAGAAATTGTAGTATTTATATGAATAAATTGTAAACCTAAAATTGGTGGAGCTACAAATCAATCATTTATCTCAATATGATTGTTAATGCGCAGTTTTTGGGGAAATAAATCGCATTCACAATGAGCTGCAGCTGTGAGATTTTACAATGCAAATATTTTAGCATAATGGAACAAAAACTGAGACCTGATGCTGGTCATAATTTTTTTTTTCCCACACTGCCTCTTTAAATCAGGATCCTTCGCTTTTCTGGCGTCAGCATCGTCCGCGGCAGTGAAATGTTCAAAGTGGGATATTTTAGGGAGAGCTCGGCATCCGGAGGAGGAGAAAGAAAATCCCATCACCGAGAGGAGACCGGCAGGAATCCTGCTCCCAGATGTGACCGTCAAGGTAGGCTCACCTGAGTCCGGCTAATGCTCGTAAGGATTCGTGCTTTAATGCTTTCGACGCTCAGTCTCTGACACGATGGGCGTTTGGATCGACGCTCGGCGCCTGCAGTCGTCCGACATTCAGCTTCTCACAGGTTGACAGAGGAACACACCCAGACACACACGGAGGACGGGATGCTGAGGCTTGGAAAAGCTTATGAATTATCATTACACTGAGGTATGGTCCATATGGTCCATGCACTGATGCAATGATACTAGTCAATGATCATTTTCTAAAGATAATTAAAACTACACATGGGGGCTTTGACTATATTTCAGAAGATTCATTTTGAGTCTCCCAGGTTCTGATGGCATTGTTACACCAGCCTCTTATCACCTGTTTGCTCAGTCTCTGAGCTGAGCTGAGTCACCTGCTCTGCTTGGCCGAAGCAGCTGCAGCCCTCTGCAGAACAGAATCCACCATCACATCAAAGTGACAGGCCCAGATTCTGCAGGACAGACTCCACCATCACATCAAAGTGACAGGCCCAGATTCTGCGTGATGTGTCACTGTTGGTGCTGCCATGTGAGCGACTCGTGTTCCACTTCATACCACTTCTTATCAGCGCACACCAATTCAAAGTGACATGCTACTGCTGATTAGGACAAAGGCCTAAATGCTGCTGTGTGATTTGTTTCTGCCAATCACAGGCAGATGCTTCTGTTCACACAGGGCCATTAGTTTCAAAGTGGAAGCCTCTGGAAACTGGGGCTGCGCCCATGTGTTTCACCAGCAACACAGTGTGATAATTCCTCGCCATTATACAAGTTTTTAATTTAATGATATGGTGATATTGTCTTTACTCTTGCATGACAGTGTGTTTGGACGTGTGCCACAGTGTGGGCATCTCGCATGAGTCTAAAAAGTGAACGAGCCAAAAGACCTGACGTCAATCTGGGCTCATTATAGTGAGCCAAAGCATATTGTTTCGTCTACTAACTATTATCATGTCATCATTTAGATTCCTACAAATTAATTGTAAAATACCCTAATGTAGATTTAAAATCTATATAATCCACCCCCACTAGTCAAACTAGTGATAATCATAATACATTGATTTTGTTTTTTACTAAGTCGTGCTGTTGGTGCTGTTTACAAAATTTTTACTATTTTGTGTGTTTTGTTTTATGGCACAAACATGTCTGTGTTTGCCTTTCAGTGTAAATACTACTATTGCTGATAATAATAATCATCATCACCCTTTTAAAGTGTTAGTCTGTGCATTTAATTATCACACTGTGAAAAAAATTTCAGTAAGTGAATACAAAAACTAGATAACAATTTAGTTATTGACACCTGTACAGGGGATGAATTGAATGTACAGGCTGCTTGTTGCCACAGAACTGGTGACCTTGTTACCGTGGCAACATTCAGTAGTACTCTTCAGTGGTAGGGGGTTTGTGCAAGACTGTGACTACAGCTACTGCAGGACTGTTTCCTTTAACCCGTTTACATTTTGAGTTTGGCATTTGATGGCACAAAGGACATTTTGACATGTGAATGAGAATTCTCGGGTGTAAATAATACTATGTTTAGCTGCTTTAACTCCATGCTCCTAGTATTGTACATCTCGATGCTAATCCCTGGGCTTTTCCTGCTAAGTCAAACTGAGTGTAGTTAAAATATCTGCCACATCAAGGTGGTAACATTCTAAAATCACAAAGCAACGCGCATAGAAGATCAATACTCTGAACAAGTTTCTCTGTCTCCCAGGTCCCGGGTACAAAGCGTCGTACTGCATCTGAGACCTGAATGTCAGAACATCACCACAACACTTGCACTGTCCCGCCACTGGGAGCAGGTGGTGGAAACCATAGCAACAGACGTGTTCAGCCTGCGTGTCCTGAGGATGCCTCTTTCTCTTGTGAAAGTTGCAGAAGTGTGAAGCAATCCCTAGGAAAGAGCTGCTGCTAAGTTAACCAAAGACATGAGGACTGTGCCGTGGGTGAGTGCCGCGCTTGTGTAAATGTTGAATTTTTCTATTCATGTGTGAAACACTGCTGCTCTCCTGTTAATCATCAAACTCAGTCCGGCCAATGAGCAACACATATCAGCCCTGTGTCACTGTATCTGTGTGTGTGTGTGGGTTTATCCTGTGATTAATGAAATTTCTTCATCATTGTCATCCCCCCTCTCACTGTCTCATATTTGTAATTGTCACTGACTAATACCTCACTGAGCAGATGAAGTCTACTGACTACATGATGAGACAGACCGTTTTTATAATGTTACAGCCAGCACATTTATTGAATACATAGCTGGTCCAATAAAATAATGCACATACACATATGTTTCTTTCCCCAAAGAAATTCCTAATCGAGCTATTCTCTTCTTTCTGTCTCAGAAGTCACCATGGAAGTTCAACTGCCTCAAAACACAACAGTAATGTACAGTTATGTACAGCTTCTTTCAGGTTGATAGTCCCTGATCAAAGCTGCTATGGCTTTTTATAATGAAAGTCTGCTGGAGGGCTGCAACTTCATGGAACCAGACAATGCTGAGAAACCGGCAGAAAGCCTCCCGGCCGAGGCTGTGGCTCCTCTCATATCAGTCACTCTGCGTGTGACCCTAGCAGCCATAATGATCTTTATGATTACAATTGGTTTCCTCGGCAACGCAATTGTGTGTCTGATTGTTTACCAGAAGCCTTCGATGCGTTCTGCTATCAATCTCCTCCTCGCCACACTGGCCTTTTCAGACATTATGCTCTCCCTGCTCTGCATGCCCTTCACTGCAGTCACGGTGGGCACTGCCGACTGGAGCTTTGGAAGTGGATTCTGCCGAGCCTCCATCATGCTGTACTGGCTGTTCGTCCTGGAAGGCGTGTCCATCCTCCTCATAATCAGTGTGGACCGATTCCTCATCATTGTGCAGCGGCAGGACAAGCTGACCCCACACAGGGCCAAACTGCTGATTGCGGGTTCATGGGTGCTGAGCCTGTGTGTGTCCCTGCCATCTGTAGTTGGGTGGAGGACAGGTGCAGCTGGGGGGACCTGGGCACCGCTGTGTGTGCTGGGATACAGTGAGTCTGTGGCAGACCGCGGATACACTGTGCTGCTGACCGTAGCAGTATTCTTTGTACCATTTGCTGTAATGCTGTACTCTTACATGTGCATCCTCAACACAGTGCGTCGCAACACCCTGCGTATCCACAATCACACCAGCGAGCATTCCTGTCTGCCAGCCCTCAACCAAGTCAGCAAAATGAGACTCACTGGGCTGCAGCGCCCCCCTCAGATTAAAGTGGACATGAGCTTCAAAACCCGAGCCTTCACCACCATCCTCATCCTCTTTGTAGGCTTCTCCGTGTGCTGGTTGCCGCACACCGTGGTCAGTTTGCTTGCTGTGTTCAGCCGGCAGTTCTACTACAGCTCGGCTTTCTACCCAATCAGCGTAGGAGCTCTGTGGCTCAGCTACCTGAAGACAGTCTTCAACCCTGTCATCTACTGCTGGAGGATCAGAAAGTTCAGGGAGGCCTGTCAGGAGTTCATTCCCAAAAGCTGCAGACTGTGTCCCAGAGTTCCAGGCAGGAGCCGCAGAAGAGTGAGGCCCAGCAACATTTATGTTTGTAGTGAGACACAGTCAGCTGTTTGAAACAATGAGAATTACTTTGCTAAACACGCAAATCAGCAGCTTCTGACACTGCCATCTGCTGTTTTTAACTCTTTGACCCTCTTAGTATGCAATGAGAGGAAACTGGAATCAACATTGAGGGAAAATGTGATATTCTTGTCAAAGTAATCTGCGCTCAAGAGTTTTCTCAGTTTTCTAGTTGTCCCTGATGTTTTCATCAGTGTTATTTTGTTTCTTCAGACTGTGAACTCAGTCCATGTTCAGTGGTGATAACAATTCGGTTGTTGGTCGTGTGGTGAGTATAAAAACAAAACCTTAATGTTTATTGATGTTCCCAGATAATTTTTAAAAAATGAAACACGAAATGAAATGAAATTTGTGCAGAAATAAAACCCTTTCCCAAATGAAACTGTTATTTGGAAGCATGAGTGTATGAACAAAAAATAGGTCCGTTGTCAGTCTGTGATTGATGAAGCCATGTAAATGAATTTAACTTTGAAATGAAAAGAAAGTGGAGTAGTGAAAAGAGACGCCTCTTCCAGCCCATTGTGAGCTGCTGTCACATACAGTAGGCTGGGCTGCGTTGCTGAGATACTAAAATGGCTGCATTTCTATCCACAGTGTGCTCACACGTTCACACGTTCATTCTTTTGCACCACAGTGAGCTAAAATGCAACGCGAGCCGTTGGTCTGACCAGCAAGAGCAGTTTGGGATGAGTGTCGTGCACAAGGGCACTTCAATATGTGGAACTAGGCATGGAAACAACATTCAGTCCATCTGAAGGCAACAAACATGTCATTCTAATACTGAATAGTGGATGGTGCATTAACTGACATATGTTAGATGCTGTTAAGCTGGACCAGTCTGGATTACACTTACAGCCTCGGCTACGTAAACAGAGGTCGTATTGCAATACAGCACAAACCCGAAAGATGGTGCTGTTCGTTCATTGCAAATTGAATTAGTGCCATTGCACTTACTTCTTTGTTTCATTATCAAACTGATTTGTTGTTTTGCTCAGTCATAACTGAATGACTTACTTCAAACACACAAGAAGAAGCATTAATGGGTTGACAAGTAATGTGATACAATCGCAAAACAATACAATCGTAATTTACAAAAGCTCTGGTTACTTTCATTGATGAATTTTCATATTTTAAATCATAACTTGATTTATGTCATAGAGGTGCAGATGTTTGGTGGACAGAGGATCCAATGTCCATTTTCAGCACTTCAGAAAAGAGTTTCTTTGTGACAAAGGAGGAGGTTAAAGATTGAAATCATAAAAAATGGATTTGTGCCCTGTACATTTACACATCAACGGCATAATAAGGAACACACAGTCTCCCTATCTTAATTTAAAAATTAAGATCTCATGTTTGCTTCTACATCACATCACTGTCCCAATCACTTAATTTAGTGCTTACACGATCGAGTAGGAGCATGTTTCTCTGGTCTGAGGCAGTGATAACTCCTCCTGTCACACTGCCATATTTTCCCAAACCCGGTATTGTATGTTGTTTTTGTTAATGGAACGAACACAACAAATATTAACACAGCAGTTGGACTAAACTAAAGTGTTTAGTTTGACTGCACCCCATGAACATATATAGTTTGATAAGATCTGAAACACATTATCTGCACAGAGCTGTGAAATAACATTTATGAACTGACAAAAATGAATTTTTAATAAGTATGTGGAGTGTCACTGATGAGATTTCTCTGGAGCTGAACATCCCCAAGACCAAAACTGTGCAGTCTCAAAATCTAACAGTGCTGCTCAGCAACATTTTTAACATCTGAAATTACAAAGGCAGGTTGTGGAGGAGGTTGATTACTTTCAGAATAATGAGCAGACAGACAGACAGATGAGGACCAGCAGAGCTTTTTTTTGTTTGTCATTCATAATATCTTTTTTTTTAAATAGTAACATCCCGACTTACCTAAGGTCTGACTGTTATTTAATTTTTTCTTTAACCACTGATTGAATATTTTGAGTAGAAAACAATTAACGTACATTAAAAGCCCACGGATTATGATTTTACAAACACAGTGAGACTTCCAAACATTCACATCTATGAAGCTGGTACCTGTATCTCTATATATACGCACATATATATGTGTGTGTGTCTGTGTATAATGTTGATCTTTATAATCTGATTATTAAAAATTTAAAATCTCTTCTCTTACATTTACAACAGCATATATTTAGAACTTATCTTACCCTAAAGACATGCTCTCACAATGTTTCATGACAGACAGATATAGTTCATATTTTGTACAATAGTGAAGAGTTCTGATATGTACTTATTTTATTTGTTGGGATAACAAATATGTTTTGCCACTAAACATTAGACGAATGGAGGTCACATACAGACGTTGTCGCTGGCTTGTCGCGGTGCATGATGGGAATAGATTATCATCAAATATGGCGACTTCCACGGGGCAAGACGGAAAAGCTGTTAGTACGTCAAATGTGGATCTTTTACTGCATCCTGAGCTTTTGTCTCCCGACTTTTTGCAGAGAATCTTGAACGAGGTGAGTCTGTGTTTATTGGAGACAGTAAATTAGGATTTTAATGTTCTAACACACTGACTAAACGTGTACAACGGCCGTTTCATTGGTCACTGATTGACGCTTGTAATATTCGACACGATGAAATAAGAGGCTGTTTATGTGTAAAATCAGAGGAACGTCAGCACCAGAGACTGTGGCAGTCGGGACCGGCTCACGGAGCTCTACCTCCAGCATGTCATCCCGCTGCCGCAGAGGACTTTACCGGACAGCCGCTGGGGCAGGAGGGTCGGGAAGAGCCGGGACAGAGAGACGCCGAGCGGCCGCCGGTCCGACAGGTAACTGCCACCACTCGGGAGGGTTCGGCATCGTTCGTGTCGCGTGTTCAGGGGCTCAAAGGTCAAAGGTTAGTTTGGCCGACTGGGATCTCAGCGCCTCAGAACGTGGTTGGAAATGATCCGATTTTTAAAATATCCCCCGTGTTAATGCGATTATTTTGTATTTGTCATGACATCAAATGGTACGTGGTTAAAAAAATTAAAAATAAATACAGGCTTTTAAACGGGGAATACACTGCTTATACTCATATTTACTGTTTTATGTAAACTTTATGCAGATGAGAATTGTAAATATTATCGGCCTGGTTAAATAAGTTATTAGAAATTGTTGTAAGAAGACAGATTGATTTTGGTATTACCTATTTTCTAGAGAGCCTCAGCACTAGTAGGACCCACAGCTTCTTTGAGACTGGCCTCCTGTAAAATACATTTATGTAGGTTATTTGTACAAATAGGGGAGAAGATCCAACATGGACATATTACGACAGGTGTAGCAAACGTAACAGCCACCTAGTATTTAGACCAGAAGGTGGTTTGGGTGGATGGATGGGTCGACAAAGTGGAGGAATTTCCCACAGAAAACACAGAGGATTTTAAATCCAGTGTCCAACAGCTGCTTGTTTCAACGAGTCACCTGACTTGAGTCATGTGTTGTACATTATGTGACAAGTCCCACAATGTTTTGCATGGTTTCAATGCCGTGTTATTGAGAGTTTATTGCAAAAATGTATTGTGATTCTGACTTCTATTTTGGCTCCATTGTAACAGCAGTTTCAACAGATGCTTGTCTCTCTATGTCTGAGCACTATTTCCACAGTCCTGTTGGTTGTATGAAAGGGTCAAATGGCCTATATGGACGCTAAGGTTCGAGGGCTTGTTGCTACATCACCACAAACACACCTTGGTACAAAACCAATATTTTTACAAACTTCTTTCCTCGTGCTAGATTAAAATAGATCAAGGGGTCCGATGAGATGGTGGTTCGCTGGCTGTAGGGAAACAGCTGGTATGTGGCCATACACCTAATATTTTCATGGAAAATGTAGTGCTCTAGTCTGTTTTGCCAGACTAGCTACAAAAACCTAATCATTAAATGTAAGTTAGGGGTTTGAAGCCTCAATTATGTAAACAAAAATAGGTATTTAAAATGTGATAAATGTATTCATCTGACAGCATTTTCTAAAAATTGTTGTTGAGAAACTGTAAGCATAATGGGGACTCTGGCCAATGTGAATGTATTAGAGATAGTATGAACTGGTAACGCAGAGGGTGCTGGTACAAAATGAAGTCGGATTTTATGTTAATACTTGTCTTGTATCTTATTCACTTCATACTAAATTATGAATAATAATATCTTTGTCATAAATATTTAGATCATTAGTCTATGGTTTATTCATATAGTATGACTACACTTATTCCACAACAAACATGCCCCCTGCATGAAAATAAAGCCCTTACTGTCAACATGAATTTAATTTATCTATATATAAACAGTTGAATGCTGTTGTCTTTTAATTCCAGCTCCAGTAATGACCACAATAGGAAGCACCCTCTGATCGTTTTTGATGGCAGTTCCTCCCACTCTGGCCCACTTAAAGTAAAGAAACCAGAGGGAGCCACTGTGTCAACAGGCATCACTGACCGGTTAAAACCGCCACCAGCTGCAAACCTGCCGAACCCCATCCGCAGGCTGTCGGGCAACACCTCTTCCTCCACCATTCATCGCAGCACTGACACAGCAAGCCTCAAACGGGAAGCAAACAGCTCGGTAGGTAGTTGTTGTTCTATCACCGAGAATCAAAATTCACTGTAATAAAAAGGAAGCGGGTATATTGTCATATTATTTTTGTTCATATTGACTAAGCTGTAATTAGAAGAGGAAAACTAGCCAGTATACTTAATAATAAGTGTCGTTGTTTATACTTCCTTCTCCTCAGGGTGATCTAAAGTCTCCAGAGGTGAAGAAAAAGATCCAGCATGTGACATGGCCCTGACCTCTGACCATGTTGAGACCAATCACTCCCTTCCTGTCACTAAATGCCATCCGTTGTTGGCCACCACCTTTGCTTTCCTCATTACAATTTCCCCACTAATTACATCACAGGCAAAGATGGAAATCCATTTAGTTGCGTGTCAGGGCCACCTCACTGTACTCATTCAATTCTGAGAGCTGGCAGGGTGAGCCGGTGCTCCGAAGCTCGTTCTTCTTTTGAAGTCACAGGCCTCTTTGTAGCTTTCCTCAACCTGAAGTGCCCTTACCATGAACGATCAGCAACTCCACAATGTCACTTATGGAAATCATGGTTATTCTCTTTCTACTCCGTGGGCAAATAAATTTGTGTAATGAGGCCTCTGGTACTGTTTTGCAGTGGTTCGAGAGTGAGTTTCTTTGATTGAAGCCAATATAGAATCTCACAGACTGACAAACCGATGGACATCCCCTACTATTATGTGGAAGTGTTTTGTGTATGCTGCATTTTTCCTACAACGTTTTCTCTGACTGGTGATGCATCTAAAGTAATGCACACCACAGCTTACAGTGAACATAGGAGTTTTAGACATTTATTTGCACGCTTGAAATTTGAACATATATCAAGTGTAATTTTATTGTCAATAATTTTCATTCCGCTGGCATTTATTTAAATGTCTTTCTTGTTACACAACTTATTTATAGTTTTTAATTATTACAGTGTGCTATTGTGCACATGTTGTACATTACACAGATGTAATTGCTTAATTTTTCAGACTTCTACTACAGGAAACTCACATTCATGTGTGCAAATATCACCTTTCAGTGATTCAGGAAAACAAATATGCACTACACCAAGCATAGAGTGTGTTTTTTTTCTTCTAAATTTATTTAAAATTGTGGCATCATTGACTTTGCAGTTACAGATGTAGACAGAATTCATCAAAACCACACAGGAAAAACATTCACAAAACATTTAAATCCGTTGTCAAATCAAGTGTTGTATTTGTACAGATTTTTTAAAAATAAATGCATTAAATCACTTGTGTTGATTTAATTATGTTGAAAAGTCAACAGTATGTATTGCGACAGTAAATTCTCCTGATGTAAAAGTTCTTTAATCTTAAAATCTTTAGATCAGTTAATCTGCAGTAGATTTTGTAGTTATGTACCTGTTCAAAAAACTTCACCTTTATGCTTCTGTTTAGTTTTTCCTGTTATTGATTCTGAAATGTATGCAATTTCATGCTGAGCTACCGTGAGCATTCAGAAGAGAGAATATGCTATTTTAGATTTAAGTAGATTAGACTATTTCACAAAACCTAATTACAACATCAAGCTTATCCATGCACACATCAGTCTGCAATAATACTTTATTTCAAAATCCTTTATATTGTGTTTGTCTGCAATCATGTTTTATGAGCAAATGTCTTCACATTTATGCCAAGTCATAAGTTATTTTGTTAGTAATGAGGATGAATGAGTGAACTTTTAATTTAACGGCACTGGTAAATTCAAAAAACACAGTTAGTAGTTAGTATTTTATCTTTTAAAACAATGTACATTCATAGTAATGTTAGGTAGTAGATATGCTTTGGGTGATATGCTCTGTGGTCAGATAGCTTTTATTCTATTTTTCTCATTCCTTCATCATAAGATTGGCATCTAATCGTATGTATCGTTATCCCTCTCTTGAATTAGATGTCCTTGCCGCACTCTGGGCACAGGATATCATCACGTTCAGTGAGGAAACCACGCCCGACCAGAGACACGGAGCATTTCTTACAGTTGAAGCAGTCGTTGTGCCACTGGCGCTCTTCAAAGGAAATGTACTTGCTGCCTCCGAGACCTGAAAAATAAAATCAAATTCAAATAAAGACAACAGAGAAACACAGAAATTCAGTTTCAGATTCAGTGAAACCAATAATTAGTAATTACCACTAATGGGTGTGGTGCAGGAGGCACACTTCTTGGCATAAAGGTTGCAGAAGCAGTTGAGGCAATAAGCAAAGTCATCTCTGGATGTAAATCTCTGGCCAGACAGCTGCTGCTTGCAGCTAGTGCACAGGAAGCAGTCCTTGTGCCAGGGCTGCTCACGGTAGGTCACCCCACCAGTGGTGATGGGCTAATGAGAGGGAATGAGAGTGTCGTATTTTAAGACTTTGCTGTTGCACATACACGTGTGAAGTGTAGATGGAGAATAACTGATTACTCGTCAGTTACACTCGACTTTATGACATGTACAACTGAGCTTCAGACCTTCTTGCAGTGCACACACTGCATGGCAAACTGCTTCTCATAGCAGGGCACGCAGAAGTTGTGGTTGTCCTTAGGGATGAAGCTCTTGGTGCCAATGGGCTGCTGGCATCTTTGGCAGGTAAAACAGGTCTCATGCCAGCTGTTTCCCTTGTGCTCCATCTTCCTGGAGCCTTTGGAAACACACAACGTGACAACGGATGGTTAAAAGGATGTAAGGAGAACAGAAATTACAGAAGCTGTACAATATGTCCTATTTAATTTCTTTAAATAGACACATTTGGACTCAAACGAGGAAAAACATTGTCACACTGTTATTCCAAGTGTGATCAGTGTGAAGACAGAAAGTGAAAATCTGTGGTAGTTCAATTTAAAACAGTTATATGCTTGACTTAATTCTCTGTTGTGTTTGTATTTGCGATTTTTGCTTTTGTTCCCACCTGGCATGATGGTTTTCTTGCAGTCATGGCACTTGGAGGAGTACTCATTAGAATAACACTCAGTGCAGAGGAGCTGCTCATCCTTGGTGGAGAAGGGCTTGTCCACCAGCGAGCGCTTGCACTGGAAGCACTTAAAACAATCTTCATGCCAGTGACGGTCCTTGTAGGACAGATCCTGTGACAGATGGACAGTTAGATCATGGCTGATATTGATGATCCAAGCATGTGTTTTGTTAAATCTCCTACCCTGGTGTTGCAGCCGATGGGCTTCTTGCACTCCTCACAGGTGTTGGAGTACAGGCTCTCGTAACATTTCACACAGTAGGGATTCTCCTCTCGCAGAACATATTTCTTCCCAAACAGGGACTCTTTGCAGTAATGGCAGTCATAGCGCTCAGTCATTTTGACCCGGAACCTGAGAGAGACAGAAACAGAGAGTGTGGAATTTTTTTTTTATGTCAAACACATGATAATTTTCCACATGAAGAACGCTATGCGAATCACTACAAAATATTTTCCATTTCTTACTGCTCGCATAACTTTTTAGGACTTTTTTCAAATTCACTTTCAGTGACACTGACATTCAGCAGGGAGCAAATTCCTTGAGAGCTTCAATTTCAAGTTTTCTAGGACACATTACACGTTACAGGGTTTTTCCACCTTGCATTTCCCCCTTTCATCTCCCGCTCCCATCTCTCCGCAGTCCGTTATTTTGTACTCTGTGCAGAAGTAGAGGGTGACAGATGAGGAGGATATAAATAGCTCCTATCAGTTCTGCTTGGAGACAGCCAGCTTTTGACCTGTTGCATTCCAGCGTCTACCATGCAACTGTACACTGACCCATCAATCACCTCACCTCCAGCTGTCAGCACCAGATCACAGTATCATTGTGTGTGTGTGTATAAGTAGGTATGAATAGAACTCTCAACAATGTAACAATAGACAGCCACAGTCTGCAGCTGTTTGTGGCTTTTCTGCTAAGTTCGCTGATTATCCCACATGTGCGTAAATACTCAGAATCTCCCTCTGTTGACCAAGGGCAGTGTACAGTAGGCTACACGTTTCAGTGTGTGTGTGTGTGTGTGTGTGTGTGTGTGTAGAGAAGTATCTTTGGTTTCAATTGACTTGCCCTGCTCTATTATTATTCTCCTTAACTTGCTGCTTCGCCTGTCAGAGTATCTTCCCCTTGTCATAGCTGTGAGTGGTTTGTGATGTTCCTGGCAGTCTTTTATTTTGGAGAGGTTGATATGTTTAATCTGGCGATCCTCTCTTCTCGGAGCCACCCCTCCCACATTCCCTCATTGTGTTGCTCCCACCATGACTCACCTAGCTTACATAAGGATTTATCTGACTCCTAAAAATAAAAAACGGATAATCTGAACTGCCACAAATAAAACCTCCAGCAATTTTGACATGCCATGCAGCTTTTCCTGGCTTCTGCCCTCACTTTGATGCTGCCTATGTGTGTGTGTCTGCTATACCCTGTTAGATGGCAAGTGTTAGACCTTTGTGCAGCCTGGTCTTAAAGGCTGAAAACCAAAAAAAAAAGAAAAAGAAACGGGTAGACGACTCTGCCTGACTCACATAAAAAGTAAGTGCATCGTTTAAATTCCTGGTTATTATATAAGGATTATTTTTTGTTACTTTTTAATTTTTAATTTAAAGGCTTTACGGAAAATTGCATACTACAGCTTTGTTCCTTTTTCTTCATGTACAGTGTTTGTTTTTACAGCATCATCTCCTCTGACAGTGAGACCTCAAAACCACTTGGAATTATAGCATTTTTTTTTTCCGGTCTTCTACAGTAATATTTTCGAGGAATTTCTCATTAATTGAATTCAAATTCCTAATTAGGTAAGTCCAAACAACAGCTCCTGAGCAGCCTTGTAAGTGGATAATACAATTAAATGTTACATTGAATTAGGACCTATATTAAACAGGTTCCTCGAATTACAGTTCACAGAAATAACGGCAGAAGAATTGTGTTTGCGGTTCAACTTGACACCAAGCTATCATTTGTAACATCAAAAAATATGCATACACTCAAATGCCAGTTTATTATTAGGTACCCCAGTTAAAACCTCAGTATATTAATATTTCCACCTTAATTACTTAAGTGATTACTTAAGTGATATGAAGATGTTAAATGCGGCGCAGTTCAACAGCATCCTCCAAAGTGATCATACAGTTGAATCAACTTCTCTCCAGAGCAATTTCAACAAAAGATAAACACTATCACCTTCATGAAGGTAAAACATCTGCAGCTCTGTTGTATTAGACTAACTTCGTTTAAGCTAGTTCTACTTAATGAACAGGCACCCGACTGTATGTGACATTCTATTAGATCTTTGTGCACTTGGATAGTGTCCCCACACATTTTTATGCTGAAGCGCATCAACCAAAAATGCTGCTGGTCCGTTAAATGCTGCAAAGCTACAAGCTGAAACAGAAGATGCCAATACTGTAAAACCTTCATCACTGCTGTTTTGCGGAGGTGAGAGGATGAGGAGATATGAGAGAAGGGTGGAATTGAACTCTGCTAATCAGGGTCAACAAGGGTTGTGCATTTTTTTTTTAGACAGAAATAGATCCAGTAAAAAAGTAAGGCTGTCTCTGGGACAGACAGGAGGACAGAGAGTGGGGAGATGTGAGGAAACAGTGAGGATACTGTGCAGGTGGAAAGAGGGAGCACATGAGCGGGTGGTTGGGGAGGTAGACAGGAGGATGCCAGAGCACAGTGAGCACCTGAGGCCCAGAGAATGGAAGACATGGTGAATGAAGACCAGGGAAAAGGATGAATGGGTGGAAAGATGGACAAGTGAATGGATGGATAGTGGAGCAGCTGAACAGAGTTGGGTCTTACCTTCCTGTCTGAGGAGAGTGTGCCTGTGCGGAGTCTGGGGCAGACTGAGAATGGAGGCTTTAGTTGGGCTGTAGTTACTCCTGATTGCATAACTCCACCCATCAGGATCTAATTGAAAAAGGGGGTAGGGTTTGGGGGGGGGGTGTAGCAGGGGGGCAGGGATTCTTTTTGGAGATGATCTATAAATACAGCGGTGCTTCACAGAGATAACCCAGAGGCCCTCTTTCACTCACTCATTCAGTCACCCATGAGACCATGTGGCCTTTTAAGGTCACTCGGTTTTGTTCACTTACTCACCCGCACACTATTTTTGTGATTCATCCGCTCATTTACTTCCTTAAATTTGCTTTTTTTAAAAAAAATAGTTTTGGCTCTCCTCACAGATGCATCGTATCATTCCTCCCCATCCCACTTCCTGGAGAAAAACAAGTCATTTTTCTGCATCGGAGTTATCTGCGGTTATCGTTATCATAATATTGCACACGCGCAATCAACACACAATATTCAGGACTGGAGGTATGCCAGGTCAAATGTCAAAGACTGTTGTCCTTAGAGATTTTTCCCCACTCATATGTCTCCTCTGTTTCGACCTCACAGGGGAATACACATGCAGGCCTGATGACAGCCACCCTCACGGCCTCTAAGAAAATTTGCACTATTTCCTGCACTCGTACATTCTGGTGTTCACACCGCTGCAGTCCTCTCCATTAACCCTTCGTGCTCTTTCCAACTCTTTCCCTTCGTGCTCTTTCCAACACTTGTTTCTGTGAAACGAGTTTTCCTGACGCCGCTGTTCCCTGGACAGTCTCCAGTGAGAAAATGCGTCAGCAGAGCTCCACTAAGATTCAAGTGCTCTATTTGTAGCACAGTGTAAAGAGTTTAGTGCTTTGCAAAGTGTTAAATCAGTTATGTGTGTGAGGTGTTGGTATCTAGCATGTTTTTTATGATGATTTTTAAAAATATATATTTAAAAGTTGCATTACAGCCAAACCATATTGGCACTGGATACTAGTTGGTCCACACTACACCTACAGACATTGTGTGCAGTTCCAAGAAGATAAATCCTCTTGACTTTGGTCTTTTCCTTGATCAGCACCAGGACACTTCCATATATGGTTTTGAGAGAAAGTTAGATTGAGAGCCATGAAAGCTGATACACATATTCATGTTGTTATTTAATGTTGTCACATTCATCTAATAATTTAGTTTAGGACTAAATACCTGCAAAACTAATGTCAGCATCTAAACAAACTGAACTAAAATGGTTGCCATTAACAGCTGTTAAACATCAGGATGTTTGAAGACTGAGGTCAGTGCAGAGCACCACTGCTGTTAGGTTTAGACTCAGATGACTAGTTAGCAGTTTTCACCTTAAAACAATATGTTCCTTTTGGATATCATCAGCAAATACTGGATAGGTCAGTGTGGTTTTAACTGCTCTTGCCTATAAGGTGATTGAAATTTAATCCCTGAAAATGTTTTAGTTTCTGTTCATCTGTGGATAATTTCTTAACAATGTCTTCAGGAACCACTTTTGACCGGTTTCAAACAGGAAGGTGATTCATTTGTGAATCTGCAGTCAAATGTTGGTTGGAAAGAAGATGCTGTAATAGTTCTGGGAATGGATTTTATTTGACCGCTCTGACCTGCGCCACTGACATTCATGCATCCAATGATCTGTAAGTAAAAAAAAAAAAATCACAACAACGCACATTCTGTAGCACTGGTGTTTTTCATCCAGACATGGAAACCATCACTTTAGTTCAGTTCTCTTCAGTTTCTTCTTCAGTTTAGAAATCTTTGATTAATACCTCGTGGGACAAATCTGTTTTATGACCAATTGAAACTTTGCCGAAGACTGCGCAGACATGCTGCCCCCCCCCTCGTCCCATCCTTCAGCCTTTGCTTCTTTCCTGTGTTCAGCTGGCACACAGTTGTCTTTGCCCACTCTTTGCCGTCCGAATCAAGCCCCTTCAACTCAGTTGCTGAAGCCAGGGGATAAAGGTGCAGCTGTCTGGGCACTGGAAGGCTATCATGATGCTAAAGCCTGATACTTCTGCTGTAAATACAGCCATGTGGAAAGGTCAAGCCCGGCAGACCCCATCATCACCAGTGGACTGTTAATCATTAAGGCCACAGTAACCAATTGGACTGGAATTTCTCCGGGTCATCCAAGATCCAATATGATCCTCTAGAAGAACATCACTGCACTGCCTGTCAAACTGCTTGATATGGATCCCAGCAACTGTCTTATGAGAACGTGCGGTGTCATAATAAAGGTCTCAAATGGGCAATTAGAACTGCTGTACACATTCATTTTGAGCTCCCACTGTGGGAATAGGGCATAATTGCAGCTTAGCAAGTGTACAGCAGTCTATTTGAATCTATCATGTACAGTATTTAATTTATTATTCACTAATTTTCATGACAAGCATCGAAGAAAATTTGGGGAATTATGCTTATTTGCTTTGTTAAGATCTTCAATTATCCAATAAGCCTACAGTTATCAGCAGTTTATTTACCGTAAATGGTTTTTTTTTTTAATTAAATTTTAATGAGCTTTAGAAATGTTACCTTTGATCAGAGCCTGGCCACCTCTTTCCCCCAGTAGTTTCCAGCATACCTGCTGAACCGTGCTAAGTACATTTCACAGAATGGTTAAACTGTTCCTTGACATGCCACAGCCTCTTATTCCAGCTACAGTTAATCAGAATCAGTACAGACTTTTTGCAGCAATGTGTGCACATATTTACATTAGATTAGTTAAAATGAAATCAGAATAAAGCCCCTTCCATGTACAATTTACATGAAATATAATAATTTATTTGCTGTTTTCTTCTGTTCACAGGATTTTTACATTGGTGTTTCTGCTGTCAACAGGATGCACAAAAAAGTTATTATTATTTGCTAACACAGACGTTTCCTCCTAAATACTGTATTTTGCATATGGATTCTTCAGACGGTTGTGGACCTAGTACAGTTACACAGTAATATATATGTACATTTTATTATTCCTTAAAGCACAATGTGTCAAAAATATTAAAATACTTAATTGGATACATCCTTTTTATTTTGACGCAGTATCTTTTTTTTTATTAATTTCTTTTCCTCTTGGAGACAAGCTTTCAGCTCACAAAACAGCACTGTACAGTGTCACTGCATGATGCAACGAGATTAGTTTTTGACAGTGAGTAATATAATCATGTCTTCATAATTACAATAATCCACATTGATACTTCTTCAAGAACTTTTTTGATTTTGATACATATTATTATTCCTCTGGAAGTTGTGTTTGGGCAGCTGCATATTTAATGGGGCTACTACAGAGGTTTCGGTGTCTTGTTGAAGAACACTCCAATCCACTAACCTTGTGGTCGCTGAATGACTAATAAGTGAGTCACAGCCTTCCCACAATTCTTGGCTGTCAGAAACAGGTTTCAAGCCCACACGTCCAGGGGAGACAGCCCCTAGACTGCACAATCATCCTGACAGTTTTCCAATTCTCTACATAAACAACAGACACGTAGACTTTTGCTCTGAGTCTGTAAGTCCAAAGTTAGTGTTAGTTTTAGTTGGTTAAGCTGGAGCTTTCAAGTACTTTATATGAAATACAGTCCGAGGTATCACCAGCCAAAAAGGTTTCAAAACACTGGTTCATTTTTTGACTGTGCACAGTATTTACTAGTTATTAATTTTTGCGAATCAATTTAATGTAATGGAAAAAAATATACAATTAACACTATGTGGAGATGATTCCCCAGTACAAAACAATCACTGTAAAAAGCTGCTACTGAGCGTTTAACATTATCACTCTGTCCAACCCTGCAAACCGGTTAATTGGAGTCCATTTCTAGATGCATTTGGACAGAGGCAGGGGGACATACATGGACATCTCACCAGGACAAAACTAAGAAATGCAGCCATTTCAACGGCTAATTACACTAAGTTGTTCTGAAAAGGTTAAAATTTTGAAACCACAGTTTGACCCTTTTAATAAACTAAAGCACCTGTCTCCTGAACACATTTCGTTGCTTTGTCACCTGACGTCGATTTTACGACCACGATTAAAAGCCTCCCGTGCTCATTTTCACTCTTTCTTCACTAGGTGCCATCACACCGATGCGGGTCTATATATGATGCAGCAAATCCTCAATCATTTAACCTGGTGTTGTGTTCCCAGGCCTCTAAATCCCTGCAGAGATTAATGGGATGTTTCATCACTTTATTTAGATGCTGAAGTTTCTCGTGTCTTTGTTCCTTTTGCTCACATGACCTCATCACACACACTGTACATACTTATACAGTCACACAGAAAACCAACCTGACACCGTCACACACATTTACAATCACTTTTATTTCTGGGGTAGTTTGACAGGAAGGATCATTTCTCAACACGGATCTGACATTCTTTCTTCCTATATTTTATGACCTGGTTAGAAATACATAAACATGTTGTCCTCCTCTTCAAATCACATCTCTGTAAAAAAAAAAAAACACCTCTTGAAAATTAGATTCAGTGAAATGTCGTGGTCTTAATAACTTGGTTGTTACTCTCGTGCTCTTATTCATGTGGAGGTTAAAAGACTGACTGCTGCAGTCTCATCTGACTTCACTTATCTGGACAACAACTGGGCCCCTCTGTCTCTGGCTCCATTTATCTTACTAATTCTGTCTGTTGCAAAGCAAGGACAGCTGTCAGGGTGGCACTCTGGCAGCTAGTACCAAGTCCCTATGTCCCAGAATACAGAGCCAAAAGATCTGGGGGGAAAGGAAAGATCGAGGCTGGGGGCGTGACGGCAACTGTGCCCCAACTGTGCCCAGTGGTCCGGACTTTGTACTGCTGTCAAGCTTTTATTTTACGGTTCTAACAACACAAGCCTGTTTTTCTTGGTGGACATATAAAAGCAAAAGGACAGATGCCAAGACAGGAGCTAACCTAGTGACTAGAAAATAACTACATACCTTTAACCCAAAAGGGAAATCTAGATGCAAAGATATGTGCACAAACCAGCTATGGTAGTGACATACAATGTGGGGAATTTCAACTCTTTGTTTGTACATTATGTAGTTTATATCATGCACAGGGTTTTAGTCATCATGCATTTCCCAAATTCCTTCTCTGCATAAACAATATAAAGCCCAACAGATTTTATTTTACTTCCATTCATTATTCTACATTTTTGGTAAGGTAATAACTTTAATTCTTTTTCATCCATCTATCCATTTTTATAGAGAACTTTGATGATATCAGCTGCCTTAAAGATCGTGCAGTGCCAGCGGGGTCATGTGAAGAGACTGTGTGATTTTCATTATGGGTCTGAAAGGGTTTCTTTCAAAAACCAAAACCGAAGGCATTCAAAGTCCAGGCATTTTTCTCAAAAACCCTCTAACCTAATTATGCCCACCATGTTGTGTCACAAAGATGGACTATTGTTTAACTGAAAACCATTTAAGTGTTTTCAGGGTAATGATACAGTTTTACCAGGTACCAGACACCCCTATTTTTATACACAAAGCTGGAAATGAGGTAGTCTACAGTAACATGACAAAGATAAAGCTTACTGCTCTTAACCTATAGGATTACAACCATTAGCCTGGTCCTAATGAGTCAAGCAATTGTAAATGACTCACATTTCTGCTGGACAAGTGCATTTTATTTAACTTATTTATTCAACAAACTTACTTTTTATGTGCAATAACCTGCTACAAAATGACCAGCATTGCATTAAAATTGGAATCCTAAAATGTTTTAGATGGAACCAGGAGATCTTTCAAACTGTGTATAGTTGTTTGAAAGACTGGATAAAGCCTAGTGCATGGACAAGCCAGAGAATTCTATGGGTTATGTATGTAGCCATGTCAAGTCCAAATATGTCACCTGCTTGATTGAATCAACAATTGCCTTAAAGGTTAGGCTACTTTATCTTTATTGATAGTTTACTGCATTCAACAATTTAAGCAGATTGCATCTGTAATTTGGTTTTAACTTATGGTTGACAGACTTTTATGTATTTCTTCAGGGTGAGACCATTTGATTTTTCTTTAGCAGCCAGCTTCAGAAATATAGCAATCATCCGATCTATAATAAAACATTTAATTGACAATATCTAAATCAATGTGCAGAGTAAAAATTAAATCATAGATATGTACATTTTGTACAGAATAAACAAACCCTTGTTACAGCATGTTCTAAAAACAATTCAAAGAATAGGTTGACATTTAAAAGACTGTTTACTTGTTTGCTTTCAGGCTGAGAGCAAGATCAGAGCATTAATACCACTGTCATGTCTGTGAATCAAATATGAGGTTTCATTTTGCCAGATAGCTGAACAGGAACGCTGGGGAACACGGGGAAGCCGGCAGCCTGGCACTGAGCAAGTAACAGCATGAGTCTAAGAAGTGGCCGGGCCAGGAAACAGACTGGCACATTCCCTTCAATAAAACGTTGATAGTTTTTAAAGATGAAGCAGCAAGACATGACATCCGAATTAGAGAACTTCACACGTGCTTCCAGGTGACTCTTGTTACCTTTAGACCAAGCCAGTGCAGCTGTTTGGCAGCTACTTCGTTGCCACATGTAGCTCAGTATTCAGTATACAGTTTAATATGACAGTATTTTCTGTGAAGATGTCTTGCATGGATGATTTCAGAAACCCCCTCCAAGCCCACAATTAACAACTTTTTCCAACCATTTCTTTAACTTTCTGTTTTAATTTTCCAGCTGTGCAGGGGAGAGAAAGAAGTTACGTTTTGAGCTTCTTTGTTTAGCTTTTTCTTTCTCTCTTCCTTTTTTCATTTTCGACACAACTACTTCTGTCACTTGTGCGCACAACAGAGGGCAACAATATGTCACCATGTCTTTCACACCCACACACAAATATAAAAAGCATATATAGATATATATATATATATATATATATATATATAATAGATCACCTCTTGGTAGACATATAATTCAGAGACGACATGGGTGACTACACAACAAAAACACATGTGACCATACTGTTTATTATACATATAATCTACATTTATGCTTTATGCTTCACATTTTAGTGGGGTCGGAGGCCAGAGAATAGCAAACATAGCACAGGAGCCACTGGTTCAACACATACATCATCACTTGCAGTCAGGTGGACTTAAAGATGCACGTCTTTCTGCCAAAATAAACATCTACTTTCATCCGTGTTGTAACTATAGCTCTGCTGCACTGCAGGGCTCTTAGCAGTCACTCAGTGGGATGATCTGGCGAATGGAAGACATCCTGCTTATAGCAGCCATCAGCAGTAGCTGATACAGTGTTGACAACTTTTGCTTCTCAGTTAATAAGTCAAGCTCTCGTTGGGCCAGACAAAAACCGTGTGAATGATAAACCATTTCAACAATTCTTCACTTTTCTTTGAATCCAGCACACTGCTGTTATCTTTATATGCCACTCACACACTTTTTAGATGCAATTCACCCATGACTTCTACACATTTTGGTTCGTTGTGTAATCATGCATCTCAGCTCGTTCTAATTACCCTAGTGTAAACTGCATCAAACAGGTTTAATGTTAAAATATTGGAAAGCATGTGCTTGTATTTATTCATTGAATTGTTTTTTTCTAATTAAATTGATTTGTTTGGGTGTGAAAGTTATTTTCCATTTGGAATGAGAGGGGGTGTGGTTCTCTAATAGGTGGGTTATTTTAACATCCTGACACTAGAACTCGGTGAGGGCTGGCATGTGTGACCTGCAAGTTTGATTTAGCTCTTCTGCTGGGGATGCTCTGCCCCCTTGTGATAGGATATTAATTTATTTAACACTTTCACAGCTGCATCTCTGTGAAGAAACAGATGCAATACTTCTCAGATTTTTCTAAAGAAATAAAACTGTCCTGTTTCCCTTCAATTTTAATTTTATATCCAACACTACATCCACATAAATACATCAAAAAGCTTTTATCGAGCTACACTTTAGCCTCCCCTCTCCAGTGTAGGAATAAAGGTTAGACATGTGGTGGCACTGTGGATCAGGGAACAAGTGGAAAATCTTGGATGGATAAACCACCTGACTTATCTTAAATATTCAGTGGATGAAAAGTGATATTTGAAAACTGTGGCTACTTTATGCCTTGATTCATTCTGTTTAAGCTACTTGTAGATTTGTGTAGGTGGAGAAGCAGTGGTTCACATAGACTCAGACAACAAGGATATGATGTGATCTTCTGGTTTAAGTTCCAATGTATTTTTAGACATTATATCACATAAGCCTGTCACACTTAGAAAATGCAGAAAATAATCATAAAAATTATATACAAAACAGAATTTCATGTTTCATCCCAAATGATTCCAAAAGTTCCAGGGTTTAAAAGAAACACACATTTTCATGCTACTTTGCTTTCCGAAGTCGTATCAACATTTCCTTATAATTTGGAATCAATTTCCAAAACAGAATTTACTCATTTTTACAACTTGTTGTCATGTAAATGCTCCCTCCCTGTCAGTAGCTACTGTCCATGCTCAAGCTTGATATAACATGCACCGTTTAAGAGCTCAAAGTCGCAGTAGATTTCATTTTACATGTCACAAGTGAATATAAAAACAAAAAGAAGAGAAAGGATTGATCACATTAAAGCAAAATTTAATTTGTCTCTGATCAAAAGTTCTCACTATAGTTTGATATTTATCATGCCTTGAAAACTCAACAGCAATTCAACTTGCTGTACTTCATTTGAAGTGCTGCTTTTCACTCTAAAGTCCATTTACTGTTGCTTAATTTTTCATGCTGCCAACATTGCAGGCTATAACTCACTTTAACCACCACGTGAATCCCCCTCCTTAAGTGTCTCTTTGTATTTGTTTGTTGCACTGAGATGATTTGTGATTATTAGTGTTTTTAACAATACACTTTTGTAAAATCTATATATAGATATACAGAAATTGTGTTTCTATCCTATCCATGTTTTATTGAACCATTAGACTTTAGTCTTAGTAAGTTACTTCCCTTATCTATGACATCTACTTTTTGCACTTCCTTGTGTGGGTGTGACAGATTTTCCTGTGTGGAAACAAAGTTGATCTTGCCTTAAGTCAATATCTAGCAGCTATATTAAATAAAGTGCGGTACATTTGAAATCACTTGACCCCCCAGGAGACAGCAAGTGCAACAACCAGGTGGATTTAGTATATGAATATTGTAATTTTGCAATAAATATAACATGAATGTACATTTGTTTTTACAATTATTATTGTTGTTAGTATAATTAAATTATTTACAATAACAGTTATAATTAACTATTGTTAGACCTATTAGAATTTCATTTGTTGTGTCTCATTTTTATTTATTTGCATATTTATTTATTTATGACATCGCAGAAACTAAAATCTCTGCGTTGATGGATGAAGAAAACAAAACAGTTACTGTAGTTTATATGTTTGCCATTTATGAATTTCATGAATGGGATGTCTGTTGACTGAAGGAGGGGGTCAAATCAAGCTCAATTACAAACAATCTTCTGTTGTAAAAATGTTTGGAACCAGCGAAAAAAGAATAAAAAGCATATTTCCCATTGTCATCAGCAAGGGGCGATGTAGTCCCCAGGAGTTTGTCCCTTTTCCTTTGGCGTTGTCCTGGACTGGTCCCGGTGTTGGTGACGTCACCAACGAGACCGGCGATCAAGGCAACCGAACACACCAACGGAAATCAATGGCTGTGCCTTCAAAATTAGAGTGTCTTTCGCTTCAGGACCTTATTTTAAATTCACGACAGTATACAGTAAAGGCTATTATAATCAAAATATTATTGAGTAAATAATGATAATATGAAATAATATAACCCGATAAAGACGTTAAAGCAAAACACAACTATGCACATGTTTTTTTCCATGATAACATATGCTCATATTTGTTATTGTAAAACAAACACGTGTCATTTCGTACAACTAATCTTAAAACCATTTATCCATTGCTTTTACGTCAGACTAAAAAACACATTTATTGTCCCAAATTGCTTGGAATTTGACTCCAACAGTAGTTAGAAAGGCACACTGACACAACACATTGCTATCATGGACAAGGCGGAGTGAAGCAAGGAAGAATATGTGTGTGTTTACGTAAATGATGAAAACATTAAAATGATTTATAACTGCTATCCTCAGCTGGTGTGCTCAGCTCAGCACAGTTGCTCTCCGGACCGTTTTTATTTTGAAAGTGCAGAGCGGAAGTGGCCTGCTCGTCCGCCTTAGCTTGACTGCGGCGTCTGAGGTGGAGGCAGCGAAGCCTGCGACAGAAAAACAAGCGAGGATAGGTCGAGCGGCTCGTAGTCAGCGTGTGATTTCACTGAGGGAATAATAGTGAAACCCGAGGACATGTAAATATCTGAAAAGAAAAAGCTCATTTTTTGTCGCTTTCACGCGAGCTCACTTACTTCGTGCCTGCTACGCTAGTTCTTCGCGGTGGCGGCTTGAGCGTGGCGCCGTTTGCCCAGACCTCACCGGAGCGAACACTACGGTAAGACCGCCGCAGACGAGCCGGGGGGGAACTTGGTCCCTGTGGCCGGGCTCCTTCCGCCGGCCCGCCGCCGTCTGAACGTCTCTTTGTACGAACACGGTTCATGTGAAAAGTCGTGAAAGTTCGGGGGGGAAAAAACCGCGGCTCGCTCGTGACACTTTCCAGAATTAACGCTGGGTCTTTGTCCACTCAGACGGGGTTTGTCAACTCAATATTGAGCCAGAACCTCTCCGCATCTTTAATATGTGCTTGTCGCGATTAAACAGGAAAGTCTCTGGAGATGAACTTTTTATTGTTGCTACAAAATCAGGAAGTTTAAATGTTTCCAATTACAGATTTCGTTAATATTTGCACGGGGCCACTTGTGAAAGGCCTGTAAGCGCAGGCTGCTGTAGCAGTCCACAAGCAGGTCCGTGGACGTCTCTGCTTTCTAATACATCTTTCTGCTTCACCAATTTCCACTCCAGTTTTTCACCTATATATTAAAAAAAAACCTTTTTCATAGTTCGAGAGCATGTCTTTGTCTTGTGTACATATATATCGTTAAAATCGTATCAGCTTACACAATGGACCATTTGCCAAAACACCATGGATTGGCGACTGGTGCCACATGCCGATCCTGTCAACGTTTCTAGTGGCTCTTAATGGGAACTGCACCATGCAGCCAATCCATAATTATTATATGCATTGCCTTTTCTTTTCCTGTCTAGAGTAGCTGCACAGGTATTTCACGTACATATAATTTTTTTTCTACCTGTTGTGTTGGCAGTGTAAGCATTCACGTTACTTCAGGGTACACGCATTGGTTTGTGGTGCAGGTACATTCACATGGCACACCTATTGTGCTGGCACACCCTCTCCTAAGGGCACCATGGTGACACTGTCTAGTACAAGGTTCGTTCAGCAATGACAGGTATGTGGAAAGTGCAATAATAGGCTGATGAGCCTGTATTACAGAAACTTCCTATCTTACATCATATGTCAGCAACCCTCAAGGCAGAAAAAAATAAGGTCAGAAGTTTTTCCAAGTTTACAATTCAAGCATTTTTGAAGCCAAACTAAAACTAGAAGGGTTGCAGGACACTGGGTAATAAAAGCAGATATTGCGCTCTTTCCTCTTTTCCTGCAAAGTAGGATTCTACATTTCATGTGCATGACTTTTGCTTGTATTACTTTAGTGGTAGTTTTGTTTAAAATTTAAACACATGAGTTTTTCTTCTGTCATTGACGATGAGCTGTAAGTGTCACAAAAACTCACTATACCGTAGTATGCTGGCTGTTGTCTTTTTTTTTTTTAGACATTTTATTGACAAAAGGAGTAATCCACAATATAATTGGTATGTCATGCCCTGATTACTAGTTGGATGGCTACAGTGTGCTATTACTCTGGTCAGGCATAACATTATGATCACCTGTGCAATTTAATGCAGTCTAATACAGTGGTTCTACTCTGTATTTATTGTTGAGGTCAAAGTAGATAGTGAAGTAGAGAAAAAGAGAAGAGCTGGTTCTAATGTTTTGGTCACCATATTAAAAATGAATAAGATGTAAGATATTCCATGACCACTTTATTAAGTAAACCTTACTTGTACCAAGTTGGACCCCTTTTTCTTCAGAACCGCTTCAGTTCTTAGTTGCCTAAATTCAACAAGGTGCTGGAGACCTTCTGTAAAGATTTATTTCCATATTGACATGATTTGTCAGCTGTATATTCAAGATGCAAATCTTCTGTTCCACCACACCCCAAAGGTGCTCTATTGAATTGACTTCTGATGATTTCAGTTTTTGACATGACACGTTATCCTGCTGGTGTTAGCCACTACATGGGTAAGCTGTGGTCATAAAGGGTCAGACATGGTTAGCAGCAATACACAGGTTGATGGTGGCCTTTCTTCAACGCGTAATTGGTACTAAGTTGTTTAAAGTGTGCAAAGAAAACCCTGATCCTATCATCACAATGTCAGAGCAGAAGTCCAGAGTCATCAGACCAGGGACTGTTTTAACAGCCTTCTATTGTCCAAGTTTGGTGAGTTCCTGCGAGTTGTAGCCCCTGATTCCTGTTCTTAGCTGAGAGCATTGGCACCTGGTGAGGTCCTCTGGTGCTGTTTCCCATCTGCTTCAGGAGCTGATGTGTTGTGTGTTCACTTGTAACAAGTGAATGTTTGAGTTACCGTTGCCTTTCCATGAGCTCAAACCAGATAGTTTCTCTTTCTCAGACCATTGTCTGTAAACCCTAGAGGTGGGTGGGTGAACATCCCAGTAGATCAGCAGTTTTTTAAATTCTCCGACCAGTCTGTCTGGCACCAGCTATCATGCCACATTCAAAGTCTCTTGACTCACCTTTCTTCCCCATTCTGGTGAACTTCAGCAGATCACCATGGCAGTATCTATAAGTCTAATTGTATTGAGTTTCTGGCACGTGATTGGCTCAATAGATATATAAGATAAGAGAATATATCTACTCCTAGAAATACAGCTTGTCGAGAATACCTGTAATTTTCTGTTTAATGGTTTAAATCAGTTTCATTTGCATACAGTAACATTTACATATGCTCCATAATTTGTCTTAATGTGAAGAGGTGCTGTCAATATCTGTCATGACACAGACTCGGGTTTTTGAATGAGGCTCACCCTTTTAATCAATCCGAGAAGGCCAAACCGTGTGTGTTATATGTCGACATGAATGGTACCTTGTGTGTATCTGCAAAAGTCCACAGGCTTTATCATAGCATCATTATTTGAGGTCCTGGGTGGATTTATCTTTAATCTCAAGGCTCAAGAATTAAACTACCTTCATGCTACAGCTGGCTTGATTTACAAAAGTTGCACATTGTAGCTTTAAGTAAAGAAATTATTTCTATTGACTGCATATTTATATATGGTCAACAGAGAAATGGGAAGAATTTATTCTGAGCAACATTTATCTTACTGTAAAAGATATTTCTGGCTCTAGATTTTGCATGGTTATCATTTGCTTTGTTTGTTTTTTCTAATCTCATTATGAATTAAATATGTACTATATGTATCTATTTATTGTTTCATGCACACAGTTTGTTTGGACAAATGCATACATTTAAAAACGTTGATAGGCAGTCATGTCATTGCCTTGGGCTTTAGCAATCCGGGATGTTTTCACTACTTATATATTTTACAGACTAAATAATTACTGAGAAGATAATTGCCACACAAATTAACAATAAGATGGCTGTTATTTGCAGGCTTACAGTTGATGTGCAGAGAGTTCACAGCTTACAAAGCTTTATGCCTCAGAGGACACATAGAGAAACCTTTTTCCAAATGAGTCACTCCTAACTGCCTTTCTTATCCTTAAAGACACTAAACCTAATGGAGCATTCAGACAGCCCCTTGTTAATTAATAAAGTGAAAATAAATCAAAAGTTAACATCCCAGAAGTTGCCCTTTTAAGTCTTAAGTGTTGACTACAGTACCATAGATAATCTGGAAGGTTTTTACAATTATGGCTTTTATTTCAACAACCTGTAACATTAGAGTAGCACAGGTTAACGATAGATATATTCATATAAGGCCATAATGTGAACAGGTAGCTACAGAAACCTACATGTAATCATTGACAGCATATCCAGGCTGATAAAAAGAACAAACAGAGGTGTTGAAGCCTTGTTCTTTATCTACACCCCTGCAGTAACTTTTTTATTCTGATTGGCAAATAGGTTTTTTTTGTTTGTTTTGGTTGTTTCGGTTTCAGTGGTTTGAGTCATTTGAATAACAGGATGAATTTCTTGTCTTTTATTAGTTACAGGGACATGTTCTGTCTTTTTTTTATCAGACTAATTATTCATGTGTATGTCTTTTGCTCATAAGATTCTTAATGGACCAAAAAATGTCCTCAAACATCTCTCTCACGCAAAAGTGATTAAATATCGCCTAGAGCATACACAGTGTTTTGTGTTTTCTTCATTATTACAGCAGGAATTGTTGGGAGGGAAGATTAATTTAAAGGATTTGTAGGAATTTGTATTTTCAAGAGGGAGAAATAGGTTTATCACTTGAATATTCCTCCTGTGTTATTTCTCTGTGAAGTTAAACTGTAAATAGATTTATATGCCCCCTTAAACATACCTAATTAAATAATGCTTTAGATTTAGGGAAGCATTCTTACATCCACAGTCCATTCTTTGATATGCAGTACACACAAATATATTCATTTATCACAATTGTGTCCTCAGGAAAATGTTTTTATTTCTGTCTGGACATCCTAAATTGAATAACACAACTTGTAAAGCATTTGACAGTTGGCCTGTCCTATTTTAATTATAAAATAACTTATAGTTTCTTTGGGACTTAAAAAAAAACCTTCTATACTTCTATATATCAGCAGTGGGAAAAATGCAGTGGAGAGATCAATTTCAAAACCGGTATTTTAGCTTTGCCTCCCTCTGGAAGTCCTCCTGTCACTGAGGATGTGAAGAGAAGACAATAGAATTAATAAGGTCAGACACAGATGGGCAGCCATGAAGAGCCTCATGCTTTTTTGTGTGAAAGGCGGTCCCGTACCATTTTAATCATCAGTAATTCGGCGAATGGTCAGCTGTACAGAGTACATAAAGTTAGATTTATGGCAATATATTTCCGTTCTATAGTGCTATCATCTGCAAGGAGAAAGAGAGTTTTTAAACACCTCATTCATAGTTCCACTTTTAAGCAGAAGGTACACAGTAACCATTGGGCAGTAGGTGTATTAATGTTTTTGTCAATTTTATTGCATGTTTGTTTCTAGAGCAATACTCTGATCAGGCACAACATGAAACCACGGACAGGCGAAGTCAATAACAATAATTATCTTGTTGCAATGGCAGAGTAGGCATGTGTTACTCAACAAGTTCTTGAAGTCAATGTGTTGGAGGCAGAAAAAAATGAGTAGGTGTGACAACGTGTGATGGTGAGACGATTGGTTAGGTCATCTCTGAACGGCAGATCTTTTTCCTTTATAAATAGATAAATATTCAAATTCTTTTCATTTTCACACAACGCTGTTGTCTGCACCTGACAATAGTGACCCAGCGAAGGGCAAGTGATGAACGAGGGTCGGGGTCATAGGTGCCTATGGCTCGTATTGTGTGTGGTGTATGAAGGGTAGCCCATCTGGTCTGATCCCACAGTAGCATAAACTTGTGGAAAATTGTGCCAGCTTTGGTCGGCAGCAACTTACGTACATTGCAGCTTATGTGCAGGGGTTAACTGGTTGAAGCGCTTGTGAGCGCTGACCACTGTCTACCGCCGAGAACGTTACCATAGGCATATAAGTGCAGGAACCCTTTCTCCTGGCTACAAGTCAAAGTGAAAACCGTCTGCTAAATGACTAATTAAACAGTAAATAAAAAAAATATGAAATGACTATCGGAGAAATGCAAGAAGATGACCTCATATTAAGACACGAACATTTGTCTATTTTGTCTGTAATTTCACACCTTAGTTTTTCTGTCCATTGATTATTTTACCTTTATCATTTGAGGCCCCAGTACAATTTTCCAGTATTGAGTGTGTGAGCTCATACAAGTAGCTCTAGGCTTTGTCCTGAGTTCAGGATGATTAAAAGTGAGCTATTGGGTGTGTTAACGATGCTCCTGTGATTCGTGCTGATGTAGTCGAGTGATAGAACCTTTGTTCATTAGATGCAATGCTCAGATGTGCTGTAAACAAAACACTGTTTCCCACGGCTTAAATTTTCTGTCATCCTGTGTTTCCCGTGCGCACTGATTGTGCACTGAAATCAAACACACTTTTACACATGGGGACGCGTTTCACTTGGGCGATCTCCTGCTGTTTGTTACATGTGTGAAATGCAACTCCGGACAACGTCCGAGGATGATTTCTGTTAATCTTGTCCGGAGTTCATATGTGAAACAGGCTTCAGAGTCATTAGTTAACCTAACATGCATGTGTTTGGAGTATGGAAGGAAACCGAAGCACTCGGAGGAAACCTATGCAAGCGTATGGAAACTCGACACAGAAAAAGACCTTCGCTTTCAAGACTTTATTTTCAGCTTCTTATCAGTAGTTTTGGGTTTCAGTTGTCTGTCCTAGGCTATTCTCTTTTTCGTTAGTCTGTCCTTTCTTGACTCCTTGTCCTTCATCTCTATCATCACCCCCTTTCTCCACCACTCGGCTTGAGTTCCTAATTCATGCCCGACAACTGAACTAACAGTCTGCTGGCTCCAAGTGTCCCTGTGTCACCACTGGGCACTGGGCCTAATCCTTTTCTGGGACACTGAGGGGGGGCACCATGAAGGGAAGGAAAGGAGAGAGTGTGAGGGAGGAAGGGGAGGAAACTGAGAGCAAGGCTAGATATAGTACAGTATCTCAGCTCATTTGGTTCACAAAGCCACAGCTGCAGGCTTTGTAATCTGTGCATGGTGCATGATGGTGTCAAAGTCTGAGATGACATGGGAGATGATCATAGGAGTTCAAAAATGCTGATGAAACATGATGATGAAGAAAACACAGGTATTTAGGAATTAGTACCATACTATTTTAAAAACAGAAGAAATGGCAGCAGATTTCTACAGTTGACAGATTTCTACTGGCAGTTTTTAAATTCATCAATGACACAGGATATTCTTTTGTAAAATTGCTTTGGAGTAAGTCTGATTATTCCATTCTTATCAAAGAAATAAGATTTTGAATCATAAACAGACTGAGATCTGCTCATTAAATGGCAATCAAGGGTCAGCGGCAACCCCCTCAACATCCCTGTGTGCATGAAGCTCATGTTACGAAGCAGAAAATTGGTACTTTGGGCCATGAACAAAGGCCGACAAGAGGCGAAACCCAACACTTCTTAGCAAAACAGTGTAAAATTGGGACAAAAGTTCAGGATCTTGGGTGCCTCAGTATTCACACATAGGAACACACAAATATAAAAGATTAGCTACTTAATCAGAGAATATCTGCAATTAAATACTTTTTGGTAAATTTTACCGTTCAGGCAAAAATGGCAAAGATACACTGGGTCTTCCTTATAAATCAAATATGATAAATAGTGTTTCTAACGTTTTTACGTACAAACTAATATTAATTTCCAGAGGCTTAGTTAGACTGATAACAGTTGAGTGAGTCCGAGCAGGTTTAGAATAACACTGAAGACAATGTGCAGAAAATCTCCAAATGTGCTGTTGGAAATCTTTGGTAAAAGTATCTGACTGTCAAAGCTATTGTCCACAATTATTTTTTGCAATAGGTAAAAATATTTTTTAGCTGCATCCCTCAAAGATTTCAGTAATAAAAGCTGAAGACATTACGTTTTCCCCTCGCATGCCTGCTTTTGTTCGGATGGTTCGTGCTCTCTAATAACTTGTAAAACTTGTGAAATGAACAGACGGCTGTAGCTCATTCATCACTAGAGTTTTTGTGACTCATGAACAGAGTTATGCTACTGTTTGTTAGTTTGTTCGTTCATGTTGTTTTCTGCAGAGGCTTCGGGGGGCCTTCATGCTCTAACGATTTAATTAAGTGGACGTTCCCCCTTTGGCTGTAATAATTCACAAACAGGCAGTATACAGACAAACATTGAGTTATCTCACCCAGGGCACAATTGCTTTGCTTATCTGTATTTCACAGAATGATCCACGTTCCAAGTTCCCCTTAAAGCGTTGCAGCCCACATTATATCCATCCCTCTGAGGTACAGCCTCATTTGCAGTCTCTCACCATTCCTGTGGACGCACCAACACTCTAGTAAACATTATCATTCCAATGTGATAAGGGATTTCCCTAATGAGCAAATGAATGAATCTTTGCACATAATTTGCCCTTGTTTCTTTGAATTAAACAAACCTTTCAGTTTCAGTTTCGGTTAATTATTTTACATATAGCACACATCAGAATTTAGATGAGATTCCTTTTTATTGTTATTGTGCGGACTACACGTATAAGCCAATGAAATGCAGCTAACATCTACTCAAGAGTGCAAACTGTTGAATTATTTACATGTAAAGTGCAGGAGTGGACTTCAGTGATTCATGTAAGACATACTTTTAATACCTATGAATGTAAAAATAACGGGGTTCTACGAGTTCTATGCATTGAGAAATTACTTGCCATTAACAATAAGTTTTTGGACAAACATCTGTGTTATTGGTGCATGGCATGTGTTAATCGCTATGTATGAGATGTTTAGGGACAGTACAGTGTGTTGGCCATCTGTGTGAAGACGGCAAGAGCCCAATAGTCTATACAGTCAACTCACAATTTGATGTGGAGAAGAGCATTATAAACACTATAACAGTAAGCTTCAATAATTACATTATTGATATTTAAAATTTTCTTTGCGATATATGGACATGAATTGGACACTTGACTTGACTTCATTACAGCTTAAATGAAACAGCCTAAATGTATCTCTGTACCTCAAAGCTAGGATGATAAGTGGGATTGGGCTTTCCCGACATCGTGGCATAATTTGGACATTAAATTGCCTGTAGGTGTGAATGTGAGCACGAATAGTTGTGCGTTTGTTTGTGTATGTCTCTCTGTGTTGGTTTTACGTTAAAGTAACACCATGTAGCATCTGCTCCTGTCAAAAGCTGCAGGTTTGCATCATCATGCAGATGAGGTGCATTCAGGGACACCACAGAGTGCAGGACATTTGTCGTTTGTTTGAAAGTGACTGTGTGATGCAGTTCAGTGACTAACAATGTTGAGACATACGGTAGACGCAGTGTGTTTTAAAACTATCTATATGCAAGTTACTGAAATTAAATGTGTTTTCATTGGTATGCTAATCCTTTGAAAGCAAGACCATTGATGACTTGTGAATTATAGCAGCAGAGAGAAGTTATATCACACACGGTAATTGAGAAATCTCTTCGATTAGCTCCCCAGACCTAACGAAAGTAAAACTAAAGTGACAGCTTCTCACCGTGTATCGGTAGTATGTGTGTGTTTGCTGTGACATGTATTAAGGAAAGGATTATATGGATTAAGTATAACTCCAGTGAAAACCTGTCACCAGTTCTTCTGCTTTTACATACATTGCAGGAGCTAAACAATGCTGACAGAATTACACAGTGAGCAAGACAAGACGGAACACATCCGAGTGAGAACTACGTAATGTCTCTGAATCCAAGACCTAACATCTAGTAGTGTGCACAGGCTTCTGTCACATATCACCACATGCTCATGGTTTCTGACCGTGTTCTGCTTGGTACAGGGATAGTGTTGCAAGGTTGTATTCACACAGACATTTACCCTGCATTCAAACCAAAAAGAAGATGAGTTTAATCTGCTAATGAAACAGTGATATATGATCCAGGAAGTCTGGTTGGATGGATGGATTTGAGTTTTATTCTAATTAGAGGACATATCACAGCACAATGGTTTGAAATACACAGACAGATTGTACAGCTCTGGCAAGTTGCCTGCTTGAAGTGTTTTGTCTTTGGGTGTAGAGATCTCCAAGTTAACGCACGAAATACAATGTATGTGTCACAATGTAACCCACCAGGAATGCACACTTGCACATACATGAGCAGCCAACACAGCAGCGTCTTGCCAGATGACATGTTATTCACAATTTACACACACACATACGAGTAGAGTACCCGTCTTGATAAGACTGTGCTAAAGGAGGGGGCGAGTGGGGAATTTTGGATGGATGGATGTTCATGGAACATGGAAGCTATAAAATAAAGATAATGTTTGTCTTCATTTGGTTGTACTGAATTGTGTGGGTGCATGGAAGTGGATTCACTTGCTTAAGAGCGTAATATGATAGGCCAGCTCTAATTCATTTGCACTCTTTCGCTCTTTGCCTCTGTCATTTACACATAAATGGGTGAAGCTCGAGAAAATCCTGCTTTACTCATGAAATGCATAGCTTAAAGTGGCACGTGGTTCTCCTGAAAATTGAAGACTACATACATACACAGTATTATTGTGCCTCCAGATTCTTTCTTTCATGCTTTCTCTCACACACAAAGCAATATACACTTGCTGTAAGACACCTGTTTACCCTGTCTGCTGTTTCTGCTTGACATAGTTATTTCTTTATGACCTCAGTCATCTTAAGCGGTGCATAGAGAGCTGCTGGCTCGCTGAATGTGATGCTCCACTGTTTTATGTGGCAGCAGTGATATCATCGGCATTTCAACAAAGCAGAAATGTCATCCCATGCTCCGGTCACACTAAATCTTTGTAGAGCCATTGGAGTGTATGATAAAATATCAAGCTATGGTGTCCTGCGGTGCAGGAAACTGTGAGGGTTTAGGGGATGAGAGGAAGTAATCATACAGTGCAAATTGTTGGTGAAAGCAGTGAACAGAAATGAAAGTGATGTCATGGAGATAACATCATTTTTAGATCTTTTTTGGCTGTAAGTGAAGGGCAGAAAACCACAGGTGCTTATGTTATTTAGAGTTGTCAAGAAAGATTGTACCTGCAGACCAGGCAAAGCTTATTGGCTGCTAGATGAGTGGTTGCCATGGGTGTTACTGATCTTCTTATCGCTCACTGCAACAAAGCAAGAGTATTATTAAAATGTTGAGCTGTCGACCAAACCATTTCTTTTCTCACTTATAAGCAATCAGAAAGTTCTATGTGCAGACATTTGTAATTCCAGTGATTTATTAGTTACTGATTAATATAGTCACTAAACACATAAAAACCATGTCCAAAGTTAAAATATGATTTGAGAGGTGGGGTTGGGTGGGGTACAGAAAGTAAAGAATCTTCCACTTGTTTTCTTTGAGGAGCTGCTTCCTGTATTCACTCCTGTAGCTGTATTTCTACTACCAGATTGTTATTACAAAGGTCAATGTCCTCTCCAGAGATATTAATAAATCAAGCATTCATACAGCTCCCTAGGACTGATATGCATGTAGTTCACATATACATGGATAAAAGATGTAATAATAGTTTTACTGGTTCCCTAATGGCTCATCCTAAGGTTATGTAACTTAGACAAACAAACAGGCGCAAGAAGGAGAAGCAGAGTATCACTGAAAACTGTGTACCCTTAGAGAGAGTTCCCATGTGTCTTAGAAAAGCTGGATAGATTTAGAATGTTTTTATTACTCACTCATGGAAAATAACAGTCATTCATGAAGCATAAATAAGACGGATAAATGTTCCCAAAAAGTTTTTTCCTGAAAATGTTTGACTGATTTTTACCTTTTTAACTAGCCAAAGTTAAAAAAATTTAATTTGCTGATGTTTTTCAATACGACATATTACTGCTCGACCCAAGTAGATATAATATAATATAATATGGCTTTTAGCGCTTCTGTAACACAGACTCCCTACATTCTCCTTTTTCCCTGAACGCACTTGGAGCAGTGTCAGCTCTGACGCCTTCACAGCTACACAGGCAAATGTAAAACTAATGCACAAGGCAAAAATATGAATGAATTAGGGGTTTTAATGAAACTTTCTGTACAGTTATTTTATACAATATCACGTTGATATGGAGGTTTATTTCCAACTATTTGCAAGCCCTCCAGAGGTGTAGGGAAGAGCTGGGTATGCAAAAGAATAAATTAAAGTAATAATTTGGATCAGGATAAAAGTACACGATTTTTGTCAGAAATGTATTCATGTAATACAGTAAATATAACCTATGGTAACCTTTTGCTTGTTTCTACCACAGGCTATTAAGATTTTCCCTCCAAATGAATAGCCTGAGTAAATTATCTGAAGGTGTTCAACAAGTGCACATTGTTTTGCACCGGTGATTCTGCATTGCTCTTGCTACTTCAGTCAGTTCTCTCTTGGGAGCCCCAAGGTAGCACCTGATCAAAGAGAATAATTCAGGTCCAAAGCTGAGGGAGGAGTAAAAAAAGACCGATGGAGCAGGCGGTACAAAGAGAAGGTAAAGCTCATGCTGAGATAGAGTCAACACTGGTTTGTGTTGCACAGGGAAGAGGAAAGGAGGTCAGAGAGTTTCAGAATACTGTTTCTCTTCTGTGTTTCCAGTAGGGCCAGGCTCATTTTGTAACATGCTCTTTGTCAGTGTATTTCCTGTTAAGGTTTTAAAACCAAATTGGCATCCCATTGGGTTTTTGGGAGTTAAATTCCTGATGCAGCATAGTATCATCAGTTGTGGCACTGCCTGCATATTGATTGGTAATGAGGCACATATTGAATTAAGTAGAAATTGTGCATTGTGCACACAATAGATGCAGCTTGCTTAGTTTCCCTCCCAGGTTACCTCATTAAGACTGTGCCTGACGTTGCTTGCAGGGATCCTTGCGGATATGTTAATGTAAATGCTTACCTGCCTGGAACTGTGGGAGATTGACACTGAAACCCCTTTCTGTATACAAAGTTTTGTATTCTCTCTTTCAGTCTGCTTCATAATCCATGCGTGTTCCAAAAAAAGGCCCATACTGCAGTCTGTGGATTATCTAAAGTAACTGGGGCATCTTTTCTGAAGAGAGACACTGCTATTGAGTTTTTCATATGTTAATTTTTATTGCTGTGAAAAAGCACAAACAAGTTTTCTTTTCTCTATTGCTTCCATTTTATTTTGGTTGGTGGCTGAAATCTGGTGTGCAGGAAGTTTTTCGAGAAGCTTTTAGAGCTGCATGAAGAAATTGAATGTTGGGATACTGGAAGTAAGCTCAAGATCATGTGAAATTAAAACACTAATGCTGGTGCTCCTGCATCCCTAGATGGTCACTGGAAACCGTTCACCATTTTATAAACAGAAGCAAAACATTTTGAATTCACACAAGGATCCTTGTGTGTTCATATGCTCAGGATGGTTCACGAATGTGGCCTAGATTGTGTTCCAAAGAGATTGTACTTCCAGAAAGACTAAAATTAGAACTAACACTAACACAAGGACAAAAAGGTTCCAAACATTGTAATGCACTGGAAATCATTGTTGTGTGTGTATATATCATACTTAACATTGCATCAGAGAGCTGATCCTTCAGAAAAGAATATAAAACCAGAAACCAAAGTAATAAAACAAGAAACAGTTTCTTTTATTTCACACTCTAAAGAAACACCAGGGTTATGGGTTATTCAAAGATCCTTTAATTTAAGTAATTTAATTTGAGTGGGGTTCACCGTTCAAAAGAACTGTTTATTGCCAGGCACAGTTAAGAACACTCAACAGTACAAGGAATTTCTCTTGGTGTCAGGTGCAAACACAAAATCTGCAGACAAAAGTTAAGGTGCAAAGGTGTGACACAATATGAAGTATGTACAGAAATAGTATAATACAATAAAACAAGATAAGTGAGTGTACAATGTGAGGCAAGTGAGGTAAATGTCTTGGTCAATGTGAGAATTTCACAAATTTCAGCTTGACAAGTAAGCTTTGCGGCATTTTTCTTTATTGTAATTTGACTGTGCAGAAGGTGGTAGAGTGTAGCAGATGGCAGAAGAGCGTAGCAGAGCTGGGGGAGGAAAAGCTGGGCACAGCGGAGTCTCACGCTACTGCTAGCTTCAGTTGCTTAGTCTGGCATTAAGTGGCCATATATTACCTGGGTCCAAAGTTTCAGGTTAGTCCTCAGCCGTCATTGAGCCTCATCATTACTGTTGCTCTCTAGCAGGGCAAACGACATGGCTCTCATTGAAAGGCTGTATAATTAGACCGTAATTTATGTTTTCACTAATTATCTGTTACTTGTTTCATGTGATTTCTTCATAAATAACTATCCTCTCAAAAACAGAAGAATTTTGCTATAGAATATATTTGCTTTATTTACAAGTGAATCATTTGTCATTGCTGCAGCTCAAGTTAGCTTCACATAATAAATGTTATAAATGATTTGGACAGCTGTAAAGAGACACTTTCTGCAAAAATTAAAGTCCTACTGTTAATGTAGTTTCCTAAATATTGCTACTTGCAGATGTGAAATGTGTGGAGTAACACTACTCCTCATAGTCATTCATTAATGATAACCATCTTCATAGTTTGAATTTTTTTCTTTTACCTAATGACTTTATACACTATTATCCTGCTGTGCTTCTGTTTGGTTAACTCTGAATTAATAATTGACTATATCGGCCGAGTGTAAGAAAAGCTGGAGTGCACAGCTTGTTTGGCTCATAGCATTTTGATTTCACAAGCTGCTTGTATTCAACAAAATAATGTTTCCAAGCCAATAAGACAATGTAGAATTAAATGGTTTGGTTTTTTTTTCAGCTTTCGACTCAGCCTTCAGTAAAGTACAGGGTATCTCTTATTCTCAGATTTTTGTTGGGGGGGGATTCTGCTTCTAGCGATTGTTAAAGACAAAGAAAATACTGCATTTTTATTCTCTCCATATCTTGACAATATGTAAATGTGCAATGTTTGGTGACAGAGAAAACAGCAGTGGAGGTAATAGTAAAAAAGCAGCTTTTTGTGTTGTTTTTGTAAAGATCTGTTGAACGACACTGAAACTGATTTTTTTTTTTCAGTAAGCAAAAAATCAAAGCTGTTACAGCTGGAGTAGCACATTTTTACCCATACTGTGTTTTAATACAGCTGAAATAACAACTTAGTTCATCTTATCTGGATAGTTTTATTTTTGTGTTGTCAGACAACAACAGATTTGATAGTGTCTGATTAGTACCACCTCTTAATGATTTATTTCATGGAATACTGTCTTGACACTTTGATTAAATCACTATTTTATGATCACAAATCTGATTGAGTTAAGGATTGAGTTAAACTAAAAGAAATCACACGGCCCAACTTGCTTGTTTGTGAAGTTGTTTGTATCTCAAGTTCGTGATTTGCTATCTTGTGATTAAAAATATACTGTACATAGGTCATGTGATAAACTAAACAAGCTCAAGTGAAGCAATGCCACAAGTGACTGAAAGCTTTAAAGACAGTTTGAAACCTGTGTTGACATCTTAAGGAGTTTTAAGAACGAATCCTGATGTGTGTCAACATGACACCGTAATGACCACACTTTAGTTGTGTGATCGGCTATAAAGACATATAAAGTTGGTGATTGCAGAGTCAGAGACGAGATTACTTGTTGTCTTTGCAGTTTCCCACAAACTTCCGCCATTATGTTCCAAAAGCTTCATTCTCCTCAGCCACACTAAAACACTCAACCAGATGATGAACTCTGGGGTAAGCTTTAGAAAATCTCCCATTTGAAGCATTAAAAGCACGCCAGTGTTGTTTGACCTGAGAGTGACTCATTACACACATCCACACTGAATTACTCTGTTGGCACAAATACACCCGGTGCCTCGCTTTTTTTTTTTTTTTCTGTGTCCTACAGTCGAAGGAAAACAAACAGCGTTGTACATCAAAGCTGTGTTCACTACATTTGCCCTGCTGTGCTTGACAGTGCTTGGCTTTTGTTGTTCTGCCAGGGGATGTGGGCACCAGGCTGTCACATACAGAGTTTAAAAATGGTGACAGTCCTTTCTACTTCACTCATGAACAAGATCTGCAAAAAGGGATAAAAAAAAGACCTGAGGAAAACTGTGCTAATAGGTAACGACTTGCATCAGAGAGAGGCTGTGCAAAGAGGACCAAGTTACAAAACCTCCCGAGAACCAGCTCCTCAGAAGAGACGCGTCATCGTGTGTTTGCAGTGCAGGGAGGTGTTCAAATTGAACAAACGCCGCACTGTTATGGAAGGAGGTTAAAGTGGGCATCAAGGGAGCAGGGTAGGAATAGTTTGAGGACAGCTATTTGTGAAGAGAGAGAGAGGATTATAGTAAAATATTACGTAGTAAGTATCTGTCATCTCTTCAGTGAAATCATCATGATAGCTTAATACCAAAGTCACATGACACACTACCCTGCGCCGACATTAAGCAGAAAACGGCAACTGACAGACCGGAGGTTGATGCTTCACATCTACCATCTGTCTGCACACATAATGTGTGAAGCAGGGATTAAGTAACAGTCGTGATGCACATCAAACTTCAGTGAATAGTGATGTCCTCATTCTGCCGTCAAAATAAGATCTTTAACGCATATTCTGGAATACACAAATTATGTTGGTAACATCTTTATAAGAATAGTAGCACAATGGTATGGCCTGGTTTTAGGGACACGACATTTTATAGATTTATAACGAAATATTGAAAACTACGGAGTGAAGCGTAAAAGTCAGGTTCTTGTGGGTGAACACTCCCCCACTGGTGAAAACAGGACCACCCAGCAACTGTTGTCATGGAAACTCATGCAACAATGCAGGCTCTTTATGTTATGACATAAAGAAAGTTTGGAGTGGGGGTGGGGTCCAGTTAAAGAGGGGGATTCTTTTATCATCCATTAAAGAAGGTTAAGATTTTAAGATTTTTCTCCAGAACTTTAGATGTAACAGGGAAGTAGTGACAAATCTTAACGGCTTGTTTTGTTAGCTTTCAGTAGAGTGTGTTTTTTTTTTGTCTTTTCAGGAGAAGCAATGAATGCATCTATTAATAAACACGCCAAAAGAGTTTAGTTGACGAGTTGGATTTAATTTTATGCTTTTGAGAAGAACTGTATTTTCCAAAGTCGGCTGAATGCTGAAAAGCTCATGAGACTCATGAGAGCCACTAGGTGTTTTTGTGCTTGCGCAGCAAGAACTAAATTGTATGATGTAAACTCTATGAATTAAGTTTCCTCTGTTTTGAAACTGCTTTGTGCAGCTTAATTGCATAAACAATGAATACCATTTGCATAGCATATTAATTTGTGCGCACAGGTAGTTGGCTTTGTGTGTTTAAGATTTAAAATGAAAAGATGCACTCTATCAAAATCATGGTGTTGTAATCGTGACTCGTCTCTTCTGTTTGGCTCTGGACCTTTTAAAGGTGCTATAGGTAGATCACGGTAATACGTGAAATGCTGGATGCTTTATGGGAATTTTAGGATCCAGACTCTTCTAGGTTTGGTTTATAATGAGTGATACAATTGAGAACACCGACCTCTGTTGCTTTGATTTGGGTTTAATCTTCTTTTTTACAAACTTAACACACTTGAGTGTTTAGGTTATTGCAAACTGCTCGAGGAGGTCAATGATTGAGAAATTGTGTTGCAACAAAGGTTGGTCATGTTTACAGTCTGTTTTAGGCTGTGATTCATACGTTTAGAATAGTTGAGGTTAATATACACGCCATTTGTCTTTAAATGTACAGTCACTTGTTGTGGTGAGAGCAGGTCTGCCTTGTGCTTTTCACAGTCCTATTTTAGGCCCTTAGCATAAAATAATCTTGCTGATATGTTTTAACTTACCTTGAGTGGTTTTTTTGGCACTTTTTAAATGATGGCATTTACATCTTATTGGCCCCTATTTCTGAAGAGACTGCAGAAGAACAACCACCTGCTGCATGACAGAGAAACCGACGCGTTCATGTTGATGTCATCTACCACAGCTTCTGTGGTAGATGACAGGGCCTAGGAATGTGCGACCAAAAAAAGCTCTCTATATCTTAAGAACAGTGCTTGTTTCACAATATAGCTGACGTACGATCCTTTCAGGGCTTTGTTAGTGGTGGAGACATGGATGTGGCAGCAGCAGCCATATATGAGAATAACATTGATAAAGGCAACACTACCTGCGCATCACTGAGGGAAGAAAAGATTGAGTCTCTTTAATTTATATCACCTTGTCCACAGTGGATGTAAAAGCGAGTCTTCCTCAGGTTTCAGTCTGTGTAGCTCACTGCAAATGCTTCAGACACTGATTGCCACTACAGATTAAAGCTGTCTTATTTCCTGAGAGAGGCAAACAGTGTGGAGTGGAGGGTGGGAGGGTGCAAATGTTCGCCTATTGGCTGAATCCTGGATGTCTTTGACCTGAATGCCAAACCCAGAAAGCTCTGCCAGACCTTTTTTTTTTTCCATTAAACATCCTTTCGTTTTTATAATCTTTTACTTTCTCTTTCTCTTTGTGTGGTGCTGAAAGATCTTCTTCGTGCTCCCCCCTCCCTCAGTGCAGGGAGTTGTGAAGTGCTGGTGAAGTCCCGCTCAGCAGTCTCTCACTCATCTTTCCTCTTTTAACACTCTCAGAAGAGGAGTGGGGGGGTCACGAGGAGCACAAGCTCCCAGGCTTTTCCCCGTCCAACCCCCCTCATCAAAATCTGTTTGTGTTTACTTGTGCTCACAGGAAGCATGTTTTTTCTTTTTTGTTTAATAACCTTTCTGTTTGTTATTCCAGGAAATTGAGTTAATGACTCTAAATAAATGATTATCAAACTTTTAGCTTTTACCCACGGTTGGACTGAAGCACAAATGACTTCAAACAGCACTTTAACTGCCCTCGCGGGTTTCATCAATACGTCAAGAGCGGCAGCATGTTTGCAGGCATCAGAATGAGCAATGGTTTAGCTGCCAGACTGACACACATGGTTTCTCAAAGAGGAGGATGGACTTGATTTGGAGAGGCTTTTCTATCACTCTTCCTAATAAGCAAGGTTGTCAAGGAGACAGAAATTGGTATCGTGAATGAGGGGAGCAAGACTACTTATGCTAGGATGGGAGGAAGTTACATTTTATGCTGCTGATTTGAGGACACAAGTGGAAAGATATGACGTGTAGTGAGATTACGCGTGTATATATGCTACATAAAATAATCGATTAGGTTTATTTTAAGCCAACTCTGGCATTTTTTTTCTCTCTGGTTTCAGTTTGTTTTGTAGATCATGTATTTTTTTTTCAGGCTCTTTGAAATGGGCAAATGGAGCATGATCTGATGTCAGTCACCAGATTTCATTTCCCTGTTTGCGTAGCACTGATGATTCAGGGTCATATTACTAAAACTGTCAGTTCATATGACTTCCTGTCTATAGCACTTGATTGATTTATAAACACTCAGTCTGTTTTCACAGTGTCTTTTTTTAATCTAATTTATATATTTATTACATTCTGGTCTGTATGATGACAAGACTTTCATAAATCTTTGCTGTGTAGAGAGAGAAAAAAGACAAACTGAATCCAAAACAGAACAAATCCCAAGAACTACTGAACCCGTCTGATCTGCTATGCATTTGAAAGAGCAAGTGAGAGTGCAGTGCTGCGACGCCTTTTCCCAACGGTCTTAATGCGGTTTGCTCATCCAGCCATCCACACCAGGCGGAATAAATTCAATAATAGGAAAAGGGAAAAAGCAGTAGCCTGGCCTAATCCAGCAGCTGTAGCCCGGGGCGGATAGAGGCCACAGCACGCTCACATTCCTCATTCCTCCTGGAAGAGATGACGTCACCATCACTCATCTTGTCATAAATCTGCCCTTCAGCTTCTAATACCCGAACTCTCCAAAGAACCACAGCTGCTGTGTTTGAGTGTTTTCCTGAATGTCAGACCAACCCGTCCAGGATCTCCCCTCTGCTGCAGTTGTTGCTTCAGAAAAAAAGTTTTCACTGCTTGGAAAGTTGTGTAACCTGATTTCTGTTGAACTTAACACAACCTCAGTCAGTTGCCCAATTCCCTTCTCCTCCTCTTCCTTTCCCCTCTTGTGCCGTCCCTGTCCTGGCCTGTGAAGAAATCCAGTTTGACAGCTTTATTGACGGCAAGCAGAGGCAGATTCACGTTTGCGCGGCGCTACTGTACAAACCGGTGGCAGCATAAACTCGAATTTCTGCTTTTGTTATAGAGATTCTGATGCTGTTACACATCACTCCTCTCCTGATTGTGGTTATACCTGTATGACACCAGCCGTGTGGTTTTAATGTTGTGGCAAATTAGTGTATTCAGTAATGTTCTTTTCCCTAACTGAAGTGGAATTAAATACCCTCATTTGAAAAATATCAGCTAACACTTTAAAGTGCTTGCATTTGCAAAATGTGGCCGACACAGAAGATATCAATGTTTCTATCAGTAATGGAATATTTTATATGGTCTATATTTATGCAGCCACACTCGTGAGTCATAATTCTCTTATGTTGTTATCCTTTATCTTTGCTCTTCCCTTTAATGAAAAAATAAGATTTATAAATATACTGTGCGCTTATGCCAAATATGCACTTGCTCACCTACATTCTTTCTGAGACATGCAGTTCTCAGTACTGTATTTTCCATTTCTTTTTGCTGACTCAACTAGGCTTTTGATTTGGAAACACATGCCATTTTAAAGTTACTTAGAAAGCATGTATTTGATCCAATTTAACTGTAGTTTATATTTATCAATTTTGTCACCTGAAATGTGTGGCTGCTATTCGTCACGGTGTTCCACAATAGCTTCAGACATCTTTAAATTGAATTTGATATCAAATGGACAGTTTTAAATGTCAACACAAAAGATTTGGACCATGTCTTTTAATTTCATCTGCATCATCTGTGCCTCCCAGATTTATTCGAGCCAACGTGTTTCCAGCTGTAGACTGTGAACATGGCGGTGAGCTAAATATAAACCGGATTGCTCAGATGGTTCTCATACTGTGAGATGCCTCTTTTCAGACAAAAGGCTTTCGCAATATAGGAAAAAGGGAAAATCATATCAAACTACCCTGATGCCTTCATACAAATTTCTAAATTGATAATCTATTTCCTATTTGGCTGTCTTTTAACAGATAGAAGAAAAAAATGCCCAACAGTTAAGGTGGTCAAGCAAACTCATGTCAAATCACCTCACCTAAAGCCCGGTGAAATAGAGCATGTAATGGCTCAGTGTCTGAAAAACTAATAGGGAAGTGTGTGTGTGTGTGTGTGTGTGCGTTTGAGAGAGAGCGAGCATGCGGAATGAGCACACTGATTGATTTTTTTTTTTTGTGTGTGTGTTTGTGTGAAACTCTACCAAATAGGCTTTTCTCTGAGGTGCTTCCTTTTTTAGTTGACTGTTGCGTTTAAGATCCACAATACTCATGGTTTTGTGACTCCCATGTTTTCAACCATTGGTTTTATATAGATTTTCGTCAGAGGTCTGACTGAATTGCTTCACAGAGGAAGAGATCCTGCACAATCTGCATTCAAGGAATTATCAGCTTTAGTGCCATTTTAGGCCGTGAATATTATCATGAACATGAAAGTCATATTTATATCCCTTATGTAATTTAGACTTTTGATACACTGGCAACCTTTTCAGGATGCATCCGTTTCCAATGTGAGCTGGGATAAGCTGTTTAAAATTGTGTGCATGAATGGATAAGGATTAATTTGTAAATGCTTACCACAGTTATACTAGGACCTTAAAATTTGTGTTTTTATGAGAGATAATACATAGAATGACATATTAATGTGTTTATAATAGGCACAATTTGTAGTCTTGTTGCAGCGTTAATATCCATCACTTATAAATTTATGTAATGAGATACCAGAGAACAGATATGTCGGTTTTAATTTTTGTGAATCACTTATGTATCCAGGAAGTACAGGCACTCCTTCACACACTATTTCTGTGTAATAAATTATTCATTTATTTATGTATCCAATCTGTCCACCTCCTCTTGACTGCTTATTGTGTGGTAATGCCTACAAATGGCTCAGTTGTTTTCCTTTTTTGGCTTCACCCCGTGAAAGATTGTTGCTACTCTAACAACCTGAACTGAAATGCTTGTGTTCCACTGTGTGAGGTGTCGCTCCTCTTGACGCAGCCCGGTGTCCTTCTTCTCTGCAGGGGGACTCCATGAAAGATGACAGAGGAGGTGATTGTTGTAGCCAAGTGGGACTACACGGCCCAGCAGGAGCAGGAACTTGACATTCGTAAAAATGAGCGTCTCTTCCTCCTGGACGACTCAAAGACATGGTGGCGGGTCCGCAATGCTTCCAATCAAACGGGGTACGTGCCATCGAACTACGTGGAGCGCAAGAACAGCCTGAAGAAAGGCTCGCTGGTGAAGAACATCAAAGACACACTGGGTAAGTAGAATTCAGTTTTACCCTGTCGCCGAATTGTTTTCAGTAAAAATGGAACTTCGCTGCACGTTCTATTTCATTACTTTCTTGTCCCTGGTCGGGGTGATGAGATGTGGTCACAAACCGTGGTCAGTGGCGTGTCAGCCTGACTCTTCTCCGAAGTAAAATGATACCCCTCTGTGTGTGTCTCTGCTCTCGCTGGGAGCTGTCACTGTGCTCTCCAGGGATCCTGTTGAGTTAAGAGTTGCTCTCAGCTGTCAGCACGCTGTCTCTGTCTCCGTCCATGACTTGAATACATTAAACTGTGTGCGTAGCCCGAGCTGCCAGCTTATTAGAGTGACTGTTGGTGCACATAGTATGACAGTACAGCTGGTGACTTATTTCTGCTTTTTCTCAATTTGACAAGACCGAAAGGAGGCAGAAAAGGGCTACTAAATACTGGACCTTTGGTCAGTTTGTGGCAGCTATAACATTAATTGGGAGCTATTAAATCAAAAGATTTTGTTTTTTAAATTCTGCTCTATACTTAATTTTTTTAAGTACCCAAAGAACAACATATTTTCGAGAACTGTCCAAAATAATTGTAACCTATTAAATCTATAAATGCGTCTTATGTTACATTTACATTCTGGATTCCCTAGAATTAATCTCATATTTCGTGGTCATTCTCTGCTCTTAATGTTACATCATCAGTAATTTAATACACATATTTGTCTACAGTCCATGCTGATGTGAACATTATACTTTTGTTGGTTATATTTTTAATGATCATCTCAGATATCTTTTTTTTATGGAACAAAACATTCCCGATAGCCTAACATTTGCAAAGATACTTAGTTAGTATCGGTAGTAGTTTTATAGTTTATATTTTAGCACATCTCACACTTGCGAGTGTTTTCTCCCACGCTAGTGAACAGTAGCTTTAAAGCTGTGTTTGTTGGCACTTGATATTACAGCTACTTGGGGAAAAACTGTGGCTTCCAAACTAATTCTGTCATGTCACTCAGGTATCATGGGATTGGATTAATGATAGACAAATGATCTCATAACCACTTCCTAATAATTTTCAGGCTTTCAAATGGCATCTGCTCTAATTAATTTTATTTATTTATAGAATTTGGATAGGGGCACAGAGTTATTGGCTTATAATGAGGCTGATAATCAGACACAGAGCTGGTGCCTTTCTGCAGCCACAGAGTACAGATGCCGTAGACGTGACACTATAGAATCTGTTGGTGTACAGTCTGAGTCAAGACCGTGATCAGTTTGCTCTACTTTTTTCATAGTTGAAAAACAGCATAAAAATTCATGTCTTTTGGCAGGATGGGAGAGAGAGAGAAAAGGAAATGGATATGAGGAAAAAAATAGACACAACTGGTGGAATTTCGAGCAAGACAGAATAATCAAGAAGAGCAAGTGCAACGGAAATAGCAACAGCGTGACCCTGAACGGCAGCCGCATTTAGACCTGTGGGGAGGAGAGAATAGAACGAGATGAGGGGAGTCTAGTTTAATATGCTGCTTCCTCTTGACTCTGTGGATACTGGCCCTGGGGGAAACTGCAGCTTTATGTGGGCCAGTGTGGCACAGCCTGCCACCGTCACCCTCACCAGGGTTCGTTGTGCTCGGAGACGTGTGTTGCCCCTGCACCTCCCCCCCACTTCAACACCGCTCACACCAGACCCTTTCTCTCACTGGAGGTCTGTGCATTTTTATGATCAGTGGAATTGATTAGTGGAGAAATCAGCAGCCCTAATGGATGTGCTGGAATGATAGATTACCTCCCCGTCCCCGACTAAGTTATCAAATACAACATTATGGCCTTGTTCCATTTCAGTCTAAGTAGTTTGCGTCGAGCCTGTAGCCCTCCAGTGTTAAAAGCCTGAGCAAATCCAATTGGCACGAAACCTTTCGTGATGAGGCGATGAGCAATAGGTAAGGTCAGGGGCTAATGCAACTTAGTCACACACTTCAGTAGGAAATTTAATTGGTGGAGAGCGTGATCACGTCATTTTGTCTGTAGTCTCTGGCTCTTTTTCTCTTTACCACCTCTTTGTTTAACAGACATTGTGATTCTCAACAATGCAAATCGCCTGTAATTAGTTTTATCTCCCGCTTTCCCTCTCTGTTTGTGCTTCAGTGTAGTTGTGTCGTTGATATCCACACAGACATTGAATTCTAATTGGCCACATGCTGCTTTGTGCCCCACTTTCCTATCACAGGAAATAAAACCACGCTGCGCAAAAGAATTTAGAAAATGTCGGGCCAGCACTCGCCAATACAACATACTGGAAAGTTAGATTTCTGTCCAGCTGAGTATTAACTTGGCAGCCATGCCACTATGGGTGGGTGTGTGTGTGGGTGGGCGTGTGTGTGTGGGTGGGTGAGGAGTGTGAACCACTTTGTCCAGTCCTCAGGTCGAAAAAAAACATTATACATCTCCATTTATCTTTATCTTTCCTATGAATGTAATTGTGAGCATTAGGCAGAATTTCCTGCACAAAACCAGCTTCAAGGTAGCAGCTTTGTACAGCAGTGCAAAGCACAATATGTGATTACAGCAGATCAATGAGAAAACTTCCAGTAAGAGTTTATATTTCTGTCGGAGCCTCCAGACTTCTCTGTATATAAATGGTCTGTAAAGAGCCTAAGGGGTGTCCGAGGCATTTGTGGGCTGTGCTGGCGGTCTGTTGTTATCATACATACATACATACATACATACATACATACATACATATATACATACGATACTTGCATTCGACGATAAATATAAGTCATATAAATCTGCAAGCTGAATTTAGCACTTAGCTTAAACCATGGCTGCACCGAAGTCCTGCCTCACCGTAGACTCATTGTCACACAGCTCATCTGTTATTCAGTCAAAGTATTCTAATAAACAGCACTTGCTGACACGGTACCGGTGCTCCAGGGCTAGGTTGTGTTTTTTCTCCCCCATTACTGCACATACATAGAGTGCATGTGTCTGGTGGGTGGTGTAGTTTTGTGTGGAGTCATTTAATGCAGTTATTTTCACACTGCTCCTGACTGTTAGCAATAGACTGAAGCAATATGCTGCAACATGCAGTCATCGACGCTTTCATCAACTCACTTCCGTCTGAGCTCAAGTCCTTTGGGCTCGAAAATCTAGCCTCCCACCACAAGATGAAGAGGTAGGTGAAGGTCGGGAGCGAATGAGTGGGAGGAGAGAATAGAGCCCGCTGATGCTATAACCAGCAGGCCAGTGCCTTGAAGTGGAAATGAGTGAAGAGGAAAGGTGTGTGCACTAGTGGTTTTGCTTAGCTCAAGAGATTGTGCGCCTCTCCTCTACGACCCGTGGCAGCAGCAGTCTGTTTTATTTTACCTTAAGGAGCACCAGTAGTAGGCCCAGGAGTCAGTTTCTGGCTTACAGCCGCAAGATAGAGAATCTTCTCACACAAACACCCAGCGATCAGATATCTAGGGTACACGCTGCTATCCATAAACATGATCTGTTTATTATTCCCGTCCTGTTTTTGTGGCCTCTGATGTGGTTGGTCTACTGTGTGGGGTGAGAAACAGCTGCCAAGGGACCCATCGTCTTTCTTTGCTGCTCTCTTTCTCCGCCTCGTCCTCCTGCCAACAAGTTTCATGCTACTCTGTGTGAACCCAGCAATTTTCCAAACATTGTAGATTTACTATTCAGCAGTGACATTTCTGTGGCATTTCAACAGTCTCTGTGGCGCAAACTGGCTGATTAGCTGTCAAGAAACTCACTTCAGTCATTAGCAGCACACATGAGCATATGCTGACACAAGCCTCAACTGTCAAGTAAACGGTTTAAATGTTGTCAACTGCATGCTGTATCATTATTATTTTATTATGGATTTGAAGTTGGGACCGCCGTAGTTTTGTTCAGCAGAGAGACTTTAGAAACTTAAGGTCTTTATTGAAGTGCGCAAACACATGTTTAAAGACTCGTCTTTGAAATACGTGAACGGAAAAGTCAGAGACAGGTAAGACAGGAGCTGACTTTGATCCTGGATGTGCCTGTCATTATCAAGCCCATGGTGCCTGCTCCACTTTTCGTTCCCTGTCTACAACACCTATTTTCATCCTTTTGACTCATATAGATGTATGTACGATGTGTAGATGGCGTCGACAGAATACCAAGTAGATAATGAGCTTTCATTTTATCTGGGTTTGAGGAAGAAGATGCTCGGTGTTGAGTGAATTTGTGCTTCGCTGTGTTGGTTCTTTTACCAGTGAAGTACTGATCCATCGGTCCCTCACTGCTGCAGTCTCTCAGATTATTTTGTATCCTTCCCCTCTAAAGACGTCTTTGCTTCTTGGATTCCATCAATGCCACTTGCACCCTCAATTAGTTCCCTTCTGACCTCCACTGCCTCATCTCCCTGTGGAGCTCAGGCCTTTTCCTGCTTTCAGTCATCACTGCCTCTCATCACTCATCTAATACCAACATGTTTGGAATTAATATTTAAAGTTTAAAGCTGCTATAATCTGTAGTCTTATGATTTAAAATGATTACTATTTAATTCATTCTGTATCTGATATGAGTAAATAGTCAGCTGTTTGCTAATAGATTAGTCACAACAACTTTGTAGGTTGACAGTGTCACCTTGTGATTACATCTTGTTGAACTGGCCTAAAGTTACAGAATAAACAAAATAACACATTAAGTTCAATAAAAACACAGGCAATAAAGAAAATTCATCAAATCATTATGAAACACACATAGCATTTACGCATCCTTTCTGTGTTTCACCACTCTCTTCTCTTTGTGATACAGGTTTGGGAAAAACTAAGAGGAAAACAAGTGCCCGTGATGCTTCCCCAACGCCCAGCTCAGACACGGAGTACCCCTCAAATGGCAGCGGCGGGGGAGGTGGGGGAGGAGGCGGAGCTGCTGAGAGAATCTACGACCTCAACATTCCAGCTGTGGTCAAGTTTGCCTACACAGCAGAGAGGGAGGACGAGCTGACCCTGGTCAAGGGCTCCAAGGTGATTGTGATGGAGAAGTGCAGCGACGGCTGGTGGCGGGGCAGTCAGGGGGGTCGCGTGGGCTGGTTTCCTTCGAATTACGTCCAGGAGGAGCTTGGAGGTGCAGAAGACAGAGAGGGAGATTCCTCACGGGTCTACCATGGAGGACCTCAAGGGACTTTGTTGGCCAACGGGCGTGCAGGCGGCCGTGGTGGAGTGCTCCACTTAGTTCAAACGCTATACCCCTTCAGTTCCGTGACCGAGGAAGAGCTGAACTTTGAGAAGGGGGAGGTCATGGAGGTGGTGGAGAAGCCCGAGAACGACCCAGAGTGGTGGAGGTGTAAGAACTCACGTGGCATGGTTGGCCTGGTACCTAAAAACTATGTGATGATGCTGGACGAGCGGCCTGGCCTCCCCTCCTCCACGTCAGGTTCCCCACAGAACCGCTTCATGGCACCGGCGCGATCAGGGAAGTTCGCTGGGAGGGACTGGTACTACGGCAACATCACCCGACACCAGGCCGAGTGTATGCTCAACGAGAGAGGACAGGAGGGCGACTTCCTCATACGAGACAGCGAGTCATCGGTGAGTCTGAGGGGTGAAGTGACGACACAATCTGCATTAGGGAATCAAAAGGGTGAAAGGAAACATCATTTAGAACTATTTATAAACTTAGAAATAAATTGTTTATGCATTTTATGCAATGGTACTGTAGCAGTGCACAAATATTTATATAAATCAGAGCTGTACTAGCTAGACATAAAGATTTATTATACATAATGCTGCACTGATCAAACTTAAAGTGGGAACATTGGTTCAAATTAAATTTAAAAGAAAACTGGATCCAGAAGGAAACTCTGCTGCTCAATCTAAAATTCTAAATAAAAGTAGCAGAAGCGACAAATAATAAGCAAAAGTACCTTATATAACAGTCTTTATTCTGATATTTTGGACTAAGAGTGAGGTTTCTTTCCTTCAAGTCCAACACGCAGCAGTTTGTGAGAATATAGTGCCACCTGCTGGCAGTAAGTATTATAACGTTATAATTTGTTGCTCCAGTATCTTTCTCACATATTTCTAACCATATCACCCCCTTTTTTTATTTATTCTCCAGCCGAGTGATTTCTCCGTGTCTCTGAAGGCAGCTGGTAAGAATAAGCACTTTAAAGTGCAGCTGTCAGACGGAGTGTACTGTATTGGCCAGCGCAAGTTCAACTCCATGGACGAACTAGTGGAGCACTACAAGAAAGCCCCCATCTTCACCAGCGAACACGGAGACAAGCTGTATCTGGTCAAAGCATTGCAGTGCAGGTATGAGTGAATTCCTGCTGTGATTCACTCTCACCTGCACTGGAATCTCGCACACACAAACACACACTCTGTCATACACACTATACACAAAATACTAATGCCACTCCCTAACTGTCTTAACTCAAGCCTTAGCTCTGGACCCTCTTGCTGTGGCGCATGCCCCACATCCAGAGCCTCAGTCACTCCTCTAAGTTTTACCTGGTGAAACTCTTTTTAGCTCTAACGTGGAGCAGTTAACCCTGAGACTGTGCATTGCGTCAGCACACACCCAGTATCTGTCATAAAATAGCGTCTGATTTAGGATGTGCTACTGTGCAGTGACTCCACCTGCTGCTACCAGAACACGGGGTTGAACTCTCCCTTCTGATGTCACACATAATGTCCATTTGCCACCACGCACGTAGTCGGTGTTACACCATTGCTCTTAATCCACATAGAAGGACAGACATTTATTAGTCCAGAGAGGATCCAAACCTCTGGAGTTGTTCTGTCAAATTGCTGGCCATTATTTTAGTTTGTTCATTTTTTTAAAATGTTTGTTCCTGAGTTAATATTTTGTTTTTTTTCAATGGTAATTTAAATGTAATCGTCATTCTTTCATTCAGTAACTTCACAAAGTGACCAGAATCACTGTCTTGCCTTTTTCCCCTAATTCCTCTCCGTGATTTTTCTTCCCATTTGAACGTGTTACTTTCAGATTCATTTTGTTTGTTTCCACAGACCCTGTTGTTATTAGAGATGTTAGTGAAAATCTGAACACAATACTTCCTGTAATATTCCTCGAAGGCAGAGAGGGAACATTAATGCAATAGAGGAGAATTCCGAATTCCTGTAGAGTTTGAATGTTTATCAATGTAACCAAATGTGCCACCCTGTACCCGTAACTACTGGCTCCAGGTCTGCACTGTCCTCACCGTACTTGGCATTCATTCATAGCTCTATGCTTAAGCGTTATATTATGTCACATTGAAAATGTTCTCCGGTATGTGTCTGTAGCTAAACAAAGATACTGACTGAAGAGTAATTGCCCCTGGGAATAAATGCGATTCTAAAAAAAAAAGAAAAAAAAACTTCTGTTAGTAGTTTTTGTTAAAGGTAATTTTATCTTTGTGAATCTTGTGATTACAACTTTAAGTAAAGTTTCATAATATACAAAAAAGATATAATGTAGTGATTGAAACATGAATAAATTAACTAAGGAAGAGTGGCCATAAGCTTTGCATTTACAAAGTACTAATTATTATTCACAGGTCAGTACTGGTTTGAAAACACTACTAACTCATAAAGCAACCAACAGTCCAATCATAGCTTAGCAACTGTAACTAGGCATGACTCATCTCTCGAGCTGCAACGTTTGGCTTCAGATTTGGAGGGGCTGCCTTGTTTTCCAGGCCTTTCCGAATCAGGGAACATAAATACAAGGAGGCTGCACTTTGCTTAAATAAAAGAGGACTTGTTTCAAAAATTACTCAAAATGTTGAATGGCAAATCTGTTAGCAAGATAAAAAAAAAAAATTCATAAAAACCTGCTGAATGGAACGTTCCTAAGGGGGCGAAGTGTAAAGGTCATTTTTGTTTTCATCAAGAAACCAAATATTTTACTGTCTGGCTCGTAATGGAAAAGTCTAGTCCTACCAAACATTTTCCTCGTTTCTTTCACAACGTGCATTTTGTTTACCAATGGAAGTGTTGTTGATCATGGGGTCCTCAGCTTTTATATGATATATCTGAATGTTATTGAACATCGTTATTTAATTCTTGTCTCCACTGTATGTATATATTCAAAATAAGATGAGGTGCATATATGAATCGTTAAGATCCAACTATGGTACTGTATCACCGACAACATGATGAGAATTGAAATACTTTTGTTCAATAAAAATTTTTGAAGAATACTAAAATGATGTGTTGAAATGTTAATTGTCTTTACCATTTCAGTAATTATTACAATGCACAAAATTTAAAACTGTCAACTACAGTCTTGGCATTATCTGTGTCTGGGTGCTTCATTTAATCTATTATAAGCAGACATATTCATCAGGAGAAACGCAGGGGTCAGTGTCATACTCAAGGACGTCTTGACAGGAGGAGGAACCAGCTGTGATGTTGACCACAGCCAACGCTGCATTAATGATTAACGCACTTCACCACCACCACCCGAACTACAGCTGTTGGTATCCAAACATGACCATCCAAACTCACAGTCACACCTCATTTGGCATAAGTTAGTATTTTTCTGTTGCAATCATGATAATTTAAAGGTTATTTTACATCTGCAGAGCTTTGATTAGGTATTTGTAATGTTTAAGTTGTACTTATGACTTAGTTTGCAAAAGGACGAAATACACAAAAATGGCCAAAAAAAACTAAAATATTAAAATTTGATTTTATAGTGCATGTTAAAGTTGAAATTATTGGTTTTAAGTCAATACATTAGTAGCCTATGTTTGACTGAACAGTCTGTATCAGAGTTTTCATTGTGGTTAGTCTGAGTCTAGAATAAATTGTACCACTACGCACAAGCTCAGCGGGTCATCGAATGTTCCCTCAGGGCAACCAAGGCCTGTCTGGCACGGAGTCACTCACATACAGTCTGGCTGATGTTTGAGGTCATTCAACAGGAGTGTTTGTGTCTGTGTCAGCCCAAATTAACCCTTCTGCCCCAGCTTTGATAGCACTAACATGTCAGAGGCGAACATTTCACTGTCTGGGTTTGACTCAGTCAGTACGACGGTTTCTTTATGGGAAAAGCATTTTCAGAACACGAAAAAGTTAAGCCTTTATTGTTGGCTCGCAGTGGGTCATGGAGATATATTTAACCCTTCTAATACATCCGCATTACGAGGTTGTTGTAATGTTTGAGGGGGCCAACACATTAGAACCACCTCCTAATATAAATACTTCAGTACGACTCCAATTATTAATTTTAGAATGATCAACTTTCTTACAGTTTCAGTGTAAAAATTGAGAAATGGTCACCTTGTAAAAGTAGAAATGACGGCAGGGCTGCTGTCTGGGGTTGTTTCAGTAAAGGTGTACCTAATGAAGTGACCAGTCACTCAGGGGGTGTTGCAGTACCGTCATACTTTAACATGATGGCAGCATTGGGCTTCTTGTCTGACAGCTGTTGGCCTGAAAACATAGAAGAAAAAAAACAATTTTACTTGGTCGTCAGTGAGTTCAGTTTGCATAAGGCACAGAAAGACTGCGTGCATGTGAGAGATTTACTTTAACTTATATCCAATTTGTCTTTCTCCTGTTTGAACAGAGTAGTGCTGTGTAAATTTCTTTAACAAAGGGAGACAGAAAGTCTGCTCAGCATGTCACATTTGATGTAAAATTAATAAACTAGAATGAAAGTTCAAATTATATTTAAAAAATCTAAATAGAAATTATTTAGAGTTAGTAAAACACACTCTAAATCATGCACACTTTATTATTTATCACTTTTTGCTAGTCTGTAGTTTATAATAACTATTTCTTCTGCTTCTGTACAATTTACCTCAGCTGGTCTAAACCCCTTAAACACAGAAAAACAGAAAATCTCTTGTGGTGTAAAAATTTCAGAGTTGAAGTCGGTGGTGTATGACGATTATGACGTAATCGTGCGACACAGCAACAACAAAAGGGAGAAACGACAACAAACTTCAAAATTCCACATTTAAACAGCAGAAAATGTCTTTACAAATCAAATCTGAGACAACACAATATGAACATAAAGGATGTAGAGACACTGGCCATATTTACAATCTGTTGCCCTCTTCAACAACCCGGCACAGACGTTCTAGGTTGGAGAAAATGATCTACCCACATTCACCTACTAACACAGCGAAGAAAAAATGAGGCAAGATGAAAAAGTCTCATGTTACACACTGTGGTTTGATTTCAACTCAGACAAACGTTTCTGCTTGTGGCGACAAAGTTTGAGCAAATTTCATTGCACATTCACAGAAACCAGCTGTTAAAAACTACTTCAACACAGCAAAGTTAGAAATGATTTAAAACTGTTTTAAGACAGTTCTGTTAAATATGAAGCAAAGGTATTTGAATTTACCCTAAAAACTATAAATGGGGTTTACGTGTGAAACTTTCTCTGGGTTGTTTGTAGAACCAAAATTCATTTACATTTACAGTTGCTTGTTTATACGTGTTGAAACCATTCGTTTATTCAGCACTGAGCTCTGAGCATCTTCAGATGATTTTCTTCTACACGACCTTAAACACCTGGAAGTGTCATGTTCATTTTCCTCCTGTTCATTCTTTGTTCACATCTCTTCACCACCACAGAGCTTCTTTCCCCATCAAGGAAAAGTAACAGGCCCCTGTGACACTGATACAGGATCGAGCTGCAGTGTGATACTCTGCCGTACAAAAACCGTTAGATCCCCCTCACGCTTCAGACACACAGACGCGTTACAGACTAAATGCATGTGGGATATTGGAGCCAACAGCAGTAATACAGCAACAATAACTTCAAACCGGGTCGATACCAAGACATGAGGTATTGACATAATAATAATATTTTTTCTCTATTTTAAAAGCTCAACTGCAGCACACTCAACCCAACACAATCTTTGAGGATCAGACGGGAGATATTCGGATCTCTCCTGAACATATCCTGTGAAAATACCAAAGCCATTTGCAAGTGTATAACAAGCACTTCCTGTGTAGCCTAAGTTTTCCTGCATGTAATGGTTATTATTTAATTAATCCGTTTGTCAGATTGTTTTAAATATTGTTGAGAAATCTGTTGATCAATAAATCGGAAAACAGGCAAAGATTTCCTAGAAAATACAAGGTGATTTCTAAAAATGTGTTATTTGTTCCAAACCCCAAACAGATAAAGTTTTCCACTATATAAGACCAAGAAAACCAGCAAATTGTCCAGTTTGATTCCAACATTTTGTAAAAGCTGAGCAGTAAAGGACCAGGCGACAGCTACAGATCTTTCAGTCAGGAACACTGGGGGTCTATGACTTTTGAAACAAGCTTAAATTCAAGCTGAGGATCATGTTTAATTCCTAATCATGTTTAGCGTAACACAGTCCAACAGTTCCAATACTAACCCGACCTCGCCAGCCTCCCTGAATCACAACAAACAGTCTGGAAAAGTCCGTCTGGGAAGCAGGTGTGAAAACTGTCTCGTACTTGCTCCTTTTCACCCGCTTTGATCCATCTTTTCACACGTCCCTTTGCTCTTCCTTCTCCTATAACCTTGAAAATATCCATATCAGCCCCGGCAGCTCAAGGCCAGACGTCTCCCACTGAGCTCTTGATGGTTATGACAACAACGCGGTTAAATATACACTAGGGTGAAATAATGAGTTATCCTGCGACATCGATGTGACACGTCGCTTTGTTTCATCTTGTCTAAATCATCAGTAATTTAGAGGAAAAACGAGCATTTAGGTCACGCTTGAAACTTCAGGGCGACATAATGTGATGCTTTTTTCCTGTAAACACTAAGGGGTGTGAAAGAGGCTGTGGCCTGCTCTGGAGCGAGGGAGGGTCATAGAAACTGACCGGCCTTCTCATCTTCCTGTAGCCCAGTCCTCGTCCTCAGATGGGTCTGAGGGAGGAAGATCAGGACCACAAGTCTGCTGCTGACCAGGTAAGAGAAAAGACGAACCCCGATGAGACTGTTTACCAGCGTTTTCTTCTTCTTTCTAGACACATGCAGTTATGTTGCAGCCATCAAAGATTTTAGGGAACATTCTCCTTAAATTATTTATGATGCCCAAACAAAAACAGAAGATTCAGACTCAAAACATCTCTGCAGAGTTGGTTCGCACTTAAGTAGAATCCTGCAGGCACTGCACAGCGCTGTCCATGAATGGACTTCACAGGGCGATAGTGAAATATCTGACAAGCTGTGAGATAACGTTCACACCTGTTTCTGTCTCTGTCCGCTCTGACAGGAGCTGAGGAGAGCGAGGCGGCCGGCAGGAGGGAGGGAGGCGAAGCAGAAAAGCAGCTGGCTCCAGCAGTGGTCAGACCTCTTTGAACCTGAAAACAACAACAGAATCTGGGTCGGCGCATCAGGAATCGGTTCCGTTCGTGCCTTTGAACTAAACATGGGAGCAACAAGGTGAAGCTGTGGAGGGAAGATGGAGGCAGAGACAAAGACGTGGACAGAGGGGAAAGAACAAGAAGAGGAAATTGTGTTGGAGCACAAATCAAAGCACACGTATCTTATGATGTTCCAATTCCTAATCCTCAGGTCAGGATTGGGATGAGGATTATCTTACTCTGCTTTATCTTTGTCCTGAAATGCTCTGATTTATGTTTTTGTCTTTTTTTTGACAAAAAAAAAATATAAATAAATGTGAGTGAGTTTTTTGCACATAACCCAACACTACTTTTGTTTGAAGCTCAACATCCAAAACGTCTGGATGATGTCAGGTGACAGTTTGGTAGCTGTCAGCTTCAGCTAGTGGACAACCGCCCCGATTGTATCCTGCGGCATTAAGTAGCAAATGTTCCCCTCCACAATGACAAGCAGCTCAGATCCTGAGGCACCAAAGCAAATGACGGAGCTCCCTCCACCTTACTTCGCTTTTGGGATGATGTTTAGTTTTTACAACAAAGAATTCTGCCTTTGTTTCACGTGTCTACAAGACGTTTTCCCAGCAGAGTGTCAGGGTGCAGGGTTGTTTTAGAGACCAGTGGCTTTATTTATTATTTTTGAACTTTGAATTCAGAAAATGTGTATGTGAACCTCAGAAATCTACATACATCTGTGTTCACTTCAGCATTTTTGTTTTCCACATGGAGTGGAGCTGTGAGCCTGAGGACAGAGACGGAGCCTTTGATACGACTGTATGTGAGGCAGTAACTCAGCTGGTTCCTTTTATGAAGAATCATATCTGCACTGGACAAAAGAGGCTCATGACTCAGACTTTCAGTTTGTTTCACATTAAACTGTTTTTTTCACATCTGCATGTGAATGTGCAGCTGAATTCAGTTCGAGCGTAGAAGGGGAAACAGCTGCCACGACAGAATAAAGATGGAAACAGTTTCTAAACATATTCATCTCCAACAGGTTTCTTCAACAGTTTTTCTTTTACCTTCCTGCTCTTTCCTCTGTGTGCCTTTTGTTAAGTCACTCGCTCCTCCATCATCATCATCAGATTCTGGTTTCCTGCATTCCAGCTCTACCTATGAGAGACTTGTTTGGAGCTCCAAACCAAACACACACAGACGCACACACACACGCCTGAATTAAACCTCTATATACAAACAGTTTATAAAATCTGGTATCAGGAAGGCTGTAGTTCAGGAATCACTGATTGAGAGGAAAATGGCTGCTCATGCACAACAAGCATTTAAGTGCAAAGTCGTCAAGTAGTTGAGAGCAAAGTCAAACATCATTAGAGCTGTTTGATACACATCACTCCAGTTCCAGGGTTAGAAAACCTTATGTTGCTTCACCAAACATTACATCAATGTCTAACACAGAAGAATGGACAGTCACTCAGTCCTGCTGCCACTTTGTCCCAGTAAAAGCTCACACACAATAACAAGACACGACTGCAAACAAGGCACATTATTAAAGCTCTGACTTTTTCCCTGAACCTACAAATACTCTCGTTATTCGATGTCATTCCAGCATAGAGAGTGGGAATGCGGCAGCAAAGCAGAAAGACTTTTCACAATCAATTTCCTTTCAAGTGAAAAGGCGCCATATTTGCGGCACACTTGAGTTGAGAACACAATCAAACTGAAAACGCGTTAAAACCAACACCCCAGTTTGGAAGGACACAAAAGAAAAAGAAAATCTACACCATGACAAGATGGAATGAAATGCTGTAGCTCCCTGTGTTGTGGCTTTTTACCAATAAGCCAAAAAGGAAGTATAACTGGAGCTAAAATTACAAAACAATAAATGCATTTAGACTAAAAAAGTTCATTACATTCTGCGTCACTTTCACACTCAGTCATTCAGGCTGAACGATGAACGTCCTTTGGTGTTTCACGGCTGACATGTAACTGCAGTGCTCAGATTTCTCCCCAGGTATTTTCCTGTAGTGCCAGGAACGTCTGCTGTAATAAATATTACAGAGACCCCTTCATTGGCCACCAAAAATTACTCTTTTGACTTCATCTGCCACAGCCTCCTTCCGAACTTGCGAACGCCAATGTTTTAAAATCCTGGAAAACATTTCACCGAATTAACCACAGTGGAACTTTTCCACATTCTCGCTGCGGCTTATGTAATGATGTATGTACGGCGGACAGAAAAGTATCCGGGAGGCACATGAAAATTCATTTAAGAGGGGGAAAAACTCCTGGGTCTAGTCCTGTGGGGAGGCATTCCACTGCCAGAGGCCAGTTTCCACAGGCCGCCCACTCTTTGCTCCGTTTGTGCAGCAGCGTGTGCGCAGCCTTTAAGCAGCTCAGTGAGGCTCTGTGAAGTGTCTGCAGGATGGCATCCCGGCAGCTCTATTTGAGGTTAACGGGGCTGGCTGTATTACTGACACTGCTGGCACTGGAAGGTAAGTTCAAACACTTTTCTTCTTTTTTTTTTTTTTTTACTTTGCTTTGCTTTTGAAATGTCACATTTTTAGTGCACAAAGTCTGTCCTTCACCACTTGGCCTTGCATGCATTTGCATTTCTGGATTTTTGCTGTTGCAGCATTTGTGAGAGTTCCAGCAGTAAACAGCTGCATGTAAGAGTGTGTGGAAACTTTCAGAAAATGAAGGAAATCTTAGAAACACAACACACGCACCATTACTTGTTCTCTAACCCCTTACCCCATTTCTAAAACTAACCTTAAAACCCGATCCTAACCCTCAGAAATCCCTTAGGGTGAAAAACATGACAATCATCTTCACTTTGTCAAAATCTCCTCACTATAGTGCAGGAAAGTTCAAAGGGACCTTTCTCTGTTGTTCACACAATCCCACACACACACAAGCTCACACACACGTGCACACACACCTAAAGTCACTTTAATATGCAGTAAGGGGAAACTGTATAACCACAACAGGTGTGTAACACACCTTTAAGAAAATACAAATGTTTAAAAACTCGGCATCCTTAAGAGTAAATGCTAAACAGATTAAGTGGGAGATTTTCAATGCACATTTTCATAACTATAAACACATTTGTTTGTGCACTTCATAATCTAGTGTATATTTTGCAGGCATTAAAATCTCTCAAAATGCAGGAGTGAGTTGATTAATTAACTATTACATAGACTCAGTGATTTCTAATGAAAAGAAAATTAATAAAGACCCTAAAATAACCTCCTCTCGAGGAACAGCTGTGGACAGACGGCTACGATAATGAGAAACATTCAGTAGGAAACTGCTATTCAAAGCTCTTTTGAAGCACAAACACATGTGAGCCATTACTCCCAAACATACCCTCCCAATTCTAACTGCACCGTGAAAGTGTTTCATGCTTGGGCTGAGACAGCACACTGAATTAAGGTTCTGTGCATGTTCTCAGAGAGGGTAGGTCCAGTCAGAGTTCCACTATTCTCACATAAAATCCCTTTAGTGCCAGACAATTCATTATTCCTCACTGTGTCCACATGAACATTATCCAGACACTGGAGATAAGCAGCCGGACGGAAGTCACTGCAGCAAATCTATTTACATGCAAATAGCTTTTTTCCTTAGATGTGAGCTGATCTCCCCTTTACCACATTGATAGTCTGCATTGTCGTGTGCATTTGTCATTAAAACTGAGATCAAACTCACCTGTGAGAGAGTTTCAGGAAGTTGCAATGTTGGGGAAAGTGGTAAAACTTGTGTAAATAGAACAATCAGAACTTACTGCTTCAAAGTTTGTCTTGATCTTTATGAAATAATTTTAAGTGCATCCTGCTTAGCTTTAACTTGGAACAAGCAGCTAGAAGTGAGAAAACACTGTTCATCAAGAGTCTGACTTACCTGCCGTGATTCACGTTCACCCTGCAGCTCATTCGCTCTCTCCTTCACAGACGTATCCAGTGACAGCAGCTTAATCAAGATCCTAAGAAAAAGAGACGGTAATACTCACACAAACATACTCAACATATTGATATTTTCCAGTAGAAAGACTTTTATAAAAATACCCTTTCACGCTTTCGCTCCATCTAGTGGCAGGAGCTGGTGACGGCCCCTCAAAGTCCTCTGTTGCCATCCGTCCTTCCAAGGCTCAAGAGTTCCTGGCAAAGCTCAGCAGAACCAAGAGGAACATTTGGGATCGGAGCCGACCGGACGTGCAGCAGTGGATTATGCAGTTTATGTACATGGGATTTGATGAGCAGGTGAGTTCTTTCTGTTCAGAAAAGTTCAGGTTTTCTCTGAGCTCACAAAAATAAAAGTCTGCATCACGTCAAGCTGTCAGCAACATGCGGATTGTGCAACAAACACAAGAATAATGGCTTATGTTACACAATTTTGCACTGATTTGTTTTAACTTGGATTAGTAGATTGACATCGACTGGAGCAAAAAAGTGGAGAGATGGAGCAATTTGAGACAGATTTGGTTTGCTGTGTCTTAGTTTAAAATGATTAAGGAGCTGAAAACCAATTTCGCAGACTTTCTATAAACCAGTAGATTATTGCAAACGCAAAATGCTTTCTGATAAAATAACAACAGTTGTTATGGGGAAATGTCTGTATTTTTGAAATGGTTTATACTGAGTATTAAGAGAGCAAAGTCGTGTACTGTAGGTAGATCTGAACCGGACAGCGCTGAAGGGTAACGTTAAAGCCAGACCGAACCCAGAGTCATTTCCTTTTCCATCTAAAGATTTCAAGCCTGTTGCGCCTTTGACAACGCTCAGCATCACTGAGTTGTAGCCACATCCATTAGTCCTCAGGGAGAACAGGTCTAAAGCACTGCAGCAGTCAAAGGTTGAACCAAGACTTCCCACAGGCGATAAATAAAAGGTTTTTTTCATAAATAAACCTGAATCTGATGACAAGTTTAATACGATGCAGTTCAATCAAACCACAGACACGTTAACAGATGTTGTTTTTCGTCAACTCTTGAGTAATATTTGATTAGTTCCCATTTAGCTATTAATATTTAATTTTATTGAGATCTTGTGGAAGGGAGCTTTAAAAAGAAAGAAACAAACAGCCACATAAAACTTTAGGATCTTCATATATTTCTGATACGTGGAGAACAAACGTGGAGTGACAAACGAGGAGTAAACTGTGGTCTGGTCTGAAAAGGCACATGTATTCCCAAAATTCTGAATTATAAATACAAATGTAGAACTGAATACATGATAATACATGTAATACCACACACACACACACACACACACACACACACACACACACACACACACACAGTTCTGTCTTCCAGGTCAGTGAGTGTCATTTAGAATCGCTTGGGACAGTGAGCAGTGACAGCGCAGATAAGAGGGGGAAGAAGCAGAGTGCAGAGAAGAACCCGAACTGACATCATCCTTGACAGCTGACAGCATTTTTGTTTCAGCCATTTATTGCACTATTTCTCACACAGCCTCATAGCAGCGTGAGGCCTCCGCCGGCTTAAAAGGCCAAAGCTGTCAAAGCCGCGGCCTTTCGTTTGCCACGTCCGTGCATGCTGACAGCTTCAGTGGGCACCTTGTCAGCCTATTATCTTGAGACGTGGTGGGAGTTTCGTAATGAGTCACATCTGTGGTGTTTGTCCCTCACCAGAGGCTGGAGACTGACCTATCCTACTGGATGGACCACGCACGCGCTAACGACCAAGGTCGTCAGCACCACTATGATGAAAACTCCCCCGTTGGCCCACGTGACCCTAGTTCCTACAGACACGGAGCTAACGTCAACTACGACTACTATTAACTCCAATCACACCGGCAGACACGGGCCACTGCAAAGACAAACGGGAAAAGGATTTGTTCCTTTGTCTGAGTTTTATACCCGACCCCCATTTGTCAGCATCCGGGTACTACACAACTGCTGTGATGTCTGTATTATGATTCACAATTTCAGCTGAACTGGATTGAAATATCTTATTCTTCCAGTTAAAGAGCAACAATAAAAGACCTGAACCACCTACAAAAATGTCGTTATTATGCACATACACAGTTTAAATTCTCATGGTTTGTGGTCTGCTTTCACTGAACAACGTGTAGTCTTCCGCTTTAAGTCACCATCAGCAAAAACAGATTAGAAATGTTCACACGCTCACTGATTATGCTGCTTTGTCAGACGTCTGCAGACGTTTACCTGGCATGTCGTACTGGGACGGCTCAGACAGATGGGAGTGTTACTTTCTGACTAAAAGTATGTTTGTGCAAATGTGTTGCAAAAACGTGATTTTTACTTCACGCGAAGCGCAAAATGAACTGGAATAATCGTCCAGTCCGACCTCCCACCACAACCTTAACTCTTTAACATGGACGTATCGTAACACTGGAGTTTGCTCTCATTAGAAACTAAACTTGCTTGACCAGTAAATGTTTGAGGCAGCTGATTTGTCTGAAATACTGATAAAAAAACATCCCTATCACTAGATTACTGTAAATAAAAAATATGGTGTCCCTGCTTTTTTACTTTTAACTACGGAACTGCAGAACCTTTTTGAACACTCACACTCATGCACACAGAAAATACTTTCTCCCCTAGTTATATTATAGACAAAACATTGAAAATATTTTATTAAAATAGCATCTTCACCTGAAATAATAACCTAATATTTCACAAATAAGAACACAACGATGTTCCTGATGTACACAATTAGGATGCCAGTCTAGAAGATTTCTCCAGTCCTGCAGTGTGCCACAGGGTGCTTGCACGCCACTGATATGTGGACCACACATCCAGTGGAAAAACAAAGTCAGGTAGTTCATCTCCATCAACAAAACACCGTGAAAGTCATTAAATAAACACAAAGCACTGATGCACAGAATGAGCCATTTGCAATGATTCTCACGTTATTGATTTAAATAGCAAAAGCACAAATTCACAAAAGAAAGGCTGGGTTTCAGATTTCTTGCCTCTTTAGGCGAAGTCCATGAGTCACGCGGGCTTCAGTGAGAAGCTCTTACCCACAGTGCAGCTGTGGCTCCAACATAAGGCAACATGATCTTTTTTAAAGAACCGTATGAGACAAGGTTTTCTCTTACAGGATCCTCGGACGAGTCTTAACATCCTTCTGTGATGTGGGAGAGTCTGTGGCGGGAAACCCTGACCTCAGTTGTGTCTGGGTCTCCCCTTCTTCATGCGAGCGGCTTTAGGTTTGGGGATGTACTGGTTGTTGGCCTGGTGCTCCAACTCCTTACTGAAGTACTGGATAGTTTTGTTCAAGCCTTCCTCCAACGGCACCTGATGCAAAATTTCCAACATTAACATACTATATTTTTACTAAATGAATCTAATAACTTATAGAGCAAAAGAGCTGTTTTTTTTTCTCTCTCTCTCTTCTTTCAGCATCATGCCTGAAAAGTTTACCTGTGGTCTACATAAGCAAAATAACCTCACACGAAAAGAATGTGATGATTTTGAATATAGCTTCCAACAGCAGTCATTAGCAGCTGCTCTGTTTGTCTGCACCGGCTCTTTAAATAGCCTGGACGTACTGTTTTCCATGCATAACAATGTCTGTGCGTGTGGATGTTCGAGGATCTGCCTGACTATATGCCATCACACATACCACTGGCTCCCAGCCAAGCATCATCTTGGCTTTTCTGATGTCAGGTCTTCTCCTCTGTGGGTCGTCCTGAGCCTCTGGAAAAAACTGGATCTGACTCCGGCTCACTGTGTGTGAGAGTGCGAGTAAGTGTGTGTTTTGGGCATGTGTTCATGAACAGTTATGAACAGCACAGTGATACATTGTGTTTATGTAACTCCTACTATAGATACTGCTGATAATTGATTATTATATAAGAACAACAGTTTTCATAAACAGAAATGAGTTGAACCAGACAGACGAGTCTATGTCAGTTTACATGAATTCAAGTAACAGGATTACTGTGAGAAACCAGCTTTCTCGGGTGATCTGGTAACCAGGTTACTGGAAATCCACGAATCTTAGCAGCAGAAAAATAACCACATTTCTCCTCCAGTTCACACTTATTTTTGGAAGCCTGGCCCACAGATTTTACCCGTGTAGTGACAGAAAGTACTGCAGCAGAGTGACAGCACAAGGGCGAGAAAGAAAAAGAGGAGAGACACGTGCAGCTGATCCACAACAGAAACTGTCCCCTGAATTTCAAAAATCTACAGGGGAAGGTGAATTATTTTGACTTTAACATGCCACTTTGTGTTAGAGTTAAGCTGGACTTGATTTTTTTTTTTAACTGCTACTGAGTCTCCTTTCATTCAGCTGCACGTCTTTTTTACGCACATGCTCAGTCCTCAGTTTCCAGGGGTTTCCAGGTTTTCCTAATCCCCCAGCCCAATTTTGGTTACCAGCTTTTCATTTTACATGAAATTAAGAAGTCAGATTTTCGGAGAAAGCCACTTAAGTCGTTGGAAAAGTGCTCAGTGATTAGTGGTGGCTTTGCCTGTGCTGTAGCTCAACCAAATCTATAATTAACGCTGAACTGCGCAAACTAAAGTAAATATACAAAACAGGTAGATTACAACAACGGTTCTACAACTGGTCAGCGTGAATCACTTTGGTTTTCTCCTGCAAGTTTGAGATGCCCAGAGACAACTTTTCTTATAAAACAGAACACAGAGCAAATTGAATAAACCTCTGAAATCTTTTAGTACCACTAAATAAATCTCTGCTGAGAAAGTGATGTGGGAGGACATCAAGGAAGAGCAGGGAATGCAACTCGGACTAATGAAATGGGTGGAGATCATTCACAGATGTTCACAGAGGCATAAAAAAATCAAAACTTACCAACAAGACTTTTGATCAGCCGAGCAAACTCCAATATGGTATGTTCCTCTGGGTTCCCCTGCAAACAGGTTCCAAAATCAGTTTTAACAACCTTCACTGAAACGGCTTTTGCTGTTTTAACTGATTGGTCACAGACAAAAACAAAGCACCCACCAGATTGACTGGACTGCTAATGTTACTGTTCATCAGCAAAACCAGGCCATTCACCAGGTCACTGGAAAACACACGACACACAAAGGCAGAGACATTCAGCTTAAAGACACTGCAAAAGCATCATCTTTCCACACCGATATTTGCGGGAAAACTTTTTGCATATTTTATCCTTAATTTGCCAGTTGACTGTCACATAATTGTTTCAGTTTTACTTTTTTTATTCTAAACAGTCTCTTTGTGGATGAAAAACTGCCAAGGCTAAGTGAGACAGTTTCAGCACAATCCTTTCTTCCATTGTCATTTCCTTATTGTTCATTGTCAATTCGAAACCTCTAAGTTTGCTTTCACTGTCTGTACAGGGGTTTTTGTATGGCTTTTCATAACTGAGTCCTTCACAGAGCTATTTCCAGTCCACCTAGACTTAGCTGACACCACAAATCATTGTATACCAAACCAAAAAGAATTTTAGACAATCCAACGTGTCATGCAACAAGAGTCTACAGCAATAAACTGTGTTGTGTAATAAACTGTGTAGCAGCAGAGCGGCCGTGCTAACCTCCTGCTCTCAGTGACACCACCACAAGTCTTATTAGTGCTTATTTAGTGATTTCAGTGACAAACGGGGGCAAAAAAACCCCCCAAAAAAGTCAACGGTGCAGAGTTCTTCCACTTCCTGGGCTCCACGGTCACCCCGGACCACCAGTGGAAGTAGAACACCAGCTGATTCAGGACACCTGAGTCTATCCTGACTTGCTCCACCGCTGTTTGGAACTCTGCTTCTACTGCCAAGGAGGAGGTGACTGGCTGCAATCTAAAATCACTCCAGGAACTGAATGACTCCAGGACTCTGAAGTGTTAAAGGAAGATTGTGGCTGACCCCCTCTGACCGCAGACAGAAACCTTTTTGAAAGACTCGCCTCTAGCGTGCTCACACCACACGTACTGATGGCCTCAAATAACCAGCCCACACTCTTGTTCCTCAGTTAACTCTTATAGTGCTGCTCTTTTCTCTAAAGTCTCATGGACACACCTCTGTACTGTCCATATCTATTATGTCATGTCATTTTGTATATGTAAGTATTTTTGGCATCAATTCAAAAACCAAACTCCTTTTTTATGAAAACCTAGTTGGCAGTAAACCTGTCTCTGACACAGCCTGAATGAACTCTCCTTTTATTCTAACATCACTGGTCAATGTCTCCAGCAGATCCTTCAAGTAGACTAAGAAACAAAAATGGAAACTCACTCATGCTGTATATGGAAGAAAATGTTAGGTAGAAAAGCTTGTAAATCGATAAAAGCAAAATCTGCGGAAAAAAAACAATAAATAATTCATCACATTCATGAAGAATATGTAATGAAGCCTCTGCTCCCCCAGAAAGACGGAGGCTACAGAGCTCCTCACTAGAAACAGTGCCACAAGAAACACCCTTGCTTTTTATGTGTCCCAGTGCCCACTAGCAATCAAGTGTAAAGCTACTGACAGGACATCACACTGCAAACATTAGTCATTTGTAATTCAATTATAAAGTCTTACACCATGAAGATTATTTCACATGCATAGAAACTTATTTTACATGTCATTCTGATAAAAACAAAGTGATGCAGTAACATATGTCTTTTTTATTTGACGTCCCGTTAAAGAAGCTCCAGTTTAACTGAATCAATCCTGTATTGTGAGGCTACAGAAAAGACAGAAATCAGTATTTATATAAGGTGACATGAACGAAGCAGTGCTCGCCTTCGTCTATTTTTACATGCATTTTGTGGAGAGAATCTTATTAAATCAATCCTGTATCATGATATCAAAAGCTCATCGAAAAACGCTCCTTATCGATGCATTTTTTTTTAACAATGGCTAAAAATAATGTAACCATTTAACATAATGTGAACATAATCTAACCTTTCTCACTTAAACGTATAAATTAATTTTATAACTTGAAACAAACTGATAAACTTGAAACATGTTTCTACTATGCAGGCAGAAAACAATAAATATGGTAATTAATAAAAAAACGCAAAGCCCATATTAGTAATACTGCTTCACAAAGCAAATCCCAGCAACAATCTACCTCTACAAGCACCTCTGAAATATTAAAAACAGCATCTCAGTGGCGGCTTCACTAATTCACTAATAATGTTTTTGAATTATAATATACAGTATAAAGGCACAGTAATGTCAATTGTTTTAATTTATATTTTATATAGTATAAATGAATTATAATTAATAAATTATTAATTAGATCATAAATGATTTGTTATAATTTTTGCAAACTGACTGAGCAATAAAATCGTTTTACTGCGCACAATATTTCGATGCAAATAAAAGAAGAGGAATAACATTTAAGGGACAAAAGACACTTGAATTTAGAATTCTTACCTTACATACTGAAAGGCTCTTGTTTGGGAACCAGTTCCATACACCTAATAAAAAAGAGGAGTCTGATGATTATTTTTGCTTATTGAACATCATAAACACGCTCCTACATAAACAAGCACATATAATTGTTTTTTTATTTACGAGAAAATGCAAGAAACTGATCATTTTAAAAATGTTTGGAAGAGAGAACATCTGAAGGCGTGCGTACGGTGAGGGGTTCTCCCTGGAGAGCCTGCAGGATGAAGTTGCTGACAACACGTCCATCGTTCATGTGCATTCGGGAGCCAAACGTGTTAAAGATTCTCGCCACTCTCACTTCTACTCCTTCCTATGAACAAACACAGAAGATGGGTGACTCTCTCGTTTACAAACTTTATTTTTACATGTTTCGATGTCTTGTTAACTCCTGATTTATCAGACCTGTGTTAGTCTGTAAACTATGACGACCTAAGTAAAAAACCTGGCATTTTATTATTATAACTAAGAATCTACGTTGAATTATAAATGTTACTGCAAAAATGTCATGATCAACCGTATCAATGTTTTGATGCTGACAACTCAAATTCACATTAAATCCATAACTTGGCAAACAGCCAGTGTGACCCTTTAATACTAAACGTAAGCACTACTACAAAGCTAAACTGATGTTAAGCACTGGGAGACACTGTCCAAACAGTAGTGGGGACACAACTGAAGACTTTCATGACTGGACAGTTCACACCTAAAAACTGTTACTACACAAACAACAACCCCACAAATCCTGCAAGGTTTGGAAATTCTCACTTGCTATTTGATTAAAACAAATATGGCATCAACTAGGGTTCCATAAATGGAGCAAAATTTGCTAAAAATAAAAAAATAAAAAAATAAATAGATAAACAAAGCACAGATTTCGGGTGGACTTCATGTAAAGAATGACTGTTGGCGACTGGATCCTAAGACTTGCAGTCAGCTTACTCTTGTCAGCCCCCAAATCCTAATACTCACATATTACATAATTATAGTCACTTCAAACAGTGCTTTGAATTTTGCTCTTCATGCTTGTCTTGTACATGTTCACGATCTGCCTTTGCTGGAAAAAGGTTGTTTAAATGTCAATGGGTATTCATATAAGATCTACTGATATATAGTTTGTCATCTTTATAATGTTTACCCACCGGCAAGCAGCCATGACATGCTTTCCTATTCACTGCATAAATAGCACTCATCACCTTTTAAATGTTAATGAATTTCGATTACATGACTGGCCAGTAGATGTTATGTATGATATTCTTGTCCATCTACAGAAATGACTGACATTTAGATATTGAAAGCGGGCAACTTCCAAGAATTCTCCCTGCAAGTGTGAAAAAAATAATGAGCAGCTGAGAAAGAGTAGGAGATAAGGGCGATAAATAAATATCACCTGCCTGAAGCAAAGGCAAAAGAAGTTAATCATATCTGATCGTCAAAGGCTTGCGTCAATCAACAGACAAAAATATCAAAAATGAATGGCTAAGAAAGAGCATAAAAATATCAAGGGCCTTACTAAATATTTCAACATTAAACTCAACCCAAACATAATACAAGATTCACTAAGATGTCACAAACTATCCTCTCAGAAACAGCTAAATATTGTCTGAACAATTTTTACTTTTGGGGGACTTGGCAACATGTGATTCCTATATTTTCCACATTGGAGAATTTCAGTGAGATACCTGCTTCATGTAGGCGTAACACATTGTCTCTGCTACGCGTTTCCCCTCATCATAGCAAGCCCGAGGACCAATCGGGTTCACGTGTCCCCAGTAATCCTCATTTTGGGGATGCACTTCTGGATCTAAACCCCCAAAAAACAAAAAATATTGGAAACATTCCAGCAGATGTTTTACACTTATAAAAAGGTTTTAATTTATGTACAAAATACCATGAATGTGTATTTGTAAAAAATCATGCTTCTTATCTTAATTGAAACAAACACAAAATATAGAGTCCATATTGCCACATATTTGTCCTGAAAATTCTGCCACATTTTAGCAGTGGACAGATTATAGGAAACAACCAAATACAATACTTTAAATCAAATCAAGCTTTATCTGCATAGCGCTACATCACAAATCACAAATTCGGTAAAGTGGCTTTACCGTCCATTAAACTGGATGAGGCGATTAAACTAATGGCTGGCTAGTCTGACCCACGCTGTCCAACCGCATACGATAGTTTTTCAAGCTTGTTTCCTGTCATTTCTGAATGTGACTGCTTGGCACAAATATTTGAGTTTTTGTTGTCAGACTACAATGGTCAATCTCACTGTCTGCTCAATTTTTCAGGCAAACACATTTCTCTTCATACATACAGTTCCTACATTGTCACTGAACATTCTATCTAAAGACAGCTGTAAAATAAATAGCTTTTATCACAGAGTCAATGGAAATCAGAACAAGTCAGTACAGTCAATACAGTTATTTTGGGAATATATAAACATGAGTTTTCTTTCTTACCTCCATAAACCTCAGAAGTAGATGCCAGGAGAAGTCTGGCACCCACACGTTTGGCCAGCCCTAACAAAAAGAAAAGCAACACAATAAAGAGACTCTGCCATTGTAAGAAACAAAGGAGATCGACATTTTAACCTGAGTAAATACAGATTAGATAATAGTTGGACAGCACTCGCTGTACAACCACACAGCTTAGTAATGTACAAAATGTGTCAATTTAAAAAACACTTTACCATCAATACAACTGAATGTTATGTCAATATTCATACATTGATTTGATCTTTATATAAATGCAGTAATACAAATAAAGCCCTGTAACCTTGGGTCATGGTCTACAGACTTTTTCGAGAGAAAGGGATGACAAGAAAGGGGGCTGGCCAAGCCCTTTTTCACACATCTCTCACTTAGTCAATGCATTCAAAATTGCATATCCAAAAATAATTTAAGTCTAACATTTTTTTACTTTAGGGGTGGAACTGCCAAAAACAGTAACGATTTGCAAAATAAAAGTATGAAAAATTACAATTGTTCTCAGGTCTCTCACTGACTGATTAAAGATGGTTTTTAAAACTTTTTTTTTTGCTCAAACCAAAATGATTGTGAGGATGGAAACTTGATTTCACATGAAAAATCCTCTTATCAGCAATATAATTAATTCAACAGGTAGATATTTAGACTTTTCATACATAAAAAACATTTTATGAGTATTGTGGATGTTCTAGAACTCTGATATAAAGCCTTTTTGAACCCGCTCTTCGGTAGCTTGCACTTACTCACCGAGCATGTTGAGGGTACCGATCGTGTTGGTCTTCAGGGTTTTGATGGGGTTATACATGTAGTTGGGAGGAGAAGCTGGAGACGCCAGGTGGTAGATCTGATCCACTGTGAAGAGCAAGACAAACATGAATCATGCCACCTTCTGATTTAACAAAATACAGAACTTCCTTTGTTTCCTCAGCCGTATAATAATTGATGTAAAATACTGAAAAGCAGGTTTGGAGGTACAGCACATAATGGAAAAAGAAAAAAAACAGGCAGAAGGAAGGTATGAGTCAGACAAAAATGTTTCTGTTACATCCAATGTTCACTACCAGCTCAAGTCAATTATGTCCATTTCTCAGAAATTTTAGACATTTTCTCTAGTACATGCAATAATATATAATAAAATATTTATCATATGACACACTCATTACTAGTTATTGAGTTAATTTGAAGATCAGGACGCACTCTGTCACATAATACCAATCATAATAAGTGAACTTTATGTTGGGGCAGGCAAGTGCAGTATGTCCTTATTGTCCAATTGTCCAATGTGTCTTCTTAAAGTTTTTCTCCCATGACGATCTAACACTCATCACCATGTTCCCATTTTCTAAACTGATCCGCTCCTTTTATCTTTCAGGTGACCGTCATCACCGGATAACGACTTCACCTCCTGATCCATGACTCAAACCATTTCCCACGTCATAGCTTTTCCCATCTTCAGCATTTCTCTATCCATTTAAAATTCTCCATCCTCCTCAGTAGAATACGGGGAACCTCTCAAACCTTAATACAAGTGAGAATATGGCATTACGTTTCCGAAGTGGCCACTCTCAACTTAATTCTTCTTTAATTAACTAAACTGTGAAGACCAAAATGTTCTCACCCTCCAGTTTACACTAACATCACAGACTGCTGGATGATACTCAAACTAACAGAATTTACAATACTGCAAAGAGAAATACTTGCAACAACAATCACAGCAGTAGGAGGCATTTTGTTATTGCATTTGCAAAAGTCACAATTTTAAACTTCTCTTTCAATGCCTGTATAACCTAATATATATTATATTTTAATGCTGCTGATGTTGTGTCTTCCAGCTAGTCTGTTTCAGTTGATATACGGCTTAAAGGCAGGATTGTGTTTGGGTTGTATCGACCTATCACATTAAATTTGTGCATCACTAGCACTCTCCTTGCTTTGTATTAATATAATAAAGTGGTCCAGTGTCATCTTATCATAAACTGCGGCCTGTGAGATAGCTCAAGGCAGTTAACTCACATTCTGTGCTACATTCACACAAACATGCAATTTATTTACTGCAAAGGATTTTCATTTTATCCGAGGCATTTTATCTTCAGTTTGTTCTTTTTCATCTATCTTGGCTGCATCTGCACTGCTCTGTAAAAAACAAATGCTAAAGAAAAACAAACTCATTTCAAAATGCTTGAACGACCCATGATATGTCGCTCACCAGTTTTATGGCTGCGTCAGGTAGGTGCCCTCGTCTACCTGTAAGCACTCATGGGGAAAACGTACTGTAAGCCGACCATACTGGAAGAGCAGACTGTGCAGTGAAGACAGAGAGGATAGTAAGGTTGCTCTGATAAGTTTACCCTATGTTCATATCTATATATCATTTGAGGTCCTAGGACCCACTGTGTTACTTGTGTAACCCTCCAGGCCACTCAGAATTTAGACAGCAAAACAACTTCAATTATCATTTTCAACCAACACCAGTTCGTTTTAAGGTATGGTACTTCCAAATTTCACACGCTTTATTCTAATTACAATTATCGATGCTGTTTTCATAACTTTTATTGTGTCTGCATCTAACTGGAATGAATTCATGGAAAACTAATACTAAAAATCTTTACCTGCTCTAACCCAGCACAATTTGCAAGTTAAGGATTTCGGTTTCTCATTTGCTTTGACGCAATTGCGGCAAGGTGCACAACAGTATCGAGGATAAAACAGCACTTAATAACCAAAACATTCTTTTTGTGACTTCATGTGAAAACAAAAACCCCTTAACCTTAATGACTGTTAGGGAAACAGTTGTTTTCATAGAGTTTTAGAAGCAGAAACATGCATTTATGCACAACAAGAGGATTATTTTCTTATGTGATATATGATGATAAACACTAAGGAATCAATAGAACAATAACCTAAATTATTGTCAGAGGGAAAGCTCATAAAGTCAGAGAGAACAGAATGAGGAAAGCTTGTGACTTTATGAATACAATGATGCTAATGTTGGAAGCTGCCAGGCAGGAGGTCTAGAGGAAGACGAAGAGGAGATTTATGAATATAGTATATAGTTATGTATATAAAAGAGGACATGAAGTTAGTAGGTGCAAAGAAGCGGCTAGACTGGCATCAAGCCTGCCCAACTAGGTCTGACCAGTCTTCAAATGTTAAGTCTGTGGCAGCCTTTATGTTATTAACTCGGTCCTGTTGGAGCCATATTGTGCTAGAGTTGGTGTTAAGCTGCTCACAGTGACTAATAACTTGTTGGTGTACAGGTGTAGGGGCTTATCATGGTTCTCATTGTTTTCACTGTTGTAAAAATAATCAACAATTACCTAATTTAACAAGCATTAATAAAAACTAACAGATTCTATCACTGATTGTGTTTCTGAATTTCATTTCATTTCATTTCAAGAACAATATGAGGAGAGCTTTATCGCTCAATCAATGCATGCTTAGGAGGTCCACCTAAATGCTAGTTTTGTTTTATTAGAAATTCACTCAAAGCATAATTTTAAGTTGATGTGAGTGAGCTATAAAATAATCTGGAATTCCCATTATTTTAGTGAGCTCTGGCCAAGCTGGTCCAGCTTTGATCATCAACAGTAAGTGTAAAGCTTCTCTTTACTCACCTTCAATGTAGAGAGGCTCCACCACATCGTGATTGATGAGCTCAAAATTTTCATGGCCAATCCAGTGCTCTACATTTCTTTTTCTTCCTGTGAAGAAGTTGTCGACCACAGTCACCTCATGGCCATCCATCATCAGCTTATCAGTTAGATGGGAACCCACAAAACCAGCCCCTCCAGTAATCTAGTAAACACACATAATAACAATTAAACATACAGTAGCACGTGACAAAGTGATGTTAAAGGTTTGATTTCAGCATTTATAACCATTGTATCATTGTTAATGTGCAATTTTATGGCTTTTGCGTACCAAAATTCTTTTCCGATCCTTTTCTGACAGGAATTTTACAGGTGGGTATTTCTGAGAAAAACTGTGGGAAAGAGGACACACTTATTAGTTAACATCTAAAAGAAAAATTCAGTAAGACAAAATTAATCCAATGAAGGAGCTAACTTTATATAACTTTCCTGAATAATGCATAAATGGGCTTTTATTGCATATTTCTGAAATGCCCTGGCTTTTGCTCTCATAATCAATCTGCACCATTGTTAAACTGACTTGCACAAGAATTAGTCTATAGTCTAGATGGCAGATTACTCATTTGAATTTATAAAAAATATTGATTTTGATGAAGCAAATTTACATGACAGTAATAACTTAGATGAGTACAGCAGCGTAATATCTGTCAGAACTGCTGATTTGGCGGCTGGCCAATCCTAAAATAACCTTGAGTTAAGTTTCAAGGCACCAAACACGTATTAAATAACCTCTAGAAGCACAAAATGTACATCAGCAGCAGCAGAGACAAAAAAGAAAACATGGAATTTAACTCCTAGATAAGCCTTTGCCCAGAAAACTGCAAATGATCACATAAGCCCAAATATGGTTCATTTTAAGGGTCCTGTAGTTGACCACACACAGGGGCATGGGCCCACATCTTAACAGGGTCTTTGTATTACCTTCTCTTTAGCATTCAAGGTATGGAAGGTGACAAATAAATAACATCGAATATAACTGCCATCAGAAGCTCCGATGAAATTGTATTGTTTTGGCGATGTCCTGCTAATGCTCTTGATTAGAACAAAAGAAGAAGTTATGATTAAGATTCTTCGCTGCTGTTTGGGCAAATATATGTTCATTGGTGCCATTGCCCACGTTAACTCCTTTGTGGGATGTCCTTGAGTTTTTTCCTTTCCGTCAACGCACAGATAACAGTGGAATTTGTTTACATCGAAATATCACAGATTTTTGTACAATATTGTTACTTGTTTGTTTTTTTGAGAAATGACCTTGTATTTAAATGAGAAAAGTTAATATTGACAGTGAGAAGTGATACATATTTTCAGAGTCTACAGGTATGCAGATAAAGTTACAAAAAAATCAAAATGTGTTTGTGTTCGCACACAAACGCGTGCATAGAGAGATACACACCTTTGTTCCAGATCATGAATCTTTTCTCTAAGAGGAGCCAAAGCCTAAGTGAGATGAGAATTAAGAGATGGGTTAGACAAAAGCAAAAGTCGACACTTAACTGAACGGACTTGTGACTGCACCATGTACTGTCATACTACAACTGTAGAATGGAGGTTCCCTTGGGGCATTTATTTTAATAGATACACAGAAATCCCATTTTCCCCCCCTTAGGAACTATATTGTCTAGTTTTTCTTAAAAATTTGGGTTTGCACACCATCATGAAGACAAGACATACAGTTAGACGTGAACCTAGTGGAACTGAACCTTCCATTTTTATCAGTTTATTAGCCATAGAAATTATCTAGATGCTTAGGGCATCTTGCTGACCTAAGCACAAACTCAGAGAAATATGTAGAAGTGGTTTGCTCAGTTTCCAACTATTTTATTTGAGAACAAAAGATTATCCCAAAGAAGGACACATACTATCTTGACATTTTAAATGAGGGTGTCCCAAGTTGGACAACTTTACCACAGCAATATTCCTGCACAGTGACACACCAACAGAATTATTATTATTTGTTCTTCTGGGATCAACCTTTTTAATGACCCATCCTACTTTCCTAATCTGGCCCCGAGTGATTTCTGTTTCTTCCCCCAAATTGAGGCCAAAATGTGTGAAATTCTACAGAATAAGAAGATAGTTAATAAAGACTTAGTCAACATTTTTTGGGAAACAAAATCGATCCACAGATGCTGCTGAGGTTGATGGTGATTATGTGTAGAGGCAGATGATAAAAGAGAGTTCTAAAGAAAATTGTTTTTGTTGTTATCTTTTTTTCTTCCAAAACTAATAGACCTTTGAAACTCCCCAGCATCGACCTTCCTTTTGATCATTTATAAACCATTTTTCAGAATACTAACGTTACCTTTAAGCGCCTGTACCTGTTGGTCTATATTCCAGGAGCTATTTACACGACAACTTTTATGTTGTTCCAAAATCTCATTTTGTGACAGGCTCTTTCATAAATCACATTAAAATATATACAACACTCACTGAGCCTAAAGAATGAAAGACAAGTGCATCAAAGAATGCCGCTATTCATGCTGAATAGTAGAACTGATGAAGGATGCTGGTCTTAAACTTGGGGCTGTATAGTAGCAACATGTTCGGCACAGGCTTTTTAAACAAAATACAGAACTTGCCTGATATTATTAATCCCAAATAAAATGCAATTTAATACATGTTTCATGTTATTAGTACTTTAGTACTACACTAAGGTTGCTGTACAGTTACATGCTATCATAAAAACAACATTTAGCTGGTGATCTTAATAGTTTTCTGTGGGTAAAGAGTCAGCATGGCCACTCTGAGCCCTTTACGCAGTAAAATGTGACTCTGTGTATAGAGATGGTAGAACTACACAGAGCATCACTACTCACGTAAAAGTGCAAAAAGTGGTCTAATCTACAAGTACAACTTCAAAGTTTTTACTTAAGCGCTAAGCAGAATATTTACAATTAAGTTCAATTATAAAAGAAGTATAAGTAAGAAACCCATATATAATAAACCTGATTATGGTAAATATGGCAAAACACGTTGTGTAATGTAAAAAGGGTGTAAGAAGGCCCTAGAATTAACTTAATTGTATGGGAGGACCTTAACAATGGTGTATTCTCATAAATGATAATACTCCTTCAATAAAAAGGGGAAATACTAACTCAGAACATACAGCAGAAATTAACAGAACAAAAAACTGTGTAAAAAAAGTTGTCAGAGTCAAACTTACTTCATCAATTCTCTGGTCAATCTTCATTTCTCCATTTTCTTGTATTGATCTACAATGAGAGAAATACAAAGACAAGGTGCGAGGGGACGACTTAAGGCAGACATAATTACAAGACCAGAATAATTATTAACATAGGAATATATTATTAATATATTTTTATTACAACATCTGTGTATTTCCAAATTGTTACCTATCTATGTACGAATTATAAAAACAAACATAGAAATGTCTTTTTTAACTTTTTCTTCTGATCCAGCTAATTCTATAAAGCTATTTAAAAAATAAGACAAACATATACGTAAGACAAAAGTGAGGGTCCAAAAATCTAAAAAGGTGAGAATCCTTTTCTGGTCGAAAGGATTAATAATAATAAAAAAAGCTCACTCAGGCTCCTTAGTAATTCTGAACATGTTGGGGTGTAAGGTTAGAGCCAGCATTGCCAGTCAGCATTTATAAATGCCAAATGATAAAACAATTTGTGTGTATATCTACAGTATATCAATGCTATCCTGCACAACAGGAACAAAAGCCACAGAGAAATCAGAAATACACACTTTATATTAAGATGCCAGCCCAACACTGATATTGACATGTATCTTTCCTGTTCAGTTTGTTGGAACTACAGAACCACTTACTCCACTCTGGTGGTGTTACAGAGCGAGGCCTCATACCTCATAAACGATCTTTGATTTTCATAGAGTGGAGTAAATGTCTGTTTCTATGGTGTTGTGTTTCTGCCTCTCTCTTAGCACATAATAGTGCATCGTGCAATTCCCTACATAAATTATATTTTGATGACATTAACATCAAATTACATAATTTAGTTTTAGAAGACAAAAATGTATATAGTGCTCAATAAATATGTCTGTTTGCTTTTACCCATATTAATGTGCATTAAAAACCTCAGTGCCTCTGCTTTACTTATTTGCCCTCTCACTATCTTATGCTTAGTTTACTTTGTCGCTTGCTTGAAATCTCAGCTCAACTCAACTTTCCTTGTTCGCTTGCTTGACTTGGCATAATGTTGCAAACGTGCCAGAGATGTGAAGTGAACGGATTTGAAAACTTTCTAAAGCTACTGTATGAATATCCATAGCATTTGTCACAAGAGAGTATAACATAATTTTTTGGTTAAGTGCTACATGCTCTTGTCAGGATTTATTAACTAAATGGGGTTACTATACTTTAATCAAGCAGGACAGTGGCCTATGCTGATTTAAATTACACTTAAAGTGTTTAATAAAGTTCAGTTATTATGAATTTTTGAAATTAGTAAGCTTGATACTAGTACTTGTGAACTCCTCTGTATTCCGCATACAGAATTAACAGCAAAGGTGCTGATAAATCTGAAGGAAGGAGAGTATGAAACCTGATTATAAATTTTTAAAATGTTTCCACCCTTATGAACTTGCATGTGCAGTTGTTGTTGTTTTTTCAACAAAACTTAAAACACCTTTGGCACTTAAAACTTCTAGAACTTCTAATAGACTTTGAGTAGCCATTAAATGTCACTATTATATAATGGTACCAAGTTTAAGGAAAGTATTGCGTTAGCCTGATGGTGACGATGTTCAAATAATATTTTGTAGAATACCTTTGTTTTTTTATAGAGTAGTCACACCCATGAATTTAGCTACCAATGCAAATATTTAGTTTAAAGCTGTACTTTTAAAGCAGAAATAAATTACTGTACCTCATGTTCGTATATGTTCCCCAGACAGCTGGAAGAGAAACAGAAAAAACTGTCATACAGCATCATGAATGAAAAGGAAATATACAGAGCAGTGTCACATTCAGTTATATTGGTCTAAAAACTCAAAAAAAAAAAACCTGTCGTTTATGTCTGTGTTGCTTGACAAAACAAACAAAAGCTAAACATTACGGTGTTGAAGAACTTAAAAAAACAATTTGCAAATTAAATTAGGTCACTTTCATTGTATCGGTTTTATCAGAACCAAACAAGCAATAGAGGCCTGTTCTGTTAACAACAGCTAAATCATTTTTAATTTTCTACTGCTACAATTCTTGCCTCTGACTGGTGCCCCCCCACAACAGAAGCAACTAAGATTCATTACTATTGTGGTACCTTGATCCATTTGTCATGCCCGACAGACAAAACATGACAAAAACCTTATCAACAGAAATGTTCCGTTTCTTTGTCAAGTAATGTCTATGTTATCATACTGAAAAGATAAAATGGAAAAAAGAAGGGTTAAAAAAAAAACACTTAACCAGTGATCCTTCAAATCAAAACAGGATTTTGATTTATGACCATCATATAAATTTAAGAATGGGACTACCTTTTTAGGACTGATATCATATTCAGACAATATAAACATTCAGTGCTTTAAAGTCAAATACTGAGGCTATAACTTAGGCTATTAGGTATTTGTTTTAATTATTTAGTTAATGTAAAATATTAGAAAGTGGAAAAAATTCTAGTGTGCTGTTAAAAATTTTTAATATTTTTAACTTACAGTACAGTAAATGTCTGGCCTTTTGCTTCATGTGGCTTTCACAACTACTAAATACAATTAACAAAATTACATTAGAAAGTAAATACATGTTGTCCAGCTAAGAAATTTTACAATAAATCAAATAGTTCTTTGCTTGTAAAAGCTTTTGAGTGAGGCTCATGCTTCAGACCACTAAAATAAGTTTAACGATTTCCGGTTGATGAGTCTGTTTAACAGCTTTATAATTGCTTTAATGTCCTGTCTTTAATGTCCAATGTAGAGAACATGCTGGAGGACAGCAGACAGGTAGAAGAGCCGGGGAGATGTGAGGCTCGGTAGAGCAAAGCGGATTCATATTGTAGCTCCCACTTCCAGTAGACATGTCTAAAATGCAAATTACAGTATTTTCCTATTCTACCAAAATTATAAAGTGTAGTTCAGGACAGATCCTGTATGACAAGCCTGAAACAAAGTCTTACTGCTGCAACAAGTTGAGCTACATGGAGTCATGTGTCACACTAGTTCTCTCCTCGGATACCATGGCTGAAAATAAACAGTGGCAAAATTGTACTTACAGGCAATGTAAGCGATCAAAGCGAGGGCGAGAAGCAGCTTCATCATTCTTCGGTTTAATATTGTTATCATCCAGATGAGCCGCTTCATCATCCGCTCAATGCAACAGCACCAGACAACCACGTTCAAGTCCAGCTATAGCATTTTGAGCCACAACTGTTCGTGTCCTTAACGCAGTCGGGTCCTTGTGGTGTACTGGCGTTCTTGGCAGGCTTATAATTACAAAGATCTTTATTAATTTAACCTAAAATCTAACTAGCTCCATAGGTCAGCCACGCTAGCTGCTCCTGCTACGTCAACACCAAACACGAACGGTTTACGTGGCTAGCAGCGTACACACAGAGCAGGTAACGTTAGCAACACGATCAGGTGGCAAGCTTCACCGGAGTGTCAACAATCAGAACTACATATAAACTTTTTTTTTAATCACCGCCATTTATTCCTCGACTAAACTCGACGTTATATTAGCTGCAACTTATGTCCCGTTCTCTAGCCATAGACAGTAAACGGGTGTCTTACAGTTACACTTACAAACTGCTGCAACGTACTAGCAACAAGTAATAACGTTACAGTGAACCCAGCGTTTAGCCGTTAGCACCACAACAGCTATTAGCTACGTCGAGCTTAGCATGCTACTACAACAACAGCGTATTTTCCTTCTGCTCATTGCTGCCGCTGGGACAAACGTAAATGGAGCCCACAAACCCCGCACCTCGCAGTTTCGTTCAGATAAGCGCCGAGACAAATGAACAGCTGTTCATTTTAACGCAGCCATGTCGGAGTTTGCTCCTCTCAGTTGGGCCGAGGAGTAGCAGGGGAGCGATTAGTCATCGTTCGATTGATCAGCCTGTGTGTTTCTGCCAGGACTGGGCCGTTCGTTTGGCACGACGAGCCTCGAATCATTATTTCGTTTTATTTAAAAGACATTTTCATTTGATCTTGCTAATTTTAGGCTACCAGAAGATTGGAATATTACAACAAATCTATGACGAATATTGTCCAACTTCCAAAATCTTTTTTTTTTAAACGCGCACACAGAGGCTCATTCATGAAACTTTCCACACTGTGTTGCACGGACCTTGTTGGTTTTCTCATTTCAGCCACTGCAACACGTTTGGCGCCGTAAACGATTTGGATTTGATGTTTGCAGATGTAATTCTGTGGCAGAAATATTTGTATTTAGTCAGACATCTAGAGACATAATATGGAACCTCGGTGAAAAGCATTCCTAACTAATTACACTGGAAGTGTTATTTACTATTATGTATATATGTTAATGTATGTTATTAACTAAATACCTTCAGTTAGCATTTTACAGATAGATTATAGGAAAGGGATCTTTGGGCCATTTGACTCTTCTTGCCACTATTGCTATAATTTTATTCGGATGAAACAAAACTTTTGCAAAATCATGAAGTAGCCATTTAATGTGACATAATAAATATAGTTTTTATTGTAAAAAATAAAGTGTAGCTGTAAGAGCCTGTTTCATTTTTTCATGTCAAACAAAGTGAAGTAAAGGTGTGCACTTATTACATTTAGATTATGTGTTTATTATTCCTTACTCTTGAACAAATAAATATTTGGGAAATTTTAATAAGCATTTTTAGTCATGTATTGTATATATATATATACATATGTTGGTGTATTCAGTTTTGTAATTGACATTCATAATTATCTGCACACACTGTTCCAATGTAATTTAAAGGCACTGTATAAATAGGGTTACAAATTTGATACCAAAGGATATGTTTTGCATAGATCTGCTCATACTGTAGGGTTCATACTGATATTTGGTTTTTATATGACGACATGCTTCCTGATGCTGACCGTAGCTTGACCAATGGGTGGTATCAGTTTTAAATGACCCTCTAAGGCAGTGATGCCCTTTCTGTCAAGGGCTAATAAAATTTATTTGATTCAGAGATTATAATAAATGCTAGAGCTGGAGGCTCCAGGGTTTCTTAAGTTGCCTGTTAAAAAGCAGTGCATGTACATTTAGCTCTTTCGCCGAAAGAGAAAGAGAAACAGGCATACTGAAAAACATTACGTGCCTTTGAGGAATCAAAATGAAAAATGTATAAGTATTTACTTGCTTCAGTGAGTGTTGTGAAAAGTATGAGATTAAGTGTTCTTGTTCCTCATAAATCAAGTATCACTTTGGTGGTTACTTCTGCATTTGTAATATCTAGTTTATGACATCAAAATGAACAACATATTGTGTAAATAGTAAACAACTCAACTCCCAGATCACAGATGATGCAACAGATGGTGATTTGACCAACACTAATAAACACATATCCCTAAGATTGAGTGTGTGATCTATCCCGTTATGTGCAGATCCGACCTGGTGGAAACAAGTAAATAAATAGTCAATCTAATCATTATATTCTATTTAGAAACGATGAGCAAAGCTTCTCAAACTTACTGCCACCTTCGGATGAACCCTTTTATTTTGTCAGTTTGTGTTTATAATCATACAGTATATGCAAAAGTTACACAGTCCACACTAACACTAAGTCCAAGTTCTATTTTCACATGACAGCATCACACTTAACAGAAATGAAAAAATTAAAGGCGGAGATGTTTAGATTGTTAGAGTAAAACTGAATTGGCATGACGGACACTGGACCACTGCAAACTGAAAACTAATGGATCAAATATAAGAAGAGGTCAGTTTGTTAAGCAAGCAGAGCAACACTGATCGTGTGCAGCTCTAAACTTGCAGCAGACAAATATAATCTTTAATCTATAATCTATCTTGCTCCAATGTTTTTTTTTTCATCTCTGTACTGTCTGTTAAGGTAAAAGGGGTTTTAATATTCAACATACCTTACACATACTTTCCATGAATTAGAGTAAAGTGATGAGCAGTCAGTGGTTCAACGGAGTGATGTCAAAACTACATATTGTATTGCTAGCACAGTTAAATACACAGAACATTAACACATGCAGGCAGTTTTAGATGGAAGAAATTTGATAAATGTGGACTGAAAACAGTCACAGTCCAATCAACTCAGTTTCCTGCTCTCTTTCGGCAGAAGGTACTGATATGAGCACTCAGCTACAGATAATTCAGTTGTCCAGGTTTTGAGTGGCACAGCACATCGATCTGCTTTGAATCACTGAGATGGCAGAAAAAGAAAACGACCGAGATTAAGCACAGCTTTCCAGATGACTGTTTTATAACTCTTCAAGTTCACAATCCAAAAGACAGCTGAACAGAAATTTACCTGAGCATCAAATGGTACAATCACTTGATTGTTTTTAATAGAACTTTTATAGCATGACTAGAAAAGGCTATTTTTGCATCAGAGGAAACTGACTAAAATAAGAACTTGTTCAAATCAGATATTAGTCCTTCTCCAAGATGAGTGCGGGAAACTGCTAAATGTTAATTAAATGTCAGATGAAGAGATAATTTTTTTTCATTTTATTATCAAAGACAAGAATTACACTATCTTGTTTTTCAGTGTTTTTTTTTTCATGTTTTGATGTTGTTATATCATCAGCTCAGAGATATTGTCCAGAACAACCCATCTGTCAAGGGAGGTGTTATTAGAGGGGATTGGCAAAAAACCAACGCAGAGCTTCTGTCTTGTAATTACTAATGTGCCATTAAATTTACAAACTTATGGAACTGATCCCGCATAAAAACAAAGCTACAGAGGACATCAAGAAAGGAAATTAAAACACAGTTGTGTGTAATGGTCACTAGAAATACACTTTTCAACATATGTAAAAAACTAATGACATTCTCATAACACTCAGCATTACTTTGTATGACAAGTTAACAGTATTATTGGTTAGCATATTATCTTAAGATTTATCTTAACTTTGAATCATACATGCATGTGACATGTAACAATTATTTTACAAGAAAAGAAAATGCATCTATTATATGGATCTTGTAATATTCACATTATCATTTGAGTTGCAGAAATCAAACATTGCATATCAAAGTAAAATATGACTTCACATTAAAAAATTTTACTTCAACTGGCCATTTTCATAGAGAACATTCTTACAGGATTCAACGATCAAAACTAAATTCAGAGGTGGCTGAATTCAGTGTATCTGCTTTGTTGTCAGGGCATTGACACTAGCTCACTGTCATGGTTATGTCATAATTATTAGTGACATACAGGCCAAAATTTCTGCTGTGATGAAGGCCTCATATAAACCCTCCTTCCACTGTTGGTACATGTTTTATGTCACTGAGAAGAAAACTACCATCAAAGTCACACATGATAATTATTTTTGCAAACATTTCAGCATGAAACAATCTGGTCCTAACAGACTAAGCAGACAGTAAAAAAAATTATATATATGTGTGTGTGTGTGTGTGTGTGTGTGTTTGTGTATACACTCATATATTTATATATTTACACACACACACACACACACACACACACTCATTGGCCACTTTATTAGGTACACCTGTACAACAATAATTGTAATACAACCACGAAGAGGACGCAAGGAAAACAGCAACCACTAAACGAGTACAGCAAGTCCTGGGAAGTCAGCTGAATCGGAAGAACATGGAAAGTCCAGGCAATCAACACCTACGCCCTCCTGGTCATCAGGTACCCTGCTGCTATAATAAGCTGGCGAAAGGAGGAGATGGAAACCACTGACATCACGACGAGGAAGCTCCTTACAATGCATGGAGGGTTTCACCCCACATGCAGCATCCTAAGACTACATGCTAAGCAGAAGGAAGGAGGCCGAGGATTAGTGGGCGTCAAAGCCACTATCCAGGATGAAACAACTAAGATCAATGAATACATCAGGCAGATGACCCCAAGTGATGAAGTGCTCAGTGAATACCTCAGGCAGCAGAAACCACAGGAACAAGGGGAGGATGAGCAGGAAACCTCATGGAAGGAAAAAGCCCTCACCAGCAGATAGAAGAAGTGGCTGATATTGAAAAATCCTACCAGTGGCTGGACAAAGCTGGACTGAACGACAGCACAGAGGCACTAATCCTAGCAGCACAGGATCAGGTTCTGAGTACAAGATCAGTAGAGGCTGGGGTCTAACACACCAGGCAGGACCCCAGGTGCAGGCTGTGCAAAGATGCCTCTGAGACAATGCAGCAGGGTGCAAGATGCCAGCAGGCTGGGCATACATGGACACTATAACCAAGTGTCAGGCATAGTCTACAGGAACATCTGGACCGAGTACGGGCTGGATGTCCCAAAGTCAAAATGGGACACTCCTCCAAAGGTGGTTGAGAATGGCAGAGCTATGATCCTGCGGGACTTCCAGATACAGACTGACAAAATGGTAATGGACAACCAACGCGACATAGTAGTTGTGAAATAACAGGAGAACAAGGCTGAAGTGGTAGATGTGGCAATCCCAAGAGATAGCAACATCAGAAAGAAGAACACGAGAACCTCGAGAAATACCAAGGGCCAGAAGAAGAGTTAGAAAGGATGTGGAAGGTGAAGGCACAAGTGGTACCTGTGGTGAGGGGCTGTAACACTCAAACTGGGAGAGGGGCTCCAGCTTATTCCAGGAACAACATCTGAGATCTCTGTCCAGAAGAGTGTAGTGCTGGGAGCAGCAAAGATACTGCGCAGAACCCTCAAGCTCCCAGGCCTCTGGTAGAGAGGACCCGAGCTTGAAGGAAGCATCAAGGGCGCCGCAAAGGAGGAAGGGGCGAGGGGGGAATTTTTTTGGTTTTGTGTCCCATAAGTATTTTTTTGGTTGCAAGTAAATTTTATATCTTTGAAGATATTTCACCTCTCATCCCTAAAGGTTCTTCAGGTCTGAGTGAAGTAACTGAGTCATTGACACTTTGTGGGTTGTTGAAACCATGTGTATTTTTTTTTATTGGACATACACAAATGGCAAGTAAGCTGCGTCTTAGACTGTGGACAGTAAACTAGACAGGTTTCCTTTACTCGTCATTCAAACCCACAAAATTCTCTGACCAGAGTGTTCTGTCTTCAAACGAGCCTCCATTGTGTTTCAGATGCAGATGAACTGCTGCGTCCTGCCCTGAGGAGCCGACTCTCCTGCGTTATCAGGTAGCTGGACTTTAGACAAAACATTATCAGCAGCTCCCACATTTCACAACACACAGTTTAGGATGTGTATGCCTTCACGGAACAGAGCCTTACTCGAAAGGATCAACACGTCTGAGAGCTCAGTGGTTCTACGCACCAATCAGAGGAGTGAGTGTATAATTAAGCTCATTGGAAGTCTCATTGGAGTGGATTGTGAAGTGATCATTTAGTGTAAATGGACAAAATTAGTGTGGGAATGTGAAGTCTGTCATTTCACAATGAAGGACAATATGCTTTTATGCTTATGAGCTAACATAATTAAATTATAAATCTGTAGTAATAATACCATAATGTGTTTCACTAATCACTTATAACCTTTCTATTTGCGACGCCATGTCTCATGCAGGCAGTGGTGGATTTAAAAAATATTACATTTGGCAAGAGGTTTTGGCAGGGTGGTGTGATAGCTGAGTGTTTATAAATACATCATTCAAATATATATATATATATAATCCTAATGTTTTGTGTTTTAAAATACTCCCACAAAGCATTTCCTAAAAGTTATGAATTCAAATATGGACAATATTGCTGCAGGAACACACCTAGAGCCTTTTGATATTTACCCAAATCAAAGCTCAAAGCTCTGTGAACACAGAATACCATTTCAAGTCACGTCTTGTGACGGACCCTGTGTAGCGAGCGATATATTTGCCAGCATTATCATAACAGACGTGCTCTCATTACAGAATCAGGGTCACCATACATTACATGTAATACTAATATGACTTGGTTTGACCTAAATCGGTACAGTTGGTCAAACTTCACACATAAGCGATGATCTTCACCTTCAAACGCAGCAGCAGCTCTGGAGGCATGTGCACACAAACGACATTTTCAGACACATGTTTCAGCTCTCTGTGGCACGTGTGTCTGATGCTGTACCTTTTACTCTGCCACATGGCTGTAAATACAGCCTCAAGCAAATTTCTATAGCTCACATCTATTTTCATAATACTAACTTGTGATGCTGTCTGTCTGAACATCGCTCTGTAGGCTGACTTGCTGTAAGTGAACACTGCTGTGCACTGTTTCATAGCAACCTTTTAGTGGCCTATATAAGTAGGGAGCACACTAGCTGTCGCACACACCAGTTACTGTGAGGGTCATGCTGCAGCCAGGCTTCATCCTCAGCTGGGACCTCCAGTGCATGTCACACCTGCTCCTACATTCATGTTTCCTTTCTGCTCCCCGTTGTCTCCTGTAAATAAGGTCAAGAAGCCAAAACCAGTCTAAAAAAAATAAAAAATATATTAAAAAAAAGATGGTATATGTAAGCCCCAAAGTGCAGCTACACACCCTTAATCCCTTGGCCTGTCTATGCAAAGAGCAGCAAATTCTTATGATGAATTAGTTTGTATGATTTGTGGCAAAAATACTTTTAGCATATTTCATAGGTGTGCCACTGTCTGTGAATCGGGCATAGGTTAGTGGAACACCCAAATAATAAATATTGTAAAGTAGCATCACACACACACACACACACACACACACTCTCTCTCTCTCTCAAACGTCCCCTGCCTCCAGTCTTGCCAGAGCCTCCTGACGTAAGAGGCGCTTTAAAACGCAGCCGAGCTGAGCAGAGCGCACTTCACTTTACATCCTGCAAGTGACCGACGTCCCCAAACGCGAAACAGCTGCTTGAATTAACTGGGATGATTCCGGACAATCCACGGTGAAGCGGTGCCGCTCACTTCAATGTGACGTCGACGCGCCATGCGTAAAGGTAACAGGTGGAACTTTGGCGACAGCGTGTTTGTAGCGTTTCTGGGAGTGAGTTTCCAGGTGTGTGATCTCGGCACCATTAGAGGAATGTGCCTTTTGAAATCTGTGTGACATGCATCATCACAGGAGGAAGATGCCACTCATAAACTTTCCCTTTGAGAAACGCCTGGTAACCGAAACGAGCCTCGAGTGAGAGGAAACACCGATGAATGGACCGCAGCATGTTTTCTGACCACGATGGTCTGAATTCCAGCTTCAACCTGAGCGATGGCAGGGAGCTGATGGGCTCCCCGGCCGACAGGAAGCTCTCCCCGACCGGCTTCATCGTGCTGTCCGTGGTGCTGGGCTTCATCATGACTTTCGGCTTCGTGAACAACTTCATCGTCCTTTTGCTCTTCTGCAAATTCAAGAAGCTGCGGACGCCGGTGAACATGCTGCTGCTGAATATCAGTGTCAGTGACATGTTGGTGTGTATGTTCGGCACCACCCTCAGCTTCGCATCCAGCATCCGCGGGAAGTGGCTGCTGGGCACCAGCGGCTGCAACTGGTACGGCTTCATCAACTCCTGCTTCGGTGAGTTTCTCCGGTTCTCTGGTAACACAAACAGGCCACCTGCGGTTTGAAACTAGACAGGAGTTTATGTCAGAAAACAATTCAAAGTGCTCATTATGCTGAGCTGTCATTGAGTTTATGGAAACCAACGCTCCACACATTGTCTCCAAACTACTGAATGTGAGCGCACGAGTCATCACCTCCCATAACGCAATAGATCGGCGATGCAGCCCGTTTCACAAAGCAAATCCCACCTTATCTATGAAATATCAAATGTGTTGTTATTTTGTAGCATCATTTGTTGTTTGCAACCACTGTAATAATGGTAAACACAGTGGATGGCCGCGCGTAAAACCCCTGCGCTCTGGCGCATGTGCCACGGTGTCTTCAGAAACACAAACTTTTCTGTCTGTGGACAACATCGTTTCAACTAATCATATCACTTGATAAATCAACAGGGATCACCGAGCCGGAGATGGAGATTAATAGATGGTTTATTGTTCAAGCATATTAAAAACAGAAATTGACTGAGAATTGCTGGTTCAGTCGTTTAGAATCATTTCGTTATTAGTTGATACTACACAATTTTCTCAAATCCCCTCAACGCCAACAAAGTGACGTAACACCCGCTTTGTGTTGTGTGTCTGTCTTCTGCTCCTCTCTTTCTACTGGCTTCGCATCCAAATACACAGACAGACAAAGCAAAATTGAACGTCAGGACCCTGTTGGATTGTTAGTCGTTCTAAACACATATGAGCCTTTATGTCTGAAATGCTGTTCATAAAAAAGCATAGAGCTCTTGTCCATCTTTGTTTTAAATGCTAAAATTAGGTGCAAATTAGAGTACTGATGTCAACCCCCCCTATTAACCTTTCAGTAGGAATGAACACACACATTTTATTGTTAAAATAAAATAATTAAAATAGCAGATAGCTGTGCTGAATTCATATCGGCCAATCTGTTGCCCTGGCTGATTTACAAATCAAACTGTTGATTGCCTCTGAGGAGTTTTTTTTTATTAAATTAAAACACATTTTGTCTTCACTGTTGCTTAATGCCCAAGACAAAAATCACTGTGCCTTTGTGCAAAGATGTGTCAACTCCCACCATGATATTTTACACATGACTGAATTTCACTATTTATCCATCCATCCATCATCTGTAACCACTTACGCTGTTGAGGGTCGCAGGCGGCTGGAGGCCATCTCAGCTGCCGCTGGGTGACAGGCTATCTCAGGACCGACACAGAGACAGACAACCAGTCAAACTCACACCCACAAGCAATTTAGAGTCACCAATTAACCCAACATGCATGTCTTTGTGCATGTGTGGGAGGAAACCCATGCACACTCTAAACTAAATGGCCAAAGCCAGACAGGGATTTGAACTGGGGACCTTCCAGCTGTGAAGTGGCAGTGCCAACCACTCCACCAATGCGGTACCCTTCACTTTTTTTTTTACACAAAGAAAAATTAACTGCAGTGATACAGTACTGGATACTCATCTGACTAGACTCCAAAAGATGTCACCCCACTGCAGACAGGCTTCATTTGTTGTTGTGTCTAATGTTTCAACATACTCGATGTTTATCCTTTGATAAATCTTTACTTATTTGTCATGACTTTTTAAATGTAAAAAGCTTTCAGGAAATACAAACATTTGCAGAAGCTGTTAGAGCTGGCAATATCTCTCAGTCAGAGATGAATGATGTTTCAGCCTTTCTGGTCTCCTCCACCATGACACCCCAGTAAGGAACCTTTGTTTATCGGACTCTGACCTCCTTTCCGTCCCCCAGAAGACTGAGCAGTGAACCGGCGTTGACAGAGCCTTTCCATCGCCACCCCCCTGTTCTCTGAAACTCTCCCATTGACATTAAGTGTTCCACCACCCTGCACATGAAAAAGCACTTTAGACTCAACTTTAAAAGTTAAAAACTCACTTTCTTGTATTGAATTGTGTTCATTTTTCGGATGCTTCATTTAATTTGTGTGTGTGTTAGCATATTTATTATCTTTAAAGAGGGTTTGAGTGTCTTTCAAAGCCCTGACAACCATGAGTTAAATTATAAGTGACATTTAGCAGTCAAATCCCAGGAGGGGCACAGGGAAAAAAATAAATAAATGTTTGAACAAATAAACATCTGTGAATAATAAAAACTATAAATAAATTTACATGAACATATATGAACACATATTTCAAATATGTATTAAATGAACATTTTCCATATTTATTCATTTATTTGTTTAATGCATTTATTTATCCCCACTTTTATTTTTCCGCGTTTGTTCCACATTTTTAAAACATTCACGTTTATTCATTTTCACATTTATACATTTCCACATTTATTTATTTCCGCATTTATTCAAAGGAAATCTGGGTTCTTTTGAGGGAAAGCTTTAACCACCACAGAGTCACAGCTGGACAGTCATTGATGTGACTGCACAATTGTACCATGCAGTCCACATGTGCAATACATCAATTAACATCACATTCTGCTCTGCACCATCCATAAAAATGCTGAACAGCCCCAGTTGATTCCTATTTTGGAAGGTTTGCAAGAGCAAAAGGTGTAACCAACTTTGAAAGAGTTCTTTGTTGGTGCAAAGACAGCAGGACCTTCTGGTGACAAAGTCTGCTCAACTGGCACTGAGCTGGTTTCATAATGAGATCTTTATTCACAGCCAGGTGAAAGACATAAGCAGAAAGGTTTGGAAATGTTATGCTCGACAACACTTATTTGTCCCCTTAAAGGGAAGAATCACTGCAAATCAGTACAATTATTCACAATCCTGATGAAAACGACCTTTTCCATTTATAGGACATGAGGTGTTACTGAATAGTTTGTTGAATATGAAAATGATGAGAATTTTTCACTTATCGGAGAAATGAACCGACGTGTTAGGACACAGTTTCCACCACCATCATCAACACACAACAAAAGGTATGTTTTGGAAGAACACTGCATACACTGCATTTGAGGACCAGGAAATATTCATAACAATACCACAGCTTTTCCCCAACCTTTCCTCCATTGCCATCAGCTGGTTGATGTTTGTACTTTTGAGTTAAATGTTCTAACAAATATAGTATCGCCCACACATTTAAAGTGCTTATTAAGAAGAACCTTTTTTTTATTGCTCTGTTCTTTTTCTTTTTTTTCACTCAGCCCATACAGTCAAGGCAGACGGCCGCCCACCCTGAGCCTGGTTCTGCTGGAGGTTTCTCCCGTTAAAGGGAGTTTTTCCTCCCCACTGTTGCCTATAGCTGCTCAAGGGGGATTTTTGGGGTTTTTCTCTCAATGTCTTTATAGTTTTGACTTTATTATATAAAGTGCCTTGAAATTACTTTGTTCTAAACTGGCGCTATATAAATAAAGTTGAACTGAATTGAATATGAATTAATGATTCCCTCACTTTCCAACCATCATCAGGTCACATTTCCCAGTACTTGAATTTTTGACCATATGCACATCTGCACAACTAATGACACTACAGTGGTCACATTCTCCTAGTGTCCATTATGTTGAAGATTAGGGCGAGAATTAGTGCTGCCGTGCATTTTTAACGGAGCTGGTACTTCTTGTTGCATAATTGTCTCAATTATGACTCATAATTGTCATAGTTGCAAACTTGAGTTGAATGTACAGAAGAAATGATACAAAAACAAACTCTCACGTCTCATTTAGGCTCCCGTGGGTTTTCTCTTGAACTTTACAGACCGTTCCGGACAGTCCTACTTATGAACGTCACTTTATAAACAGATCTTCAACAAAACACACAGTTTCACCCTCCCCACTCGTATCAATGGTTCACTGGCAGGAATCTACAAGCCAGCCAATCAAATAGAGTGGGCTCTGGGGGCTTAGAGGAGCTCAAACAAATCACACAGAGGAAAAGAAATTCTGCGTAAAGGTCAATTATAAGAAAAATGTGGTTTTGGAAATTGGACGTTGTCCTATTTCAGTAGAGCCCCATAAAAACATATATAAATCCTAACTTATGCATAACATAGCATCTTTAAGCTGTTGAAACATGCAAACTATAAATGTTTTCATAACAATAATGTCAGTTCTTTTAAAAAGACAGGGCATCCATTGGATTGACCTCTGAATTGGTGGTGGCAGTAAGCAGCTAAGAGCCACATTCAGAAAGTCGCAACGTATTTATCACATTGATGATTTTGTTTTTATCAGAACTTGAAGTGGGCTGACCCCAAACACATCAGTCACATTGCTGTAAGTAATAATTTCATAACACAAACCTGAATAGTATAATATCATATATTAACTTTTTGAATTATGGCCCTCTATTCCATAATAATGATGGTTAACACAATTGTGTTTTACTTCCAGCTGGTGAGTAATGGGTTGAAGTAGGATTTGCCACTGCAGGCTTGAAACACATCAAGAATGTCAATGTGCAATGTTGCTATAAATGTAAAATCCTGTAATCGTTGTTTTTAATGAGGCTACAGGTGCTCGTTCCTTCGAGCAGGTAATGATAGTCCTCAGAGAAAAAACGCGGGGGTGGAATGAACAAATGCTGGGGAAGCAGGACTGTTTTTTTCCGACTTTTCTCCTTTCTGGGTTTTCCCTTATCTGTTTCCCCCGGTGACATGAAATGCTCTCCTCTACATACTGTATTTTCGTGGTTACACTATAAAATACTGTAGCATTATACTAAGCCAGAAAAAACAGGATCCCTTCTGAAACTAATTAGTTGCAAAGAACCGTGGCATAATGTATTCTTCATTTAGAGCCACGCATTTAAACTACTCTAGGTCTGCAGCAGTGTTTCACCTCTCAAGTGTGAAATAAAACACGCATTTTCTATCTGCTGTCTCTAAGCGTAGGACACATTTCTGTGTATTTGTCCTCCCACACTCCAAAGACATGCAGGTTTGGTTAATTGGTGACTCGAAATTGCCTTGTCTGTCTCTTTATTTCTGCGTTGGCCCAAAGATGAAGTGGAGTTGTGCACAAATGTTTTTTGAAATGCCATATTTTGTGGATCAATCGATTATTCGCTGCAGTGTTTTTCATGTTCAACACTTACGCCGGCCCCCTTCTCCACCTGTCTGTCCTCCTCAGGTATCGTGTCACTGATATCTTTAGTGATCCTCTCCTACGACCGCTACAGCACACTGACTGTTTACAACCAGCGTGGGCCCAACTATCGCAAGCCTCTGCTTGCTGTTGGGGGAACTTGGCTCTATTCCTTGTTCTGGACAGTGCCGCCCCTGCTGGGCTGGAGCAGCTACGCTCCGGAGGGGGCCGGAACAAGCTGCTCGGTGTCTTGGACGGCTCGGTCAGCGCAGTCCCACGCCTACATCATCTGTCTCTTCGTTTTCTGCTTGGGTCTGCCTGTGCTGGTGATGATCTACTGCTATGGCAGGCTGCTCTGGGCAGTCAAACAGGTAGAGAAACAGCAACAGAGTGTGTGTGTGTGTGTGTGTGTGTGTGTGTGAAGATGTTTCTGTTACTTTCCTGTTTTTTTTAATTTATACTATACTACACATGGTTTTAATAAATTCTGTACTTTTCAAAAGCTTTATCAGACAAAACAGCAGATATTTTCAATTAATATTGCTCACAAAAGCATCCAGCGGTGTCCACATTCTAAGCTCAAAAACCAAAAAGCATTTGCAAAGTTGAAGCTCAGCCAACACCCCCTCCATAAATGGCACTAATCACTGCAGTCACTGAATTTCAGTACATACTGGGGTTGCAGTGCAGGCTCCGTTTTCATAAAGCAGAATTATAAAATATTCTTAATAGTCTTCTCAGAGGCTTCATGAAGCTTTATGGGTCTAGAGAGGACCGCCTGATGCTTGCAGGCATCTGCTGTGATGGCGACTCTGCACATGAAAGGCAGAGCTGAGGGGTCAGAAACCCTCTAGCCGAGAAGACCTAAGCATTACATGGAGTAATCTGCTGGGTGGCTTTGAAAACACATCAGCATTCTTTGCAGACTTTCATCGGGTCCAGGTCTTCACCTCCTTAGTTGTTGCTACTGGTACATTAAATGACATCTGGCCCCAAGTGTACAAAGTACAGGAATAGAAAAAAGGCATTTGAGGAATGTCACAGTCCCTTTGGGGACCAGAAAATATCCAGAAAAAAAGGCCCAGAGTCCCCGTCCTCTGCTCGGCTCACAGAAATAGCTCCTCTCTGCACTAGCTCCCGTATATAGTTGGAGAGAACATCCACTCCCTCAGGGGAGGCCGTGTGTTTTCTTCTCAGATAACAGCAGGTACAGCCGACCATTTTTATAAAGAAGATATACTGTGTATTATTTGTTTATCAAGCCCCGAAACGTCTTAACTGTTTTACCGCTTTTAAAATTGGGTGGCTAATAATATTATTACAATGAAATCCCAACAAAACAGAAGTTCTTATTTCTGCACCAGGTGGTTTTGTCCCAAAGGTAAAAGAAGGCCTGGGACTTCGTTCATCCTCTGTTCAGCCAACTCTTCATAACTTAGGCATGTGCATGGACCAAGCCCGGAGCCTTTGACCAGCATGTGAATTCTTTTTTTTTCTGTTGTTTTCAGTTAAGGAATATTGCAAAGCTCAAGCCTCATGTCGTCGTTTCATCCCATCTTGACTATTGCCGTTCCCTCTTTACCTGGCTTAGCAAAATATCTCTCAGAAATGTGCAAGTAGTGTAAATTCCTGTAGAATTGCATTTTACCTCTTTTTAGATGTTTTCACACCGACCTTCAGTCAAATTGTGAATCTGGTTTAAAATTGTGTGATTACACAAAGCCTGCATTAACGTCTACATTAACGAGCCACAGCAGCTACATATTACCAGTAGAAATCTTTGGTCCTTCAATCAGGGTTGGTGCTTGTCTAAGTTCAACACTCTTAAAAAGCAGCTTAAGACCCACTTGTTCAGATGTGCCTTTGTCTATCACTGTTTTATGCTTTGTCATTTTATTATCTAGTTTACAGCTTTCCTAACTTTTTTTATTAAGCACTTTATGGTGTCTGCTCTCGATGTGCTATGTAAATACACTCCGAATGAAAGAAGGTAGGAGGATCATAAAATTTAAAATCCCTTAAATTGAAGGAATTAAGTTTCACATAGCTGCTCAAAGATGACATGATGTGACAATGTGACATCAGTGAAATTTCTTGGCAAAGTTATAATAACGTCTGATTTTTATCAACAACAAATGTCAAATTTGGATGATAGTCTATTAATCAAAGACATATCTATCACAGAGAAGTTAGAAATGGGAGAAAATCAGTCAGCAAAATACTTTTGCTTCGGCAAATAATATACGTAGTTACTTTAAACTTTTTAAAAAGCAAAATGACAGAGTGCATTACTGTGAGCCGGTGTGGAAGCTCTGAATCAGCCAAAAACACACAAGGCAGAGAATATATGAACCACTAATGGAATATAAAAATACATGAAACTAAAGTACAATCGTAGCATTGCATTATCGGCCACATCTCAGGGACTCCACTGAGGACAAGAAAATGTATCTTACCTTAACTGTTAAGTGGATTAACAGTAAGAATATAGTACTGGACTTTTACACGTCTTTTCACTAATTACTATAATGCACATTTAAGTATCTGTGCCTGTGAAGGGTCTTTTAGAGCCTGACTTTACTTTCTTTAGTAACTTCAGTGCTTTGCCCCCCTAGTGATTCAGATTGTTTGTGATTCAGAGCAGAGAGTCAGGATGGCAGAGGATTATCAGAGCATCACACCTTCAATGATAAGCTGCTGCGACACAGCCTAAGCTAATAAAAGATCTTTTTTTTGTTTCTGTAGTTATTTGTAATCACTCTAAGCACGTTGGATATCAGATTTTATCATTTTAATTGCTAAACAAATAAAGACTATAATAAAACAATTGTACAGCACACAATCACAGATGAACGATAAGACCATCGAGTACCAATAAGCGGCTTTGATAAAGTACCCTTCACCTACACACGGTATACCACTGTGTGAGGCACATTAGATGAATTAGTTTCAGTGGTGTTACCTTAGGTCAAACACCCATCAGACTGTAGTTTAAAATTCATAAAATTCAGTCAATATTCTTATGTTGCCTATCACACAAACCACTGGTAATTCTAACGGCTCCATTTTAGGAAACAAATGCACACCAACTTTCAGAATGTCCGGTTTTGTAAATCTTCATGCACCCCCCAAAATGACTGGTCGACTTTCCAAGGCTTGATTGAGAAGAAACCAGACGAGCACACATTGTTTAAATCTGACAGTGACACACACATTACACAACCCAGTGACTCACGACTGCAGCTCTGCATTCAAACAGACCTGAAAAGAAGTTTTCAGACTTGGTCCAAATATCATGATTATTATAGGGATTTATTTTTACTTATTTCTCTGGCCTTTGCTGGTAAAGCTGGCCTTGAGCCATGTTTTTATTATTATTATTATTATTTTTTGGGAGAGGGGGGTCATGTAGGTCATCGCGTTTTATTAAAGAAAAATCCTCAAAATCCAAATGCAGTCTGCATCTTTCAAGTTTTGTAAGTACAAAATCTTCTCTTTTTGTCACCCGGCGTTGGCCTCAACGTGATTAAAATGCTAAGGGAAAACAGTTAACGACAGAGTGCGACAAAGTTGTAAGTATAAACCAGCAGCATTAGATTAACAAGCAATGTTTTCATCCCATCTTAGCGCTACAGATCTATGTTCAGTTCCTAAGGCTGTGTATGTACACGTGAACCCGACTGGATCCTTACGAGCCACCTAGAGCCAAGCAACTAGTCCATCAGTGATTTCAGGCATGAGTGAAACAGCTAATGGCCATGGACTAGGTGCCATCGCTCAGTTCACCAGCAATAAATGTGCAGCACTTTGGCCGAGAAGGCATTTTACCTGTGGATCACCATCACTAACTGCAAACAAAGAAATGTATTACCCTTTGTATCAAGCACTAATCAAGAACTTATATTTACAATATTTCCCAGAGACTAGAAAAGCCATTTGAATGCAAGACACCATCTAAATGTAAAAGCGGTGTGTGGAGTAGGAATGTGCGGGTGAGGCCAGAGAGAGAAACACTAATCTGTATGTGCAGTATGCTGCTACAAGCTTTTGATATCACCTGCAAAACTATTTCATACCTTTTAAGTTATCTCATCTACGAGCAGACCAGAGCTCCCGGCGGTGTCCCACTTAAATCCTCATTAAAACTGAACATGCTTTGCATTCAGTGTGCGGGAGTATGTGTCACGCAGCATGCTGGGAAAACTCCCCCACTTCTCTCCGACACATCTTATGCAGATTTGTTATTTTAATTGTAAATTTGTTTAAATTTCAACGACAAAATGAGAAGATGAGTTTAGGCAGTTGAGACATTTGCTGCATCTTAAAAATAGAAATCTTGTAAAAGTAGAATTCATGGAGGAGCTCTGAGTATTTGAGCGTTAGTTTGTGCAATGTGTCACAGTCACATTGGGTCTAATGTTGTGGCCAATGAATGTAGCTTGCGCGTTCAGTGATTCTTGTGAGTCAAAGCAGCCTTGAATCTACAAAGACAGTTTAAACACCACATTGCATCAGTGTAAAGGTACAAGTGGATGCTACGCTAAAAATATCTCTTCTCCAAGCAAACAGAAAAAGAATCAAAAGGACATTTTATTTACATTAAATCAATCATCATTGATCCATTAATCATTAGATGAGCTCAGCTCGATCATTTCATTTTCCTGTTTGCATCCACAGGTTGGCAAGAT